>OX454335.1:34385534-35854429 GCA_949716465.1 Chalcosyrphus nemorum
AATAAGCATAACCTTGTTTCTTCTTATGGTTCCCCCTGTTTGCTCCTTGAAAGCATCTTCTATTCATACAGCAATGACAAAAGGAAACACCAAACACAAAATGATGAGGAAACAAGAATAAGGTTGTACTCTATAGTAAAGGCACGCAGCAGAGCATCGCCATCCATCCATCCCCAATGGGGGATGTAGAAATGCCAAAGACGAAGTGAATGATGATAATGAAAATGTGATTTTCATCATCACACAAAGGCGGATCGAGCTCTCTTCAAATCTAATTAATTTATTTTCTTTTATTTTTCCGTTACAATCTACGAGTAAGGACCTCGCCTTGCCACCCTCTGCGAATGAAAACGAAAATCAAACTGCTCTCATTGGCAACCCTAAAGCCTGATGCACAAAGCAGAGGATTTAATACACTTTCGATTCGCCGTGCAGTCGTAAAGGACGAAAGGGTGCGGAAAGAAATGAAGACAGACAGCATTTTGGAAGAAGTCATTGCACTTCAATTAGACACGTACACTTTCGTACTTTGATGGCATTCCGATGGTTTATTAGGACAGGAGTTTCTGGATATACAACAAGTTTATGATATACTAGTCGCATTTCGTTAAAAATGTTCAAAGTGTTGCTTAAAGTTCAAGAGCAGTGACTTTTGACTGCAGGGTAGGGACTACACGTTCTGCTTTAACTTGAATGGCTTTCCACCTTGCTTGCAGCCCGCTCTCACTGTTGGCATCCTTCCTTATACTGGAAACTCGGGTTTTTTCCTCAAGTTGAACGTGGGGTCTGAGATTGAAACAGAGTCTTGATTGGGGCGCATTAGTCCATTCAGTCAATGTGGCTGAGACAATGAGGTGTTAGCTTTTTCAACATCCACATCCTAGTAGAGCTCATAGAGCTTGTCGTTGTATGACTGTGATTTGACGAAGAATCTTTAAACAAGAAAAGATAAACTGTGAACTAGAAACGAATGCAAATATCAAATACAACTCTCCGGGCAATTTAGACACCACCCATGGAGAAAAAAACCTAATACGACTTAAGCCTCAAGCGCTACTAGACCAACTCCTATTTCCTGTTCTAACTTTCAATTTTCCCGTTCGTGTCCTGTGTATCAATATAAGAGTATTCGTATCTTGGTTAGGACCTTGTGTGCGACATTTAGCAGGGACAGGCCTAATCGTTTGTTACAAGATAAGGTTATGAGCATTTAAAAGAACTCATCACATGTATGGGAAGACTATTAACATCATTTGGACTTACCCTTGGTACTGGAGTGAGAAAGGCTTTGCTGGGTAAAAGTGGGCACCTATATTGGTACTTGGTTATACTCTCTTAGATCTGTAGTGCTAGAGAAGAATTTAAAGCCTAGAATAGAATGGTAGGGTGGAACAGTGCACAGCATGTGATGGATTGACTGTAACCCGTAGCTAGTGCATGATTCATTGAACTCTGCATTCGATTTAAGAAGAATTCTTTGGCGAAATGTTCGCTAAAGTCAATATGGGGGGATAACAGATGAACCTCTGTACAACAAGGATCCTTTGTCCTCTTTCTCTATTATGTTATCAACAGTTTCCCCATGGATCGCAGTAAGGCTTTCACTAATCTTTGTAGCATATGCCAACCCTCGTTTCCTTCTAAATTGCTACATTCAGGTACCCAGTAAGGCTTGACATTGAGATGTCTGGTGGCTATCAAGAGTGGACATATTGAGCTGATATTCCTGTCAGTGCATTTGCCTTCTATTAAAACTCAGATGAAGAAATTGCTTATAATCGTAAGCAGTACTATTCTGAGCATAGTTGACATAGGATAGCCCTTGTCTTACGTGACAGACTGGGCTTAAAGGTTCCAAGCAAGGAGGAACTGCTTAGAGAGCATGGCATTGTGCTGTCTTACTGAAACAAACAAAGCGTCTTGGCAAGCAGGTGATCTATCATCTTTTCATAGCAAAGTTTTGGCAGGCTTGGAGGTGTTCTTGTGATATGAACCGACTAGTTTAACACACTGCCTCCGACTGTAGGTGTCTTTTTGTCCATTTTCCAACAGCTTTCCGCTAAAGCCTTGTTTTGCAGTCTAAGGCGGCTTCTTATGGTTCATGCAAGTGTGGACAACTTCATCATGGTGCCTTAGTTGCTATGTTTATTGCTTGAAGTGATCCTGTCTATCTTGCCTACGATGTGAAGAATATGGCAGAGGATTTCTCACTTGTAGTCTCTGAGGAATGTACCTTCCTCCGAGACATATGAAGTCTGTCTATAGAACAGGAATCTTCGGCACATAAAGCACTATTGATCCTATCCAGGGAGATAGTGAGTTTCAAAATATACGAGTTCAAAAGGACAGTCGAAAGAAGACGTTTCTGTGGTTCTTGCTTGACTCTCCAGTCTTTATAGTTGACACTGGTGAGTTCGACGGATGATTGGTAGCCACAATGGTAATTTGCCAGCCATGCGAGTAATGTATTGGATACCCCAGAATATCGCATGGTTTACTCCCGTAAATCAGTTGAAAAATACCGACCAAGCATCGCCAATTTCAGCTTCATCCCACATTTCATTTCAACGACCTATGTTCATTACTGCTACGTGTTCATTACATAGACTGCTAGTTGGACCTTCATATGTCACATCATCGCAAGATAGTTTGCATCGCTGGTGGGTTAAGCTTAGGAACGATTGATATCTATGTTTGCTCCCAGAGGACCTGAGTGTGAGGTACTACGCCCACTTCTCCTTAATCAGTCAGTGCTCACCTGAAACTCTATCTTATTGAAGTTTCACCACTAATACCTTCCAAGTTCAAGCTTCCCATACCAACATCAGTAGAATATGACACAACACTTTGACCTACAACTGCATCAACTCCCACCCTCGGACTGAAGGACTTCATGTGACGCAAATATCTACACCGCACTCTATTGTGTTTATGTACAAGTCCATGTAGCGGCTGTCACATGCCAATATCCCGCACATAGTTAATAGTATCAAGGCTATGAATAGCATCACGTCTAAGTATTACATCACAGAGTTTCCTAGAATTTCATTTTACTGATTTTGACATCCAAGGACTAGATATGCGTGTGCTGTGCTTTGCCATGAAGAAGCAAGTTTCACATGTCATTTAACTATGGATGTGTGATAACACTGTGCACTCTAGCGTTAAGACATTGACGACCAACCAGAACAGAAACAGGAGAAAAAAAAACTACCCCAAGGCTCCAAAAAATTCCACTAAAATCCGTATGTTTGCACAAGGACATCCTTCTATTATCCTCCTCGACAGCATTTAATTTTGTGTCATCCCAAAGAGAGACATGGCAACCTTTGTTCTTCTCTCGATTAAAGCGGAAGAAACAAGCACCAGTCACATCCTTGTGTTTGCCATTTAAGCAGGATACCTACTTGCGTTGCATCTTTTTGTTGAAAATTTATTTTTAATTTAGCTTCGGCCTAAATGACCTGTTTAATCTGAACAATGGGCAAATAGCCCTTCTGGCAATTCTTCTTCTTTAATTTTTTTTTTTTGGGATAACCTTCAGACTATTGCTCCCTTGTTGGTTGGTGACCTTTGTGACCTTCATAGAGTATATCACATCTTTTATCTTTTATTATTTTTGGCAAGCAAAAAGTACACGCAAAGGCAAATTGTATCTGGAAACAGTTCTGCGCAACATATGGCTTATACAACAGTGAAGCAGCAAATATCCCCGTAGGGACTGATAATCTCATTTGAGTGTATAGTTGGTGAACTTTTCTCAGATGTTCTCTTCTGAGATGAGGCAAAAGCGTTCGCTTGCAGATAATTCACTTAGAGAGAAATAAATGGCATAGCCCTAGGGACAAATGGGCCTCTGTTTAATTTGATAGGGGTGGCGAATGGCGAATGGCGAATTGTATGCTTGTGGAGAGTTTGAGCGACCGACCGACCGACCGTTAAGGGATTCACACGGTAGGCTTTAAGCACTTTGTACATAATAAATGTACTCTAAATGGGTATTGCTTTAAGAGCATCATTAGAGTGGATTTGTACCGCAAAAAAGTCGAGGAGAAAGTAGAATGTACCTACTCCTTTCTGACATTGACATCTCTTCAAAAGGGACCTAAATTGACCAACATCAAGCTCAGCTGTTAGGCACTAAAAGTGAGAAATAGACTCACACTTGGTGACCTCAAGTGAGTCTAATGAATTAAGGGCTCAACCCATAGAATTCGTCGAGCCGTTGTTCCGCCATTCCGTTGAACGTTGACATTTAAGTTGACACATAAATCCGTCAGATCAATCAGCTGATTGTCGAAGACAATTCTCTACATTCTCTCTTTGCTTCCAATAATGAAAATGCGTACTCTCAATTTTCTTTTACGTGAACTTCAATATGTGAATGTGTGAATGTGTATACTGTCAACGGATCGACGGATGGAAAAAGTAGAAAGAGATCCGTCAAAGTTCATTCGTCCATTGGTTATGGGTCATCTCCCATAAGAATGAGTGTATTCTATCGAGCTGTCTGTTACAAACGATGGAACAACGGATCGACGGATTCTATGGGCTGGGTACTTTAATGGAAGATTAAAGAAGACGGATAGGGATACTTTAAGTAGTTTGCTTTTCTGCCGTCGATTATGGTGCTTGTAATGCCCTTTCACAGCTTTTAAAACCCGAGCATTAAATTTCCTTTCGACTAAGCCGAGTGTAAAAGAGAGAAACAGAAGCGAACAATTGGGAAGGGATACAGTTTCGTTTTAACCTCAAAAGATATCTTTACTTAGTTCTTATGTATCTTTTGACAGGACAACTTATTGATTGATCCTCGTCTCTTTTCGAATCTCCCAGTCCAAGCTCAGTGCAATACCTGAACGAAAACGTTCAACTCGCCAGCAGTTAACATCCCTGGATCGAAGTTTCAATATGCCTTACAGATGACAGCCCTTCCTCTTGTGTTCTCTTCTCTATGGCAATAGCTTGTTCCCCGAAATGCTTCTCGGTGTATAGGGGAATAATATTCCGCTCGAGTTGCATCCGTATTTCATATCGTTTCTGTGTGGCTCTGACAACATAGTCACCCTCAGCTTTCCACTTGCTCTGGGTATTCAAGTAGGAGTTTTGATAGACTGGACCGAGTTCTCTTCGTAAAATTTGCTTAATATCTACGACGTGAGCGGTGTATATGCGGCCGTGACTAGTGTTAACGGCTGTCAGATTAGCATCCTCGCCCAGAACCTTAAGGACCCGTTCTATAGCCGTTTTGATAGCTCGCAGTATGATGTAGTTGGTGAAGCTGTCGATAGACTGGAGTACCACGCATCATCTGGTAGCCTATTGCATCTATGAAAGGACCAGTATGATCCAGATGAATGGTTTCGAGGAGAAGAGACATTATTGCTCTCTAGGACGATAATTGTCTCGTACACCGGTTTGGTTTCTCTCTCTTTGTTTGTGTGGTTGAAGTGGTCATAAGAATGGATAGGGGAGGAGCACTACGCCACAATCACGAGGGATGACTTGCAGAAGGAACTAGAACCGACCACGATGGGTTAAAGGATGAGCTGTTTTACTGTTGCAAGATGTTACAGATCCGATGGTCCCCGATTGAAAGCTTTCGAAGGGTGAATTGAATAGCGTTCTACATTAACACAGCTGGGTTCTCTTAACGTAGGTGGCTTCGCTGGTGGGCTGTCTGTTGCTACCCACTATAACATTTCAAGTGTATAGCCGTCAATATTCGGTCCATGTGAAGCCTCCACTATATGAGGCTGCATAGCAACCAACTAAAGTCCTTTCCCCACACCTCACACCTCACACTTGTTGTTCAGTCCTTAATCCCCTCATTGAAACTAGTAATTCAATTCGATTAAAGTTCCACATGAGCAATATCGTAATCCAATAGTACATCATTCGGAAAATTATAATTAATCAACAAATCATCGATAAATCCCACTATCAGCCAACCAATCAGCCATCCAAAATGCGCTCCCATTGAATACAAAAAGCAAACATTGTAGTCCCAGGCCCAGTCTTCCTTATTGTGTCCTCGGACAGCACTGTCCAATTGCAGTGATGATCATTTGTGCTCATTAATGTTTTACAAGCAGATTAACATGTCATTCCAGTCCTTCGACTCGTGTGTGCCTTCCAATTCGAATTTATTTTTTCTTTTTTTTTTCCCCAGATCATCCTTCATTCGTTCGGTTATCCTTTAGTAAATCCCCAAAATAAAATTGGAGAACACAACGCATACATGTGCTCAACAGGAAGGCCTATTGACGTTCGATTCGACAACACGCGCCTGATAGGTTTCTTTTATTATATTTCGAGAGAGGAGACCGCTCTTATGGGTGTTGTGTGTGCTGTCCAGGAGGGAAGATCCTTTGAATGCCAATATGCCTATGTGTGGCTGACACTTGTGTGAAATGTCAAATTATTATTAATGAGATTTCGTAAGCTGGCGCTTGCCAATGTGCTATTTGAGTTATGAAGTTTTTTTCAGACAGAGGCTAAGTTAATTACTCTTAGTTGGGATTTAGGAATTGAATGTAATGTCCTAGAGTGGTGCTTCAGACAAGCGAATGAAAGCTGGTCAATGTAATCCTATCATTATTGAACGAGTGAACTTGTTTCTAAAGATGGTAGAGGGTAATCTTCTCAACAAAGAGCCTACGCGACTGTGGAGAAAGGGACAAATTTCATTTCGTTCCTTAGTGACCGGTTCAGTTTCTCTTCTAGCCGGTTTCAGCGCCTGTCTGAAAATCTGAACTCCAGGAACGAATGGACCATCCTAAAAGCCTAAAGTTACTATAAAATGAGCATGGATACAAAAATTACCGTCAAATGATTGCCCCATAAGAGTTATGTTATGTATTCTATGTAAAAACAAACTATTATCTAACCCCTTGAACAATTTATGTACGCATATAAACATTCATGAGCCGCAGTTATGGCCTGTCGTAAACGTCCACACCTGTCACCACAATTTCGACCGTTTCATAACTTCTCCAAACAGAAATGTAGATTTCACTTCCGCTCTTATACTAATAGTTTTGCAGACAAGCAAATGTCTTATAACTCCTCTTAATGATTTCCTTTAGGACTAGGCTTTCCTTAAATACCAACCCTTCGGACGACATACAAACATAAGTGTCGTCCATTCGAACTAACCATTTGTGTTTCGTCATTTTGCGCCACCTTAGGATACGACAGAAGAAACCAACACAAAACAAAAAAAAGAAGGGATACCACGAAACAAATTTCGCTAAAACAACGCAAATCGTCCTTGTCTAGACGAACAGGTTATGTAGGCTCGTATGTCAGCTCGTATGGACTATGGACGACGACGACATTGGTTGGCTCGTTAAATGGTGGCGTATAAATGGTTGAATCAAAGTGCAATTTCACCGGTCATAAATTTTCCAACGAATTTATCACCCTATTAGTTTTAACGGTGGTAACAATGAAGGTAAGTTAAAGCTTGGTCTTGGTCTCTGTTCTGTTTGTCTGCAGGATGTTGGATATTGGGTGTGTCCTCGTATAAGTTTTAGACGGAGAAATGGTCATAAATTATTTCGCGCGGCTAAGTGGTGTCAACGCTTATTGATCTGATTATTAATTGTTACTTGAGTGAGTGGCAAAAGGATGCCGTCAGAAAGCCTTTCTGACCTATGCTTTGGCAGGGGTTTTGGGATGGAAAATTGAAGGATTTGAGCAGTAGAATAGAATGTATTGGCCTAAAATGAAGGCTTCGCTAGATTCGGTGAGGAATTCACGAAGTTGCCTCCAAGGTTTTCTCCTGCTTCTCCTTACTAAGTATTTGAACTTCGTCTTACTTTGAATGCACTCATCATAAGTGGTGCAATCAGCTCCACTATTTAACAGAATGTAGTAGATCAAATTGCTTGCATGTCACATGAGTACTACGTGATAGCTGTCAAATCGATTGCATTTATGTGCTCAACTTTCGCCTTATTGAACAGAATATTTGGGATGAAAAGGCTTGCATGTATCGCTGCGTGCTTTCAACAGCTTTTACGTGACAGCTGTCAATTTGACATACAAACATGACTACTACGTAACATCTGTCAAATCGATTGCAATTATTATGAACTCAACACATAAGTATTAAAGTTCTGCCTGTAATCCCCTGAAAATCCTTTATTAGTTCGTCAAAAATCCCAGTCAAGCACTCGCTTTATGGAGTAAGCACATCAGCGAGATGGAAAACATTTTTATTTAATGAAAATACTACTCTGCAGGTATCCTGTAGAATTCACGTTTCCCATGCATAGATTTTGCTTGGAAAATTTTCAAGGAATGCAGAATATTAAAAATCAGCAAAAATATAAAGGAAAAAGGACGTGAAAGAGTCTTTAAAAAACGGCGCCATCCAAAAGAGAAACTACATGATCCGAGCATAATCCGTGTTGAATGACAGCGGGATAGAGTTTGAAGTAAAGGATGCTTCCACTTTCAGAGGAATTTTAGTTTTAATTAAACTCAGAGCATAGTTCAAGCAAATACCATTAGTCGTTGTTTTTTTTTATAGAAATTTTGGATGTAATTTATTTGATTAAAGGCATTATCCTCCCCGACACGCATCGAGGACAATAAATTTCCTTCGTTTGAACGGAAATTAAAAACTAAAAAATAAATAGTCTTGTGCAATCGTATTACACCTCTGAATCATATTCCCCTATCGATTTATTGGTCCCACAAGGAGCGAGATATTGAAACGCCACCGCCACCCGACCAAGGACTTTGCCAGAAGGGATCTATACACCACTCACTCCCCCGGCAATATTTATGGGCGTCGTGCCGAGAAGCGGAAATTGCTTATAAACGAAGGAAGCAATGTGTTTCCACACCACGTACTGGGTCAAATGTCGCAAAAAAAAAGAAAATACCAAAAATATTGTATCTACGCATAATTCAGGCGAAAATTATTTTTTGGCCTCATATGTTACATTTGGATTGGATTTTTACTTTTTTGTCCATTCGTCGTCTTCTGGTGAACGAATTCGACGAGTTATGACGACGGCAGAGTAATGATATTAAAGTGACAAATTGCTTTTTTAATTGGGGACCAGGTGAGCCTTTGCAACTGATTCATTACTCTTTTAGTGAAGTCCGTGACAGACGTGCTAATTGGAAGCAATCGGAGCCCATTTCTTCTATTTCCGTTTGTGCTCGATGTGAAAGTCATTGATTGGAAAAATCGTTTTGATATAAGATTAATCCTGGAATCCTGGTGGGGGGAATGGGTCCATAAAGGCAAGGTGCATTGCAAAAGCGGTTATCGTTTAAACGTTATATATGTCGAACTGTCACTCTTTGATAGCTGTCAAGTAAAAACTGAATATTCAAGTAAATAAAAGGACATTTACCTATGAAGAACTATGCATGTAATGCAGATGGTGCAAAAAAGTAGGAAAGGAAGTACTGAAACTGAAGAAGAGTTGTAGAGGTACAAGTACAACGTATATCCTAGAAAAATTTCTGAAAGCATCCGGCTGGGTGTACAGAGGCAAAGCAGGGAAGGGAGGGGCTTGAGGTGGACTTCAATGAAAACTTGTGACATCAGTAGAAAACCAAGACTTATACCGAAGAACATAACCCTTCCCATGATTGTAGGTATCATCATTGGGCAGAATACTCTGCAGTATCGGGCTGAAGAAGACCTGTGTAAAGTCATTGGTGGCAAGGAAGTTCTAGAGGACCTCAACATTCCGCTTGCCAGACAAGGTGGTCAAGCTCCATTCATTGGTCCTGAACCTTTTTGTGGCCTACAAACTAATCAAATAAGAATAGGGCTCAGTAGATGGGAACGCCAAGAATCGCTCTCGTACTGGAACTCTCAAATTTGCTTAAAACATGCCAAACTATACATCAATTTATCAAAATAGAGAACAAAAGACATTCTCTCAATGAGCAAACATATAGTCGAGAAAATTACTGACTTCTTAACTGGACACTGGGCTCTCAACTATCATCCCAAGAAAATCGGCTGTGTCCAATTGGACTCGTGTCGCTTATGTCTTGAAGACACTAAAACAGCTCATCACATATTGTACGAATGTCCAGCCATAGCTCGGCTGAGACTTAAGTACTATAACAAATGCTTCACCTCAGCTCCAGTTAAAAATGAATGAACTAGACTTCAGCTAGACTTCAGCTAGACTTCAGAAAAACTAATTATATTTGATCCTGTTGGGGAATATCACAAAAGATCTTTCTGAGTCGAAGTGCTTCATAAGCTTTTCGCCTTGTCTTATCCCTCGAATGAACGAAGACTGCTTTGTCGAAATTTGTCCACCAATCGTTCTAATAGCAAATAACCTGTATGCAGACGAGCGCTACTTTTCTATAACATTTTCCGTAAGTGCAACGTATAAAAGTTAAGATCTTTGCCACTCTATAAACCAGGATCCTTCTGGCTTATCCCAGCTGATTAATGCTTGGTATCATGCGTGAAAGCACCACCTGCATCTATGACGTCTTTTTGAAATTTTGGCCTCTAGGTGATGATTTAGTTCACTTTCTAGGCTTGCAACCTCTATCCAGTACTGAATACTATCCACTATTCCAATTGTTACAGGCTCTATTTTGTGGGTGTGCTTGGCCACAGACCATTCTTTAACTCCATATAGCAGCGTAAGTCGCAGAACTTTGTCATACACAGGATAGTCGCAAAGAGCGACCCTTATGAGACTCATGCGATAACGATTGGTCTGGTACTTCAACTTCCTGACTATCTGCAGGAGGATGTATAGTCAATCATTCTGACCAATGCATCAACAGTTTGCAGAGTTAATAGTTTATAGGATCAAGGCGATTTTCTTAAGGCATTCTGGTGGTCTTAAAAAGCTGGTCCATGCTCTATTACAGCAAACTATCTATTAAAGTATTCTACACATAGTATCTCTCCGATAAGTGACTTGATTCCTCTCGAGGCAGGCAGCAGGATGTGTGTATTGGAGTTTCCTCTCCTCAAGGCACTCTTGAATCGTTGTTGTGGTCTCTTTTATTCCACGACTTTCACCGTCAAAGTTGGGATGCCGTCAGGTCTATCATCTTGGATGTTTCGTGCAGTTCGACCAGCGCGACTACCAGGAGTAGTGTATTTTCATGGTACGGTTGCTAGCTATCTCCATGAAAGGTCACTTCAGCAATCTCAGCATTCACCCTCTGCATACAGACAATCTTAGACCTCAGTTGAAACGAAAATCCTTCCCTCTCACCGACAAATGTGATCAATTTAATGATGCCAATTGTTCCCATATTACTTTCCAAACTGTTGGACATAGGTAAAAACTTTTAAATGCAATTTTTCATATTCAAAGGATGAGCTCCCCACATAAAACGAAGAAAAGAAAAAGGAAAACCTCCTGAAGAAAGGGATAAAGGGATAATAAAAGGCGCATCCATTCACCAAAAACTCGGAATGTTGGACAAAACTGTGAAGCATTTCAAAATCATCTGCAACCCTTCCAGATGTGGATACTTTGCGCCACGAGGACAAAAAAAAAAAAACGACACCAAACTCGCCGGTAGAATAGATTTATGAGGAGATAAAGCGTGTCAAATAATATGTTAGTACTCGAAAATGGATATTTAAACCCTCACCCGAAATCCAGTTTTTTTTTTTTTTTGTTCTGTTCCCCCGTCTAAGGGTTGCACAAACGATAATTTTTATTTGCATAATGTGAGAAAAAATGCTGGAGCTGACTGCTGTTGGCTGGATAAACGATTGGGGCGGCGGCAGGCGGGATAGAGGAGGATAAAGCTTAAAGGATATTATTGGTAAGAAATAACAATGATAAACGTTCCTCGCATCGCGTCGTCCTCCATGCCATGCTACCTTTATGTAAATCCCCTCCTAACTCGGGTGTTATGAGAGAATGGAGTCCTTTTTTTTTTTTTTTTTTTCTAGTTGTTAATTCGAAAATGATGGAACGGTTTCATCACCTTAGAATAATAAATGAGGAAGGTGGCTATTTTTAGCAAAAAAAAAAAAAAAATGTCCTGGTGGTGTACAAAAGGTTGTAAGGTGATTTAATGGAGCGCCATATGTTTTTCCCCAGCAGTTCACCAGAATCCTTTGCCTTTAAGAAAAACTTCTGCACAGTGATACGAGTAGATGGCAACACTGATCGTCTGTATACAACTGAATGGTACTTCAAGTTGAAGCAGGTACATAGCTCATATTTTCTTCCACGATCGCAATTTTTTTTCCTTTTTTCATTCGCTTTTACAATTCACAGTTAGTTATTGTCAGCAATCCCTATAGACGCCGCAGGATAATGAAACAAAAATCAGCTCCTCTTCAGGACTCAGTGCACATGCATCTTTAGGTAGCAAATGTCATTTAAACAAATGACACTACCTGCGATCATGTGGACAAAAACATGGCACCCTCTTAGTTGAAATCAGAGATGAGAAATTGAATACAAACATATGTACATACTGATATTCATTTCAGTCTCCTGATACTGAACAAAACCGATGATTGAATTTTTTGTGTGATAACCGTTCAACGGTAGGAACAAGCGCTAACGCTGCGCAGTTCCAATTAATTTTTTCAATTTATTAACTTATTACTTAGTAGTTTATATGTGTACCATCTCAAATGAAGGTCTGGAGAAGGAGTATTCCTAGAACTAAGCACCAAGTCTTCTAGGCCGACATATAGAAATGAACATGTGCCATATAGCAGTGTTCCATTAAGCACTTCTTATCTTTAAATTTAAATAAAACAAATTGCAAGTAAGATATCATTGCAATTTGTTATTTATTAAGGAGAAGCATGAATGCCATTATATATGGCATGCAACATTATTCAAATGTCGGCCGCAAATTTGCTGGATGGCACCCCATCAAAAACGTCTTATTTTTCCATAACTCTATGCTGTTGAATTTGACCAATGGCCTTGTTTGTGTGGGCTTTCCAGGGAATTTGTTGTTTTTGATTTATTGGCATAGACATGTGACTTAAGAAAACCCCACAAAAATATGTCAAACTGTGTCAAATCGCACGATCTCGGTCATTAGTTCTCGGCCAATTCACATGTCCTTCGCATGAGAACCATGTGCGAAAGTTACTCGTGCAAAATGTCTATTGTGGAACGAGCTGTGTGGCATGTAGTCCCGTCCTGTTGTAACCACATGTCGTTGGTCTCCATATCATCTAATAGGGGACAACAGAAATCATTTATCCTCGACCGATATCTCTCGCCGTTGACGGTAATGCCTTGGATAACGTCGTTCTCAAAGCAGTATGAACCGATGATGCCACCAGTCTAAAATCCACACCAAACAGTGACTTGCCCAGGATGCATTGCAATTTGGTGGATCTTCTGTGAACTGGTATCGTTCCAAGTCGACAATTTTGCTTCGTGGTGAAGCTTTTCATCCAGAAATGGGCCTCGACGCCCATGATTTTTTGACCGAATTTGGGGTCAACTTCCAACTGCTCGAGACTCAATCAGGGAACAAACGGCGCTGTCTATAGTGATTAACTTTGAGCTCCTGGGTCAGTTCAATCTTATACGGGTGTAGGCTTAAGTCTTGATGCAGAGTTGTGGTCTGGCAGAGGCCGAGTTCTTATGGAATTGTCTGCATCAAATTCTCCTGCACCCTCTCACGAACAGCGGCGATATCTTCGACAGATCTTGGGTTTTGTTGACGTACAACTATTGGCAGATTGTTCACTAAGCCAATCGACTCGAAGTTATCTACCACGATGTGAATAGTCCTCCAAGAAGCACGATTATGGCGACCGTGGAGAGGACAAAACGTTGCTCGAAGAGAAGACCCACTTTCATAAAGAAATTAGATCATTTGCACGTGTTGCTGAATGCAACCTCACCTGTCAAAGTTTGAGAAGAACCCTTTACACTTAAGGGGATTCATACTCCTCCCAATCAGTCAAAGATGCTCCAAAAGTGTACCAAGTGCAGTGTTCCTAAGTGAGATCTCAGTGAGGTTGATGGATTGAAAACTATTCGGTGAAACTTTGATAAAGGCCTGTGGGGTTTGAGTGTGACATCATCCTTCTATCTTCACAATGTTTTTCCAAGTACAAGAGTACAAAATCCATTCTCTCAATCGAGTTGTGTCATCCCTTGAGGGTGTAATATCCAAGGTACACATTAACTACCTACAACCAAAGAAATACATTTATTTTTACATAGGTTATGTAATTTTAAATAGAAATTACATTTATCCAATTGCTTACATTTGACTGATTAGCTAAATAGCCTGCAGCTATTGAATCTATCTTTGCCTTTATGACAATCAAGCTTCACCCCCTTGGCTATAGTAGTTGTCAATCTATAATATGTATTTACATTTTTAATTAATAACCATTCCCCCCCCCCTCGCAAGGATCTGCTATGATCCCTTTCGGATTAAATACAATTCAAAAGCCATTATCCTCTCATCGAGAGAAATATTTACAATGCCTTCAGAGTATTTACACCACATGCTGGCAGATACAAAATTACTTTATAAAGAGTTACGAGTATGTCTGTGTGTTTATATGAATTTCAGGACATAACTTTTCGTGCTCCTTCTCCCTGTAGTCCCCCCCGCAGCCCACCAGTCACTACTATTAAGTACGCATATTTTGAAAATTCAAAACTTTAACATTCGCTTTGATGGGTGGATGGCTGGGTGTGGAATGGTTTTGGTTGTAAATCGAAGCAAATGGTTGAAGATGATTTCCGCTGCTGCTGGGAGCCAAGCAAGGCCAAAACACCCTCATGCATAATGTATAAGGATGAAGAAGAGCAATCCTTAGAATATTGTATTCTTCAGTGTTTGCGCCCGTGAGCCGTGAGGACTATGAAACTTGATTGATTACAACCCTATTGCTAAACGGAATTGTTTATGCGGCATTTAACTGCTACAAGGACTCCAATTGTAATTGAGTTGATTAGAATAAACTCAAATTAAGTTATCCAGGGTATTATCAAGTTTTCATAGCCCCTGTAGTCTGTTGCCGCAAAATCAATTGGGAGTTTGTGATTTTAGTATGATTCTTGGAATCTGTAGCTATTCATGATAGTCTTTACACAGATTAAGATTGAATGTCTTATTCACTTTAGTCTGATAAAGGTTGAAGGTAACCAACCATTCTATAGGCCTAAAGATACAATATCATCTTTAGTGGCTTTTATGCAAAGCGGCATAAGCGGATCTTCATGACTATATCAAACACAACAAATAGTCTAGGATAAATATTCTGGCATCTTTCCTGACAAAAGGCTTAAGAAGATGTCACATATAAAGTCAGGAGGTTGGACCTTTTGTGAACAAATAAGTGGTAGTTGGCTCTTGAACAAGTTACCAGCCATCAGGCAGCAATAGAAGCTTTTGCTGAGCAGATACCCAAGGAAATCTTAAAAAGGAAGACTGCTGCTAGACGTGCCATTAAATAGAAGCTGTTAGCTCAAACCAAGTGATCTTGTGCGACAATTCTCAGAAAAGAAAGGAAAGACATACCCATACAGCAGATTAGATAGCTATGAAGGAAGTAGGACTAAATAGAAGGGACTTCATGCTAGCGGCCAAGTATTTCTAAGTAATTGGAAATCTGAAGAAGACTGGAGACCAATATAACTTAAACTACATACATAAGGCTCACGAAAAGCCATTATGTCACACTCTAGGTGGAAGAAGACTCAGTAGATTCGAAGAAAACGAAGTTCTAAATGCTCTGGCAAGGAAGGGGTGCTAACAGTTATTGCGTCTAACAAATCAAGCTGCTTACAGAGCCAATTGAATGGGAGATAATGCACTGGGTCTTTTAAATATTCTGGAGAAAGACTACAACTCAGCACTAAAGTGAAGTGCCTCCGTAAATCTCGAGCATTTGTTTGACAAGACGGCACTCAGGGATAACCACGTATGCCTCGAGATTGCAAGAAATCCCAGAGTTGACATCCCAACATGAATTCGGAAGATATGTGGTATTAGTGTCAACAAGCCATTTGAATCTCTGTGTTAAAACTATCTCGCTTCACCAAACTACCACCGAGAAACCAGTGATTCAACACTGAATGCGCACAGACAAACAAATTAAAAACGGAGACGTACAGGTTGTGGATCCAGAAGAAATCTAGAGAGGTGCACAAGGTTTGTGCTAAAAAAAAACACGGATGGGAAATGCGTATTCAGGAGATAGAAATAAGGACACCAACAAGTCGATGAGATGCAGAGATGCTTCAGCCGAAAATAGGTGTGAAACTTCCGTAAAAGGATACCATCTGGAGAGACTGCTTATGCCAGCTACTAAATATCAGTCAAGGCCACGCCAGTAAACAACCTGTTGCACTTAATTTGAATGTTAAATAAAGGTTACAACTGTCCAATCAGAGTCAGATAAAAGAAGCCATACTCAGGCTAAAAGATGAATATAGCAGCTGACACTGATGGGCTTTAAGCGCAGCTGTTTAAAGACGTCAGAGATGACCTGGTAAGAAGCATCTACTAACTTATCTCTGCAGCATATTCTGAGGAAAGTCTGTCCGCCTATAGGAGCCTTAATACCACCTCTATCATAACCAATGCGGTCGCAGACCTGGAAATTCTACCACTGACAAAGGTTTTCACAGAGATCTTCGAAACCACCAGGGAGTTAGGATGGGGTACCGCACTGTCATACTTCAATATTTTGATACGCAACGATTAGGTCAGTACATTAGGACTCTAAATCAGTCGGATGAATGCTACTTTCTTGTATTCAATAAAAAGGTCCTACATACGATTTATGATCCTCTATGTGTGGACGAGCGAAATATTGTCTTTCGGAAATATACAACGAGAGTTGTACGTTCTATACGGAGACATAAGGGGGACTAGATCATGTAGATTGGAAGAACCAGACAACGCGATCAAGTAGAAGTAAAACTCCGATTCCATGTACTAGATTGGGGACAGCAGGCCAGTGATCTAGCCGGCTGGAGAGGAATACTACTTATGAGCACCACGCTTTTTAGCGCCAACTAAAGTAAGTTAGTGAGCCGTTAAGGGAAAAATGATGGCAAATGCTCTCAAGAGTTGAAGTAAAGAAACACTCTTTGGGTAATTCCTGTCATTGGAACCTTGAATCCCATGTCCAGTGCGTAGAGTGCTTGGCTGTCATTTACAGTCTATAGGTGTTCTGATCCATTGTTTGTTCTTTCTTCGGGACTATCTCATAGCCTTTCAAATTCGTTGGTGATTCACGTCTATTGATGGCGAATTGCGTAGTCCTTCGAGTAGCTGATACTTTAGGTTAACTGCAGTCACATCTGCGATATTCTCAATCAACCGGCTGCTCTGGAGTCAGCTACGTATGCAAATGACAAGTGTTGAGGCAGTCTGCTCGAGGATAGGGGCGAAACGTCCTAGTGTTTGCACAGTGATAACGAATTTTCTGCTTCTGTTTACATCACAATTGTCAAAGATGACATGAGGCGCCATTTGCAAAAAGTGACCTTCCCTAATCTCTTCCAATAGGTGTGCCAAGCCAACTTTTGTAAGCCCTCATACCTCTGATGATTTTGAAAAATTCTTCATGAAATCACATCAAAAATGTGCTCAAATTGAGACCAAATTCTTTCTCAATATAGTCAAATAAGGGCATCCAGAAGCCTATAACTTTCTATGCTAAGCGGATATAATGGATCCATAAGATATTCGATTAAAATTGCAACCACCTTTTCAGCATAACATAACACAGCTCTAGAAACACGAGTTTAGCACGATCACAACACAATAAAAAGCCTAGTCAATCTGCCTGAATGCATTCTTTACACTTAGGACTCTCATCATTTCAATTCTACACTGTGACTCAAAGGCATGGATTCTGTCTAGTTTGGAAGAGAATGTCCACTTTGAGAGAAAAATTGTTTGAGTGATGATTGGTCCCATCTGTATAGACAGCGCGGCGCGCGGCTAAAGAAGATGGTACAATTCGATTGACTGCTCAATGTTCCTGTTAGACGATGCAGTAGAAGACAGATTCGTGGCAAGTAGAATGATTCGGTAGAAGGAAATCTTAACCAACAAGTACCTAGATCCTAATCGGGCTGACTGGAGAGCTTTGTTGACTGTAGCGCCACTTGAGTGAGTAAGAAGTTTTCCTTCTATCAGTGTCTACTTGACAGCTGTCATCTTTCTGTTCAAAAGGTGATATACATATGATGTTTCTAGAGAATATCGGCTTTTTTCCTAACTCGATGGAAGAGTGATAGATATCCAGTAAGACGACCTAGTTTTTCAAGTCTTTTACAAAATTTCACTTAAAATTCATTGAAATTCAAATGTATGTCTCCAGACTCAAAGGTACCTTTCTGATCCTTCTCATCTCTGTTTTGAGCAAAAACACTTTTGTAATCATCCCTTTCTTTCCTGTCATTAATTTGTCATGCTAAATCCTTTCACTGACACCTATCCCTAAAGTGAAAACCCCTTTTTTCCTGGGTAAGATTTCCCCAGCAACACAATAGGCAAAAGGTCTCCGAAAGTCAATTAACCGATATGTCACACCACACCAAAACTCCTGACTATAATTGATCGACTTTTCATTCAACGACTCTTAAGTGCAAAAGTGTAACATTGACAGATTTTTTCTCAAACAAAAAAATGTCGAAATCAATTCCCATTCCAATCATTTTTCTTGGCTCCTTTTCAAAATGTCAAAAAAAAAAACTTTCTTCGAGACATTTATTCAAAAAAGGCAAGCATTGCAATTATTCTCAATCTCCCTCAGGAGTTTTTTGCTTCTTTTTTTGTTTTGTGTGATACAATTGAAAAGGTAAACTTAACAACTTTATTCAATCAAAAGTCTCCCCGTGGGGATACTTTTCTACCCCCCAAAAAAAAAACTTAGGCTCTTCTCACTTCGTCACCAGAAAAAAAAGAAGCCAAAAACACTTTATCCCAACAATTTATCAAATGAGCAACGAAATTCAAACAAGAAAATAGCATAACGTGTTTTGAAAAAGAAAAAAGGAACTCCTCTCAAAATGGAAATTGAACAGTGGCGCTGACTAAGTCCTGGCACAGGACACAACAACGCCGCCAAACGATACTACTGTTAAGGCAAAAGCAAAACTTTCTGACATCGGTCATGACAGGAACGCGGTCCCAAGTACTTTTTCAAAAAAAAAAAAACCGAACTCGAACAAAGAAGGACCCTTTCTTCTTCTCACAGAGACATACACCAACACCTACAGCTACACCCCGCGTGTGTTTTTATTTTTAGTATTTCGGCGAAATCGATTTTGAAAAGGAAATCTATTTTTCATGCTAATGGATTTTTTCGCTGTGCTCCATCGCCTGCCCGAGAAGCAAATTTCTCTCTGACAGCAATTCGAGGAGGTCCTTTGCTTCACCGTGTCGTCGTCGTCGTTATAGCCCACCACCTTGGGGTATAATATTGTCGAGAGACTTTAAAGCCACACAAGGTGAGGCGAAAGCAAATGGGCAGATTTATATAAACACCGTGACTTTGAGGATAATAGGAGATTGTTTCTTGTTCGTCCTGTGTCGTTACCTTTTCGTCAGGGGGGCGAGGGATATGATACAATGAGTGAGTGTTTCAAGGCGTGATGTAGCCATTGGTGGTAAATCTTTTTCGCCACATTTGATTTTGCATGTGAGAAGGACGGCGGTGAGAATTGCCCACATTTCAATATCAATGATGATCTAGGTGCAACCTAAGCCTAAAGCCAACCATTACGAGTCCATCCAACTCCCCCCACACCTTAATGGCATCGGTTTTGAATCTCAAATACAATATAAGGGAGAAGGTCCTTTCCATCAGAAGGAATATCTACCGAATGTCAACAGTACGCTTATGGCTTTCGCATAATTTTTAAATAAAATCCCGTCGTCGTGGCATATGGCATTTATGGAGTTTTGAAAACATCAAGAAGCTCTTTATGGCGGTTTTATCGGCATCGGAGGAGTGGGCTTGGGCTTAGGGTGTACACACAAATTCAATGTATCCTAGTTAAGAAGCGGTACGTTGTTGTTGTTATTTTGCGGATGATGATGGTCGGAGTTGGCAATATAGCCATTGATGGTGACAGGGAATCGTTTTCAGGATTTTCATATCATATTTTGTGTTTGTGTTCCTTAAATGAAAGTGGACACAGGGAATTTTTACAGTGGAATTCCTTTTCGATATTTTTTTTTTTTTTTTTTTCGTTTTTGGGATCTCTCTGTTGTTTGAGGAGAAATAATATGCGGATAGAGGGAATAGGCTTTCTTTTATTGGATCATAAGATGTAAAACGGAGAGGACACTTTGAGGAACTTTATGCGTTTCGTTAAGTTGTGTCCTAGTATTTTGGGCAGGCACATAAAATAAAGGACAATAGATTTTTATCCTGGAAACATTCAATTTTATTTGAACAGAGTGTATAGAATGCAGCATATGCTATGGACAGCTTAGAGGGAATTTTTCAATAATTTAATTCGAAGGACTAATGTATGGAGGTGCAGTCATCGGGAAGGAATGTGACCGGTCTATAAGAAGTGAGTTGTGGGTTCTTTTGAGTCTAAATCGGGGTAGGATGTATGATTAAGGAGAGCGTAATTGTTTTAATATGTCGTTTGATTGTTTATGTGGCGCGTCTATTGGCGAAGAGGCATTAGAAAGGACCACTGTTTAATATAAAGGAGAGTAGGGGTTTCAAAAGAAGATTTAGAGCAGTGGAGGAGCTGCTCGAAATCAAAAATCAACCACTAGTTCAACACAGAGACAAACTCTAGTATATGCTTTGCAGTTTTATCCTTGTCTTATTCGTAGCAACACTCGTTGAAAGGCACGTAAGCTTCAAAGTTTGCCAGCTTGACAGTTTGACAGCTTAACAGCTTGACAGGTAGAGGTAGAGGTGCAGGTAGAGGTAGAGCTAGAAGTAGAGGTAGAGGTAGAGGTGCCAATAGACATCCTTGTTATGGAAATATCGTGCCAGCAGGATAACGACGCCAATAGAAACGAGTCGAAATTATGGTGAAGTAACAACAACAAAGAACAAGAGATGGTAGAGTTTGTTCCCCAAAAGAGACCCTTGAATCAATATAAAGTACATATGTAGAGCTGAATTTTTGTCCTGACTGGAATGCTTGACGCCAGTGGATCGGAGTTAAAGAGTTCCTATAGACCATTAACCTAACTTAACGTAGTTATCCAAACCTAAAATAGGAAAGTCGGCTTTGGCCAATAAGTGCCTGTTAGGCCCTGAGTCTGTCAGAGCCTTGTTCCGATAAGATTCGTACGAGTAATGCAGCGAGCTTTTCAAAATATCTTTCTTCACATTTTTCGTCTAAACATGTTACAAAGAACTTTTCCAGCTCCTATATTCCGTCTCCAGATCTATTCACTCATAATAAGGCTCTAGGTAGCTTTATATCTTCGGCATACTTGACAACTCATATTTGGAAACGATGGAGCTTTACCAAAGGCAATATTTTGCACCATAAAATCCTCAGTAAATCATCTGTGCCAGGAGTCGTGACAGCTTTACGCTTTTTCAAACTATAAGCCGCCTTCTGGTAGACAAAATATCTCCCTTTAAACGTATGTATTGCTGGAACCGCTTTTCTCCTTTCACACTGCACAATTCTCTAATAAAGGACCATCACACAACGCCATGGAGAGAAAGAAAAAAAAAAAAAATAAGCCCCCAAAAATGTTGCATGAAATTTATCTCAAAGAAATACCAACCACTCATCAGGAACACTTCACATCCATGCTGTGATGGATTCACTATACAGCTCCTGCCAATGGAGTCTAACTTTGTGTGTGGGTGAATCTCTCAAAACAATCAGGACCAACACCAACTGGTAGAAGTATTTTCTGATTGCAGCCTTGTCTATTCAATTCAAATTCAATAACATCCTTTTGCAATGAATACCACAGCACAGCGCGTCAATCTACGCACAGCATCCGAGCACCCGAGCAAAGCATCTCTGGTGACTATTATCTTTGTTCGCAAAATAATAATAATTCTGTCAAAGGCTTAATTCCGGAAGGATTAATGCCATAGGTGAGGAACTGCCCCCCCTTTTGATGCTGGTTTCCTGTCTGCCATTTATCAGGATTATAATCAGATTGAGAAGGTATTAATTTTGCTAATAATGTAGCGGGATGGAGCTTATCAAAACCAGTCGAGCTTCTCGATGCGAAACTGTGTGAGAACTGCGAAGATAAGCCAACAAACGTGGTCATCTAGTGAAAGTCCTAAATGGATACTTGCGTATTTGAATAAATTCTGTAACTTGACAGATAATGAATTTGGTAGTCCTGCAGAAGCTTCTGAAAGGATAAGGATACGTTGCCGATTTGTTTTTCATTTAATTTTGACCAGCAACTCTTGGATTGTGGGAGGGATTCTATATATCCTGATTAATGTCAACCTTGACTCCTCACACAAATGGCAAAATTTAGCGATTAAAGCTCTGATACAGTGGGTCAAGTTGCATGCAATTTCCCTCCAAAAGATCCATTCAGGAAAAACACATCTTGCAGTTGAAAGAGCCATATTTTAAAACTCCTTTTGGAGCTTCTCCAATTTGCCAATGACTGCATCAATAATCCGCTGACTGAAGTTGAACTCCAGCTTTGGGGTGTGTGATTTTCAGTGATTCCTAAGAGCACCAGAGATTTCTGAGCAATCCAGAAAACTGGAGAGATTTTTGCATGCTGCCGACTAAGATAGTAGGTAGTCCTATCCTGGAGCAAATGAAAGAATAAATTGACGAAGTACTCGATGCCGAAAAAGCATGGATCTCAAAGTCCAACCTGGAGTTCATCAAGGTTGCATTCTGTCACCAATATTGTTTTCACTGCGCTGACTGCGGCTTTGTGGAGAGGGAAGCAGATCCAGAGCCCATTCAGCAAACAATGGCCGAACGACTTCAATTCTTGCATTTCGAAGCACGTAAGCTTAAATCTATGTAAAAAGTCAATCAAATTGCTGTGTACTATGGCGAATCGAATCATTTGGGTCCTTCGCCCAATACTACGCTCCTTTTAGTGGCTCCTTCCTTTTAGTTCTAAGTGAAATGCTCAACTACTTACTATAAACAACATTGACAGTGGAGACCGTGATTAGTCTCATTCCGCTTGATTTGTACCTTGGAGTCTGGCGGCCAAGGAACACTCATGGAAGTGAGAAAATGGTCATCGAAACCTTATGATCTTGCATTGATATTCTCCCATTGGGACAGTACCAATGCATCCCCGGTGATTGATCACATGAACGCGTTGCCTTGAAAGGGATTTTGCTATACCAGAGCCGGTGAGAGCCTACTGAAAACACCAGAGAAGCGGCAATAAATAAGATCTGGTCTTCTAGGATGGAAATTGGCTAAGGGTTCGACGATTATAATGCCTATCAAGCCGAAATGACGGTCGTTCCAAAGGATGCTGAGATCATGCGTAAGAGCAATGAAAAAAGTATTACTGTCTATAGGTATATATGCAGCCAGACAGTCGTTAGTGCTCTGCAGATCACTCTCTATCGCGGTATCTAGAGCCAATGCAGTGATCCACTGTTGAGAACCAGAGCATAATATGAAAAGCGTCGACGTTGCATGTATCACGGATTCTTCTCTCTGATGAAATCTTGCAATCTTAAGAAAGGATGAAGCTACAAGTCAATCCAATCGACGCTGGACTTAGTCGCTTAGTCGTCATAAACATCTCTGTGAACTGCACAAAGACTACTGTATGAGTTGCGGGGACAAGGCAGAAATTTAATCCTTCACAAAGATTCTCCTGTCCTATCTGCCAGAAGAATGAGGAAGGCTAGCTCTCTACGTGTGAAAAAAAAAACTTAACGAAACTTAACCAAAAGGTGCAGTATAAAAATTATGCGTATGCCCATGATTGTGTATGTCAGCGCCCATGCGCCTTATTTGAATTATGTTGGTACCTTTAGCTCTTGGATGATTTTATTTGACTTCTCCTAACAATTTTGATGCAGTGCATAATTTCTTTTTGTTTTGCACCTTGCCCCTCCTCCGTTTTGAATTATAAAACTTTTCTTTCACGAGTCCTTTTTGCCATACTGATTGCTTCTAAGCACATAAAACTCTCACACATGATCGCAAATACTTATGTTTCAAGTACTAATTGATATGCAGCCAGTACTACATACAAAGTCCATCAATCTAACAGCACGTCAACATTGTCAAACAAATATTAAAATGACATAAAATCATGTGGCTTTTCGTCAGCCACCACACGTATCGTTTACATTAATAGGATTTTAATGTGCGTACATTTTGGGTGTCTATATGACGGGTAATGGAAAATAAAAATGTCAACATTACTTCCTTGGGAAAAACACCTGTCGAGATGTAATAAAAAAAAACTCAAACTTCTGGTCATTAAATATTCATTTTGAATTTTTTATATTCCTCGACTGAGGTGTTTGTTATTAGAGTTTTTAATATTTTTAAATGCAACAACAGGGGAGGGGCTCAATCGAAATTATTGTGGCTAGTCAAATGTGGGTAGTCCTATGAGAATTAGGAAGTAGGAGCTAGAAATGCTCTGCTAGTTTAAGGTTTGATTGATCTTAGAAATGAGCGCATCATTTAGTTCCTTCTTCAGCTGCCACCAAAATCTAGTTCACTATGATACTTTCCAACTTCTTGCGTCATCATCTTGCGTTTAGTGATGTTTGAGATGAATTCCTCTTCGTCTTCTATGCTCCAAGTTTTCACTAAAAAGATTGCTATGTCGTCGACGAGGCTGGTTAACCTACTAGGTCCAACCTAGTATGCATCCTTGTGGAATACCGCTTGCACTGTTAGGCTGCCTTATTCTTTAGTTTGCGTAATTGTGTAGTATGGTCTTGAGTAGGTCGGAAAGTAGCACGACTGCAGAAGAAGTCATTTGGGGCTAATGTCTATAAAATGAGGCCGAAAACGTTCACAACATTAGATGCAGGATTGGTCTAGGATTGCCAGCCACATGATGATTGGATGATAGAAAAAAGGATAGATTGCACTTATTATCATGGAAGTCTAACAGACTGAGATTGAATCTGGGTTGAGAGAAGAGCATTTTTGTGGAGCACTTGGACTTCTCCCCTCAATGCGTCTGAGAGTGTCCATCGACAGGTGTGTCCCCAATCGTTTTGATGACAATCTTGTTGGCTGGTGAATTTTTGGTCAAACCTCATTCACAGTCATATCAATGAGCATGAGCACTGTTCCGGACCCTTTATGACGTGAAAGGTCCCAAATCCAGAAAGATGTCCAGGCAATGATTCCCTCTCTCCTGCTACGACTAACAAATAAAGTCCACGAGCAGCCGACATCTGAAGGATAAAGGCCTCTAAGAAGCCAACTCATCACAACTTTTCAGAGCTCTCTGGTTATAGAACCTTCCATCCTATGGACAGTAGTCCTTGATCCACGGAGCCCCTCTAAGTCCATGAGCAGATTGAGGCTTAAGATTTCATTTGAAAAGATTGAAATATATTACCCCCTTGGGTTATAGGGTGCCACCAACAAATCAGGCGTTAAGTACGTCCAATAGACATTTGTTTTTTAATCGAAAATCCAGACTCAACACCACGGCCAATAACTCCTTTATATTCTACTCAATGTTTATTTAGCAGCCATTTACAGTCGAATCTCATCTTGAATTGCATAATAAATTCATACGCTGTACAAGGACCTGTGCACACATATATTTCCCACTTGAGGACCATATCGACGTTAATCCAATTTATTTTCGACGAAAAACTCCATCTGATTTCTATCCTAATGCACCATTTGAATTCCGATTTCGATCCATTTAAGCGCGTTTGTCCATGGTAGACCCATGAGGCACATAAATAACTTTAATAGAGTCCCTATAGCCCCCCAGCCCCTCCATCGCCTTAAAAAAAGATTGAAATTCAACAAAGTAGCACGATTCAATCTCTCACACCTCTCCCACGACTCGCATTAGGTACGCTCAATCTTTTTTTGTTTCCTTTGGAAATCACGTCAATGCCATTACACCAAGTTATCCTGTGACACTCTGAAAAAAGGAAACTGAAAATTCAAATCACAAAAACGAAATTAAGTCGTGAATACCACCTTATTTCTGCGTGCCCCCGCCGCCGCCCACGCAGGACTCTCAGGTCAATGGGCGAAAGCGAGGGCGAGGAGCATAAGAAAGGCTCCCCCTCCGCCCCCTCTGAAAGATATTCCCCCGTGGGTAAGCCTTGAAAAACAATTAGCCATGAAATTGAAAATTTTACTGCACGCGTAGACATATTGTTCTACACCATGGCGGTGGTGGTTCCTCCCGAAGAAAGGACTCCCCTTGGATGTTAGTAGAAAGTGGCGTGTACCCGCAGTTTCCGTTTCATTAATATTCAAAAATAGTGGCTAAATTAAAGCGTCTTTAAGCCATGTTTACCACAAATTTATTCCCAATTTATGCATCCTGCTTATTACCTTCTGTAAGAGCGGTACGGCGCGGGCCGTGGAACGGTGTGTGCTCGTTGAATGCTGATTAGCATTTGATGATGGCAGTTTCAGCTCCTGCTGGTACTCGTATTAGACTTAGACACCTTTGTAGGCAATGACCCACAGATGTATGATTGTGGGAGTCGAAAAGGTATTATGATCCCACTGAATAGCGTTTGAATGGATTTCCAGAAAGAAACAGTGTGTTGCACAGGAAAATCAAGCGAGTGAGATAAGAATATTCCAGACTGGAGAGCGCCCTCTTAAAGGAAGAGCATTGTACTCTGGAAAACTTTGTTAACGACCACAAGAATGTCTAGAATTGGACTCATAATAAAGTCCAAAGAAGTCTTGTATTCTCATGGAAAATCCAATATTGAGGGCTAGATTTCAGACAGTGCTACTCTCCGATAGAAGAGGCAACTGACGATGAAAGGAAGAATTTTCATAGCCGCTCCATGTAGAATCAAACGTCTATGAAGCACGTCGTCCAATGCCAAGGTTGGCGGAGGTAACAGTCTACTTAAGCTACCCGATAAGAGCTGATAGCTTTGGATCCCAGTGAAACAACAGACAATTGTCCGAAGTAGACGTGACATCGAACACACCGTCATGCTGCATTCGTCGAAAGCAACTACTCACACTCGCTTAATACAACAACATTCAATATCAACAGGTTGGTCCTCAAGTGCAAGGGTCACCTAGCTTTAGAGGTAGAAACACTCAGCAGCATAGTCTAGTCTGTGCAGGTCGATTAAGGGCAGAAAAGCGAAAACACATGGAGCACGATAGATCGATGATTTTAGCAGTTACAGATGTGGTGGCAGAGGCCTCAACACCAGCCTAATATGGTCTAACAAGGAAGATCTGCAGCTAGTGTGAGACGAACCAAACATAAGGATTGTAAGCAAGTGCGACCGTAAGACTGTTATCATCAAGGAGTCATAAGAGGTCGGAGCAGCAAGCAATATCCCATGAAGATGGTGACGATGAAGATGAGGACCAGTGCTGGAGAGATCTATGTGTTCTCCCCAAGGCTAAGCTAATACCTAGATTCGTATTAGACAGGATAAAGAGCATGTAGGACCTACTCCTCCCAGATCGTTCTGCAGCGACCACACAAACACTTCGCAGACCAATTCGCCGAGTATAAGGGCCCACTACATCTCCTGCTTACCGACTTCGAGCATGCTTTGACAGCGTTGACGAGAGGCAGAAGAACAAGCTACTATCAAGGATAACAAGTGCTTGATGGTGGACGAGGGCAAAACAAAGTAGGTACATGCTGGTACATGCACGACTTCATAGTCTTTCAGTGCGTCTACTTTCAATGCGACTTCGTATTCTTCTTTCTGTCAACTAAAAAGCACAATCACGATAGGTATTCTACCTTAGGAACTTTGTCTAATAAGGCAATTGAGAAGTAAATTTCTCTCTGGAACGACTAAGGTAGCGCTGTGCAAAACCTTACATGCTATATGGCGCAGATCTTCTAGTCTAACGTCAGGCGGTGGAATCCACTCACGCTGGCAGACAGAACAGTGGGATGTCCTAGACAGAACAGCTGAAGAGGAATCCAACTCTTGGAGAATGAGTTGTAGGCAGCTCTAAAGAATTACAGAAGTTGGCATGTAGCCATTGTTAATGTCCTAATCTTCTCGAGAATTGAAAGGAAGTAATAAGCGCATGATATAGTGCCAGCAAATCAATTGGAATGCAATAAAGAGCGTGCGTTGTGAGCCTCTTACTCCGGATCATAGCCTCGTCTAAGGAAAGAAAGAAAGAAAGGTAGACCATGTCAGGAGTAGACCATCCTGTCAAGCTTAACATTTCGCACTATGACAAGGAAGAGTCTCCTTTCCACTTTCTTTGTAGATGCCTGGACCTGGCCGGAACCAAACAAATCTCTCTAATTAAACACTTCCTGATGATAAATCCTTTATATAAGCTCCTCGGACCAGGTTCCTCTTACAACCAGCAACAACACCGCATACATGTCCCCTTTCTTGTTCCCCTCGACTGTAACTCGCATCGCACGAATTTCGTCCAACTTACATACAATATTCCTAAAACGCTGAGAAAATTCGGTGACAAAATTCGGCTTAGCCTAAAACGTGACGAGAGTTCGAAATGAGTTTTCGCGTCGCCCCCCGTTTCGAGAAATGACTCCCGAAACCTCGATAGTACAACAACATCTGCAATCATAGGTCTCGATTGCACTTGATCACAAGAAATTATACGATGATGGTGGTAGCACGTTTAAACTTAACAATATGCCGCCGTCACCGCCGTTTCTATGCCTTGTACGGAAGTGCCTTTTGTTTTTTTCTGTGTTCCCCCATTGAAGGGGAAAGCAACTGGGAAGAAAAAAATTACAGGAAATTGTATTGTATTCGGGTTATGTTATGACTCTGTTCAAACGGAAGGAAGAAGGCCTTTTGAATAGGTTACAATATGCCGACAAGTATGCGCGTATTGCATCAACATTTAGATCCTTTGTTCTTGCCTGTATGTAGTACCAAATGCCACTTTATATGCATAAAAGGGCATGAGTTCCATTGCCTTCTCAATATCAGATTAATAAAAAGGATAACAGGAACAACTTCAAACCTATTAAAGCGCTTAAAGACTTGTGATTCACAGAAAAAAACAGAGAAAAAGGGATTGAATTGAAATGTCCTTGATAACTGACCGAATATTGAAGCTAATTAGATTTTCCATCGTTGAGTAGTACTTTACACGTTCAAGTGCAGGACACTTGACTTTCATTCGTCGGACGAAAACCGAAATTCTGCACAAGCACCCCCTTCGGGACACAACGAGCTAACTCTCAGGGTTGTGTCTCAATTGATAAAAGGCAAATCAATTAAAGCAATTTTCCAATTAATTTCTTTTCGATTGCACCTCCAAACGGTGTGGAGCACTTCAAAAATTGATGACCACCATCGGTCCACTGTACATACAACTGGCTGTCCAGAGAGAGAGAGAGAGAGCGTTGCATTCAAACAAATGACTGGACAGGAAGTGCGAAGGATACTGGCGTGGCGCGGCGATGGACAGTAGGGTTAGAGGTACAGTACCGGAATGAGAATGCAAAGTGACCATTGAAATGGTATAGTGTGGTGCTAACTAATTGGCAAAATCAATGGAAAAGTTTTAGATAGAGAAAGAGAAAGAGAGAGCGGAGTATCCTTGAAGGACTTAATGCAATTAGAAGAATTGGACGGATTGTGGTTGACTGACTATTCTAATGATTTGAATCAATTAAATGCGGTTAATTTGATAAGACCAAGGATGATGGAGTGTACTTTGTCTCGCGGCGGCGGAGGGAGGGAAGTTTTTAAATGGTCCACCGAAGTATGGTGGTTGGTTGGAAGCGCAGAGTGGCAGTTCTTACCTATTAACTCCAAGGGGAAAGTGGACCCAGTCCTTATGTGCGAAGAGAAGAAGAACTCCCATCCGAAGCAAGGTAACTTCACCAAGAATGTCACGCTTTAGAGATGAAAGGGTATCTACTTCTTTAGATGCTATGCCTCACTGTGAGGTCGATCTTGGAAGAATACCAACAGATGGTACTTGTGGCTGAGGATGATTGTGGACTTATTAACTCTGCGTAAGTACGAAGACCAAGAAGAGGAGAGGAGGCATTGCTGAGTGCGTTTGCTTGTGTTGATTTTGTGCTACTTAGTGAAGGAAACAAGGACTTACGGCGGAGCAGGCTTCATCGTAGCTAGGAAATAGCTATACTCAAACAGTGATCATTGGGGCAAAATATTCAAATTGAAAGTGCAAAGTTAGAGACGAGATAAAGAGATGCTCTACTCCTTGGTGAGGAACATGGAAATTAACAAATTTTCCGATAAAGACCACCTAGACATAGACCACTTGTCCAACCTGGGCCGAGTAAAGGAATAGAGCAAGTACTCATTAAATTTGTACTGCCCTATTGCATGCTAAGGCTGTGATATGTTGCACTTGCAGGCCCCTGGATGTAACCATGTTCCGGAAAGACAATGGTAATGGAAGAACACCGGAAAACAGGTGGTTAGCCTGAGAGCTGATTGCCTCAAGATTTGAAGGCGCCAAAAGTAAGTAAGAAATCGAATTCTTAAGAAAATGGAAGGAACTCCAACATAACCCGTGGGGAACTGCTTACCAGATAGCTAAGGATACATAAATAGCTCAATGCCTGAGCATTATGGATACTAAAGTTGACGGCCTACTTGTACTCGTCTAGATATTGTCCGATATGGGAGCAATACAACGTTAAAGTCGACAAATTAGCGGGCTCAGCCAAGAGTAATAACCCTCTCAGAATGGTCAGGTTTCTTGGCCATGAAAAATCACCCAGCGACGTTCTCCTTTCAATGGAGGGGACATAGAGTAATAGTCCCAAAAGGCGTCAAGTCCCTTGAGTATTCGTCATCGTAAGTCCCGTCATGCATATTAGACACTTAAAAGCAGGAGCAGAGAAGTTGTTGGTGTAACCTGCCTTGAGAGTGAACTTATGTATTTTCATTCAAAAAGTGTCTTATATTGTGAGTGAACTTTTGAAGATGGGATGGGATGGCTATTGATTGAGTTTGGTAGCAGGAGACAGAACTGAGCCCTGGGGAACACCAACATTTCACTTCAGCTCTGTTCTCCTCTGACTGCAACAAGTGATCGAGTACTAACGACGGGCTGGGTAGAGTAGTTTTCTATGCCAGTTTGCTATGCCTGCGTGACTGTATCGTGCCCAAAATAGTGTGGATTCTTGTGATAACCATCCTTGTAAGCCAGAAGCTAAGATTGTACTTGCAGTCTTCATGTCCTGGATTGTCGCTATAAGTTTGTGTTTTATCCCAGCGAGCTTGCCACATAGCTTTTGATGCTGCCTTTTTTTCAACTTTGCCATCGTATTGGCTTAAGGATCTTCTGTTATATATTATATCCTCAACAATTTATCTGCAAGAACGTCAAGATGAACCATTTTAGCTATAACGAAGGCCCTGCTTGTCCACATCCGGCAGAGTCTATATGTTGACCATACTCCCCTTTTAGTCTCCGTCCTCTCCAGGGTCTCTACCAAGTGTGGGATGGCATACAACAGAACTCTGGAGGCTTGGATCCATTCTCTGGACCGACGGATCTATGTAACTGTTTGAGTGCTAAAGTGGACTTATCCCATAAGTATTTCGTCGCTAGCTAGTCAAGCAGCAAACAGATTGACTTTTGCATAAGAAGCTGTGAGCTGGAATGTCAGTTTAGCAGGTGAAGCAGTGTTCTTGTCTAAAGAAGCTGTTAAGACTGGTTCTCTCGTAACTCTATACTATAAGAGTTTGTTCTTCAACTGAGTTGTTAGTTGATGTTATGATCAGGCCGGACTAAAAGCGGGCGAGACACAGCTCTGCTTGGATAGTCCCGCACTTGGAATCTTGGCATTAAGCAGAGACCACGTACTCATGCTATTCCTACCCATAATTTGAGCAGTACACAACATTCTCTCCAGGTTATTTGGGGATCATCCGGAGATATTGGGTCTATGTACCTATGGAATTTCTATTTACAAAAAGCCTTAAGCAGACAACATTAGCGTCATCACTTTCTTTCTCCGCCAGCAAGCAGCACTGTGACATAGAAACGCTCTTCGATATCCAGCAGACATTTCGATTACATCAACATAAGTATACACACTCCATCTAGGAGATATGCACATCGTTACATACCTAATCAAAGTCCTTATTTTGTTTCCAAGAGGCGACGCTTTCACTGAACTTTTTTTCTTGCTCTGCGGTGAATTGTGCTCAATGAAACTTTTCTATTCGTCTACACCTGTTCCTGTGGCCTTTCGCACAAGAAATGTCACAAGGTATCTCCTCCGATAAAAGATAAACTTTTTTTTTGTTACCATCGACTTTTGTTACACACAAAAGAGTTATCTCGGAGTAATTTGCATATTGTTTCCGTCTATTGAACGATTCCAACGAAACAAAGTGAGAACACCAACTTTGGCACTTTATCTTCTCACCGAGGAGAGAAGCGATTTACAGTGGGGCTTAAAAGATTGTCGCCACTTATAGGTCGGTATTGCTTTGTAGTTGAAGAAAAAAGGAGGCATAGCACATACAATTTCTCTAACTGAGAATACCGACAGTGGCTCATACACACCAAGAAAGTCGCTGTACGAATGCAAAATGCCGCATCCAATGGAAGGTATAGGCGTAGAGAAGCGTATTGTCTGCATTTGACTGTTAGGGGAGGTTGGCCCTGCGTCTCCGGCAGTCAAACTTAATGAGTCAGTGACTGCCACATCATCAAATTAAACTTTGGTTTAGTTTATCTCTCTTTTGGGAGTCCCCAGAGTTCACTTGCATAGGGTACGTGAATCTAGGAGAAGATGACTTCATGGACATGGAACCGAGAGAGACTACATTCCTTTAGATGGCTCCTTAGCGTAAGCTAAATGTGGTTCGCAAAATGATTGAACTGTTTGTCCACTTTCCTTCGTAGATGGATGTAGCAATCATATGTGAGGTGCTCCAGAGGCTTTTTTTCTGCAAGATAAGACCAAAAGACAGAAGAAGACGAACTAGCATGGAATGGGCCCCATAGCAGCAAACAGGAAAAGGAATATAGACCTAAAAGTAAGATTAGAAGCTACTATGCCATATCTCTATGCTTATGACCATCACTAAACGAAACAAGGACTAAAGGCCTCTTGTCCATGGACATAGTGATAGAAAGAACCAGTATCATGGTAGGCTTACTAACTAGCCACAGACCCATAGAAGCAATGGCAACCAAACTGGGTATCGACTCATCTGACTGCTGTAGAAGTTGTCATCATGAGAAAGGAATAGGAACGTCGCTTCCGCTGTATGTAATTCAGACTCTAGAACATTATGTGCTATCTAAAGACCACAGGTTGTACTGCCTTAGGAGAGATGATAACACAATCAAAGGACCAAAAACCCACATATAAGCACCTTCTAGGATGCACTTCCCTCATACGAAATGAAGCTTCTTTTGCAAAGGACATTTGCCATCAAAAACCCTGCTTCCATACCACGATTCCAAATACGATTCAGCGCCAAGAACTGCTTCACAATTTGGGTACCAAAAGAAAACCCAACAACTGCGACAAAACTCTCCAGCAACACTGTGTAGCCAGAACAAATGTTTGCAATCCATCAAGCATGGCAGCGGTGATGCTCTGTGTCTTTGACTTTCTCTCTGCGTCGGGACTCGAGATCCAGATAAAATTTCATCCGCGAACCATAGTAGTTACCTTTCCCGAATCAAGACAATGACATATGTATGACAGATTGATTAAACTTTGCCCTCGCCTTGGAAGCGCCGAGATACTTCATCCATCATCATATGTTAGACATCTCTTGAGAGCGAAAATGTTTGCTTGTTTCCATCGAAAGGTGAGCTAAAAACTTACTCACTTGCAAAAAAACATCACGTGTTGTGTGGTTTAATCCACACTAAATCCAACGACCCGACACCGGTGAAAGGAGGAAACTTTCCATTTGACCAAAAATATCTACTAAGACGTGGATTAGGGATGCTTTTGCTGCTTTTTGGGGGTCTCTCTCTCTTGTTAGAGCAGCTTTGTTTCTTGGCCAAGTAGTGGAACATTAGTGGATAAGGAGCTCTGTTCTTTGTTGTTGCCGTTGGTTGTGGCATTAATTCTTTTGAAAACACGAGAAACTTTTCGTTTTATTAGAAAAAAGCAAAAAAAAAAAAACAAAGTTTCATCCCGCTCGACTGAGATTGGGGTGGCTTTATGAGAGTTTATACTTTGCTACTGTTGTTGTTGTCAGTGTTTTTTGGGAGGAGATTTTTAATCTTCATCGTCCATTTAAGGAGAAAAGTTTTATATGTGGCACAAGTTTGCTCTCCATATGCTGACCATCGCATTCGACTTCAAGAAGCGTTTTGCGAAGCTAACTCTTCCCAGTCTGGGTCTGTGTGAATTATTGGATAACTTTCCAAAGTCACATATGGTTTTTGTAATTTCGTAGGCGACTGGTGTAATGCCGAAATCTGGAACCGGAAAGAGTTCTCAGCACTTACAGGCTTTTAAGGAAGCGTATGGTTCCGTTTGGCATTGAATTTGGTTCAATTGTTAAAAACTTTGGTAATAGTCGCATCTTTGGCTTAGAAATTTGGATCCCAACCACAAACCTAGAAGAGACGAAGTACAGAAACGGACACATGAACAAGTGCATTAAGCTTAAGGCCTTGGAGCGTTCCTGCCTGAGACATGACTGCCTTCCATCCTCTGTAGTGTTCCGGCAAGCTGCTTTCAGTTGCGAAGACCAAGGCTTTTGGTCTGGTCTTTGTACCGTGGCACAGTGTGTATTTTTGGCAATTTTGACTGACAAGGCGACAAGACGGCTACAATCGCAAGAGACCGCCAGAGCCTTTGCCGATCGAGACTCCTTTAATCTCAATCTCAGTCCAATGCCGCCAGCAGCAAACGCGGAAGACCAGTGGCAAAATTGCCAACAAGACATTACAGACTCCTGGTTCGACAAGGAAGGCAGGCAAGCACGCGCAGATAAACAGGATGCATATAAAGCTAGGCTGCAAAGAAGGGCTAGCAGAAGAGAAACGGGGAATATCGATCGAGGAGATTGAAGGACTCTACCGCAGGAATGATGATTAAAAATTCTACCAAAAGGTAAAGAGAACATGCCAAGGTTTCAAAGCTAGAACAGAAGCCTGCAGGGATGAAAATGGCAACGTAGTAGTAGAGTCGCAGTCGGTGCTGAGGATAGGGAAGGAACACTTCTGCAGACTGTTAAACGGCGATGATGACCAATATTCCTGGTGTTCTTCTGATTGGTTTTAGGTCCACATCTGTCTAGATATGACATAGCTCCGCAAAGATTCTTTCCCTGAGGGACGCCTCCGCATTGGTTCTCGCTTGATCGTCTACTCGCTCATTACCCACGATGTTGTTGTGACCAGCCTCCCAAAGAAGGCTAAAGGCTTACACTGTTCTACCAGTTTCGAGGATGGGATGGCAGATACAATATCCTTGATAGCCTCCTGGGTGTCAATGAGGATAGGTATAGTGTTAGGGGTGAGAAAGTTTCCTTGAGTAGGCGGCAAGTACAAGTAAGTACTTCAAATACAGCCGGTTGTAGAGATTTTGAGGGATTCTTTATGAATAAGTTTGATGTTGCCACCAGACCAGCGACACCACATCGGTGTACATCCTTATAACCATCTTCAAGCGAAGTCCCCACTTCTTACTGAACATTTTGCTGCAGGAACAGAATGGATTTCTTAACCCATAGGGGTGTTTTGTTTGTAGTGGATCCAGGCCGAATCCAAGGATTCGATTTCCACTTGTCTTTCGGAAAGGCTGTTGCGGATAGTTACCTTAGTATGACAGGGCCTACTTTGTCGCCATTTCCACTTGGAACACGCTACTGTGATTAAGGAGGCGGAAGGTGGTTTTATAGTAAAGCAAACAAAGCTCCATTCACTTCAGTTTCAGTAGTAGGAAACGTATCCCCGATAAAGACTGACATTATTCGTCCCGTCTGTCCTGGAAGGAAGTCTTTACTGAAAACCCAGATATCCCAATAACTAGACAAAAATTGAGTCATCTCGTTCTTGCAATGAAGTGACCTTATCTACATATGAATCCTTAAAACACGGATACAAAAGTGACTTGTTACATCTCACAATCTTTGTCTCTGTATCTCACTTCAGCAGAAAATTAAGATAAACAAAAGCGACATCAAAAAGGAAGATGTTTCTTTCGATGCACCCTAATTTGACCTTTAAACCTAGTTTCAGGCAAATTCCATAAACAAAAATTCCTTCTCTTTGGCGCCTTCTCCTATGCTGTAACATGAAAAATGTGTTCTCCTTCTTTTTTATGATCAACAGCGGTCATCAAAACACTAAAGTCTATGCGCTCTATTGTCATTTGAAAATCCAAACAATCGGCGTTTCTGCGTAACTATAAAACATTTGAACATGTGCAACATGATGTTCGCTCTACAGCGAACCATTGCCTTTGGTTCCTTATGTAATCCTTATCTGCCGATGGGGCTTGATGTGGTTCATTTTGCTATTGCGCCAAGTAGTACTAAATAAGCGAAACCAGCTCCAGTAAAAGAAAGGAACTAGGACTGAATAAAGACATTCGATAACGAGTAACTCGTGATCGAAATATGTTATGAGGATATGTTGCTACAGCTCTCGTAATCGAGCATACACTTTCGAAATTTAAGCTGACTTTTGTTCGAACAGTATTGTGTTGAGATGTTTCAGTAATAGATCTTTGACATAGCCCGAGATAGGAACTGGTCTAGCAGACAAAATAGAATTAAGTGGAACTAATTTAATAAAGGAACTGTTATGAATTATGGATGCCATGGGTCAGTAGTTAGTGCGTTGGACTACTGCGTAATGGGTTCCAAGTTCGAATCGAAGTTTTTTTCCCGAAAACACCCCTTGCGAGCATCTGACAAATATCCAAAAGGTTATAGGTACTGTCTTCTCAAAAAGCTTATCGAAAAGCTGTTTGCCCTTCTGTACGCCTTTCCTTTCTGTAGAAATGTATACCACGCACAACACGTATAGTTGTGAGAAGAAGCTTTAAATGGAATAAGCTGGAACTAGTCTAAGATCAATAGAGACTTTGCTCATGAACCTCCAGTGGGCGCAGGCCACCTTTAAGGCCTTCTGACATGCATATTCCAAGTGGTGGTTGTATGTTAGACAAGAATCAATCAACATGCCTAATTATTTAATAGATGATTGTGAAATGACACTACATTCTCCTACTCTAAAACTTGTCATCGCATCTACTCTCTGTTAAGTAAAATCTCGGATTAATGATCCACAATTGGCCCTGAGAAACCTTCTTATTTCAGAAGGATTCTCATACTTCGAGGAATTTTGCAACGACCACGGCTTCAAACCGGATTGGTGGGTGTAGAATATCGTCGTACGTCACATTCCATAATAGAGTGCCTAGAACCCCTCCTTTTGGTACACCGCCGATTGTTAGAAACTTCTTGATTCTTGCTTGAGATGGCGGCATGATTGCCAATTCACTGAGTTGAACGCGATATTTCTTAGTGCCTCCTCTCCAACTAGTGGCTTGGACTCTATGGCATCTATTGTTGATCACGACTTTTGAAAACCTTACTGGTGTCCTGCTGGACTACCCGCTGCCTAGAAGGCAGACTTAAGCTTTTTATATGTTTTTCTCGTTGGAAGAGTTTTTCCCCATATCATGTCAAGGGCAATGAGGATGTTTCCTTTCGTCAGTAGTACAGTGAGTAGTCAATCTCGCTCTGAGAAGACAATCGTTCTACAAATATTGCCGCACGATTTCGCAAAGGTAGTTCGATTGAGTATACCGTCAACTCCCGGTTTCTACTTTGAGAAGTGCTTCGCTTGTTATTGCTGGGATTGCCGCTCTATTCCTCTTAACTTGGTCGAAGAGAATCTCATTTTTGTGCCGAAAACAAAGAATTTCAAATATTTTACTCGGGACTCGGGAGTGACAATGTTCTACGCCCAGCCATATGCAATATGTCCTCCGAATCGTCGATTTCGTCACAGTTCCTACATGTACAATTCTTCCATTGTCCTACTGGTCTTCTTTGGGTTTCCTACAGCTAAACTCCCGTCATAAGGCCTTGGATACCCCGGTTTCTCTCAGGTTAGTCTTGTACATATCTTTAGTCTAGGTCAACCTAACCCAACCTCAACCACTGCCATCATTTCCTGGACTCAGTTGGATGAACTTATTTTTAGGAAAAGAATCATAAAAAAAAAAATATCAAAATTTAGTTTAATTAACCAAAAATTTTAGTGAGCATATGAGGAGAAGCCATAAATTCCATATTAAGGATGTTGGTACTGAAATTTATTAAGCAATAATACAACCACGAATTTCCGCTGTATCTACGCGTATCTACAATCTACATCCAAATAAACAGACATAGGATGGGGAAAACAAAATAAAAACACTGCTTCCTGGCCAGAATCAAAGGACCGACCGACCGACCGTCGGAGCACAGATTCAAATAACAAATAGGAATAATATTTAAATCCGTCTGGTAGACCGCCAGCGTTTTGTATCCAAAACATTTCAAGTAGATCAATCATTTCTCGTGATTATGAGAGAGTTCGTGTCTCTTTCTTGTTTACACTCACCATTCGTGCCTTTCTTCCGTTTGTGTGCGATGTAGTTGCTAGGTGGCACCCCCGCACATCTGACAGCCTCGTGGGACACATATACATCTTTTGGGTGATTTTTTTTTCTTCTTTCTGAAAACGAAAACCCAAGCAACAAATTAAAATGTTTCATTAGACGAACAAGTGTAAATAAATTGGCTTGCCGCTGAGAGTCATCAACTTCCATCACTCGGTTTGCAGGCGTCGTTTGTGACTCTACCCTTTGGCTGTATCTTGAGACGGAAAAGTAGCCTTTCAATTAGTTTTTTGTACGTCTACCCTATCGTTTGTTGAAAACTCAATATTTGGATGCAATTAAAGGTTTATTATGCCAACGAGATAGACATAGATACACTGTACACTGTGGCACGTAAATATATGTAAACAAAGCGAGTTCGCTTTGATGTTGTTGGCCACAGAGTATCTTTCACTGAATGTCGTCATAAAAAATGAAATGAAAAAAGTATAGAAGGCGCACTTTAGATGTGTACATCCATAGAACGAAGAATTTCCTTGTCTATTTGACGCAAAAGTTGAGGAAAGGATGCGAGCGGAGGGTGCAGTGTGGGGCAAGACGCTGAGTTTAAGGGTACAGCCTGTTCGAGATATCCATCATTCAAGCTACTGGAGATTCAGTTAGAAACGGACCAAAGAACTACATCAAAATATTCACTTCCATTTATGAATCATTCGCTAAGAAACGAGCCTTTCACAGTCTCACGCACTTAACAAACAAGCGAGTACGAAATGAAAACGAATCATTATGAGCTTAGTATTCATGAATGCCTTAGTGAGTAGTAGGCTCACATTCAAAGTATTCATTCAATCGGAGTATAAACAAAAGCTACATAGATAGAAGATCGAACGAACCACTTAAGTTCAGTGCCAGACAACGAAGTGCAAGGGTAATAATCATTTCTTGGAATGAATTTGAATGGGGGCTCGCTTCAGAATCGATGAGAGGCAATAATAATGGCTCACAAACCGAGTCACTTTCTGCAGAATAAAATGTAGATCAGCTGGTTCCAGAAACAATCGAAAACCAAGGCCTGGAGTCTTTGTAGATAAGAACTGAAATATATACCGAGAGATAGGTCGCTGACTTTCAGGTGGTACCTTGAGCCAGATTTTAAGAGTATGTGTATCCGTATCGGGTGTCAAGATGTCATTAAAGCCTTTACTCAAGCCTTTACTTACTTTTGAACTTGCTTTTGAGTTCTTTTGACTTTCTTGGTCTACAACTTCCAGGCGAGTTTCGTCATATCCACAACACAATGTACACGCATTCATTCGGTTGATTAGATAAGGAAAATGAAAACCAATAGTTATCCAATGTCCCAAGGGGTTGTTTCGCTTCGCACTCAAGAGGAAAAGTTTTCTATTTTTTTTTTGCTGAAAAATCTGGAAATGAAAAATTACTTCTATCAAAAATCCAGGCCAATGAATTCGACACGTTCAATCCCATCTGCACATAATGACAATGATAACAATCGTCTTTACTTTTTTTTTTTTTAAATTTTGTCCTCGGTCTAACAACAGGAAGAACTATAATTACGATACTTGAGATATAGTAACCAAATGTCACAGTGTACGCTTATGTGTCACCCCAACAAGAGTGCAAAAGAATTATTACAAAAAGAAAATATCAAAAGGACGAAGGGTGCACATCCCGATCGATAGCAGTAACCCATTGTACCAGAGGAGGGTTGTCGAAAACTATGATTAGTGTTGCATTCGGCGGGCACGTGTCACATAGCAACGCACAGAATTGTGTCCTTGCGATTATGCACCCGGCACTGTGTATGTGGGAGAGAGAGCCATAGCAAAGGACACAGTTTAAAATCACAAATTAATCCCGATTCTATCCAGTGCGTAAATATTTACAATACGTATAAAGGAACAGGGGGGAGGTGGTGGTTGATCCTATTCACACGACACAGTCGCTATACTATTCAGATGACTGTTTTCAATGGCCGGATCGAATTTCCATCCATCGAATTGCTACGTAATGATTTCATTCGATACTCCTGACGTAGCGCTAATAGCAAATATATAGTTTCGTCACTTGTGAGAGGAACTATTGTCTCTGATGGCATAGTGGACGTTGTCACACAGAGAGAATTACGACAATTTTACGTGTGTAAGCTGATTCGAGCGGAGGGCGACCAGCGCCGGCAGCCGCCGCAATTGCCAGGATATCCGAAAGTGTGTGCTGGAAGTGGAAGAATCTGAAGTGGAACATAAATTTCGTACACTCGAATCGGACAATTGGTGATGGCGATGTGGAAAATTTTGCGATTATCAGGATGAAAGGATCACAGTTATGAATGTGTTCGGTTGGATTTGATTCGCATGATAAGGATTCATATTTTAGAGAGTACACAACCGAATTCTCATATCGGAATCTTAAAGAGCACTTAGTTGGTACAGTTTTTAGTTTATTTTAACGTTCACGTGGATTTTGAGAGTTACAATGTTCTTCCTCTTCCGGGTTTGGACGAGATTGGAACACTGAACTGCAGGAAAAAAAAGGTAAGAAGCAATAGTCCATTTCTCGTGCAATAGACCTGGAGATCCACTTCCAAAGTAGCACTGTGGATCTACGTAGTGTCATGTTGTCGAGAAGGCGTTTAAGGTATAAGTGCAAGGACTACTATGAATCGGTTCCACAAGTCGATACTCCGACTTATTCCAGCTCGATTGATGCAACTTTCCGGCAAAGAATTAGGCAGTCAGATAGTTTGAAACGAAATCTGGGTGGAGGCTACCTTTTAGGCAGCGTCTGCAGTATGCTTCTGAACAGGCAGAAGGAAGAACGACTGCCCTGGCAAGGATTATGCAAAATATAGGAGGACCACAGAAGAAGAAGAGACTACTCTTAGTCAGATTTGTTTGTTTGGGCTAATATCTGGAAGCTAAATCGTTCAGAAGGAAGACGGCCTCGCAGCTCACAGAATATACGCCCTGACAGCATGCAGTGTCTTCCGCAAAACCTTTTACGATGCAGGATGCGAAATTGCTGGCAATACACATTATTGCTAAAGAAGCTCAGCGGAAGTATCGTGGCAGCAGGACAGTGGTGTCGAAGTTGTATGGAAGTACTACCAAGGATAATGTTAAAAAAAAAAAATAGCAACGGACATGGTACAACTCTGACAAAGGCAATTGGAAGCAGAGATTGATCTCTAACCTAGAGCCCTAGATCAGTTGGAAGCATTGAAGCTGAATTTCTATCTGACGTAAGTGCCTACCTCCACAGGTTTGGACACGAATACAATCCACATTTGCCAACGTGTACTGAAACAGTCAAGGATGCAGAACACGTCATGCACGATATTGTGAGGAAAGTACCCTAACAGGCTGGGTGAGGCTCTGGCCGCAGAGAACATCTCCAGTCAAATGCTGAGTAAGGGAAAAGCGTGGATACAGAAGTTAGCGGTAATGTGACAACCATTACGAAAGAACAAAGAAAATATGAGCGAACTAGGCGAGTGTAGAAAGCTGAATATACCCCTGGCGATGAAATGCTTGACTGCAGTGCTGCGAGGACCAGGGACAAGAAGAAGTGTAGTGGATAGAAAGTCCACAAGAAATGCTTGAGTGCGTAGAAGGCTTACAGAGAAGTATATAGATGATTCTAGGATAAGAGGATCTCCTCTTAGATTATGCACTCTCTCATGTAAGTGCCGTGGCTCAGGACTCAATGGACTTCTATGCATTGGTTCCATGTTCGAATCGCAGAAAATGCTATCGAAATTGTTCACAGAGCCACTTCTTGCGGATGCGATGGTTCCTCAAGAACCATCTGTCTTTCGGGTACGGCACAAGACTGTAGATCCTATCCTTTCTGTTCGCCTTTTCTTTCAAAAGCTATCCGTGGCTTTAGTTTCTGAGAACATTTGGGCCATGAGTCTCTGCTCACTTACTTAACCCTGGAAAGGCTATGAAGAAAAAAGACATTTTAGAGCCATCCCGATAGTATAGCAATATGGTCCACAAAAGGTACGTCAGGATTCAACCAAACTCAGGACCTATTAAACCACAGTTTCAAATAAAAGTCCTTCTCCCCTAAAAGCAAATAGCAAATAGTTACAAAGTCTTTAATAGACCAAACCGCACACAATCCCAAACCTCTATTCCACCAAATTAAACAAAGATTTCATAGTAAAAAAAAGGACACTATAAAAATACTCCGTTAATTAACAAAATTATGGAATTTACACAATTCAACGTGCTCCTTCAAAAGCCACCTGTCTGTGAGTAATCTTGTGTCACGCCAACTCCTTTACAAACCATAAAACATGTCCACTCAAAGTGCATACGATCAAAAAGAACAAAAGTCCTTATTCCTGAAGTGCCCGCCACGCAAAAGTATTAATCTAAATTAAAACTCCTAAATGGCGGGGACTTTCTCCACCGAAAAAAAAGGACAAGGACTACACTCAATTTTTAGCATTTGCTCTCTGAAACTAATCAGGACCTTGCAAGTGAATATATTCTCTAAGCACTCCAAATGTATTCGTACCTTCAAGCAGAGTACAATATCCTTTTGGCAGTTTCTCTTTTTTCTTTTGCATTAAAATGGAAATCAAAAGTGAAACAATTATACAACGAATGTAACTGGCGTTCGTCCTTTTTTTGTGGGTTAGTTGAGGACACCCACCGAAGCACAGCCATGTCCGCCCACTGATGCATTATTCAGTTCTGTGAACACTACTAGTCATGAAAGCTACCGTGGTGAGGACAAATTGTTATCCTGGGAGCGGTGGTGGGAGTTTCAGTTTTTAGTCGACAACCCCTTTGCTGAAAAATGAGAAATGTGAAGGGCATTCTGCATGACACGTGCTCCTTGCACTGAATAATCGCTGTGGACAGAATTGCGTATCCCGGATTAACACTCGCTTGCTTTCATCCGACGTGCAAGTTCGGTATGTGTGCAGGTCCTTATCAGAATTAGCAGCTAGAGAGTATCATTAAATTTCACGTTACGGGCAATAATTCGGGATTTGCAGCAAGCAGTGTCTGAGTCAGTTTGGTATCGCACACTCCCTGTGTGTGTCTGTGTCTTATCCTGGACGCACTCCATACTCCGCACCCCGTACTCAGCTCAGCAGGAAGTGAAGAATTACATCACAAGTTTCAAGGATGTGATAAAATTTTTACCATTAAATTTGAAATTCGTCTGCTGGCTTAAGTTTACAACAAAAGACAGAGAGAGAGAGAGAGAAAGAGAGCAAGAAGTATCTACGTGTAGTGACGGACTCCTGTATAGATGCAGCGACGACTTTTTTCCGTCTACAAAGAACGAGAGAGAGTCCTGAATGAATTTATAATTCTCTGATAGCATTTTAGAGATGCAGAGTGCATCTACCGTGGACAGGACACCCCAAGGGAATAGCGATAGACTTTTGAAGCGCGTGCATAAACTTTTCACCGGAGGTTGTTTCTTCTGGATGTTCGCCCCCCAGAGACTGTGAAGGGTGAGTTAAGGGCTCGATCGATAAAGTAGTTAACTTTATTTAAAGTGATTGGGACATATCTGTTGACCCTTTCCCTCGTCGTGCTTTAATGCTGTTCCCACGAAATGCTTCTTATCAGTGTTTCACTGGCCTTTAATGCAGAGAGAGACACCAGGGTGCCAAAGCTACTAAATTTGCCTTTTAATGGGAACTGATAACCTCGAAGCACTGTGCCAGCCAAGCGAGTGATTTCAATAAAATTTCTAATTTATTGGAGGTGGGTTCGAGAGACAGATAACCATATCACCACATGATGTCATGCTTGGGTGGGATTGCTGGATTGAAAGTTAGAGGTGTGGCGGCGGTTATGGTGGAATGCATCTATAAGGTGGTGGAGTGTACTTACTTAAATGGCCGCGGGTCGTTAGAGGGAGTATCTTCCTAAGATCAACTACATAGAGTCTTTCAAAGAACATAAGTATGCACTACTACGGTAAATGATTGGGGTAATGGCAAAGGAGGAAGGAGTTTATCCAGGAAACGTTTTTTCTGTCAATTCCTACAGTAAAACCCTTAAGAGGGTTAGAACTTGATCAAAATCAGCACGAAACCAAGGCATACTTATAGAAGATGGAGAAGCAAATAGGTGGTCAAACCAACAGGGCTCTAGCTCTCATGCGTGATAAGACGTCCAACAATAAGCCGGTATGAATACTATAGCCTGTTATCCTACCTATGAACGATGATCTTGACTCCCTAATTTGATGGAAGGGCCTTGAGAAGCAATATCAAATTTTAAACCACATCAAGAAGCAAGAGGGAGCCTACATCAAAAGATGAGAATCAAAAAGAACGACAATCACAGCTGCAATGATTTCTTTCTGCAGTAGCACTAAAATTGCTAAAAGCCCGATGGAAGAACATTCGAAGAAGCAATTGGAGTACATAGACGATGCTAGGGTTCAGTACTCCTTAACTCCTTAAGCACAATGAACCCAAATCATTGGCCTTTCTTGTCGCAAGGGACCCATCTGCCTGATTCAAGCTTACCGTCAGATCAATACAGATACTCCGGATTATTGAAACAATCGAACTGAAGGAACACCCATAACTAAGAGTCAAGTCAACTAGGGACTTGATATGGAAGCACATTAGATCTGATGAACGACGCAGTAAACTGCCGTGGTTTCTCTTTCTGTCTCTCTATCTAATTATCTTCCTGGAGATTCGCGACACGTTCTCTTAGATCCTGACGCAAGATTAAAGCAAAGTCCACTAACTCTATCGCAAATATGAAACTCGATTGAGTTCAAGCTCATACCCATCCTTCAGTGCGTCCAATATCTTTATTAAAAACGTATCTAGCTACAAAGTCAACTCGGCTCAAACCCCAAATTATGCAAGTCGTCTCTGTAAATTGTCATCGTTTGCCATGTGTCTCTGAGGCTTGCCGTAACTCAAATATTAGCTCAAAACGTTCGCCTCTTCTACATCAAATACACATTCTTCATACTTGAGCCAACCCTTCACAATGTAAACATTGGTCTCGTACAAAATTGAAATTAATTTCAAAACGAACAAAAAAATTGCCAATTCATATGCAAACTATAGACCATAGGGTTGCTTCCATCATGGGGGTTGGTCCATATATGTACTTCCAACCGACTGTACTTCAATGCCAGCCTTTTAGCTAGTGTCCCGGCAGAACAGTGGGCAATTTCCGATATTACTTCAGAATTACCGCGATACATCATTGAAAGGGAAAAAAGAAGAAAAAATTTAATAACAATTGCATGACTTTTGAGCCAGGGGGTGAGTGAGTCGAGAGGATACGCCATATGGGCCTCGCAAATGTCGTTAATCACACTTTTTAATCGGTGAATGAGAAAATCTCATCTAAATCGAGATTTAAAGAACGTGTATCTTATTTCTGTGGATGGGGGTAGAGTACAGAGACTATCTCAAAGGGGCACTTGCGATATCCACTTAAGTGTATGGCAATGCAACCCCCTTGGACGGTATGAGCACATGCTTCCCTCACATTTTCTCATGCTTATGTATTCCTTATGACATTGTCGTTTGTTGTCGTCATTTTATAGGCTGTCCGCCTCCGTTCGAGTGTGTTTACATTATCCAGAGTGAAATTTCATTGATGCAGTCCGACGACAATATGACGACGTTACACTCCTCCTGGCTGCGACTTTAGACTCTATAATGGGAGTCATATTAATATGTAAACAAAAAAAAAAAATTGTATTTAAGCACAAGGACCCACACAGAGATGCTGCTCATAAATATCTAGATCGGTGGCTTCTTCAGCTAGATACATGTTTAATAATTTCCTTCTTGTTGTTTGTTTCCGCATTTCTGTCGAATGTGCTCCCTTTAGGCGAGAGTTCACAGACGATCAGGAATCTGAAGGACATGATTGCCATTTGAATAGAATGTTATTGCAACGAGCACAAGTATATGTATCTAGAGAGTGGGTGCAATGCATTGCTAAGGATGCCGACGTATTTGAGTGGGAATATTCGAGACAAGAACAATGTACAATGAAATTGCTTAATGAATTATGCTCCTGCTGCTTTTTGGAATATCCTATGCAAGGGTGCCTGCATAGCATGTGTACGAGAACATATTGCCAGGACATGGCGGCGACGGCGGCGGCGGGGAACTTTGCATATGAGAAGAGGCGGATAATTTACTTGGGATTTTATGTTGAAAACAAAATCAACTTGTGGCCAAATTAAGCAATGCCAACTCTGAGGGTTACCAGACGTATAATTATGAAGAAAGATATATGTTTTCAGATTTTTATAGAAAAAATCCTTACAGTGGATGCCGACGGTGAAAAGCTGCGGGAAGAGTTCTCCTACTACTCAATAGTTTGAGGCCAGGCAAGCCAAAGGATCCTTTTAAGAAAACACAGCACCCAATTCAGCTTTGCCAGCTGAACTTCCATCCATACAGATAGTTTAATATGAGATAGTCACGCAAGTTTAGGGTGACGAAAACCTGTCCTTCCGGGTGTCGCAGTCAAGTAACAGAGATTCAAAGGCTGACGATTCTCGTGGCTATCACTGCAAAGCTTAAGATGGAATGTGACGTAAGACTGCAAAACATAGAAGTGTATCTCCGCTCATCAGGACTGAATTTTGTTGAACACAAGGCGATAGCTGCCCCTACAAGCAGCCGCAAGAAAGTCAAACGGCTGACTATACAGATAGCCAAACATAGTATCGAGCCAAAGCCTTACATAAAGTACTTAAGAGTAAGGCTTAATCAAAGGCTCTACTTTAGCACATAGCCCTTAGAAGTGGCTAAATGTTGGAGGACAGAGGAAGCCAATTAGAAGCCTTAGACGGTTTGCCAACTTCTCACGAGTGGCTAAGGAAATGTAGTCACCATATGAGGCCTGAATACTTTCTGATTTGGCCAGTTCTTAGAGAAGCTTTGATAGAATTCAGTCCTTATACTCTTTACCTGCAAACGATTCAATTGACATGTCACGCATAATACCTTGGACTAGGGTAGTAGCCAGAATACCAAGAGAGTAGGCGTCATTTTTTGTGTGTTTTGACGTTTACGATATCTACGATCTAACGCGTGAAGGGACATTTCAGAATGCCCCATAAGAATCCACTGTCTCTACTCAATATGTCAAAGGATGTAAGCGACAAGGAGCCCCAAAACTGGGTCAATAAGAGCCCATAGATCAATGGGACACTAGCAAACATCGTCAGCCTATAACCAAGGGCGCTGTGATTGATTGGCCAACAATTAAGCAACGACAGGTGCTAATGCTCCCTTTCAATGCTACTGTTTAGCATCTTGTATTAAAGCTGACTTATGACTACCATAAATTTTATAAAAAAACAATTTTGGCAAAAAGTCAAAAAGTATCTCAAGTCGATTCAACGAATAGTGAATAATTTACAAAAAACCTGTCATCAAATTAAGTGTGAGATTTTGTAGCGTTTTTTTTTTTATTTTATTGATTGATGACACTAACAGCGCTGGTGTTTTGCGCCAACACAAATGAGAAACATTCAAAGGAATCGAACCAAAAATTCCTCTCATTCATGTCAGCAAAACAACAGAGACATGGCTATGACGGCCGGCGCGGCAACGCCAACACAAACACAAGCTAGATGTAGATCCCATAAGGCGCTCGGTTGACTTTGTTAATTAGTATCTGCATAAATTTTCTCCCCATGACAGCACTCAGGCGGTCATCAATCAAACAAACTTTACACCGCACAACTGTTTGCTTGTTTTTTTGAGATTTTTTTTCAAAAACAAAAAAACAAACAAACCCATCACCGCCGATTGGCCATATCGTGTGCTCCATTGTGAAGGCGCGCAAAGAGGCTCTGTGACCTCGTTTTAGCACTTTTAAAGTGTGATCAAGTGCCTCGCTGACATGACAAGTGATGCATCCTACTCGTCCTCCTCGTCGTCATCCACTTAAGGATGCCAATGCACTTACAACGTGCAACAGAACGATGATCAGATTAGCTTCGTGTGTGAGCTGGCATTGCTCCTTCGTCTCCTTACATGCGATTTGATTTTGTCTTGCCTCCTCTAATTCGGTTATTAATATAAAATTTCAATGATCAGTAAATCATTCATCCATTAGGACAAGGAGATGATGCAGCAGAGGCGCTTAACGTCATCACTTCATTAGTCAGGCGAGTTGTTTGAATAACGCGTCTCACGATGGGAGGCTATATATTATTTTGAGATGCATTTCGAGGAAGATTTACGACTCTTTCGTAGTTCGCATCAGTGAGAACATTTTTTACGCATCATCCGGCGGCTCAGTGACCGAGTTGGATCCAGATGGGAAGAGTAGTCTGCCTCAATCTCGAACGAGTTAAGAACCTGCATTTCGGGGTTTCAATTTAAACCTCTTAGGTGCGGGTGATCTTGACGACCTCTAATGTATGTCATTAATAATGGAGAAGAGGTGGTATTATTCAGAAAAAAAAGAAGCATTACATGCGCATTAAGTGCTAAGTGCCAAGGAGTCGAGTACAAGACACTCGAAGGGAAAGATGTACCCGTTCGTGTTTCCTGCTTGAAGGCACTCCTGTATCAATGCAATAAGAAGACCAGCAACTGCGGGTACAGCACTCTTTAACCAACCAATAAAGTGAAGAAGGAGAGGCAAATGTAGGACAGACAGCACTAGGATGACTTAAAGAGATCGGTGACACATCATTTAGAAGGTGACCAGATAAAAACGATAGGAAAACAAATTTAAATGAGACAACAACGGTGTAGTGTATGAAATTGATTCTAGCTTTTTTAAAAGCTATTTTTGTGCCATTTTGTGTGGTATAGCACACCATTCAAATGGCTACCTTGACTTTGTTGGTAGTGCTTCAGGCTGTTAGTCTAATTTTCGATGGTCCCATATGTAAGGCGATGTTCCGGCAATAGAGTCTCGAGTATTGCCCACCAGCTGGTCCAAAGTGGTTAACTTGTTAGTGTAGACCACGGACTCTATATGGCTTACCACAGAGAAAATATTCGAGTGGTGTCATGTCCCAGTTGATGAACGCTCGCCGTGACCCAGTTGCCAAACTTTTCCTTCACAACTTCAAGCGTTGCTCCAATTTAGCTTCGACACTGGCCACTACGGCGTCTGTTTTCTCTATTTCGCACAAATTTCTGTCTGGTTGATGACTTAAGGTCCAAAGGAGTGTACTCACTCTCATACTTTACGACGAATTGTCTGCACACCGAAACCATGATTAAGACCGACTTCACAACAAAGTTCAAGTTCCGTATTTACATTTCGAAAGTATTTTTTAAATAATTATTAAAAATTTGGTGCATAGTGAATTGGCAAACCTTATTAAATATTTTCAAAGTTGAATGTCATTCATAACTTTGAAAACTGCTGGAAAAAAAGAATTGGAATTAGTATCATTGCTATATGGTCACCTTATATTTTAGCAAGCTCTTCCTACTGCTTCGTCTTCACCAACTCTTACATGTCCTGCTATCCAATGGAGGGTAAGCTATTAGCTTGCCGTAGAAAGCTTGATATACGAGTTAAGTCGGTTTGTCTGACTAATTGAAGCTGTCTTTCCCGTTATATTGTCTCTCAAAGGTTTAGTAGAGGGCATCTTCCGGTAGCATGTCTGACTGTACACGCTCCATTCTCTCCAGCACGTCCGATGTGTGGCTTGGTTGTGGGTTTATGCCTATAGTTCTGCAGATAAAGACTAGTCTTAACCTTATTATACTAGCCCACGCCACTACCCTGTATGTCGAAAATCTTTAGTTCAGTTTAGTTTTTGCTTAAGACACTTCTGGACACCATAACATGAGTGAATACAACTTATTCTCTATTCTCTGTGCCTTCTCGAACTCTTCCCCACATTCCCTAAAATAATTGGCATCCCTTTTTGTACATCTCTTCGGCCTGTCATTCACTGATTACGTACCCGAACCTGACCTTGATCATTTCATGTCTTAAATCACACTGAAGAAGACAGTCAATACAAAACACGTTTCCGATCAACAATACCAGTATCGTACCCTATTACAGTAACATAGGGCAACCTTCAAGGCAGACATCTTGGTCTTTATTCTCACTTCATTTCATGAGCCTTTAACTTGTGTCACATTAGCATACGATTTGGACGTCATCTGCGATGGTGAGTTCAACTTTCGATCACAAACCGACAATGTCATAATCAGAGCTAACTTAAAACTTGGCTTTGTGAAACGCACCCTCTTTGAGTAGTTCTCTTTATCTTACCTTCGTAAGACCCTTCATTGAGTAAGACCAAGAGCCAAGTATGGTCTTTGCATTATGCTGCCCATACTGTGAGAATCGACGTTATGCAGTTATGCGTTAGTTTATCTTCGGCTAATTTATCGTTTTAGACTAATTAGACATAAGTCATTATAAAAACATCGTAATGTCGGATCAGAGTTATCAGCTTATAGAATGTTGTGTCTTTATATGTACCTGATCAATGATTTTCTACATTCTCCTCCTTTTTCTCATTTTGTAGGAATAAAGTCTGACTATGGTTCCAAAGGATTTTCAAGACATGGTGTCTGTCTCACCTATTGCTCTACTTCAGGCCGCTTCTCAATTTTCTGAACAAGGAAATGACGGCTGCCAAATTTGGTTGCCATACGATTGACAGGCAGGCTTTTGGGCTGTATATTCCTGCATTGACCACATTAACACCGTACAGATCTCCGCTACATCAACTGTTTATCGACTTTCAGAAGGCTTTTAACAGCTTGAATAGATACGCTATCTGGTTGGCCTTGCCCAGAAGAGGTATCCCAGAAAAACTTTTAGCTATCATCAGGGCTCCACACGAGGATAATAAGTATCAAGTCATGCCCAATGGTAAGGTGTCAGAAGATTTTGAAGTCCAAAGTGGAGTACGTCAAGGATGCATACTGTCACCGCTGCTATTTTTTTGCTTATCAGTGATCGGCTTCGTGTAGCATTGACGGGAAAAAAAACTATGGAACTCGCTGGACAATAATATCTTAGCAAACACCATGTAGTGAATTCCGCTCAGTAAACCTGGCAGAATAGCGGGACGTCTTAGGCAAATATGGCGCAGAACAGTCTAGGAGGAATCAGGCTCTTTAGCAGTGGATTTGAGAGAGCTCAAAGGCGTTGCAGGAGTACAAACAAGAAGACATTGTTTACGCCCTGTCCCGTCCGAGGTGTTAAAGGACTCAAGTAAGTAGTAACACTATTGACAGGTTGGATGCGACGTGCCAAAAGCCATTGAGAATCGCTTTAAATCATGTAGATGGCTGTAGTTGTTGTTCACCAGGACCACATGGAGTCAATTCCACTCACTTTTGTAATCTTCATAAAATTACGACATTTCCCACAGCCATTATCCCGTTGACATTAAAATACTCCACTGGATTAAGCAATAAAAATAAAACAAATTAAATTTAAATAAAAAAAAAACTAATCTTTCCCTCTTGCCGAATATAATATTCAAAAACCTAAATTCACTGACACATTTTCATACAAAATTCATCAGTGTCTATTAAGCAGTCATTATTTTTTAATTAGTAGCCACAACCCGTGACCACAAAATTATTTATTTTTTTGCCAACTATTACAATAAATCGCTTATTAGAATTATTTATATTCAATCACGCGTTGATGCCACTTTGAAAAGTATTAATTTATTTTATTAAAAAAAAAATAAATAAAACTGCCGATTTAAATATTTTTGCTAAACCTTAATTAATTATTATTATTTCTATACTCGTGTAAAAAAAAATAAAAAAAATATAAACACTTAATGCTCCCGTGGATTAATTCCGAACATAAACTCGTACGCAGATACTTTTATTTGTGTAATTAAAAAAAAAATGATTTTTTTTTTCGGGATTTTTTCTGTTTCAGTGATTAATGAGTCGCCCCTACCCCATGATGACACACACCAATGAAACCAATTAAGCGGAATTTGACTAAAATAAATTGATTTCATTGGAAACTCATGATTCGGCGAATACCCTTACGAGAGAGAGGGAGACAGTGCGAGTCCTTTCAATCCGAATTGGGGTAGCAGTTTGCTGAAAAACCCACCAAATCTGTGTCCACCACATGCAATGATGATTATTGCACAATTCAAACACTTTTGTGGTTGAGTCCAGGATTTTTCCCATGAGGGTAGCTCATCCCTCGAACGGTCGGTCGGTTGGTTAGTTGAGTCTCTCGGCAATTATAGTGGCCGCAATGTATCTACTCGCAATATTGTCCTCTCTGAGGAGGAGGTTGGGCAATTTAAAATCATATTCTCACAGCTAGTTCGGAGCGCGCAAAGGAATCGCACTAATTGAGGCTCACTTGATTCCTTGTTTTGTGCGTCGTAAGAGTGCGTATGACTGGCTATCTAAATTGGGATCCTTTTCACACACAGTGACCATTCAAGGACAGATTATTATTGTTATCCCTTTTTTGGTGAGATGGAGAGAAATCGCTTGCGTCCTTGGAACAATGATGATGATAATGATGATGTTGGTTGCGACGGATGTAGGTATATAATAAATCTCCTCTCAGATGTGTCACTCTTGAGGGTTATTGATGTTTTACATCTGCTGCTGCTGGTGCTGTGCTGTGAGGGTCAGTCAGCTCGAAATCGAAATCCCTTTTGCGTGTACAGGATCCACATATCAAATTCTTCTCGATTATCCGTTTTGATTCCAAAATAATTGATGTTTTTCAAACGTTCGCCAGCAGCCAGCATTGGGTTGGATGGACTCATTTTAAAAGCACGACACAGATGAGCAGGATTCTTTCTTTTTTTCTTTCCGGCGAAAGCTGATTAATTTTCCCTTTCTGTGTTCAATCAACCTCTCGTCGTCGTTTTGTGGGGGGCGGAAAAGGACATGTGGCGGCCGGTTCATTGGTATTAAAAAACAGGATGCCGTTCGGTCATTTCAGATCAGATTGTATTTCAAATGGAAGCCATAGTTTCGGGGCTTATTTTCAAAAGAGATTACTAATAACAGCGAGCTGATGATTTTGGGGGATTAAGTTCGTCCAGTAGAACTTTTGGAACACTGTCTCTGCCTCTGTGTCCAAAGGATTAGGGTGGGCCTAAGTTAAGTTCAAATAGGTACAAAAGACAGCCAAAAACGTGTCGAAAAAGTACCAAAGAGTCTGGCTTAAACTGCGAACTTCTTATTGGGAGTCACTGGTTCATAATACGAAAAACTACAGCGAATCAGTGCAACTCGCACTGATTTTTTTTAAATAAATGGCAATAATGTTTCTTTCGTTTAATTAAAAAAAAATTTCGATAAAATTGATTTGGTTTTATTTTATTTACCTTTGAAAAAAGAACCTCTAAATAAATCACTCTCTAAGATTTTGCATATAGTAAGACTTCATCAGTTCTGCTGTTATTCTGAGTTGCATAGCAGAGGGGTAGATGGCGTTCGATGGCTTTGAGTATTTGAGAAACCGTTTTCTGCAAGGATCAGTTCTAATCGCACAAACCCAACTTGAATCCGAGCCTTTGCTGTCATGATAAGGTATTAAGCTTATTCTCCTCAGTGTTTGCACTCTACGTTGGCTAACTTGTTGTCACTTATTGCTCTGCTAATTTGAAAGAAAGGAAGAAGCAGTTTCTTGAAGGGAAACTTGTTTTTTCTTCTTTCCACCTCTTTGCCTTTCATGTCAGTATCTTGACTCGCAACACTTCATTTCACAAGAAGAAGCGATTCTGCCCGACTTTCTATCCTTAAGTGTTCCTACCTATTCTATTTCCAATATTAAGTTCAAACAGAATGTAAGCATTTGATGTCACTGGTTTCTGAAGGAAACACGTATGCCTGAGACTTAATGACCCCAGTAGTACTTCAGCACAAACTCTTATCATATTGAGAACTCTTACAACTCGCCTTCAGAAGCTGAAAGAAGGCGTCATGCCATGAAAACTACTTTGAAACAGAAGAAGCAGAGGCAGCATTTTTGTCCAAGAGTTGGGTCAGTTCAAGTAGGTTCTATTGGAAACCATTCTGAACCAAGGAAACCCGAGATCTAGTGTTGCCTTCAAGTCCTCCCGAGAATGGCATACTGTGTATGCCCAAGATCACTTCCCGATGTAGTGATGCATGAAAGTCATATCACCTTCGTCGAGTATTTTGAAGCGAGAGAAGTGGAGGAGGAATTTTCCTCCAAAATCATGGTCAGTTTGAGTTAGTTTGCCTTCTGGTGACCTGATGCTACTTTCAGTTGCCACCAGTGGGAAGATGCTATCAGTTTTCACCTTCGGCGCATCTCTTATTGACTTTTGCTGACTCAGAATACACAGGTTATGATAACTACGTTGACTTCTCGAGTAAAGTCAGAGAGAGGAGAGAGAAGTTATCGGAGGGCAGTAGCACCATCACTCTTGTGATCATGTGTGATTGGATGAAGATGCCAGTGCATTAGTACATATGCTTGGGTATGCTATCTTTTCGTCTTTGCAAGCACCATATGGTCCTTTCTATTCTGCGAAACATTGATTACAATCATTTTTAAGTCTCTTCTTAAAGCAGACACGCCATGCCTACCATCTCTTCCATGGCTGAACCACGTTGCTTCTTCTCCTCCTAGGCATTCAATGCAAGGCGGCTAGGTGTCCTTCCCAAATTTGTACAGGTATTCTGTGCTATGTCTCCTCTTGAAGTTTGAAGGTCCAACTGCCTTTTGTTCGACCGTCCCATTTAGTCTGCCAGCTAGTGATTCCTTCTTCTACTACCGTTCTCACTGCAATCGTACCTAGATGATGAGGGATTCTCTAAGAATGTTCATTAGAACCACTGTAACTATGGTAAATGAAGCTTCAATCGTGATTTGTCTAAATGCACTCTGGGTTCTCATAACACTATGCATCTTTGTTGTTTGTGCCTTCACTTAGACTAGGGTCACATAATGAAGGCCAAAACTGACTACCCTTAAGAGTGCACATTCATTGATTCTATGAGACTCTTAAGAGTCATCAAGGTGTCTTTGGACTGATTCCAGCATATGGACATATTCTGAAACTTTTTCACTGGTTGTAAGGGCGGCTTTCGTTTCAGGGATGACAGTGATCAGGTGTTAGTAGCACCTAATGCACAATATTGATTTACTAGTGACTGCTACTATCTTGTGGGTACATTTTGCAATGTCAACGACAACGACAACATCAAAAAGTCGAATAATGATTCCTCGTTGTTGCAGAGTTACTAAAGAAAGCTATGGTTCATGAACGGGGCCGAGTACGAAACCTTTTGGAACTCCCACAGACAAGCTATAACTCTTAACCAGTTTATACCCTAATTTTCTCTGTTAGACAGGTAGCTGGGTTAGATTGTCACTATTATTCGCAGGGAACTATGGTGGGCCCATTGTGACAGGTGGTTTGCTTATAAGCGATCAGTCTTGCAGATTGAACTCACGTTGTATGTCTTATGACAGTTTACTCGTTGTATTGCTGTATAGGTAAAAAGTAACTTCCATTGTTTATCCCACTTTAAGTTTGAAGGATCGTTTCAAGAACAATGAATTAGGCTTCGTGACAGTACATCATTAGATGATTATCTCCCTCCATCAGATGCCTAATTAAACTCCACACGCATGTTGTACTTATTTGCGCGATAAAACATAACAAATTGCCCATTAAACATCATTCAGCACTCTAGGTCGATGTTGTAAATCTGTCTAATCAAATTGTCACTTAACGTCAACATGCAATTGTCGCTCGACCAGGTGAGGAGATCCGCGATAAGTTGAACCCATTATGGATGCCATAAAATTCCAACCTAGTGTCAGAGAGCATTTAGTCCGAGATATCGAACAGAGATAACCAGCGAAGCGTTAAGTGGATCTTTTTCTTTCTTTTTTTACTTCTCTCACAAGGCGCCTCGTTCCTTATCTATCTGTCAAAGTGACTTTGATGCCTAGGTGTTCAGTTCATCCCATAAATTCTATCAAAACATGTCCCGCACTCTCTTTGTGTCTATCTTATCGAATTTTCCTTGATTGCCTTTGCTCTGGTTATCCTCCACTATGTCATCGATGGAGAGATGAAGAAAGGCCAAACAAACATGGAGATGATGGGACGCATTAAAGCCTTTTAATCGTTTGTGCTAGCGAGTAGCCTGAGGCGTGCATCCTGTGTCAAAAAAGGAAGATGGAGGTCCTTCGGTTCATTTCTTTGTTGAACACATACTAATCTCTTGTGACAACATAAATAACGTCAGCCCTTTGATCGTGAAAAAAAAAGAAACCTTCCTCACTACGACGCAAAGGATAAGGGAGAGTTGTCCTCCTTTTTTTTTAGTTTTGAACTACGCGATGAATTTTTAGAAAATCAGTTCAGATTTTGCAAATTATACAGAGGAAGCCGAGGAAACCGAGAAAACCCAATCAAGGACAGTTGTGTCGCAAGCAAGCAAGGGGATTGTTATTGATTGCACACAAGGACTAGGGTGCACAATGGTGGCAGTTGTTGAACTAATCCCTGGGTGTCGGTGCACAAATGTCAAAAAAAAAAGTATCATTACCCCGATTCTTGCTTGATTACAATTAGAATCAGCCCCTATGTGAGGTGGTGGGAAATGCGCGTTCCTTTTTATTCAAGAATAGTAATATCCTTGCAATTCATTGGTATTGTACGACAGCCGCTTACACCAAGGATAATATGTTTGCACAGGATGTGTTCCATTATTCGTTTGCGTGTAAATTAGGCGCAGAAGCAAACCGCTCTAGGGGTTGTACCCATACAATGGTCGTTCCCCCTTTGTGTGTTCATATTTTATAATTAGATACAGTTTCGAACTGTATCCTGGAGAATTGAATTATTCGGAAATGTGTTTTGAAAACACAGTTCGGTGAAGCTCTTGACACTCCATTAAGTTGGAATTTTGGAATTTTAAGTGGGACAATCATTGACCCTTTTTTTTTGGATTGGATTGGGATGGAAGAAAAGGATACACGAGGCGGTATAATCCTGTCTATTTATTCTTTTTCTAGATTTACTGTGTTTTATTGTATCATCGCGTGTTGTATCATGAGTGTTGGATGTTGAGGTGATAAGCAACATTTTTGATTAATGATTTCAATATGATCCGTGAGTGAGCATGAAGGGCTTGAGTGTATCCATAATGATTGAGCGTCATGTTTCCATTTATGCTCAGAGTGTGTTGTGCTCTTTTGTCTTAGGATTGTTTTTTTTTTTGGAATCATAATCATGTGTGTTTTTTTGTTTTTGAAGAGCTGATTGATGGTCTAATTGATTTCATGGGTATTACCTCAGCTGGATGCATTTCTAGAAGGGAGTGTGTACAACGTGAGATGTAGGTCGGTTGTGTAGCTACGTACATGCAGTTGATTGTATTTTGGTTATTGTTGAGCAGCATTGCATCAAATTTCATAGGCATGAGCTGTTTATTGAGGAGTTTATAGCAGCAGGACGCAGTGGAATGGATTGTATAGGATACTGCTCCTCGCTTACATACATAGATACCTCTCGGTCCTCATATCGTTCTCCCACCAGTACATTGATTAGAGGCGTTCCTGCTGTGACATGGTCGCGCGATTCAAGGTTTCGTGGAAAGGGCTACTCACACATATTCGATTTACTTCGAACTTTAGTGTGAAATGACTTTAGCGATCCGAATAACACAACTGGTGCTTTTAGCTACTTGAAGATTTCCATTGTAACTTCAACATTCGGCAAAATCTGCGCACTGAACGCATCTACATAAAAGAATTTGTCACTTTCATAGGTTAGGTGATGAGAGGAGTTCTCCATATCATACTCAAGTAGATATTAGTCCATTGAGAGAAGCAATGTTATCTTTTGATCGTATACTAAAGCTGCAGGTAGAGTATGAGTACAAACCAGGTGACCTTGTGGGCTCAGTTCAAATACTCAACTCAATTCCTTAAAGACACATGTTCTGTGCCATACCAGACATAATAGTCAGACAACATTGCTTAGGAAGGTTATTTGAGGTTGAAAATGTTGGACTAGACCCTAGAAGTCTGGTTTGATTCAGTGATGGACCGAAAATTGATTCTGGAGAAGGAGCTGGGGTACGACTACGACTGTGTTTCAGGCTGAACTCCATGCCATTGAGATCTGCGCCAGGCATAAACTCTTTAATCCACTAAAAGGTGCTAGAATAGGTGCATATCTTCTCAGGTAGTCAAGCAGCACTTAGGGCATTATTGTCCAATTTAATGGACTCTAAATCTGTTAAGTGCTGCTTCGATACTTTAGAATTCCTTGCGAAGCACTACGAGGTAAGACTTGGCTAGGTCCCTGGACACCAAGGGATTGAGGGCCGACTCTGAATCTGCTTTCATTGGTCCAGGATCTTATTGTGGCATCAATTGGACATCAGCAATAATGCTGATTAACGAATGGGAAAGTAAACTTCGTCTAGACCACAGGGCCAAAGCGCCGGGTCTTAGACAATCCAATGGGCTGTGGACTGTGGCCTGATATACCACAAAATGAACCTGTGCGAGACAACGGAATGTCGGTTCTTTCTCTGGGATAATTCCCGTAGAAGTGTCTCGGTTCCGACTTGGGCAAAGGTGCGTAAAGGTTTCCTTCTGAAGGCGCAGACAGAGTATTATGGACTTTGATTGTTTCTTCATCATGGCTTTTTTCCCATTCTTCAAGATTAAGTATACAAAACGAGATATTGACAGAAGTGTCAGAATAGAGAGTGACCTTTGGCTGTGCCCGAAGAGCCTTAAGTTCTGCCCGATAGCCATCAAATGCTATGCGACTAGCTGTTCTATGACTAGCTGGCGATGAAGATGGTGATATCTAAAGGTACGTGCTATAGATCAAAACTTATTGCAGACTACTGTTACTGGCAAGACCCTCGCTTGGAAGACACTCTTATAGTTGAGGAATCGGACTGATCTCGAGAAAATGCCAGAACCGCTGTCCATGAGCCATACTTTGTTGTTGGTAGTGTTTTTAGAAGCTTTAGAAGCTAGCTGCTCTAGACTCTGCTAGGGGATACATGACATAGGTAGATATGTACAGCTTAGCATAGAATACCAAAGAAGAAAAGAAGAAGATTACAAAAAAAAAATCACTTTACGTAGACCGCAGGATAATGCATTCTCTCTTTGATTAATTCTACCCTATGACAGCTAAAGGCGAGTCCATCTGCTGATGCTAAAAAAATTTGCCTTTTTTCCCATTATCTTCGCAAACAGCTTTAATTTTTGATATAAATCCTTTTGTCCGTTGACACTTGAACACTTTCCATTTCTTTTGAAAAAAAAAAATTCCCAACAGAGATACGAGTACATGTATCTTGTCAGTTGACAATTGCGCTTGTAGCAAAAATGCGAAAATTGCAAAAAAAAAACCTGTAAGACGTATGTGATTTTCAATTAACGTTGATTCTTCACTCGCTTTCGCAGACAGAACAAATTGCTGCAGTCTGAAGTTGCTGACAACACAATGACTTCCATTAAGATAAATCTCATTCATCTCATATTTCATAAAGACATTCTCTCGCCCGACCAGTTGGCGTGTGCATCTCATATCCGAAACGCAGCAACACAAACCGAATCCAACAAATAGCGAAAATAACTCATGAAAAGTTAATCTTTTTAAACCGTTCAACAGCTCTGACAACCTCATTCCGTACTGTGAATTAATATTAATTAACCGAGAGTAAACAAAACATCTTCTCCTCCGGAAACGATCCCATTCCCATGTGTGTTTGTTGGAGTTATACGAAAAAAAAAAAAAAATGGGAAAATTTTCCCCGAAAACCATGTGTGGGTAGGGTGGGAAGAAGCTCATTAACATCTCCATTTCCAACAGAACAAACAAAACAAAACAAGTAAAAGCGTTCATACGAGACCATCACCTTTGATGTTCCAGACAGCGCGCCACATATCGGTTGCACTGCACGTCGACGTCACTCGGGCATAAATCCAATTCGACAGAATAGCTAGCTACTCTTCTCCAACAGAAATATGATTTTTTTTTTTTTTTTTTTTGTGCTTCCAAGTGGCCAAAGATACGAGGAATAAATGTGCGACAATCGGTATTGCCGTAGCAGCTGTCCGCCCCAGACTAATAGTCGGAGATGTCGAGAAATTAGCACTTAATGCCATAATTAATTATTTCAAGTGTTCCGAAAGTTATTTCGCATTTATCTTGCCAACAGAGTGCGATACGGATTCATCACATCCATTTGGGTGTTGTTTTGTGCGTTCTCGTGCAGTGAAATTTGCTTGAAATGTATCTTTTCTCGCTCTGAATGGATTTGTCGGTTCATCGCCAAACTCGACGCGCAACGCAGCAGTATCTATATATCTTTTTGGTGGGAGTTATTTTTGGATATCATACTTTACTTACTCACAGCACTGGGCTAATATAAAATTTTATTTAATTGGATACTTTGTCTGGCTACAGTTTTTTTTTTTCGCCAAGCGCATCTCCTTTAACATCTTCACCGAGTAGGTATGCAGAGTGTGTACAGTGATGGGAAAGTGTGCTGATGGAAGCTTCTTTAAAATTAATATATCTATAGCTTGGGATTTATATTTGAGTCTAAGAGTAGATGGCAACGACTCTGGACCGCCATCAACCTCAGTTTTAAGCCAGCAAATCTTGATCTGATCGTCCTCATCCATTTTATTCATCCGCAGTGCCATCTTCTTCCATTTCGAATCCTCGTCTACTACTGCGGGCAATAGAGGTTCTCTGTAAATATATGTATATGCACTTAACAGGCCAATACCACCTCTCTTGTCATACCAGCTTTTGGCTAGGTAGTAACTCAATATCACTTCGACTTGTCCTTGCTGATATTTGTCTATTGGGACCACGCCAACCTATCGTTTGGAAGGTGCTACATACTACCTCCTTTCTGGCACTTGTTCGTCGTAAAGGCTCCAATCTATATTTGGATAACTTGTAGACCATATGCGATATACCAACTCTAGCTAAGAAAAGTTCCTTCTTCTAATTTGGTCTTCCGATATTTGACATGATCCTTTGCAAAGTAGTCGTTGCCCATTCTGCTTTGCCTTGCAGGTATAGTAATGGTAATGAAGTCTACTACATGATCGCTTAAGGTTGCGAGAAGAACTGCTGTCTCTAAACATGGAAGATGTAGGCCCTTTCCTTTCAGACCCTGGCTGATGCAAAACGTGAACAAAAGTCGTGTCTATCTTAAGTTTGCACTGCAGCTGAAGTTAAGACCTTTATGATGATAGCCATGGTTGTTGCTGATGAAGTTCCCCGAGGTTAAGCCCACACCTCAGTCGTCAACAGGTTACGCCTCTCACGATATCGTTGACAGGTACACTGTTCCGTGTTTTTCACTGCTTCTGTGCACATTGGACAATAAGCGCTGTCTTCATGCACAGCTTCAGAGGTAGGTATGATAAAAGGTAGAAGCTACCATCTTCCTTTGTTAGAAGAGTTCCATCTATCTTGGCATTCTCCCAGGTTTGTTTGTCATGGTAATTCATCATCACTTCCCCGCTATTGCCATCGTTATTCTATTGGAAAAATATATCCATGTGGTTTCCTTAAAGAGGATGTCTATTGGCACCATTTCAGCCACTACGCAAGCCGCATCGTGTGAGGTTTTTGGGAAGGCGCTCAATGCATCTGATTGGCTTTATACTGTATGATTTGGGGCTTATTACTCCAGAAAATATTTGGAAGCCGTAGACCATCATAATGAAGGTATCATGCGGAGGTAAGTCTAGAAGCAGATGGCAGAATACCCGGCGGTCCGAGAAGAACATGGCGCAGAACGGTTGAGATGGAGGCACGGCAGTTGGGAAAAAGTTGGGGAGAATGTGCCTCAGCAATTGCCAGTAACCGTACTCGATGGCGTAATAGAGTCCCTAGTTCCCACAAGGGAATACAGGAGATAACCAAGTCTATCAAGCCATCTAGAGCAAAGCCAAATGCACTCAAACAATCTTCTGTACAGCCGAACCCAGCTATTCCTTGAAGGTAACTTCAAGGAACAATCAAGCCTTTATGAAGGTCCTTTTTACCACAAGATGGACGCTATAGACCTAAAAGACATACATTTTGGGATGGCCTTTCTCACGTGTTTTATCGAATGTACCTATTGGCAGGAAATTGAGAGGATTCTTGTCGTGTTAAGCTCAACATGAATCGTTAAAAGGAGTTTTCTTCCTTTTAGATCTGACTTTTGGAAGAGCCAGCCAAGTCCGAGTCCTCGCTCTCCTTATAGAGTCCTCCTCCACGAATACTGACGATGGAGTTAAAAGCTAAGAAGTACTGCTGTGCGTACGACATCAACGAAATTCTCAGCCTACCGAGCTCCAGAAACCTTTCTAGCATCACGAGGACAAATGTCGGCCGACACTTGATTGTGAAGGAAAGGAGGTGAGAAGTGGAGGAGGTCTGTGTCGGGCGGGTAAACGAAACTGAAAGACTTTTGTGCCTTCTTCTTTGCCACGTTCATGATTGTATTCATTTGCACTGAACACAGTAAAACAACGAATAAAGGAAGGAAACAGATACATATAGCAAAACTCGCCTGCAGAATCACGACGTGTAAAATTAATTTAAAAAGAGAATAACAAAGCGTCGGCTGATACTTGCCCTCGTGTGTAAAAGTGACCTTTAGAGTGGAAATCGTCGCGCCGAGCCAATCGCAGCAAAAACAATTCAAAAAGTTGTACTCCACTGTAACGAGACTCCACTTCCACTCGTACGAAGTCGCAAGTCGCAAGAAACTCTAACCTCCATCATAACTTCCCTACAACAAATTATTTGCCTCACAGTACATTTCCTAAATTCACCTTATTTTTTGTCTTTTCACTGGCTTTTCGGTCCAATTCGCGAGCAACTCTCTGCCACAGGGATCCAAAATACTTTGCGGCAGAAATTTGAGAGCGTCTCCCTTGGTTGCCGCATCGTTTGCGCACATAATTAGTGGGGTGAACGCCTGTTCCCTGACAGGTCTACATGTGTTTATTGTCTGCAAATGAACGTTTTGTCGCTTAGTGCAATATCGCTGCTGCCACACCGCAGGATCACTGATCCCCTTTTACACTCACACACACACAGACAGTTCTTCTTACAGTTCCTCCTACACAGGTTGATTGGACTTTATAATTTTGAAATTAGTCACTTGAATGGACGGACAGTGGCTGCTTATCGATTGAAAAATAATCCTCATTAGCTGGATCGGTTTTTGGAAGAAATTTGATCTCTCTGTGGTTGTGTTGTGGGTAAATTGGCGAAACATCAAACCTGTCACTGGACCATTAGGATCAGAAGATTAATCCAATTTATTGCTGATAACTTTGGTTTTTTTCTTTAGATTAGGTGGCCACTGTATGAGTCAGTGAATGGAATGGAATGAGAGCTGCGATTGACTTTTAATTCGAAAATCAGTGTGAGTATGCATTTTTGGAGAAATGGAAGCAATTAATCATTGTGTCAAATGGTGAACAAATAGTGAGCTGAGACAGCGCCCGGCGGCTGGCGATAAGAAGGTTTCGGAGAATTGGAATTGGAAGATGACACTGTTGTGGGTTTCTTTGAAACCGGGAGCTGATGCTATCAGTTATTGGATTTAGAGGAAATGCCATACCTAATGATTGGTTTTACTTTAAATATTGGTTACGTATGTGGTCGGGGAGAAATCTCATCGGATGTGCTAGTGCTTCCATCTTGGCTTCTTTATGAAAATTTGCTTTGCGAGTAGGTGATATTTCTCTTTAATAGATGCCAATTGCCTTTCACCTTTCGAACATAAAGCTATCTTTCGATGACAGCTGTCAAGTAAAAACTATCTATTGTTAAAGACCACATAACGATGTGTGCGCAGATTAAGCAGATTGCGAGAAAAGGAACAATTTCACAGCCACATTGAAAATATTTGTGCTATTGTAGAAGGCTATGACGCTTTAGTGATGAGAACAGCATTCACTACTTTTGGAGCTAAAATCTGCAGCGGGATACGAGCAAAGGTAGGACAAGGAAGTGTTCCGCAGTATCGTCGCCCCCTCTACAAACACTGCTGACAGATATTTATCTAGAAGTCAATCATATTGTTAGCAAAAGCAAAGTGCTCCGTAAGAATGATAAAAAGTTGTCTGGAGTCTTTTCTACTGAGAGAGTTGTCACTAACATCTGAGGGCAGCCGCTGAATGAGCCTACATTCTGAAGACGAATAAGCCATGCACAGTTGTGTTCATAGGAGTCCCATTCATCGATGGAAGCGCTGACCATGGATGCAGGAGGTCTGAGAAATTCTATTCTAACCCTTGTTGAGCATACCGTGATTGCAGAATCACCTGGCACTCAAAAAAGAGCCAATGAATTGAAACTTGCGACTCATTTTCATTTGCCATCTAGTTTGGACTTGGTTAAGAGTTGATCAGGGCCTTAAGAGCAGCTTGACTGCTTCCGCAGAGAAAGAGACTACGACCCTTCCACCTATGTATTTCCAACAATGTGGCTCACTGCAATTAGGATTGGAAAGATCCCCGCCTGAAGGACAGAGACATGCTTGTCCAATGAGTATTGCAATCTAATGTTGTCGCCTTTCACAAATACAACAATGTTCGATCCTTGATTAGTCTTGGAACCCTATGTAAAGGAACGACTATACTCCATTCCTGGCTCAAACTCTGGCTGAAGCCTATACCAGTTGTAGCATCAGACGGTAATCATAAGGACGAAGTCATAACATAGGTGTCGCGCAAGGTCATAAAAGATCGCCTCAGCCTGTGAAAGCTATCATCGAAGACTCCCCATGAAAGCTTTTCTATTTCTATTTCAACGATCTTTGCTATCTGGCAATCGTTTCAAAAGAAGCTCCAGAAGGTTCTTCTAATTAGTAGGAGGCCCAACTGGTCTCTCATAGTACCCGCCAGTTTGCCCTAATCTTACTCCTGGCTGCACTGAGAATAGTTATGTTCGTTTTCATGATTTTTCTCCTATCGACTAAGATAGTTTGCTTGTTAGGCTTGTGCTCCTAAAGCATGCAAAATTCCTCAGCCCCTCTCGATAAAAGAATAATACTCCCTCCAAGTTCACCCCTTTCCTGACCCAGTTTCTCTGTCACCCATTAGACACCCATTAGATACCCCCTTCACCACATTATTTCAGCAAAATTCCCATGCATGAGCGTGTACGCACATATGAACCATAAATAATCATTGCCATGTAAAATTATCAAATAAATCTTCAATTTTTAACGAAAGCAATCGCGCAAAGAAAGCCCCGAGACTTCTTGTGTTCCCACTGCCAAATGGGAAATTTATCTGCAATGTCAGTTTTATGTGTCGCGCATAGTTAAACGTGCGCTCCTCAAAGGATGGGTGAGCTCTCTCCCCCTAGAATTAAGTCTTCTTCTCCGGCTGCAGAGTCTCACTATTAAAACGTTTACACAAAACGCGCGACATATGTATGAGTGTGAACACGAAGGGACATTATTGTGGTCGTCTTGTGTCGCGCAAAAATATTTGATATATGACTATGCCCACAATTTATCCTATGGATTAACGCATTTGGAAAAAAGTTCGCATTTGGTACAAAAAAGGACAAAAAATATGTTACACGACTGTGCACGGACAATGAGCATTGTGCAAGGAGAGAGAATTCAAAAGGGAAAATAACTTTGTTCCGATATGAGGATACCCGGTGCCGTCGTAACATAAAAAGGAAAAAGAAATGAAATGAATGTTTGTTATCGTTTAGTAAATCTGAGAATATAATATAGATTATGGTACCTTGGGAAGGATATCACGTTCAGTTGCAGTTTTAGGTAGTCCTGTCATGTAGGAATGATTCTGCGAGCTCGAGGTAGATGGGGATAAAGGGCGGAGTGGTATTTTTTCCTTTAACTATCCGACAACGGTTTGGGATGCGTTTTAGGGATAAATTTTAATTTGTTTTTTTTTTCATTCCTTAAAGTGGCTAGGATGCCAGGCGTTTGACTAAAGAGAAACGGATGCTCTTTCGGAAAGGACTGACCCGATTCAGCTACTTAGTGTTGAAAGAGGATCATTTCCAAGTCCCAATGAAGATAGGAAACCTTTTTGTCAGCCACGGTTTGCTAAGAGTATGTATAAAACTCTTTTTGATACGACATGAGGCTTACCACCAGAAAAGGTAGTTTGGTCGGCTATGATCAGACTCTTTGGGGAAAGGAAATAGGCCGGGCTCCGGTTGATTCAATGATGGCCCCATTTATGTGGATGAGTACCACAACACGCGGAAAGGATGAGATCATTACCGCGATCAAAGTAAGGGAATACAATACAGCGGCAGGATTTGATTGCATATCTACCTGCGGAGCTACTTCGAACTCGACCAAATGCTTCGGCTGAGCTGCAGCTCCTACTTGTTGCGAAAACTTGGAAGGCTGAGTGTTTTCCGGATGAGTACATAGAGTGGATGGATCGTCACGGTCCCTTATGCAGAATGAAAACAGAAATTATCCTGGAGCAAATCACAGCACTCCTCGAAGACACACTCGACCCCAAACAAGTCGGTTTTTGCTCTAGATCCTTCTATGTCAACCACTGCGGATCATCATCGAATACCGCGTTGAATATCGATCTCCACTTTGTTCTGCTGTTGATTGACTGTTGGTCATGAATCAGTGGATTGGCTAGAGACGACATTTTTAATAAAATCATTGAAAGAAGCTTACATCTAACAAAGAACGAAGACAGTACTAGTAAGCGGTGGATTTTATGTACTTGTAGATAACAGGGTCGCTTACAAAGGAAGGCAACATAAGCACAATTTATGAAATTAGCCTTTCAAGATAAGATGGATCTATAAATCGACTTATGTCAAAGAGTGGATGAAACAGTGCTCCAAGTTTTGAGTAATATTTTGCAACTTGCACTATGAAATATCTATATAAGTTGGCAGAACTTGACAGTAACCCTTATTGGGCTCCTTGTGGCATGTAAAGTTCCTTGTAATGCCTTTATGAAACATCTTTTGGCTTACGCTTGCGACAAATTTCAGAGAGCAGATACCACAGAGTCATGTTAAACTGCTTTTTTCTTTTCTCCTCTGCTGTTTCTATATTTTGTTCTATCGAATGGTGCTGATACCAAGAACCGATTCTAGCTATTGCTTAAGTGTCAGGTACGTTGTATCCTTCAACGACTACAAATCCTTGTGACCTTTGTAACTAGACCAAACTTGTGCATACAAGCTTCCGCCAGAAATGGAAGAATAACGAAGCCTTCCCCACGGTATTTTCTCTCATTCATGGGTTCATTACTTAAATGGCACTACAGTTCGGGTGGTCCAAACCTCCAGCTGCGCACTCCAAGTTAGTTGAGGTCCCCTTGTACTTGTACGTGTCACCTGCGGCTCTCTACTGCGTCGTCTCTCCGGCTCTGATTCGAAGACTTTGCGAAGACCTAAACTTAAGTTCTCAGTAACATCGGGTACTCAACCGGATATGTCCGCCCAACAATGCAGTGATGCAACCTTAGTTGGAAATTAGATACTACGAGTAAGTCGTAATAATGGGCAATAAGCTGTGACGGGAGTATGGAGGACATTGAAACTCCCATCTAGGCACCGAGTCTCACAGTCCAGAGTAGTGAGCTTAGGTCACAGTATTATTCACAAGAGTCAGCTGATCACACTCATCACAACTCACACCAACACTCCTTGGCTGTTTTAAAAAACAAAAAATCAAAATTTAATATCTGTATCTCCTGGCATATGAATGTGTACTACCTCCTCGGTCAGATAATGGTACTTACGAGGAAATCCACTATCATAATTGATGCGACCTGTCGCAAGAGACTACCATCTCATTAACAAAAGACAGATAACCACGAGAACAGCCCTAAAGCTGGAAATTTATTACCACTATGGTCTTATCGACGCCTCTCTAAGAGGATACCCCGATTTTTTTCTCCTCTTCTTCTTCTCATTCTAAAAGGCCATCATCCGATAAACGCATCCAAAAAAGAAAAAAAAAGAATATCTCTCATTGGCAGCGATTCTTTCATTCATCTCAAGGGATGGGCCCGTCGTCCGTCCAACGCGACACAATGTCGGACAAAAGGTTTCTAGATAAAATATGAGTGTGTTCTCGTTCAGCGGATCCTTTTTTTTGTTTGAAGTCAGTACACACACAAATCGAATGAATGAATGATGACATTTTCTGGTCTCAAAGTGCATATATTCCTTTTTTTTGGGTCGATTTCTTTTTACTCCTTTGTCACCCAGATTAGTCCCGGATTGCATGGTTCATGGTCATGTGTGAGATGGAGGCGGATCAATCCTCGTGTGTGCACAATGGAAGTGTCAAAAATTCAAAAGTCTCTCAGGTATAGAGGTTAAGGACACACAAAGTTGTCGATAATCGTTATGGTTCAATGGGAATCGCACACAGCAGCAGGATGTCTATAGCTGGATATTCATATCGATGGAGCACATTGCAATTGAAAGGAATTAGAACCATCTGAAGGACTATTAGTTAAAAGTACTCTTCATTTCGGTTCGAAGGAAAACGATTAAATTATCCTAGAGCTCTGTCAGAAAAGGACGTGTTTTTGGTTGGTTTGCTTCAGGTGTGGGAAGAGAAGGGAAATTGATCTGAAGGAGCTATTAAGGTGAATGCAAGCATGACTTAAGGTAGGTATCTGTCTCCCTAACATAAACTCAAGAGGAAACCAGAACAGAGAGCAAGAGAGAAAGGAAAGAAGAAAGATTTCATGAAGAGGAAATCTTGTAAGTTATGACGGCAATAATGGGAATTTTCGTAGCAAATGCTCCTTAATGCTTATACCGAGAAGCGCACTTATGCCACCGAAAATGGAAGTATTTATGCTACTTTATTCAGTGCTGTTGTCTGCACTGGTTGCTGCCTGCCTGCCTCCTGCTGGTCGTGGGTACGTTGTTGATGCACAGTGGGACCAATGGGGGATGTGTTTTATTTTCTATAAAAAGGTGAAGATGCCAAAAGGTGGAGGAGATAAATCTATGAAATTGTATCAGTTTATGGGCCTACATTAGTGTCACATGTTACACAGTCTAAGGCAATTGGATAAGTGCTTGAGTTGGCTAAAAAAAATCCCACAGAAGTGCTCAAAAATGTAAAAAATGTTAGGCTGTGTTTCCATATACCAAGGGGGCATGCATCCAAGGCGATACTCAGATGAAGTAATGACTGATGTTACCACCTAGTCGATGCCAAAAAAAATACTGAGAATTACAACCGAATGTAAAAACCAAAAGAAGAAAGAGACAACCAGTCATATACTACGACATTTGCAGAAGAACTTATAGGTTAATACCTTATCCGAACGTCAAAGGAGATTTGGAAAGCCTTCTCGTGACAAAAATACTCTCGGTTACTTGTCAAATTTTGACGTGAGGAGGAGCCATCATCGTTTGATTGACATATTCAGCGTTCCTGAGCTTTAGCCAATCAACGGTGCTTCTCCCTACCGACTATAAATATAGAAAAGAGCTCCCAGTGATGTGCCTGCTCAATTGGTCGAGACTGGGTACGAAATAAGTTAAACAACCACCGTTGGCAATGAAGTTTTGACACCTAATTTACCACAGACTGACATTTGATTAACAACAACGAAATGTACAAAATGACTCAAACAAAATGGCTTTGTTCGTATAAAGTACCACTAAATGAGAGTGTGTGTGGGATCCCATTTGATTTTGCATGAAACGTCAGAATACATTCAAAATCGGTGGTGCATTACAGCCTGGTGAAGCCAAATGTCAAATCGAACCAAGATGTCCGTCTATTATATACTTTTTGACACTGAATAGTGTCACGTGGTCGATAGTAAATGTCTCTGTTCTGGATCTCTCCTATAGTTCCTGTAGGTAGGCTTTCAGAGACGGAGATTGTCACTCCTTCTGACAGCTCGTCTCAGAAGATTACGCTCTAAGTAGGGACAGTGAAGATATAGAAGAGAATACAAACGACGGCTTATGTGAACACTCAAGTCCCTAAGTAGAATCAGAAAAACAGGGATGTCATTGAGATGAAGTCCATTTCAAAGCAGAGTTCAAAATAATAAAACGTGAGCTTAGCTGAGCTGTGGAATCAGGAGCATAACAAGGGCCTAAGCTGGTCTCTGCTTAAGGATTCCCATGCCTACAGTTTGCCTGAGAATTAGGCTCACAATTCAGATTCTTTCTTCAGAGACTACGTGGCTGAAATAATCCACCTTCGTGGAACTTTTTCACAAAAATTTAAGACTTATCATAGAGCTGCTCCTTGTAGATCCACCTTTCTGGAAGCATTGACCTTTCAGCTCCTACAATCCTTAGATATATTTGACCAGAGATAGGTTTTTTGGAAACTTGAGTTACTGTGAGCTTAGCTGAATGCTTTTTTATTCAGCGGAGTAGGCAAATCTAATCATTGAAGGACCTGACATTTAGTTCTCTATATTCATCCACTTGTCTATTCCTACTTCTACTTTAGCTTTGAAAACAATGTCACTCTGTTGTCAACTTAAACAGAAGAATCACTCAACAAAAAAACAAAAATGGCAAATACATACGAGGATTTGGAGAATCCACAAAGGACTCAATCGAAGACTAACCTCTGTTATATCAGGGTAAATTTCTAAATGGTTCAATTCAATATCCTTCTTTAAACTTTTTCTATTCTGACAGGTAACTGGTTTCATACTAGGATTTGCAGTAGCCGTGACTATTTTCACCATATTCTACTATTCAACTCTGCTGGAACCGGCAAAGGAGAATACAATCCTTTCAAGGTTTGAAAAGATGGTCCAAAATGATACAATGAGTTCTTAATTAAAAAAAATTAAACAAAGAAAGAAAGTCAGCACGTCTTTTTTGTCCAAGGACCAGAATTTAATGCTAACAAGAGGATCTGGTAGATCATACAGGAGGAGGAGGTTATGTAAGGCAGTGGGAAGAGCTCAAAACATACTATGTAGATTAAGTACGTTCGCTGAAACCATTGGACATCAGAAGCCCTCTTTTTCAAAAGAGGAGTCGCACATTCTTATTCTTGTTGGAATAGTCAAACATTCTATTGGTAGATAAACCATCTTATATTGCAGCCACTGAAAGCGTAAGGGTGCTCGTCTATCTCTTCTGAGGATCAGGGACTCACCTTGGACTAAGTTAGGTAGGTTTATCCAATAGTTTGGGTCCACTGTTCCCATTTATTTAGCCATAGAACACTGAGCTCATCATTGACGTCCTATGCCACCCGAAGGACTAGGAATCTATGCATACCATCTGTTTAAGAATCATCTAGATCTCAATATATCTCTCAGCTCAATATTTCTTAAGTCCTCCAGTTCAGAGAAGTAGTAAGTACCAAAGGCCTTTAATCTTCTGACCAATATGGCAGCACAATCACAGATTTCAATATCTTCTTTGTCCAATATCAGCTACAGTCGTTGTGTTATACAAGGAGGGCATTTCGCTTGGCTGCCGATGAGCTAGTGCCTGGTTATTATACCGGCGATGGTCCCTTTACAGATTGTAATCGTCCTAAACGCCGGTCATACAGTCCTGCCTTTTGTATAGCGTCCACCAATTTGCTAGACCATTGGCTTTATGCTCGATCCTTTTTCTTAGAAAGGTTCTTGGGATCATCTTGAAGCCTGCGCTACTTGCAGATTGTATTCGCTTTCAATTCATGGCCCAGCCTATACATCTCTATGGTCACACTTAAGAAAGATCTGATACTCCAAATGAGATTTCGGTGCTATTTCTTAAGAATGTCTACATGTCGTGGTATACAGTAGAGAAGACCACGTTGACTGATCTCCATACTGGTCTCGTATAACTTCCTTACATTTGTTTCAATTTGGACGACTTTGTAAACAGCAAGTCTTTTCCACTGTTCTTAGCGTCTTGATTGAGTTGAGCGTATCTATTGATTACATGGGTCTTTAGTTATACATAAAGGGCTCCCGAACCTTGTAAATTTCCTGCCTGAGACATTGTTGCTTTCCATCCTCTGCGGTCCTGGGCACTCTGCTTCCAGTTGTGAAGACCAAGTTTTCTGGCATCTGCGATAGCTTGGTTTTTGTCCCGGTGGGTCGGTCTTCTTCTCCATCTCGAACCTGGGGGCTGGTAGTCTGCGTTCCTTGGCTTTTTGGACTATATCCACATCCTGGTACAGCTCATAGCAATCGCGGTTGTATCTTCTCCTCCATTCGCCCTCCTCCAATAATAGACCTAATATCCGACGAAGTATTTGTCGCTTGAAGATGCCCAATATTTGCTCAGCTCTCTTACTTATAGTCCAGCACTCGATCACTCGATGAATCTTTGGTTGGCAGATAGGTACTTGCGCAATGATTCCGTATATGCTCTTTGGTGCTCAGATATGGGCCTCTGACTATATCTATACTACAGAGGTTCTTTCTGGGAAGCTGACTAAGATCCTGTCTCATATACACCTTCATTCAATGAGGTATAAGTTTCACCACCACCATCTCTTCTATCTCATTCCGTGTGGGTCCTTCTTATGATTAGTTCGACTAAGCCAAATAAGATACAAATAATACAAATAATTTCTCTCTCTCGACTGTGATATGTGTATTTTTGGCTCCACAGTGCAATGGGAACTACCTATCGTTTGTACACTCATATGTTCATAATTTATTTGCCATTCAACAGCAACAACAACAGCAGGCAACAGAAGTACTAGTAACAGCAGGTAAACTCAAAAGTCCTTCAACACAACATCCAGTGCCAGTCCCAACTATATTTTGTGCAATCTGTGTGTGTATACATGTAGAAGTAGAGAAGCAGTCCTTCATGAATAAATCCAAGATTTTCCGCTATTGTGTTTGACCCTCAAGTATAAAATGAATACGAAATTTGTTGTTATATTCAAGTTGGAACGATTGTATGTTTATGTTCTGGCCAAGGCAGCTACGTACTACTCCACTCCACTCCAGTCCACAACCTGAACAATACTACAGAAGGAAGGTAATGAATCAAAACCATTCGATGTTCATATGGCACAAGAAGAAGGAGGACGTACCATACATACGATCGTCCTATTAAGTACGAATTTATGTTCAATTCAATTCGAAGAAATGACAGTTTAAGGATAAACTATTTCAGCCAACTAACGAGAGAGGGAGATTGCATATTTATTCAGCCAAGGAATGTCTGTGTCATGTTTTTAATATTTTCAATTTCAATTTGAAAAGTAACGAGTTTAAATGACTGGAACTGATAGTTGGATTCAAGACTTAAGAGAAAGACTTTTCCAAAGTGGTGACTCAACAGGATCATCTTTGGTCGGTGATAGTGAAGGACGGAAGCTGAATCTGACAATCCTTATGCAGCTGATCATTATTTCTCAGTCATGCCTAATTGAACTCCGGAAAGAAAGTGGTTCCACCCAGATGCTGGCATAGTAAGGTACCCACATAATTCAGCGAAAAAAATCGGAGCAAGTTACTTGTATTTTCGAGTAACTAATGTAACTAAAGTAACTAAAGTAACAAGTGTAACTAATGTAATTGAAGGGACTAATGTTACTAAAGGAATTAAAGGAACTAAATGAACCAATGTAACTAAAGTAACTAATGTAACTAATGTAACTAAAGTAACTAAAAAAAACTGTAAGGCGTGGTATACATTTTTGCACGTACAGCATCTCTCCTTACAGTTTTATGCCGTATCCGAAGGACATGGAGTTTTTGTCCTCATGACAGTAAATACTCTTGGATGCTTGTCAGATGCGCCCAAGAGGTTGGGCCGTGAAAACACCTTAATGGAATTTTCCTGGACTCCAACTTGGAACCCCTTACGCAGTCACTGAGCCACAGCACCCACAAACTAAAGTTACTAATGTAACTAAAGTAATTAATGTAACTAAAGTAACTAATGTAAATAAATGAATTAAAAGAACTAAAGGAAATTAATGTAATTAAAGTAACTAATGTAACTAAAGGCGAGTGGGGGGCATGGTCAATACAAGACGACTGTATAACATAATTACGATCGCCACTGTTCTGTTTTTGGTCTCGTGAATTAGCTACATTTCTTACATTTGTTACGTAACTAATTCCGTAAGTAGCATTAGTTACATGTAACTTATTCAAATACGCGTAACTTACAAACACCGGGTGCCCTGGACGAGGTATACTTAAAGGTGAAGAACGTGTCTCCAAAGCCTAGCAAGAGAAGCTAAGAAGAGGGATGGACAGAAGAAGAGTCCCGTTGACTAGCGAATATAGGGTACTTAACAGAGAACTACAAGGATTTTTCTTTAAGGGAGCAATAACTAGGGTGGCATACAGATGACGTGTCTATATCTACGTATGGCAGTGTCTATGCTGTTCACAGTTAAAACTGATAAATCTATCCTCTGCAGACAGTTTATTTGTTTAACCACCACCAAAACTCCATCCAAGCCGTCGTTCATTCTCACGGCAGTGCGACGCTCTAAGTTACAAATAACTTCCCTCAACAAAAATGAATGGACTCATTAGCACCTCACCACCCAGACGTGTAAATACGAATTCGAGAAAAAAGAAAAAAACTATTTGCGATACCGAATGGAACTGCTAACTACTTAAGCCAATAATTTTCAGATTCATATTCCACCGACAAATGTACACACGGCCGCATCAAGGAAGAACTTCAATCCAACGCGCACATTAACACGTTGCCCATGATGTACACTGTAGAGTACTACATGGTCTAAATGCATGATCTGCAGCAGCAATTAACGCTGCAATTCTATCTTGCACACACAAGAATGGAAAACACTTTAGATATTTGTGAAATCTTTCCTTGTTGGCTGGGTTCTCAGTATATTATCCGAAAATAGCTGGCAGAAGCACACACTGAATGCTCACATCGAGACGATGATCGTATTAGAGGGACGACCGACGGATTCGTCTTAAATTAGAGCATCGCTTAAGTGTACGGACTGATTAATTAGTGCAGCGCAGTTGAAGATTTAGAAACGAAAGCCTAAAGGCTATACAGCATGAGGATTTCCTTTTTTTTGTTGTTTTCCGCGATTTTATGGGCTTGGAGGTTTAGTCACCTCTATTTTTGGGACGCGATAGCATTTTAAGTGGAAATGTCAGAGAGGCTTTTTTTATTTATAGCTTGTAGGTGAGAGTTCATGCTTTTCTGTGTAACCAAAAAAAAGCAGATACCAGATACCAGAGGAATTGGAAGAAATAGAAAACCGGCTGCGACATGCGAATGTCATCAAGATATTCCATTTGAATTGGTGAAACTGCGAGGTTAGTTAGCTGTGGGTGCTGACGGGGAGATGATTATCCTCCCCATACTGAGGGCCTAATCTGGTACGCATAAGGGAAGGCTTTACCTTGTTTGCAGATGTACATGTTGACTCTTTGGTCTATGCTGAGCCGCTTCTTGCCAGCTCTTTCATGTCAAAAAAACCCCAGCAGAGTTCAACCTAGAGCCGTAAGTTTTTCGGGATGGCATATCACAAGCTCTGGTTCTACTTCTGCGGCAGCAGTTTCTTTGACAGCCTCGCTGTCAATTAAGAAGCTAATAGCATCTGGAGGTCTTGGCTTCAGCTCAGATTCATGGGCTTCTGTGGTCACTACCTGGACAGCATTGCTGTGTTTTGGGAGTCGGATTGAACCTATGTCCGTGCATATTTTTGGCGCCATCTGGCCTCATGTGGTTTCGTGATTGTGGGAGATAGGTAGACGGTGGCATTGACGACCTATGAGCTGCTTGAAGATTTGGCATCGGAAGTACCATGGCGATCGTATCATATGTCCTTATGTCTGGAAGGACCGACTCATGAAGGCTGGCTGTTTCAGTTTCCAACTCGTGGAGTTGTTCGCCACTTAGACCATGGGTAATCGAATCAAAGTCGCCTGATCAGGAGATAAAAGAACAGCTCCAAGCCCTTGTTGCTTAGCCAGAGCTGCAGTGACAAATGGATTGACAACATCGGGTGAAGCTCGAAAGTATAACTCCCACAATCCTCAAAGGCAGTGAAAAAGAAGAAAGAGAAACCCTGTCTTATGTTGCCACGGCTTAGATAACCAGCCTCGTAAAAGCCTTAACGGTACAAACAGTAGATAGTACCTTCGTAGCTTCGAAATGGGCTTTACAAGTCTTTTTCTGAGGAAACACTTTCGGTTGAAAGGACCTTAAGGGATCTTGGAACTCTGAGGTGACCGAGAGAGTTGTGAGGCTTCGTTCCTGAGCTGCATTTTCAGATGTTAGCAAGACCCGTATCTTAGTCGAACAGTTGTGCCTGAGTATGGTCGCAAAGACAGAAGCAGGTTGCTTTATTTGGAAGGAAGAGTGTATGGGACGCAGAAATAAGAACCTGTAAACCTACAGAAAACAAAAAGAGCAGCCTCCTGGAACCATCCCGACGATGCTATGGCGTTTGGTGGCTTATTAGACAGATAGGCCATGTAGTCGAAGAAAACTGCTCAGAGGACGACTATCTGGTGAAGCAGAGACGGGGCCTTTGCAAAGAAAGTGTTCTGAGTAAGATGGCGGTATCTACTCGACACCATGAAGACTCAACTCTATTCTCTGCACTATCGGTTCAGCTAGGTTGTAGCGTCTGCAATTGAGAGATCGAAGGAAAACGAATAACCCTCCCATTGTAGAGCTCAAGACGCTTAATGCTGTCAATTGCTCTATGGTCGATGTTATTGCAGTACGTTCCGAATTGAAACTCAGTCACTCATCGATCTTCTGCGCCGGAAACGGCCTAAGTACCCAGTCAGTTTAAAATGTTATTCAGAGAATTCTTGTGAGACTCATTGAATTCTAATGAGTAAACTCTAGTCACCCACATGATCAACGACATGGCTTAAGCTTCCAAAGATCTCTTTAATCAACAAAGTACGCCGTCTATCCCCAAAGTGGAACTGGTATTTCAAATGCGAAGTCATGTCGGAATTTTGCCACGCCTGTTGTAAGATTGTACACAGTCTCTATCAGTGATTTAAATTCACCAATTTGCATGTAAAAAAAATGAGAATCATGCCCTCTGACCACCCATTAGGTACCAAGATAAACATCTTAATGGCTTTCTATTCACCAAAATACGCCTGAGGCAAAGCCGCCTTACTAATTCGACAATTACATCACCTTAATCCGATTACATCTCCACCGTTTCGGTATTCGTTTTGATCGATTTTTTTTTTCTATTGTACAAAAGATCATCAATCACTTTCGGTATCTTTTATCGAAAAAGCTGAACAAAAAGTTTGCCTAGATCACCCACTATCGACATGAGCTTTTAAAGTATCCAAATCCATGGTATCTGCATCTCTTTCGAAGGAGAGGGCAAAGAATTATGTCTGTTAAGAGATGCGTAACGAGATAATGTAACAAAAGACAGGCAACTACAATTAATCTTTAACTCATTTCGAATCGAATCCCACATTCAACGGGTCCAAAGGCATTCCAAATGATCTGCTGCCTGCAATATAAGGAATCTTAAGTGATTCTATTTATACATATGTATGTATGGTGTGTGACCGATAAAAAGTTTGGATAGTCGTATCTCTTCTCTCGGTTTGACTGATGTCACAACCGAACGTGCTTCTATCAATCTGTGTGTAGTAGCTGCTGTATCTTCTTATAATTAGACGCCAAGGTCTGAGGCAATATACTTCGTGCGTAACGCAAATAGGTAACAAGATACATACCTACCAACTGTCCCACCAACAATGGTCTGGAATGTGACCCAACGCGCCGCGGCAGTGCTCTTTAAATGGACCAATTTGGATGGGGTTTTTTTTTTCTTCTTTTGAAACGAGCATTCCATTGTTTGCGCGATAGAGTGCATTCGGAGTATCTGTAGGTACATCGCGGTGCGGTATAATGAACTGCGCAAACACCCTCTTGTTACACGCCATTCTGGCTTTTATTGACAACGAACGATGACGGTGAGGATGAGGATGACGAAGAGGATGATGATGGCGATGACTCCCCCCAAAAAAGGGCGAGTGTGGATTCTTCGGAGGCTATTAAGGAGGAATGTTACCGTGTTCTGTGCAGGACAATAGGACCGCTCTCCATTCGTTTTCTTGATGACAAATTCTATACAAAGGTGTATCCTCCTCTTATGTCCTAACCGAAAAATTCGATCCCAAATCTCTGCCCCAAAAGTGCCTATGCATGTATCTGCCTGCGGACTTTCGATTCCATTAACTTGACTAACAATGTCATTTGTTGACTGAGTAATAAAATTCGAAACTTAATTATTGTTGCAGTGGATTTTTGAAGAGACTTCTATTTGTTTTGAAACAGGCGCTCCGCTCATTAACGCTCTGGGGGATGAAAATTTGGGGGGCGCGCGAGATACATTATATGTCAAGTGGTTTGGAATTTTAAGATGCCCATTAGTTTCTTTTGGCTCTCCTCGAAAGTGAATACATTCTTCTTTTTTTTCTTGTGTTCTTTATGGTGAATGGGAGCAGAGTTCACGCATTTGAATTAAGTGGAAATATTTCGCAATTCACTTGAGCGACGGCGGCGACGGGACAACGGAGGCACAGCTTCATTTCTGTTGTGGTGATTTATGGATTCATTTTCTTTTTAACATATTTGTTTTGGATGATGTCTTTTGAGAGACAAAAAAAGAACTCAAAAAGAAACAGATTTCCTCTTAAAAGATTTCAGGATTTACGACCATTTTCTAGTTTGTTCGTGATGTATATAGATTCTTGTCTGTGCTTTGCTGTGAGCGGCTGTGAACTTGTAGTAAATTATTGAAAGAGCGTATGTTAATTTTGAATTGGGAAAAAGTCACGCGGGGAGAAATGAATTAATGGTTGAAATTTCTCAGCCACGACGCGGCGGCTTGTTAGATGTATTTGTAACAGTTGTTCAAGGGCCATGACTAAAGATAGATTTGCCAACAATGATGCGAAAAATTTTATGCTTTTGATTGGTCCCTCCCCTTTAGTTGTTGCAACTAACCGCCATGATGGTTCACTGAATATCTAACCAGTACTGACTTCAGACAGTTCAAGCTGTCAAACTAACTGTCAGATTGGAAACTGTCAGTGTCATTTTTATTCAGTAGTCATCATAGACGATTACAATTTGCATTTCTCTTGCCCGCACATTTGAGAATATAGGAGAAGCCTAATTGTCTTATCTGAGAATTCATATGATCCAAGAGAGGTTTTTAAAGGTTATGATTCCTTTACTGTACACTCAGCATCTACAAAATGCCCCCACTCTTGTGCTGTCAACCGAGTCACCCAAAACTGTACTTGGATGTGTGAGGTTCCATTTAGTTTTGCAGAAACGTCAAAATATAAATGCGTTTTTGGATGGTTCTTCGCTTGGAGGAGCAAAACTGTCAAACGACCTAAAAATGATTGTCTAATTTAATTCGTGTATAGTTGTCATTGCAGTTCTGTCGTGATGACATTTTAGAAATTTGATCTTAGTTCTGTGAGCCTAAATTTTGGGACGATTTGCATCGTAATACACGCGACCATTTGAGAACACTATTCGCGTCTTGTTGACCCTTTTCGCACAACATTTCCTTTGGAAGATGCTCCGAGATTCACAAAAAAAAAAGTGCGTTCTGAAGACAACCGTACAACCGTACAGAAAAATGTTAAAAAAGATCCAAATTGAGCGAAAGAGCTAAAACTCTCAGTCCCTCCACCTTATGGAAAATTTGTCCGCAAAGATCTTGCTTTGAAGGCTTACAAGATATAGGTTGTGAAGGAATAGAAGCCAAATAACGATCTTTTGCGTCGAAATTAAGATCAATTGGACCAAAACGCTGTTTTACCGAAAATTTGTATTAGGAAATTAGACTAATTTTTGGGGCCATAGTTGATATATTCATTGGGCCATATTATATATGATTAATATGATTAATGACTTTTTTGTTCAACGATTAAATGGCCTAAATATGGAAGAAATTTGGTCACAGCAGGATGGTGCTATATGCCAACGAAACAATCAATTTATTAATGAAAGCATCCGATGAATAGTTTTGCGTAATGGACTTGAAAAGTGGCCTTCAAGATCTCTTGGTTTTTTTTTTAGGATGCGTACGACAAGAAGCCAGAATTCTCGTCTGATTGAGGTAATACAGATCAACAGTTTTGATTCCACTGTACTCATTTATTTAACCCATAAAACGCTGACTCTAAGACCAGTTGTGTTAGTGTTATAATTCACCCAAGTCCTCCGGACCTATGAAGACGTAATTACCGAGATTCCTCATTCTTAAGATGCTTGTCCCATTGAGAAAAAAATTTGGGCGAGTAGCTCTCAAGCCACTCTCGAGAGAAATTTCATAAGTGGACACGGACCGGAGTGCTGACTTACTGCTTTCAGCTTTCAAACTTTTAAAAAGTAGCTTGCAAGTGGACATATATCAACTCGCACTTTCCAAACAATTCTCGTATTCTGAGAGTAGCTAGTCGCGAGAGTGCCTCACACAAATTTTACTCTTGTATGGAAAGATACTCGAGAGTTACTCTCGAGAGTTTACTAGCAAAAGTGTTCGCAAGTGGACACGCGCCTTTATGGCAGATAGGACAGGATTGTCATACAGCAGGTTTCGTTTGGTAACCATGTTAAAAATTCTGTAATCGTCCTCAACACCCTAGTTCCCTTAAGTTCCATGCTAACATAAGGAAGATAAGACTGATAGCCAGCAGCATAAGTCCGCAGTTAAGGAAGCCATGCAAATAGTGTCATTCGAACCAACCCGACTGCAGGCCTTAAAACAATTCTCTCATTGATTTCAATAGACCTTAGTGTAGTTAAGGGACCCAGTAGAGCGATAAATGCGTATGAACGCCCAAAAGAGCAATCGCACCTAATGGAGCAGTTCACCAGCTCGCCAACACCCTCTCGCCATACCTTGACCAGCCTAAGCATCCATCCGAACGGGTTGAAAACAAGCGAAGGAGTGGCACTGGACATCCGAACCCGGTGAGGCACTTCACTAAGACTTTCGTACGACGCACGGTAATGTACTCCAAGTGGAAGTTTAGAAGCAGCAAGGGAACGTAAATTCCAACAAAGAAATTGGCATATAAACATTAGCAATCAGGCTAGAGTCAAATAAAAACTAGTAGCTGTCAAAAAATGACAACAAAATGACAGCTGTCGAGTAAAAAGTATATTGTTTATGGTAAGCGTGAACTACTTGTTTAAATTTGACAAATGAAATTAATAGACGCCGCTTTACTTCAGATGAAATTGAAGGACTCAATATCCTATTTAATTAAAATAGCTCCTACTTTATCTATTGACTATAATTCCCCAATTGAAAGCACCTGAACCTAAGAGGGATCTAGAAAAAACTCAACGACTATCCGCTTCCATACCTCTTGCAATGACAACTTCCTAGAACTTTGCCCACATGTCACAAAATATTTATGTATTATCCTCCCAAAAAAATAAGAAGGATAGGTACGACTTTAGTGACGGCTTTTTAGCCTTTAACCACCGACACAAAGCATCCATCCATCTCTCTAACGAGAATAAACTTTTCGCTCTCGTTCATAAAATATTAAAAAAACAAAAGTTAAACCTCTGTCTGGGTTTATAGCCCCCATCCATATGGGGAACAGGAACATCTTCCTCTCGCTTATAATCGGATCAAACACAGGTCATTGGACAATTTCGTCCACTGTGTCGGACGACTGAACGTAGGACACTCTGGGTACATTGAGAAAGGACACTAATCCACCGTCATACAGTGTAGGTTCTTCTTCCCTTCCATCCTAATTAATAATTAATGTTTTGATTTTGTTCCCTTACAAAACCGCACGAAGGACAACATACACACGCAACAAAAAACCGAATAGGAAGAGGAAGAACGCAGAGAAACCAAAAAAAAAGAAAAATTCTACGCTCATTTCCAAGAACCGAAACAATGCGAATGTGTGCATAAAATTCTCAATTTATGGCCAAGGATATGACTTATTGTTGAACATCATAACAAATCCGTTCTTTTGTGAAAGAAAGATTCTGCAGAAGCAACCACTCGAATTCTCGTGGATAATCCTCTAAAGTCTCTTTCTCCTTGAATCGCAATAACAAAAAAAGTTCGTACGACCTTTGATGATTGATTTAAAGATACATTTTGTTCGTTTTGTAGTATCTACTTTTGACATTCGATTCAGCTTAGCGTGTCGAAATTACCCAAACATGTATTTTATTATCCTTGAAAGGATCCTTTTTGTGTAATTGTATACCTTTTGGTATGGCAAAACGGAAAAGTGTCAAAAGTGAATAAAAATAAAAGAGATTCCTCCGCACACACACGCACACACACAGGAGCACAAAATGGGATCAAAAGAATCTGGTAACATCTGGTCGAAGGATGAAGCAATTTCAATTTGCTATTATTTTCTATTTTTTTTTTTTGTTAAAAATAACAATGAGATGTAGTATATCTTAACAATTTGAGAACTCATATGCCGGCTAGTAATTTTCTCAGAGGATATTTAAGTTTTGTTAAGATTTTGAGCGAAATTATCGTCTTTTGGTGGAAAATGAGAAGTGCTTTTTGGAGATGCTATCGCAAGTGTTTTCACAGCTCGAGGGGCATCTTGGTTGAGGTATACAATACGATTGAGCTTTGGTTTAGATAACGAAGATTATGGTGCCCAGACCAAGACTGTTTGCCTCTGTATCGATGATGGTTATCGGCTGGAGACGATACAGAACACATGGCATTTAAGAAAACAAAGAAATTGGAGCCTCACTTAAACACGAACACGTCTTGGGAACTCACGGAGATCAATTAGAACTCAAAGTTGAGCGAATGCAAGATCAAACATTAGCCTTCTGTGATTCTGCACGAAGTCCAGAGAAACCAACAAGAGGTTGTACTCGATCATTTGCACGCCACTGCCTACTAGAGTTCTACATTTGAGCAAACTATCTTGGGATCTACCAGGATCCTACATCCATTGGCAGATCTGACTTTTCGGACTACATCAAGGGGTACTAGTACTCATCTTTTATTCCACTGTCTGGCGCTGGAGATATCTGCATTACCAAGGTTGTTGACAGAACAGAATATTAATAGATTGACCTACACCTTCGCTTACATTTCACCAGCAGTAGTTCCATGTCCTTGACTGGCGTTCGTGACAATGCATTGCCTTTGATTCATGCTACAAGGACTGTAAAGCATTTGCCGAATCTGTGATCCATTCCAAAGCAAAATCATGGTGTACAATATGACACAAAAATTGATGCGCCTGTGCACAATGATCGCTGATGCTGAGGTTGAGCGCGGCAAAGAACCTGATGTTGTTATCCCCCTTACCAAACACTTGTTTTGGACCGCACTAATCGGCGGCACGCAGCAGCACGTACCAGCTTCGTTTCTCACCGTGAAGATAGTCAGTACATCCAGTTTTCATACGAAGGCAGATCCTGCTAAATCCCAAAGAATATTCAGTCAAAGCTCAGAACCTATTCATCAACTTTAAAGCCACTTTTAAAAGCATTCATGGTCTTCAGCTCTGCCAATTTGGCCATTTTGACCATTTGCTACTGAATATGAAGGAGCCATATATGTAGGTCACGCAGGCATTGAAGAGGTACTCTAATGTTGGCGAGAGCAGGCCACGCGCACAGGAGGTGAGTAATAGTTTCCTCTTCTTCAATAGCCGTTGTAAGGAATTTCCAATCCTTGGGGATGTCTTCCTATTGTACAGTATTTGCTGAGAGAGTGCCTACTATCGCTCCGAGCTGGTCTGCCAGAACAAAGCATGTCTGTGGGCTTCATTGGAGATACGTATTGCCTCCAGGATGAACTCAGCTTATATCGCGTGAACAATGCTCTTAAGTTGGAGAAACCTGGTCTCTTGAAACTCTTTATAAAGTGACTCACTGAATGTTCTTACGTTCCAGAAACCGATCGTAGGTCATTGATTGTAATCGTCCAATTGATTGTCATTGTTCTGTTATTGTTTGTCGCACAGGAAGCTCGCCATTCATCATCTTTCGTTTGAAAAGTACCAAGAAACTCCCATATGTCACAGCCCTGGGGTTAAAGCAAAAACCTGAAGGACATTCGCTTCTTTCCTGTTATTTAGTGGACCAACAGCATTGTCATTGTACGCAACGAAAGTTCTAAGAAATGTAACGAAATTGCGTGGTCTGAATTAAATTGGAACTTGTTCCTTTGAAGCTATACAAACTGCCGCTACAGTCCGGGTAAACGTGGACTTCAATCAACAAACCTCTCCGACCAGCCGAGATACGAGCTAGCTGGAAAGTGCCCTTGTATTAGGCATCGCATGGGTGGATGCCCACGGCACATTTGGCGATTTTGTAGACGTTGACTTTCGGATGTCACTAGCCTTTGTTGCGATTAACCTTATAGCATTCTAATTAAGAAATCCCACCAGCAGTGATTGATTTCCTCTGCTCCTGCCTGCCCAAACATCAAACTATCTCAAGCATCTGTAAACACACTTTAAAATAATTGCACTCACGTCAGAAGCGCCACTCACATCGATTTTCCAATTCACAGTTCCAATGAATTTCAAAAAAGGCCCCACTACCCAAGAGTGTTCTTACTTTCGAAAGCACTCCTGCATGTGCCAGCGATTGTGTGTGCTCGATATCCTATTTGTTCAACTTCTCCATTCGCACAGATATATGTAATATCTACCTCCTATTGCACCACATGCAACGAATAAGACACCACCATTCACTTGTGCCTTAAACTTTATGTTCAACGAAGCTCCCAGCACACATACGAGTGTACAATCTTTTCAGTACATCTTCACAAATTGATGCAATCGTTTTGAATGCCCAACGAGAGCGACTCTCACAAAAGAGAAAAAGTGAAAATAAATAAGGATCATTCGTCGTAACCTCAAAAATAGATGTGCAGATACAAGAATAGATATGTGCGTATCTGTAGATACTTGGATGATAAAACGAAAGTTGATTTACCCCTGAATCCTTATTCCCGCACAAGTTGGATGAGTTTTTTTGTTTTTTTTTACATCATAAAATAGAGTATCTAGACATCTGGATGTGTGCATCATGTGGAAATTAATATGTCAAAGTGTGGTAGTATCTAAAGGATCAGATAAAAGTCAGAACATGTAGGTAGAGGGTCTCCTGTTTTCTTTTTTGCGAGAAAGATGTGTCCAATTTCAAAAAAGGCACCCAACTGAGGAACAAAATGAAATTCTTAGAACGTTTCCGGTTGCAACTACAGTTGAAAATTAATTTCAGGTAAAACAGGACGAAGAAGGACACAAAAACTGTGATCTACTCAACCGAAGAAAATAACATCATTTGGTGCAACGAATCCTTGTGATTTAACAAAGTTTGCAGGTAGAGTGTGGAGTGTCTCTTGTACTTTTGTTGGGTGTATAGCTGGTTACAGGATGCCCTTGGTTATGGCGAGGAAAAACTGTTTCGAGTGATCTTTCTGTCCCCGTCTGCATAGACCAAACTATACGGCCTGTACAAGGGCATAAACTTGGTCAGAAGAGTTCGCATACAGCGAGTGAGTCTCATGGATAAAAGGCGCACTATAAAGCTACCGCCCTGTGTTTCTCTTAACGGAAACAAGAAGAGACATCCGACTTGAATAATCGGCTAGCACTCTGCGAGAATTGGCAACCAAGTTGAGAAGGAAGTCAGGGCAACTGGGAAAGAGTTGGGGAGAGCTGAGGAATATTTTCAGAAAGCGCACACGATGGCGCGTAGAGGCCCTAGGACGCTAGGAAATTGAGAGAACGCATTTTTATTGGTGGAAGCTGACAGAGAGAGAAGAAACTGTCATCACCCTTGACAATCAGCTGATTGATGTGACAGATTTTGTCAACAAATGTCAACGTTCCACGAAATGACGCAACAACGGATTGACGGATTCTATCGGTTGAGTCCTTTATTCGTCAAGCTCTCAGATTTTGACATCTACTTTATCGACAACTGCATTATCATGTACACTCCCATATCCTAAGACCTAACACAGAGCGTGCTCACAATGTTTGACTAAATTCTAGTTGGTGATGGCTTTAATAGCTGCTTCACTGTCAACGTGGATGTCTAGTTCTAGGTCTGGGGCACGGTAATAAATAGAACTTCCGCTGAAAAAATCCCTGCTTGACCCGTATTCTTTTCGTTGAGGCAAAATTCGAATCCTCATCTGTTTAAATCTTCTCACTGATAGTGGGTCAAGCTTCTCCCTTGCTAGTGTGACGGTTACTAAAGAAAGCGAACCTTAAACCTCAGAAACAAAAGCGCCCTACCTTTAAACGAATCTATGTATCTATAAACGTTCACAGAGCTAAATTTTTTTCTCATTATTAACTGATGCTGCCTTTTCTAAGTAAAAAAACACTCCACAAGTCAAAGCCCCTCTTCCCAGCTAAAAACTCATTCACTGGCGGCAATTAAATGCATTCTGCTGAATCCACATTCTGTTAAAAGAAAAAAAAAAAAACCGAAATCAATTTGAAAAGAGAATAAATAAACAAATAAAAATAAATCAGAAATATCCACCTAAGCGCTAAGGCAAACAATTTGCCGCATTTGCTCGCACAGCAAAGTGCCTGTGTGCAATACGAGCAGCAGGCAACCAGCAAACCCATGCAATAGAGCCGCTTAGATGCAAACCCAGCCAAACTGTGCTTAGCCATTTCAGTTCATTTGCTCTCAATGTTTGGATTACCCCGTATTTTACGTCATATTTTTATACAAATAAACGCAAGTTTTTTCTTTTTGTGGAGAAAAAAAAGGTTCGCTCTATTGCCAGACCATATCAAATATTTACATCTGTTATTAGTTATTAGAATTTCCCAGCGCGCATTTGAATGAAGAAATCAAGGATTTAGTACTAGTGAAAATCCAAAACAAACAAAGCCAATGCCACACAACGATGAGTAATAAAACTCACCAATGCTCGCATTTAGAGTCGTTCTATTCAATTATTGGTGAGAAAGCGGCAATAAAATCCACTAAATCCACCCACAACCTACAGAATGAAAGCTGAATTTTTGAATACTTACAGAATAAAAAAAAAGTTATAAAGAAAGCAATAAAAAAGTATCTTTTAGATACTCACCGATGATAGGTGGATATTTCTGTTCTTTGACATGCTTTCTTTTGGACTTGCCCACAAAACCCGAAATTATACTCATTAGTCAGACGGGCAAACATATTCATAGACATAGAATGCCACGCGTTGATAATAGTTCATCACATTTTTCAAAAAAAAAGAAGAAAAAGATACATATTGATGCGATGAGCCATCGTCGAGCGTTGCCCACGCGTTTCAAAGTTTGACTTAAAAATAAACAACTCTATTTACAGTTTTGAGTTGATTTTTTTTCAACCAATTATGATAAATTTACTGGAAATTTTTAGACAAAAAAATAATAAATTAAATTTTAATCAGGTGCTGTGTGGAATGGAAGTTAATTTGAATTTTATTGGTAAAATAAACTTTGGATGCGGTTTGGGTTCGTTGGACGTAGAATTAAACTGCCGAAGGAAGAATTCAGTACAAAAATGAATTTATAATAACGCACGGTGATTTACAATAAATAAGCAAATATTTACTTTCACTTAAAATTCCATAAATTACAGGGAAACACATTTAAGGGGGTAGTAGAGGGGTTGGTGGAAAAAGAGGAGGGTTTTTCAGTGCAGTTATATCGACTGAGGGTAGTTCTTGTAAAATGTATGCACTGGGACTTAAACTGTGATTACACAGTCAACTCGTTCATTCAAAATCCGACGTACCTATAGTGGCTCTGATCGCTGTCAATGAATTTTATTTACTTCACAGTGTAAACGCAGTGGAGACAGCAAGTTATCAACGCGCTGACATCTGACATCTCAGCAATCAACTTGTCAAATGTGACAGCCAACATGAAAAACTACAAAATGATGGCAGTTATTTACTTTCCTGCATTGAGACTCTGAATTGGAGAACGTTAAAACCAGGTTCGGTTAGATTCGTACCCAGACACAGATGGTCAGGTTCCTCGACTTTTGGCGGTCTTCCAATTATGGGGTTCAAGCCCGCATGACCTCGAGCCATTTAAAGGTAAAATTACTCTCTTAGAGCATCAACATGTCGATGTGTCAATGACCGTGATCTACAGACTATCTTTGAGAACAGAACTGATAGTCTTATAAGTGACACTTGCGTCTACAAACTTTGGACGTTAAGCCATTGTTTTTGAGTGATATTCTAGAGACCTCTGACGCTTTGAGGTATCCTGATCATACAGAATCCGGGAGATTTTTAACCCTACCATCGGCTTATCAAATGATGGGCCTTTAATTAGAGGAATAAGCTGGGGTTTTGTTGAAGAATTTGAGGGACTCATTTCACTCTCATCTTCATTTGGCGAAAAAATTGCAGGGCTGCCTTTCAAGCTTGAAGATTGATTAGTTACTCCCAAAACGGTGCGGTATCAGTGGGGATTCAAGAGAGTATCACCGACTGCAGACTGGAGCTCAACGAAAATCCAAGCGATGAATTCTTGAGCAGAATGCCCAATCCAGAACTTAAGGCCATGCGACTGACCGAATCAGAACTAGAGAGGCAGTATTATCTATGTACCATCTTGGTTGAGCTGACCACAGCTACTTTGCTGACTGAGGGAACATCAGGATTGGACACCATGGCACCAGCTATCTGAGTATAGGGCGCTTCTTTCATGTTGCTTGTCATTCTATCAGGTTTGTTGATTAGGTATTTATATTTGCTTCAAACATTGGGGAAGTGTCGGACACTCTAAAGCGTTTTTTAAAGGGCGTATCATTTGGCAACATTTGTCAGTTTCGACATTTCTCTTCAGTCTCTTATCAGAAGTTCCATGGAGCTGGACAGAAGTTCCTATTCATCTACTTAGCCTCTTTATAGATTGGACCAAATATTAGGCCAAGAATTTTTCTCTGAAGACAGCGAAAGACAACCTTATCTCTACAAGTTAAAGTCTATTCTTCTGCATCATTAAGCCTGATTAGACGCTTGAGGCTTGGCTCTCCTCATTTGCTCTTAAGCCTTCGAAAGAGGGTGCTAGTACTCATTCAAACATTAAGTACCCATCGGTGTTTCTATGAGCTAAGAAGAGAATTGAGTACCTAGACGCTCTTTCGAAGGCCTGAAACAAGATGTTCTTTATCGAGCCCTCGATAAGTTTTTGGACAAATTCTTCCCATTTCCGATTTGAATAGATGATGAGTGGGGAAGAAGATCACTTAAACTAGTGCTTCCTTCTCAACTGTTCTGCCCAACGTACTACTAGGACTAGGGCTTCTATGGTCTCTGGCAATGGGTTTGAACTTCCTTCAAAACTTTTCCAATTGCTGGGACTCCTCATCCTTTGCTCTGTTCTATTTTCTTTTTGATTGAAACTCTTGTTCTGTAATTATGCTCTAGTGTATTGCACTGCATCGCCTGTTTCGTTCTCGAGCTGTCAGCTTCACTTACGGGGTTGAATGCCTATAGGTTCCTGATGTGTCCTCTAGCTTCTTGGGATATTCCAAACAGAAGTTTTCTTGTGCTAATGATGACTAAGTCTACAAATGGCTCCCTAATGACATGTCGTTTGGTAAAGATGTAATCAACATGAGGAAGTTGCTTCCTGACATAATCTCTAAATAGTTTGTCTTTCACACACCAATGGTCAGAGTTTTTAAAATTGTCCAACGTCTGAGTCAAATATCTTACAAGAGTGTCTCAAGACTTCACGAAGCTTATGGCAACTTTTACCAATTAAGTTTTTGTAAATAGATGTCACGAGTTTCGATTATAATCGAATATCCTCGTCCTTCCAAAAGACAGACGCCGTTTATTTTTTTAGCAAATCACTTCATAATGACATTAACTGCAAATTGGTTTTCCATTTATAATAAAACGACGACTCGCTCAATAAGCCCTAAAATGCCTGACAATAAAAAACCAACACAATCAGGTGGTGTCCAGGAGATTTTTTCGTAATAAAACGGTTAAAAGGAGTTACCGCCTGACAAATGAGTGGGCATTGAGTGGCATCATAAAAGCATAACCAACCGCAGAAGGTCCGTAAAACGTTCATCCAATAAGAAATAAATTTTAATTCGAACGGATATTCTCAGGCTTACACACAAAACCACAGGGATAAAGGACCGCGAAAGGAATTTATTTGAATTTTGTAGGCGTTTACAGTCGGCAGCTTCATCCACCTACACCACGGAGAAGTGTGTTACCTACTTCGACAGGACGGCAAGAAAAGGAAGTGAGTAGCAGTTGGTCAAAAGGGAAATTATCCATTTGTCCGCCTATTTCATGGTATCCTTTCCACCACAAGGACTATTAAATCAATTATATCTGTGTACAGCCTTCAATAAAGCATTTCGTTCCAGATACAAACAACTGCAGGATACGGCATTTGCATCTTAAGAACCTAGAAAGAAAAAAAGGATAGGAGAAGGAAAGGAAGAAAAAAAGGATTCCATGGGTGTTAATTAGAATTTCAACGCCTTCACGATGAAACCTTTTGCGCATTTGAAATCGGATACAATTCCACTGCGCGTCTGGTGGTGGAAATTTAATTAGAAAAGGGAACACCGGAGAATTGTTTTCGTTTTACTGCCTTCTGCCTTCTGAAATTCTGAGATTCTGAGAATGAAATGAGTAGGACTCCGCTGCCGCTCCGGTTCGATTGTTTACCTTGAAATGAGCGCTTTTTATACACTCGTACATATGTGAAATGGAGAAGCTGCAAATATGGTGATAAAAATAATATTATTATGCCGATCGCTGTTTATGGCTGCGGTTTTACTTTTACTCAAAAGCCCCGCGAAACGACCTGAGTGCTTGAGGAAATTAATAAAAGGTAATCTCATTGAGAGAAATCCGATTTTATGGATGCCATTGAGGTCGAAACACAAATTATTATTGCCGATATAATTCTGTGAATTGTTTTTAAATGAAAATGACATAAATTTTGCAGTAAAATTAGCAGAAAAAGTGTCACACAATCCTTGAGATGAAATTCAATCTTATTTCGGTGGAGAAATAGTACGTGGATGTGAGCTGAGGCTTACGTAAAGTTTTGAATTACAAATTTTAATTGATATTGTAGGAAAACTCATTGATTGAGTAGAAGGCGGATGTGTTCAGAGATAAGTTTTGCAAGTGGTTGTAGAGGGTTGTGCTTACCCATTATGATAGCCGGCATTATATCCTTTTCTACAGAAGCAAACATTAAATAAATGCTCAGAAAGCTCCTAGTGTATGCTGGCACCAACGCAACATAAATACTGGGAATTATAAACGAATAAAAAAAATCTCATAGAATGTTCCCCAATTGAATATCTGCCACAGAAAAATTTATTCAAATACCTACATATGTATGTATGTAGATATTCACTTATTCTGCAAATATTTTACAATGTGTAGGTATAGCCACGCCCACTGCTGCAAACGTTTTTCTTTAAAAAAAACTTGCCTTGAGTTGATTTCCTTACAATAATATAAATTATCCAAATTTACCACTGGCATGCCTACTTTTCGAAAAAAAAACAATCAACATTTTTAGCAATTTTTTTAGTAAAAATATTATAGAGAAGGGTAGGTACTATTGGAAAGCGAATACGGTCCATTTCAAAAGGATTGTCCATCGAAATGCTCAAGCAAAATAGCCGCTATTAAAATTTAACACGCATTAAGCGTCATGTCTTTAGTGCACATTATTTGATACTTAAGCTGGACTGTCAAGTTTAGGGATTGAACGATCTACAGAGTCTGAATTTCAACTCTGTTCCTCTTCCAACGAAATAAGGTTATTCATTCAAGCTATCAAGTAATACTTAGGCAGTGACACAGAAAGTTAGTTGTTTACTGTTCCAATAGACACCTTCTTCAACGCAGTTTGGGTATAGGTCTTCTCCCGGTCTTCATATGATACCGCGGAGCATGCTTCCTATCGCCATCTATCTATCCTCCAAGTGGAACATAGATTTCTTGTGAATCCGTGTGACATTCGCTTCTCTTATGGCTTCATTCGCTGATTCAAGCAAGGCGAGATATTCACAGAAGGGTTAGCTTATTCCATAGACTCCCTTTTTGTTAGTGAATAATACTAGCCCAGTTCTCCGGTGAATAGTCTTGTCCGGGTGCCTATTGTAGCGCCCCATCAATTTGCTCGCTAAGGGTTGACTTTTTGCGATGCCTTGAATATGGCACGACGAGGATCCTCTGTGGGCGATTTTGGGAGGCGACACATTTTTCTGATATCAGTTCCTAGTTTCTTGACTTCTTCGAAGGAAGACATAACATCAAACTGGGTGCTCGAGATTCGGCAACCTCGAAATCTCACCAGATTAACTTTTGCAACCACTGGTGTCTTTATGGCGTAGTTTATTATAGTGACCTTGCTAGCGCTTGTTCTTTTGTATATATGACTGCTAGATCACTGCACAGTCAGTATACCAGAACCTATCACCAGCCATTTGATAAGGTATACCGACTGTTCAAAAGCGAGAAGGAACTGAGACTCTTGATACTTTCTTCCAGCAGTCTCTTTCATAATTGTGTTTCGTTAAAATTATCGTAGATTCCGTGGCCTAGATCGATTGTTGGATTGAAGAAAGTGTTGTTGTCATTACTGTGCACTAATATGTTGCACGAAGTCTCCATCGTCTAGAAGGATAGACTGAGCCTCAATGGTTGGACCTCCCGATAACCACATTTCTTCAGATGCCCTTCATTATTGTTTCAGTGAATAGTGCAGATGCAAATGCCAATGTTCTCCACCCAAATCCATGGTTGGTTGGTTGGTTGGAAGTGGCTTCGTGTCTCGCCTAAGGTGTGCACCCATTGACGTCTATTGAGCCTCTTCACCGCTTCAAGCTGTACAGTCGTGTAGAGGTACAGTAGAAACCCAAACCCATAGTATAGTTGACACTACATATTTGAAAGTTCCTTTCTTAGCATCAATTTTGAACTTTTTCCCCATATAATGAATGCTGAGAATAGTTTGAAGTTCACTTTAGGAATTGGGCGATTCAACAAGAGGTGTCATTTTAAATGTCGAGCCATTGTTGATCTGTCAACATTCACCTATCACTGAGATGTTTTTTGATAAGCAACAACTAGGAGGTTACAAGATATCGATCAATTCCTACTCGCGCGACTTGTTGAAATAGTCAAAATTCTCTACAAACACGGTGAAAACGTCTAGAAGGTTTTTCTACACAAAACTATTCCGAGTTGGGCTCATTTCCATTTGTCTGAGAAACAAGCTAAACTGTCGAGCTTGTGGTTCCGAAAACGAAAAGTAGAGATATACATACTAGAACAACTTAGCCATCCACAACGAGTGGCAGTTTGGTGCGGTTTTTAGGCTGTCGGTGTCCTTGGGTGAGTTTCGAAAATGATGAAAAATTTCATCAAAAGAATGGGCATTTGTAGGCAGAGCGGAGGTAGATATTTGCTAAATTTTCTAGTCCCCTGTTAACTTCACAGTTTAAACGTAAGAGAAGAATAAAAATCTCACCACTTTTCACGACAAAAATGCATTTTCTCATTGATTTAAAACGATACCTCTAGCTGGATAACCTTAAAAGCAAGATTGTACATTGCATTCACATCATCAACAAGCCATCTTGCATTAAAAAGAAAAGAAAAACAAAAATTGTCTCCTTCTAACCTTTAAAACAAAAGAAAGAAAAAACATCAAACAAAGTGTTTTAGATATCAACAACCTTTTATGTAGTGTAAACAACCTATCAAGGTGCAATCCTCTTTTGTGAATATATTCTAAGAATTTGCATGCAAGCCAAACATCGTGGTTCAACACAGCTTCCACCACAGCACAGCACAGTCTTCTTCCATAAGAATGTTTACTACTAAAATATTTACCTTCAATTGCGGCATATAGACATAATAGATACACACACATCCTTGTGTATCTACCTGTGTAGGTATGCCACCATGATTAGGTTTGGTTAGGCGGTGCATTCTTAATATTCAATGCAAACATTCAAAATAATAGAAATTCTTCTTCTTCTTCTTTTGCTTTTGGTTGTCCTTCCTCAAGGAATACGTGTTGTATGGATGTAAATTTTTGGTCCTACGTATTATTGTTTCCCAGCTAGAGGCGTCAATTTTCGAATGCCGTCCGGCATTGTCATGTCTCTCTTCGGTTGGGTGTTCCATCTGGTCTACCTGCGTAAATGATTTCTTATCGGGCATTTCTCACCCAGCACCTGTCGATAAATATTTGCTTCGTGTTACTTTTTTTTTTTTTTTTTGAAATAAAAGAATAAAAGGGAACGAATTCTATCAGCACATTGTTAGGGAGAAGAATCGACTTCCTTTCGGCGAAGGATGTTTCGTTAAATTTATAGCCAGTCCCTTTCTTTGAAAATTCTTGAAGGACATTGGAAGGTATATATCTTTTTCTTTTTAATAGACTTGGCAGTAAAAGTGGTTATTGTCCGATTATCGAGTTGGACAGAGGAACAATTTGGATCTAAATTGTGAGAAAAAAGGAGATCATTTAGTCAACTTTAGTTGAGATCCTGTTCGACGAAATATGGAGTATATTAGTGCCTAAGACAATTGGATAGGTTCACGGCAGTGTGGGCGGAAGTTACTAACCGCAGAAGGGTCTGTAGAGGAACACCTTAAGGCGAAGTTATTTCCACACTAATATGGGTCCTTGAACTGAATGAGATCCTGGGTATATTGAGGGGAAAATGGCTTCAACGCAACTATCTATGCCGACAATGTTGTTGTCCTGGTTTCGGGAAAATTTCCTTCGCAATACAGCTAGTGGATAACTGCGTCAGCAGCAAAGGACAGGAGGTACGCCCTTTAAAGACAGAGGTTGTTCTTTTCACCAAGAAGATATCAATTCCTACCTTGAGACCAGCAAATATGAGCTTAATATCTCAAGTTCAGCCAGACACCTGGGTTTAACTTTAGATTCCAAACTAAATTAGAGAGAAAATACTGCAAAAAGCAAGCGCAGCTCTCTACTCTTGAAAAAAGGCATTCAGCAATACTTGGGGTTCAAACCAGGTGTGGTGTTCCGGATAATACACTCGGTGGTTGTAAGACACATATGGTTCACTAAGAAATATTATCTTTCAAACCCTACCAAAATGCAGAGGGCGGCGTCCATCGGAATCATGGGATCAATGACGACGCGACGTCGAAGGCGGCAATGGTAGTTTCATTCCGCTTGAGATCAACTGAAGTAATCTGGGAGCCAAAACTGCTATAAGATTGAAGGTAGCCCGACTGCAGTTGCCAAAAAATTATGACCTCCATGCTGTCCCAATGGGAAGCTACCAACGGGTCGACGGAAACTGATTACCTAAGTCCAATGTCAGCATTCGATACCAAAATTTCCTACAGAATTTACTGGAAGTACTGGAGAGCCAAGAAGAAAAAGAAGTTGTCGTTCTATACCGACGGTTCTGAGATGGACATTGGTACGGGAGGAGGAATAAACGACAACTGCAGCGTCTTTCATCAAGGCGAAGACATCATACAGGCTGCTGCAATTCAACGGACGAGTAATAACTTTCAAAGCATGATCAGTGTCTACATAGACAGCCAGGATGTCATTAAGGCTCTGAACTCAAAGCTTCTAAGAACCTGCATATAACTTTTGAACAAAAGACGACGATGTAACCCTCTGCTAAGTCCCAGGGCACATGGATATCGAAAGAAACGAAAGGACTGATGAGCGCACTATCGCTGGCCCTTCCTTTTGTACAAGCCCCAATCAGTTCCTTACGAAAGAAGCTAGAAAATGAAGCCATCATCGGTCGAACAGACAGACACTGGGTCCATCTGGAAACATGCGTAACGACCAGGGCACTATGGCCAACCTTTAGCAAGAAGAAATCATCAACTCTGGTCGTTTCTGGTGTAATTACCGGCCGCTGTGCTATTGGCCTTCACGAGGAGCAACTCTGTGCACAATGACTATTGTAGAAGTTGCAGGGACAAAGAAGGTTGTCGAATCTATTCGTAAACTGCTGTGTGACTTGCCCTATTCGTCAGAAGAATGAGAACTCTTGGTAGTCATTTCTTCTCAAAGCTAGAGGACTTAGGCAACGATCTTCTTAGAGTCATATCACTACCTGGATGAACAGCGTTTCCAGGGTTTAAAGATTGGGCACAATGGCCCCGAATTGTTGGTCTAAGTGAGTAGTGACTTCCATGTCACAAGAGGTATCCATATACCTAACCTAACACACTAATATTCGTCAAGCCCCTTACTTGCCAGTCACTGAAACAGTGTAGACAACGCGAACAGGAAGAGAGATGTCTTAATGCGATAGCTAGAGAGTTTACAAGCTAAGTGTTGTTCCATATTACTGTGACTGCTGGGTAAGCTAAACAGATTGCTTAAAAGGGCTCTCGCACAACGAAACTTCAATATCTTATGCTCAGTGTATAGACAGCTTATACATTCCAACACGGCGAGTGGTTTGGTTGGGTTTATGAGTGCCTTTGCTAGCACTTAAGGCGAGTGAGGCCAATCAGCTTGGTTAGGCACGAATAGGACACCAAAAGGATTCTTTGACCAAAATCGAAACCTTATCAATTGAACTAGTAGAACACTTACTCTTTATGAACATGTATCGTCTAGACGAGAGTGAAGGATAGACAATTTGTCACGACCTACAGTCACCAACATCAGGAAGATTCTCTTGGATCTAGACGTTTCCCATGATCTCTAAATGATTCCACTGACTCCTTCATAGAGAGAAGTAAATGTTTCCCAAAATAAAGATTATCCTCCTTCGTTTCAGTTCAAAGTTATCCCCGTTTAGGGCTGTTAGTGACTTTCTACCCATGCAGATGCATATCACAGCAGATTTGCCATTAGTCCCAGCATCAAACTCCAGCCTAATCTACCTCACAGATGAGGACTGTATCTCTTCCCATTCAAAAGCAAATAGCAGACCTTCAACATGCATCTTTCCACATAATTATAGGTCACATTCAAATTTGCTAGAACCAAACACCCATTCAATAGTAACCCTCATCCGTATATCGGCATAAGGTCACATAAAGGCACGAGAAAAAAAAACCCATTAACATAAAACAGTCCAAAGATCGGGAAAAAACGAAGCCGCCCTACTTTTGCGATGAATATTTTCAATCTCGCCCCCACAAGCACACAATGGCTGGAACTTTTGAAGCCGAATTCAAATTCAAATTGAAAAACTTTGCCGACATCCTTCAACATTGCACTCACAGAAGCCGAGCGCCTACACAGTCTAGGTCAGTATGCAGGAATAAACTATGAGCACAAAAATGAACAGATACTTTTAATTAAGCAATGCAAACAAATCAAAATGCAATAGATATTGGTGGGTATCCCCTAAAGAGCATGAAAATGTCTTTAAAATGAGACCTTGAGTAATGTAGCCTTCCCCATACACCCATCACCACCACCGCATGAAATCATGACGAACAAATTGCATTCAAAATCATTCCATGAATGGGGTTGTATTTCAATTTCATTTCGACCTCACGCGCATGGATACAAAATTCCATTGGAATTGAAACGTACAGCAGATTGCGTTCCAATTCATGACAGTTCCAGTTCTTTCATTCATTTTGTATCGCAATCCGTCTGTTCCGCATGCAACGCTAAGGAACAATCTGACAAATGAAATACAAAACAATCTTTGGTTTGGTTTTGGTATCGCGCAGTAGAAGATACTTGCTGCATTCGGGTTTTCAGTTGGATATTGTTTGCCGGTCGGTTTGGTTGTCGATTGAAATTGAAAGCGCGAATGTATCTACGGTATTGTCGTTCGCGAAGTTTTTCGTCATTTTTTTGCTCTCCCCCGTTTGCTGGCTTGTAACGTAGAGTAGGAATCGTCGTCGTCGTCGTCGTCATTTTAAAGATACGCAATGGAAATTTCGTTTTGGAAATAGTTTTTTGTTTTATTTTATTTTTTCTTCAAAAAAAGAAGAGTGTAATGGAAACTTGAGTGCAAAAATATACAAAAAAAAATTTGTGAATAAATTTGAAAGAAAAAAAAAAGAAGTGAAATTAGAGTGACCAGTGGCAGGCAACACTATCTACGAACGGATACCCCTAATAAATTATTTGGATTAATCTAACAAACATATCGAACACAAGACAACACAATATTGTAATTGTGTGTAATTGTGCTGGCAATAACATCACATCACAATCACCAACATGCTAGAACCAACAAGAGGATGTCTTACAATTATTGTGGTGATATTAATCTGTAGTCTCTGCCAGCGGACTTTAGCTATACATGGTAAGTTTGTGGATTGGCATTGTGTTCAATTTGAGGTTTATACGTAGAGTAATGCCTACTGAGGCATCTTGTTAGCCTGCTGAATGACATGGGTCCTTGTTGTTCACATAAATTTTGAAATTTAAAATTAGGTGCGCCCTAACACCATGAAATAGTCGTAGTCCCTTGTCGATTGACTGGTCGCGTGTGTAAGTATTCCTATTCCCCCTAATGAGCGCCCCATCTCTTCCTAGATTAATCGCTGCACTGTGTGCGATGACATCTCACTTTCACTGGATGTGACGTGATTTCTGCTTGGTGGTGGCAGATGCGACCAGAGCTTAGGAGGCATTTTTTTCTTTCTGCTTAAAAATAGAAAGTATCTACTGGTCCTTGTCACGTCACGCACGTCTCCCCCTGTTACTATAATGTTATCTTTAGTTTGTTACAAATCGAGATGACTAATAGGTGTCGCGGATGGGGTGGATCTATCATTTCAAATGCACATCCTGGCGATAGAATTTCCACCACCACTTCAGCCGTATCCTTGGCGTGCGTTTAGTATCCCTGTGGTTGAGAAATCTGTTTTTATAGAGAGCGCGTATGGTTAACGGGGTGTGTGCGTTAGACGACTGTGCACACGTCTGTGAGTTTATTTTACCCAAGGGACAGCTTCAGCTAAGTCACTAAGGCGTTGACTTTATATAAATTTTCTCTATTTTTTTGTGCCTTTGATGGAACCAACACCACCGGCCGGCCGGCCGTCGTTAACCTCGAGGCGGCGAATAAAATCATGCAAGCAAGTGCGGGAAACACGAGCGGATTTTAATTGTTTTTATCGATGTTTTTATTTGCTATTACATAAAGCTTAAATGCACAGGGAGACCTTTGCAGGATTGAGTCGGGATTAGTTAGATAAAAATGCACATGGGACGAGCGATTTATCTTGAGAAGGAATCTGGTTGTATGCAGATTTTCTTCGAAGGATTATAGACGGGTACTTTGTATAGAAAAAGTGTGCACAAAGGCTCGAGGGTTCTCTGTACAGTGACTCATCTTGATGCAACTTAAACTAAGCAACCAATCTCAAGAGAGGCATTACAGAAAGCACTCCATGTTGCTGGAACCATGTATCGCTGTGTATAGCGGTCCTTAGATCATACACCCTTTAATGTTGTAGATGACATCTGATAGAAAAATCTGTTCTATTAAGTGGCGCCCAATACAGGGCCTTCTATTTGCTAGTTTCTCTGTACTTAGCTCTTTTAACTGGTTTGTATGAGAACTTATGTCAAAAATATAGCCTGCCGATGTATTAAATGCTCGCAGCAGTAAACTAAAATGTATAACACAACCCATGTAGGGAAAGTATTAAAACTTTGCATCAATTTGCATCTTTTGCGTCATCTTAAATTTCTGATTCAAAAACCCTTTGCGGGCTTACACTGCTTCCTGTTGTGAAGGCGAAGTTTGACAAAGCTTAGTCCTTATACCGGAGATTCGGTCTTTTTTGTTACCTCTTACCTTGAAGCTGAATTTCAATGATCCTCTTGAGTGGAGCGTTGTTAACTTTTCGTTCGAAGTGACCAAGACAACATAGTCGTGGTTGCTTTTTGGACTACAGCTCATAGAGTTCGTGGTTGTATCATCTCCTCCTCTTCCACTTGCCCTATTCTTTGGGCCCTTATATCCGACGAGGCGCCAAATATGTACTCAAAGGTGTCCAAAAATTTTCGGCAGCATAAGCAGGACTCTTTAGCCGAAGACGCATCTGTTGGCTAGGTTTGGAAGAATTCAGAGGAACTGTTGGACGAGTTCTGAGGAACTGTTGGAAGAGTTCAGAGGAACTTTTCGACGAGCTTAGAGGAACTGTTGGAAGAGTTCAGAGCAACTGTTTGGAAGAGTTCAGAGGAACTGTTGGTCGAGTTCAGAGGAACTGTTCGACGCGTTTAGAGGAACTGTTGGAAGAGTTCAGAGGAACTGTTGGAAGAGTCCAAAGGAAAAGTTTACAAGTTCCACAGAGCATGCGACGCATAACGATGAATTAGGTTTTGATTGAGGCCTTCGCCTGGCAGACTTCAAGACATTAAATTCTGTCATAAGCTTTTACCTGATATTCGTTGGTCTTTCCCATGATTTGATGGCAGCAGACATCACGCTGTAGAGTGTCGAATAGCCCTTTTATTTTCTCTTTCATTCTTTCCATTGATTGGCCATTCCATAACGTTGGTTGGTTAAAGGGCTCCCGACCCTTGTCGAGTCTCTGCCTGAGACAGACATGAGAGACATATGACTCAACCAAATACCCATAAAACCTCCACCTTTAGGTGATTCTTAAAAAAGTTATAAATTCACAAAAGTAAACCACTTAACCGCTGACTGTCTCGCTACGTGCTATACGTCGTACTCCCTGCGCACGAAATGATAACAAATAATTAAGTCATCATTAAGATTCTCCAATGCATCTAACCCATCTATAATCCCAAATGCATTCTATTCTAGTCTCTTTCAAATATGTAGTTATAAATTGTCCACCCTACCCACGTATAAGGCATAGTTTTTCTCAGAATCTAGCTAAAGAGAGAAGAAATATCCCCAAGACAAAATGTATCTAAAATTCAAACAACACCTCCATCACCTACTCGGCATCAGTCACAAATCATTACTGTCAGAGCAATTAGTACTTACACATAGCCATGCAGACAGATGATGGCATATGCATGCACACACTTACACACTTATAGGACTAATTTTGTATTCAAAGAGCCTACACATTCTCAGGTTGATGGGTCGCACCTTGGTGCTGGCTATACAAAATATTAGACAGACAGAAAAACGAAAGAAGAAAATACGTTTTCTAATGCATCGTGCAGATAAATCACCTCAAAAAAAGGGTCTTCCTTTTATATACCTACCTGTGTGTGCTTGTGTGTGTGTGTGTCGGTCTTTCATCTCAAATAACCACCTTCGAACTTTGACTCGGTAAAAGGAACAAGGGATACAAGATAAGAGAAACATTCTGTGACCAGAAATTCAATACTTGTTGGTTTCGTAGTATAAAAGTATCTAGAATGGTTTCCTGTCGTTTTCATCGAATTGAAATAACTTCCTCGATGGGGCTGTTTTCTTCTTTTTTCTCTTAAGTGTCACTTGAACCCCACACTGTTTTAACCGGCACACACCATAGAACCAAACCAAACCAACCACCGAGCGACCGGCTGACAAAGCAAACTCCAGGAGTACCTTGTTGCATGTTGGATTGGGGTACGGTGTCTTGCCTACACTTAACTAATTTGCTGCCTTCTCTTGAGACAGTTTATGGCCTGGTTTTGGGTTGGTTGTCTTGTCTTGTAGTTGTTCTGCGTAGCGAAAGACGCATATCGAATTACACAACAGCGTTAATGGGCGACACACAGCAACGCATTCTTTTAACCTCAACCGAGAGTAGAGATTTCTTATCTACTCGATACTTGTTGCAATCGCGTAGGTTGACATTCATTTGGATTTATTAGCCTTGCAAAACAAAACCGTCTGCTCTTTTACTTGATGTGGTGGATAGTGGATGCTGGATGCTGGATGCACGCACGTGTAAAGCCGCCTTGCGTTCAATTGTCGCGTTTATCATGCTTCCTATCATCATTGGCATCGTGGTAGTCATCAACATTGTGGATAGTGTGACCATAGGTACTATTTTCGGTTGGAATATTGATATTGAAGCTTGTCTTTTAACCTGACGTCTGTCAGCTAAAAGCTTTGACGACCTATTGACTCTCAGATAATCAATGACAGGCAGCTTGATTACATTCCACTAGTTGTGCTGTTTTTCATATTTCTGAGATACAGCTGTCATTATTTGACATCTGTCAAGTAAAAACTATGCGATTCAGGCAAATTATGGAAATTCCTCAGCAGCTAGGTCGGTTTTAAAGAGCAAGCCATAGAATGATCGAGAGTATTTATCGGAGAACTTCTTTATCTACAACAAATGACAGTTTGAGACTTAATAAGACTCACATTGACTCTTGACAGCTCCCGGGCATTGATAAAGAAGTGTTCTAACGTCGCTGTTCGTTTGCCGCTGTTTACTTGGTATCTGCGAGGGTGACTAGTCTATTCTTATAGGGCACAATGAACAATAATGGGCAAGTTAAGTGGCTTCCCATTGTAATATTGTGGAGTGGTACTCTGGGGGGATACCAAAATAGAGTTCTAGTCCAACAAGAGCTTCTTATTGCCAGACAGTCTGCCTTGTTATCCCCCTAAAAGCCTTCGTGTTGTTAAGTTCAAGTTATGACGGCAGGCAGATTGATACAACCCTATTGCTTCAAGGTTCGAGGCACAGAAAATACCAACAAGTTTTTTCTACTGGTTCATCTCTTTACTGTCATCGGAGAGCTTCCCCTTAAGGTGCTGAATACGGGCACAACACGGATGGCTGTTAAGATCTGTGCCTTAGTCTTCACGAAATACAGTCACACTCTTTGGATACCTTCTAGTGTGCTAGTCCACTTTGACATCTCTGTACTTGCGACATAGATCTGTCACTTTCAACCGTTCCCCTTTACAAATCGAACATGTCAGCTGCTTGAACTGTCAAAAGCATGCCCAGTTGAAGTCATTCCGACATTTACTTCAAATTGACGTCTCACTACGAAGCATTACGTTCTTTACTTTACGAATGTCAACCGCAAAGCGACAATTGTCATAGATTGCATATGATTCCAATGATTTGATTTGAAACGTCACACAGAGTGCCATTTTGCGTTGAGCGTTATGGTCACACTAACAACTTATGTTTCTCTGAAATGAGCGAAGTGGAAAACATCCCGCGTGTAGGTACAAAATAATTTTTGCCCACTGTGCGTTCGTAGGAAAACAGGTCGTGCGTCACACACAACAGAAGACAGTTTTTCTTTTTCATTTGTTCCTGCCCACTAAAACATATGAAACTCATAAATTATTTTCTTTTTAAAAAAGAAAACAAAAAAATATACAAATTTTCTTAAACTAATTGAAAATGACTGTACACACAGAGCGGATGAAAAAATTTTCACGTTCCGCTTGTTATCACGCACGCACACGCAACTAAAGGGGGCTAATAAAATTTTTAAATTCTTATGACGTTTTTCGAATGACCCGCATTCTTATGGATGCAAATCCCAAAAACGAAACGAAAAATCAATTAAATCCCCAGCAGCAGCCAGCGCAGGCATTCAATGGATATTACGAGTCCGTTTTTGGGATTATAATGACGATCGTGCAGCAGCAGCGGCGGTGGTGATCTTGAATTTAGGGACCAGCACCACACACATATGGCTTTGAGAACTCATATATCAATCTTTCAAAACGATCGGCTGGAGATCGGTGATCGTTAAAAAAAATGAAATGAAATGCGTTATGGAATCTCTCACACTGGAAGCGCGATATGTCCCGCTGGTTTTATTGACAGAAATAAAAAAGATGATCGATGCGAAGCCTGGCAATGCGTAAGGCTTGAAGTTGAATTCAATTTTAAGGCTGAAGCTGTGCCTTACGGTCGTTGACCATGGTCATAATATTGTTTTCCTTTTTTAGACTGCATAACTGCGGATGGCTATCAAAAAGCAGCTATAAATCAGGATTAGTAGAGGGAGTCCCCTACTTTCAGCCTGTCAACAAAAGACGGGGAATTAATTTGCATTCTCTCGAGTTTTACGATCAAACACATTAAATGGTGCTAATATTTTCAAAAACCACTACACAAAGAACCTGCTTCAATGTAGTTCTTGAATGCAACGTAGATTTCTGTGGTTAATTTGGCTTGAGGAGCTAGGCCGCTTCGACGCAAGGGTGTTTCCCAACAGGGAAACAACAATGCAACCACTAATTCACACCAAAGACAAGACTCAAACCAACGTGTTTCACTGAACTACTTCTGGTGTGGATCGATCACGTTTGATTGCTCCAAAATTGGGCTTTCCTTTACCTACTGTGGATAAAGTTTATGTCACAAATACCTACTCTACATGACAAAGCCAACAATGCACCCAGAATAAAGTGACATGCGTCGCTGAGAGTGAAAGTGTGGCGGAAGAACTGCGTCAATCGCAAGAGTTTGGCCTTTTGAGTCGGCTTACAGCAGTATAGGACCCAGCATGGCTTGCATCGGAAGTTCAAAAACTAGACTCTTGATCATCTTGAAGTCGACACTCATTCTGATCGAAAAGTGACGAGATTTAGTGACAAGATTCACTTTTGGCTCAGTGTGCATATGACGCTGTTTCTGTAGAGAATTACACCCACAAAAGTGCGCTGTTTTCCATGATCCTTACTGGTGGCATCATTGGTTCTTATTTTTGACAAAATGATGTCAAAGCTCGAGTTGTAGTCAATGACAAACAATACAGGACATTTGTCAGTGATTGACATTGACCCAGAAGAATTATGCATCCAGCAGTATGGCGCTAAGTTCCATACTTCCCATGAAACCACTGACTCACTGAGGTCTGAATTGGCCATCGAGAACATGCGATTTGATGCCAATCGTCACTCGGGCTATGTAAAGTCTCTGCTGTATACTGATGAACCACCAACTATTCAGGCCCTGAAAGCTAGAGGTAGAGCCCCTAAGTGCCTGAAAAGTAATCTGAAATTGGAACGACTGGCAGCCTTTACCGGGCAGCGTTCATCGGGAAATACTTCTGTCCACGCATAAGCTCTGTGTGGCCTTAGGTTGTGCCTAGTGACGAGAAAGTCACTGCTCATGAAGACCAACAAAGCGGCTCCTAACGTGCCCAATCATTTAACCCTAGAAGAGTCTGTGTTTTGAACTAATTATCTTTCTAAATGCACTTTCCTTTGATGAATCCCATCAGTGAGTACTATTTAAATATAGCTCCGGTCTTATGGACACCTCAGCTGGATTGAAAAAAGGTCAATCTATAAGTCGAAATTTTATACTAGGGCCGTCCATATATCGGCAACAACGCGGCGAATGCTAGCTTTTATGCCGTCCAAGATCTTTAGTTTATCGGTGGTGTGAGGGCATTCGCTCTTGGCCACCAATTAAGAGGTCCATTTCTCGACCTGTGTATGTGTCTTGTTTAAACCACAGCTTCTCCACATTAATGCCAGTCAATTGGCGAAAGGAAAAGTCAGTAATCACGGATCTATAGCCTTCTCCTTTAGCTGTAAGTCAACTGTTCTAGTCAGCACAATTTGTGGCGAAACATCGACAAGTGATTTCATCTGGTCACCAAGGGTACTAAGGAGTGACTTTTTGTGGATGTAACTGCGTCAATAAGGCAATCATGACTGTCTTCACTCTAAATCTAGATTTTTTGCTTCTTGACGTATCCATTGACCAAAAATGAACCTCCTCGCTGAACTAAATTTGGTGGCGAAAACAAGGATCAACAGCAATCTCGTTTTCGGCTTATTTACTGAACGAACGAAATTCTTGCATGTGCTGGATCTTTAAACCTTCTAAAACAAGATCTTTTCACAAAATCTTCCATAAAGAAAATGGACACAATTTCAGTTACTGTAAACGATGATATATCGACTCATTCAGGTCCTTTCAGTACTACGTCCCACATCGACCATAAAAAGACCGTAACGCAACGTATGCAAATTTTCTCGAACTAAATTTGCAAAACTTGCAAGCGCTGTGTATGGCTAAACTAGACAGGCAACTTATGGTCGTTTGACTGTTTCCCCAAAGCTAAAAACCACCCAAAACCGCATTTGTAATAATTGACGTTTCAACAAAATTCAATGAATTTTTTGACAGCACAATAGTGCGTCCATTTTGTAGATGCTGTGTGTCCAATTTGTTGTTGTCAATTGAGTCAAAACCTACAAAAATTCTTTCAGTCAAAAGAATAGAAGGAAGCGGCAAGACAAACATATTTATAGCTAGGTCACAAGCAAGTGACATGTAACATGTGATTTCACAAAGATGAGACAATTTAGACTCCACCTACTTTAAGAAATGTGTGGCCAGGGTAAATGCGAGCTAACTGTCTAATTCAGTTCGTCTGAATTACCTTACCTTTTTGAGTTAAGGCCTAATGCCAAACGGTTTTTGAATTTCCTTACCATCAAAAGCAGTCCAAGTAGTGACTTCAAAAATAGGTCCCGTACTTTGCAGTCAAAACTGAATCTTTCGACTAATTAGAAACGTTTGACTACCTTGTCTCTAGAGTACGGAATGCGCTCATTGCAAGACAAATTTAACACATATCAGCTGTCAGCTGTCAAATTGATTGTAGCTGCAAAAAAGTGTTGCCAATTTGAACAGAAAAGTTCTTTCTAGAGTCTTTACATTTCATTCATATGGATTCTTATGAATCATTTCCTTTTCTTCCTTGTGTATGCAAGTTGTCATGACAATGAGTTGGAGGACTACTTTGTACTTAATTTCATATTCAAAGAGCTTATCTCCTCTCATGGCCATCACTAATCCAGCTTTGTGTGTATAAATTAACAAAAGATCAACAACGGATGCACCTAATCCCATACTTTTCAGAGAAATTCAATTCACACATGCTGCTGCAGTTGTAATTTCTGCGGTTAATCTTGAAAATAAAAACGGAAAATAATTATAATTGTGTATCTGCAGCAAATGAAGTGCATCCATAACCTAGGGATTGAAATAATTTCCTCGCACACACAAGCTCCATAGCGAATTGATTAAGTTATATAGTATCTGCGGTGTTGTGCAACTCCTTCTTTTCTTGATTTTTGAAGGCGGGGAAGGATCCATTCGGTTTTTATTACTTTTCACTCTTTCTCTGCGTCTCGCGCGGTCTCTATTCTTTCGTGCAATTCAATATAAAATATTTCCATTCCATTGTAAATAATTACTTAGCACCGAGATACTCTGACACCACATATCGTTTCGTATAGATACATATAGCATTTTTTTTTTTACTTAAGATAATGTATCTATAGAGAAGTGTAGCTGCTGCTGGTATTTCTTAGCGGTGGTGGCTCCTTTATGGATGTTCATCTCTTTGTTCCCACCTCCATTCCATTTGGCTTGGCTGTTTGTGTATCTCGCTGGATGATAAATTATATTTTGGCTCGCATCCTTCTAACATCCTTCTTACGGTTTGGTGTATATTATTTCTTTTCTTAACTTCCACCCTGTGCTGTGCTGTTGTGTGTTATTATTCCTTAAGAGAAATTGTTTTTATTTCCTTTTAACAGAAGAAGAGGATATTTTACGTACTTGCGGCCAGTCGGGGTACCTATAGTTCCTTTTAGTTTGCAAGACAAGGTAGTCTTCCAGGGAAATGGGATGTTTGTCCAAACACAATCTCTGGGTGGTCCTTCTCACAAGATGGTATGCAGGATGAGATAAGTAGAAAAGAAAAGGAAACGAAAACGAAGACGAAAACGAAAACACGGAGAAAGAAATGAAAATTGTAATGAGAGTAATAATAATAACAATAAAGCACATACCTAGCAGCATTTGCTTTGTGTCCAGTTCCTTCTCCTCCCTCTTCTCCTTTTGGTGCATTTCTTTTAATATTCTTGTGTAAAATAAAATTGCTTGAATTGTTTTCACCAAGAGCATTTTATTACATCTCAAAGTTTTTTGTTTTTTGGTTGTGTGTTTGTATTCCCGCCGCAGCAGCTGAAAATTTTCTCTCTGAAAAATGTTTTCGAACAAAAAAGGACGAAAGGCAATTTACAGAGGAAAAAAAAAATGTATCCTTATACCTATCTACCTATGAAAAAAGGTAGTCAAGCGGTAACCAATCTAGGGATAATCGCGTAATGAAACATTCTATCTGTAACTATTCCATCCGCCTACCTCGGCACATTCAAGCAAGGATGCATTTATTTATGTGCAACGGAAGAAAGAAAGACCCAAACGAGCTGGCACAACAATTGCATGAGGATTTTTATACCCAGGGTGCGATTTTATGTGCACTGTTAACATAAATCGTCCTTTTGTCCATTGTTATATAGTTGCACTCACTCACACAGAAATAAGACTTTAGTCCCTTCCTTCTCTTCTCCTTTTTGTGTAACTTGCATCCTTTTGTTTTGATATTTTTTTTATTTTGTCGCAAAGAAGAACAATAGGAACGTAACTAAGTCAAAGGGGATGTTGTTGATGATGACGACGACAATGTCGACAGATATCACATCATCATCATCATCGTCCTACAGGAAGACGAAGGATAAATAGCACAATTGCTTTATGGTGTTTTAATCTCTTCTGCAGGCGTTCAAGAGCAAGTGGGGCTGAGATTTCTTATTTTATTTTTAATTAATGTAAAATGTATATATATTCCTACGCTTTTGACATTTATCTTGAAGATTGATGAATTAATTACCTAGCGGCACACCTTTGTGGAAGGGAAGCTCTTATAGGAAAAATTTAAAATGTAACCTTTGTGGTTACCCTATGTTTGCCTGAGGACATTAAATATTTAGCAACTCATAAAAGTGCGATAGTCCGATGGAAAACTTTTGTTTTAGAAGAGGACTCAGTGGTCCCGACTGCTGTCGAGTTGTGGCTTTACCAATCCGGTTGTCCTTAGGTGTTTGTTGCTACCTGTTACCTACTGGCCAGTGTAGTGACCGAGTTCGAATCTATGAAAGAAAGTTTTATTCAAAATCTACCTCCAACTACTCCAAGAGAGTATACCCGCCATGAAAAAGCTTCTCAAAGCTATAAGGCTTCAAGATGTCCACATCTATCAAGACTTCTGTCCATAGCTTCTCCATTTCATGTCAAATGCTTTCTTTCTCATGACCCCCAAGGACTGTGGCTTGTTCATATACCCCCAGGACTTAAAAACTATCAAGAAAAGTCTGACTGAGACTTCTTGAAAGCCACTAGCCAAAGAGAATGAGCGACTATAAAACAGAGCTGGAAAAGAATGCAATCTTTTTAATTGCTCTGCATTCTTTGAAGTCACTATCATTCACTGATTGCATTTAGTTCCTTGAAGCCAGTGACTGCATTCTTTTAGTTGAAGTCTTTTGAAGTCTTTTGAAGTCAGTGACTGCATTGTCTACCCTGCCTTCAAGTGACTTCAAAAGACGTATTCATGATGTATTCATGTCCACCAATGTTGGGCATCGTTCAGGAAAGGCCATTTTTACTAGGCTTGACGAGCATTACTCCTGTGTATCTTAGAGTCTGGCAACGTCAGTTGAACAAGAGAGGCCCAAGAACTGTCATCTGTGGGACTTCATCGGAAAATTTATGTATATATCTCAACATACTTTCAGTAAGAAAGAGCATTTCTGTAGCCAGAGTCCATTGGCCAAAGATCTCCTAATGTATGACTGGTGTACTGAGGTAGAGGCATCTCTAACGTCAAACGTTTTTACCTCGAGCCCTGTGTCTTTTTGGCATCAGAATTAGAATTCGATTTCTTGGAATCATACTGATCGTGTGGTTAAGTTTTGAGACAACCAGCAGTCAGCCTCAGAATCTAATTGAGCGATAGGAAGAGATTTCTGCCAGTAGCTTCTTTGAAAATGTCAGACTTTCCATGGTTTCCAAGGCACCTTTGCATCGTTGCTCTAAAGATATCCGGTTTCTTCTGCAATGATGCTTTGACAGGCACAAGACCGGCTTTGTTCTGTCTTCTTGCAATCACCGGGAAGCGTTCGGTGCTGGTTTCCCTCATGGGAGGCGCTGAGGAAGTCGTCTATGGGGGAACAGATGCTCTACTAGTGTCCTATTGACCATCTCTTGGTGCATAAATGCGTTGCACGACGTCTGAGTGATGTTTAAGGGTCCTCTAGGAGATCTACAGCCACAGCAATTATATTATCAGCTGAACGTTTGGTACAGAGTCGGCTACTTCGTGTTGAGGCAGTCTGTGCCTAGCTGGTGCCACATGGAGACATTTTTGTCAAAAGCAGAGCAATTCATTTTCCTTTTAAAAATGTCTAAGTCGGGATGACATAAGACATAAGCCATTTGTAAAACCAAGAGCATCTTTCGATAGAGTGATTCCTTCTGCGCCGCTGCCAGGACCAGAGAACTAATTTGTCTCTTCTTCAAGAGCCCATGACTCTCAGCGGTACTGTGGGAATGTCCAGATTCACCACTTTATAGACATACATACAAAAAAACCTAAAGACATTTGTCATAAGGTTTCTTAAAGATTACCCCTTCTCAGGGTTGCACTGCAATCATTTTGCCCTCAACATACTAAATGGACAAACAAAAACTATATTAATCACCTCGACAATCGCCCATCCTACACTCATGCATTTATCATTTCAACTTACGTATTAATTACTTGAGCACGGCCATTTAGAACCACCCATTGCTCATAAACATGTTGATTAAACTGGCGGCGGGCAAGGCGAACTATGCTCAAGCCGCAGGTACCGCCTGGCGTGCACATTTTACAGCCTCTCTGATGATGATGCAGCAAAACCGCCAATCGACTGAAATCATTTTGCCTTAATTGAATTGCGATTCCGATGCAGGAGCAGAAGCAGCATCCCAGATACACTCTATGCACCCAAGGATGTGCACTTAGTACTCGATTTATTTGAACATGATTATGATCTTAGCGCTGGCTGGGGCGATCTGTATGCGCGTTGAGTGCAGCCTCTCAAAGTCTTTATTTTGCTTGGGTCAATGCTTGTCTATGGTCTGTGGTCCCTTCGAATGTATCTAGAATTGAAATTCCAATCGTTTTCCGACAGACAACAACAAGATGAGTTTGAATATTAGATTTTGTTTACTAGAGGATGATGGAAATGTTAGGAAAAAGATTCATCTTTCTTAAGTGCTTCGCATAGTGTACCTGGGCCACCACTATAACGAGAAGCGGACGAGCATGGAAAGAGGAAAAGAAGACGATGACTCTTTTGGAGACCACCTCTGCGCGCCAGTGATTGTTCTCGTTTGTTCTTCAATAAACCAAAAACTAAAAACGATTCAATGATTGACGACGATGACGATGAGGGTGTAGGTGGGGCGAAGGTGAAGGTGTACAAAGTGGAAGCAGCTCTGCGGTGAGAGTAGTTTGAATAAATAACAAATGCCGCGGGTTGATATTCATATTCAGTTTTAGTTTTCTTTTTCTCATTTTTAACTTTAATGAAGCGGATTCTATTGAGATGTCAATATTTGATTAAGTCCCTTCCCCTTTTTCTTTTTCTCCTTTTTTTTCCATCCCGGTGTTATGTGAGTTAAATGGACGGCGATGTAAAATTTATTGGTACATTTTGAGTGAAGCATTTATGACTCGATTCATTGTTAATCAACTGCACAATGAGAAGATACATGGGTTCTCTTTCTTCAATCACCTTATTCGGTACAGCACCAGCAAGGATGATGACTTTTGGCGGGCCTCAACAGTTGAAAGAACCATCAATCATCGAACTATACGTATGAGAAGTGTGTGTCCTATGTTGACCAGAGAATAAGAGGAGCAGACACTTTGCAGAAAGGTAGAAAGGAGACCTCTCAACTGGACCCCCTACAAGAGCGATTCGTCACTTGTTATGTGAGCATATGAAAGCTTGCATCAACAGCCTGGTTGGCTTCTATGCAGGTTGCACACCACGAAAGTCCACTATCGATAAAACCTACAAACAGCCAAAGGACTAGGAGTCGATACTCACTATCTCTTTACTGATTTCAAAGCCCTCCATAGCAGCATCTATAGAGAGAAATTTCCTAGGCCACTTCAAGTATTGATATCCTTGCTAAACTTGTCCGTCTCTATAGGGTTACGCTGAGTAATGCTCTTTACCTCACCAAGGTCGATAGTGACCCCTGCGATGTTTGAAGTATGTTCAAAGGGACGTGCTATCTTGTGACTTTTTATGTGAATCTTACAAGGCAACACCAAAGGCACAATCTATGAAAAGTCCTTGAAGCTGTTACTTCGGGGGACTCTGAGCATGACTTTTGTAAGTACTAAAGCAGAAGCGATTAAAGTGAATGAAGACAGAGATAAAGACTTTGTTAGCACGAAGATCAAGTGAACAATAACTTGTACTTTCCTTAGTCAATTCAATAGGAAATTCAATAGGAAAGCCCTGTCTAGAGCAGCGTCCTACTTATAGACGCTTTAGGATAGACTCTTTTGAAGGCAGATGCAGATATCATTGGTTGCTTCGAGAGAAACACTCTTCTATACCATTTCCTTTCATAATTTAGGAGGAGAAGATTCAGGGAGATGTAGAGCAACTTGGACCTTGCCATTGCCCTGAATATTGAATGTTTATGACCGGTAGATTGTCTCGACACCAACGCTCCGACAAAGTCTTCAAATTTAGTCAAGAGGGAGGACGCAGTAGAAGTCCGTCGTCTCGTAGATTCAAAGAGAATTACTGGAGACAATTAGCTAAAGACCGACTTAAATAGACACTCTTGTTGGTTGAGACACAAGTTCACCCCACCGAACTGTAACCTACTTACATATGTCTTGTGATCATTTGTGGCTGCTAGGCTGCTTTAAAACTATCCTGTGTGACGTTAAACAGGGAAGTAGATAGACATCCAGTTTACATTCCATGCTTTCTATTGATCCAAACATCTGAAATCCTTTCTCCTGTTGTGTTCCAGACTTGTTCTTGGTGGTACCTGAGTATCACTTGGACGCGTCACTGTTACTGGCGTTGTTAGGGGCTTTTTAAAGAAGAAGTTATGCGGATGTTTTGCCAGCCTCTAGCATAGCACTTTTCTCTTTCGGACTTATTCTTTGTGCTAGTAGACAGCATTTGCCAGTTCTTCTTTGGCCGGCAAAGTTGGCTTTGATGCCTTCTCAGCCTCTTGCTGAAGATATTGTTTCGAAGTTGGCCTTGCATCTATGGTATACTACTCTCTACAACATGATCATCCACGATCAGATCGATATTTCGGTCTTTTCCTCTGCAAGTTGCAGGCCCAAAGTGTACTAGCTAGTCCTGAACCAGTCTGATAGTTTGTGTAGTAGGTATGCTGCTCCTTAAGTCACCTTAACCATCGATAACTTTAGTCACTAAACCAATTCATTAGAGAAGCCAATTATATCGAAAGACCTCAGGACTCTAGATCTAAAAATTCTGTATTCATTAGGGACCACAGTAGTGGGCCTAGTACGTAGCCATGGGGAACACCAACTGTCACGTTAAAGAGCTTTAATTGCTCTTGACGTCTCCTATTTCTAAAATGATTCATCATTTCCCTTTGCAGGCATTCTAGCACAATCTTGGCAGTGCGGGCTTGCCGAATGTTTCTCCAATTTGCGGTGTGGAAGGCGTCCCTAGTTCGACATTAAGTTCTCTTCCTTCGAGGTTTTTTTTTTGGTGGTGATCATCGTAAAGCTGCAAAGAAACCTGTCTCATCGGTAGGACTCTTCAAACTGTCACTCATGATGCGCTTCAGAGTTTTCTCCATAGGAGGCGTTCAACATGCGTAGAGGCCTGTACCATGATCAGGGACAGATCTTTCCTCCACTGTTCGGGTAGTACCCTTGCAAAGTGTGTGGCCGTCATTTGTCAACACAAAATGGTAGCATTGAATCTCATGACTCGAACACATTTTGGGGCATCTTCTCTGAAGGATGAACAAATTATTTACCCCCCATCGTGTTGCATATCAAATCAAAGAAAATTTAACACAGATTCCATATTTGTATGAAATATTTTGCTTTGGCAAGATTTTTTGAACACAAAAACCTTTAAAACTATTCAACACAGAGTGGTGATGCCTTCCAGATCGAATTTAGAACTTCGGATTATAACAGATCCATAAACAACTTCAAACCACAATCCCATGGACTCAGCTGCACTTATTCAAAATGTCGGTAATATCTCTAAAGCTCTGTGCCCACTTTTAATACCTACATCACATAAAATTCTCGTGTTTATCTTTCTAAAAAGAATGACAATAAAAATGAAATGAAAACTTAATACCTTTTAGAAAAAAAAAAAAAGTTTAATGACTTTTCATCCCCTAAGAGGACCACAAAACACAGCGTGTATCCACTCTAACGATCTACCTTAGGGATTACCGTGAACTTACTCCAAATTACCCGCGTTTAATTGTTTTTTAATCCATCCAACCAAATGCCTAGGCACACACAGAGTTCTCTTCTTTTTTTATTTATGTGTCTCCACTTAAAAAAAAAAAAAAACGAGCGGAAAACATATTTTAAATCCGTCAACATTGTCATCAATGAAAAATGATTATTCAACAGATACTTTGCCTCTTCAAAGTCAAAGTTTATCAGCGAAAACAATCCATTGAGTGACTGAACTTATCTGCGCGCCCAGCAAGACCAACTGAAAACGGAACAAAAAACTGTAATCAAAATCTCATAAAATGGAAATTATGAATTTCAACCAACAGATACATGAAAATATGAATTTTCCAAGAAGAAGATACGTCCGGTCGGTTGCTTGCTTGGAGTGGAGAAGGTCAATAGTTATAGAGAAGGAGTGCAACAAAATACTTAAATGCCAGTGCAGAGGTCAGATACGAGTACCTACTGTTGAAGAACGTTTATCTATACGTTCTCGCTCCCTCTGTCATGATCAAATTTCAACCGTAAAACTTCGAGTCGAAGTCAGAGTCCTTGGAGAAGGAGAAAAAAACCAACCAACTACTCATAGATAAGTTCACATTTTTGCTACCGGATAGGAGGAGTCCTTTTAAAAGTGGAACTTTGTGTGTGTTTGTGTGAAATCATCAACCCGCCTCGGGGGGGAGTGGTTGAAGAAGGAGGAGGAGGAAAATTTACTGCTGACAGCTAAATGTACAAGGTACGGATGTGCGGCACAAGTGGAAATGGAATTAATGAAATTTTCATCCTGTCAGTGAATTCAGATGAATCTCTTTGCTCGCGCATCATGCACCACACTTAGGTGAGATTATATTATACTAACGAAGCGATAGAGGGTGCTAGCCACTGGGGGCGGCTTGCAATTCCAAGTTAAACTAACTGAAATGCTCAAGAAAAAAAAAACCGAACCCAAAGTGCAGAAACAACACAAAATCAACGAGTCACCAAGAAGGATGTGGGGTGGCACACATATCCCCTCGGCGAGATGCGATTTTTGATCCAGCGAAGCGTACATACATGTGTAACGTCATTATCCTGTCCGAATCACCTATAGCTAGCTCTCTTGGCGGAAATATTGTAATATCTTTCGCATTCTTCGCTTAATTTCGTTTTCCCGTTTGTGAAAGATTGTTATAGTGCAGGAGATGCATTGAAGGAACTATATCCTTTTGTTCGCCTTTAGGTGCTTATCGATTAATCGTTGTATTCGCAAGAAAATTATAAGGGTTGCATGCTATTGTTTAGTTTACACAGAACGGGGGTAGGTATAACCCCCGCTTTTAGTTCTTCTTCGAGAATATGATTGATTTCACGGTAAAATGAATTCAATCAATTTTCTTCTTGTATCTCACCAAGTGTGTGCGTGTTGTTCATTTGTGCCCCCTGTCATCTGTTTTGTAATTTCCTGTAAGAAAAACACTTTAAGAAGGGAAGGGTCTACTCCATTTCTTAGGGGATGTTTTGTTTCGTTCTTTTTGCTTCAGCTTTAGTTGAAATGTCACGGCAATTGAATGCGTTGACAGCCAGCTTATGTGTCACCCTCAAATGGCTCTAGCGACCTCTAGCGTTCGTCAAAGCTGTAGTCGTTAGTTAGCTTGTTTTAATTAGTCACTAGGTGGAGCTTTACGGTGAGGCAATTGTTACATTTTTTCATACAATGCTAGAAAACGTTGTTGACGAAGTCATTATCTGTAAGAAGCAGAAGGACTCTGAACAAGTAGGCGTTCATTCAAAACCAATCTAGGAATCCCACTGAAAGAAGAAATCAGCGGCAAAATGGGTGGAGTATGGACCACTGTGCTTCGACATCTTTGCTTGGAAAAGGTCCATATACTGTTCTGTAGAGCACATTTTCCAATGAAGAATATAGTCGTGATCTGCGAATTGGGAAAGGACACTTTGACTCTGGTGTATCTCTGCTCGATAAGTCTCCTTCCGCATATCAGAAGGGTATTTGAAAATGTTGACAACTGAGCCCTAACTAAGTGTGCTAAATTCTGCCTTCGTTGCTGATGTGGTGACTGATGTTGATGTGCTGTGAAGCTGTGAAGCACATTCTCCAGTTTCCTTCAAATATGAAATAATTTTGCTGCCAGTACTATGCCATCTGGTATTGTATATCCAACAAAGGAATTCAACAATGAAAGGGTCCCGGCTATCTGGTTAAAGTGCGCTTATACTACTTAGGCAAGGAGGCTAAACGTACTCACCAGAAGAATTGTGGCAAATGACCCTGTGACCAAGGTTTTCTGGATGTCGCGTACAGATCTGGACTAAAGATAGGAGTTATTGATTTCGAAAGGATTTAGCGACTCTTCCGATTTCCATTAGTCGGAAACCATTCTGATTAGAACACGATTCTTTGAGGCGAATATTCTCCACTTTGAGACAACACAGGCAACAGATTCTAACAAACACACATGTAGATGCTACTCTGACCAGAATCGAAGTAGCTGTAGTCCCCTCTATGGAACTGAAGGCAATCCGATACATAGCTCTTCTTTGGCCCATGATCTCATGGAGTAAGCCCGTGTTTGAGAGGGAATGCCTTAGCTTTAGAGCTTTACCTCTTCTTGAATCTTTTTTTGTACATCAGAAAGTGGGAATCTTTTAAAGGAAGATAGACTGAATCCGTACAGCCTACCTCGCCTTTTACCCATATTTCCCGTGGCTCCCCCATAAAGCATTTCTACACCAAGGGCTGACTTCACTAAGTACTTCATCTTCACTCTTCCTTCATAATGGTTACCATAGTGTCACCAACTGCTTCCAAACCATGTTCCGTCCTCATCATCCGTCTGATGGTATTGCCTGGAGTTACATTCTCTCCAAGTTTGCCCACAAGCAGACATCGTCTTGCCATAGAATTGGATGCATTCAGCATCATCGACTGCTTTCGACTAGTTGGACAAAAGGAGTTGTCGTTGTCTCCAAACCAATAGCCAGTAATTGCCTATGTCAGGTAGAAATTTAGTCCCCAATCAATGTCTCCGTCGATCAATCGTAATTACATCAACAGCACTTACAGTGGGTGAACCCTTGCAGAGCTCCTGGGCAGGCCATCAAGTCCTACCGCCTTTTTTTTTTGGCTTGAGTGCCTTAATCGCGGCTTCGATTGTCTCCTTACTCGGAAGCCAGATGCCAATGCTTGTCTTCGGATAACTCGATCTTTGTTCACCTTTCAAACATCGCAAAAGTGCTCTCTCCATGATACCTCGTCCTCATCAGAAATCAGCAGAAATCCCTCCAAATTCTTCACCAGATGCTGACCCAATCTGTGGCTTTCCTATCAGTTGCGCTTTTGCTTCTACTTGCGGCCTTTTCAGCTTGGTAAGTCCCTGCCTTGCTGGGATGTCTCTTGTCACAAATGCGTCCCAATACACTAGTGTTAAAAAGTACTCCGCTAAAAATATGAGCTACACACTAAAAGAAACTCAGTCACTGCTACTGTATGAACTAAAATACCCTCTGTCATTGTTCACACACTCAATCTCCCCTTTTTCCCACTCTCCACTTTGTTTATATCATTTCACTTTCATTATGCTTCGTTCTAAAAGAAAAACAAAAAACACTGCCCGCAAATAAATCGTGGTTAATTTATGTGATACACCCACCGCAACATGTTGAGCAACACTTGAGATAAAGAATTTCTGTTTATGATACTCGCTCGGTACATTGCAGAAACATTAAAAGATAAAACAATTTATTGTGGTTTTGTGTTTTGTTTTCTCCTAAGTCAATAGATAAAAAGATACTCGCTCTATGTTTACTTGGGCGTCTACTGTATCTATAACCACATTCCAATTTCACACAGCAACGAAAAAAAAAAACCATCCCTCTCCTGTTGATATACTAATGGCAATCTTAGCCAATATTAGATCTATAACCGCACACAATAGGAGTTTAAGGAACCATAATTACCAACCATTTATGGGCTATTTGATTTGGGGTGAGCAGCACACTGTTGTTGTTGTTGTCTCTTGTGTCCAGCACACCAGCATCCCGAAACCTAATTCATCCACAAAAAAACACTAATTTCCTTCAAATCAGTCTGTGAAGGAAATCATTTCAGTTATCAATGAATTGGAGGGTAATTTCCCCCCCGCCCAACAAAAAAAAAAAAAAAAAAGGCAAACAAACGAAAGACGAGGAATCTCTCTGTCAACAGAGAAAATACGGTCTACAAGATGTTTTACACACAAAAAAATACAAAACGTGAAAGAACAAATTCAATTGATTTGGCAGATTGGGGTTGATTGAGGGATACACTAATAGTGGGGGGTACTTAGCCTCCCGCAGTATTCCCCTTATCATGTAGACTTTATTTTTTTTTTTTCTCAAGTGAAACCTATTAGCTCCCATTGCCGTCTGGATGAATCGGTCAGATGCTGTGAAAAAGCCAGCGAAACGGCGCGGCGGCAGCAACCTAAATTGTGTTTGTCATTTTCGTTTTGATTGGATACCTACTCGTAGGATTAGATAATTCGCAAAGATACTCGAATTCGTCTTCAATTTTGCGTTCGCAAGTCGGTTGGCGAATTTCCTGTTGTGATTAGGTTGAATCTGTCTTGTGGTTGGAATCAGTGTTGCCATTATGAGGGGAATTTTCACAAAAGACATCTTGGATTTTAGGCAAGAAATGGGGCATTGTTATATCACCATATCAACTGCTACACACAACCTTCGGACAAAACAACTCGCAAGTAGCAATAAACAAGTAGCCAGCAGATTGTACATAACGTTCTACCGGTCGGTGATCGCGCTTTGTGCTTTGCAGCATGTAACTGCGATTGCTATTCAGAAAAGTGGAAAGTATTTTCAAGAGTTTCCTACTGAGTAGTGCCACTCGCAGCAAATGATTGTAATTTCTCATTAACAGAATGGAATTGCTGTTCACTATACCCAGACTTTGATTGCTATTTGTTATTCACAGATTGCGATTTTGATTCCTGACTTGCAAACTACAATTGTGATTTCTCACTCACAGAAAGCGAATGCGAGTGACGACGTTCAGCTATGGACGAATGCCTTTAGTTTCATGGGACGTTTCTAGTCAAATCCGGGCCTCGGACGATCTCCTATCTTCTAATATCATCCAGCCAGACCAAAAGCCTGGAAAAGAAGAGCTTGAGTATGTCAAATTGTCACTCTACATTCGAGGTCTTGAGTTCAAAAGATCTGGCGTTATCATTGAGAGGCCCAACGACAAGTGCGTGCTACCCTACGCGTCTCTCCGAAACTTTTAAAATTTGTATTTACCTTCACCTCTTCTGAGGGCGATATATGTCGAAGGGCATGAGCTATGAAGATATAAAACTCACAGTTTCTTATTCCAAGTTTTCAACAATTGACATGCAAAATTTCGTGCATTTTCAACACTCTGTATGGACCGGTATGTGGAACAAACATACATGCTAGGTTAGACGGAAGAGTTTTGAGGCTTAACATGAAGATGGCGTAACCAGACATCGTAATACTCAAGTGTCATGTGCTTTGACAGATGAGCCATTTTTGACACTCAATTGATGTAGGCTAGGTCACAATCAGCTTAAAGTGTCATTATCCAGCGTAAAACAAAAACAATTCCCAAAGTTGGTTCTATGTTTTGCCGTCTGGCAACACTATTCGATATAATTTCTTTTCATATTTATGCCTCTGGCTTTTTATTTTGTAAAAAAAATTCTTGGCATACAAATGGTCTGCCATAAACCGGACAAAGTAATATGTTTGTGCGAGACTATGATGACAAGTCGCCTCCACCATCCATGGCATTGCATACACCACTCTATTGTGCATTGTTCGTTTGTCGTTTGTCGCTTGTCGCAACAACACAATACACTGATCTGTCATAAATTTATAGCAAACTCTTTTCATTTTTAGAAGGAGTTCAGTTCAGAGCGCTCAGAGACTCAAGTGAACTCATATGTAACTATACTATTAAAAACAAACGACAAAGAAGGGAACGAAAGTCAAAAGCAAATTGTACGCCTGGCACCGACAACCATTAATCGTCCTCGACAGGACTTGGCTAAATCACTGTCGGATTAGTGCAATACAGACACACACACACACACACACAGAGTCAACAAAAGAGTAGAGTCTCTGGTCTCTGTGCCAGATAGAAATTGGCATGCAAGCGCCAACAATTGTCATAATTTGATAATGCAATAATGGAATTGCTGCATTCTTTCCAAGTGCCATGAAAGGACACACAGATTCAGTGGGTAAATGTTTTCGTTTGCGAATGCGAAAATAGCCCATCGTTTGGGGGTCGTTAAAGGAAATTGTGCGGACAATTGAAGTTAAATGGGTGATAGTAGTGTAAAGAGGTTAAGTGTTGGTCTTTAGAATCTTTTTCTTTCGTTTTAGTCATTCAATTGTTGATACCTATCGAATAAGGGAGAGAAAATAAAGCCATTTTCTATAATCATGACAGTTCTCTTCATAGACTAACTTTAGGAAGACATTTTGACAGTTCCTTGAACGAACATAACCAGAAAAAGGCGGAGCTTAAATCATAGACCAAATAAATTAGACAATCAACTTCAGGTCGTTTGACAGTTGGGCTCCCCAATCTTTGACGTTTCAACAAACCTAAATTGGACTTCACACGCATAGAGGCATTTTTGGGTGACTTGTTTGACAGCGCAAGGGTGCGGCCATTTTGTAGATGCTGTGTGTACAATTTGTTGTTTTTAAAGGAATCATAACCTGCAAAAAATATTTTGGTCAAAAAGAAAGAAGCAAGCAGCGCGATACATTTATAGTTAGGTCTTTGTCACATGTGTTGACAGATGAGACAGGGGTAGGGAAAATGCGAGTTGACTGTCTAAATTAGGTGGTCTATGGCTTAAATTGTTCTACCTAAAGTTGATTGAAATGGAGTGTGTCGTGCTGTTTCTTTCTTTCTTTTGAACGCAATATTTTGTGCAACCTGTCATTCCATTAACAACAAATGACATATACAACAGACTCTGTAAAGTGGCTGCCCCTACCAGTGATTTAGAGCGTGTGTGTGAGCTCCCGTTTAATTTTTGGTGGAATGTTAGAATGCATTCAAAATCAGTGGCAGAAATGTCAAATGGAATAAAATTATTTGTCTACTGTACTAGCTAAGACGTTACTCTCACTTTGGACTGGCGGACTAGACTACTTTGACGTTTTCGGGTTCCGACTAATGGTCCGCTCTAAACACTTTTGGGGGATTAGTTTTGACGTATGAATTGATAGTCTTCATTTGTTTCCTTATGTCAAAATTTTGTAATGTTTTTTATAGACGAGAGAGAGGACTTCCTTTCGAGAGAGTGAGTAAAAAGTTCCCCTGTACTGTTTCAGTTCTAATAAATTGTTTAGGGCACTCTTCCAGATTTGACAGTTTGATTGTCAAAAAAATAAATAACAACAATGGAGAAAAGAGTGACGTTTAATAGTTACAACTTTTGTGACAAATTTTTATCCCACAAATGTGACACGCTGCAAATCTCGAATTTGTACGAAATTTTAAAAAATGTTCATTAAATCTTGTTCTCGAACGAAGGAGCACTGAAATTTTTCACAAAACGAGCTCATTACGAGAAGCTGAAACAAATGTCCCCAAAAGACAGTCCCCACCAAAGCCAGAAACTGCCATATCGCAAGATATTTGGTCCTAAAAATGTATTAAAGATAGATTCCGAAATCTCTTAAATTAATTTTTTATAATTTCGCTCAGATTTTCGGTATTTCGCGAACTTTTTTGTAAATAGCACAGAAAAGACCTACAAAGCTTGTACTTTCGAACTCTAAGCTGTCATTTCTTGACAGCTGTCAAGTTAAGTACAGTCCGAAGGAGAACAGAAAGATGTATTTGGTCGTAACTTATGTTGAACATAGTCGAAAGTATTGGCTGCTATTGAGGCAACAAACCGTACAGGTTGGCACGAAGTTGCTGTGAAGTCCTGAGAGAATCCAAATGCATAGAGGAGTAAGAATCATAACTGAGCTCTAGGTGGCGTTTTATGGAAATCTTTTTAGCAGAGTTTGGGATTTTTTCTTGGAAATAGCTGTTAAAATCCCTTTGTATCCTACTTCACAGTTCTGGACTTCTATATACGACTCCCTGGATGAAAAAAAGAACGCATTTTTTCCAAACCAAAATGACTAAGGATTCCCATCGTTGCACGTGATAAAATTCTCCTCCGAATTCAAAGTCTCTACCCGACTATGACCATTTCCATTAGTCCTGTATATACTTGTAAATATTCAGGCTTAAGCCTTGTCCCATCCATGCAATGCTCACCTGTTTGTTTATCCATCAACAGAACATGGAAACAAAAAAAAAAAACGATTGCTACGCCAAGATCGATGAAGTACTCGTATTTCAAAACTCACTTAGGATAGGAACTCCCCTACCAGCAGCAATGACCGATGTGACGACAAAAACACCCCAACGACTGCGACAGATGAAGTGCTGATGTTTGGTCTCCTGATGCCACCATAGTAGTAGACTGCAGTGTTTACCAATCCCACGCCAAACCAAAACAAAAACAACAAAAAAGTAGGAACACAACTCAAAACAACAAAATATCTCCATCAAAAATTGAAAATGCAAAGCAAAAAAAAAAAAAAAAGGGGAAAAAGAATTCCTCCAAAAGGATCGGAGCTTCCTGTGAAAAAATAAATAAAAGCAAACATTCACCAGCGCGCTAGCACCGACGAAAAGTGATTCAAGGATACTACTGGGATGGTTTTTTGTATCGTGTCCTGTCTGTAGGAGTTCTGAACAGAGTTCGATGTGATGAATGTGCGTGTATTTGCCCAGAGTCCTTTTTTCATTTTCTCATTCATTCGTTGGGGTTTTTGTCTGCGTGTTTTCTTTCTTTTTTTCGCAACACAATTCCCATGATTAAAAGCAATCAGTCCTCGGGGAGGATGATGGAGAGTCAGTCCTTCGGAAGAGACAAACTTCAGACTTGAGGTGTTTCTTTGCGAGTCTAGCACTTATAGACTGCAATCTCTTCGCTTAAATAGAAATGACATCTTAAAGTACTTTCATCAAAAGGTTCTTTGCATTTGTTACAAACAAAAGGAATCCCATCATAGGGGTACTACGGCCTGTTATCCTTGAAATTGGCTTCAATTTCCCCTTATGTGGAGCTGCTCTCCCCCATTTGCTACTCGAAATGATTCCTTAAAATGTTTCCCATTAGCTTATCGCAGCTCGTTCTTTGCATACTGCATGCGTATACATCATTATCATCGCAAATCCTTGTATCCCAAGAGGACATGGAAGAGGTGGAAGCTCTCCTCTCTCTTCATCATTTACTGTTAAATGTTAAATATTTTATTAAGTGCTTATGAGATGTTCTGCTCCGATTTGTTTTGCCCCACTTTTTTCTGTTTTTTTGTTGCGCGAACAAAAAAAAAAAAAGGACGACGAACAAAAAAATCTCCTCCTTTTGATAACAAGATTGTTTTTTATGGGATTTTGCTCATATTAGATACGATCAAATGGGATGAGAACGGGGGTTTAGGATGTTGCATACATTTTGCCAGTCTATACGCCACTGCCGCTGTTTTTCTAAGTTAATTTGACTTTCAAACGAACTCACTCTTTCTGGTTTCTGGTTTTTTTTTTTTCTATGGTGTATTCCAAAAGGATGCAGTACGTGCTAGGATTAAATTGAAAATCTGTTTCTCTTTTTTTTGCTGCTGCATGCTGTACTATATGTGTGGTAGAAAGGAAGATTGTACGGCAGCAGGATAACGATGATGATGATGATGGAGATTTACCCAATTTAGTAAATGTAGGGCATCTGTGGGTGGGATGGAGATTGGCTTCGACTTGTCCTCCCCCCAGCGTGAGTTCAAGTCAAACGAACAAAAAATGTATTTGAATAACTGCGTAATGCACACAAAGAAATAAAAGGAAAAAACTCCGAGGTTTTGCATTCAGTTTCATCGAAAATAAAATCTCTAAATCCTTACTTGCTTTCACATTATTTAGAGGACTTGCCAGGAAGAGGACTGTGAAGAGTGTTTCTTTCTTTTTTTTCTTCTCTCTGGCATTATGTTTGAAAGGAGTTTTCAGTAGGTACTCTCTCCTGATGGATAGAATAAACTTTAGAGAAATTATGTCGGCAAAAAAAAAGGTAGATACACAAAGTGCAGCGACTTAAGCTGTCAGCTGTGTGTTGTGCACTTTGTTAATTACAATTGAGTTTGCAAAAAAAAAAGTCAAAACTGCTTTAAGTAGTGGCAGTTTCCCTCTACCAGGGTCCTTATTAAAGTGCATTATTAAGTTCGTTTAGCAAGGAAGCAGAATGCATTATTGTGGGGCGTGGACTCGTCCTTTATTCAATGGAAGTGTAAGACAACCTTTAAGGATCATAAACGAAGGGAAAGGCTTTAAAAAAAAGTGTTGCCCGGTTGCCAGAAATCTACCTGGGGTTCCAATCGTTTTGTAGATCTACAGACAAAAATGAAACAGACTTACGAAGATAATACTGCGAACTATAAACAAATGCAAAAATCACATGCGTTCTCCCTGATTATTGTAACACCGACCACGAAGAATAAATGTTGAACGCTGGTGCACCGCACCAAAACTTTCTTTTCCTCTTCTTAGTTCCAGTTTGCAATTTACCCACTTACTTATGTCCTGTATCCCTAGGGCCTCTGCTATCCATCCAGAACTACGGCCTCACGCCTCTTTTAGTCAGCTCAATCGAGAGCCTCTTGGAGTAGAGCCATATCCTCGGTTGATAGGGAAGTCAGCTGAGTCCCATTATACGGGCCACTTGAGTGAAAATGGGAACATCAGGTGAAGGCTTGGCTTTCTTGGTGGCTAGTGCTGAGCGATGGCCAAAGCGAAGGCTAGAACGAAGCTCGACCTACCTCTTCTCAACAAAAGAGCATCTAATTTTCTCTATGACTACACTGGATAAGTAGACGTATCGGAGCCAGAAGTGACAGTGTCCGCTAGCTAAAATGGCTCGTTAAGAGAGAGCGTGGTGGCTTATCAAGAAGCGGACAAGTTTTGGCTGTCGGAATGTACTAGAATCTTCTCGCCAAGCCGTAAGCCAAGGAAGACAGAGCTCAGTTAAGCAAACGTGGACTAACAACCTATCTCACTGGCTTGAGCATTCGTTGCTGTGAGACTTCATGTAACATTTACTTATTCAAAAGCTGCGATCACAGTCTAGTTTATTTTGAGTTTCTCCGCATATTTAAGACTTTACGTAGAAACATATTGACACAGCAACAGCAGCAGCCACTTCAACGTTAGACCTAAGTCCTAAATTTGCTGCTGAAGTTGTTGTTGGTGTTACCACGCTCAGTCTGTTGTGTTCCAATAAAAAACATGTTGTTTGCTGTAGTCGTTGCTGTGTGTCATCTATTTCACAACACAGTATCGTTCTTTTTGTGTCTGCTGTTGAAGTTGCTACTGGCTGTGGCTATTTCTACTATTAAAGAGAAAAGGTCTATCTTCCTGAGAAACATACATTCCATCCATATGAATAGCTTTTCTTCTAATCAGATTGAAAATTATCTCTGCCCACCACCTAGATTCTAGACTGCCACTATTCTCCACATCCGTGGGCGTTGTCCATCAAATTCTCCACGGAAGATAAAAATAAAATAAATCGGAAGCCAAATGAGTAGTATCCCAGAGTAACTAAAATAAAAACAGCCATCGGAAAAACCCACAAACAATCTAAGCCATCATCCTAAACATAAGTTACGCGCTATAATAACAACTTTACTATTCCAAGTTCTCTCAAAAGGTAATTTTTAAAAGCCGATTAGTTTTAATGTTCTCGGCATTTGTATATGTATCTAAGTATCTTATCGCCCACCCGAAAGTGGGCCTCTTTTCGTTTAAAATTCTCTGTCAACAACAAAGTCATCAGCTTATTAATAACTTAAACACCATCAGCGCTCTCGCTTGTGTCACTATCTTTATCTAGCCCACTATTTAAGAGGAAGTATTAAAAGCCACTTAACCCCCATTCTGTCTACGGTAAAATGATGATTTTCAAATTGACAGCTACTTAAGGGCTTTACCACAGTCAAGGCAAAACTTTTCGAATACATTTTACCATTTTACCTCCTCCTGTTTGTTTATTCTATGGCACCTTGCTTCCTATCTTTCTATCTTTCTATCTTTTTTTATGATGCGAATGCATCAACCTGCTGAAACTTAAAAGATACTTTCATGTGCATAAAAGTAGCGACATGACAGAAAAAGTAAAAAAGTTTTATTCATTTTAGAGAGACAGACGCACACACAGCTAGCAAGGATGAAAAGTACTTACGACAGGACCAACTCGAATGAAATTAACTCAGCTGAGTAAACAGCTTTAAAGGGCTACTTTTCCGGGCCTGTGCTCAGTCGTACGGATTACACACGACGCCGTTTCATATGCACGACAAGAAAAACACATGTTATCCCCGCATTTGCTGCAGAGTGTCCTTGCACAGGCATACTGTACTCAGATGAAATAGTACTCGTATTGTTGGTGGTTAGTTGCTTGGCTTAAGTTTGTTTCAAAACCCACCCGCATCAGTTGACTGTGTGAGAAAAAACAACACACGCAAGTAGCAAGTAGAAAGGATACAGAGTAGAGCAAAAAGGACCTCTTTGATTTTTGCGCTTATGAATAATTGTAGCCGTAGGGAAGGTTAAGACTAAAGTAAATTATGCTAATATGTGTACTCAGTAGGGAAATATAAGCACAAGCTCATTGGCAAAGGCGTGCGGTTACAAAGTGGTGGTGGTAGTGGTGGTGGTTAGCAGGACGAACTGTGAAAGGAGGCAAATTGACGACGCACAAATATTTGAATGGCCCTCAGGACAAATCAAATGAAATTTCCCCAAACGAAATTCGCACAAACGAACCTTGTGTGTTGTTTGCGTTCTTCTCATGGGCCCCGGAGGCAGTTTTCCATTTCTCTGACGACAATGATGACGATGACGACGACGCCGGCAAGGATATGATGATGCTGGCTTATGGAAACATCTTGTAATTAAGTCAAAGTCATATGCTAGACTCTAATGAAGTTTCGCTTTGTGTGTGCTTGGATGTGTGGGGAACGTGTGCGGAGTCGTCCTTCTAAGCATAATATTTGCTGTGTGTAATAGGGGGAAAGGATATTTTAATTTTTTTTTTTTTTTCAGAGATTATTTACACCTATTTATTTGAATCAGCTGCAGGCGCTCTGGCAATATGATGACGAAACGTGACATTCATTCCAAAGAAAGACAGTCTCTTTTGCACTCAAAACAATGGACGAAGCGGAAGGCCACCAGCTGTGCTGATGATCACTTTAAAGACTCCCCACTGTGGGAATGTCCTGTACATTCATCTATTTGCTTGCCACTGTCCTTCTCTTGTATCTGTCCTTAATCAACCAAACATCGTAGGAGAAAAAAACTCAAACAAAAAGAGGAGAACAAAAAAAGGACACACTATTCCACTTGACTTTTGCTATCCCTATCTCGTGCATGGTGGTCGAAAGGTAAACAACACGAAGGGAACTCTTTTAAATGTTTTTTTGCGCACCTGGCTAACTGTGTAAACTCTAGCTCTCTAACAAGCTAGATAAATAAGTCCTTCGTTTTTCATCTTTAAGGATATTTGCCGAAGGAGTCGGTCCCATTGGAAGAACACGAAGAAGAAGAAGAAGAAAAAGAAAATGTCAACTAATTCCGTGCAAGAGTCCTTATCATCGTTATCGTCATCATCATGAGCATCGTAACGGCTGCATTGCATAGTAGTGGTTGATGTTTTAGTGCTTAGGTGCCAGATAGTGCAAACAACCTCCTCCTAGGTTACCTTTTCATCCCTTTCTGGTGTATCTACACACACCCCTGTGAAGGACGCTTTTGTCTCCGACATGCAAGTAGCAACAGAAACCCTGTCATCTTCATCTGGTCGTGTCAGAAATTTCTACCATTTTTCCCTCTTAGAGAATTGCGCTTATTTATTTATGCAAAGCAATATGCAAAAGTGCTAGAATAGGACACCTTCTCAGACACGTACACGTAGGCATACACATCCAGCAAAAGAAGAAAGAAATCCTCATGTTCACATTCCGATTGTTTCGAGGGTCTTATTGTTGACGTTTGAGTGTGTGTGTGTACACATTAGCCGTAGGTCTATCTAACTAGAAGGGTGGCAAGGACTTTTGTCATGCACATCAAGTGGCTGTACTTTTGTTTGTGTGTTTCGGGCGAAAGAATAGAAATTGTTTTGCAACTAATAACCAGGTACATCTTGAGGAGTATCACCAGATTTTAAGGAACTATTCTTCTTTGGATACAGTGTAGGGATATATAGACTAATTTGGAGGACATTGTTAGCGACAGAGGCTCTTGAATCTAAAACAAGGATTCAATGAGGAAATAGATTCTAGAAATCTTAGGCAGCATTTAGGGCAAGTGAATGTTTTAAGTTTGATGACAACAACTGCTTCCAAGACCTCGTGTTGAGACCGCTTTGCACAGGGATGCATGGTGGAACACCTTGCTTTTGCCCGACTCATTTTATCGCACTTCTTAGGGCGCTTTACAGTTCTCAGCGTGCTCTATGATTTGTCCAGCTTTATGTGGTCCTTAGAGAGCTTCTTAGAATCAAGCTCAGAGACCATCAACAGTTGCAAAGTACATATCCTGCCAATGACGAAGCGCGGCTTATTTGCTAGAGGCAGGCTGCAAAAATTCTGAAGGTAAGCCTCCCAACAACACGTCCGCCTTATCTGGAATGTGGTGAGAATAGAGGCAATAAAACGCATGTGATAGGACTTTTAGAGGGTCTATAACCCACAAGGTATACAAGAAATAAAGACAAAACCCGTCGGAGCCAATGGCTTGGCACTCTAACTCTTTCAACTTATAGGTGATGGCTTCCTGAAGGGCATGGTTGATGACAGAATGCTACAAGCTCTTGAATGTCATTTTGATATCTCAATCCTATCGCTATGGTTCCATTAGTGACATATACTGATGTCAGTATCCCTACATATTCCGTTTATCGTGCTTACATGTAGTCTAATTCGCAGCGGATGTTGAGCTTGTTTCCTTGACGTTGACTCTTCGCAAAGTCCCTTTAAGAAACGTATCGGCGCTTACTACGTTAAGAGTATGACAACAGGCTAAGATTATGACAGGCAAACAGTATGACACTGGATAGCCACTGTGAGTGAATTTTCTTTCTTTAAAATACTTGAACACTTAAAAAATGTAGGCTTATCTAAACAGAGTCCGTTGAGGACTTATGACATTGCATCTCAAGTGTCTAGATACATGCTTGTATATAGTGACATCTGCATGATCCTATATTAAATTCGGACTGCAATTGGTCCGTTTCTTGATTTATCACTGGAGTCAATGTGTCCACGAATAGAAAGGATTCTAACAAAGCTCAAAGGTTATTCATTTAAATCTCTCACCCTTACCGCAAAAACTGACAGAACACGTGACCAATGTCAGTATATTTCCTCACAAAAAGCTCATTCCTCTGTCACCCATTACAAGGTGCAAAACAGCATAACTTTGGTAGACTTCACCCAAAAATTAGTAACCCAAAACTGGTGTACGGCAAGGTCCTTTTCTTTTCCACAAAATTGCTGTTTTCTGTCCCCTTTTTTTTGGAGAGAGAGAGAGAGAATGTAATGACGCCAACCTTGAATACCTTCCACAATACGCCGTAGCCCTTTTGCAGGAAATTACCCGAATTATTTGAATTTTATGCAAACTTATCCTCACCCATTAGGAGGTCCTTTTTTTCTGTCTCTCTCTCTCTGTAGTTTTGTCTTGTGTTCTCCATTAGCCTCACTGAACAGAGAATACAATAGCATCCAATTTGAGTTTTCTTTTTATAACCATCCTGCTAGCACATCCTGTTTTGACTCCTTTCTTGTCCGCCCACCCCACATCCACATGTAGATACTATATTTTATAATTGCAATTCTCAGAGATTTTGCATTCCAGTTACTTTTTTGTGTTCTTGGATTTAGTTCACTACTATATAGCTAGAGGTAGCAGCTTCTATACACAAGGATTCCTCGTTTGCCTCGCTTATCCCTTAAAATAAGGACAAGCAGAAAATTTGCATACCCCAGCAGGAGGATAGGTAAACTTAAATTTCAATAAGGCTACACCAGTATTCCCAAGGACAACTACATACATATATACCTATGCCAGGACGAAATTAAAGGAGAGAAAATACCTTGTGGAATTTTAAATATTTGAAATAGAACAGAGCGAGGTATTATACGAGTAAGCGAACGAAAGGACATCTAATTGAACAAGAACTAGGGTCAGATTGAATTTATCGGAAGAAATTGCAAATTGACAACAGCAATTATCATGAATTCTCTTGGCGGATGTTTGGCGACCTCCATCGAAACAGGATTTTCATTCTCTTCTTTGTGTGTGTTTGTGTATATTTCAGGACTTAATTGGACTCTACGCTCAGTCCGGTGCCTTTCAGAAAATCTGCCATTAATAAACTCTCGCTTTAAATTCAATTATGCGGCGAAAATACGCGTTTTCTCTTTCACCGTCCATCGTCCTTTTTATTGAGGATGTCCTTAAAGAGATGAAGGAACGGTAAACACTGGTTCTAGGCAAATGAAAATGCCTTAAGCGGCGGCGGGATGTTTATGAGTCATTCTTCTTTTTTCTCTGTTCTTTGAAGTAACCTAAAGGAATTGGAGATAAGGATATTTGAAAGCAACAATTACATACTGGGTCTAGTAAAAGATTAATAGGGCGTCCTTTTTTGAAACTAATAAAATGTCCGTTTTAGCTATAAACAGTCATAAATATTCATTGGCGTTCGATTACTCATTTGAGAGGTCATTCATTACAGATCCTTTTCCTTCTATTTTTTAAGAGTTCCTGTGCCTCCATTTATTATGAGGGCAAGGGAAATTAATTTTATTGAGAGCCTTTCTTAATTGATGACTCTTCAGTTCGGAATGCATCTGCTCGTCGATGATAGGAATCTTGAAATTGAAAAAAGTCCTTATCACTGATGCACTATTGCGTATTATTAATTTTTTTTTCTCTCTTTCTCTCTTTTTAGGTGAAAATCCTCGTATCGTGGAACATCCCATGGATGTGACAGTGCCAAAAAATGATCCCCTAACATTGAATTGCAAAGCCGAGGGTGATCCGATGCCATCGATACAATGGTACAAGGATGGACAGGAATTAAAAGTTGAGACGGGATCACATCGGATTTTATTACCAGCTGGTGGATTATTTTTTCTAAAGGTACGTATCTACCATCCATTGTTTGATGGATTTTTTTTGATTCAAATTAAGTCAAGCGTGGAGTAGTAATTATTTTTGGATTTGATCATTGTTCGGGAAGAGGGCAAGGACATGGGCTTTTTGTGCGCCAAAAAGGTTCAAAGTAAAAGAGGGAAGAGATTTGTTTTTAGACGGTTGGGTAGGTTTATCTAGGTTTTTCTAGGAACTAGTTCTAAGAGAGGACTGTTTAAGGACCACAACACTACAGTAATAATCTTCATACAACCAACTTCTAGATAAATAACACTGAGACCATACCATGCTGCTGGAGCAACGTGTCGCTGTGTCTAATGGCCTATACGTTTCAGTCAACCTTTCATGAAAGCAGACAAGGTCTAAGCTTTCCAAGGGCATAGTTCCAAGAGTTCCAAGACAATTTGCCTTGATAACAACCTGGCTGTCGATGAAGAAATTGTTGTCTCTGAAGGATGAACTGATAAAGCATTTCCGCCTAGCATGCATCCGGGATCAGCCGGTGAGCTTCTAATGGTGCAGGGTCATTAGTCCATGGGCTAAAGCCTGTGCGATATTTCTTGGTAGACTATTGGCCGATCAATTGAGGTTTTTTGGGTCACTATGTTGCCTCAGAAGATTTGAAATGACCAGAGGAAATGTATGAACTATGCAAAGGGTGAAATTCACTCATCCCAAACTTGAAGTACGCCAAACTCAATTACAGCCACCAGCCTGTACTTCCTTCTTAAGATTCTATACTTATGAACTGCCAACTTATAACCTTACACTAATTTTGATATATGTATTGACGGTTCCGGAGAGTATCTCTGCTTTTACCCCGCAATCCAATCGGAGAAGGCTGTAGTCGCTTACAAGGCGGTGCGAGAAGTACATGAGGCAGAATAGTCCAAAAGGAAGGACGGCAACCCTAACGGAGAAAAAGTGATTCATCTCAAAAGGCTCAAATGTCTGTCTACAATGATGACATGAAAATCTCAAGGCATATATCTTTCCTTACTGACTGTTGTTATATGCTTGATAACCTCCATGGAAAACAGAACTTTTATGGAGCTCAACATCAGCAAATGTCAAGCCATTGACCCTATCATTGAATACGAAAGTTAAGTATAAAAGCACGTAGTCTTACGCCCTGCATCAACTAATGTCAACTCATGAACTAATCTCCACAAAGCTGTTCAAAGCTCAATGCAAACAATTCTTCTGAATATTCTTGAGTCCTTCAATATTCTTGCCTTAGTTTTGTCCTACCTAAACATCCTAACTACAATCTTCCTACCAGGAATGACCCTCTTACGTTTCCTAACTATTTTGTTGTTAGTTCTTAATTATAACTTAAGCAGTTGCTTCTGATAAAATTAGATAATTGTCAAAGGTTGATTGAGGCCTCAATAAACGTCTTTGATCACGAGTAAATTCATATTTTTTGGAAACAGTTTCCTCACTCGTGAGTTACTTCTCTGTTTGCCCGCGAGTAACTCGTTTCAGACACTCAGTCAGTAACAAGTGAATGAAATATTCTTCTCTCTCGTGAGTCATTCCTTTCCTCAAGTCTAACTTTGCGTGAGCAGTTCCTCATTGTTTTGAGTCATTGCTCAGTCCCTGAACGGCGATTTATTTTGTGGTCTGAGAGTGCCACCCATTGTTATTTCCATTTCTCCAATTTTTCTTGCGAGTAACTTGTTTGAGACAGTAATGAGTGAAGAAAGTTTTTTTCTCTTGAAGTTTCCTCGCTTGTGAGTCACTGTGATCGCTTCTCTCTTTGCCCCGCGAGTAACTTGTCCCATTTTTCTCGCTCTTGAGTCACTTTCACTAAGCAAATCTTTCTCGCGAGTAAGTCGTTTCAGACATCATCACGAGAAATGAATATTTTTCTTCTAAAGCTTCCTCGCTCGCGAGTAGAGTCTTGAGAGACTCGTGAGTCATTGGATTCATAAAAATCTCGCTAAAAACGAACAGAACTTGTTCGCTTTTGATATAAATTTTCAAAAATTAGACCACAATTTGACATTATGCGAATGCATACACAAAAATGCAACGTCGCGTCTCATCGTCGGTCGCTTGGGTTTTATTTTTCAATTGCTTACGCATTCCTTTTCTCTTGACATTCTTAAGTTATGCGGCCGCAATCGTCTACTCCTTGAGCAGAGAAGCATCGTGTTTCATCCATCCTCCTCCTCTGGTTTCTAACGAATGAATATTTATGCATTTCGCGACTGTGACCCACTTCAAAGAGCCACATTAAGTGGTAGATAGAAGAGAGCTGTATATGTTAAATAGAAAAAAACACTCCGAACTGTGACTTTTAATTTCATACGTGAGCAACTATAAGCAGCTGCTTCGTTGCTGCTCGAGGAGAGATACGTACACACTCGTAGATACTTTGAAGAAGTGCGTTTGTCTGTGATGCACTTGAAACGAAAGTCGCCAGTATGTCATCTAATTGGAGTCAAGGGACTTTTTCCGTCATCATAGTCATCTATGTCGCCGTCATCTGCACGAATGATGATGAGGACGACACAGTGGTGCTCACTCATTCAGTCACTTAGCCTTCTATATTCCTTCGAGCAGTTTTCTATGTCATGTTCTTAATGTTCTTCGTATTTTTGCAGGACTCGTAATTTAATTTGTATCCTTTTTTCCTTCTAGGTAATCCATTCCCGGAGGGAGAGCGATGCTGGCGTCTATTGGTGTCAAGGGAAGAATGAGTTTGGTGTGGCGCGCAGCCGAAATGCAACCCTTCAAGTGGCATGTAAGTGCATGATCGATTATATTTTTAGTTGCCTTTTGCCTCTAGTTTGCTCCTGGGGGCTAAATGTGTTCGTGTTGTGTTATATTAATTTAATTTCATTAAAAGGGGATTATAGTAGGATGCAGTTGTTGTTGTTGAAATGTGATACCCTGGCCCAGATGTTACAGTACCTAGTTTGGGGTGATGCTGTGCTATAACTGGGGGATTTATAATTAAGAAAAAAATCCAGTCAACCTAGATGAGGGTGCAGAAAGTGCGCTCGTATCGGATGCTGTTTTGAGGGTTTAAAGGGTACCGTATTGGGTTTTTCTTGTTAATTCAATAATAATTGTTCAAAATAACTTGTCGTACTTTTAATGAGTATTTAAAGAGTCGAAAAGGTACCGAAGGTGATAATTAGTGTTGTGTCGTGTAGTTAATGAGGAAATGAAAGTAGTCAGCGGGTTTGGATTGTCGGAATGAAAGGAAGAAGTGCAGAAGTCGAGTATTTCATCCACCAACTGGTTGCTACGTGAATTTTTTGGGTTCAGCTTTATAATCCTTCGAAAACAAGTCCAAAAGAGATGAAGACATGTATTCGTTGATCCAGACATCAGAACCCTGAATTGCACCAAGACTTCCCAAACAGATCAGCGCCTTTCAAGCTGAAGCTACTGGCAATGAACCTAACCCCGATTAAGAAGCTTTAACATTCGACTGGGAATCACGTGAGATACTAATGAAATCCGAAGGAATAAATCTTTAAAAGAAATGGATCTGAGCAGGACCTATCAATGGTCCAAAACTCTGTCCTACCTCACCTAGACCTTGATAAATACAGAAGAGCAACAAGCCTTCTAGCGACAAGCCGAAGAAAGATATAATGAGTGAAAGGTTCGGCGCTAAAGTCTCACGCATATCCATTCAATTTTCACAGTAACAAAATCAAATAATTCGCTTGAAAAGCTCTTAGTCTATTTCAACATGAAAGCCAACGAAAAATTTGCTGTAAATTATAAGCGAATGAAAAAATCACATAAAACTCCCCACAGTTAGTATGGCCACCACCCATCTTGTTCTTTTTCTTCTTCTAGATGAGGTTATGGTCCTATGGAAACCACCTGTGAGAGACCACTCAAATGCGAGCTGTGACTAGTTCCTTCATCGTAATTGAACTAACTGAACGAATCGGTTCTGAGTCATTCACCGGAGTCTTCACTTTGTCTCAATTCTTAGACTTGGACTCTAGCCATGTATTCATGAATAGAAACATGCACACTTGTGTGGTCTATGGGAGGCTTCTGAGCTCCTTTTACGTCCTAGTTTAAAGCTGTAAGAAGTGCCTTTCCTACTGGGTTCAAAATGGTGGGTAGTTCACTGTCTAAGTTGAGACTCAGATATATTCATGTGAATTGAATTCCATTTACATTCTTCAATTATTTTTAATTCATTCTCATTGAATTGGATTCATTTTAAGTGAATGGAAATGAGTGAAGAGTAACTCCTATAACTTTTCTCACTCTTTGTGTGTAGGAGAGCAAAATGAAAAGAATTAAATTCCTTAAAATTCGTACTCCGTTTTCACCTCTAAAATGCACACGTTTCACTTCAAAATTAGTTTCATCTCCATCAGCGTGCACTATAACCATTTCTTCTCCTTTCCACATTGCCTTTTTTATCGCTTAGATAATTTTCCATTGATAGCTCATCGATTTCACCTAATTACCCATCCTAACCAAAGTGCACGATACCGTGTATGCGATGATCCTTTTCAATCGCAGCAAAGCAAATCTCTTCTCGACTTTCTTCATTCCAATAAAACGAGGCAAAAAAAAAAGAAGTAAGAAACTCCCTCAAATAAGAAATTACTCACACTCCAAGGACCGTAAAAGGAAAATCTTCGTCTGCAGATGAAAAGCAACAGACCTTATCAACCCACATCATCATTTGTGTCGCTTTGAAGGATTTTAGTAGTCTGCCTCCTTTTTGCCATACAAGAGCCGATGCCAAGAAGTAATTGAATTTAATTTATCTGGCAAAAAAAAAAGCCAAAGGAAAGATAATAGGAAGTGTTCTCAATTGAATATTGCATTTATCCTTCAACTCTTACACACACACACACACGAACACACCTGGAAGGAGATGAAATGCTCTCTCTCCCTAGGCTTTAAGAATTTTTGCAACGAAGCAAGAAATTACGATGCCAATTTGATCGTTAATAATTCGTAAAAAGGACGATAAAGCATCGAGAATATATATTTATCCTTGCGCGCATCAAAAAGTTGCAACAACAGCAGGAGTAAAAAATTCATGTGTGCGCTTGTAGTGGGTCTCTCTTGAGCGCACCTGGGCCAATTACTAAGGATTTACTTTTATAATACGTTCAGATACTGTAACCAATCAAAGGGGGAGTATGGATTACTCGACAATAAGGATAAAAATAAATTGTCATCCTCGGTAATTGCTGTTTAACTGAAGCTTACCATCAATCCCCCCCGCCCAACTTGCGTCCATTTGAAATCAATACGACGAAATTGGAAGTCCTTATCTCGGTTGCATTCTATAGCCGTCCAAAGGATATCTAATAATCTCTGAATTGATTCTAATTTATAATGGAATTTTCCCTATTTATATCATTGCAGTCCTTCGTGAGGAGTTCCGGTTGGAACCACAAAACACCCGCGTGGCACAAGGCGATGTCGCTATCATGGAATGCGGTGCACCGCGTGGTTCACCCGAGCCCACAATCACATGGCGTAAAAATGGTCAAACGCTAAATTTGAGCGCATCCAAAAGGATACGCATCGTGGATGGTGGGAATTTAGCCATTCAGGATGCCCGTCAATCGGACGACGGACGGTACCAGTGTGTGGTGAAGAATATCGTTGGTACGCGAGAGTCTGCGGTTGCATTTCTAAAAGTTCATGGTAAGTTCATTTTATACCTCTCTATTATAAACAGTTGTTTATTTATTTTATTTTTGTCTGTCTATTACAGTTAAACCATTCCTTATACGAGGACCACAAAATCAAACCGCTGTGGTTGGCAACTCTGTGATATTTCAATGTCGTATCGGTGGTGATCCATTGCCCGATGTCCTGTGGCGGCGTTCCTCATCTGGTGGCAATATGCCTTTAAGTAAGTACAGTATACATATACTGAAAGGACGAAATTGTTTGTGTTGTTTTATGGGAGAGAGAAACTAAAAAGAAAGGCGCGGAGAACCCTCATCAGATTGTCAATTAGTAAAGTTGGACGGCAAGCGGCGTGAGGTTTTGTTTTCATCGTCTTGTGTTAGTCGTCCTTTTTGTTTTTTTTTCTTCTTTTATTTTGTGTTTCTATCTTGTCTGTCTGTGTGTTGCATTTTGCATTTAATCCTACTAATTGACAGTCGACATTAATCCTGCAAAGCATTTGATAAGGATTTTCTTTCTTTTTTAAAACAGCTTGAGAGCGGTTTAAGGGCTTACTCCTTCAAAGAAAAAAAAAAGACTGAAAAGATGCCAGTGTAAAAGGAGTTAAAGTTTACACCGTTTTGGCAAAGACACTTAAGGGAATCCTTTCCTTGTAGGCAATAGCTTGGCAAGTTCAGTTAAGTTGTCAATTAGGCCATATATAGGGCCTCCTGCAACACTCCTGCACGTATAGAAAGGACCTACATGCTGTATCAGGAGGACATAAGTTTTTAAATAAGTTTTCTCATGCGAGTAGGACTCTTGGATGTTTGTCAGGCGCTCAAAGGATGTGGAACAAATTGACATATTCTAGGACTAAAACCTTTCAAAAAATTCCAACGCACTAACCACTGAACCCAATCAATCAAGGCTGTCGCAAACTCTGGGTAATGAAAGTGCAAAATTTCGACTGTCATAAACGTCATATTCCTTCATAGAAGTCAGTGGAGTAGCCCTGCTTCCAACCATCCAACCATTGATCTGTGATCTACGAAGCCCTAAAAGCCTGCTGACGGATTACTTCAACTTGACACGTCATTTACTCTGACATTAAATGACATATTGACGATTTTAAACTGCCCTTACAACTATCTGAAAGAACAAGGAGCAAGCTTAGGGTGACCAGATCCATGTCCACGAAATTGAGAACACCTTCAAAAAACACTGCCAATCATGTTCCATTGGCTCTTCGGTAGCAAATTTCTGTCGAAGATTTTTGATTCCCAATTTCATTTAGGACGACACTCAGAATACACTAGCTTACCTAATCTCTTTCATTCGACTGCCAATGTCATATGGCCCGGTATTTTTTTCAATTTAAAAACAAAAACACGAAATTTAAATTGCATGTTCCATTGGAATCCAGAAGAAGAGAATTCTTGAGTTCGTCCAGTTTTTAGTGAATTTGAATCTCACTTTTGGTGGAAAAAAAATAACACTAAAACTATTTTATTTTCCACTCGAGTTGGAAGTGATAATCTCTTAAAATATTTCGCTAACTCATTTGCTGTAGGTCTTGCTCGTTAGTGAAATTATTTCTCACTTTTGATGGAAAACAATTTCCCATAAGAGAAATTGACTCACAAATTTTCCACTAAAAATGGATAGAATTTCCTTGGTACTATTTTGCTGCCCCTTTTCCCTATAGTTCACCAAGTCACGGAAAGAAATCCATCGAATTTTTAGTGAAATATTTCTCACTTTTGGTGGAAACGATCTCACATTTAAAATGCCTTGCCATAAGCTTTGGGTGGGATAAACAGCCGTGGAATCATTTCGTTACAAGCATTTGCTGTAGTTCACCAAGGCTTGGTCCGTAAATTTTACAGTGAAAATCTTTCTCACTTTTGGTGAGGAACAATTTCTCATTTGAGTTGTGTTGAATGAATTCTTGTTGAATTATTTCTTTGCACGTATTTGTTAAAGTCACAGTTCACCAAATCAATTATTCCTCACTTTTGGTGAGAATGAAATCAGAAAGTGGATTTATTTCCCACTAGAGATGAAATTATTTTTCTAGACTTATAGAATTTGTGTTCATGGAAGAAGCCACTGTGTACACTGGTTGTACACCAACTTTTTAGGGCAATTGTGTAGTAGACAGGTGAGTTATTTTCTCACTAGAGGTGGAATTAGTGCTTTCTTTCGCTCGCCTCTCTAAGCCTTGCCTTGTTTTTTAGCGAGAATTTTTCTCACTTTTGGTGCGAGGGAAAGGAAGATTTATTCGTGAGCTTAATTGCTGTATTTTAAACATTTCTATTGATGACCACCTCGTTCCAAATCAATGCCAATTACGAACTGAATTCTTTTAATCCCAAGGATTTATAGACGGCTTCAGCTGGCCAACTTCTTTGTTTAAATATTTAAATTCCTCAGTCCTCCAAAGGATAAAGAAAAACTCCTTTCTTTTAACACTCTCTATCACACACACACATACAGAAAACAAAGAAAAAAAAAAAAGAAAACAAACTTTTCTCATCTAATCCTTTCAACGGCGAAACAATTATCCTTCAAGAGAATTTTGTTTTTTCTTTCCCTTTTCTTGCGCTGAGGAATCTCTCTCTAAACTTATTTATTTATTTAGGACGTGTACACATCCTAGAAGATCGTAGCCTTAAATTAGATGACGTCACCCTAGAAGACATGGGCGAATACAGTTGCGAGGCAGATAATGCCGTTGGTTCAATCACCGCTACCGGAACCCTTACAGTCCACGGTAAGTACATCTAAAGAATAACACCAAAGAAGAAGGAGAGAGAATAAATTTTAACTAACTGACATCCGTTTTCCATTAAGCTCCTCCAAAGTTCATTACTCGTCCGAAAAATCAACTTGTGGAAATTGGAGATGAAGTACTGTTCGAGTGTCAGGCAACCGGATACCCTAAGCCGACACTTTATTGGTCTGTCGAAGGCAATAGTTCATTGATGTTTCCCGGCTATCGAGATGGCCGAATGGAAGCCACCCTTACACCTGAAGGACGAAGTGTTTTGTCAATTATTCGATTCGCTCGAGAGGATTCCGGCAAAGTGGTTGTTTGTAATGCACTTAACGCTGTCGGCAGTGTGAGCAGTCGTACCGTAGTCACTGTCGATACACAATTTGAGCTGCCACCGCCGATAATCGCTCAGGGTCCGGTGAATCAAACGTTACCCGTAAAATCAATTGTTACGCTACCCTGTCGCACTGTGGGTAGCCCAACACCAATGGTATCTTGGTATCGAGATGGTATTCCAGTGGATGAGAATGTTGACGACGATCGAAGGAATATATCTGAAGCTGGTGCTCTCACCATTAGTGAGTTGCAGAAGAGCGAAGATGAAGGTCTGTACACTTGTGTGGCGAGCAATCGAAATGGCAAATCCTCTTGGAGTGGCTATCTGAAGCTAGAGGCGCCTACAAATCCGAATATTAAGTTTTTTCGTGCGCCCGAGCTGTCGACTTATCCTGGACCACCTGGGAAGCCTCAGGTGGCCGAAAAGACTGAGGATACTGTGACAATTACGTGGACGAGAAGTAATAAAGTTGGTTCGTCGGCTCTGAAGGGATATGTGGTCGAGATGTTTGGCAAGAACGAAACCGACGGATGGATAGCAGTGGGCGCAAGGATTCAGAATACCACGTTCACTCAGGTGGGCCTCAATGCGGGGGTGAACTATTTCTTCGTCATACGTGCCGAGAATTCGCATGGACTGTCGCTGCCGAGCGCGTTATCCGAGCCAATCGCTGTTGGAATGGTACGTAGAAGAAAATTGCATGCAAAACAACAAATAACATTTCTTTTGTTTCACGTAGAAGAGCTTCAATAACGGTTTGGATTTAAGTGAGGCTCGTGCGAGCCTTCTTTCGGGCGACGTTGTGGAACTGATCAATGCGACATCTACCGAATCGACAAGCATGAAATTAACGTGGCAGGTTTGTACCTAAAAACGAAAAAAAGCCAGAACAAATTTATGTATGTATTTGGTGTATCCTTGCAGATAATCAATGGCAAGTACGTCGAAGGATTCTACATCTATGCACGACAATTACCCGATTCAACGGTCGTCAGTACACGCTCGAATGCATTAGTGGCAGCAGCAGCAGCAGCAGAACCGACTACAGAACATCCCGACCAACAGCAAGTAGGTGGCAGCAGTGCCATCGCCGGCACCGTTTACAAAATGCTAACGATACTGAACGGTGGTGGCGCATCCACATGCACAGTTACCGGTCTGATGAAGTACACACGGTATGAATTTTTTATCGTACCATTCTATAAGTCTGTCGAGGGGAAACCATCCAATTCAAGGATCGCACGTACTCTAGAGGATGGTAAGTTATCCTTTTGCTTTTTGTTTGTCTTTCCTTATATTGTTGTTTTTGTTTTTTGCTTTCTTTTGCTTTCTTTTTGTTGATTCATTCCATTCGTTTTCATTCATTGCATTCTTTTATTTAAATTGAAGTCGGTAGCTGCCACCATCCCATCTTGAGGCTGAGTGTGGATACGTGTGGGTGGCTGGGCTGGCATGTTTTTTTTTGGTGTTTTCATCCTTAAATGGAGTTCATTTAGCAAACGAGTTATCCTGAATGATTTCAACTCTTTTTGTAGTCTTTGTTTTGACTTTATTCCCAGCTAGGAAGGAAATCCCTGAGGATCTTCACATCCTCCAGCAGCATTTGCACACACACACAAACACACCTTTAGACCATCCTTGTGCTGAGAGTCTGTCAATGAATCTATCTATCTGTCTGTCTCTTTGTTCAGTGGTTTATTTGTCGATTTAGTGTTTATTTTTTGGCTTTGCACCACATACGAGATGGATACAAAAGTCCTTGCTGTGTGTGCAGTGCAACGTCAGCGGGACTTCTTCCTATATTATTTGAATGTGTGTACCTGATACCTGACTGGTTAACAATTGTCTACTGTTGAGGATATCCACGCACGTACTTGGGATCGTTTGTTTTTGTTTTAAAAGTCACAACCGACGACGACGGGTGGTATTTTTGAAAAGGATTCAGAGTCCTTTTTCTTTTTTCTTTTTTAAATAAGACTCCCCAATGGTGTTTTATTTGTTTAATTTCTTCTTCACTTGACTGAATGTGGAGAGGTTTGCAAAAAAGGGATGTGGATGACGACGACGACGGAGGAGGCTTCCTGTTTTGGTTTCCTTGGTTTTTAACTTGCAAATTATGGGAAATGTGGCTTAATTATTCTTAACGCTCAGTGCAGTGTTGATGATGCTTTTGTTTTTTGTGAGGGAAAATTTGTTCGTCAGGATGTGCGGAAAGTGACTCATTAAATTGCGAGACAATTTTATTGTTTCCATCTTACTCTGACTCGTGGTAGATGTAGTCAACAGCGAGTGTTTTTTTTTTTGGTTATGGTGAGGAGTTTTTCACAGACAGACGCAGATACGTAAATGTTTAAAGGATTATCAACAGTAAGGATAGATCAAATGTATTTATTCCGAAGAAAATTTTGGTTAGCTCGCGAGCAAAGTTCTTTATAAGCTCGCGAGTATTTTTGTAAGATGAGTAGGTTAGGTTAGGTTATAGTGGTAGCCGGCACCCCGACACAGACGGGTGCCAGCTCACTTAGGCCTCAAAGGCCCATTGTGGTACCACAGGATCTAAAAGTACCCCGGTTGGAATGATACCGCTACGACACTGCAATGAGACAGAAACGACCAGTATGAAAGTGGCTAAGGACAACTACACAGATAATTGTATCTAGGTGGTTTTCCACTGAACTAGGAGAACCAGCCGGAGCTTTTGACAAAGCGCAGAAGATGCCTGATGGGTACACCAGTCAGGTCGCTGAGGTCGTCGAAGAAGAATGACCCCAGGTAGAGGTTTCTACTTGACGCTAGGGCAGGGCAGTTGCAGAGAAGATGAGGAATCGTTTCCTCTTCCTCCTCATCCCTGCAACTCCGACAGAAGTCGTTGTATGGGAGGCCCAGACGACTTGCGTGCAGGCCGATCAGGCAGTGTCCTGTAAGGACGCCAATGATGGTGCTCAAGTCCTGACGCCTCAGAATTAACAGTTCTTTTGAACGTTTCTGATTGTAGGTAGGCCAGAGCTCCCTCGAGATCTTAAAAGGGCAATTAGCCCATCGAGCGTTGGCCTTCCTTATGGCATCTAGTTTGAGCATGTGATAACAAGTAGCAATTGGCATGCCAGCTCCCGTCCTAACAGATCCAGTTGGGAGGGCAGTGCCAAGTTTGGCAATTTCGTCAGCTTTACAATTACAAAGATGAGTAGGCAGTAGGTACTCGTACAGAGCGGTCCAAAAAGAGAGAAAACAGAGGCCCAAAAGTCTCCTTTCTCCAAAACAAATCGATCACTTAATATTCCAAACTATCGAGACACAGTGGTCATATATTGAGTGTTCGTTTTATAACAACCCTGGGACGATGTTCGCACGAAACACAGGCTGCTCACAGCTTCGTCTTGTAACATCCCTGGTTTAGTGGGCGGTTGTTTGTTACCCCGTTTACACGAGCTATTCGTATTCAAATTCAATTGAAACAGAATTGACTTAATCCGCTCACAACATTTTCTCGGATCAGATTGAAGATTTACATGTGAACAGAGGTTGATAGATCGAATTAAGCAGATAGATCATTAAGAGAGAGAAGAGAGAAAGAGTACTCCTGGTGGCAGAACACAAGAAGGGGTTGTTTTTTTTTTCTTACACGAATGAGGTATAGGTACTGTTGCTTAGTGATTCTAACATGGGGGATGAAGTGTCATATATGTATGATCCGATTTCAATTCGTTTCTAACACGATTCCTCAATCTCAGATTGAAACCCAATTTGTTTCCAATCCCATTCCTAATTGCACTTATAAAAAGGTTCTTCAGTAATTGACTTTGTGGATTTCATTACTCTGAGTACATAATTTAAAGTTTATGACTGCTGTCTCTTTGGTGATCATGCAGCACTGGTGTCAACATGGACTCCTGTGGTACATCACATGTAGCCGTGACATCTTATCCCTATAGGTCACTGTGTTACAGATGTTATGCGGATCAATCTGTCTCCTTCGGACATAGCTACATTTTATCCTCTGCGGCTCCGAGCAATTTGCTTCCAAGTTCCAGTGGTGAAAACTGGCATCTACATCACTTTGATCTTTTCATTCACCATTTCTTCTTTACACTTTGGGCTAAAAGGCTGATTGGTTGAAACCGGCCCTCGATGAAGATGTAAGTAAGAAAGTAGTTAGCCAAACTGTGCCATATTATAGATCACCTCGCCTACTTTTCTTTGCTCCCAAATTGCTATGCTTGGGATCAGTTTGTGTGTCCACCTTCCTGTTGTAGCTCCATTCACTGCCATTAGAATCCCTCTATGCTGTCGATTCAAAAGTTGCACGTGGCATAGCAATGGACCCTGGCACTGTTCAATATGCGCGAACTGTCCGTAAACCGCTAAGTCTTTAGTCTGGATTCTTTTGTTGCCAAGTTTATCAGTCTTCTCGTTTGCCATAGTTGTAGTATCAATGGCTTTGTTTCTAAATACTGCCTGTGAGACTTAAAGTTCAGCCTATCCATCATTAGACCTTCATGTTTGATTGCCTGTTTAGATTGTATCACTTAGTCTCCTACTCTCCGACTGCTTTCGTCTTCTGCTCTGCCTAATCCAAGCCTGCTCTCTGCCACTAGGTTTTCATTCTTTAAATCCCTTCATATGTTGGTGACTCTATTCCGCGAACGTGTTTCCCAACATTAACACATTGCCTTACATGACTTTCCATAGTAGGGGACCTAGTACCGATCCTTGAGGTATATTGGCCGACAAACTGTAATTGTTGATCAGATATTTCCTTGAGGATGTACTTTGGCTTGTTCATTCTCTCCAAGGAGATGAGCAACTAGCTGAATTGAAAGCGATCTTGATATACCACAGTCGTCTTATTCCTTCAATGGCATCAACAGCGATATGTACTACACTCCGTGGGTGGTTAGTTCATCAAGGACTAGAAGTAAACTTTCTACTTGTCCACTTATTTCCTAAGGTTGTTTTGAGACATTGCTTAGAGTATTGTTTAAACTTAAATGAGATTCAAAGAGCCTAAGTTCTTTATTCAAAGCTAGCTGCTTGGTGGCTCTTTGGCATCCATCAGTTTGGGAAGCTACTTTCCACTCTTGTCTTTGCACTCCTCTCTCGTTACTCTTTTTCTAGATTGGATGATCAACTAGTCCTTCATTCACATGTCGGTTTCTTATCCTAATTTTCGAATGCGTTAAGGTCTTTCTCTAGAATGACTTTAGAAGATTTTCTATGAAAAAAAACAAGGATCAACTAGTCCTTTATGAACTCACTCGAATACCAACAGATGTACTATTCTAACTCCCTAAAAAATCTCAATGTCACTCCCTCAACCGTTCATTACAAATTCGTTAGAAAATAAAAACCAACAAAGGATCTACATACATCCTGGTCAATTTCAATCTAATAAAACCGAAAATCCAAAAATATTACATTACCTCCGCCAAAAATTGAGACTGCTGCATCTAGAGTAAACAAAACAATTTCGTACATATGCATAAAAATATCCCTGAAATGAATAAACTCCCACCCCACACGTCCTGACATCCGATATGTGAGCCAAAAAATTAATCAATTTTCCAATTTTTGCTTCCTGCCCGCCGTCGACATGATCTCTGATTCGATCAAATAAATATGTATGAACAAACAGCCAAACGAGTAAAAATTCTATAACCGAGTATCCCTTTGATTGACATCCTTTTTCGGGTTGCCGCATCAAGAGAATACAAAAAAAAAAATATACATATACCCAACCCTCATCCTGTATTGTTGGGTTGATTTAATGGCGGGTGATAGCAATCAGTAGCGTTGAACTCGTTTGCGTTTGCCGTGTGTGTGTGTCTCCTTTTTTAAGGACTCTATATGGATGAATATATTTAGAGAGCTGTATTTTAAATGCGCGTAAATGTCTGGCAAATTGATAGAACAGGAGGAAACAAAAATAAATTTCAATTTCTCTCTCTTTTTTTTTTTTTTGTTTCAGCTCCTAGTGAGCCCCCATATGGAATGGAGGCAGTCCTTTTGAATTCGTCAGCAGTTTTTTTGAAATGGAAAGCACCAACCCTTAAACCGTATCACGGTAAGTACTCGCAATGTTTATTCACTAATCTAATACCGTGGGGAGTATATCCTTTTTCTGAGACGAGGACTATTGTTCTATTTAAGAAAGTGTCTATTTTCGTTGTCGTTGCAGGGATACTCCTTCACTATCATGTGGTCGTACGTGGGGTTGACATGAAAATGAACATGTCTCGTATCCTTACGAATGTAACAATCGATGCTGGATCACCGACCCTGGTATTGGCAAACTTAACAGAGGGAGTTATGTACACGGTTAGTGTGGCTGGTGGGAATAGAGCTGGCATCGGGCCATATTGTTCGCCGGCAACACTGCGCTTGGATCCGATTACAAAGAGATTAGATCCGTTTATTAATCAAAGGTGAGTTCAACAAAAAAAAAAAAACACAAGCGACATCCCTTGAAACATTTTATATAATTTTTTATTTTTTTTTTTGCAGATATCCCATCAATCAAGAGCATGTGGATGATGTCCTTACACAGCCGTGGTTCATCATATTGTTGGGAACTATTTTGGCTGTGATGATGCTATCCTTTGGTGCCATGGTGTTTGTCAAGAGGAAACACATGCTGATGAAGCAATCTGCATTGAATACGATTCGAGGTTAGTTATAGACTAGACTATATGACATTTGTTTGTAGGGCCCTACTCTCACTCGAAAGGATTAATTGTTGAACTGAAACAACACGAGAATCCTTTTTTTTTTGTTCAGTCAAAGTGCAGTCAAATGAACACTGAATACATTTAGGGCTTCTGTGTGAAATTGGCTGTGAAATGCGTTTTTTTTTTAAATTTTATATCACGCACAGTAATTTGTGTGAAGGTGTATTAATGGCAATTTATCAATTTAATCAGTTAAAAAATTAAATCATTGCGGCTAGTTGACTGTGACAGAGAGAGAGGGCATGGAGCAGTCTGATTCGAAAAGCAATCTATTTAAGCTTTAAAGACTCATTGTTTTGTGTAGATACTAGCTGGAGGAACACAATATTATACTGATGCACCCAAACGTCACAGAATTGGACCCTTTTCCTTGAAACCCAAAAGGCTTACCATGTTCCTATTTTGCAACTTAGCTTTTCTCAGATAACCTGCAACAACCCTAAGTAACCTCACCCTTTTTTGACAGCCTATAGAGTGTTGACAGATGGATTAAGCCAAGCTGTCATTTGTGACAGTTTCTACTCGTGACGAATGCAGTGTAAGCAAAAAGCAAATGTACAAATGTAAATCAACGATCTTTAACGCACTCTATTTACATTGTCTTTCTCTTAACCGTTACTTTTTTACTGTCTCTTTAAGACTGTCTGTTTTCCGTCTTAGCATAGGCATTTACATCTTTTAGTAACGCAACATTCCCGGTTGAAACGTCTCGACTAGAATCATCTGGGTATGTTTGACGTTTTCCAATGATCACCTTACAACACTACCTTATCGATAATGTGATCTAAGGGTGTGTTCACTGATGTAACATAATCGGTTAACTGACTTTGGTATTCATCGTGCTGTGTGCAGTCTACAGAACGCAAAGCCAGTGACGTGAAAACACAAGGAGCGTGCAAGAGAAACTGTAGACAATGTTTCGGAGTTGATCGCCATTGTTTGAGCAGAATTTATTTGAAAAGATCACGACTTACATCTATACAAGGAACTAAAGCTACGCTGTCATAGTTTACGTCGAGACATTTACCATTTCATCTGTAATCTACTCTAATCAACTTAGTCGGCTGCAAAAAACGACGTGCCACTGTATGAGTGGAGCTGTCATAACAAAGAACGACTCCTATAGGGACCATGGGATATGACAGCAAAAGTAGGCATTCACTTGAAAGAATTCCTTCTGCGGACTAGTCTTCTATTCAATAAATATCTCGAGACTCACGTCTCCCTTTCGAACAGATTTGAAGGGTCATCCGTTTTCACACGGATTCATTGGAAGACCTCCTTCCCTCTCCCTAATCTCTGTGTTATGTTACTGCGGGAATCATGGCGATTAAATGAGGCCCTGTCATGGTTGATGTATAGAATAGCTGCTATCAAATCCTTGGAGGTCATCTTCAACTCTAGAATTGCCCCCGTGTGACTGAGTAAAGGCCCCGACCCATAGAATCCGTCGACATCCGTCGACGTCGATCCGTTGTGCGTTGACGTTGAAGTTGACGTATTGCCGGATAGAACAGTCCCATAGAATCCGTCACAACCGTCAGCTGATTGTCAAAGGCGATGATAGTTTCTTTAATTCTCTCTCTGCTTCCACCAATGAAAATGCGTACTCTCAATTTTCTTATGCGTGAACTTCAATATGTGAATGTGTGTACTGACAACGGATCGACGGATTGAAAAAGTAGAAAGTAAACCTACTTTGTCCGTCGAAGTTCGTTCATCCGTTGGTTATGGGCCGCCTCCCATAAGGTTGTGTGTATTTTATCGAGCTGTCAGTTAACGTCGACGGAACAACGGATCGACGGATTCTATGGGTTGGGCACTTAAGACCCTCACGCGTGAGTGAGTAAGACTTTCTGTTATTATGGTCGACGACTCTACAAAATGACAGTTCAATCTGTTGAACATGTATGAAAACGAGACTATTCAACGATTGAATGAATTGAATGAGTATGTGTACAAAGCTGTTCAACGATTGAATAAGTTGAACAAGTATGCGAATGCGGCTGTTCAACAAGTGAATAGGCTGTTAAGCCTGGTATGCGAAACTCACGACGCGTTCAACGTGAACATGTTCAATTCTTAATGAGGAACGTGAGTTTGTGCACTAGTACACGAAATTATAGACTTATTTGAGTTGAATAAAGAGTTGAACTCAACTGGTTTGCAAGAGAAGTAGTAGTTGCCAATATCTGAGAACTACAACAAAAGAGCTCCCAACAATACAAAGACTCCTTCCCGCTATGGAGCAAAGTTTTCAACTAAAAATTAGTAGAATAAAAGTTAAAATTACAAACTTAACCATTCAAATGCAAATGTCCTTAGTCAAACATAAAACTTTGGACGACCATTTCATTAACTTTGCCCCCGGGAATATGCATAATCAAATACCACATCCTTTTGCTTATATATTCCCACTCAAAAGGGATATCAAACAAAATTCTCTTATTAAATTAATTACGTTCATTGTAAAGCCCTCCCTCAGCAGCACGGTATCCCATATTCCACCTGTAAATACATATTTCACCCGAAAAATGTAAAACTCTAAAGGAAAATGTTAAAAATGAAAAAGAAAAAACTGAAATAAATGTCAGTGCTACGAGTGAAAATTATCCTTGCTTTACCACCACCAACCAACCCCCCAAAGTCCTTTGCATTCAACTGTGCGCCCTGTATATGTATTTATACTAACTGCTTCCGTTTTGTGCAGTTTTCTACTTTAATTCGTCCTTTTTTTTGGATTCAGGATTCATTCTGTGCTTTATTTCATCCCTTTCACAACCAGCATTCAGGTGATGCGAATTGAAAAGGATACACACAGCACACACAGGACGTTGGCAGCTCAAAAATCTTCACACTGCAAAAAAAAAGGATACCACACGCGTGGCATTCCCATGCTCAGTGTTCGGACTTTACTGCAATTGCAGTAGATCTACTGCGATTTTGAAAAATATTTAAAATCTGCTGCGCCACTGCGCTTGACTTGAAATCTACTGCGATTTTTGAATGTGAAAACGGTTGAAAATTTGATGTTTTCTAGATGAAAAACGTAACACAATCTAGAAAAAACGTAAATTTATTGATGGAAAATTTCTTTTAAGAACTGAATTTAACTGAAAATTAATCAGTTATTAAAAATTTTATGAAAAATAATTTCGTGCAAAGATTTGTGATTAAAATTACTTTAAACTGTGCAATTTAAGTTGATTTTAACCTTCTTTTATCGTAAAAAATATATGTGTATAAATCTAAACCCCAGTATTGTTGTATTTTTTGCAAATAAAACAAATCTGCTGCGGAAAATACGGATCTACTGCATTTTTTGTTAGAATCTACTGCTAAATTTTATTATTGAAGTCCGAACCCTGCCCATGCTTATTGTGTGCCCGCGTGGGTACCAATTTATTTCACGTAGCTTTAATAACTACACAAACACGCCACGCACACACATATGGCCAAGGATATAACGTACGCCAGCACAGTGTAAAATTAAATAAAGCCTCTCTCTCTCACAAAAACGATGGAAGCAAAGGCTTCTGTGGAATAAAAATTTCCCAACATATATGAGTATCTGTGGCGCTTTGCTTAATTGCACTTTTGTCTGTTTGATCGGCGCTATCCTTGTGCGGTGTCCGTCGTCATCATTGTCATACTGGACACGCGATATATGTATATGCCTGCGCCAACTAAATGATGATGATGGTTCATTTCCATACTTCACAGAGGGAGTAGACGACAGACGACACCAACGACAACGCGTTGTATCTCGAATGTGTATCTCCTCCGAACAGGCAGAGGACAGGACACTGGTGTTGTTTATATGTACATTTTCATCCAGTTGACAGTCGGACAAATTTTTAATTAAAAAAATATAACCACCACCAAAAATAGAACGAAAAAAGGACTCAAATCAGGAGGCGGGTTTTTTGTTTCCCATAAATTTCCGAAAGAAAACTGCTCGCCGTATTGTCTCAGGACATCATCTATGTCAACCTATATTTTGTATTTTTTTTTTTTGTTTTTCTACATACATATTCTTGTTATTAATTATGACATTCGTCCTGCAGGCACACATCATCCGAACGATGTCCTTAAAATGCCGAGTCTATCTCGCAATGGGAATGGTTTCTGGTTGGATGCATCGGCTGGCGGTATGGTTTGGCGTCCCACAACCACGGATACAATCGATATGCAAAAGGATCAAATTGCCGACTATGCACCTGTTTGCCTAACAACAACAACTCTACCATCCGAACAGCATCGAAATCAAAGGTATGTATCTGTTTCTGTAGAATAGGGATTTTTTATCATTAGATCCTTCGACAGAGAGTACTAGTGGCAAATTACATGAAATAGTAAATATTTTGGAGTTCGTTTGAATTTTGAAATAATAAGCTTTTCTGGGAATTTAGTCTATTTTCCCAAGTTCCAATGACAAGCTGAACAAATGCAGTTCCAACAGTCCGGCATTTGTAAACGAATGTAAATAAAGGAACTGCCCTGGGTTCTAAATGTTTGCAATTTACAGGTTTTCCATTGAACAAAGTCTTACCCTGAAGGCTGGCTTTGTAATTTTCTATAGCAACGAGCAAACAAATGCAAATTAATTAAAATTTAATCTAACAAAATGTAGCTTTACTTTTAGGCGCATTTGCCTCTAATCCCTGGGATATCCCTCCACTCGGTTCAGCCAATCAGCACTGCCCAAGTTGGCACTAAAGTAAGCCTTTGGTACTCTACATTAACCTTCTAAGTCAAGACTTGTTAGTTCATCAGGAATTTGTTGCCTTGAAGACCAGGAACCCAGCTAGGTTGTATCTTATTATGTCTGGCAATTCTCCATTCTTGGGGAGTCCTTCCCTGTCTATGGGTGCCAACAATGAAGGCTCAGGTTCCAACCAAATCCATTCTATTTTCACAGTAGCATAATTACATAATTTACCTGGAGAGAGCTCAGTTTACTTCAAAATAAACGCAAGAAAATCTGCGAATTACAAACGATTGCAAAAATTACATACAATTCTCCTCCATCAATTTGGACACCAGCAATTGAAAGTAAACATTGAAGTCTAATGCAAATGATCCTGTAAAAACTTTCTCGCATACCCTCGTCTGTCTTCCAAATTAACTAATACACATGCTGGATATAAGAACAAAAAACCCAAGGGGATTCGAACCATGTACTGTGTATTCCACACTTCGAAACAGAGTTGCTTAAGGGGGCAACCCATAGAATCCGTCAATTCGTTCTTCCGTCGTTCCGTTGATCGTTGACATTAAAATTGACGTATTGCCGGATAGAACAGCAATTGATAACATGTGAGTGAGTAATAGTCTCCGTTGTCAGACTCGAAGACTCGACAAAATAACAACAACAGTTGAATCAGTTGAACAAGTATTTGAACGAGACTATTCAACAATTGAATGAGTTGTTAAGCCTGTAATACGGAGCTCACGGTGCGTTCAACGTAAACATGTTCAATACAATACCATAGAATCTGTCACATCAATCAGCTGATAGTCAAAGGCGATGACAGTTTCTCTTTCACCAATGAAAGTCGGTACTCTCAATTTTCTCATGCGTGAACTTCAACACAGTGACTGTGTGAGTTTAAATATATGAATGTGGATACTGTCAACGGATTGACGGATGGAAAAAGTAGAAAGACAATCTACTTTATCCGTCAAAGTTCATTCATCCGTTGGTTATGGGCCGCCTACCATAAGAATGAGTGTACTCTCGATCGAGCTGTCAGTTATAGACGACGGAACAACAGATCGATGGATTCTTTATCCCAATGAGGAGAGTAATGAAGTTCAACTTCAGAACTAGAGCACTATTTTCACAGATTGGTCAAACACTAATAAGGAAACAGGGTATGATATTTATTCCAAAGTTATGATTCTAGAAACAGCTCTGCATTTAAGCTAGGATCTGTCATCCAATGTTCAAGGAACGTTGGGTCGTTGGCCGTTGGTTTAATTAGAGGCTACTTGACTGATTCGATTTGCTTGAAGCTTCTCGTTTCACTGATACTGGGGGATAGGATAGCGATAGTGTAATTCTAAACTCAATTTGTTGTAGGCTTCAATATTTACTCTCCATGGTTCGTGTCCAAATATATGGAAAGCATTATGTATTGGATTTTTGTATTCGTTTGTAATTCACAGTTTTTGTTCGCCTTCGTGTTAAAATACAATAAGACCTTTCGGAGCGAATTTGTTAGATGTGTTTGTGGTTGTACCCTGGCCACCAGCTACCAGCTGCTATGCTTACAGTTAAAGCGCAAGTTTTTAAAAGGCCTACCATTTTTTAGAACTAAACCTACCAACCCCGAGACAACAGGCCCATTAAAGTGTCCATCTCAATTCAGATGCCTCACTTATTTATTACATTCATTAAACCACCTGCAATATATTAACGCTTATTAATGAAATACAATTTAAGCGGCTTACCTATCGTATTGTCCTTCGATGGAAATACAAAAAAGGCAGACAAAAAAAAAACCCTCGTCCTGTAAGAACTGTGGTCGTAGGTGCCCGAATGCCTCCCTCGAGGCTTTACAATTAAATATTCATTCGAAACCTTCATCACATACCGACATTCCCATGCCACGTACTCTGGCTATCTCGCCGGAACAGAACGTATTCCATAGGAGAACGTAAATCGCTTTTAATCCATAGAAAATTATTTTCGCACTCCGATAATCTGGCAATTTATTAATCAAGGGTCGTTTCCACTTTTTTTTTTTGCAGATACGTGGGTGAATATTCGAATATTCCAACGGATTATGCTGAGGTGTCGAGCTTTGGAAAAGCCCCAAGCGAATACGGTAGCAGCATAACGGGCAAACATTCCCCAGCTCCATATGCCACATCATCGATAGTTGGAACGGGACGATATCCAAACGAATACAGTAGCGGCTCGACAGGATACCACAGTCAATCGGCTGCTCATCCCCAGAACTACCATCAACAGCAGAGTTATCCAAATTCTATGCAACATCAACGATTTAACGGCAGCTACAATCATTCTCCAGCCAACCATCATCATCAGCATTCGAATTCATCAAATGTCTACCAAACCGCCAACGATATGTACCCCGGCGGCGGGGGTGGAGGTGGTTCCAATCGTTCTACATACTCTGAGCAATATTACTATCCAAAGGAAAAGATTCACATAACCGAGAACAAACTGAACAATATGACAAATTGCCTCACGTTTAACCCACGAACTATTGGAATGCAGCCAACAACAGGATCAGGCGTCCTGCAACAGCAGAACACCAGCAATGGCAGCCCCATGGGAACAATAAGACGGAACAACAATCGCTTCAAAGTATCACACCCACAAAATTTCCTACCACACCATAACAACGGTGACAATGGAAAACGTGTTGAGGTACTGCCGGCGCCGCCCCCACCGCCAGTGCCACAAAACCAACTCAAGTACAATGGAAGCTGTGGGAATAGCAATGCGAATGCCACGACAGGTTCTTCTTTGGCTAGCAAAAGTCTTCTCGACTTTGATTCAACGGTAATGGTCGATTCAGGATTCGGGGGTGGCAGTGGTCCGGGTGCTGGTGATAGTGGTTGTGGATCACCTTCACTGTTGCATGCACAGGATGAGCAGCAACTTTATATAAAAGTTGGCGAAACCAATCCACCGGATAATACTTACCTCAATTGGCGGGGCCATCCGACACGGGGCTCATATAATCGCAGTATTGGCGGTGCGAGCAGCAGCATCGGTGGCAGCAGCACCCTCAGCTCCGAGAACAATGACAATGGTGATAATCTAACTTCGGGTGACAATAGACGACGACAGCCAACAGCACCAGCAGCAATAGCGGTTGCGACGCCAAACGATAACGATGTGATTTATGCACCGTCTAGCGATCGGAGTCTTATTAGTTATAATGCTCAGGTGGATAACGTGTGACCAACCACCAGTCCTTGGTGTAAATCGTAAAAGCAAACGGGGGGATGAAGCGATGATTTATTATAATCTACCAATAGGAGGGTTGCTTGCGATACGATAAACGATTTTGGATATATCCTTGGAGAAATCGGAAATCCTTAACTGTTGTATTTTATGTTCCAAGACTGATGATGAGAGATGCCAATGGGGGGGGAGGATGTGACTGCCATAATGTACACACTTGAATGCTTTTCTTCTTTTTGCTGCTCTCAACTTAGTCCTTAATGTGTGAATCTCTCTCTCTCGCTCTCGCTCTCCTTTATTAGATCCTAGCTAGGCTGATATAAAAACTTACACCACAAATGCAAATTTAATAGATATTCAATTAAAAATTTTAATGTAAATAAAAAACACAACCAAACGTATAGATTTAAGATATAAAACAAAAAAAAAAGTTTATCAATTGTGAATAGGATAAGAGATTCGTTGAATTATATATATTGAATGTAGCCACTGCAAGAGGTTGTCCTTGTAACTGTATTATATTAGCTACTAAACTACTGATCGACTGTGTAACTTTACTTAAAAAACAAAAATTATAAATATTAGAACACTAATCGCATATAGAAAACCAAAGCTGGTTTATTGTATTAAATGTAAGCTGTTTACAATGTTAAATATTTCGAAATAGACCTAAAAGATTACATTTAATAAAAACAAAATAAATAAATGACTTGAATGTTTTCTTTAGATATTCCATTCCTCCTTGTCACATATTATCTATTAGCCGCTAAACTTTATCAAAGATGTGGATGAAAAATATACAGTGAATTATAAGTAAGTGCGAAAATTCGCAACGATTCCTCGAAAATAGTTCGGACATTATCCATAAGTAAGTATTTAAGTAAGTGAGTTTCGCTATACACAGTCTATCCTCTTCTCGTTTAGCCTCGATGCGTGGTCTAGGTCGAAATGCTTGGCATGGACATTTTGCAACAGAGGATTTCAGGCTCATTATCATAGCCAATTTTCTTCTAAAAAATTTTCCATACTTTCCCATATTGCTTTCACTGAAGTAATTAGTTACTAAGTAAATTCTTTACCTTCTCAGGCGATAAGGTTCTTTGCGTCGACTTTGTAGTCCATGTATTCTAAAATGTACGCGAAGAATATACTGCGAATTATAAACGAATGCAAACATTTAGAACGATTCTCCCGATATAATTCAGACACCGCCTGTGGAGTGTAGATACTGAAACCTATTAAGTAATTGTGTGAGCGAGATTTCCTGTACAAAGTCGATCTTACAATTCTTACTCACTCAAGCTGAGTTAGATATACGGACTAAGTCTTGGAATTGTATCCTAGGATGTTATATAACTATGGCACTGATGCGATACAGGTGCCTTTTATCGAATTAAGGGTGACTATTTTTATACTTAGATCAAAAGTACTGTAAATCATAACCGAATGAAAAAATAGTACGGACGCTTCCCCATGGAGAGCTTAGACTGCAACCAAATACATCTTACTTTTCGCCCCATCAGACTGAAATTGATTAAGGGTGCAAAACTCGATTTAGACCTGGAACCGGAAGTTGCTATAAAAACTGTTATGATATCAAGTCCCCTGGATAGTATTGCATTAACTCCAGTAATGATGCTCGTCCTTAGACGGCACCAAGTGCAAGCAATCTATTTGTACACCACCGATGCGATGGCTAATGGAGATACGCATTGCGTGTGGGTTCCAGCAATTGAATCAAGTTAAACTGACTCTAATTTAATCTTCCTTAAAAGGCATTCCATATCGTGGATTACAATGGTTCCAAATGAGACTACTTCGAGTTTGATACAGTCCTTACCCTAAGCACGACCGAGTTGAATCTCTGCTCGCAAGGGAATCTAAGTAATGAGCTAACTGGGACACAATCAGAGTCTCCGCTGATAGAACCAGAAGTCACAGTGCTGATCCACAGCTGGAAACAGAACAACAGGTGTTGGACGATTCAAGCACTCAATCAAGCCTCAATCCCTCAAGCTGGTGGTCTTTCTCACTGAGATATCGCCTTCAAATATTGCGCTTATCTTCAAAGAACCACTGCCACTTAGGTCAAAGAGACATGTATTCCACAAAAAAGCACAGTGGAGTTCAAAAAGCACTCCCCTTAACGACACACATAGATTTCTTTCACAAGGGAGGTTAGGCTAGCTCCACCCCCCTTGTTTTTCCAGGTCTGCCATATGGACAGTGGTGGGTGCCACATTGCTCCCCCACCGTTTCTGCATAGAGAAAATCTTCCACTGCATTTCTTACAGGACGACATATCCCTTGTGTGTATCTGTTCGTACGTATGGTTGATTTAAGAGTATGGGTCATAAATTATGCCTCTCATGGTTGAAGTGTCTATTAGCACCCTTATAATGGCAAGAATTTGGCATTACACAATGGTTAAATGAAATTCTCATATATCAAGTGTAACGAACCACAATAAACACTTCGTCATTCGTCCTTGTCGTCGTCGTCGTCGTCTAGCTCATCGTTTCTGGGTAATCCTTCTGACTGGTTACGTTACGCCTTTGGGGAATGTTAATGACACGAGTGGTAGTTGGGCATAGGGGGGTAAGCATTTTCTATTGTAAATGGTGTGATGGTGGTTACATTGTTTCATTCACTATATGCCCATATGGAATTCGGAGCATAAAGTGGAAAAATATTTGCAAACATTTGGCATTTTGGATAAATCCAAAGGATATGCGAAAGGAAATTACATCGTTTTGCATAGCTGCCATATGCCACATACAAATAATCAACAAGATCCCCAAAATACTAGCCGCAGGAAGTAGGATACTCGTAGCTAGTCGTAGACGCACCATCCTTAGTTGATTTATTATCTATTTTAGTTTCCTCGAACTTCATCTTGCTGCTGGATGTAAGGAGTAAGGAGGTGGAGGGCGGGTTATAGAGCACACGACACACACAAGGATCTCGCTAATGCAATTTTCTCATCTTATGAATGAATCCTGGCTGTGGTGCACGTTGAAGGCAAGGATGGGGATTTATTTACTAAATTGAGACATTTCCTTGGAAAAATCTTTGGGTAAACAAAAATCCTTTTTCTTCCGAAACCGGAACAAAATGGAGACATTTTTCCTTGCGATGGGATTAGATGTTTTCAACTTGGAAAATATCATCCTTAGTTTTGCGTGATATAAGCAAAAGGAAACATTTTCATTTAAAATGCAAAGTGTACAGAGTTTTTAACATCAGATGACGTTAGGCGGGCTCTGGTATAGGGATGTCAAGGATACATGAAGCCACGGGAAATTAAATTGAAGTTACTTGTAAGCAAGCTAACTTTTCGAATAAAAAGATTCATGTTTGATAGAGAGAGATAGAGACAATCCGAGGACACAATATCGGTTTTTGGCTTCAGAGTAAGATAAGGACATTGAGAGCAGGAATCTGATGAACTTCTTTTAGCATGTGGTTCCCTTGGATGTCTTTTAATACATATAGCAAAGCACAAAGCTCTTCTCAGGCCTGGCCGAAGACTAAGATGACGTTAACGATACCTAAATCAGTCTGGTGATGAACTGTGATGCCAATGCCACCAATACCTGATGGTGACTCATGATCCTTTTGTGGTCATAATCTTCGCTTTACCTTTCACCTACTTCGAGTCCTTAAGCCTTATTTGCCTTCAAATTAAATCCCCAACAAGACATGGCCTATAGATAAACGACATCTGAGGTTTAATCCGGATATAAAAACCTCCAACAGTTTTTTGATTTTTTTAAAAATTGAATTTCAAAATGTGCTACAGATGCATTTGTTGTAAAAGCAGGGCAGGGTAGGGGGTATTTCACTTCCATGTTAAGTGTAAATTCACTAAATCCAATCAATCACACAATCCAATGTCTGAAATATGTATGTTAGCCATATGTGTGTTAGCCTGTATCCGTATGACATGGCACAACACACCCATCAGTGTACGAAATGGAGCCCCATTTCGTTGCCTGTCAGCGGTTGAACATTTGAACATCGTTTAATTCAAAAGCTAGTAGCGCCAGACACCAACCCTGTTATCCTTTGGGCCCAGCATACGCAAATGTTCGTTGTCAATTTGATGTTGTAAAGGTCTTCCTGTTGAGTATAGACATAGATTTATGTATGCATGCATCTCTGCCCATTTTGGAAGGATTCGCAATGGCGCGGCGTGCAAGCGGAAATGGTTAAACGAACATGTAGATTAAGGATTTACATAAAAAAAAAAAAAAAATAGAAAAATAGAGGGATTCTGATGAACGAGCATGTTAATCCGCTTGCAAAACATTAATGAGCATAAATGATGATGATGTAGGTGCATATGGTTGTCCAGCCGGAAGTCGATGATGAACGGCCTTGGCATGGCGGTGGTAAGCGCCACTTGGTGTCTATAATGTGAATTCAAATGAAGGAGTGCCTAAGTGGATATGTTGAATGATGATTTGCTGATTAATTATAGCGTGGACCTACTATATAATAGATGCTTGAACTATTGAGGCAGAAGTGCTCTCGCAAATGAGTGAGGGTTTATGTTGTGTATCACCAAAGATAGGGTATGTCAATATTGACTTGTAGTTTGCAACATAGAGATGAGTTCATGGGATCACTCCCCCTTGTGTGCGGAACTTACGATGAGGAGTCACTCCTCTTTTCAGTATCGAACATCTACTTAAGATTTGAAGGCTTTTAGTCAAAGGAACTAGTCATCTCAGACTTCTTATAAGCATTCGCTGTCAAGGCATATAGAACGGAGTATCTGACAGCCTTCCATATTCATACATACTACTGTCTTCGTTGTTCCTTCACGATGCTGGTCACTGTATCATGGACTGCCTTCCAAGCTACTTGTATGCTCAGCATCTATCTGATCATGTTCTCTAGGTTAAGTCTGCTTGCCAGCAGGTTGTGGCCCAGTTTGACTTCAATATTGCTATCCTCACCTCATCAAGGCCGGGGGATGTAAGTGTTGTCCCTCATCCTCCCTCATTTGGTTTTTGGTCATCACCAACCGTTTTTTTTCCATTAGATGTCCATCCCCATCCTCGCAGGCTTCTATTTTCCCTTTAAAGTCTTCAAAATCTAAAATTTTGAATGTAAATTCATCTACAAACTCCTTTAGGCTGCCGCACAGGGTCATGCCCACATTAAGAGTTCTTCTCTACCAGACCAGACGCTTCGTTCCAACCTTCGCCTCGAACTGTGAATAGATCCTTTTTTAAAATTCCCATTCCAGTAGGATTTCCTTTGACTGCGTCTCTCCGAACAAAGTCCTTTCTTTTTTCGCTCCAAATTCTGCCGATTTGTGTGAGAGTACCGCAGTGCGATTGACTTGTCTAAATGCCAGACAGTTTGTAATCCCTTTTTTTATTCGCCTGCAAACTACTACCAATGTAAAAATTTCAAATTCAATCCAATCAAACGAATGTAAATCCAATAATTAAGATTAAAAAATACAGCAAAGGAGAAAATCGATTTAAAAACCTTCCTCTCGTTTAGAAAGAGATAAATCTTGTACTCGTGTATCTGTAAATGTACCTCACAGATACTGTTTTTCTTTTAATCCATTACTCTTGACATTTTTCATTACTTAGCCACGGGGATGGGTATAAATGGCGATTTAATAGACAATAATGCTTCTACCACACGGCAGCAGGACTAAAGAGCCGCAAGGATAAACCATACCAAACCGTACTGAGTGTATAGCTCACACTAAAAGCTACAAAAAAAAAAAAAACAACACCGCCTGATGGCTAACCATCTTTCGTTGTTTACACATCCATTAATTGAACAAAAGGATTAACTTTGCATGCCTGACCAGGGAAAGCTTTTCCGATATTTCCATCATTCATTCAATTATGAGATCAGAGTCTGCTTGCTGCTTCTCTCGTTGTCCTGTGGGAAAGCACAGCACAAGCTACCTACTATGCATTGTCACTGGGATGCTTTGTGTATCTTTGTACCTTTTAGATAGGTATCCCAGCAATAATTGTCCTTGGACCTGGGGACTTTTTCCCTGATAATTTTGTTTTTATATGCGATGCACACCAACACATGGGCGCGTTTGTGTATACAAAAGGGATGAGGCCACCTGGTGACCGTTTCGATTGCAAATTTAAATTTATACAATTTATGGCCCCCAACGCCATTGAAAAAAAAAAAAACTACAAAAGGGACTTGCCGGTTCGTCTAGAGCCATCGGTTTCGTGTACCTGTAATTAAGGCTCATATGTCAATCCACCTTCTACCAATTGGGGGTATTCATGTCGTTATTGTTCTGTGAAGTGAACGCAGCCGGATTGGAGACACTATAGCGCCCTAGTTGAAGTGCATCATCCCATAGTCTTCTCTTCTTTTTTTATGATGATATACTGAAAAGGCGTTAGGATTTCTCATAACTTAATACTCTTCAAACTGCCTGCTTTCTGATCTTCTTACATAAGAACTCATTTGAAGAGTATTTGCTTCAAATCCATCCAGCCTCTCGACTTCTTTCTTGGCAACCTTTGGTGTTCCCTAAGGCAGCCATTTAGGTCCCCTTCACTTATTTCTTACTATAAATGATTTTTGTTATCAAACACTTTTCCAGCCTCTGCAACCTAATACTATGTTCACGCCGACCGAAAGCTCATTCTTTCAGCAAAATCTCGTCGAAATATGTCCACTCTTGAGAGGTTGCACAATGCTCTGGTTCATTTTGGTGTTCAACTTGGTGGTCACGCCTTACTTGCGATTTCAGTAAAAGTTTATTGAAACCTCGACGTGGAACATGGTATGAAGCTTCATTAAGAAACTACAACTGTGGCAGTAGGCAAATTTGACTCATTCACAGCTGGACCTTTCGGCTTATTGCGACCTCCCATTATTTCCTTCCTTCGTATAGATTCATACAACCACAGTCCGCCCATGTGCTAGGTATTTCGCCAGCTGAAGGATGTTCAGTTGCATTAATGCAGCAGATAAATAAACAGGTAAGCACACAACACAGAAAACATATAAACAAAATGGACCACAACCAACAGACAACAACGCAAAAAACCCCAACAACAACAATGAAATATTCGTAAAATACATTTAAAAAAAAAAAATAAATAAAACCCCATCCATCCATCCATCTATCCAACCAACTTCAGTGGTGGCAGCAGCGGTCAGCGAATGCATATCCCTAAAAGGAGTTTAAATGCAAAAAGAAATATGTGCAATGGATTTTGACTCCTTTGCCCTTACACAAAAAAATTTAACACACAAAAAAATGTATTGTATATGGATATGCGCTAAGTAATTAAATTTATTTCTGTTCGCTCTCTCCATGCACTCTCGTTCAAGTTGATAAAAGGTCCTGGAAGCTAGTCTCCTGTGCTCAGTGACGAGCACGATCATTAAATTTTAAAAGCGTTTTGAGGTTGACCCTCTGTTGTTTGTTGTTTTCCGGCTTTGTTGGGTCCCAGAGCCTAATAAGTGGTCACTGACAGTGGAACTTTGCGCATCCTTATTGCAAAATATAGAAAAAAGATACATATGTATGTATGTAGATATTGATTCACCTGCATGTTGCAGTAACAAGCAGCAGAGTGGTGGCACTTAAATTCTGACCACACACGCATTCTGTGCGACAGAGAATCTGGAATGAATTAATGCAATTATTTTGTGATTTAACGCGTCATCCCAAAAACAACAAAAAAATAAAATAAAATAAAATAAAAATAAATACAATTTGGGGTTACTTTTAATTGGAGGAAAATTGTATCCGGTTTTTTTTTTTTTTTAAATGTGTACACAGTAAATCGAATAAAAAGGCTCAAGGAAGTGATGTCCAACTAGCGGCTTGCGGGCTATATGCAAGCACAGAAATAGATCCATTTGTAGCTCAGCGATCTGCGAATGCGAATATAGGAATACATTTCATTCAGATGAACAACCTGCGAATTTCACTTGAAAAAATTGTGTGGCTTAAGTTCCGAGAAAGTGGATTGCGTTCCACATCTGTGGATTGTGAATCACATTTGACAGTTGGCAACAAGTTGGCTAATTTATTTGCTGAAGCAAATTAAAAATTTTTGTCATAAATCTGCAGATAATTAAGTCAACTTCTTTTAAAGTCCAATACATACAATCCGTCGATTCGTTTTTAACTGACAGCTCGATAGAATACACCCAATCTTCTTCACACAGTCACATATTGAAGTACACGCATAAGAAAATATCAAATTTTCATTGGTGGGAGCAGAAACAAACTGTCATTGGCATTGACAATCAGCTGATTGATGTTACTATGGGACTCTTCTGGCAGTACGTCAACTTAATGGAACGACGGAACAACTGATCGACGGATTCTATGGGTTAGCACAGATTCTATTCAAATTGTCAACTGGGGGCCTAAAACTTATGTGTTTGAGGTTTGTCCATGAATAGGCCTTGAAGGTTATTTTTTCGACTCAGATATCTAGAATTGGTAACACTGTTTTTGCGACAGAAAATTTGACAGTTCTGCGTTGGTTAGTTTAGTTTAGCAATTTATCTAGAATAGACTCACCCAAATTGTTCATTTATTTGAAAACCTTGGTTCAATTCGAAAAACTGTCCATAAGCATCCCATTCCAATAGTAATAATATGTAGTACACAGGTCACCATAGCTCCTCAGGGTTCGGACTTCAATAATAAAATTTTGCAGTAGATTCTTACAGAAAGTGCAGCAGATCCGTATTTTCCGCAGCAGATTTGTTTTTGTTGCAAAAAATACAACAATAATAGGGTTTAGATTTATACACATATATTTTTTACGATAAAATAAGGTTAAAACAAACTTAAATTGCACAGTTTAAAGTAAATTTAATCAAAAATCTTTGCACGAAATTATTTTTTTATAAAATTTTTAATAACTGATTAATTTTCACTTAAATTCAGTTCTTAAAAGAAATTTTCCATCAACAAGTTTACGTTTTTTCTAGATTGTGTTACGCTTTTCATCTAGAAAACATCAAATTTTCAACCGTTTTCACATTCAAAAATCGCAGTAGATTTCAAGTCAAGCGCAGTGGCGCAGCAGATTTGAAATATTTGCCAAAATCGCAGTAGATCTACTGCAATTGCAGTAAAGTCCGAACACTGGCTCCAATCTTTGTTTTGTATGTTTCTGGACCCTTCCGATTGAGTAAGTACTAAGGAGTAGTGCATCATGAATCTTAGAAGGGAGTTCCAAGCTGAACTCTATTCAAAATTAAAAGCAATTTTCAAGGCTGCGCAGAATGTTGACTGTGGCCCTTGAAATCCTACTCGCAGTCATGAGGATCTAGTTGCCCTATGCTTCAAATAAACCAACTTATTTAAAGAGGTCCATTATTGTCGGCTTCGTTGTTTCATTCCTTCTTAATGAAAATAAAATCAATATCAGGCCGTAAGCAGCCCATAGAGGCCCAAGACCTAGCTTCTCCTTCTTAATGAAGATATCTTTTTGAAAAGCATTTCTATTTCTTTAGCCTCGATGCACTAAACTTTCGCCACGCCTTCTTTACTGATTCACACTATGGTTTCTTTACTATTGTGTCTAGCACTATGTACATCCAAGCACTGGGCTTCCTAGCAGCAGTTCCAGTGCCGCCTTTGGATATGTCCGCAGAGCTCCTTTCATATATCTATAGTCCTTGAATTTTACTCGGGAATATCCCAGCCTCATCCCATCATCACGCACATCAATGTATCTTAGTGATCTTGGGCTTCATCCACCGGCTTTGCCTAAGATACTTTTGCACCTCATAAGCCATCTTGTGGCTCTAGCTATTACAATCTGTGCATAATCCCTTCTTAGCTCATTGTGTTGTGTTGGCTTTTGTGGCTCGATGGCAGTGTCACTACTGGATGTGGATTTAACTGCCTTTGCCTAGAGGAGTGGCTCTTAACCATGACATCACAGACGGTTTCTTCAAGTTTCCCTCTTGGCAATAAAGACTACTTTATATCATTTCCACATCCTTGACAAGTTATGCTGACATCTGTCAACTTATGCAGGAGTTCGTTTACTACTAAGTCAAACATTAGAGATATGATAACTCCTCCTTATGGACATCTTCTATTGATGGTTATTAATTTGGAATTTGGCTGCCACCCCTAGCCTTGAATATGGTACAAAGATAGACATACATAGTTGCTAGCTCAGAAGTTCCTCAAGGAAGTCACCTCAGACCTTTGATCTTTGTCTTAACCATGTTGACGTTGAGTGATTGATCAAAACCTTTCATCTGTCTAACTAAGCTGATGACATAAAATTCTCGAGGCAGACTTCGACCTTGACAGATTCACAGTTTTGCCAACAAAAGATCTAAGAAGATACACTGGTTACAAATTTCAAACCTTCACATCTTCCCAGTTAATTAAAATTTTAACAACAGAAACCACCTTCCTCACCTCAAAATTCTTGAAGAACTTATTTCCAATAAATATCTCAGATACATAGTTCAGCTTCTCGGTCTAATTACCATTAATTGTAAAGAAATTCCAAAAATGCCTGCTGGGGTTTATTTTTTCCTTCTTTTGGCAAGTTCGACAGGTTCTGCAAAACTGATTAGCATTATAAATATTCTCTACTCCCCTACTCCCTACTCCAAAGGATGGAAGGATGTATCCCATTAACAAAATGACTTGTGTTATTTCGCTTTTCTTTGTCACAAAGGAGGAAAAGAGCAGGAAAGCCAAAATCATTTGGGCTTCGTCGAAAAGAATTCAAGACGCCAACTTACTTGTGGTGGTGGTGGCTTTCCTTTAAAATGAGAAACCACACATTCCTCACCGCCGACACAGAATGCCAGGCTTAATTTATCATTTAGCGAAGAATGCCAACCAAAAAAAAGGAGAAAAAGGAAATCTACTCTGGGGTTTACCAGCTCCAGGAACCCACACAACCAGATCACGTCTGCAATCTCCAAACAAAAATCTATAAGCATTACTTTTCAATCTATAAAGCAGTCTACAAACAGATTACATCATGGCTAGTCCAAGTGCAAAAGGAAGACTGTATTTGGAACTTTCCCCCCAAACACAGGAGTATGCAACCCCAAACAATTTGTGCGAATCCTTATTTTTCTTTAAGAAAATCCAATTTACAAAAAAAAAAAAAAAACCGAAAATATTGAAATTTTCGCACGTTCGCACTTTCGTGGTAACCTTTCGCACCTGGGACACACTGATGCTGTTATAATCCCATTTTTAGTACCACACACCAGAGTACATAGAGTTACTAGTGTTTCCGGAAGGCAGCACGTAGTAAGGACACAACTTGTCCGAACGTTGATTCGAAAAGAATTTTTGGTTACAAGGATATATTGGTTTTCTCTTGCGAACCTCAAGGAAGACGTAGGAGTGTCGCAAGGGGGATGCAACCTTGATCTATAAGTCACGACATACAATTTCTCTCGCTACACAGTGGACGCAGATGGTAAACATTTTATATCATTTCACCATAGACAATATATGCTCCGAGGAGAAGGCCCTTGGTCCTTGACAACATCCTCCTCGATTTGCAATAGACCAATAAATTGTGTGTTATTCGGGGGGTGGAACTCGTTCTTTTGAAACAAATCACTTGGCAGAGATAAATCAAAATGCAAACTATTTATGAAATTTAATAACAGCGAAGGATTTCACGTAATTGTCCTCGAAAGAAGGAGTCATCCTTCAAATAAATTGTAAGATGTTAAAAAAAAATCAAAATCGTAGTAAATCGGTGAAACAATTCGTAACACTATGACACGAGGCCCATTCAGTGTTGCCGTGAGTGTGAGTTTTGGGGGCGTAACTTCAAGTAGGTACCTTTTGACTCATAAAATCACTGTTCACAGGGTCTACTTAATTCTGGAGAACATACCCACCTAAAGGTAGTATTATGAATCTCAGGAGGTTCATCAGCTCACCGATTTTGAAAAGAGTGTTAGTAGTAGTTATCAAGGCGAAGTTTGAGGGGTTCTCGAGTTATGTTTCGTTAGGTTTCGCCAAACGTAATATTGAGCAATTTAAGGATTACGATGCCAATACGCTGGGGAAGTCAGACAAGCTTCTAAAAACGGCAATAACAGCTGCTGTAACGAATGTCAGGGGAAAAAAGATCACCGAATGTCTGTGGTAATTTCAAGGTCCTCCTCCTTTAAAGTGGGTACGGGAAGACCCTTGCTCCAGTTGTCAAAGAGGTTAGAGGAACAGGTTAGATCAGGACTATGAGTCGAATGCAGCGAAACATGTGAAAGCTGATACTACCCGCTCAGCACGACCGATCTTCGACCCAGAGGATGAGTGAGTTCCTTGTTGATATTGTCAGCGCGCAAAAACATAGGCACCTAGCTGTGGACCAGTGAATAGCTGTTAACGAGAAGTTCCAGACCACGACTGTACGACTGTAGTAGTTGGATTGAGACTATCACTATGACGACAAAGATGGAAAGTGAAAGGTTTATACCCAACCACTGGAAACCCCGTTACGAGAAGTTCAAGGATAAGACTCATGGGGAAGAAAAGTACGTAGGTAGAAACTGCACTCGATGTCGTGTGGACGTCAATAGAAGCCCTATTGCTCACAAGGGAGTACAGTATGGACACGTCCTTCTACGTTAAGAGACCGACTCTGTTGCTCAAGTATTTCTGATACACAGGACTGGTTTCATCCATCGCCTATGTCAGGGATGTAGGTACTGTCACCGAATTTCCATGCTTGATTCCAAAACAACATCATCAGAGACTAGTATCTTTGTGGAAAGCGACGGCGTAAGAGCGCAGGTTCTAAATCTGTGTCTGAGTCTTCCTTCATTCACCATTTACGATTGAGTTTCTTTTGAACCCTCTGATGTATGCCATGACTGGATACAGCTGAAGAGAACCAGATACTGAGAGGAAGTCCCTGGACAGAAGACTGACTTAACAGGCTATGCTTAAGCCAAACTTCCGCCTCTGATTCCTCTGGAGTGGACGACTCTTTCTTTAAGATTGTGCTTCCTTGGTCCATACCAGACTGCTGGTTTTTTAGTCGCTGATGTGGTGAATCAGTGAAAGAAGTCCTTTAAATCAACTTTTATTCCTAAAAAAATTGAACTACCAATTAGTTTAAACCAACTGAAGTCGTGTGACTCTGGCTAGATTCAAAATTCATAACCAAACACTTCCACAGATGCGGCGAACGTGAACGATTTCCTGTCAGAAAATTGCAACACATCTTGTGCAAAGATTTCCAACCATGGATTCCTAGAAGTTACAAGAGAGCAAAGCAAAAAAGCCAACATTTCCTTGAATTTCATTTCATTTAGCAAAGGATATCCAAAAACACGTTCATTTGGCAAAGTGTAATAAATAATAGAAAAAGTGGGAGAAGTGCCAATCGTTGCGAAAATTTATTTTCCTTTGGAGTCACATACTTGTTTGTTCTTCTTTCACTTCTATTTTGAGAACTGAACTTCGTTTCTATTCTTGTTTGCATCATCTGGTCCTGATGGCCGGGAGGGCTACTAGGACTCTTCAAGGATTTTTCTCGAAAGAAGAAGAAAAATGTTGTAAAAATCTCTCTCCAACCGAATGTGTTGGGGGCGGCGGCGGTTGTGTTCGTTCAGAGATGTGTGATATGTCAGAAATCAAATCGGCAACAACTGGGGCCAATGTCGTGCACTACTAGGATTGGAAGGGTGGCAAATAATCTCTTTATAAATGATTTACACAAAAAGTACATATAAAACTTAACAGAGGACCCTTTTTTTTGTTCGAGGACTTTTCTTCTATATGCCCAGATTGAGTACTGGTGGTTGGTTGGTGATTGCAACATATACAAACACCCTCATTGAGAGAGACGACTCCTCAGGTTGCTCACTCACAACACAAGTAATAAAAATCTCTTTCGCAAATGGGGTGGGTGTTGGAAGGATACAACATATATGCCGATGTCTAATGCACACATGGGTATTAATCACCTAGCAGTAGCTACCAAGTGATGGGTTTTACTGCCGAACCTGCAAACCATGGAGTCTGGGATGAAAGTTTCCTAAAGTTGGTTGGGGGTTAATATACCGAAAAAAGAACGTAAGGGAGGACCTGTTAAGATTGGATTTATTTTTCAAACTTTCACTACGCTTCTATTATAATGATGATGATGATAATGACGAGTAAGAGTTATGGCTGTGTATTGATGGTTTCCGTAGGGGCTGCCTGTAACAACCGAGGAAACATAAGATACATGGTTAAAATGAGGTCATTTTCTGGCAGTTATAGGTAATCTTTCTTTTTTATTCCTAAATAATAGTTGAACACACTCATCTACGCGAGTGCCATCTGTGTCTCAATAGGGGCCCTTATGGACACTGTGAAATAAAAGCGCATCCAACTTCGGGGTAAATTACGGAGGACCATTGTGACAGTTGACAGACCAACTAAATTCGGGACGTTTGATCGGGCCTTGTTGACAACGATTAATGCCTGTGTGAGGTCGCTTGAGGTTTGTCTAGCTCTAGCTGTCTTTTAGAACCTGACTTTACCCCCTTGCTCTCCTGGGTGCCTTAGTCCGCTCATCTGGAACCCAGTTTATGTTGGCGCTTGGAACTAGTGGCTTTGATTGGTTTTGTGCCTCTTTTCGACTATTTTTCCCACTTTTAGCCATGGAGATGTCTGCGAGGAATTGTTTTTGTCTATGACTTCCTTGGCCATGTCATCGTGCATCTCGATGTTTGACAGCTGGTAAAGGGCCCTAGTGCTCTAATCTTTTTAGAGAAGTCTATTATTTCACTGAAAAGTGTGTGTGTTTTGAACGTTTCTCCCTTACTTCTTTTGATGAACATAACCATGGTTAAGACGATCCTTTTGACACCAGTCAGCGACCAGATTTAATACTCTCTCTCTGGAGGATATCCGAGATAGTGTCTTCGAATGTGCTTCTGATAACAATTGTATCCTTGTGCATAGAAACCGCTGTCAGTCAGTACTTTCAGCAGTTTGACGGACTGAAGATAGAGAAAACTCCCCCCCATCATGAGACGGTTCCTTTAAAATCCTCTGCAGCTTCAAACAAAAATAGCGTTTCCTCTTAATTGGCTTAGTTTTGATTTAAAATCTAACTAATGGCGGTCGCTTTGTCTGACATTTATTTTGATTTTTATTTCAAATTTGTTTTATTCGAAAAAAGCCTAAAATATTTATTAATTACAGCATTAACAATTTCCCACTGATTTGTTGCAATTATGTACCAACTTTCACAACTAAAAATAAACTCACCCGAACCACTAATTCCTCCCTCAACCATTTGTCAACATTTTGGGTTTTGGAGTTTTTTAAAAAAACCTTTTTCCATTGAAAATTTCCACGAAAATTAATACTAATTAAAAACCTCGCATCCTGGGAGAATTTATTCGAACCGAACTCACGCATCACGCCTATTCATTTCAGTTTGGCATTATTAATTGGCCACTGCCAATGTACCTCGAAACAATGACGGAATTTAAATACTCATTCCGATGGTTTTGGTGTTAGACCACTAAAATACACACACACACCCGAGCGCGCGCAGTGAACCGATAACGGTCGCATTAACAAAACAATAACCCACTCTATACTGGTGGAATCCTGAATGTAATATGTATTTACGACCTCGATGGCTGAACTAACTGAACACACACAGCCAAACAGCTGAAAGGAGTTTCGCACTAAATGAGATTCAAACCGAAAAATTTATTATAATTCCGCAAATGGCCGTTGGAACACCCACAGCTCTGCGTGTGTGTGTGTGTTTGTAACCTATAATTACATTCTATAAGGACTTTTTGAGTTCAAAAAATTTCAAACGACATGAGGAGTAGTTTTCAGCTTTGGGTGTTGCGACGACTGGTCCAGTGATCAGCGAAAAGAAAATGGTATCCTGGAAAGTTTTCGGTTCAGGGGCAATCCACTTTGTCTGGAGCCCAGTCTAAGTCGACCTCAACACTTACAATCCATTAGCGCCAGTTGTACATGATTGTTCCTTGTTTTCACCTCACACGGTGTGGTATAATGGGTCGTGGTCCTGGTCAGTCGCTGGTAATTAGCTCTTCTAACGAGAAAAGTTTTATGTCTCCGGTGGGATTTCTGCAGAACCATGTTAACAACCACGAGTCCTACATCCTTTTCTTTCTGTTTACTATCTGATAGGTTCGTGAAGTGGCTTTTGCACCCATCCATGATGGTAGCTAGAAAGAAAATATCATTTAGTTGAGATTAAGTTCTAGTACCTATAGTGTGGTATGTTTTTTTTTTTTTGAATCAACATCCTCCCCATTGATAGTGAGAGGGATATAAGGACGCACAGGAGTGAACGTATTAATGCAGGCGAACAGTGTGTTACTCGTCCGTGTATTGAAAGAGTATAAAGCAGTATTGTTTCTTAAATTACATTTTGCAAGGATTAATATGGGATGTGTTGTGGGAACTGTAATGAACTTTAATGGTGGTCTCGTAGTGATTATGGTGGATAATGTGAAAAATAATTGCTTTCGGAAGTGACTCTCCGACAGGACGAATGAAATATCCTCTGAAAACAGCTTTACGATGATGGTCAGTTGATAGAAGAAGAAAAATTAAATTAAAACTGAATGGGGTCACTCTGTATCTAGTTGCGCCATCTAGAGAGAGACCATTGAACAGAGGATGACAGAAGTTACTATCAAGAGTTGTGCCAGCGTAAGGATTGACAAAACGTCGACGACTTTTGACAATTGGGCGTAGTTCAAAGTGGGGTTCCACAAGGTTGCATCCTTTCAGCAATATTTTTTCAATATCTGCTTGACTATGTGCTAAATGCGGCCTTGTCAATGGGAAACGAAGTAATTCGATGCATTCTCACATATGTACATATGAGCTGTATTTGGCACGGAAAAGTTGGGAAAGAAGCACGATAAAGTTGTTGAGAGGTGAAGGTTTTGGAATTGACAAGTCATTGAAGCGAAATCCAAATCCTCCAAATCACCACTCGAATTCTTTGTCAGAAAAAAGTCCACAAACCAGAATATTCCCTCATTTAAATTTCCTTTCCATTCGATTACAATATATCGCATTGCCTAAGGCTTTATACACTTTACGGAGGCACAAGGAATCCTGAATCAAATTTAGTGTGAGTTCATGATATAAAGGAAAAAGAGAAGGAGTACCTTTACTTCCTGACTTAAAGACTTCCCTTTGCCATCGCTCACTCTGATAAGCTCATCTCAACTCATCTTCATCTTCACCCACAAAAAAACCAAATTACGTTTCCCTCTGGCATGGAGTGGTTCTATTCCTGTGATTTCCTCTAGCAAAAGATAAGTTTAGCACATGTGTAATTAAAGTAGACGAAGGACATCTATTCATCATCCAAACACACAACAGACGTCACACATCAATCGTTAAAGCAAATATTATACATAGACAACCTCCTCCTTCTAAGGAGACCAGGTGAGGTGACCTTTTGTCCCCTTTAACAGGCGACAGAAAGAAAAGAAATGTCAATCAGGACAAAGATGTCCGTCATACAAAACCCGAACAACAGGACAAGACTTCAAACTCGAAATGACTGATGATAATGAAAATGCGTTTTCCATTATCGCACAAAAGCCGAACAAACCCTCGAGTTTAATTAATTTATTTTCCAGTTAAGGTTCTGCGATCTGCCAGATAGGAAAGCCTCCTTCCGGTCAAGTTCGAATTGGATTGCAAGTAATTCATTTTATTTGAAAAACACGCACCAATTTCAAAGGAAGCCTACAACATTTTTCGGTTTCGAAATGAACGTTGTTTGGAGGAATTTTTTTTGATTGAAATCAGTTCCAAATCAGTCGGTGTAGTTTACCATTCCAATCACAGTCCGTAGCATCTTTTGAGAGGAGGAAAGTCAAAGACCGGGTTCTCGACGGACGTAGACAAACGAAAGAAAGAAAATCATCATCATTATCGTTGTTCAGTGGAAAATCACTTGAAAAATCAATGGAAATTGGTGGGGGGTTGTTTGGTTGGACGGTTGCCATCATCCCCTGGCTTAGCAATTCGCTAAATAAGTATTGAAAGAGCTTTGCAAAGAGCACATTGAGTGATGGTCGGCTTGGGTATACTCGTTGCAGTGATTCTATGTTGTTTTGCTGGCCATGGGGACTGACTTTTTTTTTGTGTTCTGTGTTTTTTGTACCCTCATTTTGAGTTTAAGTAATAAGTTTTGTACGCAATTTTAAGTAAGCTTACTACGAGGGGAGGATTCATGATATTGTTTTGCGATGATGAGTGTTCTTTCGAAATTCAGAAGTTACGGCTTTTCAATTTGGATGCTTTAAGATTAGAGAGGAACCTCATGCACAGTAGTCCATCACAATAACCGCTGAACCTCTCTACGAATGAAGAATTAAATGAGATTAATTTCCCAGGAAAGCGGAATGGAAAGGTGTGCCTTGCTACCTAGCCATTAATTTTTGCACTCATTCACTCATCGATAAGCTAGCATGAAGACCTTCAGCAGTTTTCAAACCATTTACAGCGAATCACCATACAAGGAGAGCTCACAACAGTGTAGCACCACAGCAAGTACACACTATTCCTTTTGGTTTACTATTCAGAATGTTTGACCAGCTCATGGTCATTGTCACCTCCGTCGTGTTATGGTTGTTTCCATTGATTCATGACCCGTTCTCTGAAAAAGCTGTTGAGGATTGGATGATGATTTCCTATCATTAAGAAACTCTTTGAGGATATATTAATGAACGTTTGGACACTCCCACAGGAAGCTTTGCTCTTCCAATTCGACTGGCTGTTACTAATTCGATTCCTTTCCTTTCGGATAAAACATTACTTCCATAGAATTGGAAAGTTCATACTCACTCTCTCTCTGTCCAGTGACGCATACGTACGATGCAAATTTGCTTTTTCCATATTCTCTTAACCTGTGAGAGAGAAGACATCCATCATCCCGCTTAAACACATTGCTAATCGAAAATAAAAAAGAAACAACAGACAACCTTCCTCTGTGCAAAACGTAACATGTGGCCCTACTGCTAGTCACGTTTTGACTAAAGATCATGCCGCAGGCTAGAACTACTTCAGTAAGTAGCTCGTTTTGTGAGCCATTCGAAATATTCACTGCTTTTCATGTTCCTATTCACACAAATTCGCATTCTTTCACAAGAAGTATTCGCTGGGCTCACATTTTATTGCCTCTCATAAAATGAGAAGCAACCTCACATTCACATTCATTCCAAGAAATGAGTTGGCACCTGGCACTGAATTTGAAAAAAGGCAATGAATTTTCGAGAGCGCGATCTTCTATGTATGTATGTATTTGCAGTGGACTTTGTTTTCGCCTTCATTGTTTGTTCTCGTAATGTTCTCAGTTTTTTACCTACTTTTTAAACCATTCGAAGGCTCGAAAATCACTTGTTCACTTCACTGCTTTTGTGAATACTCTGATTGAATGAATACTAGGAATGGGAGTATTCATGAATACAAACACCATGATGATTCGTTTTGCAAAGTGAACTTCGTTATCGCTTCCTACATGATTCATACTCGCTTGTTTTCTGTGTGAGACTGTGAAAAGCTCGTTTCCAGCGAATGATTCATAGCAGCAAATGAATGCATTCAACCCGTTCTCTGTTTTTAATCCTATATCATGATTTATATGATTCCAATTTCTGTCTGCTTAAGACTGAATCGCACTCTACGCAAAACATTTCCCAAAGTTGACACATCAACATTACAAGCTTATTCCCCTACCCAATTGTCATCTGACACCTGACTCGTGTAAAAGTGTCATCACTTTATACATATGTATAAAAGTAAATATAAAAACAAATTCAAACTGACAACAGCTACGACAGAATACAAGACTCTCATCACAAGAAGAGTAAAAGACAGAAACTAATTGTATTATTCGGAAAAGTTTCTGACATATAACAGGTGGACAAGGGCATTATAAATAATTCACATCGTTCAACTTCCAACTAGTAAAATCCTAGAAAAAAATAAATACTCTGTCCTTTATTTCTATAAGCATGAGTTGGAAACCTATCAAACTACTAGCGGGGGGGTTGCTGAGCATTTTTTTCTTTTTCGGGAAAAAGGACTATGATTTGGCGAGTTGTTTTGCGAGCACAGTTTTTCGAAGTATGTATGGAATTTAATAAAACTCTCCATGTGTTGCAATATATTATAAAAATTATTTGAAGTTCTTATCCTCTCTCAGTGGGGTTCCATTTTATGGCCAGATGGGATAAGATTCGTAAATTATTGTAGCGGCGGCGTTGCCTATGCAGTTTCCACATCATTTCACTTTTTGTAAGGACATTAGGTATGTGGTGGAATGAGTTGTTAATAATGCAAAGAACTGCAGGGAAGGATACGAAGTCATAGTCGGCAGACGTTATAAGCAATGGCGATAAGGCTTATCAATGGTTTCTATGACCAATTTTTACTTTATGTTTTCCATTGAGTTCGATCAAGAGAAGGAAAGTATGTAGAACATTCCGCTGAGGCAAGTTATCCGGCACGTACCCAGTAAGTTATATCTCCACTCCAACGCTATGACACTTCATTGTCTACCCTGATGTGCATACACCATTGTTCGACTACAATATCATGTCAGCTTAATTCTCGTAAAGAAAATTCTGTCAAGAGAAGAATACATATGCTTATATCCTGAATCCACTTGTGTGTGCTAGGACATATACAACGCCTACGCACTATCGAGTGCTTAAACTCTTTACTAATGATTGCACTTCCTTATCGACTGTTATGTGCCACGTTCCTCTCTAACAACTCACTGAGTATAGATATTGCGTTACGTTACGACCTCTGAGTCGTTTGAAAAGGGAACTTGTTGGTCATTCCGAAAAGATATTGAAAACTCTGCTTGGTATGCTACCCGAAGGATCACTTAAAAGGACATTCTACCTAGAAGCTTGTTTGGTTAAGCCAATAGTGCTCATTATGCAGCGAGTCGACAGTGCCAAAGAGTGCGAAATGGGGCTGATCATCAAAATTTGCTTCCAAAAATCAGGTTCAGTTCCGTTCCAGCGACTGTTTGGCCGTATTCCAAGCGACACGTGGAAATATCTTTTGAGTAATTTACACTTTTTATGGAAACAAAAGCAAATCTTCTATCTAAATCCGCCACAAGGTGGCTTTACTGCCGCTAAAATGCTAAGCGCGATTACGATACAAATATGACACATGTCTATGGAGTGGAGAAAGGTATAATCGCCAATCCAATGTTGACAATTTGGCGACTGATGGAATTATTTGACAGATGTACCATCCCAGCGTACTCCAAACTGATGACTTCCATTGACGTTATAATTTGACAGCACTATGTGATGACTGAATCCACGACCATCGCAAGAGTGTAATTTAATGACTGTACCATCCTTCGATGTCACAATCTTGTAATAGCAGAATTTCACTATCCTTCAATTATTATTGTACAATGTTGGAACCATACCATCCTACGATGATACAAGGGGATTTTCAAACTCTGTACTTATATTGTACTTATATATTCGTATTTTAGTGCACAGCAAACTTTTCAAATTTCTCCACTAAAGCAATACGTCCGTAGACTTAATTATTTTAAGCCATAAATCTTACTTCCTCTGCATCAAATGCTTACATATCTGTCCCAAGCTGTAGCATTTCAATTCGATGGAATAAAAAGTTATCAATAAAAAGTTATCCAAAAGCATAATCGGATATAAAAGTCCACCGGCTTAAGACTGCACAAACTTTATCAATTAATTTTGATGACAAAATTAAAAGGAACAAAAAAATGGATCCCTCCAAATGGATTTCAATAAATTTAACATGATTTCTGCAATAATTTTCTCCTCGAATTTATTTAGTTTCACTTTAAAAGATGTTCGGTTATAGGACTTAAAAGTAAAGACACCAAATACCCTTAAGAAAACTGTGAACTATGGGACTAAGGAAGTGCAGTCAGCGCGTGAAAAAAGGGATATGAATATCCTTCTATTGATGTATAGACAGGGACATTGCGTTGCTTTCCTATCATTCCTTCTTCCTTCCTTATCGGCCAACGCAAAGTGTAGTGGTATTAGCTTTGAATACTTATTCTCCGCAGGTGTATTCCAAATTGACGATGGAGAGTTGTATATGTAATTTTTACACTCATTCATAGTTCACAGTATTTCGCATTAGTATTGATATACATATATAGCTGGAATGTGCCCATGTGTATCAGAGAGTTGGCAATACTGTCTGTCGTTTTTAACTAACTCGTTACCTGATTGCCTTCAAAACATCCACACATACAACAAGTGCTTATGTTTGATAGCTCCATCGTCAGTAAAGAGTAACTAATGGCATTTTGAATTGGACTCGAATAGTAAAGGACCAAGAACGTATCCCTGGTGTACACCGGCTTTGATTGGGAACTATTCAGCGACTCCTATGGGATATAATACTCTGATCTTTGCTCCTTCACACATGTCCACGTTCATATATTCAGCTTTCTTATTGTTTTAGGGGTACCCGTATCAGAGCTCTTAGTTGATGCACAAATTCTTCAAGGAATCACAAGGGTTTTCCATATGCATACATACTTTGGATTGTATCTGCTGTTGATTCACCCGAGACAAACCCAATCTGGTCATAAGATAGCCGCTTTACTTTCCGCAGTGGGTTCTGTGTTCGAATCCCAGTGAATCTTGCTAGTGTCTAACAAACATCGAAGAGTATTGTAGCCATGAAAGAGCTTCTCCAAAACCCTCTGACCTTCGGATAAAGCTTAAAACTGTAGGACCCTTCCATACGTGCAGGCTTGTATATCACATATGTCTGTGAAAACTAGGCCTTAACTCTCTATGGTCTGCTTGTTTTATTAATTTGTTAAAGTATATTGTTTCGTACTGGTACTCTTTCAAAGAATACGTTCCACAACTTTGACTATTCCAAATGCAAACCTATGACCGAAAACAGTGCACAAAAAGCATCAGAGTTCAGAATGTCTTATTCACAAATAAACCAAAGGACGGTAGTCCTTCGACATACTATCACACATATTACAACAGAGTACAGAGTAATCTGCGTAACGAGAACAATCCTTGAAGAAGGAGGGCAAGTTGCTGAATGCAAAAAGGGGATTCAATTGTCCCCGGCCCATTTGCTTCTCTCAATCACTTTAAATGGACCTGAACGCCAGATGTTGCAAGGATAACAACTTTGCTATGGTTTCCTTTTCTTTCTTTTTTTCTTTTTCCAGTATTATTCTCCATACGAACACACGTTCTTTGGTCCAGAAAGGACTACTCTTTCATGGACTACTTCTTGCGTCCAAGTGAAGTTTACAACATTGCTCGCACCCAGAATGAAAAGGACATTTTGCGTTCCCAGACATGAGAAGATTACAGCAGGAAAAAAGAAAGAAGAAAAACACAGAAACTCGCAAATTATCTCACATTTTTCGTCTGCTTTGTGCACAAAGCATCGAGATACAGACTCCAGTTCCAGTCCACGTCCACGACTGAACGGATGCAAATGATGAAAAATCCTTTCTCTCAGAGATTAATTCATCATTCCATTCGAGGAAGAGATGAAAAGTTATTATATTTTTTTTTTTGCTTTTGCATTCTCTTTTGTGCATGAGACACGCTTTGCTATTGCATTTCATTGCCATTGTAATGAACAAAACAGAATAATTAACGCTTTAAGCTTTAAGGACATGCTTAAAACCCTGGCGGCACAAGGCCAACGCGAAGTTGTGTATTTTATAAGAATTATATTGTGTGGAAGGGTGCTTTATTGTGTCCTCTTTCCTCGGGCATGGAATCAATGGAATCTATGGCGGGAGGGGTGTCCTAATTAGGTATGATTTTTGAGTGTATACTCCTCTCGTATGTAATCATTGAATTTTTCTATTTAGATTGAATTCAGTCTTTCGCATGGTCACTCCGAATAACCTTTCAACAATCACTCTGGCAACATTTTCTCTCCAACGAAATCAATTCACTTAAGTGAGTGAAAAGAACTTAAGCGGAATGTCCTTTTTCAGCGATTCGTGTGTGTGTTTTATCTAAAAGCTCATGTCAATGGTATTTGTGACATTTAGAGTTATCCATCAAGCCAATGATTGATTTACGACCGTGACCCAACTCCATCACATATGCGTTTATCATCGTCAAAGCGCTGCAGTCGCTTAGGAGAGATTTTTTCCTCAAATTCATATGAATTTTGAGAGGATTCCTTTCTGATAATTTTGATAATGAAATCGTGATTGTTTGATTGAGGAGTTGTTGTATTTAGCTCCTCTTGGGGTATTCTTCCCCTTCTTTCCTGTCGTGTAATTACTTTCAAAATTAAGTTCAGAGTCCTGTGAGCACTTACTTACTTACTTAGGTCCTCCATCCCCTTGTGGGTCCTAGGGCCTCTACGCGCCATGGTGTAGGATTTCTGGAAATGTTCCTCAGTGCTCTCCAACTCTTTCCCAGTTGCCGTGATTCCTTCTCAAGTGTTCTGCGTCCTAGGACCGCCGCCTATCCTGATTGATTACAGATTAACGAATTAAAGAACTAGAAAGTCGAAGGTCATATATCCGTTGGTTATGGGCGACTTATCACAAGTGTGTGTATGAAGCTGTCACACAAAAATGGAAGATCAATGTATCAGCCCAAGCTAAAAGTTGGAGGCCTCATTCGTACGTAGAATTCTCTTCGAAACTAGTTTTCGGATATACATACAGGCATATGTACATATGTATGTATGTATAGATGCAATCACAGTATGAAAGCTCATAGTAGACACCATAGAACGCAGTATTACCATAGCAACCCCAGCTTCCAGCCCCAAGGAAGAAACACAAGTTCAATGCAAGAGCAAACGTTCACGTTCATTAAAACAATGAATACTCCTTCTTTATGAATTCAATTACATTATTCCATTTCCATGCAACAGCATGGGGGAGTAAACAATGCTTTTCCCAAAATTTATCGAAAAGCATAACCAATTTCCTAGCAAATACAAAAGCTTTTACATTGTGCTCCCGACTTAATACGAAATATGTATTCGTATCGATTCCTTTGCACTGTAGGTGGATAGGGAACGGTACATATAAATCAAACTAACAACCACCCTCTCTCTTGATGCAAAATAACCATCCTTCCGTTTGACTTTTCCCCCGACGAGGACGAGGACGACTGTCTGATAATAACCCTCCACCCGTTGCATGGATTCAGAAGAGTAAGCCCTACACCAGCATCTAGTAACTTAAATTCATTGAAGGCAATATCTCGATTGTCAAATCTCTGGGAAATGTTCAGAGCTTCAATCATTTATCAACCGAGACATCGTCATCGTCAAACCGAGTTGAAGAAGAGGCGCCTCTTTTGTTCTATCGGTCTGCTGGGGCAAAAGTTATCCTTTCCTCACCTAAAATTTCCCCCAAAAACCTCCTCAAATTGATTAATAATTGTCTGGGTGCTGTTCTGAATTATTTCGTGGAGATAAATCAGAGGCAAAGATTACGGAAATTAAAATCGACCAAATGCCAGCGCGCGTGTGACTGAAACTAAAAAGGACTCCATAGGGACCTTGCAACAAACACAAAATTAATCGCTAATAATTAAAATGATAATTAAGCCACAGTCCATTATCCTTTTCGTTCGATGAAGCTATTCAATGAAAGGACATGGACGTCATGGATAATTGTTGACAACAAAAAAAAAGAAAGGAAGGAAAAAAGTTTAACAAATCATTAAAAATCCAATTACAGCTAATAACCGGCGTATAATCATCTCGACGACGAAAAAAAAAAAGGAGCACACGCACAAGTTGCACCCAACTCTCGACCGAAAAGACGATTAACTTCTTGGCATCTTCATCGTCCTCGTTGTCGTTGTACGTAGTCATCGAATCTATCATCGTTATTACCATCATCCTGCGACGACAACGACGACACAAGAAGACTTACTTTTCTTACCTTTCGTCGACCTGAATGTGTGTTCTTCCCTTTTTTTTTGTATCCTGTCCTGTCCCGTCTGTGTAATCCGCTTTTAGTTAATCATGTCATGTTATTAGTCACCCTCATCTTTGATTCTTTTAATTACATTGAATCCATCATCCAGCCTTATGGGAAGAAGGACGCATAACACACACACAGTTAGAAATAAACGAGAGAGAACAGGACCCTTATTGTCCTTGTTGTAATAACTTGTTCATGCTTTGAATTAATTTTGGGACAGCAATTTTGGTGGTGTTTCCAGGCAATAAAGGATGAAAGGCCACAACAACAAGCAAACTCTGGTCCTTCGAGTATAAAGTCGTCGCAGGACATTCCTCTGGTTCATTCATTCAGTCATCTTTATCCCTCCCTCCCTCCCCCTTTACGCGTATTTAGAAGACAAAAAATGTATATTGTTGCCAAAAGTAATAACAAAAAGGATACACATACAGAGATAGAAAGACTTTAGATAGTGGGAAAGAGGATTTCTAACTTTGGTAAGCGCTCAGCGAACGAAGAACAATCCCCAAGATAAATTCATATCCACTTTTGGTTATGATACTTTATTGCCGTAATGAAAATCATCTTCAAAAAGTTCTCTTCCGGAAGGACTTCCGCCTTGGTTTTGGCTCTCTCTTTGGATGTTGGCTGGGGATGAATGGTTAAAAGGTAACGCTCTCCAAGTAGGTATATGTTAGAAACAATGATGTTGTAACAAACACAGTTGGAGGTGCGTATAAAGGGGCAAAATGAGTGTGTCCTTGATGTTGGGGGAGACTGTTAACGCCTTCTATAGGTGAGAGGCTTCCAACTCCATTTTTATGATTACGTTTGTGTTGCGAACAGAATCGTAAGTTCTGACAAGATTTATGTTGTGTTCTGCATTTGCGTTTCGAGTTCATAATGTCGGTAATGTTATTAATAATGGAGACCGTTTCTTTTGTCTGGATGCGGCTGATGGATGGAAATTTGTTGAAAAGTGTCTTTAAGGAGTTTTATTCCTTTTTCGAATGGCATACAGTGGATTTTTAATGGAAAGTTCTTCAGACCACATGTGGTGGGGTTATATGGTGTGAAGTGGAACATTTTTTTTTCTTTCGGATTCTGTGACTTGGCCTAGTTTAGAAGAAGTGCGAAATAAGAATGTTGTGACAGTAATTTATGGCACAGGTTTAAAACACGAAATGAAGGAAATATAAATCACACATAGAGGGTGGCTTTGTGGATACAGTTTGCTACCTACTGAAGGTAGACATGAACCATTTGAGGTGTGGACTGACATCATCACATCACACAAAGAACGGCAATAATATTCTGTGAATTACAAACGCATACAAAAATCACTCGCGAAGAGAAAGTCATCCATTTCAAGCGAAGTAGCCTGTATTGCTGTCGCCATTCTTGCCATAGCCTTAGGTGAACCAGCATGACAATTGTGTCAACAAGGATGAACCAGCCATCTGACAACATGAATGAGACGAGTACATAAGGCTGAAGCCACCGTTGTGTGGAAAGGCTGGACGGCGGTGGTAGGCTAGTGACTAAGGTAGGAAGGGAGGTGGACATGACGAGGTCGAAATACAACTTGTTAGACATCTATTACTTCATAACGAGCGTGCAGAATGAGCTAAGAAGAAATACGAAGAAGGCTGAGGCATGAAGTGGAGAATTTGCCCACAGATTTTGAGAGAAAAGTCTACCGGTCGGCAGCTAATTGACTCCTATAGCATTCGAGACTCGAACAAACACACTCAATAACCAGAACCCAATTTACAAATTTACTGCCCGACACCTGGCATTCAATTCATCAGCTCATGAACGCACCAACAAATCTCTTTCAAGTAGGTAACTTTCCCAGTGACAGAAGCGCACTACGTTCCTGACAACAACTCAATCCCCACGGACATTTATCTCACTCGAGCACCCCAATTACCCTCATTGATTCTGACATAATTCTCACAGATACACACACGCACACAGACACAGTAGAGATACATTTTAATCATCTCGACCTAAAATTCCCACCCCCTAAATCTATTCTCAAATTCTAGCGTCATTTTTAAAAGGACCCTTCGGTCCATAGGTGCTCGAGCTAGTGCTACCCGGTTTAGCATATGTGCTACAAACATCCTCTGCGGATATCCCGAATACACACACGAAAAGATGGCTAGAGTGAGATGACAAAAAATAAAGGATTCCCCGAAAAAATGCATCCATGTGGAAGGTGTTAAATCATCTGGAAATATTGCCTAATGGATAGTTAACACGATTTTTGCCTTAGAGCCAGGTCAGATCATCATTGTGTTGGTACACACAGGCAGCAGACAAATTTTAAGTCCTTTTTCGTCCTTTTTTCTTCCTTCCATGCGAAATCCATTCAAAAATCAAAAAAAGAAAAAATCCATGTATTTTGGAAATGGAAAGGAATTGTAAGTGAGATAAGCTGCTACAGCGACCGCTTGCATTTGCAATCTCCCAACACACACACGGGGGGAGACCTTTGGGCTCTGGGCTCTGACTGAAGGTTACTTTAACAAGGATTAGAAAGATAAACCCCGGCAGAAGGACACAATATCAGAATCTTTATAAATCATAAATTGCCATGCTGTTTTGTTTGCGTATGCGCTTCAATAAACCATTGGCTGGGTTTAGATAGATACTTTTTTTTGGATCTTATTCGGATAAGGACATGACACGAATCGATGACCTGTTGTTAACAGGATACATGCTGAAGTAAGTATTCCATTTGTGGTAGTTTTGAAGTTGATCCTTTTTTTTTTGGATCGGGGGGGAGGGAGAAAAAAAAGCTAATCAATCCATTAGTATTCATCGTCGTCGGCGTCGGGTAAAGGATCAAAACAATTTGCCTAGTGAGTACATCACCAGTCGGCCCTTAACCGCACATAAGTTATTTAATTAAAGTTAACCCAGGGTCAGATAATCGATTTGAGAATGGAAAATTAGTCCAACCGGTTGCGTATATGGGTTCAAAGGGTTGGGGGAGAAGGAGGAGTCCTGTTTCGACTTACACATGATTTTAGGCGGCAGATTGTTCAGTTTGGGACTAATTTTAAGGATCACGTAATTTTGAAAGACTCGTTTGCATAATTGGTTGCAAGCTCACAAAAATTGTATCGGCTTTAGGTATGGTTTTGTGGAATTCACAGTCGAGTGAGATAAGGCAATCAGGGGTACTAATTAAAAGTGACTGCTTCTTGTTGGAGAGAGGAAGTGCTTGGGTCAATTTTGTAGTGTTTTTTTGAAGAATACTGCGTTTTTCATTGAATACGTCTCTCTACGTTGGAAACACAGGGTTCACAGACTATAGTTTCCCACAAATTTCCGGTTGGCAACACGGTGACAAGTAGCACCTTCCCGAAAAGCAGAAAACACAACATTCGGAAAGAAACCTCCAGAAGAACGATCGTCCCATCGCCTATTGGGCACGACAGGAACAAAATACTAGAGAAGATATAAGATAACTCGCAGAGACAGCCAAGAAAGAAGCTCCGCAGACTACCAATTTGGCTTCAGAGAAAAACGCGATCCACACGCGAAGAAGGTGGAATCAAAGGGGAAGGATTGCTTTACTGCACACTGGAGTACTTGGCAGCAGTAACGCTGGACGTTAAAAGGGCTTTCCTTACTTATGTCCTGTTGAACTTTGTGGGACCCAGCATCGTCTACGGTTTCCATCAATGTGGCTTAGTTCTCCCCAACCTTTTTTCCACACTTTCCTGCCTCCATATCGACCGTTATGCACCCCGAACTCGTCGGGCCGCTGGGTATTCTGCAATCTGCATGATAAGCTATAAACCTTCTCACCTTTTCTTCTGGTCTTTCATTAGAATACCACTCGCCAGGACGGTTGTACTATATTATTTGCTTAAAGAAGCTTTAAGAAGTTGCTATTTAATACAGATCAAGGGAAGGTATACCACAAAGTCCCCCCAGGGATCCGTCTTAGACCTGCTATTGTGGAACATCATGTTTGACAGAGTTGAACATTGTCATTACGACAGTAGATAAACACATTTTCTCAGTTGAATCCACTACAAACGGAGTTATTGTTTGGATAAAGAATTGGCTGTAAAAGAACAGAAGAAGTCCTCATATACAGTCGAAAATTTGTAGAGCAGAAATCAACCCTATGTCCTGGAAGCCAGTTCTTGATGGCTAGGTGCACATTGCCTCTTAGACGTCTTGAAGGAGCCGACATGAAACGAGATCACCATCTAATGGCATTTTAGCACTGCATTCGTCAACAACAACTGCTTTAAATTGCACAACATTGCAGAAAGTTTTAAGGGCCAACCATAATTTAATTAAAGAGAGAAACGTAATCAAAATTTAGAGAGCTAAAATTACGAGAAAGTAAACGAACGAGTTGAACAAGAAAAAGTTGAAAATACACTGGTTTGACAGCTTTGACAGTTTTCATAAATCAGCCGAGATAAATTTCTTGCACTAAAATTCGTAGCTTGGGGGAATTTATTACTCTCTCGTGAGCGCTCTCTTCTGTGAAAAGGAAACAAAATGAAACTTTGATGTACGGGAACAGGAATTCCCTATTTTTCACAAATTTCGTAGATAATCGTAGTTTTAGTCAGCACGGGAACAGAGCTTTATTTGGAGCCAAAACGTGTTTCCAGGACTTGCTCTAAGTAAGTAAAGTTGGGTTACAAACTCCTCCAAAAAGAATTTCCTGAAATTTAACGTAAACGTTTTGTTGTTAGTAGAAAACTCATCTTATCCTCTCAGTATCATCTCCAGGACTTTGCTATGCGACCCTTTGCCGTGAAATTCGAAGGAGAATAGTTAAAGGACACCTATGTGCAGAGTGTCTGCCTACAAGCAGCCTCCTGGTCTTATCAAAATCATCTATCTACACAGGAGGATACTGTTAAATTTTGTTTTAGTTTACAACAGATCTTAGTTTACACAATTTTCTGTTCTGACGAACGTATTCCTTTCATGTGCACCACAATTACATGTAAAGTTAAGTTACTTAATTGCCATCCTGTGTGCATATGCATACAAGCATTTACCTTGGAGCTTTCAGTTTATTTAATCACCAAATTCCCTGAAATTTCAACAAAAGTTATCTGCATGTTGTATGCATTCCCTCCTGAATAACTATAGTTCGTCCTTTCATCACAACACAACACACAGATGACCCAATACAAACTTACAGGGGAAGAATTTGAATCGCCCACTAACCATCTTGGTTCATTATTTCTTAGTGATACTGTACATATGCACAAGGACTTATATGAAAGCCAGCTATAAAAGATCTATCGAATATCTATCGAACCTTCCATGAAATGCACTTTAATTACTCCGACCAGAGGATGCGTTTAATGAAATATAATTGTACGCGCGGAACTACTAATTTCGATTTGCCAATTAGAACTATTAATCCTGACCTCTGATGGCCAAGCTCGCATTTCCAAATACACTTGATCAATTTGGTATTCGTTCTAATGACTGGGTTAGTCACACATTCATTTGTTGTGTCCTTGTCACAGAAATTTTCAATTACAAGCTTCGGCCCAAAGGATAATGCAAAGCAAATCCCATACAAATCGACAGAAAATGAATAACATTTAATATTACTAATAACAGTGGCACACTGGTGAAGGATTATGCAACGCAATCACAGCATGAAGTGGAAATTTAAATTTTGGGTCATTAATTTAGAACGCACGATGGTATGATCCTTTGTAGCCAATGGCCATAAATTAATTGAACACAGAAGGACCTCGGGTAGTGCATACTTTTCGTGATTTTCAAGCTCCGAGAGGGTCATCTGTTTGGGCAATTATCTAAATCAACATTGAACCAGTGCCAGCTATGGATACGTAAGGATAATACCAGGAGGAGGATGTAATTGAAAAATAACATTGCCACGAAGACATGACGTTTATTAGTGAACTGTAACGAGTGAATGGACAGATGTATGGCAGACTGAATGTTTTGGATCGATATTTTGTTATTGTGATTGTTGAATCTTGCAACTTTGCTGAAATCTTTTGACGGGATGCCTTGACGTCTCGAATGAGGACCTATCCTCCCGCAAGAACATCTATGAGGATGCTGAGGTCTAATCATTTTGACAGATCAATTCCGAAGTTTAGTCTGATTGATTCGGATGCTAACCTGAATGCGTTGCGCTGCCACCAAGCATCTCATTGCGATGGAATTAGTTTTGGCCTCAGTTTTCGTTTCTTACTTCGTCCGACATTATCGTTTTTACGCGCTACTACAGACGGTTACCCTGTATGTCTGACAAGCCACTTATTAATTGGGCAAAGCTTTGCCTATAGATTCATTGCAGACTATGCACATTGGAAGTGCAAAACTGAACCTACTTCCTCCTGTTCAAACTATGAAATATCCCTTAAAACTAATTAAAACACCATCCTATTTTACTTTCAACATTTATTTCGTGCGTAATTCTTCTTTTAGAAACATAAACATTACTTCTACGCTATCATCCACATGGATTGGATACTCCCACAAGCTGGACACACGAACTAGGTGGCTCCGTTCGTCGCAATGGGCGATTTCCTCTAAAATAAAACCGGCTAGACATACTCCTGTTGAAAAAATCAATAACTAAACCCACCTGTAACAAATTTCTTCACCAAAAATTCGCTTTGATAGCGACTGAGGACGGTCTGACAGAACTGCACAAAATCACTCACAAACCATGTTCGGTAGAAGGGTTCCTCATTACATCCGCTTAATCTGGCCAGTGCATTCAGTTGCCGTACCGATTCCACTGTGTTCTTAACAATATCCTCAAACACACTCAGGATAATGGCCAATTTATCACACAAAGGTTCCAACTCCGGTGGGAAGAGCGTACCGCCTGGTGTTCGACTCTCCAAGCATTTAGTCTTAATCGCTTCAATCGAAGTGCACAGTGATTGTCCGCGCTTTTGTGCCACTTGCCATTTTGCATAATTATCAATTAGGGTCCTTGTTATGGTGTCTAAACGAGTCTTGGCGGTCAACAATTGGTCGTCAGGCGGCTTCGTTCGTGGACTATCGAGAACTAAAACAGAGAAAATCACTTTTTATGAATAAAACTTGCGACTTTTCTTACATCGTATCGGCGTAAGGGATGATGAACTGGTATCTCCCTTAGAAGGAGTGGAAATCATCTCAAATCAATCGAAATCCTTCCACAAATTTGAAGAATTGTTTACCACTTTTCACAAATGCTTTTGATTTTGACAACTGAAAAGCAGCTGGTTTTGAGAACAACAATCTGCACTGTGTTATCGACATTGATGGTACTCACCAGTAGATGGCGAGGGGATGGATTGAATTTTTCGAACTTAACGTCCATTTCATTTGTATTTCAATCCGAATTTTGTTTAAGTACAAAGAACTTCGCGCGATTGAGTGACGGGCGCTTTGTAAATTGTTACTAAAAGAAGGCATTTGATTATATCTCTAAGCCATATGCCCATAATGTGATTTCCATGTAACAATTGCAGAAAACAATGCTCTCAATCAGGTAGACTTGTGATGGGATGAATATTTAGCTTTGGGAAACTCCAATCAATTTAATTGACTGTGGGAAATATTTCAAAGGAATCCAAGAGGATTTTGATGAAAGACAGACACCTTCTTGATTCCGTTGGTGCTCTGTCTTTTGTTTTTAAGCTAAGGAATACTAAAAGACTTTACGGCTGTTCTAGCGACAAGGAGAAAGACAGACACCTTCTTGATTCCGTTGGTGCTCTGTCTTTTGTTTTTAAGCTAAGGAATACTAAAAGACTTTACGGCTGTTCTAGCGACAAGCAGAAGGGTTTCTTGTGGCAATAGTTAATATAACTAAGATATAGGGAGAAATCCTGCCATAAAGACTCTTCTTAGCTAAAAACTGCTCCTTCTAAGCTGTAGTGCATAGTGCAGAGTGCAGAAAACTGCTTTTCATCTTTTTTTAAAAAAGGACTAAACATTCTAAGTGCTTCTGCGTGCAATTTCCACAATTGCAGGTGAACCGTACAAATTTTACTTGACAGCTGTCAACGAATGACAGCTTTCCGCGTGTAATTGTGAAAAGTAGTTCAAAATTAAAACTCCCTACATCAGACCCTCTACATATCTGTTTCCATTCTCAAAATAATATCCGACTCAGATGATATCCATTCATGTCCATGTCCTTGTTATGAATCTCAACGGCGGTTGTTCTCCTCTTCAACTAGGAAGCTGCATGTTCTGATGCACTATTCACAAAATAGCCTTTCTTCAGACCAACAATGCACTTATTAGACATAACATATGGTTTTACATTAGAGCAGCACCCTCGCGAATCCGTCTCCCTTTTTTGCCAAACAACAACTCGTATGCTTTATGACAGCGCGCAGTGAACACATCTACTCCCCGAGGAAATGCATTTCCCGTTTATATACGGTATATCATCGTTGAAAATCTCAACAACATAAGGAAGCAGGAAATATAACAACGACACAACAATGTTATCATAAAAGCGGAACCCTGTCTCCCTGAGTATACCTACTTCTGTTGCCAAGAGTTTTCATTCCACATTCCGTGCAGCCAAAAACCCGTCAGGTTTTCTTTGCCAATTTTCTTCTTCTTCTTCTTCGTTTTTTTATGATTTCATCCATGTCGACGTTAGCTAATATTTTCGTTATTTTGTGAGCAACGTTATTACCTCTTTGGCAGGATATGCGCCGCGGCGCCCACCCTGTAACAAGATACGAAAATCCCTGAGAAAATGATATAAGCCATTGCGAACAACATATTTTCACCATTAATTTTGCAAAAGATACAAAAAGTAGCGCGTTTCCCTGTGCCTTAAATGTTGCCAGCCATAGCCTCCCCCACATCCTTTGACAAATACTCACCCGTTCCCTTGCTGTCAGCAGATGAATGTTTTGTGAGTCTCTCTCAAAATGCAAGGGGAACACAAAACACACACAGCAGTAGCAGTATCCTGCCATCCACCTGGTGCGGAGTGCGGAGTCGTTTCGCAATTTTGCGTGTATGGGACCGTATCGAAGTGCATGCTGGGCCCCCGCGCTGAATCCTTTTTTTTCTTGCTGTTCTTCGTAAGGACAATAATAATTCTCCATCTCTAAGGGACGGATGCACAGTACCACTGGGGAAAAAAAAAAAACAAAACAACAACAGGAGTAGGAAACAACAGAAAAGAAAGTACGCGAAGGAAGGAAATCGTCTTCCTGTAGTATCCTTCCATAATGTATGAGTTACGGCAAAGGTACTTTAATAAGCTTATCATTGAGAACGTAACACGGAACAGAGAAAAAAAAAAAAAAAAAAAAAGTACAATCTACACGGATGTAAGTACCCACTTTGTGTAGGTAAGTGCAAGGATCAGGTCCTGTGCCGCACCGCGCCGCGCCGTGCCCCATCCCAACCCTCGGGCTATATAGAAGTGTATTCATGAATTTTTCAACGATTCGTTGTGCTCGTTCACTCTGGAATCTAATTTGCCATTTATGCGCCAAGTAAATGGTCTGAAAAACGGGAACAGTCGTCCTCGTCGTCGTCGTCATCGTCGTGTCGACGTCAGTCGATATTTAGATTAGGTGCCCGCACTCAAATTAGGTTAGTAGGCAGCAGACATAGGGGTGAATTGCAGGCGCTTTAAGATACAGATTTAAACGTGGTTGTTGGGTCGATTTACCATCGACTCCGGGGGGTTAAATGCGGTTGATAAAATCAATCATTGATTCTAAATAAGGATTTGTATTTTGTTCTTGTTTCTTTTCGTTCAGCTTGCGGCTTGTGGCTTTGTGGCTAGCTATTGATTTTTTAACGTATTGAATATTATGGATTCCTTTGGTACAGTACTGACCACTAGATGACTCTTGAGTAGCTTGTTTTTGTCTAGAACAAATGACAACACCACTTCTAACACTCACTTCTAACATTCAACTTAACACTTTTCGAGACGAAATCGAGAAAGTATAGACGACTTTCTAGTAAGTGTAGTCCCAGCTAATAGCCCTGACATCGACGAATAAGATGAGTGCAACAAATGGTTAAAGTTGCACTTGTATTGGAGAAGCAATGCGTTCTAAGATTAAGAGCCAAGTTGCTAGTATTCCGCTTTAACATAGACTCAGTTCTACTTTATGAGTTGTGCTAATAGACAACTCCCTTCAAGATTTGTTGTTCCAATGGAATATGAAAAGACTATGAAGAACTGTGCAGAGGCTGCGGTGATAAACAGGGTTTAGAAGACACCAAACACTTTAATCACTAGCTGCGTCCTACTTTCAGTAGTATACAACTCGCAGCTGAAATTGATAAAAGATTTGATAGGACCCATGCTTGTAAGGTTCTGATGCAGGCCAGGGCATACATTCTATCTCCACTTGCCCCTTTCTATTGCAAAGACTATTCCGCTTGGCAAAGAAGAGCGAGAGCGTCGATGTCGCTGCACAAATTGTCATTTACTTACTCGCTATCTATAGATTGGAGACAAAAAAACACCCAAAGTAGCCAAAGCTTTAGTAAGGTCCATTTTTTGTACCATTCAGAACGACAGAGAGAATTCTTTTGTCTTATTACTTTTGCCATTCTGGAGGCTCAACCGGTTTCTTAGTCCATAGGATGAGCAATATTGGCGAGAGAAGTTCTTCGCTTGATTTCATGACTGATGTTACTTGGAGATTTATCTCTCTTCCTAGATAGACAAAGTCCTAACAGCGACAAAATTGTATCTGTCCATTGTGCCAAGAATTCGTAACAGCTTCAATACATGATCAGAAACAATATACGATGATGTGTAGGGGTAATAGAGGCCACAGGACCCACATGAGGATATACAAAATAAGTAAGTAAAGTGGCAAAATCTGGGCAAGCACTGGATACTACATATCGACTTTACATTCAAGACCATGTAGCTCAGCTGTCACCAGAAATAACTGTTGAGTATGACAAGTCAAAGTAAAGAGCAGCAGCGGTGTAAAATTACAAAAAAACGCGTCTAATCTCATCATTAACTAATTAGTCACCAAGTGTAACCTTCCCTAAGCTGAGGTCAATAGCAAATTAACTTACAGTCAGTGCTTAACTTAAAGAGCAACTTCATGTCTAATAAATTTGTATCTAAAAATACAGATTGAGCTATTAAGAGTCTCATGTCACCTTGAGTATTACTTCATTCGAGTTAATTTCCATTCATCCATCTGCAACGATTCGTTGCCCTAAATTAAAGAATAATGTGCGCCTAGTTTATGACCAAAAACCAAATGCAGTTGACATCGGTTTAAATTGCAACAAAAGTTCACTGTGAATAGTTAATTGGTGTAAAAATAATTACATACCTTTTGCAAAGAGAATCGTGATGTAACTTTGTTTATATCTCATGGATCGCATCAAAACTTGAGTTTAACATGCAAAATGAGAGGTTTTTTTCTCTTTTCAATTAGGGTTTTAGATTCAGATGTGTTTTTTGTTTGCTCTTGTTCTATAAGCGGTACTTACGCGCGTAATTAGTCATTAGAAGTGATAAACCCGTTTGAGGCTGTAATAACACTTAATACAGACAGATACTTGTAAACTATACTGTAGAGTGGTTGGGAGATGACATTTTTAACACCGATTGATGCGATTAGATAACAATCCTACGAGTAAGTTTGAATCCCAAGAAACACCAGTCGATTTTTTTTACAGAAACGTTTCCTTATTTTGACAACCAATTGATATGAAAGAAAGAGGATATGGCAAAAGAAATTGTAAGCAATAGGTGTGTTCCCGTACAGACTAAAACAACGAATATCTACGAAATTTTACGAAAAATAGCGAATTCCTGTTCCAGTACATCAAAGTTTCGTTTTGTTTCTTTTTCACAGAAGAGAGAGCTCACGAGTCCTGCGATTTTTTTTCCGAGAAATTTCTTTGGGCAAAAATATCAGTTCTTTGAAATGAATGTGTTGTTGTTGTAAGATAATTTGATGTAAATTAGTACAAAACCAGTGAAAAAATGCTACAATCCGCCTGGAGCGGATCGTATGATACCCTATCCCTATCTTATTTGGTCGTGTGGAAAATGTATTCACAAAATTTTCTATTTTGCCCTATAAACTTATATTTTTACTCGAAAATTAATTTTTAAAGTAAACGCCCCTAAAAAGTGGGCGTGGCCATGTACAATGTATAGACGATTTTTAGATTTAGTGTATATCTGCATATTTGCTCAAGTAAGTTTTTTCGAGTTTTATATGAAAATAATGAAAAAAGGTAATTTTTTTGGAAAGTGGGCGTGCCAGTGGGCGGATTTTAACATTTTTTACACTTGTATTGCTTACTTTTCCGAAGACCTCGTATACAAAATTTCATCAACCTGGCTCAAAATTCAAGGTCTAAAAACTGATGACACACAGACGGACGGACAGACGGACGGATGGACGGACAGACGGACGGACAGACGGACGGACAGACGGACGGACATAGCTCAATCGACTCGGCTAGTGATGCTGATCATTTATATATATACTTTATTGGGTCTAAAAAAAAAAAAAAAAATAATTAGGATAGGGTATAAAAAAGTGAGGTAAAAAAGTGGGCAGCTTTTTGTTTAACCCGTTCCCGTACTTTTTTGCAGATTTGTCTTTTTTTGAGAGAATTTCACCCTTACGCTTAGAAACTTAAGAAACTGCAAATATTAGTGCAGAAAGTACGGGAACATACCTCGTTAAAAGCAGAACCAGATAGAACGAGTAGAAGTCCAGCGGAATTGTTTTGACTGTTTTGACCACGGGTACGTTGCAAAGACTTGGAAATAAGTAAATAAAGGAAACCATCCGAACTTTCGCAAAAAGTTTAAGCCTATACTCTTTTCTATAATATAGTAGCATGCGTACTATAATAATATAGTAGCATGCGTACTATAATAATATAGTAGCATGCGTACTATAAAGGCAGATCCTTAAGGTCAGCATTGCACACTCTTACCGGGACTTTACAATGGTTGTATTCTTTGAAATAGAAGGCGTTTTTACTAAGTCACTGGACTAACCAGATGCTAAGCAGAACCACCCATCCAAAGTTTGGCCCCAAAAGAAGTAAAAATTAAGTGTAAAGTTGCATGCCACAAGGAGGGGTGTTCTCTACTACTACTTTAGTTTACTATTATAAACAATATCTAGTCTGTATGTGGAAGAAGGATACAAAGTTGAGGGTTCTGCAAGTGGCATAGCAATCAGTGGGAAACATGATACAGCTATGAGGGATCTTAAGCTTTAACAAATCTAGTGGACCGATTACATAGTGACTAAATTGCACAAAATTTTGCAGATTATGCGCCTCAAATAGTTGAAGGGAGATCTTTGATTATGTCTAGTATCTGGCTTCACTGAAAGAGGGCAATTCTACAAATGTGGACTAAGTCTGATCTTACATTGCATAAGGCCAACCTAGTCTGGTCAAGTACACTGAATAAACTCAGTTAGTTACTTAGTTAAATATGTTAGGTTAGGATACAGCTACAATCATGCTATACAGCAGGACAAAATAGTGTCAATCTACTCGTTGAAGCAACCAACCAACAAGAGCATACTATCAAGGTCTTGAGGGACTTGATGTCTATATCAGTGACTGTAGATAAGAGTGCTATACAGGTGTACAGAAGGTCTGTCTCCATGCAACTTCTACGAAAATCATTTCCAGAGAGACCCAATCTAAGAGCGTGCCTCTCAATGATGCAGTATCGCGTGATGACACCTAACATTGTACTAATGTAAGATCTTTTCAATCTCTTCAGATCTACCTTTGGCCGGGGGTGTCCATTACTTATGAATGATTAAAGTTGAGAACTTTTTACATTCTTGTGTAAAGGCATAAGGTTTCAATAAGGCCTGTACAGAGTTCTCCGAGACATTAAAAGCTGTCTTCAACAGATTCCCAAAGAATTACATTTTAATATACTTACTAGTATGTACAATTTGTAGTGCAGCAGAGATGGAGATGGCTTTGGTCAAGGTCCCAGCTATGATTAGTCGATATGCGTTCCAAAAGTCAACGAATCTTTTCTTTTTGTCCTTTATTGTTGCAGCCTAGCTTGGTGTTCAGATCCCCCATCACTATGATAGTCCTACCATTGGCCGTTCCATCTGGTTGTAGCCGGTTTCTTTCCATCACATAATCTAGTTCGAAGTCGTCTGTCCCTTGTATCCCATCATGGTGCCAGAAATATGACTCAATGGGTGTCTAACTCTACACCAATGGGGCTAAAGATGGTCTGCCGGATTAGAGTAGTACAGTGTCTCGCATTGAGGAGTGGAAGTTACCCATATTTAACGTAAGATGGTCCAGCTTCCTCCCAATATGTCCAGTTTATAACTCATGTACTTATACTCCAGTTGAAGGAGTCTAGTTGTCTCCTTTTTCTGAGTCAAAATGCTTCTGCCAAAAGTCGTCAACGTGTTTCAATCCTTTCCAACACAAAAGATACTCCGGAGTGAGGATGTGTGGAAGGCAGGTTCAAGTATTAGCAGCTGATACTTATCCGAAAGGACTGCAAACATAATCGATCCTGCACATCCTTCCTTTGCATATTTCTAAGAAACAATAAGCAACAAAACCAGCATTCTCACTCACAACAAGGATGACGCAGGGCCCACACAAATCGTCAAACTACCAAACACCTTAACTCAAACATAAATCACGCACCTGTGCAGTGTAATTCAAACAGAGATAATGTTTATAGCCCATTTTTCTACAAAGTATCTATTACCTATGCCAGTCTCAAGGAAGCCTATTCTAAAATAATGTCTGGTTACACACAATAACCATTTGGAGCCTAATTAGGCGGTGAATTTCAAGGCCAATGGCAATAACAAATACATTAATAGATCATATGTCAAATTTCAAAGAAATTGAGACGTGCCTTAAAGCTCCATTTTGCTGGAACAATTTTTATTTGTTATTACTATCTGGTGCGCGAGTAGGTATATTGTTTTGAAACGTTTTATTGCGATTCCGCTGGGACAACAAACTATTGGTAGCACCAACAGAACAGCAGTCATAAATTCGAACTTGTACAAACATCAGTGACTACACAGCCATACGCAGATACTAGATACAATATCATTCATTGGTTTCGCAAATCCAGCTGCAAACAACGCTGGCAAAAGTGAGACGCTATCAGTTCACCGCGACGACGTCTGTTGGAAGCAAGTTTTTCTTCTCAGCAATGCTTAGGATGTAAGTGTTTCAAATTATAGACTAAAGACAATATAAGACCTCTTTCAGATTGTATCTCTTCCTTTTGTCGGTGATTCCATTCATCACCAACGCCCAAGTGCCGGGCTTGGGACAATGTCCAGACAACGTCCAAGTTGTGGCTAACTTTGATTTGAATGCTGTGAGTGAATTTAATTGATTTAGTTAAGCAAATATTTCATGGATGTGTATCTATATTACAGTATCTGGGACAATGGTACGAGTACGAACGTTATCCGTTCATCTTTGAGGCGGGAGGCAAGTGCACTTATGCAAGATACGAGTCCCTACCAAATGGAACTGTTTCTGTGTACAACTTCAATATTAATTCACTGTGAGTACCGGAGGAGGGTGGATTAGATATTATATTCATGATGCAACTCATTATTTTTATTGAAGAACCAACCGAAAGTCTGATATCTCAGGAACGGCTCAGGTTCAAGCTCCGGGAAAGCTTATCGTGCGTTTCTCCACAATGCCAAGTGAGTTGGATCCTCATTAATTAGTGAAATTGTATATATAGTGAGAGATTTGGTTAAATTCATTAAATTCCAGAGTTTGTGAGTGGATCCAATTACTGGGTTCTAGGAACTGATTACAGCAACTACGCAGTTGTGTACTCTTGTACGGACTTTTACAACATCTTCAATACAAGTGAGTATCTAGAGCACTTCTATGCAATCTCAATCTTTGCAGGGTAATTAAGTAAATATTTAAGATTTTATCGTAAGTTCTTGTGATTTTTTTTCCATTTCTCATTAATTTTCACTCGAAGTGCGATAAGATAAATTGATTTGTTTTTATGGGGGAAAGAGTTAATTGTTTGCTGATTGGGTATTGCCAAGCAAACATCTGTTCTGGGATTCTACTCTCTTTTGTGCAAAACTACAAAAATTCTTTGTACGCAAACAGCTTTTGCAAAAATTTGTCTGTTTTGGAAGAGACCGCGAAAGGATCTGTAGTTGCTGCGATATGTAACATATAATGCAAAGAAGTGACCAAGCCTCATGCAACAATGCTCTTTACGCTCTCATGAAATATTTTCTTTGAGAGCTTGTTCTCATAGAATCCAAAGAAATAAATTGGGTTTGGTCGAATCGAGCGATATTACCGACGAGGCATTAGACGATACGCGAACGCGCACCCATCAAAATGTCTACTGTCAGGCGATCTGCGTCAATAGTCTTGTTAGACGAGTTATACGCGATATCTTCAGTCACAGAGGCGATATTCTGGCCGCACTATGAGGCCTTCTGAAAATTATTTTGTCACGTGATTGTTTCAGTCTCCTCAAGGTGAGCCACAAAGGTCTTAGTGTTTGAACAGTTGACAGGAACAGGCCAAGAAATCGGCGCCGAAATCACAAGTATTCGATGATCTTAAGGAGATCTTATATTCTGACGTTTAAGCAAACTCAAATGGGGGCTCACAAAGCTCGCACATACAAATAAGGATCTCGGCGGCTGGATTGAAAAAAATTTAGGCTCCGCCTGTTTTCAGTAATGAGGGGGCAGAGCCAGAGGAAGTCCGAGTTGACCATCTTATTTAGGTAGTCTATGACATCGAGTGACATTTGTTTCTTTTACAAATATCGACGCAAAACTGACAGTTGCCACCCACTTAATCGGTGGTAGTTTTAACTGGTGCTGCCATTTTCTAGAGGATGCGAACTTTCAAACTTTTGTTGTTGTTAATTGACTGTCAAAGTGCAGAGAGATTGGTGTTCAAAAGGAAAGAGAAAAAGGTTTCCAACTGGTAACTTTCCTTTGAATAGGGTCATGATCTGGAGTAGAAGAACCACAACTCTAACATTTTACTACATTCCTCCCAGTCTGGCTGTAGGGTTTGTATCGGGAGAATACCCGCTTTTGGATGACTATGTCTCTGCTAAATATTAAATGATGATGTTCCTACATTTGTGTGATCTCCTTGTTCTCCACTCAACTAAGCTGGTCGTGCTCCATGTTGCTTGTGATGGGTTCTTTTACCTGAAGGCTTCTTCGCTTCTTCGAACTTCTTACTCTTTCAAGATTTGTTACTCTTTTCCTCATACTTTTTGTACATTGTATAAGAATGTGAACAGTATGTGTAAGCGAGAAGAAGAACTTCTTCGCAGGAAGCACTTTCTTACCTTGATACTCTGTGCTTTTGAACTAATTTGTTTGATCATCACTTATGAGTTATGACAGCTCCATAGTCAGTAAAAAAAATAACACAGTTACCGACTACAATAAAGAGCAAAGGACTAAGGATGGTTCCCTGGTGTACACCGACTTTGATTTAGAACTCTTTGGTGACTCCTACGAGGCATCTTCTTGTTATTTTTGCTCCATGAGACATATACATGATCGTGCACACGTAGGTTTCTGGGGCTTCGCGTTGTCAAATCTCTTGGTTGTCTATCACAGGCATTGGATCACTTCTCCTTTTTGCTGTTCTAATCAGCTTGATCCCATAAACACTTAGTCAGATTAGCTTTAAAAAGGCTTCTTCTTTCCAAAAAAAACTAGCTCTGTCGGCCTTCAATTTGGCAGGAAGGACTACCTTGCCTACTTTTCTGGTCAAAATGTACAAAAAAAAACGGCCACTAATTTCATACAGTAGGGCTCAAATCTCAGGATATGAAGAGCCCATGTTTAAGCCAATAAATATCCTCAAAAAAACAAACAACCTTCCAAACAACAACAATTCTGATAATGTTCATAAAATCCTATTCAAATTAAGGCGCCATCCATGTCCCATCATGCTACATCGTGTACTCATATCCTTCGAGGATTGTTTATTCGTCGGTTTTTCGTTAAAATTAAATCCGCGTCACATTGATTGCTTGTTGCAAACATTATGGGGAAGATTTTCCACGCAATTTACTTGCTGAAATGTCGCTTTACTCTGTGCGTGACAATCACGTGTCGAAATTTTATTCAGTGTAGTCACATACTCGTATACATATACATACAGAAAAAGTAAAAGATACTTTGGTTATATTGGATATTTTCTTTTACTTGAGAGCAGCAGGAGAGCGAGAGCCTCTTCCATTATGATACTTAAGAAGTTTCAAGGCACGTTTGCTGGCACGTTTTCTAATAAAAATTGTTTTGGCAATTTTTTTTTTTCTTGTGTGCATATGAGTATAGGAAGACCTGTGTATCTACATACGTACATGTGAACATAAGCAGCTTCGATGGAAATAAAAAATAATGTTTGCTTTATTTTTGTTTATTTAATTTGAGACTTTGCTCGGCAGACTTTGATAGGCAGGATTGGGGAAGCTCAAAAGTCCGATTGAATGTGTTTTGCACCAAGTCCACAGATTCACATCCCCAACTCAGAAGCTCGCCTTTGATCACTTGACACAGATAAGAAACGCATCGCCCCTTCGTCCTTTCGCTCTTTGATTCTACTTTGTGGATACCATTGTTTGTAAATCGCGCATTTCCTTTTAACTTGTTTGCGTTGACATTGAAAGTTTTTAGGTCGCTGGAAAAGAAAATCCTTTGAGAACTCTCCTCAAGGACTCGAGTAGAATCACTACTCGCCTTTTTATCTGTTGTGGTAAGTTTGCAAATGCATTTTGAGTGGGTACCCTGAAGGATTTCAGTTCACTTTGAAAGTTACTTCAACCAGACATGCGATTGATTTTTTGTTCACTTTACAAGGTATACGTTGAAGTTTCCGTCGGCAGTTAAACATTTATTTACTTTATTCTCCGTTGAAAGTAGTCAGTCGGTGAGAGTTGGTATGCACACAGAAAGCACTCGTGAAACGCATCTTTCACTTATATCGTCGGACGTTCTTTGGATACCTTTTCAGTAGAATTTTCTTCTTGAAAAATAGCAAAAAAACAGAGGGAGCCTATGTGAGGAGAGTAGAAGACCTGACGAATCAGGAAAGGGTTATCTTTGGTTAAAAAAGCGTTTTGGATGGTATCCCAAATCCAAGGCAATGCCAACTCTCTACTCTTGTATAGCCGAGTCAATAGAGCTATGTCCGTCCGTCTATCCGCTTGTCTATCTGTCCGTCCGACCATCCATGTCTGTTATTCGATCATAAATATCGCTCGATCCACTGCCTCATTCCATTCGAGCTCGCTTTTCTCAAGAGAGTCATCAATTTTATGCGCAAATAGGGCGTAACTTTTTACTAGATAATGTACTTTTTTTAATACTTTTCATTTCAAATTAAATTTAATTTAAAACTACTCCCTTTTTCTTTTTTTTATTCCAGAGGTTGTTTGGATCTTAACCCGAGAGCGTAAGCCCAGTGAGTCCGTCATAGCAGACGCACGCAAAGTTTTAGACGACAACAAACTATCCAAGCGATTACTCCTCAAGACAAATCAAAATAATTGTCCTGAAAAATAAAATAAGTAAAAGTAATAAATAAAATATTTAAAACAGGGACTTTCCACAAAGTCTAGCTTTGGTTAACTATATATACGGATATGCTGTAGATCCCTAGATTATCAGTAGGGATACAGTAAAGTGGGAAAGATCACTCTGGATCAAAATCGCGCATAAGGACGAAGAGAGAAGAGTGACTACAGTGAGCATGAACTAATAAAGCTTCTCATAGCGATATAAGCGGGGATGTACATTTTCGCATGTATGTCGTGCGTACCGTGGCTCAGTGGTTAGTGCGGTTCAAACCCCAGAGAGTACAATTAAAGTTTCTTCACGCATCCATCTTTTTTGAGCGTCTGTCAAACTTCCAAGAGAACCAAGCCGCCTGCCTTTTGTAAACGATATAGAAATGAAGGTGCCTTCTATACGTCCAAGCAAGTAAAGTTGTGAGAAGCTAGGACTGGGCTCTCCTTGGAGACTATTATCCCACGTGGTAGGCTCTACGGGTCTATCGGACCTGGCTTTACTGAAAGTAGACCATCTCTTTCTCTTGATAGCTTTTAAGAAACTTTATCTGTTGTTCTTCAATCTAGCTTTATGCGAACCAAGGACTATATTACCAAGGAATATCCACATCGCCATCTGTGTAAGTCAGTCGTAAAGATACTTCCTGAGGTATGTGAGGTATCTGCTTCTAATTTTGTGTTTAAAGCCAATTTTTGTATTAGAGTTGCTGGAGGCCATTATTTAGAACAGACTAGACAGATTATTTTCACCTTGAACAGTGGTCTCTGAGTGTCTCTGTATTCCACAGAGTTTATGTATATTCTACGTCTTCCCCCTGTCTAGTTCTTCGATCAGTCTCTTCTCTGCTTTAAGGCTTCTTCAGTACAGTCTTCAGGCAGCTAGTTTCTTTCAGTAGCGCTGTGCTATTTTGCTGTAAAGACATGAGCCAGGTCCGCCAGGTGATAGTTTGCTTTCCAACGAACGTTTTCAGATCTTCTAAGTCGAATTAGATTGACTTTGTGGCTCCACATCCTCACTGGTATTCTTTTAGATCCTCAGCGTAAGTAGAGAGAGCGAATGGCTACCTTATGCTCCTGAGCCCGTATTCAAGACGAATTTTCGAGTAGCTCTAGGTGGCATATTTGAAACATTGAGGAGATATTCTCCAAGGACTCTTTTCTGGTCATTTGCTTCAGTATATGCTTGTTGAATTGTCCTTGCTTTAACAAAAAAGAGGTGGACCATAAGCCAATCAAATCCTGAGTTCTTTTCTGGCAGCACCCTGGGATCCAGAAGCTTAGCAAACTCAACTGCGACAGTTCCATTCCACTTATGGAATGCGTTTTTAACAGGTGGACATGGACACTATTAACAAACACAAGCTGCAAGCTACTACTCTCTGAATGTCTTAGTCGAATTTTAATCAGATACGGGAGCAAGGATCTGTAGACATTACTATATGAAGAAGAATGTGGCAGTTGATGAGACACATCCTACGTCACATAGACGTGAAATCCACTCACTCAGAGTCGCAGAATGTTAAGACGCCTTAGACAATCGTAACCCACAACAGTCGAGGAGAAATCGAACTCCTTAGGAGTTATATGGAGATACTATAAAAGTCCTGCAGATCTCCAAACAAGACAGATAAGCGTTGATAATGTCCTATGGGTTAAGGGATTCAAATTAGTCAGTGGGAGCACTTGAATAATTTTAAGGAAAAGACTCATGTTGCTGATTCCCAGAGTATACACCCATTATGACCCAATGGTGAACCACTGCTTTGGCCTTACTCTGTGCCTGAAAGCAGTTCTGATTGATGTGCTATCGTCTACTCCTGCGGACTTCACCTGGTAGCACAGAATTAATTCTGTCATCTGTAGGCGTATATATACAAAGTCTTCAAGCATTTCTCCACATTAAACTGAAATGAACTTTGCAAACTTGCCCCTCATTCAGGACCAAGGATGTCAGCATCGAAAGCACACACCTCGTCTATACAAAACGTAATCAATTTACTAAATCATTGCATAAATTCTTAAATTAAATTACATTTGCGTCACGCCTCAATTACAACTCGTTTCAAATGATATCAATAATGCATTATGCAAATGCATTTTCCGGCCCAGTGTCCATGTAGCTACTCACTTTACGCATAATCACATCAAATCGAACGAGTCCTGTACGACAGAGCGTGTTCAAATCGATTTAATCAAAGTTTTGGACAGACAAACAGTTGTAATTCGATTTGGAATTTTGCAATCCACAATCTGAGATATAAAAATACCATCGCACATCGTCACCTATTAGTGATTCATATTGTCAAATACGATAAAGGATCAGCCGGCGCGGGGAAGACGCGAATGTGGTGCCAGACATTGAGGCGCGAAATCGGATTCTCCCTAGGTGCGACCATGAATTTATTATCATCTCCAAACGAGTGTCACACGGTCTCACTTGATGTAATTCGATTATCAAATTGGGTACATGCTTACATATGTATGCTACAATGTTGTCCTTCCTTGACAAGGTTATCTCGATGCGAGGAAAGCCATGGCCATGGGACGCTTGGGGACTCCATTATGGTTTATCAATGTCCAAGTTGCTATTAAATTTTGAAAACTGGACCACTGTGTAACGAGTGGCTTATTGCACAGAGTTTCCCTTTGGGCTGGCAATTTATAATGTACAGTGGCGGGCTAAATAATAAGGACACCTAGCTAATACAAAGGTAGGGCTCAAGCATGCCATGGATTTAGGAAATCCCAATGACAACAGCGATAATTTTGTTGTCTTTTACAAGGCAAATCGCTTTGATATAAGTGGCACCATGTCTAAGGATAAAATCAGCTGGGTGCCAACTCTGATATCTACAAGTAGCCGCTAGCCATCAGTCGCCGTTTAAGGAGTTGCCGCCTAGACGAGAATCAGACATGGAGTTCGTATGAGACAATCATCTTATTAAAACGACTGTCCACTAGGCACTGCCGCTATTCAAAGATCTAACATCGATCAACTTAGTGATCGCACAGTGCGACATGGCTAAAGGACCATCTCGCTCGTAATGTGGAAACAATCAGCAAACTCACTGCCCACCACCATACAAGAAACGACGAGGGAAAACAGCTTAGAGCAAAATTGGAGCGACTTCATCAACAGGGAAGTTCGACCTAGTTAGAGACCCTATATCACAAGCAGATGAGAGAAGCGCAGCGTCATAAGCAACAAATAGGTTTGGCAGGAGAAAGAGCTGATAGGTGGCCGTAAATGAGAGTCGTTGGGCTGACAATAAACTCGACAAAAACACAGATGATAAGCCTGTGATTGAACTCATACGTTGCTCGACAAACAGTTGACAAAGTAGAGTCACTCCAATGCTTTGTGAGTATCCGAGGATAAAACCGAGCCAACCTGGAACACCATGCACAGCAGTCGAACGCACTAACTACTGAGCACCGTACCCGCTAGGGAGCTATGATCTCCTTATCTGATGTCAGAAGGTATAATATAGGCTAGTATGTTGTTTGGAGGTCCCTCCGGAGCTTCTTGATGAAGTTATAAACAGTCCCACTATGACCCCTGCTAGCTGCTTGAGGTAAGTGAGTCGATATATTGAAGTTTGTCAAGTATTTGCTTCTTTGTCACTTCTAGCTTAGCCTTCTCTACACTAAGGTCCCTCCAATAAGAACTTTGATCTCTGTACGCTGACTGAGGGTTTTCGATGGCCTATAGGTTGTAGAGCCCCTAAGATCCTCAATGGGATACATGAGCTAAGTAAGGGATCTGAAACAGTTGGTGTAGTATTATTTGGTTTTATGTGATTTTTTCATTCGTTTATAGTTCACAGTATTTTGCTTGCGTTCTTGTTGCCCCCCAAAACTTACATTCAATGGCCACTACCACTACACCGTGGTAGAGGACTTTAGTTATTCTTTTAGTTCTGCTGACTAGCGATTTTTTTTATCCAAAAACTATCAACAAAATGAATTCAAAACCTTTGGCCTTTACTTTTACTAAGTGTATCTGTATCCTTGTCTATCACTGTATCCATCTACATCTGTTCAGATTGTTTGAATGCGCACATAAAACTTTGCTTGTTTACTTCAATTTAATTAACAAAAAACTCACATGGATTATGGGCAAAATTACAAAATATGAGTGAGCAGTGGATTCTGTTCAAAAGTTCAATGGTAAACAGTGTTCTACGGGATTTTGGTTGATTGACGAATTGACTGGGAAAAATGAGAAAAATTGTTTGAATTCAGCGCAAAAATTTAAATAAATTGTAATGAGTTTTCTGAGTAAATAAGCAGACAGTATTTATTTACATTGCGCAAGCATTTGTTTTTTTTATAAAATTTCAATTAAATAATTACAAGCTCTTAAATAATTACAAGCTCTAAATATTGATAATATCGGTTAATTAAATACACGATATTTAAGAGCAATTTATTGCTTTGCATTTGAGTGGTAAGGATGGAGGGGGTTTTTATCCTTAAAGTACAACGAGAGGAAGTTAATGGTATTTGTACCTCAAACTAAACTATGTATTTTGGTGGAAGCTACAGGCAGGCTTATAGTACAGTTTGAGATAAATGGAAAAAATACCTCTTAGTTGGGTCCTCTAAATGTCCAACACCATCTTATTATCAACGGTGGCGGAGTCAATCATTAGCCGACTTCACAGCCACCTTCTACGAGCTACTTGGACATATTTGAAGTAAGGATGTATACTTCATCTGGTATCAGTGTTCCTTCGAACTGATTCTTCTCAAAATATGCAAAGAAAATACTGTGAATTATAAATGAATGAAAAAATAATGTAAAACTCTTCCTAGACAACTTTGACATCACCCATGAAGAACAAATATTGGAATCTTCAAATACCAATATACCAACTCTTTTCGATCTCTTACTTAAGTAATGTATCCCATTAAGGATCTTAGGGGCTCTACAAAACCTGCGGACCATCGTAAACCATCAGTCAGCGTACAGAGATCAAAGATCTTATCGAAGGGACCTCAGAGTAGTGAAAGCTGAGCTAGAAATCCAAAAAGTGTGATAAAGAAGCAACTACTTGACAAACATCAACATATCGACTTTACTTACCTCAAGACCTAAAGAAGCAGCCAACAAGTCTAACAGCAGGACTGTCTGTAACATCATCACTTGGAGTTATTTAAAGCTAGAGTCTTGTTCCTTCTCTTCCTCCTAGTTTCTCATCAAATGGCTAAACACTGATTCACTTTCGGACTTCTTAACCCACAGCAAGGACTTCAACCTTAACGTCAGTACCAAATTTGATTCCCGAGAGAGCTGATCAAAAGGAGAAGTCACGAACCTTGCCTTCGTATCCGTTTGAAGCTTCGGGAAAATACGAAGAGGAACCAGCAATTCTTCGATTCATAAAGCTTCCCGAGCATCTTATTGTGTTCCAAGCCGCAATCACCGCGGTCTGTTGGGATCCATCCACCCTGGCATGCAATAGGAATGGAAACATCTACACAGGTCGTCAAGCAGGAGATCAAATCCCATAGATCGAAGTTTAGCATCACACTCTGCTGGATGCCTAATCATATGAGCAGTCATGGCAATGTTATGAGCGATGAAAAAGCTAGAAGAAGTTTAGAATCAACCGAATCTTCAATAGAGAGAAGATGGTCTTAGGGCCTCTTAGTCTTCTCCAGCCACAAAAAATCTTAGGTCTTTTACAACCTCATCTTTCACTTCGAGAAAGGTCCGATATAATAAAAGGAGGACTATGAAACTTCGGTGCCAAATCGACTCATCTAACTAACCCTTCTCAGAGGCCACAAATCACTGGCTGACCATCTTAATTGACTACATTTGACAATATACACGTAAGGCCAAACACGACCGACAGCTTTAGGAAAAGCCAAACCCTCACAGCACGAGATAGAATCCTGCGAGAAGTGTCGAACTGAGCGGTGTTAGCAAATATGTCACCCTTAACCCTTTCAGATGGTTCATACTGAGCATAGAATAGATCAGGAGGACTGTTCCTTGCTAATCACATTCCTTCTTTCTTAAATGTATCCCCCATCACTGAACACAATGAATATGAGCATTACGCTAGTCTTATTGAGTCACTCTCATGGATTTAGGATGACTTCTCTTCCAAGAAATAGTACAGTCAAAATATATTGGCTGAATTGGAAGACTAGAACCTATGGTGTTAGCTCAGCTGTCAACATAGCGCCAATGGGCTGAAGGCTGACACAATCCGAGCGCTGAATTGAACCTGAAATCTTCCTAAAGCTGGCAACCATTTCCTCTGACTTCTGTGGCCTAAGTTACAACCTTAACAGTGCCAGCTCTTTTTAGAAGGGCATGAAACATCTGTGCTCAATCTCTATGAATGTAAGGGACTGTATAGTTTAGAAAATGTGCCTTCACATTTTCCTAGTAGATCTCTGCTACCAAGAGGACATATAGTGTACTAACTTTCATAAGAGAAGGTTTTGTGCAATAAATTTCTTAGCTCGGACTTTAAGCCATGTATTTAAGTGCTTTCTGGGGTTTGAACCTAATTCGAATCACTCGACTGAAATCACCAAAAAAAGGAGCCCAACTCTTGGTCAAAACTTTGTAAGAATGTAATTTGGAAAATTATCTCACACAACAAATTCTATTTTATGTATCACGTCTCACGTAGCCAACGCAACTTGTAAAGGACCTTAATTATACAATCAACCATTCAAGAAACGACAAAACTTCCAAGTGAGAGAGAAAGAAGGACGAAAAAAAAAAAAGAAATCTGTTTCTGATTAATTTTCCAAATTGTCCTGTGTAATGTGTTCCCTTTATGATAATTTCATTTCCAATTGGTCATTTGCACGATCCACCCACACCATCAGCATCCGAAAATACTTATAATTAGTTGTCCTTTGTGCAACGGACTTCCCCCCTCATTGTCGCCATAAACAAAAGCTAATTTCAGCAAGTGTCCTGAATACAAATTTTCCGTATATTTTTCTCTTTTTCAAAAAAGAGAAAAGGAAAAAATCCAGGATCCACCCCAAGAGGATACCACAAGAACCATCCCCAAAATAAAGGACACATAAATCGTTGTCTAATTTCATGTTGCCCCACCAATTAATTTAAGTAATTATCCTTTTCAATGGCAACAGTTTCAATTCCAATTTTCCACTGCTCCAGACAATCTACCCGACCATCTATCCTATTCATCCGCGCGCCGCTGCTGACCCACCCACCCTCTATCTCAAGGGTGAGCTTAAGACACAAGTCCGCAACAAAAAGAAGAAGAGAGAAAATGCCATCAGTGGAAAATAAGACTAACAAATGGCGCGGGTTAGAACCAGGCTAATGCGTGTAATTTAATGCAAATGATGGGAAATTAACTCCCGCTACGATGTGAATTGGGACTGGACCCTGAAAAAAAACCAAAAACGAAAAACACTCTCACACACAAATTAAGTGTAGTGTGACTGTGAGCCATCCCCGACTCTATTATTGATGAGAGCTAAGGTTCGACACCAAACCACGACTTGCGGGGGCATTACTTCCCTTGGAATGGTGGAAGTGGACCGAAACGTGACAAAAGTAACGAACACCAAAAAAAAGAAAAGAAACAAAGTCTCCTCTCGCAGCTGCTTAACTATTCCATAAGGATGTGAAGGAAGCTCATATAAACTACAGATTCCATGGACCGTTAAATTTCCCCAGGGCGCGGCGGCGGCGACGACGGCAAACGCTTCTGGACGGAACGTAGGCATCTACTAATAAACAGTTTTACAGTATGACTAGCAAGTTTTAGCGCTGAAATTTTGCATAATTTGTCCCATAGGATGGATTAGGACAAACATATATCTGACAAACGTCAGATGGTGGCGCAATAATCGTCCTTATGCCAAATTGCTCTTGTTGTTGCGAATGGCGTCTTACGTCAACGTGACTTTGACGTTTCTGATATAAACAGACAACAGATGTCTTGTCTGAAAGGTTCGTCACACATCAACTAGATGACGGGTAAATTGAGCATCAAGAGACTGGTTTAAGTTTGGGAGATTTAATCGGCATTTTTCACTTCTTTTCGATCTCCAATTGTGCACAGCTAGATGCCTAGATGTCGATGTATGGGATTGAAGAGTTTCTCTGACGATTTGGCCAAATTGTAACTTGGTGCGCGATACTAGTACGACACCGTGGAATTGCACACATAGTACGAGTGACGGAGGACATAATGCAGCAAGCGTTTCTGGTCGCCTTCTCTCGTTTTGACAGTTCTTCGCAAGATCGTCCGAGTAGACAGCTCCAGACTTCTTTCTCTGGATTTTTTCGAAGCCACCAGGTCGGTAATAATAAGCAACGAATATTGTGGCCAAAGACGTCCCAAGGTTCTACTGTGTGATGTTGTTGGCTAAGTTTAGGCCCTCAACAAGATTATTGACCAGCATTTGCTACTCTTCTCGTGAATAATGGAACATGACTGAACGGTGTACGTTTGTCGGTCATGCTCAATCCCATGAACGTTTACTGCACAGCCAGTAAGCATCTGGGTCAGGTAGCTGCTTCATATTGATACCACGGTCTATATTGGGAGTCAATCTTTGCATCGTTCAGTCTTTATAATGCCATGCGATAGCATGAGACTATTCTTCTAGACTTATCCATGGTGGAACCACTGGCCGACTTCGCTTGTCACTGCTGATACTGCGGTACTGCTGGCACGAGTATTGGTACTATGCTAGTCATTACACATGCCGTTTCCTAGGAGCTTGTTCATAAGGCGCAGATTCTCCCAATTTTCTAAACAACCTCCTTCTCCTTTCGCCGTGATTTGTTCTTCATGGGACCAGTCTATATTAAGGATCCGTAGAGCACTCGTGATGTTGCAAAACTTCCTAAGAGTAGTCCGCTTTTGTTTAATGGCTCGCCGATGTTTAGCATGATGTTTTAAAGCAGGTTTCTTATATGCAAGCCGCTGATTTTGCTTCTAAACTTATCCGCATACTCCCAAAGAGTTGATTCTGCAAACTGCGTCCATCCAAGCCATGATCTTATTCAGGATCTGTAGAGCACTATCAACTTCAAAAAAAACTTCTTCTTTCGTTCATGTTTTGGTCCCCCGATGTTTGGCTAGATCTTTTTAGAGCAGCCTTTTCAGGTTCAAGTCGCAGATCTTGCTTGAAAGTCAGTCTCATCTTTGCTCTTATACTCAGCATGACTCGCCAGCTGATATTGACCACCATTTCTGCCTTTTACTCTGCTTATATGCTCTAGCCAGTCCTGACGTACCCCTATAGCTTTTTTGGAGACATGCTTGAACTCCTCAAGGAGTTTGTTCCTTACAAAGATTAGTATTTCATTGCCGAAGGGCATTATTATCGAAGACCGCAGGATTTTAAGTCTCAGTACATCATCATACAATAAGTTCAATAGTAGCGGACCTAAAACGAAACCTTTTGGGAACGCCACCATTGACGTTACTCGGCTTCATTCGTGTCGTAGTGAGCTATCTCATTTCAAAAACCAAGATAAGCTTACTTTCAAAAGGACCTACTGCTACGCCAAAATTGTGCTCCGTTTTTATTCAAAAAGATTCTCACACATTCATAAAGTGGGCGTGTCAGCGACTTCAAACTTAAAATTCTCCTCGTATCTAACGACTTATTGCCTTAAACAGAAACGCACACACAACTGAAAGGACACTTGTAGCAAATCCTTTCACTTCTACCGATTCTAAGAAGTAGTTTTGCTTGCTAGCCCCACTGTTTGTAGAAACTGACGAAAACTGACACTCCTTAGTTACTCCATTCTACACTATTCCCGTTAACTACTGTTATTCTTAAAAAAAAAAAAAAAATCAGAGCAATAAAAATGCTAAATCGAGGTAGTTACTGGCTGCATGTGCAAGGACACACACACACACACAGCGGTTGATCCCGAGCATAAAATCTGTGAAGACCGGGCAGTAAGGGATTTTTAAAATTCATCCGACAAACACTATCGCAATCTACGTGAGAGTTTTACCAATTTATTTTAGACAGTAAGGACTTTTGTAAGGTACAGAGTATGTACCCCAAAGCCATGGACCGCGTTGTCCTTTTTTTTGCTTGTATTTTTGTATTTTTGTGGAATCATCCACTTGTAGGGTTCGTGGCGAACGAAATCTATACCAAACGGAACAGAGGCAAAGTGAAAAGAATATTGGTTAAAGGGAAAACATACGGAAAAGCAGGCACGCATACACACGAGAAACCAAACACATTCTCCCCGTCAGACCAGAGCGAGCAGCGAGCACGACACAAGGAAGCGAAAATCAAATAACACGGGAAAGCTTGGATCAAGTTTCTTTGATTTTGTTTTCCCTGCGGTTTTCTCTGGTTTTTTTTCCTCCTTTTTTTTTTGTCTTCTCCGTATCCGTCTTATTTTTGGGATACGAATATGTGTGGGTTTTTTTTCTTGCAGACTCCTGCGACTTTGAATGAATTTCAGTCCTGTGCTTGTGATATTTTTAGTTTGAGCATACACCCTCAGGGATTATAATATCCTTCTCATGAATCTTTCGTGTTTTTTCAAAGTTCTAGAGAGAATTTCTTCTCCTTTTTGTTGGTTGTTGCTAGTTCCTTTGGTTTTTTTTTTTTTTGGTGCGATATTGGGTAATGATATCAGGAAGGAAACAGATATCCTTAGTAAGTGATGGATATCTCGGAGAAAGGTACGGTAAATTACCAAATTTAAATTTAATGCTAAGGCATTTGAAAGGTAAAGCGTTGCGAATTGCTCTGTGTTCTTCATTTTCTTCTTCTTCTTCATCTTGTGCTTGTTGTTCCGATTTTATTATCCTTGTTGGGTGTATATTATTTGTTGTATCATGTGTGAATTATAACAAGTGGATGCTTGAGAGTGAAAGAAAGGATATTTTCAGGTCGTTTCCCTTCAATTCAGCTAATGAATTGAGCTGCAACTGTCAAAATGTGAGCAATTTTCCTTTTCGTTCTTTTGAAATGAACACCTACCTATAAATATGTATGTGTGTGGCATTAAGTGGGTGGGCTTTTGAAGGATATTAACTTGCGTAAGAGGAGCTCTTAAGGAAGTGTTGTTGAGATTGTTGTCAAATGAATAAGTTGTCACTGCTGGATTGTGGGCGAAGTGAGTTCTAAGGGAGGTCCTTTGCTTCAAATAATAGCTGACACCTCATTTTTTAAGCGATTTTTCAAACTTAAAGATGGGTTTGTGGGTCTCGATTGCTCTGAGGATGATAGTCTGCTTTAGAACTCCATCTAATGGCCAGAAGCTGATACAAACAAAATTTGGTTGAAAATGAACAGAGCCAAAACAGAAACACTCTAAAAAAAAATGTTTAATTAAGCATATCCTATTTTTAAATTTGAATAAAAGAAACTGTGAGTGAGATATCATTATGTAGAAGGCTTATGTATGCCATTATGTATGAAATGTAACATCATTCAAATGTCCGCTCCGGCTTTGCTGTGTGGCGCGTATCCCAAACGTCCAATCCTTCATAGCTCTGGCCCCAAATGAGACTGGTGCAAAATGTCCATTGTAGAACTGGTTGTGGGGTGCCCCATCCAGTGGGGCGCCATCCTGTTGGAACCACATGTCATTTGTGTCCACATCATACAATTGGGCCAATAGCACTCGCCGTCAAATAATATCATGGACCAATGATGCCGCCGGTCCAAAATTCACTCCAAACAGTGACTCTCTCTGGCATCTGGATGCGTTTCAATTTGGTGGATCTCGCGTGGATTGCTTTCGTACAGAAGTCCATATTTTGCTTGTTGATGAACACATTCATCAAGAAATAGGCTTCGTCGCTGAATATGATTTTTCGACCGAAATTTGAGTCAACTTCCAACTCTTTAAGAACTCAGTCAGCGAACAAACGTCATTTACTTTGAGCTCCTGGATCAGTTGAATCTTCTACGGGTGCAGGTCCATATCATTCGCCAAATTGTGGTCTGTAAAGGACCGAGTTCTTGATTGCCTTGGATTCTCCTGCATACTCTCACTGACAGTGGCGATATTCTCGGTAGATCTTGCGTTTTGTCTCCATCTGCTTCGAAGCAATCTAATACAATTTTCTTAAGCTTAGTTTAGTCTCTTCTCTAGATTGGACACGTTCCCAAAACGTAGCTAATCTAGCTGTTGGAATACTTTTGCACCGGGATGACAGTTTGTTGCTAATGAATCTACCGGCCTCTAGGACAAAATCTGTCATCAGTCAGTGCAAAAGTATTCTAGCAGCTAGGTTATCAAAGTGCTAGGAACGCGGCCATTGACTAACTGTCAAAGGCTTTTGACACTTCCCATTTGTGTTGGCTGCTGTCCTGGTTTCTATTTCGCCAATGGAAGTTTGTGTGTCACAATGCTTGGAAAATTCTGAAATTTTCTACGAAATTTTAGGCCATTTTAGGCCTGATTGGGGCCCAAATGTGTAGAACAGTCTCGAACGGAATCTCCGGAAACCAGTCGCCCTTCAGATTAACCGACTTATCTACTAACCGTGAACTTCTGTGTAGGTGAATCTTCGCCTTCCGAAAACATAAGCAAATTCAACAACAAAATTGTCTAGTCCCGGAGTGGAAAAAGAGATGAGACTCCTATGGCAAGTGGCCGATGCTGTGGTCAAATCTGGTGCGTCGGTTCGATTGGCAAGGAATCTAAATCGGAATCCAATGCCTAGACCAGTGATGCAATACTAAAACCTGGCTCTGATCCAGTTGGCAAGGTGCCTGTCTCCACTAGCCTCCGATCATCTGACAGTCCATCTACAGTGACGTTTCCATCTGTCTGACCTATCGTTTGGCTCGAAATGACTTGAGAAAAAAGAAGTTCATATGATGAGTGGCTTCAAAAATAATCACTCAATTGGCCACATTCTACTCCACAAATCTCTACCCCTAGATCCCTCTTTAACATTTAAATCGCCGTATACAACAAAATCTTAAATGTTTCACATCAATAACGTAAGGCTGAAATGCAATCTAACGGTAATACCAAATGTAAACAACAGTCGAGCACCTTAGCCAAAGCACAGTGTCCTTATTTGCACAAAAGTTCATAATTGATGACTACAAAGATGAGAACACCATTAATGCACACATACACACATCTGTATGCACAGAAATGTGTTCCCGAATTAACCTCTACATATGTATGTGCATATAGTCTGTGTAGATGACGTCCAATCGATATGTGTATGTGCTTTGTTTCCAGGACAAAACAAATACCGAGGGTGCAAGTTGGCCATTATCCGCCATCGGGTCTGCCACTCCATCACCACCACCACCACCACCACCACCAGCCTCCTGTCCCACATGCATACATCCACATTAACAATATTGTCAGATGATTAATGTTGCACATTAATTCGCTTTCGTGGCTGATGTTGGTGATGATGATGATGATGGGGACGAGGACGGGGGCGCGTTCAGAGATCGAAGGATGTTTCGTTGCAGCTATTTTTGTTCGAATGTCGGCTGGCCGCAGACGACATATGAATATGTTCATTCAATGCGAACACACACGGTATAGAAGGCCACTGGACAGTGGACGCCACCACCACCACATACAGAGAGTGATCTGATTGATGGGTTATTGATAGATTTAATTATTGGACACAAATATCTCGAATGAAGTTATTCAGGTGGTTGTATGCATTAAATCTGTTTAAACACATCCTGTTTCCTCTCCTCTCGCACCTAGCACACAGGTGGGACTGATAGGAGGACAAATTAATTATGAAGGGACAACACACACACATATACACAGAACATGTATGTGGATTTTGGAAACCCATATTTGCCATATTTGGGAGGAGGGTTAAAGCTACATGAATAAGAATTAGGAGAGTCTGTGAATAATTCATTGGCAGATAATGCGGAGCATAGGTTTCAGGGACTAGGTAAGTTGTCACTTTGCTGTATTTGTGGTGTATATGATGGCTGGCCTTAGTTGGGGTCTTCATTTTCGTGTTCTCTGTTGTTAGTGTTGTCAGAATTCGGTGCGAGAGATTTTCCCGTTGTGATTAATTATCTGGTAATGGAAACTGTGTGTATGTTTACTAAGTTTCGTGTTTGATGTCCTAATGGGAATGTACTGAATAATATTTTCTTTAAGGCTCCTCCATATAGCCAGAGGAGTGTCTTTAATGGTGGCTTATCATCTTGGATGAAGAACTGAGTTTCCAAGAGATGTACACTGAGACAAATTTTAGCTTTAATAGTCCATACCTGACGAAAAGTCGATGATGAGAATTGGCGGTCTTTGGGCGGTCAAGTCAAGGATCTACTGTGCTCTTGGGCTGCTTTGATTGTAGACGAAGCCCTGGCATTTCAGTGACGTCAACACTGCATGATTGCAGGATATGAGGTTACTTGGTGCTGTTTGATTAGCTTCATTCCGACTCCGAAGCTGTCATGTCTTGCACAGAGAAAGGCTGCCTGAGGAATTCAAAGTTCAAAGTGGGGTCCGGCAAGGCTGCATACTCTTACCAATACCGGTGATTAGCAATGTGCTAAACCGAACGGGCCATGAACCTATAGGCACAACCATACGACGACGAGAGTGGCAGTGGATTGGTCACATTCTCCGAAAAGGTGGCAGATACATAGCTAACCGAGCGATGCAATGACACCCGCTTACTCAGGGTAGCAGGATATGGCGTGGTCCTAGGAGTACGTGGCACAGAACAGCGGAGAAGGAAGCACAGCAACTAGTAAAGAGTTGGGGAGAGCTGAAGGCACATTTCCAGAAATCGGGATACAGAGCACAAGCATAAGTAAGTGCGGCTAGTAGAAGCCATCTCATATGTAGGTATCTCTAGAAAAAGGGCGGCAACGCCCAACGACATCATCACTCCTAGATGAGTGCCTAATCGGCTTATTTGAGAGATTCACATGCTGGGCTTCTTGATAGACTCTGTCTGTCATGGTAGTTCTATGGCCACAATAGGTACCGCAGTTTCTTGGTTTGGTGTTCCCCAGTTCCTTTAGATATCAGCCTTATAGATTTGTTTGCAGAGAAAGTCCTTCTGTCCATGTACCTATCGCAAACAGCTGGGTGTCTAGTCTTCCATTGAACGTCAGTTTCGATTACAATGGTTTAATGGACTTTGTTTAAGGCATCATTAGAACTTGAGTGCTTCTTTGTGAAGAATTGATCCATCAACAGCGTTATATGTCTGTCTGGATGGTGTCTGTCCTCATAACAGATGATTGATTGCAACCACGTGTCCGGGTCATTCTCTGGATAATGTTCTCCATTCCATGAGACAACACACATTACTCAATTATCACCACAATCGATGTCGAGTCACGATGTACTCTCTCTCTCTCGTCACATCAAGTGGCAAATGTAGCGTGATGATGCCACCGATAGTAAACCATCCAGAACAGGCATCTGATATCCTGGCAGACACATGACTCATGCAGTTCTAATCAATTTTATTCCACCACCCTTATTTCTTCTTCCTTTGAACTGAAAGTAATCCTGAAAGTGAAAGCAATCTCAACACAGCCTTCCATGCACTATTCACGAGGCCAAATAAAGTGTCCAGATTGTCAATTGGGGAAAGTCAGTCAAGCAACAAGGCTGTTCTGTTGGTTGTGCACGAGCACGGAATCACCTTTTTAAATATTAATCACAAGCGATTGCACTGGGAATTCTACAGGACTCGCGCCGAGACACAAAACGATCCTCTGGGGTATTTTGAACTCGTTCCATTTTTAGAGTTCACACTTCCTTTAAGGAATTGAATTGTGTCTCAGACTTGGTATATAAAATACGCAAAGCCAATTGTGTACCTTTAGCCCAACCACCCACTCACCCACTCAGCGACCGAGACAACATCCTGGATCCGGAAAAAGCACTGTGTATTGGCATTAAAAATAAATGGCAATGCATGGGGTCGGGACCAATATTTGCCATATAAAATGTAAAAGCCAGGCGATGCCAAATGAACCAAGAGAATGCCAATTGGCAGGGGGTGGTTGTGCTAAGCTAATTAACTGCATGCTATCAAGGATTTCTCATGGTCAGTGGTGGTAGTGGTGGGTGTCCTTTTGGGAAGGAAGCCGAGATTTTTCCTAATAACGCTTACCGTTCGATACGTTTGATTTGGTTTTTGTGGTCATGTGCCATGAGCATAACTTTTGTTTCTCTGGTCACTGTACCTTTGGGTGTTGGGGGTTGGAGGTGGGTTAAGGGTTCCTTTTAATAGCGATACTCTTTGCTCTCATTGATGGGCAATTACAACTGAAGTGGTCTGTGTTTTTCTATTTTTTTTTTTTCTAAATTTTCATTTAGACGAAATCAAACCGATAGTTAAGTATTACAACCGATTGGAGAGTAGCACTGCATGCTCTAATGGTCAACGGCTAGACTACCCTCAGAGTGGTTAGGAGATTTATATTTATTTTCTGTTTTTTGTGGTCCTGCAGGTTGGCTAATGTTTGTAGGTTGTTTACGACACTGAAGGGGAATTGCTGCAAATGCAATATTGAATTGAGGGAGGATAACGACTCGAGATCAAGAATTGGAGCGTTTTAAGGTTTGTTGCCGTGCTTCCTTCTCCACTGTTCGGCGCCACGTACTCCTGCCGTCCTGGGTAAGCGGGTTCCATTGCATCGCTATGGATCTGTCACCCTTTCGGAGAGTGTGACCAATCCACTGCCATTTTCGCCGTCTTATCAATGTTATAAGATGAGATGAGCTACTGAGGAGCACTGATCTTGCGGGGATCTCATCCCCAAGTCATCGCATGACCATTGGTTCTTTTTAGAAAGTTTTGGGTTCTGGGGATGACAGACAGGAGTCTGGATTCCTTAGAGTTCTGTTCTAACTCTTCCACTCCACAAAAGAGTCTTCATGATTTGCTTGAATAACTTGAAGGTCTCTACAAGAAATCGAGGCGAGAATGATTAGCCTGCTTGAAGACGCATCTTAGGAAATCAAGTGGGCACGTTGTCTTTAGCTCTGACTTTTGCTATATTCCATTTCCATGTAGTGGGTTACGATTACGAGTATAAAGGGTATGAAGGATCTTATTAAAGGCGTTGGGCTGCATTCTTTGAGGACCTTATCTCCAAATTCTCTGAACTGAGAGAGGTCCCATTTTAGACATCGTTGCTGTCCTTCTGAGATGTATAAGCGCCTTGGAAGTGTGCCTCTTAGTGGTGTTTTCATTCGGTGAAGCCAACCATGCATGTCCTTGGCGTTTGAGCATGCATATGCCAACCACATTTGAATCCCCTCTAAATCTTATTAATACTCTGATACGAAACATGCAATTTATTATCCCTGAGAATGCCACACAGCAAATGAACACATTACATGCTGCAGCAGAGCTTCATTCTCAGCGAAATCAATTAGACTTGTCGCATTGAACAATCTAGGAATCTCACGTACAAGCAGGCATTCCTGAGGAGCAAATGTACATCGATGACATGCGATACAAGTGCTCATTCGAAGGCACACGAAGACGAATGTCTTTCGTTCATGAAGGCGTTATTTTTTTTATTCCAGAGTGTGTGCCGACTCCCAACAGTGCTTAATCAATTAGCGACTCTAGACAAGTGAACGCACATATTCCTTTCAAATCACCGCTCCCGTCGTCGTCGTCGCCGCCAAAGTCAGCAAAAGTAAATCCATCCCCAGGAGCTAACGACAAAGAAGTAATTAAATGTGAAAAGTTTCACATGCTGCAACATTAGAGCAGCAATTCCGGGACACCAAGGAGAAATTTCTCCACACCATACACAAGTCGAAGCTGGTTGACTGGTTGCACTTTCACCAGAATCAACGGGGTCGCAACTCCTGCGTAACTCGAGCAGTTGGTCCTTAACTCGTCTGTTGGCAAGTTCTCGTCGGACTGGAGGATTCTATTTGGTTTGGTGCGCCTCGCTCCTTTTTCCCGGGGCACTGACGGTTGTAATTTAATTATGAAAAACTTTTCCATCAAGGAAATTAGGGTGGTGGTGGTGCGTGGTGCGGTTGAGTACCAATTTTTCTCTCTCGTCTTTTTCACTTCCTCTTTTTCCCGTTGTTTTACAGTCTCCTCTGCGTATTTTGATGCTTTGTAGTACTTTGTCGCCGCGCGAATGCGAAGTGAGTTTGGAATAAAAGTTTAAACAAAACGACTGATGGCGCCTTTTTGACAAAAAAAGAAAAAAAATAAATACAAAAACCGTTGTTATGAGTTGAATTTTTATGCGGTGTCCTAGAGGGTAGCGGCGGGCGATGAGAACAAGAGGTAACTGTGGCAAATCGCAAACCACTTTTTGATGGGATCCGGATTATATTAATTTTAATTCGAGACAATTACGGTTTTGTTTTTTACCGCCGCGAGGGTGGAGTTTTGTGAGAGGCGAAGCCCTTCAAGGAAGTGACGGGATACTTCATTTAGTCCATCAGTAGAATGAAGCGCGAGATTCTTTTCAAAGGAAGGAGGATAATTAGGAGATTTTTATGAACAAAATTATGTTTATTCGAACGACTTGGTAAATTGAATGAGTAATAGCTAGTTGTGTTCGGAAAAGGAAATTTATCCTCGGGGAGAAAGCTGTAATGGCACAAAAAAAGCTTTTCTCTATTCCATGTTCTGTGTAGGGCTGATCCTGGCATAAGTTCACGCTAAAATGAATGCTAAAACGAGTGAAGTTCATTCTTGTACCGGAGTCTTAAAGGGAACCACTGTCAGATAAACGTGTGACGTAATGTCTAGACGATAAACTGTGTGTATTCTGCCCAATGGCAGAACGAACGAAATAAGTCAGTCAATTTCAGGTCGTTTGACAGTTTCTCTCTCTCAATCTAAAAATCACCCAAAAACGCATTAGTATTTTGACGTTTCTGCAAAGTTAAATAGGACTTCACACATACAAGTGCAGTTTTGAGTGACTTGGTTGACAACACAAAGGTGCGGCCATTTTGTAGATGTTGTGTGTAGAATTTACTGTTGTTAATGGCATCATTATAAACTGTAAAAAAATGGTTTGGCCACAAGAAACGAGGGAAGTAGCAAGACACAAGACGAATGAAAAGCTGATGACAAGTTGGCGGCACACGATCAGGAAGTCAACGAAGTTGACGTTGTCCCAAAACTACTGTTGTCAGAACACAATTTTTGAAGAGTACAGTCATTCTTTCTTCACAACCGTCAACTCCACGGTGACAAAAGGCAACATTCGCAAAACTTATAGTTTTTTCCCGATTGGAGGATGTATTTGCTGCTACCATGAATTGCATATGTACGTATGTATTGACGTCACCTTAACTCCCATCTCATTTTGCGACTTTGAATTCCAAACAAAATCAATACCGCCCTGCCATTATCATAATAAATCCTTCATCCTCATGGCTTTAACCACTCGAGCACGTCACACAGAATCAGCGGGGTGACCTCGTTAAAGTCTTTTTTTTTTTTATTTTTTCAAGAAAAATCCTTCACTGCCAAGTCTGACGGAGAACAATAGGAGTTGCTGCAGTTCTTACAGAAGACAGCATGGAAAACATTTTCTGTTAAATTATTCATAATGACAACAATGTCATTCTCATTGTCATCGTGTCGTTGTAGTTCTGTATATGTAAATCATTCGATTTGGGTCCTTATTTGTGCAAAGAAACATTTTAAAAATGCTTTTGATTATTTTAGTTTCTCTAAGAAGTAGTAAGAGGTTCTGAGAACTTGACGTTTAGAGGGAGAAAGGAATATCTAGTACTATCATACTTTGCTGATATGAGTAGATGTTTCCGATCACTGTTCGTGGTTAACAGTACGCTTTCACCATTTAAGTTGCCCATGTCCTAGTTCAAGTAGTCCTCTTTGCAACATGTCAAAGCAACACGAGTTTTGTCCAAACTAATCGAAAGAATTGTATGTGACTTTTATATTGGGTTCTAATTCACAGTATTTTTTTCGCGTTCGTGGTGGAATACACTAAATTCTCTTCCAAGTACCAGCGAATTCGGGCGGATTAGCTAAAAGTGCGATTGAGATTGTCTTTCTCGACATTCAAGTTCTCCATCGTTGGTTACAAGAGGCCTTACTTTCTTCCAGAGATCAACATTTTGATTGAGGCTCAACCATAATTGAATTAAGGCTCTGGACGTTGCCAAACGTAGTCATGCGAATACATGTAATTTGTATATTGCATCCATAATAACTTTCCGTTCAGTTTCGTCGAGTTTTCGTTCACTTTTCTCCCCATACGTAGAGAGTGGTTTCATTCGCACATTCTGTACGGAGAGATGAGGTTGAGTACAACGTTTGAGAGGCAGACAAAGGCGAAATGACGTTTCCTTAATACACATACAGGTGCGCTTAGACTTTGACATAACGCCAGCTGAATTTTCGTTCAATTATGACATTTGCTATGCCGCTCTTAGTCCAATTGTGTTTGGGCCTTTAGCTGTAGGATCAGAGTCGAAAGAGAACCTTCTTCCCCAAGGATACCTTTTTTTAAAGTTTTCGAGCGTCAAAACAGATATGAATTCTGATTCAGAGTGGCTATGAACTCTAGGATACCTTTTCAATGTAACTGAACTTCTATTCACGAAAGAACTTAATCGCATTGAAAACATTCAACCAGTGACCTAGATTCGTCCTTATACCATAGAACCGAGGGATGTTCTTCGCTCACACACACAATACCCCCGACAGAAATCTCATTCATATCCCTTAGCTCTGATCTGTCCGAGTGCAAACAAACAAGTGAATCCCTCTATTAATAGACCATTCCACCACCGCCACATACAAATAAAAACAAATACAAACAAAAAATTGTATGAATTTATCCCAGTAGGCGAAACCACCAGTTACCGCCATAACCGCACGTCCTTAGGATACTGTCCAATCTTTGTGTGTGCCATGGCAGTGTGTATGGCTGTCCTTTGGAAGAAGGCGCTTTATACATTTTGATAAATTATCTTTTCCATGTTTTGACACATGTCAGACGGATATTATATAGAGAACACATAACCTAAATTTCATGCATGCTCATGTGTGTTCTTTGCTTTCAAAGGATTTCTCGCTCGCATTACACAGCCGCTCCATGTGGTTATGGAGGATGCATAGCTTCTCTCCCACTGTAACGAAGGATATTCATGTGCACAAATGTTAACTGCCTGTGCTAATATGCAAACAGGACCGCACTCAACCGACCAAATGATAGGTGATGACGTTTATAGGCAGCCCAAATCCAGGCATCCATTATTGCTGTCAAATTGTATCGCTTGTGGTGTGGATTTTTTATTTTTTATTTTATTCGCAAGTCAAGATATAAATAAATCTGTGCCTCGAAGATAAGCATTTCAAATTTAATTATGCGGAAATAATAATCACCGAAAATTCGGTGGCACGTTAAGCAGCGCGGCGGCATAAGTGGAGTTTGCTCGTCAACAAGTTGTCATTATTGATGCGAGGCCGATGTGTCAAGTCAATTGAGGGCAAATTAAAAGGACTTTTTTTGAAATGTGACTTATACTATGGAAAGGATATTTAGTAATTGACAATGAGTGGGTGGAAGAGGGTAGCATAAAGGGTGCTTTTGATACCTACATGGTGACGCAAAAATCACCGCTCCATCAGAAGATGCTCTCACTTAGGCAAATGTCATCTTCATTGTCAAAATTTCAACGTCATTATTGTATTCATTGAGCAAATTCTGCCTTCGGCTTAACGGGATTTCCTCAACAGGAAAAGTTCATCTTGATGCAGATGTCAAAAAAGCATTGAAACGAGCCACGCAAGTAGCTACCAAGACACGATCTTTACAACCAATTTTTGTGCAAGTATTGGTTCCAGATCAGGTCCACTCTTAGCCCATATGGGGGCAATGTCTAACTTTTTATATGATATAAATTTTAGGTCCTACATGCCTTATCGGAGGGGCAGAGGTTCTTCAGAATCTTTCTGATTGCACTATTACTCTAATAACTCGTAAAACTCTCGTAAAGGTAAGGCCATGAAAAATGGTGGTGATGGTATTTTCAGGGATTCGAACAAGTGTTTCCCGGCAGCTTGATCCCTCATTTTGATGATTTGTGCTTGCACACAGGACCAGTCGATTTGGCCGTTTCAGACTTTCTATTTACAAAAAAGCCATAGACTTTAGGGGCCCAAAACATGCGGCAAAAAGCGAAGAATTTATCGCCAGAATTTTGTCAGAAAAGTCATGGAAATGCTGTGCAAGAATCAGCTTTACCAGTGGGCTCTTGACGGATATTATCCCAACGGTGGGACTCACTGGGAAAAGGAATTTCTGGGTGAAAATCCATCGAACGAGAAAGTACATATGTTTGTACCATAAGCCTCTCGTTTTTTTAAAAAAGCGTTAGCCTTCCTAAGTCATCCTTCAGACCTACAGTTCTTCAGATCTCTTTGGCGGGACACCGAACGAATATGTGAAAACTCCTTTTTGAACACTTTGACAAACATTTCAAAGACTCGTTTTTTTGTGGGAGTGACTTGGCTTTCTAACCAAGCCTTTTGAAACTGGATGAGTTCTTCAGCTTCGAAGACAAGACAACGCCTAGCCAGCGTTGCAGATCAAAATCTCTCACGGTCTAGTCACCTCGAAATATTTGACATTTTCTCTTCCATCACTGCCTTATCGACGATGTATTCATTTAGTTTGCCTGAGGGTGTGTTCATAGTGTTCATACCAATATGAATGGGATCCCAAAGGATCTGTTGGCACCACGAATTTCTCTGTGGCAGCACTGGCACGATCCAGTTCTCGATTGATAAGAAAATCTTTGTTCCCAACACACGAAATAGAGATGTGTTCTTCGAAGTGTTTGAGTTGCGACACAAGTAAAAGTGATTCGCCATATTTCATCGGCCAGTACGTAAACGGCTGACCCGATTTGCTTTAAACTTCATAACTGTGTTCTATAGTGTCACATTTCGAGTAAAGTTTAGAATTTTTGTTTTAGCGGCATTATTACTGGCAACATGAAAATGTAAAAATTACACTTTACTGAATGAATGAAACGTACTTCCGAATCGTTATTTCCAACGTCGCCCTATCATCCCCTAAAATCTGAATCACCCTGCACTACTTCCTCCACCCATGAACTTGCTCTAAATATGACTGTTCTGCAACTTATGAGTCACTGGTTTTATCCTTTTTACTTCGATTCCACTATAATCTTCGCAAACCCCCAACCACTATCCATTAACTTTGACAAGCGTGCATGGTGATTGGACGCTACCACTCCACTTTTGAATTCACCTTTCATTGAATTAATCTGACGTAAGCAGAGTTTTGCATACCCCAAAACGAGAGGGTTATAGATTTTAAATTGTTGGTATCCTTTAAACTACCCCCCAAACAAAAATCCATCACATTCAGAGGAAAGACCGTATTGTGCATCCCCCCTTAGGGCTAATGTACAACCAACCAAATCTGAGACTGAGACGCGAGGTGACTGGCATAAGTCGTTTCATAAGAGCCTCTAAAGATTTCACTCATGAATAAAATATTATTTAAAACGATGTGGAAAATGCCACAAGTATTATGCACAAAACGCCGAGTTCGACGCACTTTAAGGACACGTGTCAGTTTTTCTAATGAAATTGCCGTATGTCAGGGGAAGCTCACGAATTTCTGATGCGCGACTTCTCTCTTGATTGAAACTTTGAAGTAGAGTTTTTCTATTTTCTTTTTTTTCGAAAATAATCAAACAAAAACGACTTCAAAAACGTGCGTACAGAGGGTGATCCTGCACTTGGAAGGATAATAATAATCTCTAGGCATAGAGTTCGACTTGGAGTTGGAGGACGAGCGATTACAATTTCATCTAGTAGAATTCCATTCTAATTCCAATGCGAACCCCTTTTGTTGGTTTTTGGGATGGCGCGCTTCGATTTTTATTGAAGTGTTAAATTTTATGGACGGAAAATAATTAAGAGTTTTATTTGAGAGCGAAATACAGGAAGTGGTGGTTTGGCTGGGTTTTGGAGGAATTTCAAATCGAATTGGTGGCATTTGGGAAACTTTGAAAGGAACAGCAATCCATTTGAGAGAAGTAAATTTCATAGCTGGAAAGTGCCTTAAGGCTTGAATGGTTTATTATTGAGTGGGAAATGGTCGCCTCTGGCAATAAATGTTCAACATGCCTCCTTGGGAAGATGCCTTCTCTATATACTAGTTGTTTTGTAACAATTAACTTTGTTAGATGAGGGTGTCATTTGTACAAAAAGTTATCATGGGGATTGAAATTTTTGCGCCTCACTGGATGGTGGCGGAAAGCATTTGCTCTTTAAGAGGACTTGCTCAACGATGGCTTGGCAAATCATTTTTGTTTTTTACTATACACTCTTGTGGACAGCATTTGTATGAGTCATCTGGGCTCAGGAAGATTCGCCTAGAGACTCTTCATTCCCTGGAATGACCCCTGCACTAAGCAGCAGTTACTTCCTCTGCATCCATGGGTTAATACTTTACAACGTTCTCCTGAATTTTACTCTTTGTTCAGAGAAGCTCACGGTTCCAAGAGTAATGGCCAAATCACAATGTCACAAAGTTAAAACAGAAAAAAACAATTACACGGTTTTACATCGTCGATTTGGAGTAGATACAGGACACAAAAACTAACCTTTTTAATTGAAATCGAACAGGTCGATAATTGTATTATGACAACACCTTATAGCTGTCAAACGCGCGACAAAGTAGATAGTAGCTCCACTAGAGAGCACAGGTCGAACTTTCGAAATGACTCAATGTGTCAAAGCGTGACAGCGACTACAATGTGAATTGGCTTACGAGGGGATTCACTAACCTTACACAGCAGCAGAAGAAGAAAACCTACTTTTGGTTCAGGGCCGTTTCAAACCATCTAATCAACTATAGCTATCGGGTGGTAATGCTACAATGGGTACTTTGTTCCATTGCCGATGAGAGCTTGTTTCGAGTCGTAGAAGAGAAACAACGAGTCAGAGAAACAAAAATGTCATTAAAGTTTTCATGACGGCAATAAAGGCATTCAACTCGGGCAGGTAGAGCTGCATAGGTAGTGTGATAAGCATTCTATAGGCATCTACCTCAGCGAGAGGAGTTCCTCAAGCATCAGCGCTGGTTCCAGTTCTTTACAATTTCATGTACAATGGTTAAACTATGCCAATGAAGAAGAGCCTAAGTGGTTTATAATTACGAAAGGAGTTCTTCAATGATCAGTCGAAGGGCCTATTAGAATATGTTGTGTGATGGCAAAGTTCCTTGACCAAATGTCCTGAAACCTTCGCCAAATAACCAGAAGCTTGAGGTGCTTCCACAAATATTAGAACTGGAACTAGCACTCCACCAGATAGAAGCAAAAGGAGAAAGGAACAAACTTTTACACTCCAGGTTGTCGGTGAGCAAACGAGTTCACACATCAAGACTGAGGAAAAGCTGCTGTACCATAAGCTTGAGGTCGAAGAGCAGCTGAGTGTCCTCCAGGCAGTAATAGCACACGCCGAAGAACCTACCCAAACAAACAGCTAGCAACAGAGAGAAGATCCTTATGTATGTATCGATTCTAGAGCAACGGAAAGGCAGGATCTTAGAGCCCCAACACCCATGTCACGATACTTTAAAGAAAATGTCCTTATTTGTTTCAGGCTCAACTCCATGCCAAAAATATCTGTGCTTCACAGATCCTTCGAAGAGGTAAAGGACACCTGAATACATATCTTCTCAGAGAGACAATCAGCTAACGTCCAATTTAATGGACTCTAAGGCAGTTAAACGCTGCCAGGCACAGTCCCTCACACAGAGGGACAGTGCGGGGTTTCTACCTTGTAGGCCCACCTTCCGTTCATCCCCTAGTCTCCGCAGCAGACACTTCATAGCTGCAGGTTCTAGGCTCATTTGTCGCCACAGTGTTGTTAACTGCTAACCAGACATCTTTTGTGCTTGTACTCTGTCGACCGATATTGCCTAAGAAAAGGGCATCACATCTAATAATATTGCGTCAGATAATAAGGGTGGACATTGAGATAGACCTCGAGACATGACTAGAGTAAGCATCTCGTTTACGTAGAAAGGAGAGACATCAATGTCTGTACTCATCTGCCTTTATCAAAGTGATACCATTCTCCTCTGCCATTCTTCCAAACTTGTCCATGTTGGTACCTCATTACTTAGACTTATTACTGGCGCTGATGTAGTCGTGTTGTTGGACTTTTTTTGCAAGAGGATCTATGGACATGAAAGCCACTATACATGCCGCCTTCTATAAGCTGCTTCCGCCTCCTTTCTACGACTTGGTCTTCATATGACGGCAGTTCATATTTCGGAGCCTTAGATCATTACTGATGCCGCAACTCTTCCTTACAGAAGTCCTTTTTTGTCAATTGATCCGTCGATCCTCTTTTGATTGCCCATTTCTCATCAACTACCTTCTTCTTCTTCTATTCTTTTGAACATTTACATGCTCTAATAAGCCTTCTGAATACCAAACTATCACCACGTCCTCTAATCATCTAATTACCATAATTTCAAATTATTTAAGGACAATAGGCATTGTATAACATATCAATGGTTCACATTGAATACTCAATCTATGTATATGGCCTACTTTGGCTGACATTTCCAATTTGAATCCAAAAATAAAGAAACCAATTAGGATACCCAAACAAAGGATATTCTCATACTCATTCTGAATAATTTACACCCTGATTGTGACAACTACATATACATATGTATACAAGAAACAACCCTTACAAAACTGTGACCAACCAACCATCCGTAAGGTGAAATCATTCGAAAAAAGAAAAACGAATTCCATTACTTTACGATACACCACCATCCAGCATGTCTGCAATGTAACGTCATTTGAAAAACCCCCAACAACTCAAAACCACATCAACTGCATTGCACTCTTATCCTTCTGCCATCTGCACCGACTCCATTACTACCGACTCGACCACGATGAGCTACGCTGCCTGCCAACATCCGTTTTGCCATTAGAAATCACCCCCCACACACACACAAACACACATCGGCAACCACCCTGCATAATTTAACGGATGTCCTTAATGAAATTGGGGTAAGACTTAACCAGAGTGTCTCACCCCACCACCAATTATCATCAGGTCAGAGAGGCAGAGGTAACCCACACCCCCACCCCCCACCCAGCGAACCACGCACTCCGCCTCTGTATCCACGAATCCAATTTATCATCGGCCAACTGTGGCGTATTCCATATAATTTCGCCTAACGCAAGAGAAAAAAACCGAAAACAGAAAACAAGGGAAACACATACATTATCCCATGACACGTCTTTAAGAATGCGAAAGATAGAACGCGGCGACATACACCCACTACTACCCCCCAAAACCGAAAGCCCGGTGGTAGTTCTCCCCAGTAATGTGATATCTATACAACTAAAGCGTGTGTATGTGTGTGACAGCCGGGGGTGCACACAATGCACGGTCTGGCAGCACCAGTGGTGCTTAGCTTTTAGCTCACATTTTCACTTTTCAAAATGCGAAAAAGTGAAATGCTGTCAGCAGGGAAACGAACCGCTATACGCTACACAAGACACAAGACACAAAACCTTCGCGTAGTAAAGAAATTCGAGCTCGTCCATTCGGGGGGTGTAGTGGTATGCACTGAAGATATTTTCCAGAGAAAATCATCCCTCCGCATGCCGCCCATGTGGTACATCAAGTGCAAAGTTCCGGTCGGATGAAGGCAGACGATGTATCGATGTGTACTCACAGTACTCACCAAGCAGGCCCAGGCGAGCGTGCAATCAACCCTGTAGAATGTGTTAGTTGTTAGTACCGGGAAGGCAGCGGCGAATCTTCCCTCTTTTTTTTTTTTTTTTGTTTGGCGAAAATGCATCGGAGATGTTTTGGTATTTGGATGAGCGACCGAGCGACAAACGACGGACGGTTTATTCACCACAAAAACAGAGAGCCGACGGGTAATATGGCGCAAACTCAACATAACTATTGGAATTTGTTCAACTCGTTTTCACTGAAAGTGTTGCACGTTCACCATTTGCGGCGGGGTGGTGCTAACAGGGATGCCACTTTGAGAAAATTATTTTTGTCTGTCAAACTTTTTGCTAAATGATTGGATGGAGGTGTTTTTGATAATCTTTCAACTTAACTTGAAGTCGATAAATAGAAAATTAAAAGAAGCTAAATAATTAACAATATTCCGGATGCCCCAAATTAACCAATTCTTATTTGAAACGACGCTATAGGAGGAGTGCTATTTAGGCTTCTAACTCGATCAAAAGATGACAGTTTGCTGTTCACAAAGTAGACGCTTCAAAACTAATTCACTCCTACCGTTTTGTCCACAAAAGAGTTCCCTTCCAATGTAGAAAGTGGCACTCCGAAACGATCAGCTCTAATTCTATCAGAGAAGGTTAGTTTTATAGTTCCATAGACAAAGTTCCACCTGGTGACAGTTTGCCATTTACTTTTTCTAAGCTCCAAGGTGAACTGCTTCTATCGCAAAAACACTTTCCACACAAGGATTCCGTTCGCATGTAGCACTCCGAACTGATCCGCTGCCGTTCTGTTCCAAAGTTGCCATCATGGTGGCAAAGATGACAATCTGCCATTCAACGCTCTTACTCATTCCGATCCCATCCGAAAAGCACTGCCAACAAAGAGTTTCCGCTTCGATTCGAAACGTGATAGTTTGACAGGTGAAAAGCTTAGTAACGTAAACGTAACGTAGAGTACGTAAACCTAGATTATTCTATTATTCATTTGCTACCCAAAATAAAATTGAATACATATTTGGGAGTGGCGGCGAACAAGCCATAAACTTACAGATTAACGCCGAAAGTTTCGAAACTAGAAATAATATTATATTTCTGTCTCACTCAATCCATTCACATTCGTTCATTGTGTGTGATTGTCAGAAACACATCTGTAAACCATATGAGCTGTCAAAGTTACTACTTACTACTGTACATTCAAAGACAGTCAAAGATTTTGAAAGATAATACTAACGTTTGTTTGTTAGATACCTGGAATCGTATGGTGCTCTGGGAATCGAACCGCGAGCAGCACGCTCAGCAGTCCAACTTATGGGAGTGGGTACTTTATTCAACAAAGTTTCCAGAAAAGATCTTTAATAGAAATGGTCGCGAAATTTTAAGAACGAATTCTCTTAGACTTAAGGAGCTGCCATATCTGCCATGTGTCACATCCATTGCGTCGAAGTATTCAACTGACAATTGGATGAAATGTTGAATAGTTAACTGCTTATGGGAAGAGAGCAAGGAGACGAATACCTATGAGTTAGCTTTCTACTTTCTTATCCAATGGATCTGTTCAGTAATAAGTAACTGACATTGCATACGATGGATCTTGTGAGACTCCCTCTTGTCGGAAATACGTCACTGTCAACGAATACCGCAGATTCTGGGCAAGGGATTTTTTATGCTGTTTAAGAACGTATCATGCTTTGAATATGAGCAAAAAGCATTTTCTTAAAAATATTATAAAACGAATTTACCATTTTTTGTCAGCAAAAATGGAGCACTCGTCAATGGCATAGTAACGAATTGATACTCGTTAAATGTATATTTAGTTGTGAAACGTCAAAACGATGTGCTCTCTAGTTACTAGAGCTGCCGTTTGTCGCCATAGTACTTACTTACTTTTTTAACAGTAAAATATGCCATCAGATTTGACAGATACATATGACAGATTCCAGTTACTCAGTAGGTTTGTCTAGACTATGCTATTTTTCTTCTGGTTTCAACTTCAATTCCTTTTTTATAAGTTCTGCCTAAACTCTCTTTTAGATATTCGTTTGATATGTCATACACGTTAGAGTAAAACGTCAACGTGTTTTATCAGATTTGTCATATTTGATTAGAAATTCTCGTCTTATTTGCAGTACCTACTACCTTCTTTCTAGAATTGTCGCAATTTCCGAATTTTCTTGAGGTCCTCATGGATATAAATGCAACTTCACACACCGATACAAATTTAGTGCAATGACTCCAATTTATTCATCCAGTTCAGTGGTACACCTTACAGTATGAAAAAGTAGCAAAATACTCCCTTCAGCAACACTGTCCACACTAGCTTACCGCTGCTATTTGAATCTTAATTTTCTCTGTCGTTGCTTAAGATTTTAGAAAATTAAATGTAATCAGCTTAACGGTGATCCAATATTCACTACCAATCATACTACTTTAATACCATCTCTACTGGCTACAGTACGAAATAATAACAATGGGAGCTATTTACAGGTCGATTTGCCTCCAAAGAGAATATCATCGCTACTGGTCCCTGTGCAAAGACGGGATATCGCCATTCATGATGGTGGCGAAAAATTTCTCACCACTACTTAAAAAAAAAGCTGAAGAGCACACACGCACACAGAGTAGAGAAAGTTTGTGGTTCATTGCCACCCCCACAGGGAAAAAGGGGATGACATTCGCTCTTTTAACAAAATTTTCGCAGGCAATTCGCCTGGTTTTTTCCCAACTCTACGTTAGTAGAGCTTTGAATTTCATCCGATTAGGGACGTACGTATTTTCGGCGCGGAAAATTCCCTTTTTTTTGCGATTTCTCATTGTTACCTACTTCAAGGAGATCTGTATTTCCTTTTTTCTATGCCCCCAAATGCTCTTGTAAAGGATTACACTCTTTTTATCAAGTGAAACTTCCAATGGAACATGATTTTCGCGTGTCTTACCATACTTAAGCTACAGTGAGTACATGGAAGTGCGTTAAGCGAAGCAATTAATTTGAATAAAAAAGAAAGTACACTGATATGTAAAAGTGTAAAAAGAAAAGAAAAAAAAAAGCCGGTCAATGGGGAGAGCACGATAAATTGCAATATCCTTGCTAAATAAAGGATAAAGGATTATCCAAGATTTCAATCAGTTATACAGTGTGTAGTGTTTTAAAGTGAATGATAGTGAAAAAAAAAAGTAGAAAAAATTGTTTTAGCTCGTCCTTTGGCAGGAATGCGTTGTGGATTCTTAGTTTAGATTCCGTATAAGTTCAATAACGTCATCATCGCCATCAAGAGCGCTATGGAATACAATAACTGGTAGACGGAGACTTGACGGAATGTGCGGCATGATGATGATGCAAACATCCTTTCCCTTGAATGCACAACGTCTGTGCATTTTATTGATATTACTACTTAGATGGTCAAGTGTGCAAGGTAAGCTCGTTAACTAGAATAGATATCCTTTTTTTCCTTTTTTTCCTCCTCTCTCTCTCTCTCTCTCTCTTGACATAAACTATTGTAAATAAGGAAATACCAATCCAATTGGGACCCGATGAAGGATAACATAGCTCACAGGAAAAAAAAAATAAAATAATTGCCAGACTGAAAGATAAAAAATGAATGACATATTTATACTATTCGTCCTTTTTTGCTTTTGCCTTTGCCTTTGCCTTGGTCGCAGGACAATTTTGTGTTTCGTTTCCTGTGGGTGTATCGCTTGTTGATTTTGCCATTTGTATGTGGCGTATGTAGTTGTAGAGCTCAACCCTCTGAATTATGTATGCAGTACGAACGAATGTCCTGGCAGTTTCAATTGAATTGTAGAGATAACAAAACTTACCCCGTGGCTATGACAATTGAATTTCGATACTCATTACTGTGTGCGCAGGGTGTACTGTACGTCGTCGTACGTATGTTTGTTTATCCAATGTCATTCGGAGTAGGAGTGGGCACTGGGACTGGGACTGGGAGACGACTGTAATCAGCAGAAGGATGATGATTTTTTGATATTTTAATTCGAAAATTTCAGTCGCTATAATGCAATAATAATAATAATTAAATTTTAATGAACATTTGTGCTTGACAGTGTTGATATGTTCCTTTTAATGGCGCATTGGATGGCGGTATCGCTTTTCGATATGCACATAGGATAATTAGCAATGTTGTTGGGTGAGTTAAGTTGGTCGTTAATGTGGCCTTGTTTTTTTTTTTTTTTTTTTTTTTTATAAATAGAAAGGATAACAAACATGTATACCATAAGTTTATTAAATTTTTGCGGAAACGGTTGCAGTTTTTCGTCATGTTACGTGGAGATATGTTATTTCATAGGAAAGTTACAGATACCTATTAGTGATCATAATAAATGGCATTCTTGTGGGTTTGACAGAAATAAATTTGACAATAATTGATCAGAAAATTATGCAAAAACTTTGTTAGATGCTGTAGGGAAGTGCAGTGGGGATTCAAAATCTTATATTTTTGGTGGGAAATATATCAGCGAAATGTGTTTAGGAATTGACAGATGATCAAATAGAGATAACTGTCAGACCGGGCTGTCATTTCTGACAGTTAAAGAGTGGTGAGAGATCTGGCGTGTTGGTGAAACATTTCACGAAGAGATCTCGGTCAGGAACTAAAGCCAGAAGAACATGGATTGGACTATAAAGGCTTCCCTAAATGAGGTTAGATTAGTTTGGCTAGGTATAAACATACTTAGACAAAAAGGGTCCGGTTCTACTACCAAAGAGCACCATTACCACCTACAAAAGTATTCCCGAACATTGATTAGACAAGACACTAACCAACCAGAGGTTTTGTAAAGCACAAGATGCGTCTTAATCCGACAGAGGACAAGTCGAAGACCAGAAGCTCTCGGCGGCGTCTTCTTTTTGCTGCATAAAAGATGAGAAATATTGTCTTCCTCTTCCTCGTCTCTACAGTGTCTACAAAAATCGTTGACGGGAAGGCATGCGTGCAAGGAGATGTCTAGCAAGAAAGATGCTTGGCCTGGCATCTAGTAAAGGTGAAAATTAAATTGGTTCCACATCTCCAAGAGAGACAAGCAGCAACGAATGACGGCCTTTGATGCAGGGATAGGCGATTTTAGGTACTTAATTGCCGCTATGCTATTGGGCAAGACGGAGGTTGTTTTGATTGAAAAATCTTGGCTCAATGGGTTTGTGAAGAAGCCGTTTCTGGAATAAGGCGTATTCAAAAAGGACTCAAGAGACTCATTTACTGAAAATCCACTGTTTAACGTGTGCTTTCCGATGGTGGCATCATCGTGCGATTCGACGTCACTTGATAACATCTTAAGGTACTGTAAGCTCATTGCTATTAAGGCCTTGCAAGCTAATACTCACTTTCATTTTGTATCCCCTTATGGATCCTAGTGACTCTTTAAAGTTTCCATGGCATCGTGTGCGACTTTTTGGAATGTGCTTCAGTCCTCCCCAACTCTTTGCTAGTTACCGTGTTTCCTTCTCGACTGTTCTTGGCCATGTACTTCTCGGCCCGTCTTATACCCTGACATCTTGAGTTAGCAAGTCCAATTGATGCGTGTGACACCTTTTCGGAAAGGGAAACCAATCCAGTTTGAGTTCCATCATTGTAAGGTTGCATCTATTGGCTCATGGTCTGTTCTTGACTCCCTAGGCACCTACTAATGAACGTTTGGAGCTTTCTTGTAATAGAAGCGATCACGGACTCAAGTTTGGAAAACGAAGTTTCGACTAACTTGTTGGTTAAGCTAATTGCAGTCGAAAAGCATTGAAGGATCAGACTTTATGCCGCTGCATCTCAGACCCAACATATTCGCAACTCTCTACTCTCTAAAGCATTCTCCCACTAATTTATGTACATGTGTGCATATGAGCGGATGGCACCGCGGCCATATCGAATAGCCCTCTATTCTTTTTCTCCTTTAAGCGAGGCTTTGATGAAGGTAGGACACTTTACTGTTCTGGTCCGCTTGTAAATCCTCATTCAGAACAAAGAACTATCAAAGCTAGATGTTGAGCGATGCTGCAACCACCTATGAGTTCTTTCTTGATTGTGGTAAGTCGCAATTACTTAGTTGATGATTTGTCTCTTGCTTTTGAAGCAAGTCCTTAGAATGTTATGTCCCGACACCCAACTTACTTACTTAAAGGGCTCCTGACCGATATAGAGTCCCTGCTTGAGAAATCGTTGCTTTTCATCCTCTGAGGTCCCGGGCATGCTGCTTCCAGTTGTGAAGACCAAGTTTTCTTGCATCGCGACAACTTGTACTTTGTACCGGAGGTTCGGTCTTCTTCTCCGTCTCGAATCTGGAGGCTGGGATTCGAATATCCTCTTGGCTGGAACATTGTTGTCCATTCGCTCGGTATGGCCGAGCCAATGTATTCTGCGTATATGGGCTTTTTGGACTATATTCACATCCTGGTACAACTCATAGAGCTAGCGGTTGTATCTTCTCCTCCATTCGCCCTCCTTCTTTCTTCTAGTAACGTTGCTTAACATTACCCAGTTCATGATAAGTCTTATGTAAGCCCTCTGCACTTAAGATGGTGCGTTCAGTCCCAAGACGAGCTGCATTCTTAAGTGTGGTCTCCTTCCTAAAGTTCACGACTAAAAGATAATCGAAATCTTAACTCCATCCTCAATAAGCAATTCAATTCCTTCCGTTGAACTAAAAAGAAAAAAAAGTCAGTTCTAACTAGATATCCTTATTAAAAAGAGAAAAGGATTTAATTTATAATACAAAATCGATTTGCAACCTCATTACACGGTTTCATCGTGGATATTACTCTCAACATAAGAATGAAAGAAAAAAATAAATAAAAATACAAATCCTTATACCTGTAATTGACTAAATGGTATCTTACCTTCTGGGCTCTAAGGACATTCAAGGAAAACGCTGAACATGATGATGATAATCAGAATTTATTGTATACAACTTTTATAAGCCCTAAAAGCATCGAGAAGAAAAGAAAAGAAAGGGTATTATGCAAAAGGATACCCTTTTTTGTCGCATGCTTAGGCGTATCCCTTACAATCCATTTCTCTTGCTGTTACTAAGAAATAAATAAAAAGATATTCACTGATGCTATTGTGCTTTATTAGCTTACTAATGGTTATAGGTGGTTCGGGTTAAACAGATGTCTTAGAGAGCACAGCGACTGTATATGCTAAATAATTCAAATGCTTACCTTAAGGACTTTTTCGGTCTTTGTTCCTTTTAATACCTATGTTCAGAGCTTTAGAGGCACATGATGATTTTCTTCTAGTGTTAAGGATGATTAAGTGATTTGGTCAAAATGCGTCTACTTTCTCAGGATAAGTAACTGCAAGCCTGAACTTTATAGTCCTTTTGTAGTGTCCGCGTCATTTCTCAAAATATGAGACATAAGTCGTCCTTTACCAAGGGACTCATTGCCCCGCAAATTGTAACTCATTTTGGCTAAAAACCACTCTCACCGCAAATTTCTCAATTACAACCAGAAATCCTTCTCAGCAAATTTGATTTAATTTTTAATTGTCCCCCAAGCAGCACAGAACAGGCAACAAATTTCTCCATTAAAAATGAACCTAGTCTAAATTTTCTGCCTTGCAAGGAGTAAGGCTCTGACTGCCTCCTATTTATAATGCCTTTTGCCAAGCTCTCCTATTGACCTCGTTACCACACATCCATTAAACGAAATGCATCGTCCACATAGAGGGAAAACCCCCCTCCATTTTTGGCCTCTATTTTTAGAAATTGCAAACGTTTGCAGAGTAGTTGCTAGTCCCCTTGCACACTGGACTTGCCCTATACACATAGTTGTGCATACACAAAGTGATGACCCACAAAAAGAAAAGGTCCTTTCTATCTAAATAGCATCATTACATAAAGCGAAAGATTCATTTTCAAGCCAGGACACAGGCACACAAGCAAAAGCAGAAAACTCATCGCATGGGGACATTTTCTATTCATCAGGATCAAATGCTAAAAGAGAAAACCAAAAAAAAAAGCAAATGAGGATAGCATAATGATTTTATTTGTCATCCAGGATTTTGGTAAAAACGAATCAAACTACACATCCATAAAGATGGATAAAAGAATGGAATCTTTCTTCTCGTTATCATAAGTGGAAGGAGCTAAGGGACTGCAACATCAAGGATACCAACAGAAAAAAAAATAAATTCCATCTTCTTCATGCGTCGCCAACCTTATTCTTTGTATTTGCATTTCATAAATATTAAATTCCACTAGGATACACTCTCTCTCTCAAATGCAGGGCAGGGGGTAGGGTCGAAACGAATCTCGTCCTGGCATAGGCACAGGCCCAGAGCCAGACATATCCAATTCACATTGGCAGCCAACCAAAGACAATCCGCAAAATTGCAGGAGTTCTTCCTTTCGTCCTTTTATTTAGAACGGCGGCGGCTAGATCGGCGGCGCTGAAGCATTGGATGAGTTTAAACAGAATTTGTTTTTCAATTTTTTTTGTGAAAGGACATCTCACCGTTGTCGTCTCGTTGTTGTCAAGTGGAGAAAACACTTTGGCAAAATAAATTGAAAAACAAAAGAATCTTAAAGGCGAAACAAAATTTCAAACAACAAGGACCAAGCTAGAGCAGGATGCATCCATCCATCGAGCAAAAGCATACCTCATGTTTCCACTTAAAGATAGTTGATCCAAGTGAAGTGTTTAACGCCGTCCTTCCCCAATAGACGACGACATGAGATTGTCGTTAGCGTCACACATACACATGAGGGTGATAAGTGCACAAGGATCCATCTTCGACAGGAATGCACAAAGGATAGAGAAAATATCTCCTATGTTTGCCTAATTTGTCTACTTTTCAGAGACTCTTACCAATTAATTGCTCTGATGAAAAGTTCAAAAACTTCGTCCTGCCAACGCTGCTGCTGTGTCGGTATCCTCCTTTTTCGAATTGATTAAGACTGTAACGACATTCCAATTGAACTTTACCTACACACATACACACATACATACACAGAAGGATAAAGGAAAGTCACTTGAAAAAGAGTGCTCACTAGGAATGCTGAGATTTGAATAAAAGGATGCGAATGACAAACCTGCAGAGTGCAGAGGGAAAGAATTATAACACTGACATTGTACTCCCGCCGCCGCCGATGAAGATGATCAGAGAAATAAGGTAGACAGGTGGAATGAATGGAATGGAGGAACAGAAATACTCGCGAACGCGAACCAATTTGGCAGGATATCAAGAGGATTAACACTAATGACATTGCAAGTTCCTATTGCGATTTGTGAATGCGGTAACAAGACATAATGGAATAACAGAGGGATCCGATGAATAATACTTCTTCTTTTGCGGGTTCAATTAAACTGCAGAGGTTTTTCAAATTCAGATTAAGGACTATCGCGAGTGCTCGACATTGAACGGGAGTGAGTATTCGAATTTATTGATCAGCAATCAGAGAGAGACTTTTGAAAGGATTTGGGGTTATGAGTGGCACATGTTTCAACATTTGGAGCACGAGGAACCTTTCAAGGTTGCGAAGAAAATATTGAAAATTTGAAAATAAACACAATCTAGGAACTAATTATGCCCAATGAGCTGTCAACAATAGAGAGCACACTCAATTTGGCTGACATTCACTAGGCTCCGCCCACAAAGTGTCAATTGACCCCAAATATTCATGGCACAAACTTCTTTATAGACGGCCGCCATTCAGATCAAAATGTCGATAAGGAAGTTTCGAACAAAATTCATCGTCTAAGGGTCGGCTTAGGCTATGAGCGGCAGAAAAAACTAAAGCATATCAAATTGAATGACAGTTGAGTGACAAACTTCATTTCTGAGCGACAGAGTTGCGGAAGCTCGTGGTAGAGATGTTTTACTGCTTTCTCTCTTGTTGCAATATTCTTAGTTTGGGACCACTGCATTCCTCGCTCTTTTTGGGTTATTGCCACGCCTAGTTTTTTGGTTCCAACTTGTCTAAAACTAGCGAAAAACATTCATGAACCGTTGTTCCATTCTTGGTCACCCTAACATAACCTCTGCTGGAGCTGTCCACATAAAAGAGGACAGAAAAACATCCTTTTCTCAGGCAGAGGAAGGACCATAACAGATGCTAGACCGAGGAGAGAGACCTTATTGCGGCAAGGATGTTTTCAATTCTTAGCAAAAGGTAAAAAGAGCATACCAGGGATTCAAAGCCAGAACAGAAGCTTGTAAGGATGACAATGGTAACATTGTACAAATATAGCTGCATGGGTATAGAAAGAACACTCTTGCCATCTGTCAAAAGACAACCATGACAGCAAATGGACACCTTGTCATACTCGTTCGCAGCTTGTTTTGATTAACTTTGGTTTCTATTTTACAATTTCTCCATGTCAAACCTATTAGGTTTCCAAATGACAGTTGGCAAAAAGCAAATTGAAATTCCAGCTCATTGTCTGTTTAAAGACTAGGTACCACTTAATTACATGGGGATAAAATTCCACACTATCACGAAAAAACACTGAAAGCCCGCTAAAATTACCCTCAAATTAATTGCACTCAAATTAATCAACCTCCTCCAACACTATAAAACCCAAAACACACAGTGTGACAGGCGGAGGACGACGACGACTCAAATATCCCTCAATATGTTGGGCCGATTTAAATGTCACAAAGCCCATCTCTCCATCTCTAATGTGGGCCCCATCAAGAACGCATCCATCAATTATCCATCCCGTAAAAAGGTAAATGAAATCCATTCAGGACACACCATATCATCAACGAGCAGGATTTTATTGTAAATGCCATTTACATGTGAATGCTAAACTGTACTTATGTAGGTATGTGTATTGTGTATCCTTGTTGAATCCTACCCTCGATTCTAAGCACGACGAGTACACATACACTTGAGAGAGGACTTTTCAACTTTATGGACATTCCGAATGCAGACGAACTAAATCAAAATGTCCTAGCACACTCATTGAAATAAAAAAAAAAAAGGAGCTTGAATCCTGAAACACCAAACCAACCATGTGTGTGGGTGGTTGATAGAAGGGATTGAATTGGTTGGGGGATGGTTATCTGTCCCATTATGACTCCCGCATCTGTCTATTCAAGCAATTTGCACACACTCAATCCAGGATTCACCACCACCAGCAGTAGTAGTAGCACCAGTAGCAGGATAACTCTGACCGGTTGGTGCGCCATCAAAGGGACTAGGACGAAATTTCAATTTAGCCTGTACCCAGAGTTGTCACGAACAGAAGATTTGTTCGTACCGGACAGCAGAAACAAGGCCACACATGCAGAGTGCCCGGCTCCTTCTCAAAACAGGACGAGTATATGGCCACTATGATAGCTTATCGTTCATCAAAATGTCAGTAAGTACCTATCGGGTCATTGTTGGGACATCCCCATAACGTACAGTAGTCAAACGCAGAGTGGTCACATACGCAAAGTGTGTGGGTATGGTAGTGTGTCGCATACATTTTATCATTTTAGCCGTCGTGTCCTTGCTATGCGTGCTCCTGTTCATTCGATTTTGTTACACGATATACAGCAACCATTGCGATGTAATCCTGATTCCATTTAATGCGATCTCTAGTGGTGTTCTTTGGGGGGGGCAGGGATGATTTCGAAGAACTAAGTGAATATTTACTCCAGGACACTTCCTAATTATGATTTTTATCAATCGTAAAAATAACTTACAATATCATTGTCAGCACCCATACGCACGCACGCAAAATGCGTGTGATAGCCAATTCCGGAGGCGATTTTCGCAAATGACGACATATAATTTAGTTAACTGGTACTTCAGGCAGCAATACCAGGGAGTGCACACCCCGAGGAGGTGTAGGTTTGTGTAGCCAATCTATGTTCATGGTTTATTGAGATTAATTATTATTTTCCCCTAATAAGGAATAAGTGGATTGTGTTCTATAAAAAAAAAAAACCCTTGACAGCCGTAGGTGATGCCTTTAAAGTAATTTTGACTTATCCAATGGGAGAGAGATTAAAGCGGATAGTAGTGGCAACAACTTGAAGCAGACTTAGGGGTTTATTGAACTCAATTAAGAGGCCCAGTCCAATCATGATGCACAATGCACAAATGTCCTTGCAATTGAGTTTTGATAGATTTGTCAGACTCTTCTTGAAACAAACTATAGGTCCTTGTGAATCACTCAACATCAGAGACTCATACAAACTCCTGGATGACTGTGGCATCTTCGAAGTAGAGCCTGACTGTCCAACGAGAAGAAGCTGCGTCCTGTTCAGAAGAAGTAGAAGATTATCGTTTGCTGCTATGTCATATCAGAAGGGGACAGAGCCCTGACCGAGCCCAGTGACGCTAACAATTAGTGAACCGCCACTCTTGGCTAGCAACCCCAACTCTAACCCCAACTCTTTGCCAATTGCTGTGCTTCCTTCTCAACTGTTCTGGTCACGTACTCCTAGGAACGTATGTATGGCCTATCGACATCCACTTTCGTCGTCATATGGTTGTGCCTATAGGTTCATGGCATGTTCTCTGATAAAACTCTTCGCTAGAGATGCGTCTTGGCCAGAATATCCTTAAGATGTAGCGCAGGCACCTATTGCAGCTTCCTCGTGATAGTGACGGTCACTCTCCAGGTACCACATCCATATAGCAGTACGGATTCAACGTTGGAATGGAGCTTGGTGTTTAAGCATTACTTCGCCAAACTGTGGATTGCATCCGAAACGTAGCTTTACCTATTCGGCTGACTGCATCCAGTTCGGTTTCGCCATCGGTTGAGACAATACTCCCAAGGTATTGGAAACTCTCTACTTTCTCAACCGTTTGTCCAGCAATGCATTTTTGTTTTTGCCGAGTTAATGTTCAGCCCGACGACGTCTGCTTCCCTCTCCACATTTGCTTTCATTTGGAGAAGGTCCATTATTCTGTGCGACAGAAGGCATACATCATCGGCGTAGTCGAGGTGCTTGAGTTCAATACGTTGGATGGAATCTTATATGCGACACTTAACAGAGACATGCCTCATTTGTTCTTACAAGACAAAGGAATCCCTTTTTTGCCATAGGTACCAAACATTCCATAGAAGGGGACCTAGCACCGACCCTTGTGGGACACCTGGTGGCCTTTTTAAAGGAAGAAAAAACACCTTCGCCTCAGTATAATTGGCTTACCCAACACTTAACACACAAAGCGCGAGGGTAACCTCCTTTAAAATGTACACAAGTGCCTTCCATTTGATGACAAGCTGTTAAGGGTACTCGTTACGAGGTAAATCAAAATATCAACACCGAATGGGTAGGTACTTTGACTTAACAACCCTAAAGCCACTCTGATTTCAGTCATAATTCTTTATTTATTCATGTGTCATTTGCCAGCTAAGGACGAATTTAAATAATTTACTCTTTATGGTCAGTCCCCAGAAAATTGACATTTACACAGTCACGTTTGAAAGTTTCCCATGAAATCTGTCATCAGATGTGCCAGCACCTTCATTCAAAATGTGAGAAAACTAATTATTATACTTGTATCCATTCACAAAGCAATACACAAATTAATTATTTCACTCGAAGGATATATGAAGAATAAAGTCAACTTAACCTACATACTCTGCTGAAAGCAAAGCGGCGATTCATTAAGGATTCATTAGACTCGCACAAAGCTAAAAATATTATCCTTTGCGCCTATGTGCCGCTTAATTTAAAATTACCCTTCGTGGAAAAATGCGCAAAATTTTAAACTGTTCTCGTGGGTTTTTACATCCTCATACGGAAGGTATGTTACAGTCCACACTGTGTACAGAGATTTGTGATATTTTTTTTCCCTTTCAAGCGAAAAAAAAAACTCTTCGCTACTTGCAAACAAAGGGAAAGGCAAAAGTTTATGAAAATTCAGTTTGAAATGTTTCAGGATAAAGGCACATGTGTGTGCCTTGACTGGAATGGAACTCAGGACTTTTCGGCACAAGTTATGAACATAACTTGGCAGGAGTTTGTGTTGTTTCTTAATTGAACGTGTGTTTAAATTTTTTTTCACTTTTTTTGTGAAACTAAAATCCGAAATACCTTCCAAAAGTTCTTTGCCTCTTTGATTGGAAGAGAGTATTAAAAAGTTTTGAAAGTATTCAACTGCCCATTTGTTTGCTTCAAAATATTTTATTACAATGGAGGACTAAGTGGAGCGGGAGTTTAGGAAAATAGAGAACCAACACAATTAGAGATTTTGTGAGTCTTAATTTCACTCGATGGCAGTACGTTAGCAGGTGAAAACAGTCGGGTAAAAGGACGATTGTCTCGATCCTTAGAAAGTGCTCAGAGTTAAGGTTAGCACCTGGATCAAATGTATTGTCTACACTTCAGTTGACGGCCTCCTTCCCTTACTAAATGGTCAACTATTTGAAAAAGTCCTAAATAAAGCATCAATTCTCGCTCAATGAGAGACTTTCTACTCGGAGTGGATTCGTCATTTCAGGAACTTCTAAGTTTTGATCTTTATTATAATCGACTCTAGGTCTACTTAAGCAGCAAATTGAACATGCAATTAAAGGCCAACTTATGGGTGCTGTAAGAAGAAAAGTTTGAGCACATACGAAATCAGCAAAGAGCCTCAAACTAGTAGACCTTGTCGCAGATGTTTCATAACATACCTTCGTAGAAATCCGCAAAGGGCATTAGGCTAGTGGCCTCCAGTCTGTGAAAAACTACATGATGCATCTTAGTAAAACGGTTATAAAGAATTCCACAAGCAGACCAGACACAAATGACAATATGGTCATCAGGAGCAGACGTTCTTAGTCATTGAGATGGAGTTTTTTTTTTTATTTTCCAACATTCAAAGTTGTAAGGTCTAGAACAGGATGCAATAGAGGTCAAAGTATAAATCCCTAGTCTGTTCTTTGAGGGAGCATTTCCGCAGACTCTTAACTGACAATAATGAAGACAGAACGAACCACTCAACAAAGGCAGTGTTAAGCAGAAGACTAGACTAGAGTCGCCTAAGAAGACTCTTGTTATGAAGTGAACTTAATCCTCTTCCTCATTCGTGTTGCAGCAACCTTTCCAAAGATCATACAGGTCAGCAGTTGTATTCTCCTTCGATGGACAGTCCAGAGGTTGTGTCCGGTTACAACTCAACGAAGAGTACAAAATGTTTTCTATTTATTGCAAGGATAGTTCCAGTTTCTGGTTTATTGTGTCTCATCAAAAGTTCCCTCTAAATACGACAAGTATCCAGCCGTTTGCACTCGAGGTTTGTCAAGTTTAAGGGAAGAGGGAAAGAAAACTTGGTCATTGAAAGTACTGTTTTGATTCCTTATTGGCAACTCATTCGCCTTCGGACATTATTATCAGCATAGCATACCTGTACATAAGCTTTAATCCCACTGCGCGCTAGTTTTGTTCGCAGCTCAAATTTGGAGTAAAGAAGATGTGTCTAGAAGTGTCTACATTTGAGCAAACAATCCATCCACTCCGAGAGTATAGGGTCTATCGACTACCGGCAAGAGAGCATTGAACTGCCTATGAGGGATTTTACGAATAGAATGCTCAACTACGATATTTTTATTTATTTATTTATTTATTTTCAAGAGGTACTCGAATATAACTGGCTTTGCCGACGGTACAGCGATCCAAACGTCTTGAGAATTTGAAGCATGACTGCAATGAAACCATGGATATATTTACTAGAGGACTGGCTAGTAAGCATGGATCTACGGCTAGCAGGAGAAAGGTGAATGTAGTACTATGCAGCAGGAGACTAGTCATGAGGACTGTAAGAGTGACCAAGGGCATTCATGTTGTAGTTTCCAAACGAGAGTTGAAGTACCTTGGCGTTATTATATAGAGGCAAGAAACACCTGCAACATGCATCGAAGAATACTGCTCTGGCTAGTGTCATACCAAATATTGAAGAACCTAAACAAAAGACAAGGCTATTCTTGGTAAGATTTGTGACTACGCCTCCCAAATATGGGCTAGAGCAATAAAGAAGCCGCGCCAGCAGGACAATGATGCCAACAGCAATGAGCCGAAGTGAAAGTAAGGTACCACCTAGTAGAATGGCAAGCTTAATTGAACTCAAAGCTAAATGGACGCAGAGATTGATCGCAAATATAGACCTATGGATTAATAGGAAGCATGGAGTGCTGAACTTCTACTTGACTTAGATGTTTCAGAGCAGACCTTTACAATCAAAACGAAGACATAATATTCCACTGCCCTTGAAATGCCTGAGAGCTGCGAGAATAAGGGTTAGGAGGGGAGGCGGGTACAGTGAGTGAAAATCCCACAGAGCTCAGTTCTCACTTTCATTTCTATAAAGTCGCCAGCTTAAATTCTTTAATTGTTTGTGGTGGTTGATTGACCTGGAGTCCTTGGCGTTGTCTGAAATCTAAAGCTCACAAAACTTCTGCTTGACTTTCAAAGGCTGGTTTGAGAGTTGATCTCCTATTTGATCTGATTCCTAGAGCTGTCTAATGCCTGTCATAGGGTGGTGTATGGATGGACAGGTGAAGTCATCTTGACGTACATTAGTTAGTTATTCCCACAGTAAAGTCTTTTAGATAGACTTGGTCTCCCAAGAGTCATTTACATGATTTCAAATATCTGTACCGGTTTCCCCTTCACCCAAATCGAACTTGATGACTTCCTCTAGTCAGGACAAGAAAAAAATCCTTCAAAATCTATTCAACATGTTGTGTGATTCTTTCTGTCTACATTTACAAAATAGAAATAATATCCACCAGTGCGCATTTTCAAAAGCAAAACATTCGACTGCACCCACAAAAAAAAAAAAAACAAAAAAAAAACTTATCGATCACTGAACAAACATGTAAGAGTCGCCCTCTAACCGCCGAGGGAGAGCCCAACCCTAGGGATGGCAGCAAAAATAAAAACGTCACCTAACAACCCCTCCTGCCGCCCCCCACAAGGCAAACAATACCCAAATTGAAGCATGGCCCCGCAAACAGAAAAAAAGAAGAAGAAAAACAACCACACACAGGTTCCTGTGGTTGCAAAAGAAATTTACTACCTCCACCAGGACGACAGGACGACATCATGTACAACAATGATGACGGTTGCATAAAGTCCACCAGAGGGAGAGAGAACAAATCGAGGCTAAATGCCATGCCACACACAAAAAGGTACAGAGGACACCGAACTAGGTGTGTCCTCATGGAAAAGGGCCAAAAAAGGACATTTAAAAGAAGAAAATACAAAAAACCCCCTCCGCCCAACGACAAACTAAAAACAACAGGAAAACAAACCCAATTGCACCCTTGAAATGTTACCTCGATCCGATTCTCGCCCTTGTTTGTTCCTCCTCCAAGTAAACACCTAGACGCCCATACTCCCACTGTGTCCTGGCAACCGGACCATGTCTTTTTCTGCCAATAATATCGCTTCCGGTTGCAATCATTCGTTCGCTACGTTCACATCCTTGCGACATTCCTTGGGAATTTAAATCCAAATGCTAATTTTGATGTTCCGCAGTTACATATACTCGTTTAATGTAGGACGACAACATTAAACGTTCTCATCGTCTTTTAGCGCGCCAAAGGACCTTCCAATAGGCTTCGCTTTGGAACAATTGAAGCAAAGGTGACAAGTTCCGTCCCGCAAAAATCCTATATTCTGCAACAAGAACAACCATGGAGTGTAAATTATGCCCCAACATCCGATGGGTTCTTTACCCCATTGTGTGCACACTAGGACTCGTTTTTTTTTTCTGAGGAATAAATTGGACCGGTAGTTGAACAATTTGCATTACAAAAGGCACAACTTTGCGTGCCTAAACATCGTATAGAGAGTGAAATCTTTTCACAACTTAGCACAAGGCAGTTCTAATAACAACAGCAGCAGCAAAAAAAAAGAGGTGAAAGGCTCTTTCCCACAACCCTGTGTAAGGACAATGGGTTTTAAATACGGTCTGCCGCCATTTGGTCTGAGGCGGCTGTTCTGAGGCCTGAATGTTCATTTTGCGAAAAAAGAGCCTTCGTTATGTGTGTCTTCCGTTTTATTCTTTCTTTCTTTCCTTTTGTGTAGGTACGAGTATCCTTTGTTGTGTGCAAGTGTGTGAGTGAGTGAGTTGATTGAAGGAACTGCTACTGCATGGGTTTATTAATAGTTTCGTTGGGCTGAGGAACTCTTCCTGTCAATTGTGGAATAATTTAGCAAAAAGTAAATTATACACATTTTCAAGTTGCCCTACGCGAGGTGAGTCCTTTTTTGTTTATGGTGAATCAGGTCGGGCGGACGGTTGTTGAGCGTAATTTTGAAAATTGCTTCGTTTATTTTTTTGTTTTTTTTTTTGAATGAAAACTGAAAAGAGAAACTAATTATGAAGAGAAATTATAAAACATTGCAGTAGTGGGCAGCAGAAGCCTTGTAGGGAAATGCAAATTAAGCAGAACTGCAGACAGGATGAATTCATTAATGAAGGAGAGCAAGGAATTCGGTCGACCGTTAGAGGTGGAATAATTTTGATTCTAAGGAAGCCTTTCATGGGTCTGACTTGTGCGTTTTGACGTTCTAATAAAGCACAACAGACCTCTAAAGCAGTATCAGTCAATGTAGACCTGCTTTGCCTTTTTCTTCCTGGCTTCTAGACAAAGTTTTCCTTTAAATAGGCTTTCAATTAAGTAACTGATAGTCTCCCATGCTTCACTGGGCGAAGGTTTGGACGATTTAAGGCTGCCTATCACTTCGATAGAGGGATTCTCATGTATGAGATACTGGTGTGATGACCTGGAAAAAGAACCACCAGGACAGTGGGGCTCCAAAAATACTCTATCCACCTCCTACTGTCAATCATGGTTAAAAACCTAACTATCAACTCGTCAATTAGACTTGAAAGCTGCATGGAATGAAAGGAGCAACATCCATAGCAAGCAGAAATAATTTCAATGTAACGTCCTCTTACCAAGATCACTGACGATCTGTCTGCTCAGTAGTAGACAAAACCGACGCAATGAATCACTTTCTGTCACTAAGGAGACCCAATTCCCAATTCCCCAAAATTCAGATCCTCCAATGCTAGTTCTTCTTGTGCAGAGCCTCCTTCTGTGGTTAATTTCTAATTCGCCTAAGACACAGGAGAGGAATTCACTCCAAAATACATAACAAATCTCTTCATAGAAATCTATGGTATGAGAAGCGACTCTTAGGAAGAAGGGGAAGAAGAGAAACAGGCACTTCTTTTGAATCTCTTCTGCACCATCGGACATCAGAAGCGCTACACATGGTCTAAGTGTAAACCTCGAGGGTCGTTTCTACCCATCCAAATAGCTGGTTTAGCTGGTCGTCATAAGGACGACAGAATGCGCCGTTTGTGGAGATGTTACCAGAAGCCTTGACATTCCAATAGAACTCGAATGAGGTAAGCGTTTAACTCTCATCGCTTTCTGCTTTCTCACTTTTGATATTCGTTTTACATCGAGTCTTCCCATCCCACCCTTGCAACTTGATCCGGTTAATTTCTCTGATCATCGTCTTCTCTGGGCTTACACTTTTCCATATCACTGCATATAAAGTTGAATTTTACATGTTCCGCATCTACGGCGTCACCTAGGCAATCCTGGTAGAAGGGTGAGCTCTCATACAAACGTGTGGAGTTATTTTTAACAGACGCCCGCCGCAGCCTATCTCGGTTTCTCATTTATGGAGCACTGGTATGATGACCTTGCTTTGAAAATAATTCCAACTCAATTCTATTGAAAAAATAATCCAAGAACTGTGAATTACCGGCATAGCGCCAGCCCAGGTTAAAGCCCTTCACTGACAGTCCGATGTTTCATTATAAAGGGTATTTCAATTAGGAATACAAAACTTTGAAAGGTGATTGTGGCCATGTTGTTGAAGCCTCATCTATTAAATTGGCTGTCATTTGTTAAGTCTGTCTTGCCAAATCAATATGGGGAGCAAGATCTACTGAAAATATTGTCGCTGTCCGCTTGGACTGTGGGTCCATACTTCTTGGAGAACAATATTGGCCAGGCTCTCACCGTCAACAGCGAACACTATCGGTTGATGATAACCAATTTCATTTGACTGACGTTACATTCCATGTATAATGGCATACATGGGCCATCAAAACTAACAAAAAAAGTCATTTATATCTTACTCATAGTTTGCTTCATTCAAATTTAAAGATAGGAAATGCATAACACTTTAGTCCTGTTTATCTCTTACAAATGCGACAATCCCTTGTTGCCTTAAGACACCATTTTCTTGCTTTTCTTCGACTTTGATTTAACAAGACCTGAAACTGAGATAAACCCAGCATATTCCTTTCCAATGAATACCGTTATATTCACTATGAACGTCATTTCCGGTGTATAAGGAGGAAACTGCTCTGCAACCAGATGAAAGTTCTCCAGTGTGTAGTTATAGTGCTAGAAAAAGTAATTATCAAATAACTTCAATCTATTTCTTCAACTTACTGCTCGTGTTGGACAAGATCTTGGTAAATTTCCAAAATTATTCAAGTCACCGTACACTAGTGAAATGAGGTTACTCTTAGCAGATTCCATTAATGCCTTGCAAGCATCCCAAGTGAAATCAAATACTCGATACTTGTGGCCATCAGGACGAATTATATCGATCACTACATGAAGAGAGGCTTGCTTAATTGGCTCTCTGTAAATAACGTGTCCATTGAAGTATGATGTGCCATTATGGTCTACCATTTCAATGACACAGGTTTCAATCTTGTTTGAAACTGCTTTGTAGGTGAAGTTTTGAATCTTAACGTCAAAGTGGCGCTGAAATTTGTATTTTGAATTTTTGTATACTTAAGTGGAAGAGGATCTTTAGCAATTTACCACGCCAACTATTAGAGTCGCCATAGACGAATGGATGAGGAGAATAAAGCCGGCCTTTACTGCGAGCATTTTAAACAGTGACTGATACCGTTAGATAGACTATACGTATAATGAAGTAGGGAACAAATAAACTAATGGATTTTGAATTGAAAACAATTAATTAGTGATCAGTGAGTGGAAAATATTAATGCACAGAATGAGATACCATCGGCTAGACTAAATTGCGCATTCGTCATTTGATGACGTCATTTTTAGTCATGCAAAGAAATTTTAGTATATGGTGACCAGATAAGATTAATAGGGAAACAAATGGTGTGAGATATAAAAGCTTCAAAGAAAATAATCAAGTGTAAACTGTCAACTGTTAATCGTTGGCAAAAAACTAACTCCCAACTTCACTCAATTAGATTAGTAAGCTAAGAAGTTTTAACCTGATAGCATTTTGACAGCTGTTGATGACAGTTGCGCGCTTGAAGAGTAAATTACACCACCAACACAAGCTATGTCTTTTAAAAACAATCCATTAGCATCTCTTTGCTGCTCCTAATGACATCCGCCTCTCACATTTTCTTTTTATTGACCCACTCAAATCCATATACATTTCAAACTAAAAAGACAAATCCAAGACAAGAAATTTGCTCCTTCCCATTCATCAAACAAACAGAATCCATATCCAAATAGAGAATTTCTCTTAAAAACCCATTATCATCTATTGACATCTGTCAGTTTGCAATTAAGTAAGTGAAAATCCAACTATATTGTATAGGCATATACGTATTTCATTAAATTTAATTGAAATTTAGCCCCAAAAACACTTCGCTACAAGCAAATACACAGGGAACAGAAGAGAAACATAAACAACAAACATCAAAGCCTTCGTTCCTACGAACAAAGTTTAAGGTATAAACACACACACAGTCAGAGTGGCAGTAAACAACAATCTGTCAGATACAACTTATCTCATTTATCTGTCGCCTCAGATTCCGGATACCCTAATAAAATTTTCCCATCAAAGCTTTTGACTTTAATTAAGGTCGGAAAACACAGTCTCACAACGGAGAGTTTCCTTTTTTCGTTTTTTTTTTGTTTTTTTTTTTTTTTTGTTTGACTTGCTTTTTACTGGCAACGCTCCCTTGGCACTTGCCACCCAACACAGAGCAACCAACTTGTCAAAATTGGTTTCATAGTGCAGTCTCTTTCACTCTGTGTGTGCGTTTGTGTGGAGGTATGAAACGATAAAATCATAAACTTTCATTTCGGGATCAATAGTCACTCCAGCTGAAGCAGCAGTTGTGCCTGGTGCAGCACCACCGTCAGGACCGTCATCCCCTTCAATCCATTTAATTAAATTAATTCGACGTTTCGCCTCGCACCCGTACCCAAACACAGTGTTTCCTTCTATTTTTTTCTCGGGCTTATTTCTGTAAATTAAACCGAGTCTACGGGCTGCTGGGCTTTGTGCGACGATAGTTTATGATGGCATTGAGACTGCCACCAGGATTGCTTGTTGTTTTTGCCTTCTTCTTGTTCTTTTTTGTTTGCTTTCAAGGACTCTCTTCGTTTTGCGTGTATCATATCATTATGATTTCCCCAGATGCCGGAAGAAGTTTCCTCTCTCTGTGCAGATATGTAGGTACGTTCGCCGGCACACGAGGACTAGCTATGCGTTGGAAGGATCCCAAGGCAAAAGTGCGCCGCCATTGCCGCCGCCGCGGAAATGTTTCTAATTAAAAACTTTTTATTTGCAAAGAACTTGTATGGCGGCTGTTCTAAATGTGAGAATTGGATTGGATTCACCGAGGAAGATAAAATTAGTTTTGGTTCCCTTCTTTTATTAAGAATTTATCGCCCATATTTGGTGGAGCGGAAGCGTTTGCTATTGCCTCCAGCTGCGGCCAATCCCTTGTCCTAGAAGCGGACACTAAAATTACTCCGAGGAAATACGCGATGTTAAGCATTGTTCTGCGGTTAGGCTGTTCCAAGTTCTTTTTGCTGATTATTTATTAGTAACAGTGAAAAGCTTAATGTTTTTTTGCGGTGTGTCCTCAATCAAATTTATTACCAAAGGAGAAACCCTTGGCTGGTATTTCTGTTCGAATGAATGGCTTTTGCGTGTGACACATTATGATGGAGAAGGAAGAAGGTCGAAGCGTGTGTTGCAACATTTTATGTTAATATAAAGGACTCGTTGATATTAACGGTTTGTAAATGAATACAGCAGCGTTTGGGGAATATCCTTTTTGTTATAGAAAATGTATAACTTCACCCTTTGATAGTTTAGAAATCAGTGGCTGACATTGTGACATCGATAGTTGGAGCGTTTCCCTGTAGCATGACATGCACTATGAGAGGTACAGTATAGATGGGAAGTTTTCGGTCGGTGATCATCCACGTTTTTGCCTGGAATGTCTCTGTGGCACAGAATGGCGGGATTCTTTGTCATCGCCTCTACGATAATCCTGTTGTCTCCTTCCATATGTCAAAACGGGTGAACTTTCCCATGGTCGTGTTCAGTAGGCCGGTTTTGTTTAGGTGCATGACGGTGCTGCCACACACCCAAATAAGGTTAATTCAGCGGACAGGTTGAAAAAGAACATTTGTGCTACTCATGCTTTGAGATAGTCAAAGATCATGAGCTTTTCGCATTGACGTTCACTGTAACTTCCAAACTGTCCGTCTGATAGGTTCCTAAAGTCACTCTATATCTTAGAATATCGATTCGTACTACCGTGAAACAAAATGGGCATAAGTCCTTTATAAGATGAGTGGCAATTAAGAAAGGGAAGGGAGGGCAGCTTGGCTACAAAAAGGCTTCTCGAGGTTAGATTAAAATACCGGATTGCCAAAGACAAATACTGTATGCCACACTCAGATCAGTAGAGAACCATTGAAACCCTGTTTATAGAAAACAAACTGATCTACTCAAAGACTTACTTCGTCCCTCAAAAACCTTCTGAAGCTATGTATCTCCTCTGTTGGTACTCCAGAAAGTTGGTACAAAGAGTTCCCCAAGAAATTGGTCTCAGATTCCTGAAAATCCGAACAGTACCATAAAAAGGGAGTCCTTAAGAACTCTTTTGTCGCAGCAACTTCTTCAAAATATTTATTCTGCCAGCTGTAGTGACTTCTTGATTCCTATGAGGATGGAAAGGTCACTCAGTCCTTACTTTGCCAAATGTGATGGCATGTGTTGCCATAGTGGTCTACTTGGAGTAAGCTTCTTTAGAGCCTTTTTTCCCCTAGATCAAGCCTGAGTGTGCAAAACGAAATATTCTAGGAGGGCTTTTGCTTGCTAGTTCATCAGCCTTCCCATTGTTTAGAGTGCCTTCGTATCCAAGGGTACCTTGTGCTGTGTGTGGAAAGGTGGAATTTTAAACCAACCACTTCTATACTTCACCTTTACAACCATCTTAAGGTCCTACATCCCACTCATGGCTTGCACCATGCTACGATATTGGCTTGAGTCTTTCAGAAGATGATGCAAGACACTTCCTTGAGCAGTTTCTCTGTTGACGTACTTCAGAGCTAAGGCTTCGTCCAGCTTCCCATTGATAACCCTATTTGAGTACAACTGGCCTCTTAGAACACCGATGCAAAGGCACTTCAGTGAGTCCTTCTTCCTTCCTGGTCATGCAACCATGGGGAAGCCATCTACTATCCATAAAGGCCAAAGGCCAAAAGAAGATTTCACCGCAGCCGTAGATGAAATGCCGAAGTAAGAAGTAAGCCTTCGTACACTTTTTCTAGTGGATCCAGGAGTTCCCAATGTTACAAGGGTAAGTCGGTCTCCTACTACTGCATTCAGTGGTTCACTCCTTGTAAATAAAGAGTAGAAGGAATCCTTTATACATTTAAAGAAAAGCTCAGACAAGTTATTAATAAAAAGTTACTCCTTAAGTTTACTTAAACTTCTGATCCTTACTGTATTGACCTTAACCCCTCCTACACTATGGTACAAAAATAAACACTGCTACCCGTAACTAAAATATAATTCTGCGTGAGATTCATCATGTCCTTCGTCATTCTTTTAGTTTACTTACCACACAATGCAGTCAAGGCCTTGATAGACGTCATCTATTCAACGTCAAACAAAGAATAGAATCTGCTGACTTACTGCTGGTGAGATGTGACGCAATGCACGCCACGGGGTTGAATAGCAAAGCCATTCAAACAAGTGACTCATTAGATTCTTTACTTTTTTATTTATTTTAAGAGTTAACAGCTATTATTTCTGGAATATAGCGTACACTCTTTTCAAGTGAATGTAGCTTTCAGTGATGTAGGACACGCAAATTGGCACGTTTCACATACAGCAGCTTACAAAGTAATCAGGGTCACAAAGGACTTGACGTAGAAATCGAATGAATTGCGAAAGTTAGATGGAATAGTGTGAAGCTCTTTTGCAAAGGAATGACGGGGGAATCATGTCGGAAATGTGGTTATCATTAGTCATCGCTAAGTTTCACCACTTGTCAGACATTTATTGCCGCTTCTTCTGAGTTCTAGTCCCTTCCAGACAGCATTTGGTTTAAATTGGAATCTTGAAGTTCCTCAAAGAAGTTCCTCAAAAATGCCCAATGCTGCTTAGCGAGCAAGAGATATCCAAGTGTGGTTAGCACGAAATTAACAAAATTTCCATTTGATTAACTGTGTCTCTGGCTTTCTTACAGAGCTAATGTGAGAATGTTGTCCTTTGAGCCTTCAAGCTAGAGGCTGTCGGAATCAATTGCTAGTACGATGAGACAGAGTGATATTGAGATGTAAATGGCAATTGGCAAATCTGAAAAAATTACAGGAAAGATGTCATCATGTTGGCAAAGCCACATGGTTGCAGAGATTGATCTCCAATCTGGCCGCTTAGGTCAATAGGAAGCTGGAGATCCGAAATTCTTCTTGAAAAAGTCGAGCATGTCAATTAAATCATATTCTAGTAGAGTATGTATAGTAAGCAACTTGGCAACCATTATGAAGGAATTGAGAAAATAAGAGCGAGGACGATAGGCAACCTGAACGAATGGAGTGCCTAGGACTGAAGGTCTCCCTCAAGAAGAAATGCTTTTCGGCAGTGTGACAGCTGTAGGAGGAATGGTGGATTTAGTGGGTATTAATCCCAAGTACAAGTTCAGATTCGTCCTTCAAAGATACCTACCGTCCGACGTCATTAATTATTTCCTGTTGATAAGGCTGCATCCAGTACTTCGCTAATCACCAATTGAAATAGTATTGCTGGAAGTATGCAGCCTTGTCTAACCCCACTTTGAACTTCGACTGCCTCAGATAGTCTTCTTCTGTATAAAACGTGACATGTGGATCCATCATACGCAGCCTTGATAAATGCTAGGTTAATGAATGTGAGAAAATGAATGAATGAATGGATGAATAATTGAATATTCTGGCTGAATGAATAAATAAATGAATAAGTGAATGATTGACCGAATGAACAAACGAATGTATCACTGAACTGTTCATTCAAATGCGATGAATAAAAAGACGAATGAATGAATGAATGAATAAACAAATGTCTGCATGAATGAACAAATAAATGAATTAGTGACCAAATGAACACATAAATAAATAACAAGTGAATAAAATATAAATATTTACTCATAAAAATGCAGAGCCACCCTAATTGAATTTTCAGCTATGCAATGCTGCAGCACAAAACTAAACTTTTCCATCCAACTATTGCAGTTGCCAGGACCTACTCATATGTGTCTAACAAATCCACATTTATCGTGCAAATAGAGAGAAGCGTTCATAAAATTTTAAAATCAAAATCTAGTTCTAGGCAAATAAACACAACACAATATTTCCCAATTCCATATTCATTTTGTTTTGCTCGAAATGCTCCGAGTAAAGTCCATTAAATCACTTTAATAGAATTAGTAAATAAACCAGCAACAATCCATCACCAAAGCAAACAATTTCGCTCTGCCTGTTTGCTTCTAAAACACACACTCACACACGTAGCCACACAGGACAAGTACTAATAGAAAAAAAATAGAATCTACTAGAATCCCTGAAATATTTCTAAACTCATCATCACTATCCATGGCGTCGTCCTCGGACAGATGAAATGCATTTAAATTAATTGAAGTAAGTAAATTAAGTTAAAACGCTTTTGAATTTTTCCCCCCGACGTCCGTCGTCCTAGTCGTTTTGATTTTCCACTTAGACGCTCTCCCGCTAGGACTCTGTCTGTCTGTCTGTGTATATACTCGTACTCGCATTTTTCAATTAAAAACACTTTTAATTTACTGTGAAATTTATTCTCCTTTTGCAGGTTCACATCCACCTAGGATTACAGAACATCCCATAGATACGACGGTGCCACGACATGAACCGGCCACACTCAACTGCAAGGCCGAAGGATCACCTACGCCAACAATTCAGTGGTATAAGGACGGTGTCCCACTGAAAATTCTGCCAGGCTCACATAGGATAACACTGCCGGCGGGAGGACTATTTTTTCTCAAGGTAAAGTGAACGAACATCCCACGGGATGTTATTACATTTTATTTTATTTCATAACACTAAAGTCCTTTGCTCGCACAAGTTTTTCTCTCTCTCTCTTTGCTGTTTAAGGAAAATTTGCATTTAAAAAGGACACGGGTGGGTGGGCTGAATAAATGCAAAAGAAGGGAACTAATTACCCTAGAACAACCATGTGAAGCGCATTACGACTTCATTAAAGCAAAACAAACGCAACTTAAATATTCTGTGTGCTCCCCCGGGGGCCAAAAAAGGACATACACACACAGCACAAAGAGATAGAAGAGAGAAGAGAAGGACTCGCGCGAAAGCAAATAGCAAACGTATTCATTCATCTAAACCCCTAAAGCATCGCATCGTTCCGAAAAAGCAAAGCAAAGAGCATCCCTTTTTCCGGTTTCCGTTTGTTTTTCGGGGATAGAAATATCAACATTATTCGTGAGGTACGAGTAAAGTGTAGTCACCAGTCAGACAGTCAGTCGGTTTAGCATTTAAATGGCAAACGAACAGTATCTCTGGCAAATGAGAAGAACTAAATGTTGGCGGTGCCCTTAACCAGGCATTTTATCGATTTTCATTCGAGTGGTTCTTCAATTGCCTGGAGTCTGCTTCTATCTCTCTCTCTCTCTCTCTGATAAAAAGATACATAGACCTGATATAAGGTCTCCTGACTGCACTTGGCCTTGCCTTTCCTCCTCCCCTAACCCGTCTACATCCTCCGATATGTATGTTTATGGCCAAAGGATCTAAGGTGAAAATTGCTACCTTGATCGGGTGGAGTCAAAGTTCTTCTCTCCTTGTAGACCTTGAAGTCGCATTCATCTTTTCTTTTTTTTTCCTCTGTTCCTTTTGCTTACAATCAAGACCTGCTATATTTTATGCTGTAAGTAGTAGAGAACTCTATGGAGATACATATAACAGAAACAGTTTTGTACTTCGTTTGTATACAAAAGTATCCTTCATGTGATTTAGGAGTATTAACAGGACGTGCTCCAACAAATGATACGTTCGTTGTTCCAAGGGGCACAGCATCAGACTTTGGTGTGTGTGTGTATCCATTGGATACACGTTTGAGGGTTGAAAATTTATACGGAAACGGAATGAATGTCTAAATTTATGATTATTTTAAATTAAAAGGAAACAAGAGTCCTCGCTTTACTAAGTCATTAGACGGGAAAGCAGCAAAAGCAAGCGGTGTAATAAATTCAATTTCGTTAGAGACGATGAACGTGCTACAATAGATTGTGTTGAGGTATATAAGGGTTTTTAGCTGGCGGTGAGGTATTCGCAGAATGGGGATATTAATCATTTCGAAAATGGGGTCTTACTTAGCGGTAAGTGCGTATGTATAGTTCCCAACTTGAGTTAAGACTTCTACAAATGAGTTGTGTTAAAAATCCTATCTCAAGTCAAATTTATGTCCCAACTGGTCTACTATTCCACACTCCAAGGTTCTATTTTATTAACCGATCGAGAGATATTTTCAGCAAAAGAAATGCTTACCTTGAACTTAGGACTAAGGAGCATTAGTGGGAGCGTATAAGGTCAATGAGTGAAAGCATCCAAATACTTCGCTCGAAAATGAGTCAATTCTAAGACGAATACGAAAAAATACTGTGAATTACAAACGAATAAAAAAATCACTTATAATTCTCCACAGAGGTATTAACACCACCCATGGAAAGTATATCTCGAAACCAAACACACATGAGTTTCACTGTCTTCAACTCTTTTGTTTCCATTCTTTTCTCTTCTAACTTACCGAGCGTCCATAGCCTTAATCGCAACTCCGACTACAATCTAAGACTGGTTCGTAGGCAACCCATAAGGGTTCAAAGCATAGCTTCTTACAACCCAACGTGTTGTGCGTGTTGTACATTTCTTCATGTACAGAAGGAACCTACAGTGCTAGCTTTCACATGACACTAAGTACTCTTGGATGTTCGGCAGACACTTGCAAGAAGTGAGGTACTGAAAAAATCTTGGTGGTATTTTCCTGGAGTGGACAGTAGTCCAAGGCACTAACCACGGAGCTACGGCACCCACTAGTTGAAAGAAAACAAATCATGTATTGGCCTTTTTTATGGACTTTGTTCGTCTTCCCAAGAACAGACTCTAAGGAGAACTACAGGATCAGTACGAAGAAAGCCAGGCGATAAGGAGAGCAATGCATCACAATTTCATCAACCTCTCCAGAGGCAGATTAAAGTCTCAATTAGTCTCGTCTTTAAAAATATCGAACCTGTTTAGTAAGGACTGCAAATGGAGGCAACATGTCCGAGGACATAGAGGTAACACTGTCTTAGGCAGAGAATCTTCAAGGTTCGAGCCTCCTTAAAGCAAGTTAGCTATGCTTGCCATATTAAGTTGTGTTTCAATGGCCAGGTTTGCGATCTGACGCCTGTTGGGTGTCTGCAGTGTTTTCTATTGATAGTCGAGAATAAGTTCATTGATTTTGTCCAGAAGATTAAATACACAACTAACCCTACTTTCCTAACTAAGAACTTAACGAGCAAGTAGCAGAAAAGCACAACGTAAATTCCGCTTCACCTTTAAGATTCATCTAAATTTTGTTATTTAAACAATGGCGCTACAGTCCGGGGTGGTCCTGGGCCTCTACCAACAAACTTCTGCAGCTAGCCAAGTTAGGAGCTAGATCCTCCCAGTTGCGAGGTCGTCCTATACAAAGTCGTCTATCCGGAGTGGATACGAAGACATTCTTGGCTCGAACACTGTGCTCCATCTTTTCTTTTTCTTTCTTGGTATCTGTATTCGAACTCTTCTGACCAAGTCGATGTCCTTGTATAGATCCTTTAGTTCGGCATTGACGGTACCAAAAGTCATTCGAAGAATTTTTCTCCCAAACTAACCAAGGGTATCCTCATCCGTTTTTGTCAAACTGCATGCCTCTGCGCCATACAGCAGGACTAGTGTAGTGTCTTATAAAGAATTATATATAGAATATATGAATATATGACTTTGTTAATAAATTGAGTTCTTGGCCCATAGTACCACCGGCAAAAATGATTCTTTATTTGGTCTCTCCATTGACGTCATTCGCGAAGCTTGCCATAGAGCCTAGGTAGACAAAGTGTCTTACTACCTCGATATTTGATCTGTCTATTGTGGCATTTTGTCCAAGACGCTGATGTTGAGTGTCCTTCTTTATCCTTCTTTGACAGCATACTGTCTTCCATTCATCTATGAAGCGGCTGTTCTATAAATTTTACATCATTGCTTAGGTCGGCTTCAGCAGTTTTGGACTTGACGGGAATCATAACTATCATCGTCACTGCTGAATATATCGTTCTGCCTGACAGCGGAACATTGATCATCTTCGCAATTTAACAGTCTGCAGAAGTGTTCCTTCCATATCATCAGCCCCAACTGTGATTCTACTACTATATTGTCATCTTCGTCTCTGTGAGCTTCTGTTCTGTTCAGACTATGAGTTCTAAACTTTAGTCTTACAGCTGAGTTCAACGAGTTGTTCCATTCATGTTTTATACTCAAATGGGTTGAACATTATACTTGATCCTTAAAATACAATATTTGGAATATCATACTCGCAAGTGTCCACTTGGAAGACAGATAAACTTTGCCTAACGACTTTGAAACCCTTTCTACGAGCACAGCGTGACTTAATCACTGACAAACTTAAGAGCCATTCATCGGTATGCGACTGAGTTCCAGTCAAGGCTCACAATGAAAGTCAACCTTAAACTTGAGCCATGGACAACATTTTGGTCTCAATTTGGTCAACTCGCTTCCTACTAGCTTCTCTGGCTAATTCTAGTCACCTTTTTGGTAACTAAAATATGGTCTAATCGTATTTTGCACACTTCTTACAAGCTTGAAGCTTCAGCTAGATTCTGAAAGACAACAATGCTACCACTCTTAAGCCTAAATGTTCGCTTTGTAAATATTTGGAAACTCTCAGTAAACATAAACATTAGTACTTACATCCCTCTTGAATCCGTCGGTACAGATGGCCAGTTTATTTGTGGCACAGACTCTGCCTATATCGCACTCCTCCCTACTTTCGGATAGAGAATTCCTGCTGGAAAATGAAACTTAGTTTCTGTTCCAAGTCCCAATGTATTCCATCTCGTACATTCCATGCAAAAATAACCACAAACTGACATTCTTTGACAGCTGTCAAGCAAACTCTATACAGTTCAAGTAAAACGCACATAGGCTTACTGCAAAAAAACACACACACACAGAGGCTATCACACCCATCAATTCGTAGAATAAATCCCCTAAAACTTAACTCGTATTTAAATCCGATCAAAAAATAAAAACCTTTTAATCCCAAGTGTTCAATCGATAAAATCTATCAATTTAGATGAATACAACCATTAATAAAGCGTTTAATCCCTCTGTTTACACCTCAATAAATAACCTTTCCAGTTTCGAGGCAAACAAAAAAAGGAAACAAAAATTATAACAAAGCTACTTTCTATGTTAGAGTGGTCAACTGGAAAATCGTGCAATGTTATCTGCCTGAAAGGATGTTAATAACCCCATTTAAATTGCAAATAAATTTATAAAAAAAAAAACGAAAAACAGAAATATTTGAAGGATTTTGAAATTGCATGGCACTTAGTCACTTGAAATTGTGAAAACTCCCCCAACGGTTTATTAGTATGCAAATTGTTAAATTGGTCGTCGCAAACAGTCCGCTCTCTATAGTGATGGTAATTGTAACCAATTTGGTGTGATTTTTCACTGTGACGTATGGGTTTGAGTATCTGCTAGGGGAACTGGTGAACAGGTTTTTTTTATAATAAAATCAACGTTAGGTAGTTGATCGCCAAGAGAGATGACAGCTACAAACCTCCGAAGAAGTTTGATTAATCAGGACGAAATTACACGCAAAACTATTCACCATTTTCGAAATAGAATTGCACAATTTGTAGACTGTTCGTAGAGAAATGTCAAATCAAACTGAGCTCAATTCAGCTGTCAGCTGTCAAATGGGAAAAACTGCTGCCACTTCTAAGAACAAATCAAAAGAAGAAGAGTGAACTGAACTCACTTTCTGTAACGAAAATCAACTACAAACCTCCTCCGCGATAAAGTTTGGTTAATAAGGACGAAATTATATGCCAAGTTTGGCGAGTTTAAGAATTTACGATTTTCGATATAAATTTGCACAATTTGCAAACGTCAAACCAAACTAAGCACAACTCAGCTGTCAAATTGTTTGTCACTGAAAAAAGTGCTGCCACTTTTAAAAGATACGCGTAGAGTGAACTGAACTCACTTAAAAGTAGTATTCGAAAGCATTTTTGAAACGCAATGCTTCCAAGGACCCAAGGTTGGCCAAACGATCTGCCAAAAACACATGACTAATCCCTAAGTCGCCACTGTGACTACGTTGAAACAGCTTATCCCTTATACACGATAAAAAGGAGAGACAAAATATTTATTTTAAATCTTTCTACAAAATTTGGGAGAAAAAAAGAAAGAAAGAAAACAGATTTATCATTTCACATTTAGAGGCATCTTTCTTTTCCGTCAGCCTTCCCAGTATTTGTACAAGAGAGAGAGAGAGAAGAGCAGTCATGCCTAATGCAATCTACAAGACCATAAATTTACCAACCAACCAAGCAACTCCGCCTCCCCCAAAAAGCCCCAACCAGGAATGTACGAGTATCCTTTCTAGCATAAGGAAAGTATAAAATACCGCATTCTGCGTACTTGGTACTATATTTACATCGAAAACATACATTTATAAATGAATGCCACTTAAGTTATGAAAATTCCTGGAAACGAACAAGCTTCAGGGGGTTGCTTCGAGTTGTTACTGTGTCGTGCAGGAGGGTTGCTTCATATTTTTTTGTTTTGTCTTATCTTCTGTTAAGAGCTTTGGTAATCTCTTTTTTTCTGTATGCCATCCCCTACCCACTTTTCTCTATATCTACATTCGAGAGTCTTTTCAATCGTCCTTGCTTGCTTAACCTCTTTTTTTTCTTTGGGAAATAAATGCCATTTTCATTCCTTTTGACTGCGTGTACAGTCTTTTTGTTTTTTTTTTGTTCGCCAAACAGGAAATGGAATAAACAATGTAACGTACGTGTAAGGAAAAGAAGTTGGTCCTGCTGCTCATCCTTAAGAGCGAAATACCTAAAAGAAGAAGAAGTAGGCGCACATTAAGTAGGCATATTAAAGTATCTTATTATTATAAACACAAGCGAAACACTGCCGCTTGAATATTAGATATCCGAGAGTCCTTAATGTTCCTGCTCATGTATGTAGGCACTTGGAATATGAGTTGAGTACACAAAAACCAACACACAGATGCAAAGCGAATCAAATAAGAGACGACGACGACGGGTAATATCCGGCGCTCATTTTATCCGGCAGTAATGTGAAACAGGATGGCTGGTGGCGTGTATGATCCTTGCCGGTGGTAGATGGTTAATTTAAAATTTTATGTTGTAATTTTTGTGTCACACATGAGGTAATAATCACATGACACATTGTTATGTTGATTTTATGGATCTCCGGGTGCAATCCTCCTTCCCCACCAAAACAAAGTGATGGCGTTTAAAATTTTAAATTAAAAAGCGAAAAAACAAACGACAAAGGAATATTATGTACGTTTAAATGTGCCTTCCTTTTTTTTGGTTGACAATGGTTTGAGTAAATGTCCTTTAGATCTACTGATTTGTGGAACGACAGTCGAGAGTGGTTCTGGTAAAATGTTTTCAATATTTTAACGCGTGAGGAGTCGGTTTAACTGCCTTTTGAAAGTGCCTCCTTAACGAGTGAGGTGTTAACAATTATTTTATGCGTCAGTTTAGTCTGATTAGATCTGGTTATTAACATTTAGAAAGGAAGACAAGCATCTCTATAAAGAGGGTAAACGATATCAAGATATGATCAGGCCAAGTGTGGGCAAGGTCTTTGCATGATCCCTAATGAGTAATCGTCACACGAAGACTCGGCTGACAAATCCATGTTAGCTCAACTGAGCGGACTGTGTAGCACTCGGCCAAAGTGAGCAGCGTGAGCAGTAAGCCTCTGACAAATATCTCTAATCCAAGGTGGCAATTCGGCATAAGAAGAAGGATGCAAGACAAAGGAAGTGATCCTCACATGGTGTATTGGGCACTTTCATGGACTCCATTTATTCTTAAAGAAGGCTTCATTGGACTGAATCTACCTATGTCGGCGGACATGATGTTCATGGGAAGGCAAGACACGCACAAATACAATGAGATAGGTGGATATTGGATCGCACCAGTTCTTTGCTTGTACTAATGTCGAGTCTTTTTTAAGAAACTGTAAAGCATCCGACTCTCTAGAAAGTTTGGTAGACGTTATCATGTAGACTCCACCCTTACTGTCTACCTTCGTCAGATTCGGGGAAGTGGATACTGACAGCTCTAAACAGCGGCAGCACAGTCGCAGCTGCAGCAATTCTCTACCAGGAACACCCGGCAAGAAAGCCGAAGCAGGACGTACATATTGTAGGTACACTTGAGGTTACATCTGAGGTTCCTACTTTCAGCCTAGTGGCCAGTGGTTTCAAGTTGGACTGTTGTCCCAATCGACTTGTAGAACCAGATCCCAGTTACAAGGTATATTGCTCTTATACAAGCAACAGTCATCGACGATTGAGCTAAACAAGAGAGACGTGTGACCTGTTGGATCGATGCGCTTCAACTTCGAGGCAATCAGTTCCAAATGTGAAATGAACGCGTCTCCGATGAAAGGGAGATCGCTCCACGAGCCAGATTTTGTATGAGGTTTCTTTCCACAAGTTCTTTAGCTCCTGTCGACGAAGGCTGTAGCTTCCATAAAGGGTCAGAATGCTGGCCCAGAACCCAATGCTCCCGAATATCGTGATGAACAGAGAACTGCTTCTCTCATCATCCTAAATGGTAAAGTTAATTGTTAAAGAGTGCCAGGATGTCTTAAGCCCCATTATTTGCCTATAGCCCTTCTTGAGGAAGATAGGACAGCTTTCCGCCTGGAAGGACGTCGTATTCCGCAAAGATACTTGCCCCTTACATTTGATGGATTTTGTAGCCAGCTGTGAAGATCCGACGATGAGCTTGAGCAGCAGTATCAAACCTCATATCTATAAGACCAGAGTCTAGCGTTCGCTTTCGCACAAAGTCATCAAAGTTCCAATGCAGATCACACCAAGAACCAGCACGTATAAAGCACTAATTGAATTAAACCCTCACCAGAGAGCGGTTGGAAGAAATTGTGTGGGCTTTTCGTTCGGTTTTGACATAAGTATAATGCCACTGAGTTATGGTTAAGCCTTAAGGCTTTGGACACTATCGTACGTAGTCATACGAATACACATAATTTGCATACTGCATCCAAAAAGACCAGTTTTCGTTCACTTTTGCTTCCATATGTAAAGTGTCCGCTTTCATTCGCTCAAAACGAAACGGTCACGGTCACGTTTCCTTCATGCAATCATGCGTACGCTCAGATTTTGACACTTCGCGAGCAGAATTTTCGTTCAATTCTGACATTAGCTAGCGCACGCTTAATGTAATTCCGATTGGGGGCTTAAGTCGGTTTATGGCTTTTATTATGCAGCCCATTGTACACATATGGGTAGATTGTAGAAACTAGGTTGAGGAGTGAACTAGTCTCCTTGTCACTACATTCTAGAGTTCGTTCAGTATCTCAGAATTGACTATGAAGTCAACTATGTCTTTGACTGAGCTAGCAGTAATATCCTCTGCTTCAAGGTAGAATTTACCCAAGTAACCATGACGTGTTCTGCTTAAGCAGTTAATCACAGTGACATAGTATATATTCTCCTGATTCTTCGTCTTTGTTGCACATTCTGCATATGTTGTCTTGTGCAATACCCATTACCATGAGATGTTTTTTTCACTCGACAGCGTCCTGTGAGGAAACCTGTGGCGATACGAATCTGACTCCTGTTGCCTTTAAAGCAAGGACTGCAAATGCCTTCCACCAAATAACCGACGAGTGAGGTTCTTCTCATAGCCGCATAGATCCAAAAGGACTTCGTCCAGTAAAATACCAAACACAGCCTAATACTGAGGGTGACCTAGATGCTTTTGTGCTCGCTACATGCCTTCACTAGAAAAGCTGCCAGGATAACTTACTTCAACCTCGAATTAAACTCGCAGGATATGTGTTCTACTTTTTCATTAATTGGATATTTGAGTGCGCTATTCAATTGACTTTGTCAAGATGTACATATACTCTTATGTATATGTATGAAAGAAAAATTATGTTTCCTCGAAATGAATATCCTGAATGTGAATTTGAAATTTTCTTCGCATTTACGTTCCATCTGTTACGAAATTTCCTCGCGCGTAGCTACGTTTGATTGCTCGCACAGTATGACGCCTCCGGCACTGTACCGGTAAAAAGTCAAATCAGGGACGCACTCTTTTAAGAGGCATTATCCTTCTTTTTTTTTCCTCCTCCTCTCAGTTCCGTTATTTTTTAGAGACCCAAAGTGTGTCAGTTATGTATTTTTATACCCTATCCTAAGGGTATATTAAGTTTGATACATAGTTTGTAACATAGAGAAATATTACAGATAGACCCAATAAAGTATATATATAAATGATCAGCATCACTAGCCAAGTCGATTGAGCTATGTCCGTCCGTCCGTCCGTCCGTCCGTCTGTCCGTCCGTCCGTCCGTCTGTGTGTCACCAGTTTTTGGGCCTTAAATTTTGAGCTAGGTTGATGAAATTTTGCATACGAGGTCTTTGGAAAAGTAAGCAATACAAGTGTAAAAATTTTTAAAAGCCGCCCACTGACACGCCCACTTTTCAAAAAAATCACTTTTTTTCACTATTTTCATATGAAACTCGAAAAAACTTACTTGAGCAAATATGTAGATATCCACTTAATCTACAAATCGTCTATACATTGTATATGGCCACGCCCACTTTTTAGGGGCGTTTACTTCAAAAATTAATTTTCGAGTAAAAATATTAATTTATAGGGCAAAATAGAAAATTTTGTGAATACATTTTCTACCGCCCACTGACACGACCAAATAAGATAGGGATAGGGTATCATACGATCCGCTCCAAGCGGATTGTAGCATTTTTTTTTCTTTCCAATTTCCTCCGCTCAACCCTTTTTGCTATATTTTTTTTAATTCAAAATTTTTCCATGTCCTTTCGATTGCAGGTTGTGAATTCTCGTCGCGAAAGTGATGCTGGCGTATACTGGTGCGAGGCAAAGAACGAGCTAGGAGTGTCACGAAGCAGGAATGCTACATTACAAGTTGCCGGTAAGTTGTAATATAAATTCCTATTAAATTTATTCATTCATATTGCGAGAGGGGGCTGCGGCGCGCCAGGACGAAAGGGAAACCCTTTTCCTGAGCGTGTTCTTTGCTCTGACGTTCTTATAAGTTGTGTCTGTGTGTGTGTGTGTGTGTGTGTGTGTGATAAAAGGAAAACGTCTTATAGGGGAAATAACTTGATTCGTTCGATATTGAAATCGGCTTTGCCGCATTTAGGCCCAGCAAGGAACCCACCCCCGCTCCTTAAAGTGAAGCCAATTGAAGCGTATTGATTTGATGTTTCCGGTGGAAGATACCAAAAATCTGGTAAAAGACAAACGGCACGCAGTGATGTGTGTACTAAAATGCTCGTGGTGGTCGGAAATGGGAAAACAATGGGTTTTTCTTTTCCTTGTTTTTGTGCAATAAAGATTTTCATTGACGTTTTGGCGTTTGCTCCTTGGAAGAGGGGTGTACGACTGAGTATGAGAACACTTTTGCGAGTGAAATGCCATTTCATTGTTCATTAAAGGTGTTGACTGCGAATGCTTGAATAGATTTGGTTAAATTTTATGGAATTTCATTTATTTGGTGGAGGCAATTACACTGGCGTAAAGCAATATAAATTCCAGATTTGCGAGAGTTGAAGAAGGAATTTAAAGCTTGCTTTTGATGGGAAGGATTTAAGGGAATATGTTCGAATTCAAATCTCTGAATCTTGGACTCTCAGACCAAGGCAACTCTACAGTTCTTGATGAAACAGCTAATTGTCTCCAGTTGCGCACTCCAAGTTGTTCGAGGTTCCTTTGAACCGTGTGTGGTGCCTACGGTGAGGAGGCCTTCTACCGCGTCGTCTGTCTTGGCAATGGGCCGGAGCTTGGTCTCCATTCGCTCTACTTCTCTTAACCATCTCAAACGTCCAATACGCAGTTGTTTTTGCCTAGGCCAATGTCGCTGTACAACACGTATGATTCGTTATGGAATCTTTTCTTGCAAAGACAAAGAATTTTTTCTCGCAAAGCGACCAACGACCTGACGATAAGCTCCTTACGATAAAATCTTGCAGTCCTATAGCTAAGCTTCGAAAATAGTTTTCTCAGTTCATGGTGAAACGATTGTCGATCGATCGCAAGGAAGACATTGGACGTGTCTTCTCGGGGCAACCTGCAAAAGGATCGAATAACAAAGGCTGAATAAAGCTTGAATTGCAACGACTCCAGTGGTAGGGATGTCCGAGTTTGGGTCCCTATATTACACGAAAACAAGACGAGAGATGAGACAAGTGGAATTACATCTACGAATTGGCTAAAGACGCAGCAGTTTGATGTGCAAGCAGGACCGTTTATAGAATCACCGAAGAGTGGATGGGTGACCACCTTAGACTCAGCGAAACGTTGAGACTGGTCGTTGCCTATATCGGATGGCGGTCAGGTGAAGAGATGGAAGGCTTCGCGTTTTTTGAACCCAATAATAAGCACCCAAACCAGACTAAAGGTGCTTATGACAACAAAAAACTTCAATTTGCCCCAAGGAGCACTAAAAATCAAGAAAAACGATGAGCTTGATGGCATACTCGGGAAGCTATTTCGAGTAGCTTTTACTTGTATGGAAAACCTGCGCTGAAACCTATAGCGCACAAGGTGTCTCTGTGCTGTCTGATGGTGTTAAGGTAATAGCTTGAACCATCCTCAAGTAAACTGAAGAAATTACAATCCGCTGTGTCGACTAGATGAATATCCTGCGACTCAGTTTTGAAAAGTGCGCTAATCAGCAATTATATATCAAGGCTACCAACGATAGATCCACTTCTCAGGTCCTCCATGTAAGAAAGCTAAGTGATACTCTATGCTACTCACAAGGCTACATGGGGCCAGTGGTTTTGTATAAGAAGTTTCTTCGGTTCCTAGAAACTACAGAATTTCCTATAAATCTCTTTCTTTTGTTGAAGTAGTCAGGCTGTCTGTCATTTAAACGAAGGACCCTCCATACTATTGGACTAAGCACAGCTGTGATCGCAATGTCCTATGCTTGAATATAGCTACTTAGGTTGTGAATATGTGATTCCACTTAGACCTTACCAAAAACCATAAAGGTTCCATCGCATAATCATTGCCAATGACATGTAGAGAAAACAAGTAATGTAACAAGTAGGAACCCAACTCTTAGACCTCATATCAGGCTCTTTGACGCAACTAAAGTCGATTGGTCCCATTCGAAGGACACATTTCAAAAACCCCTTGAAACGAAAGCATTTTTCCATACCATAAATTCACTATTCATCAATGTCGGCTTACATTCAAGGATACTACTCGCTCCTTTAAAGCCAAACCACCTAAAGACATCCGCAATAAAACCATCTCTCTAAACCATTCTATTGCACATAGCTGGTCATCCGAAGCGTCCATGTGAAGGCTCCTCTCCTCCACACCTTTCCTTCATTTGGGACTTGATTTATTTCTGTCTGTCAGAGATGGACGCTGTGTTTTTTTGTTTTACCATTTTCTGAGGGTAAATTGCGGAATTCTCTGGAATTCGCATAGTTTTTGGGCACCCACCGCACATACCTACCGATCCAAGGCTAAGTTAACCAATGAAATGAATTCATAAATCATGGAGCACCGGTAAAAATGGACTCGGCACTCACACATACAGTCGATAGGAGCGCATACCCGCCACCGCCGCCAGTATCAAAAGGAACAGGAAAATTAATAGTTTTTTTTCGGTTCTTCTGTTCTTTTTTAAAACATTTTCATCATCGTTATTACATTCACACGTACACTCTTGTGTGGTGGCACATTCAGTGTAAAGGGAGAACGAGTTTCGTCTCGTCTCGACAAGTTGACCAGTTTTTAGAACAAAAGGATCCACCGGGTGGCACAAAACTAACCAAAAGGCGTAGTCGTCGTGCCAGAGCGAGAATGGTGTCTCTGTTTAAATGGAACAAGAACTTCAATTAAAAACGGAATGTGATTGGACCGAACAGAATGTAGTCGGTGGTTGCATTTGAAGGACTCTACCCAGAGAGCCACCCATTCATCGCATATTAGAATTGATTTTGCTTCTCTTTTGCTTTTTTTTTTTTTGGAAAAAGAAAAATTAATCAGTGGTTTACGCCTTAAGCTTGGCAGCAAGTCTGTAATTAATGAGCGATTGAGGTTCAGTCATGCATTCAATGCTAGTCCGGAAGGACGTTTCAATTTTTAACTTTTTTTTTGAAGAGACATTTCAGTGATTTATTACAGAGACAGAGGGAGGTTGCTATTTGAATAATTTAGTTAAAGGAAGAAGGACTTTTTCTTTTTTATATGAGAAAAAAGGCACGGCTTAATTGTATGCACTTCTACCTAAATTAAGCTCGTTTAGGTAGGACGCTACATAGACAATAGCAAAAGGAGTAAGAGAGAGAAGGGAAATCAAGAGGTAAAGGTACACTGGGATGTTTGTGCCTTATATAAGGCCAAGGATTACGTTGTAAATGAACAAAATGTTGCATAAGTTTTCTTTAGAAACAGAATTAATACACTGTAACTAGTAAAAGTTGATAGTTAGTCGCGCTGGACGGATATCACGTCACAAAATTAGAGTACGACCCTTCCTCTATGCCAGGGAAAGATCGCGTAAACTACAAGAAGAATATATTTCCTTAGATTATTGTACAGTTTATACAGGCTTAATCTCAGAGCTCTGATACTTACTTATTTACGTCCTGTCTTCCCTCAATTACGCCTACTTGCCATACGGTTTCTGGCAATAATGTGGTTCAGTTCTCACCAACTGCAGTGCCTCGATCCCGACCGTTCTGCGCCATGTCACCCTCGGACCGCGGAGTATTCTGCCAGGCATGAAGCTGTTTAGCAGCAGTTGGTTGAAGATGGCATTAAGAGCAATCCACGCTAGCTTTGCATGTGGGACATTAGGTTAGCGAAGAAGTGGGCAGCACGAAACTGCCTAAGATCAGTATAGGCGTTACAGTATGATCTTTCAGGGCTACTTCTAGTGTAAGAGGATTTTTTGAATTTTTTCATTGATATTCAACCTGCAGTTTATATATAAAAGCACTAGTGCCAGGGATTTAGTGCTTGCAGGGATTCTAAGAGGGATTCCTAAGAGAGAAGCAAGAATATTTCTTTTGTTGGTAGGCCGTCAATTTTCTACCAAAAACAGTCCACACCTCGTGGCAAATGCGAATTTGGTCTTATGTGCTATATTAACAAGCTCTCTAAGGGAACTGAAGAATTAGTCTGTTGGTATCAGAGCAACATCAACGGCATAAATTCGTAAGTACTTCTTTCAGGATGATAGACCGGAGTATTGGGAAGATACCCCTCCTTAAGGAGTACCTCTAAGGACATACATATGATTCTATCTTTATTCCTTCAAGTTCAGTTACGAAATGTCTGCCTTTTATTGAGCTGACCCTGACCTCTCTCCTTGCGACTTGATTACTTCGCGGGGCAGGTACTCCGCATTATGTATGCCTCTATGAGTGTTTGTTCTTGCAGTTCTCATCTCTGGATTTCTGTCTAATTGACCTCAATTTATATTTATGTTACCAGTATGCAAACTTCCTCCCAATTACCCACCGATTTTAACATCCGCGCTTTCATATTTGTAGCTTCACTCTCCAGTCCCTGTTTTGTCTCATGAAACCTTTGCCAGTTAAAGACGACATGCTTTGAAACATCGTCGTACCCTGGGCATTCTAGCGAGTCGTCGAGCCTGAAGCGGTGGAGGTATTGGTGATACCCACCGTTGGATCTACAAGCAAAAGAGACGAGAAGAATGCCCTCTTTGCCAAAAGAAGAAGAAAGGACAAGAAAAGTGCGCCATCGGAGCTTGTACTCCAGGAACAGTGTACGGAAATCTTACCAGAAGGTAAAATTAAAATGCTCGAGAAGCAAAAATCTGTAGAAAGAAATTGCCTTTAGAGACTGTATAACGCCGAGGAAGACCAACGTTCCGCTGTCAGGCAGAATGAACCATTCAATACAGTCAACATTTCTGTCCACCTTACGAAAGCCAAGTTATGATAGCAATATCCAAGCAGACTGCTGGAAGAAAGCAACAACTCATGTCAAAGACTTGGACAGATGAGTGTACGCCTGGAATGTTAGCATTGTTTGCCCAATCCACAAGAAGATCCTTAAACTGCGTCAATTATAGAGGCAGAGATCTCCTCAACGTCTTATAGGAAAGACCTTCTCTGAGATTCTGTGGGAACGCCTGAAACCTTTACAATCAGAATGATTGGCCCCTGTCTGGTTTCAGACCAAGAAAATCCACCATTGATACTTCGACAAATCCTGGAGAACACCCAAGTTCAATACTCTCTCAGAGAAGACATATAAAGGCCATGACATCCTTACAAAACTTGTTTGTCTGTGCAGCATGCCGTGGGAGAATGCTTGCTATCCTATCAAGGTCAGTAGTGACAGTGACGCGCTGTCATGCGATTTGAACGGATTGAGCGAAACTTACAAGTCACTAGTGGCACCATCTGTCAAAAGTTCGTATAACTGATTGCATTCTCCGACGATATTGATATATATTAGTAAAAGAAATCAGGGATCAGTTACAGGTGCAAGCATTGAAGTATTAGCGGGTAAAATAGCCTTAGCCTTAGGTTATACTGTCAACAAGAAGAGAAATTGGACACCGTCTGATTTGGTAGACCGCCCCAGTCACTTCACTTCGAAGTAGTAAGGCTCTGCCTTAAACTCAAATCAAGCGCAGAGATCAAGCGAAGAATAACTCTTGCCAGTAGCTGCTTCTGAGCAAATAGGCCTATTCAGCAGTAAATCCCTATTTGCAAGAACTAATGTGACTCTATATAAGACTCTGGTCATCTCATTTCTGCTGTCCCAACACAGGACTTCAATAAGCATTCACCTGATATGAATGACATTGCTGACATTCACACGACCTCCATATATAAGCTTTTATCACACGCGTTTAGTTCTGTTTGTTTTGCTCTATTTGCAGTCCCTTTCAACAGTAAATATCCTTTTTATTTTTTTTTTTAGTTCTTCGAGATGAATTCCGTTTGGAACCGCAAAATACCCGAATCGCTCAAGGAGAAACCGCCCTCCTGGAATGCGCTGCCCCACGAGGAATCCCCGAACCGATGGTTACCTGGAAGAAAGGCGGACAAAAGCTAGATTTGGACGGGAACAAACGTATCCGCATCGTTGACGGTGGCAATTTAGCAATTCAAGATGCCCGTCAAAGTGACGAGGGTCAATACCAATGTGTGGCCAAGAATCCAGTGGGAACAAGAGAATCTGTCGCTGCCATTTTAAAAGTTCACGGTAAGTTCCTTTTTTTTCCTTTCGTCCTTTCTTCCTTTTGACAGTAGTGAAGTGCAAACATTTTTCAACTCACACATTTGTAGTGAAACCATTTATTATCCGTGGACCGCATAACCAAGTTGTGATGGAGGGTTCTTCGGTGACGTTCTCGTGTCGTGTTGGTGGTGATCCAATGCCGGATGTTCTTTGGTTGCGAACCGCTTCGGGTGGCAATATGCCATTGGGTAGGTGTCAACATTAAATCGTTTCTCCTCCGAAAGGAGATTAAGGATTCACTATTTCAGATCGAGTGCATGTTTTGGAGGACCGCTCGCTGCGACTTGAACGTGTCACCATGGAAGACGAAGGGGAGTACAGTTGTGAGGCCGACAATGTCGTGGGTTCTATATCGGCGGTCGGAACTCTAACAGTTCATTGTAAGTCCATTAAGTCATCCTAAGCCAAATCCGATAACTTTTTTTCTTGTGACTAAATAGCACCACCAAAATTCGCCGTTCGCCCGACATCTAAATCGGTGGACGTCGACTCGGATGTTACTTTGGACTGCCAGGCGACAGGTAGTCCCTCGCCCACCGTCTTCTGGTCAATCAGAGGCAATCGTTCACTCATCCTGCCCGGCAACAAGCTCTCTCGTTTCGAATCCTCCCCAATCGATGCGAATGGCCGCACAACCCTTACCATAAGTAAATTCCAACACACCGACTCCAGCCTGGTGGTGATTTGTAGCGCAATCAACGAAGCGGGTGCAGTCAGTGCCCGTGCCCAGCTGAGCATCGACTCACAGGACCAACATCCACCACCGATTATCATTGCAGGTCCCGTCAATCAGACGCTGCCAGTGAAATCCCTCGCCGTGCTCACATGCAAGTCAATCGGACAACCGATGCCAACAGTGTCCTGGTATCGAGATGGCATTCCGGTAATTAATTCAAATAAAATAAACATCACTACATCCGGAGATCTGGTCATCTCGGACTTGGACCGCAAGGAGGATCAGGGTCTGTACACTTGTGTGGTCAGCAGTCAGAGTGGCAAATCAACATGGAGCGGGTACCTACGCATCGAATTGCCCACGAATCCGAATATAAAATTCTTTCGTGCTCCGGAAGTGTCTAAATGTCCTAGTGCGCCGGGCAAACCGAAAGTTGTAAGCTCCACGAATGACTCGGTGACAATCGCCTGGATGGCGAGTGAAAAGTTTGGTGCCTCCCCGCTGTTGGGCTATGCGGTGGAAATGTTCTCGACAAACAAGAGTCGGACATGGATACCGATTGCGAACAGATTGACACAGAGCATCTACACGGCAACGGGTCTAGATGCGGGGGCGGCGTACATGTTCATTGTGAGGGCGGAAAATGCGCTAGGATTTTCACATCCGAGTGCAATTTCAGAGACTGTTACAGCTGGCCAAGTGATTCGGGCAGAGAAGGACATTGTTTTGAGTGAAGCGGAAGCCCTCCTGACGGCAAACAGTGCTGTGGAGTTATTGGAAGCGAATGCCACTGATTCAACTAGTGTGCGGCTGGTCTGGGACATTGATAGTGGAAAGTTCATTGAGGGTTTCTATATCTATGCGCGGGATATTTCTTCATGGAATGGTGGCTATAAGATGTTAACTGTTTTGAATGGTGGCGGAGCATCCGCATGTACGATTAGTGCTCTGCAAAAGGCAACGAAATATGAATTCTTTATTGTGCCGTTCTACAAGACGATTGAGGGAAGGCCATCGAATGCGAAGTATGCCACGACTTTGGAAGATGGTAAGTGGGTTCTTTTCTTTTATTTTTAAATTTTTCTTGATGATGATAGATAGGTCTGGTCACATTATCGCTCAAAAGTATGCAGACATCAGCTCTAAATCCTTTTTCAATCTCCTTTCTACTGCAAAGGAGGATTGAGTGATAAGTATTCCTCTGAAGCTCTGGGAGAATGTCAAGATTTCTATTTTCTTTTATGCGAAGGCCTGGACCATAGATCTGGAACTAAGAGCCAACTTCTTCAAGAACTTCCTCTCAAAGCAATACCTTCGAAGTCCTTCCTCCTCTATTCAGTTGAAATGCATTTCTCGTTTTTGGGTATACAGATGTCACCCTCATCGGACTTTATCTCTTTTTTGACCTATAAATGCCTAAAATGTGTCGTTAATGTGATCGTTAATGGAATCGTTAACACAATCGTTAATTTGGTCTTTACTTCACCGAGTTTGGGATTCGATACCGTAGTGATCGTTAATATAATAGGTAATGCAGTCGTTAATGTGATCTACAGTTCGCCGACTTCCAAGTTGCCATCCAATAACGTAGTGTTATACTCGGTAGACATTTTAGCACTGTCAAACTGTGTCAAACAATTGAAAGACTCGGACTTGAAGTTTGATCCCACGGACGATTGTCCAACGCACTACTCAACGTCAACTTAGAAGTATCCAGTAACTGTATATCGAGTCTTGGGCCGAGCTCTCATTCAGCACTGGGCACTTGAGGGAGGAAACTATAGTCTTCCCTTTTTCAGCTCTCAGTCGAACAGTGTTAGCCTCAAAACGTCTAGGCTTGGAACAGTCCACTTAGCCTTGGAAAAATAAACTATTGCCTCTTGCAATTAGACGTTCCAAGAGCAAAGCAATTATCCTTCATTCTGACTCATCTATTGCCTGCCAATCAGTGCAGTAGGAAGTGTATTACTTGCAGGCAACAATCGAAAGGAAATCTCCCAGATGGAGACCACAACCACGAGTTCCATTTATTTTAGCAGTCACTGCACGTGACACCCTCCTGGACTATCACCGCTCCCAAAACTACATCTAAAAGTGCATAAATCAATTGTAAATCCTTCCCCTAAGACACTTATTGTGTATCGCTCCCCCGCGCCAACCCAGCACCCAATTAAAATAACAATACAGGACCAAACCCATGTCCTCTCGTTTCAACTGAAAATCTTGTTATGCTCCGATAACACAGACAGACAGACAGACCCATCTGCATTGTATATTTCACAATCGAATAATTCTCTCGAAATTGAATTTTCAGTTCCCGAATCGCCACCCGTGGGCATGGAAGCCATCTCATTCAATAGGACTTCGGTGTTCCTTAAATGGCAGCCACCCTCAAATCGTACAGCAAATGGTGCGTAACCTAAAATTTTCACAAAAAAAAAAAAATAAAAAGTCATTGACACATTTTCCCAATGCAGGCATCCTTAGCGCCTACAATATCATCGTCCAGGGACTGGACTCGCACAATACAACAAGGATTTTCAAGAATATGACAATCGATGCGGCAACACCATCACTGCTTTTGGCCAATTTAACATCTGGTGTTACGTACTACATTAGTGTTGCGGCCGCAACCAAAATCGGTGTGGGTCCTTTCAGCCAGCCATCGATTTTGCGAATGGATCCCAGGACACAATCGTTGGACACCGGATATACAGCCAGGTAAGGTTCAAACTCCCACAACACCACACACAGTCTAACATGGTTGTCCTTTCAGATATCCTATCAACAGGGATATAGCCGATGACTTTCTAACTCAAACGTGGTTCATAGTGCTCCTTGGATCGATTATAGCGATTATAGTGTTCCTGTTCGGTGCCATGATTCTGTTTAAACGCTATCAGTATATCAAACAGACATCGTTGGGGAGTTTACATGGTGCGTAGCCATGCAGCTATAACTCTTTTCCATTTATTTTATTGCTTAGTTTTGCTGTTATCCTTTTTATACATTGGTATTCTATTAGTTTTGTTTTCTTGTGGCAATTCAATTTCAGGAAATCACGCAATCGGAACGGTACGAAAGTTTCCAACTTTGCCGCTTAATGCGAATGGCGTTTGGATTGATCCAACTGGTGGAGTTTGGCGACAGGCAACGACTGTTACTACAACAAAAGATCCTATTTCTGATTACGCACCACAACACCATCATCCAACGTTGCCTCTTCCCGACTATGAAAGGTAAGAATTGTTTTTTATTATTTGATGAAGAGAACTACCTATCAACCGTGGTTAACAACTTTTATGGTAGGCACGCTTCCTTAATCGATTCTTTCATTGTTTCGGGTGTTGATGTATGACATAGTTATGTATATTTTTCTTAAACTTGCAACTAAACGATTTGGCAGTCAAAGTCATAAATTTTACTCTTAATTGTGGTTAAAGTTGAAGGAATTATAAAAAGGAGCATTCTTTGGGTTCTTTTGGGAAATTGAACTCTTTTAATTGATCTCATTGAATGATTCAATTGAACAGTGAAGAAGGTTCCTAGAAGTGTTAGGAACGAGCTAGTTCTTGAAGAGCTTAATTCATTTTATTCTTGTAAAGAATTTAACTGGCAAGTGATACTCATATAAGTCTGGCATTAAAATGTTCCTATGTACACTGAACTTAAGGGAACCTGCTATCAGCGTTCTAAAAGAATGAATTGGTTTAGGAATTTAATTCTTTTGAGAGCATTTAATTCTTTTATGAGTTTGACAGTACTTAACTTAATTGAAGAAGCATTAGGTTAGTTCTGTGTAAGAGAGATTAAGATATAATATCCTTTCAGTTCTTCATTAAAAAAGTTTGGCACTATGCTTTTTAAAATAACTTTTCCTTAAAGAATTACTTAAAGAATCTAATTCTGTTGAGAGATTCAACTTTTGAGTACTCCAAGTATAGTTCCTCTTAAGGCTGACGTCCAGCAAATTTTTATTCCCTAGTTAGGTCCAGGGCGTCCAGCACACAGGGTTTTGGGCACAATACGTCTAACGATGGCGCTGTACATCCAAAAGATCCTCTTGCGTTGTTAGCCCAATTTTTTGTCTTTAAAGCGTTGCTACATAAACATTGTCCTAGTCGCCTTGTCGATCACCTGGTTAAACTGAGATTACGATCTAAACGAAAGACCTGCAGCAAGTTGCTCAGTTTGTAAGCCATTTGAAATATTCACTGTTTTTTGAGTATTCACACCCATTCGTATTCATTCACAAAAAGTATTCGCTGAGCTCACATTCTATTGCGTTTCATAAAACGAATCTAAAGCGAGTTCTCATTCACACTCATTCCAAGAAATGTGTATGTGCTCTTTGTTCTTGCTTCTTTTCTGTCGCCTTTGTTGTATAACTTTTGTGACTACTCTGATTGAATGAATACTTTAAATATGAGCCTACGACGCACTCAAGCATGATTGATTATTCGTCATCATTTCGTACATGATTCATACTTGTGTGCGTAAGACTGTGAAAGGCTCATTTTGTAGCAAATGATTCAAAACGGCAAATGAATTGATTCATGCAGTTATCTGATCTAAACTTTCTGCTTAAGCATTGAGCACCATAGTATATCTGCATAAACCTAACTATTAATTGTGACGTGCTACCCTGTTTCAAAATATTGCACATAAGGGCAGTTTGAAAGGAAGTGTCATCGCCTTTAGGCAACTTTAGGCAATACCTGAAGAAACTTGGAATCTGTTCTTGTTCTGGGCAATATAGGATCATCTCTTCTCCTCCAGCAGCTTTTAAGATTTTCTAAGAAATTTATCATAAAAGCTACATTTTAAGCAGAAATCATCAAAGCTGGGCTTCAAAGAGCGACCACCTTATTCACTGCGAACTATAGAATATACGAGTATCTAGCTAAGCCAATGCTCATCAGGGAGTTGGTTCACTATAAGCTATACAGTAATAGACCAAGTGCACAGCCTTGGGGAACTCTATCTCATTCCATCGTCGATTGGGTTGTGTAGTGTACTATTTCTTAAATACTTTGTCAATATTTTCTGCTTGTAATGTGGTACTCCCTTGGCGGTAAGTGGTCTTAGAATGTTTCTCCAGTTTGCGGCGTTGAAGGCGATTTTACATTCTGCATAATTATTGCGTTATACTTTTTAATGCCATCCTTTATTCGTTTTCCTTTGCTGAATTTTTCACCTTAGTCACTATAAAATTGATAAAATTCTGTGTGTTCCATTTTTTCCAAAGCAGCCTTCTAGTGACAGATCACAGAGAACCTCTTCTGTTCTAGTGTTTCTGCCTTAACCTCACTCTGGGTATCTTTCTCAAAATATGTTGACCAACCTAAGGTGAGATACTCAAAACTCGGATAGATATATTTTCTACAAAATGTGTGGTCCTTCAAATCCTTTAATTACAATAAAATCTTAAAAGAGAATTCCCAGAAATAAGAGAAAGAAAATGACAGAAGGTAATAGATTAAGTGCAGGGCAGCCATCTGTTGGTGACGTCAAAAGTTCTGTCCAGGGATGGTTTCTGCTGTTGAGTTGTAGGTTCCAGTCCAGGGATGGTGCTAAGACAGTCGTTTTTGGATGAATTTATCGGTTCTTGAAGGCTGGCGGCACAATGGATTCTTGAAAGTCGTAAAGCAATACAAATACTTGTAAGCTACTTCTAAACTTACTATCAGAAGTTAGTTTTACCCTAAACTAAGTAACCCATGAAAAACTTACTTAATGCACTGCAACTCTTACCGAGAAAAGTACTCAAAAAACAAAAAACCGTAATTTCCTTCTAAATTTCACATTACCACTCATAAATAATGCCCTGCAAAACTTAAACGCATTATAATATTATCTTCCCCAACCCTATAGTCCCTAGAACCCTATCATCAACCCCCGACGCGACGATGCCAGAACATTTTTATGACTTTAATTTTGCCACGATGTAAGCCATAAAATTTACCAAAAAAAAAAAAAAAACAGCAACTTCAACAATAAACCTTGTGCTGTGTACCATCTGGCACTAATCGCAGCCACACAAAGAACCCCGAGAACAAGGCGCTTACCTACGCATTTTACTCAAAATGAATCCTCAGATACTTTTGTGTATATAGATACTCTGTCTCCCACTTAAGAACATCCTCATTATTCCACTTTATTACTGTGTCACAGTATAGTTCATGCTGTTGTCGCACCCCAAGCCACAGAGCTGAGCTGCCTCCGCCCCAAACTGCCGGCTTTTACCTGAGTTCGCATTTTAATTGAAAATTTTGACAGAAAACCTGTACAACAACAACGACAACAATTTATTTCATTTGCGGCTTACTATAGAGTGCGAGTGCGAGTGCGAGTGCTGCAGCCGTCAAGCATAACCCGACGGGCGACGACTAGGCAAAACGTGAGAGTTTATTTTTTTTTTTTTCTGAGTTCATGATGACGAAAAAAGGGTGGTGGCGCGATGGGTGGGTTGATAGAACGAGGGATGAATAGGCACTTTGACAACGGATGGATGTAATGAGTGGTGTACACACAACAAATGTCCTTAATGATAATTTTATTCCCCGCTGCTGCGGTGTGTTTGGGTGCCGATTTGAGAGCAATTGTGTGATTTTGTTGTCATTTTTGTTGTTTTCTTTCTTTTCTTTTTTTTAATTACTGATGATTGCAAAGCGGGTAAAGATATACAGTCATTATGACAATATTTTGACAATTAGATAAATTGAAGTCAAAGTTATTAAAAAACGTGTCGCTCCGCACAGTTGGAATGACAGCTATCATGTCATTTATTGACAGATGTCACACAAAAAATAAATAATTCAATGAAATTGGAAAAATGTTCAATACAATTTTCGATAATATGCAGAACTTTTGCCAATGATGGTTTTATTAGGTTTCAGCGGCTAGGCACGGTTTCTCGTTGACCAAAGCCTCCAACACAGCGAGTTGTTTCACTTAGAGCAGCATCTCCGTAAGCTTTTTAGAGCTCTTGATGCGCTTCAGCGACCGTTTTCTTCGAATTGAAGAAGAAAATCAAGACTTCCGCAATTTGGCATAAATCAGACATTTTCACAAAACTAAAAGCGTATGTCAAAAGCCATCTATTGACAAATAACGAGAACTAAGCTTTGCACCTATGCGTGAAGCGTATTTGACAAGCCATTCCTTTGGAAATGACAATGAAATTGGTCTCAAAAATTGAATAGCGTCTCGTACACTATTGGCCCACTTCACGAGAATTGTGTATATTAGAAGAAGTATCTTGAAATAGTAAGGGAATGCAGCATGTGTCTCTTGCTACATGTAGAGAGTCAGTGATTACCAGGTGCATCATCAACACACAGATTTGGCTAGAACTAGACTGCAGATACTCTCATTGTCTAATTAAGTAAAAGAGACAGTTCAGTGTCTCTACATAATAGGAAGACAAGCCATCAAGTTAGTTTCCCTCTCTAACGACTCATGCAGAAGCTTCATGGACAAGGAGTAAGAAGACTCTACTTCACTTCTTAGTCTGCAGAAGTAGTCTTTCTATATTCTTGGTCTACAAGATGTTAGTTTTCGTTCTTGGCAAGTTTCTGTCTGTGTTGTTCAGCCATCAGCCTCCACGATTGAACGCTTTTCATGTTCTACCCTCTCCTTTCTGGGAAATCGTTGTTCCTCCCTTCTCATCCGATCATAGAGCTCGTGAGCAGCTTTAGGCCTTTTGTGCAACGACGCTTTCTACGCCTACATACGCTCGCCGGTAGTCATGATCAAACAAGGGGATTCAGACAAATGAAACCCAGTCCATCACTCATCGGTTATTGGCACTTGCCTTCCCCATTTGCTGCTGGCGACATCGGGCTTTATCGGAAGTTAAGAGAGATTGGATGGACAGTTTCTCATAATATTTCGTTGAATCTTATCCTCTCTAACTATACTAACTAAAGTTACAAAGAGGTAATAATATTCAATTTCTATGTTCATGCCAAGCTCTCTTCGTTTGTAGAAGGCTACTCTTAGGAGTATACTTCTTCGAAAGCCTTGGCGAATTGGCTAACATAAGCATTGGTCGTCTCCAACGCTTTATAACAAGCTCGGGTAGGTTCAAGTTGTTGTCTCCAGGAAACACTGCATCACAAGGAACCTACACTGATCGAGTGAACCTTACCACCAAATCTAACAATGTTTAGTTTTCTTGACACTCGGCCGGCGTAGAATGGAAGCTTTCTGGATACCATTGCCTCATCAAGAAGGGCTCTTTAAGATGTACCCATTCCAAGGAAGTGTATATAACTTGAGGTTATGCTTACAGTGAGTCCATCCAATAGCATAGAAAGAACTGACACCTGTTCATCTACCAGTGTTTGTATGTGTCTTTCAGCGGTATGGCCTTTGCACAGATCGACAACTATTTGACATCGCTATCGCCCTTGACTTCTTGAGATTATTCAATAGTATTTTTGCATGTAGTTGCATCAGGACAAACAGCTCCCAGTCAGTACGTACCTACTGCATGACAAACTTGACTGTTGTGCTTTCAACTTGCTCAATCTTAAAATTCAGAATAACACCGTATTACGTGCTAGTAACCTTACCACATATGTACATATGATGGTATGTTAAAACACTGGAAAAATTCAAACAATCCATTTAAATTGCCCTCAACACAGTCTACCAAACAAACACACAAACTATCTGCCTTTCGAGATATAAACAAACCACTTTCCATCCTTTTTTCAACCCTAGCAACTCTAAACAATGTTACACCCGTCCTTAACATTCCATGAGACATACCTACCGAAAAAAAAGTCTCCATAAATTCTCATATACAACAACATACATAAAAATTCTTGCACCCAAAATAGGCGAAAAAAAATCCTTTTTATAATGAACCTCCCCCGTAAAGCACTCAAACAATTCTCCTTCATTCTCTTTATAAAATTTGTTCTCCATTTTTACTCATCTGCTCTTGTGTCTAATAAATTACAGACTAACTCCACTTAATATGCCCGATTACGCTGAAGTTGCATGTTCAACATTTAAGAACCCCAACTCCAACCTATCTGGCAATGCCTCTAACGCCACCGCCCTCTACGATAGCTGTGGAGCATACGCAACAACAAATTTAGTAGCAAATGCCAAATTGTATCAGAACCGCTATGCGACAAGGACAAAGGCCAATACCGCTATAACCCGTTCAACGGATAACATTCTCGGCGACTATCGTGCAACGGGGATGTACTCAGCGCCACCAAGCGCCTACTACGGTCTCGATGCCAGCAATTTTAACGAAACAAATTATCCCATGAGCCAGGACAAAATTCAGCAATCATCGTCATCGTCATCCCCCCAGTCAATGGGGAAGCTCAAGCCGGGAGGACTACAGTACAACAACAACAAGCAGGCATCAAACCTAATTTCCCGAGCACCAAAAATGAACATAACCGAGAATAAAATGGATCTCATAAATAACCTAAATCTTACGTCATCATCATCAACAGCATCGTCGACGACGGCGGCGATGGCGGCATCATCATCATCGCCACCGTCATATACAACTGGAGTGCTTGGCGTGTCCTCATCGTCCTCGTCATCCTGTTCAACCGCCACAACAGCAACAACAAATGTATTCATGCCAAACTTCCTTCACTCGTCGTCGTCGTCGTTCTCGCCATCGAAACAGCAACAGCATTTGCTACTGAACGGCATTAAGGGTGGCAGCAGCAGCAGCAATCAGCAACACTTGCAACAGCAAATGGTCAACACTTTCTCCCCCGCTGGTGGGGCTGGTGGTGAATTCCACCCTCATGCAGCAGCAGCCGCACCACCACCCGGTTGTGGCACAATGAAACGCAATCGTAATCCGAAACTTTTCAAGAGTGATAATAACATAAATACCGGCTGTAACGGTGGCAGTACGACTAGCTACAAGAACTGTTATTCACCCCTACTGGGCAGCAGGACACCACCGACAGCAGTGCAGCAGCACAGTAACGACGACAGTTATTGTTCAAGTAATTCCAGCAGTAATCATCTTCTCCTGAACGACTATGCCGATCAATTTGGCAGTAAGCTGCCAGCAAAACAGCACTTGTACGTTAAGGCCAAGGACGGTACATGGTCGGCAGTGAGCAGCGATGCATATCAGTACAAGACAGGCGAGGCGGTAACCGAACCCACCACCATCACCACCACCCACCACAACACCGACGGGCACGACGAGAATAGCCGATTAGTAAGTACGAATAGTAGTAAATCCAATATAAATAGTATTAATTGTAGTTCCGGATCGCAAAAGTATCTGAGTAGTTTTGGGAAGAGTGATATTGTGTAAATACCTATTATATGTATAAATTTAGAAAGTCTAATCATTTACTTCACACACACACACACACGCAGAGATGCAGCAGAGTAAGACACATTGTTGATGCGCGCAAAATGAATCGCTTTGTTCAAAATAGTGAGGCTGTAGGTTAAGAATTTAGGCATTAAGTACGAATGGATACAAGAATGAAATCCAAATGTGGAAAAAGAATAGAAATACCTAAGTGAATGGGTCAATGCATAGGGCTTTAAGTTGCAGTGCTTTGTGGATGTCATGTTGTAGGCAAAATGGAGGTCAAATTGATGAAAAGCGTGGCAAAATTGAAGGATTCTATTGTCCATTAAGAATCTTCCTTTAAAATTCTGATCTCATTTACACTCCTTCTGTCAAAGAACGATGACAGCTGTCAAGTAAAGAGTAAGACAATTGAATGACATGTCTCATAGTAATGGAACAGGAAAATAATATCACGGAAATTTACCTTTCAGGATCTTCACATCACGAAAGTGGAATAATATTCGATCCTTGATGGGAATAAAGGTCGCAAATCTGTTGGGAACAAGGTCACTTTTCAGTTGAGGAAAAAAACAAGTCAAAAAATGTTTACCCTATATTTTGTGGTCGAGCTTTAAGAAGCCAATGTGAATGTTTGGTATACCTACTTGGACGAGTCCTACTGGAAAGTAATTCCATCAAAGTCAAATGGTCACATTAGAAAACTGGAATAAATTCCCATGTTCCCGGGGAATAATTTTCCTCCACCGTGAATAAACTGTGAGGCTTGGTGAAAGTCTGTAATGTGTTCGGTTGCTATAATACTCAAGCCTAGTGGACGAAGTGGTTAGTACGTCAGGCTTCTCAGAAGCTCGATTTTCGGAAATACAAAGACGACCTTACCTGTGACAGACGTCGGACAAACATTGGATAGTTTAATCATCTCAAGAAAGCGTCCCAATCCTCATTTGTATGGGTCGGTACTGTCAGGGGAAAAACATGGTGGAATGGTTGATGAATTAGACTAAGCTAGCTTAGGTTCCATTCCTTCCTCTAATGCAAAGATTCTCTAAGCCGCCCTGCCCTTTTGATACAGCATTGAGTAGTTTCCTTCTATACTTTAAAAAAAAAAAAAAAAAAACAACATTTAACTACGCATTGCATTTGTACGAACTTGAAACTAGGCCTTTCGGACTTCATGGCTCCTGAATCAATGCAACGCTCAGTCCTTGAGTTGTAGACATTCGAACTAATGCTGCCATAACATGATGGATGTTCACCAACACTATTCGTATTCTACTGAAAGAGATCATGTAGCTATTGTCCGCGGAAGGCATCAGACTTGTGTTCCTCGAGATGTATTACGTCTTACTCCCTGTCCAGCTATCTAAGAGGGACATACGGTCCTCATCTTTCCTATTATCTGTTCATCGTGCTGTGGTTCTCTTCCTTGGCTGTAAGTTCTGTCCCTGCGAAGTTCGATTTGAGAGGGTCGTTGATGGGTCACATTCTCTTGGAACCTTTGAGATCAGACACTGAGACTTTGTCTATTAGATGGATAAGGAAGCAATTCTGAACTTTATTGGAGTCATAGGATTTAAAGGCCCAATAATTTTTGCTCTGCCTTTAAGGACTCTGTGCTTCAAGAAGTCCAAATAATGTTCGATACTCCTGATCAGTAACCCGTAATATAAATCACAATGCAATGGTATCTCCTCATCCTCATCATGTGGTATCTTCCACTCCGTTTATTGCCCTCAGCCTTAGTGCTATCTTCTTCACCCATCCACAATCTATGCAGCCTGAGTGTAGATGACGATAGTGTATGCAACTTATGGGTATGCATAAAAAGAACTGACACATGTTCATCTACTACTGGCTTTAAATTTCCAACTACATGGTCCTTGCAGGTTCATTCCGACTGCTCTGACTTCCTCTGCAAGGTGCTTGTAGAAGACGTATGACGACCTATTGCTCCGTTTTGACTGCAAGCCTTTCAAGGTAGTGATGGTAGCTTCGCTTCCCGTGCCCCGAAATCTTTTAAAAAGACGGTCAGCTCTAATTCTGATCTCCTAGCGGTGGCACAGTGGATAAAGGCAACTTTTTGGTCCTTTTCGTTGCTTAGGATAAAAAGGTTTCAGACCTCCAATATCAGAACTCAAATGGCTTTACTCCCATCCGCCGTTCTAATAATTTGTAGCCACCAATCGCTCAACTTTTGAAGGATTCAATCCGATCAAAATCGTTGTTCACACAGAACTTTTGCTTCACGGGATTCACTGCTCAATTTTTCGGTATCACTCCCAATCGCATCCCATTTGATTGTTTTTCGCTTTCATGTGCCACGAGTAGTGCACGAAGGGGTCTTTCTGGGTGATAAGAACGCCGCAATAGTGTGGGAGGGCCATTGTAACTCTTAAAGGCAGCTAAGTGGATGTCTTCTGGATGGTGGAAGGTTCAAAATAATTTTCTTAAGGTCCAGGGTGAATGATGATTTTCAAGTCTTGGCATTCATTTTAAAGTTAAATTTTTTTAAGGACTACTTAAGGCTATTTACAGAAATTCATATAAACAAAACATCGGGATTGTTACGCGAGTTACCAAGAACTTCAATCAGATCTTTGACTAAGAAAACTGGGATTGTCTTCTTTCGTTTCTTTCACATTCTTCAGTAAAATTTAGAACAATAAAGAATCGCTTTGAGATCATGTGAACCAAAATGAAATAACAACGAATTCAAAGTGTGAATGTAACATGAGTTACCATGAAGTATTCTTTATTCATCAACATTTGTTGAGTTAAGATTAAGCTTATGGCTTCTGGTACAGTCAAGCTTATAAAACATGTTCCGATCCTTTAAGGTCCCAGACACTCCTTCTTCCCACTTTAAGGATCTTGTTTGTTCATACTCCACACAACTTCCGATGTCAGCAAAACACAGTGTGTTTCGCTCTCTATTTCTTGTTGATTGTTGATTACTTAAATATTGCCATCGCTCCATTTACTTTAAGATACTTTTGGCTTAGAAGACCATACTAAAGGATACTTAAGTTTTTTTTTTATTTTATTACAACTCCAAGTGGAACTGTCATTTATGTGAAAGAGAAGCGTTTGTAATGTTGTACTTGAATAGGTTTATTGAGCCATAAGATTAAAACTGGTTCCAATGGGGGATGGTATATATTTTATATGTCTGTTAAACGTTTCACATTTTAAGGGTATGTTGACGTCCTTTGGTTTTATGTCGGTCAACCACCTTAAAGACTGCCCAGTAAAGGGATGTTTGTGGCTTTAATTGGGAAGAAAAAGACCAGATTTTGAGGTCAAGACAAAGAAGTAAGGCGACATGTTGAGGAAAGAAACTGACTTGGCAGCCAACAGTAAGCTTCTTTATTGTCCAGGGAAATTCGATGTCGAGGTTGAGGGAGGATTTCCTCGAACCCAGCATTCAAACAGAAGTCAACTGGACAACTGAAAACTCCAATATATGGGTACAATCCAATATTAAGAAAAATTACTAGCTCTGCAATGAAACAGTTGAATGGCTTCCAAGCTCGTTCTCGCTCCCCCTATCAATGGGTAGCACTACTTTACATTTTCTACACGATTTAATAAATAAATCTTATGTACAAGGCTTACCCTTTCCAAATTGCCATTAGATCAAATCCAATAAGAAGAAAGGAAGACGAAGCAAAGCATATGTGACACCTTCTTCGCTCCCCTTCAGTCTTCCGTCCAAATGGGCAATAAAAGAATCAATTTAATTCGATTAAGGCCAAATTGCTGGACATCATTCTCCCTGCTGCTAGCTATCCTTGTCTCAGCTAAAAGTATCCAGATGATGAAGGTCAGAAAGTAAACACTTTAAGCGCACGCAAGCACTAACTATGCCAACACGTTGTGCTACCCAGGTATCCCCATATAAAGCGAGATCTTCCCAAATCCCCAACTGAACAAGAATTCATCCGAATCAGCATAGTTATCCTTTCGTTTTCCCCTTATCCTAGAAAGCATACTGCTCTTCTGGTCGTTGGCTCACAATTCTACTACAGTGGAAGGACATTGCGTCAGCAGTATCCAACCCTTAATTCGTTCTACAAAAAGGGGGTCAATCTAAGTATCTATTGCATGTTGTATGTACTCGTACACAAAAAAAAAAAAGGAACGATCGTAAAACCTCGTTTTATGACCTTCCTTAAGTATACAACCATGTGTATGGCATCCAAGTAATTTTTAGATACGGCTACTTGAGCAAAATATTAAAGACTTACAAGACACAAGTGTGTGTGTGTGTTTTTCTTCCTCTGACCGTTGGTTTTATGATTCAAAAACATCTGTATCCCTCCCCCCATAATCCTTTGGTAATCTAAGACCAGACCTGATTTGTATTCCTCTGTGAGGAGGACCGTCCCTTCGTCGTCGTCAACAATCTATGCATTGGTTCATCATTCACTGATATCTGGCGATTTAAATTTCTGATTGGAAGATTTATAGCACAAAGCTATAAAAGAAAAAGAAAATTATATTTTGTATTTGTACAGGACATATAAATATTTAAATATGTAGCCCGCAACAAAACCAACAACAACAAGATAACTTTAGAAACAAAGCAATTACTTAGACTAAGGAGAAAGTATCTTTTACCCTATACCGCCTAGGATATTTATAAATAATTCACACAACTGATGAATTGTGATTTGTAATATTATAAAATAAATATATATAATTGTAATATAGAAGCTATAGAATATTTTAAAAAAAAAAAAGGCGCTACACTAAAATACATTTAGATAAAAATAAAATAAAAATTCTGACGATTTACTAGACTTTTTTGCCCAAATACTGTGCCATTGGTAATCCGATTTTTTTTTTGTTTTTCTAAACACAACTATAAAATCTGAAACGAAAATAAACAAAAAACTTTGTACACATTTGTAAATTTGTATTATTTATTTAAAAATAAACAAACAAAAAATAAAATAAAACTAAAATTCTCTTTATGTTTAACATAACCGTCCAAAGCATATCGAAATAAAAATTTAAAACAAAAAAATAAAATTAAATCTAATTGGAAAATAGTTCTTAAATTTATTTAGGGATCTTAAGCAGGGAAGTTGGAGGAGTAAGATGATTTAGCGTGACCGTAAGTATAATGGTAAAAGGTGGGTACAATCATACAAAATTTTCTTTAGTTCTTCTATTCCCGGGGAAATTGGTATCTTTATTCAAAAAATTGCATAATTTTTTGCATCTCTTCTAAAAACGTGAAGCACAAGGTCAAATTTTGATACAACCTGCAGATTTTCTATGCCCAGCGTTTGATTAAGGCATATACAAATTTTGGCCTGAATGATGTATGTCTCAATGAGTGACTCATAAATTTCATAATGACAAAAAATGTCATAATTTGTGAATCGAAAAATGTTTCCATACATTTTGTATGAAAAGAAAACTCCAAACAAATTATGACATTGTGTCAGAAAATAATGAATATGCATTTTTTATAATATGGAAAGGTTGGTTATGACAAGTAATGGTTAATGTTAATGACATTAATAGTGACAAATGTGTCATTCATATAAGGCCAGCATTGTATACTTTTTACATGGAATTATGGAAAAAATGAGGAATTTTTCAAGGCGTTTGGCGAAAATAATGACAATAATGACACTCAAGTCTTCTCAAAACCCCTATGCCCTTCAGATACGGCATAAAACTGTAGGTCCTTTCTGTACTTTGGACTGCTTGCGGCCTAATACTTATTTATTTTGTTTATTTTGACACTCAAGTTTGGGCAATTTAGTGATATCAATTCAGAGGCATGTTTTTAGTACAAGATTCCGAATCTCAGTATTGGTGGGATATAACGAATGACGGTTGAGTCTGCTTATTGTCTGTCAAATATATATAAGACCGAAGTAATATACTTAGTGTTGCGTAGGCGATGGTTCTTAAAATTTGACTAATTGACAGCAATGCAGTTCTGTGAACTTTACCTAGGAAATTGACATGCCAAAATGGAAATGCTGTACAACAGTATGGATAACTTCGAAAATATGCTGTCATGCTTGACAGTTTATGTTGACAAATGATCATTCGTAGACCAGGAGAACACTAGCTATATTTAAATTTATTTTCGAAAACCGGACTTGAATTGGCGAAAGCAGATTGGACTCTTGAATAGCTTGATGACAACTAAATGGTTGCTGTGACGAGTCCGTTGTAGTACCACCAGATCAAGCAACATGCACTACTGTGAGACAGTACAACTAAAATAAAAATTTAGTGAACCAGCAAGAGCTCCTCATAAAGCGCAGGATACACCTGTTTCCCGACAGAAACAGATCAGATGCATATGTAGATGGTGAGAAACATTTTTCTCCTTTTCTTCATCTCTACAACGCCTGCAAAAGTCATCAAAGCAAGAAGGCTAATAGAACTGTCTTCTGCTAGGACACCAAATGTGCAAAGATCTGCTTTCTTCACTCACGTGCCTGGAGACTTTACAAATAATGCTACTGTCTCAAAGGTAAACGGGTGTATGAATAGCAGAAGCTTACTTACACATATGCTGTGTTTAATGATTACAGATAATGATTACATCCATAAGCTAAGAAGCTCTATCCAATCACGCATCACGCATTGAAAATGGTTCAGTGTTTGGACAACAACTCGCCTTAAACACCAAGTTGAGCCAAGCACCTATACCTTTTGAAATGGACAATATTCTGCTTGCAATCGAACTGATTCAACTCTGGCTGAACTGATTCAACGGCTACTTCAGGCAACAAATTCTCCTACTTTTATCGGATGGCATGTTCTTATAGGCACATAACTTTAAAAACCCTAAGGAAAGAAGTATGGAGTGACCCAGTGCAAATCACCAAAACGAGACCCGGAAATGCATCCTTTAAGTTGTCCGTTTTGCACGAGTGGAACTTCATGTCCTCTCGCCCCAATTCAATAAATTGCGAAAACTAAGACTCGTTGATCATGGTTCTGTGTCGCTTACTAGTCACTGTAACCATGTTACCCAAGGGTTACAGCCATTTAAGACTTCCAACTTTTCTTCTGTCTTCTCTTTGAGACACACAGCCATAGTGTTTGACTAGGTGCAGTAGGACGGCCGGAAAATCTGCGCCGAAATTCACGTTGTTCCAAAGTCACCGACCCTTCATTCAGTCGTCATTCCTATCGGAATGATGCCTTCACGATGGTTGCCTCAGTATTGCATCCTCGATACGGCTTGTATTCATATCCAAAACTGTAGAGCTAGGCTCTAAAGCATTGATGACCAGTAGGCACATACATCAGGTAGAAGTTCAGCTGTTCATGCTTCCTATTGATTGAGGCGTCTATATTGGCTTGCCCTTGGTATTACATACTTCCGTATCAGTTTGGCTCGGCGCTCTTAATACCAACATCCTATTAGAACGATATTTCCGCTGGGCTTCCTATAAATATATGTTTAATGGTACTGTCCCAGCCATTATGTGTACCTCCTCCTAAGAAATTGTACGGAAGGCGTTGCATACTCTCAGAGCGTTTGGGCATTGATTCTTGAAGTACATCAATGCCTGCCTCTTATACAAAAGAAGGATCAACTTGTCTCAGCTTTTCTATGGACAATACAAGCTATATACTGCCATACACTCATACCATGAGTTTTGTCCCATGGGTCTTCACAAAGCATTGCAATCCTATCAAAGATCAGCGGCAAGTGCCTGTCAAAATTAAAGACTGCAAGTAACCTAAAATTTCATTCGGTCAACCATCTGTAAGCATACTACGTGAGATCCTTTAACAAAAGAGCAAGACTTGTCTTAGAATACATTACGCCCACGAGGTCTTCATGTAGTTCCTGATGAACTTTACTCAAAAATCCATTCCTGGCTCTGCTTAGAAGACTATGTCGCACTTTTTTTCCAATCAATTCCTCAACTTATTGCGATATCCTTTACAAAGGTGATTATTTGACACCAACAATTATTTTAAATCCTGCCAACAACGCCCACACGACATTTGTCAAGGCCTTAATTACAAGAACAACAGAAAAAAAAAAAAAAAACAATCAGAAGAAAAATATGTACTTTCATCGACCAAGGCATCCATCAACCCCCATCTGGCACACCCTTTGCCATAATTTATACTCGTGTATAAAACGGTGGTGTCCAATTAAGCAAACATCGAAAGTAACCGGAACAAAGTAGTTTCCGTGCAACCCCCCCAACCTGCCCCCAATCCTTGACAAGCTAAAGTAACATATTAAACGTCAAAAGCCACCTACCTAGAGAGCGACTACCAAGGACTAGGTCCTAGTGCCGGCAAAAACAAAACCCACTTCTCATTTACCATCTCCAAGAAGCGAGAAAATAAATTACCGAAGGGTGAAGGGATAAGTGTATCACATTAACATAAAATTCTGTTTTGTCTCTGCGGGAAAATTGAACCCCCTTCCTGTGCGCCATTGTATACCACCCCCCAACTACGGGCCTCTTAAATGATTTCTCAAATATGCCACTTCCACTTAATGTCACTCATCGTCGTCAGTGCCAGTGGCAGAGGCAGTAGCAGTAGCAGTCGACTCTGCCACTTTGTCGTCGTTCGTCCACTGAGACACTGGCGGACACACACAAAAAGGATACTGTAGGTACGAAGGAACTTAATGCACACCAGTTCCATGGACGGGAGGCAGGCGAAACGATCTCTCTTCCTCTTTGTGCGGAGCAAACAGATTGTGTCATCTCCTGCTTAACAAAGTTAAAGTATTAAGTTGCAAAATTTAGAGATTCACTGAGCCAGGATAATGTAAAGGACTACCAGTGAGAGGGCTGGTGACGACGAGGAGGACATGTGGGAATTAAAATTCAACCAACCCTCCGTCCCCCACAAACTGGAACTGGTGTCTGTCTGCCTGTTGTCCTCGTCTATCGTCCTTGTCGGTGGCTTTTTTATATTTTCTCTGACACTTTTGTTTATGGTTGACCCTTGGTGGAAAGGATACGCGGATGATGGCGAAGATGGCGATGATGGGGTCAGGATGAAACGAACGATGAAAGTCAACTTGTCGTTTAAATGTTGTCGCATACTGTCATCCTTTTACTCTCTCTCTCTCTGTGTGTCTCTGTCCAGACAACACAATCAGAAGAAAAGAGAAAAGGGAAAAGAAAAAACCCAGGACACCAGAAGGCTGAAGGGATTTGAAATTTTATGAAACGTTTTATTGCTCTAATTTGTGGTCCGGGTAACTAAAGTGGCATTTTGCCATGCCACTTGGAATTAAATATGTCCTCGCACACAGTGTGGACGACTTCTTGTTTGTGTACATTCGCAAGGACTAGAGTGGGACACTACATTCCAAAAGCATTTACGATGTAATCTTATTCTCCCCTTCTCTCCCTCCCTCCCTCCCTCACACACACCCAAGGACATTGCACAGAAATGTTTTAGGATTCGTTACATTTCTGGTGCAGCCGATTACTCCCCTGATAGTTTCGGAGTCCTGGTGACGACGCGGTATAATTTCTGCCGCGCGATAGTCATATTCAGAGAAAAAAACAGAAAAGGAAAAGAACAAGAAAAAGTATTCCCTTCAAACAAGCTACTGGAATTGGGAAAATTTTCATATTAAATTGTTTCACTTGAGAGAGAGGACGAAATATGTTTATGAAATTAGGAAGGACATTTGCATGCAGACACTGAAAAGGTATAAAATGTGATACTGTCTTCAGAACGAACAGCGGTTATGTTTGGGTTAATGTTCTTCCTCCTAGACACACATACACACCGAGAGAGGTGGGGTGAAAGACCACAAGATGAATTATGACCCCAAAAAGGAACAGGGAACGGTTTGAAAAGGATTTCTGGTTTGGCAAGTTTCAAATGGTGTCTAAATTTATTTAATTTATTTGAATACGTGCCTGAGAGAACGATGAGTACTGCGCGGGATAATATTTGCGGTTTAAGTGGTTTTAATTAAATTATGCTCACTGTTTTTCAGTTGAAACTTGGTACTCTCCTGGGAGGCGCATATGAGCGCGGATATGGTGGTTAGACCGTGTATGGAGTTCATGTTTTGAATGCTGGTACGTCACTAGAAGGAACACTTTTCAACAAGCTTGGCTTGGACTCCTGTAGATAGTCAAAGAGTTGCTTGCTTTGTGATGTAGAGAGAGGTCCCAAACCGAGCTTACTTTCTTGACAGCGAAGGGGCTTTTGTAGACACCAAATACACAGATGTGTCCTATCCAATGCATGGGAGTAGATTATGCTAGAAGGCAGACACACGCACTTGGGAGCAACAAACTATGGACACTCCTTTACTGTGGTCTATCACAATCAATGAACTCCTAAAGCTACTCAGGGATAAAGTTTTCCACGCCCCAGATTACCCAGATAACATCCCGGTACTTACCACAGCTAAATTCAAGGAGTCCTGCTGTATGGAGCCGAGTGCTGGACGATAAGTAAGATCCCTTATAAGAGGAAGGCGAATGGAGGAGAGGATACAACCGCAAACTCTATGAGCTGTACCAGGATGTGGATGTCGTTCAAAATGCCAAGATACGCAAGATACTACTTTGGCTCGCCAAATCCAGCGAATGGACAACAATGCTCCATCCACGAGGATCTTCAAATCCCAACCCTCAGGTTCGAGACGGAGAAGAAGACCGAACCTCTGGCACAAAGACAAATTTGCCCAAAAACTTGGTCTTCACAACTGGAAGCAGCGTGCGAGACTGCCTTAGATCTCCTCCAGAGGGCCCTTTCGTCATCCTCAACAATAAAAGAAAAGAAGGACCTGGAATGCGATATGATTTTGGTGATTCATTCAAAGGTACTTTTTTCAAAAGTAAAAAAAAGTAATAAAAATTTTATTATTTATTAGATAATTTTTACTGTAAAACAAAAGAACCATTACCGGCATTTATTTTTTGAATATTACTTCTTTCAAATAGAGACCATAAATGTTATCGATTATCAAGTTCCAATTTTCGATTATGCGTTCGAGCACTTCGAGTGGTATTTGTGGAATAACGTGAACAATATTTTATTCTAAGTTCTTCATTCTTACCCGGATTATCAATATAAACTTTGGACTTTACATAGCCCCAAAGAAAAATGTCTAAAGGTGTCATATCGAACGATCTAGGCGATCAAGTCACCGGTCTAAGGCACAAAATTAACTGTTCGCCAAATTGTTCTCGCAATAAAGTTATGGTTTCACGGGCTGTATGACAAGTAAATCCATTTCTCTGATAAAATGTCAGATAGTGCTGAACAAAAGTATTGTGACAGATTAACACGTTTTATGTGTCGTCTGTAAAAAAGTTAGTAGAAAAGAAAGTGCTTTTAAATGAACCACTACTGATCATAAGCTGGGTGCGGGGTACAAACATGTATATTCCTTTTCCTTACTCTGCATCATACTTACAGACGAACTATTGGACGTTTTGGCGAGAACTGAAAACACGTCAATCAGTCAACCCCACAGTAATCCTTGAGAGAAGTGGACCTGGGGCTCAACCAAAAAACCTCCCAGCCAACGCAGATTCGAGACAGCTCCCTCCAGTTGTGCATGCCAAGCTTGTTGAGGTCATTCTCAACTTGTTTGCCCCACCTACCGCGAGGTTGTCTTCTACTGCGAACTCCAAACGGGGTGGGACATTGCGTTGGGGTCCATCCGCTGCACATGACCCAGCCATCTTAGTCGCTGTATGGAAACTCTTCTGACCAAGTCGATGTTCTTGTATAGGACTTTCGCTCTTCTACATGAACCAGTCTCTTTTCATTGAACTAGGTTGTATCATAAAACCAATCCATCATAGAGGAGGGGATTATCAATCTCGTTAAAGAACGAGACTTATCTTTGCAATGACATCAAACTATAGTTTTCTTGCTTATAGAGCTGAGCTTTGCTAGATTAAAAGCCAGAGCTAGAGCTTAGTTTTCACTGTTCTAAGCTAGGGTACTGCTTAGTCCTAAAGAACTCTCCAAATTTGGCTCAACAATGTTCAACTCACTGAATCTAGACTGAATCAAACTTGACAAACTGCTAGAAAAGACTCGGAAGAAAACTTCTTAGGATCAGACTTAGGGGCTTCCTTTTTTGACATTCTTCCAGGATGCAGGAATATTTAGCAGCCAAGTTAAGCAACTAATCTTGGACTGAAACCATATCATGTTGCTGGCACTATGTCCCCTTATAGCCCTAGCTCATAGCAAAAGACGAAGTGTATGGCAACTTTTCAGCATAAGGATACATAACTTCGTAATCTCTTCCATCCCCAGTTGCAGCTTAAGCCCAAAGGAAGTCTATTTAATGTTCACCTATTGACAAATAAATTGTCTAATCCGTAGTCTATCCATCCAACACCCCAAGCCATTATCTCTCCGCTCCTTGGAGTCAATCCAGCAGCACTCAGGGACCACCTTAAACTTTCCGTTTATTAGCTTTTAATCTAAAATCGAAAACATTTTTAATAGACATTCAATGCAAGGAAAATAAACAGCGCACAAGGAACAATAGACAGAAGCAAAACCTCCCCTCGAAACCAAATGCCAGGACCTAACCAACAAAAAAAAAAAGAAAAAAACCGAAAAAAACTGCCAACTGAAGTGAATTTATACTCGCAGATAAGACAAGTTTGAATTTCTTGGTATCAATGGAATTGAATCAAATTACCTTGGAATCTTAACCTAAAGGTTATTTTCCATTTGACTCGGGATTTGTTGTTGGCACCCACCCCCTCCCTCCGAATGGATAAATCCCTTTTTGCTCCTGCTCGCCTGTTATCTAGATCGAAAGTTACTCTGCTAGATTGCTGCTGTTCTGTATGTGTGGGTGTGTGTGTGTGTGGTGGAAAATTATCCCAAAAGTATCTCATTACTTTGCTTTGGATAGCAAACGAAGAACTGCATTGAAGGGGAGTCACACTGTGCGATAATATCGCAGGACTTTCTTTCTTTTCCTTCCTTTCTTCTTCTTCTTTCGGTTTTTTGTTTTTTTTTATTATTTTATCCTTGGCCACATAATAAGTAAAATTACCTGAAACGTCGACCAGGAAAAGTTAAATCGACATTTTGGTGGCCCATCCATTCTGTGCAATTTGAGAATGTCTTCATGGAGAAGGGACATCCTTTTTGTCTATGGTTTATGTGGTGTGGAGAACGTTAAAGCAATTTACAGATAAATATGACCTGATAACGGGAACAAGAAAAAAAAAAAAACAATAATTAAGCAAGGAAACTGACTGACTATCAAGCAGTTAATGTTTCATTCAAAAAGCCTTTGGCATATTTTTAATGTCCTCGCAGATGATTTTCGGTAGAACCGTCATTAAGTTAATTTTCAGAAAATTTCCAAGTGAGGTCCATTAGCCAATGGCCAAATGAATTGGGGCCTAATTAATATGATTGCGGTCCAACGTCGTCTTGGAAAGGGAAGGGAGATGTGAGCAGTTTTTGTCAAGAATTATGATTCGGGGCATCTTCTTTTCATAATTTATGTATTTTTTGTTCTCTGAAGGTGGAAAGGGTTTCATTTTTCAGGCGTTAAATTCGCTATCATGCACAGGTAAGGAATAGTGGTGATGTGTTCCGAATGTCCGAAATAAGCATATAGCAGATGTCAGGATTGTGCGAGATCACCATATTGTAGTACTCTCCGAAGACTTCACGATGACACAAAAATGCCGAGGTTCAAGATTTCAACGAGAGTGACAATCCCCTCTTCTAAGTTGATGGATTGTGTTCATAATAAATCCTAGTTCAATTTAGAGGGACGGGTGCATGGACAATAGCGAAAGTTCTGAATTATAATGTAGGAATTGGTCCAGGGAACTTTTGCACCATATGTTGCCGAAGTTATCCTTGCTTTTGTAAGAAGAAATCAACTTTCTGAGAATCGGCTCGAGAACTTCTTTGCTATTTAGGTTCAAAGGTTGACCACAAGTTCTATTAGAGGAAGAATATAGTCTAATGTCTCCATCATACATGTGAAGAATGGCTGTAGAGTTCAAGGGAATTCTATACCATAGTCCAGCCGTCGATAGTAAGACCGATTTTTCGCATATGGAGTACTAGTCCGGTAGCTCGCTTTAGAGAAGAGGTTTGGAGAAGACGTTGGAGAAAAAACTAAACGAGTTACATGTACCTTACACTCACTCAGAACTGACATCGTTTCCCAACAATTGGCTACCATCCTATCAACAAGAGTAAGCCGCTACAAGAGAGAACAATATACTGGACACAGACCCCGAAAACCAAGCCACGGAGTTCAGCTACAACGTGAACTATAAGCCCAAGGTCTCCTCAAGGTCCAACTCACTTTCAATGTTGGAAAAAGGAGTTAAAATTTAAGTCTGACACGAATAGTTCCTGCCTGCGTCACAGATTATCGTTCATTGGATAATTGAGTGTATTACTCAGATCCAGCAGTGTTAACAGTCTACTTTAAGGACGATTTGCCCCAACCCAGCTGCATATGAACTGCCATATATTACCTAGGATAAACAAATAGTATAATAAACACCCCACGGCTCGGCAAAAAAAAAAAAAACCTCCAGCAGTCTTTACGACAGTTCTATCACGGTCCTTACAGCGTTTATTACTCTCGACACTCTCCAGTTGGGAGCTTGCTCCTGGCAAAAAGGTAACAAGGACTCATATGAGTGATGAAGATGATGGCAGAAACTTTGGTGCTGTAAAAACCAAACGATACCGCCTGCAACGCTGATGGTTTTCACGTGAACTACATCTCTGTTATTACTAAATCCTGCGATGTAGACAAGTGAGAAGGGGGATACGGAAGAGAGAGAAAGCACATTCCGAATTCTTGACACCTTCCACAGAGCAAAGACGTCAGACTTCGTTGGTGGTGTGGGGGCAATAATTCAAACGAGATCTCAACCAAAAGCGCATGATGAGAGGAGGAAACATTCGCTACTCTAATTTGGCAACACACACACACACACAGACACAAACCGACACAATAGATGACGGAAGGAGGCAGAAGGAAAAAGGAAAAAGAAAAGGAAAACTTTAAGTGGCTATAAATCCGGGATTTACGAAGCTTCAACGTTCCGCTACCTGTACAACACCATCACCCCATCATCTGGAGTCATCTCGCATTCCTTCAGTATAATGCTGAGTGGGGTGCAATTCCTTTTTGGTTTTTTTTTTTTTTTGTGTTCGTCCTCATAGTCACCTCCCCCACTTGTAGATAGATTACCTATTGTACCGTCTCGTCAAGGATTTTCACCATGAAAAAGTGCCAACAAGCAGCTTGTGCCTTGCAACTGACAGCACACATTCCACACTCGTGTGTGTGTGTGTGTGAATGGTGTGAACAACACACAGGATCTCGTGGAGAAACAATCTTTCGTAATTCTGGGCCATTGCTTATGGATTATATTGGAATATCGTATATAATGTTTACGTGATTTGACTGTGGAATGTCCCGTGTCCCGGATCGAGGGTTGAAGGATGCTGGGCCTGGAGTTTTCTGTTTTTTTTTTTTTTTTTCCACCATATTGTGTATAGTCAAAGGCAAATTTGATTAATGTGCGGACTGTCTAATGACGGTAACGCAGTCCCGTTCCATCCGATGCCGAAATGTGTTCACGTACATTTTCGTTTCGAATCGAGCCGCCCGTCGCCGTTGTACGAAAAGTGCGTGATGTCGTAGATTTAAGTGGTATAATTTACAAAGGATTAAAAATGTGCAATCCATCACTGGCGAGGATAGCATTTCAATTTGGGGAACAAAATTCCTTGTGGGCGGGAGGCGGGGTTTTTGTTTTGTATGGTGGGATAGTTGTGGTTACCAGTGTCGTAAATTTTACGTGAAACAATTTCGACGTGAAAATATTCGACAAAAGGGTTGAACACATGAGTTTTTTGGAAGGCAGGCCTACCGTTTCAGAAAAGAAAAGGACCCGACCGATTTTTTGCTGAAAAAGCTGTAAAAAATAAGTAAGGGGGATTCAATTTATTTTTCCATGGGAATTTCATCAATTTTTAATGGAAAATTAAATGCATTAATTTAAAGAGTTATTTGACGTAAATATTGAGAAATGATTTCGCTTAAAATTCCCCAAAAATTTCAGGCAATTTCGTTTAAATTGACAGAAACTATATCCTCATCCATGAGGCAGCCACCTTAGGATCCATTCAGCAAGAGGTGTCATTTTGACAGATGCAAGGTGACAACTCATGATACTTTGATTAGAATCTAAGATATAAATTCGGAGGTTGGTAAAAACATCTGTCAAATGTCTTCCTCGGCTCTGCCTAAAAACAGTCATCTTTTCGATAAAATTTTTCATCACTTTTTCCCAGCTGTATTTTGCGAGTAACAGCCCGAATATTTTCGTTGGTGGAACTTTGGAGCAGCCTTTAAGCCTTATGGTGTTGAAATGCGCAAATTTGGTGGCCTCTTTCATTCTGAAAACACTTGACAGATTGCTTGACATCTAAGTAAGGAAGTTGACTCACATCCACCGCAACCACCAGCATCTACTACTTGAAACAGAGAGGACTAGAGTCCTGCACGAAGACTGACAAGATCTCACATTAGTGCAACGGATACTTCATCTTTGCGTGGCACTATCTCACGTTGGAACTCCCTCTAAATGATTTCTGTCGAGACTTCATGGATGTGGCAAAGAAGGGGACTGTTCTTAACTTTCAATGGAATTACCAAGCTCTCTCAAATCGAAGGAAACTACACCGAGGATCAGAACTTACATTGTGTTGTCAACACATTGTGTTGTCCTAAATCCAGACCATAACCTCGCTGTCAAAATAGAAAGCAGAAGAAACCGAAAAGGGATCGAGACTCGAGAGCTTCTTGGCGTGTTCCTTTTGTGTGTCGCCGTTGGCGCATCAATCGCTTGAGAGAGCATTACCCAGTGAAGCTTAGATCTTCCTGGTATGAATTTTTTGTTTGAAACTGACATTGTTCCTAATCTCCTTTTCGCACATTCCTCTCCCTTCCTCCGATTGAAAGGTGATTCCTCTCTTAATCTGCCCATAAAATATGCCCCAGCGGGTGACTGAACTCGGTACTTCGTCTCGAAACAAAAACTATCTCCTCAAGAGCGTCCATTGCACGACTGGGGTGAGAGGAATAAATCTCAAACTAATGCCCCCCAACAATCACCTTAAACACCCCCCCTTAGCCAAATGAGCTGGCCTTGCCGTTGCCACTCTGTGGGCAAACCCTGAACGTTGTATCGCCCCTGCCAGGAGGTGGAGGTTCGCACGTATTTGCTTATTTCATTCCATTGTACTATCATATTTCCTTCATGCATTATGCACAGCAGCACCAGACTTAGTGACTTGGATTCAAAAGGATATTCCCAGTGTGTTTGTGTTTTCTTTGTCGGTTTCGGTTTCAATGCTTTTTTTTTTTGTCTTAAGGGCCATTTACTCATAAAATTACCATCAGCCTATCAGCACTACAGGGTGGGTGGTAAAATATTATCGAACGAAGGGCATACCTTTAGAGGGCAATGGGGGGTGCGCGCGTAACACCGGGGGTTGTTAAGCCACCACCCCCATGGCTCATGAAACATCTTCACCTTAATAATAGTTAAACAGGACTCGAAAGCGAAATCCTGCAGCACAATAAAGCGGCCCAGGATTACACTGTTACGGTGCCATCAACCATCAACAATCATCGCATTGAAAAGTGCTAGCAGGAGCGGATTTCACCTCCTCGGCGATGGATTTCCCTTGCAACCCCAACCCCTAACTAACTCAAGTAAAATCCATTGGCTCATTGTATCGTGCGATGGTTTTTATTTTGCTTGGTAAATTTGGCAGAATATGTTTACATAAATATTTCCCAAACTGTATCTGGGTTTTGTTTTGTTTTTGTGCTGCGCGTAGTAGGTGACAGGGGTTATGGGTGTCGGGTGTTTGAGGGGGTTGCTTACATTTTATTTCGTTACCCTGCTGGGTGTCGTCCTTTTTGTCTTTCGTGCCCGAGTAACTTTTGGGAAAGTTTATTTTTTTTTTTGCTTCTTCTTTGCGTGCACTTTGTTCGGGGGCCTGATTAAGATTAAGGGTTGCCAACCCCAGCGGGGAGTGCGTTTACATTAAAAACAATTTGGAAAGTTTCGCTTTTTTTTTCTTTCATTTCTCTGTTCTTGTTTTGTTGTCTTGTGTTTGTTTATTTCCGTGTTTGCTCCCCCTTTTTGGTTAATGCTTTGGGGGCATTTTTTTTTTTTTTTTGTTTTTGTATATTTCAACTGTGGAATGCATTAATTGACCTTTAGGGAATGTAAGTAAGGATTTAAATTGTTTGACTGTTGTCGGCTGCTGTTTGGCATTTAGGACGAGGGTGAACTGTCGACATGGCAAGGCAGCGTACACATTTGCATTTGAATTCGATTAAGTCGTCCGGGAAGAGAATTAATTTGCATAAGTCTTGTGTTGCCATTGTTGCCTTTTGTTCTGTTTTATTTGATTTGCAATTAATTTTTTTTTTCTCTCGTTTCTTTGTCTCCGGTGGAGGTTGCAGTATTTAGAAGGAAATGGGGCGGCATTTTTGTTTGTTTTGCAATCAAATTTTCATCGGGTAACGATTATGGGGGATATGCATACGAATCGGAGAAGGAATTTAAATTGTAAACGTTTATGGGAGTTTGATGGAGTTTACCTGACTGAAATGTCAATTGGAAATTAGATGGAAGACTGTTTGATTTATTTGTTACAGGATATCTGCTGCTACTTTACTTACTTATGTACTGAATACCTTTGAGAATGGGAGTAGGGATGAAGGAAGAAATTATCTCATTCTAGGTCACAGTCTCGCTGTCAAAAATAAAGGAGAGTTAGGTAGATTTTCCTACTTTGTATCTAGAAAGAATGATTGCGACAGTTTCTGTACCATTAGGATGGGACTAAAGTGGTCCGAATCAACCCGAGAGACAGGCTTTAGGCAAGTCGCTCTAAGCAACCTCCAGGTGAACTGTGGATCATGAAATTATGGCCCATTCCAAGGATTTTTTTGATAAATTCCAGATTCAGTTTAGACTCCACGGTCATAGACAGTCAACTTTGAATCGTTTGACAGAAAGAAGGAAACAGCACAACACATTTAGAGTTAAGTCTTGGTCACAAGCAAGCTCACATGTATTCACAGATAAGACAGTTTAGCCTCCGCCTATTTTACGAAATGAGAGGGCAAGTAGGTGCTGTCTAATTTATTTCATCTATACCTACAGTTTATAAGAACAGTTTCTGTCTTTTCACGATTCTATGGTTCTTCCAAGGCAAATAGGTTCTAGAGAAAGCAGAACCCTGCACACTACAAAACTATGCAGGCACTAATAATCCCAAAAACTGAAGCAAACTGCAAAGCAATTTATGCCAAAGCAAAAAGACTATTGGAGGACATTCTGCAGTGAAATAGAATCCACCAAAGACGCAGAACCATTAAGGAAGTTTCTGTCAAAAGCATGCTCGCTGCCTATTAGAATGAAGCTACTGCTGGTCCAAGTGTGACGGCGCTTTTCAGCTGGCAACCACTTCCAACCAACCATGCTCGGTGCCGGACAACACTTGATCAACAAGTCGATCACTGAGAGCCTAGGGCTAATTTTTAGGACATCCTCTCCAGGTTATTTCTTAAGGCTTACCGCACACGGAGGCACTAGATTATCGACTATTGCTACAAATCACTCTCTTGGCGAGCAAATCACTCCTTCTCCTCACTATTGCAGCGCCCGATCCAGACGTCATTTTTTGTAACAGCAACAACGACAGAGGGCAAGCGAACGTTTTTCCCGTAGATCTTAGCTGTTCAAGATCTACAGTTTTTTTATGCAGCTCTGTCACCGGGAGGTTGAGGAGTTCGATGGATATTTACTTCCGAAGCCAATGACCTCGACTACCCTAACGATACTTGCTTGTTCTCCAATATAATTCTGGACCTCGACCAAATGACAACAGGTGTCACGAGGGGGGCAGACGTTGTCAGGTCCAAGATCAACACCGCCAAAAAAAAATAATGAACCTCGGGACAAACTAAATTATTTTTCGAACGAAAAAGCCATGGATTGGTCATACATTCCGAAAAATAACGAATAAGGCTGTCTGAAAAGAGTTGAGGAGAGTAGCAGCACATTACCAAGAAACATACACGATGGGTCGTAGATGTAGTAAGGACCCACGAGATGATTCAGGATATGAATAAAGTACGAACGTATGAGGAAATTTACGGACTTATAACCAACCCAGGTAAGTCAAAAGCCCTTTGTTCACTTTTAGGCTTTGGAGTTATGCGGCCTTAATTCTCGTAGAACAAGGCTTCACTAGTTAAGAAAGTGACTCGATAAGAAATCCACCAGAACAACTACACATACTCGTAGATCCTATATTCTTGGACTAGATAGATTAAAGGTATACTCAAATTCAGACTTGATCAACTGGCCTGGAAAGGAACCACGCAAGGAGGGGTATTATTCCCTCTACTATGTTCTCTTTTGAATGCAAACGGAATGCAGTAAAGATGAACTGGAATTATTCCAGCTGCAGATGCTGATGATCTAATCCTATTACTGCCTGATAAGTTTACTAAAGGCAGCATATATCAGATTTTGGATTGGACACCAACTTTCGCACGACTATTTGTGAAGGAATCAGCAGGAATCTATCAATAAATCAGCAGCAATGAGTGCTCTGCTTCTCAAACAATCCAGTTCCAGTAACGTGAGAGGGTGCCAAGGAGGCTAATGCAGTATAGGAAATCCAGAAAGCTAGATTCAGCTAGATGACAATAATGAATAATGAACGACTTTAGCTTGAACGTTCTAATAGTACAGACACACGATATAAGTAGCACAAATCAGAGCAACACTGTGACTACCTAAAAAACTCATCTTCTCATCGATCTGCGAGTAGAAGAAGGCGTGCGCTTACCAAAGGCAGGACAAAACACTTAAAAATATATCCTCGCCACCATGATCACTAAATCGGTATGACTCCCACTCCAAAGGCCCATTATGACCTCTCCTTGTAACACTACACAAACAAAATCCATCTGTTCTAAGCACACTCTAATGTCCGGCAATAAGGACAAATTTCCGTCCAACAATTAGCAATTACACTTGGCCCTAAAACGAAATAGATACGAATATCTACTATTTCCCAACACAAAGTTCTCCAATTAAATTTTTATACATTTTTTGTGCTTTTTTTCGCTTAAAAACTTTCCCTTCACGCAATGATACTTGCCGTCGTCATAATAGTCTATCTAGCACCAGGAAATAAAGGAAATTTCAACTTTCAATTGTCCTTAAAACAATCGCTCTTCATCCATTAATAAAATTATACCCAAAACGCGCCGCTTCTCGGGCAATCTGGAAAGAAAAACCATTTCCCAATGTAATTTCGGGAATAAATTTTTAAAAATAGACTCGCGCCATTTCTCATCGTATACGAACACAGGAAGGACCGAGTTCCTTTGGGAAAGTTCGGTTCTGCTTCTCGGCTCCTGCTCACATCGTCAAGAAGGAGTTTTCGCCTAGAGAAGCCAATGTGACAGCAGCCGTTTCTCTCTCTAGAGAGGCTATCATCAGCAAAAAAAAAAAAAAAAAGAAGGAAGACGACAAGGAACATCTGGCAATACAAATGGCCTCCCCGTACAAAAATCCACTAAGAAATTAATAAGCCCTGAATGATTAACGATGATAGCCGGCTAACATTATCATCATCAGCAGCAGAATGTCCTGCCAGCAATCGTTTGGGCCGGGCCTCCCACCCACCGAGATAGATGACGCGGGGGCAATCAATAATTTGACAGCTGTTCCATTTCCATTAAACATTTCTCCTCACCATCTTTGCCAGCCAGGATGAACATTATCGCTTCAAAATCGAAGCAAGGATACTAACCCACTTATGGCAGCAAACATCATTCATCATACATGGTATACTCGCACTTGGACTCAATGAGAGGAGGCCATAATGGTGTCCACTATAAATTACCAAACCATAAAAAGGATAACAAAAAGCTGAAAATAATTTGTGGGGCGACGCACGCCGCCGTCCGGCTATTCGTTGGCGTCGTCTTGAGGCAAGCAAATATTTTTCGCAAGGTGGCATCCATAAGGACACACAAGTCGTTTACCTTTTGCCTATTCGTCCTGTTCGTCGTGGAGATTACAAGAAACTTAAGCGAAAAGCTGCTGTGGCAAAAAATGTCTGTGGTGTGTGTGTGTATGCGGTGTCCCTAGAGCAACTTGTCATCATGCTCTGCCTTGAAGGGGGTTTGAGGTGTGTTCCTGGCCATCTGCTGCACCAGAAGCAACAAGATGTTCTTGCAGGCAAAAGTGTATCCATAAATCTTAATTACACGTGTTTTTTGGTTTGGGGCCGAGCATATTTTATTGCCATCATCATTATGGTTGTTGTTATGTGAATATACCCGGGGTACAAGACAAGGGATGTAAAAATTTGTTCGAGAGAGGGAAAAATCCTTAAAATTTCAACTGCGTGGCGGCTACTTAACTTGCGTCCTCTTGTGTTTAACGTGAAATACACGCAAATTACTAGGAATTATAGGAATTTTAATGCAGAGGGTGGTTTGTTGAACGTTCGCTATAAGGTGTCGCGTATTTTTAATTAAAATAAGTAGAAAGGGTTGTTTTCAAGCGGAGAGAAGAAGATCCAATAAGTCCTAATTGAAGAAACAATTAAAGCATGACAATAGTCAAGATTAAGATCCTGTAGACAAGTGGGTGGTAGGGGGTGTTAGACTTACCGGCAGGGGAGAAAGAGCAACACAGCTGTCAGAGGTTTCTCCTGGGAGTGTTCTAGGGTTGCTTTAAGGCAGGATACTTGTTAGCAATTTGTTACTCGATTTAGACCTTATCTAAGCCATTGGCTAGGCTATAAGCAACTTTTCTCCATATAAATCTTCTAGTTTCGAGGACATTACATCACATAGTGTTTCCCTCGCTACCTCTTCATTAAATTTGTGAACTATCCATAGAAAGCTAACAGATGCAAGCACTTGTTGTAGTGGACGAAATCTTAATGATACTGACGACAAATAGTTAAAGCCACCACGGTTGTGCTGACGAAATGTCTTCCTGGATTTGCATCACAGCAAAGGGCTTAGTCAACCATAGTAATTTTTACTGATTGACAACATGCAAAGGGTTTTGCAATAGGTATCTCCGAGCTTTGACAAGTGATTGCAGCCATCAACAAAACACAAGACTTAGACGCTGTCCATGAGAGTCCGCTGGAGAAACCCCGGCAGGCAATTCCGCGCACTGGGCACAAGAACTCGGTTTTTGGCAGACCACAACTTGGCAAATTTTGCATCATACCTTGGCCTACTCCCACTCTATTAGAGCTCGAGACGATGTTATCAAAAAGTGACTAGTGTTGAGCTTTAAAGTTGATGATTGGTTTGTGAGTTTCGACTTGGAATTCGTTGATCTTATCCTGGATTTTCCGACATTGGCTGTGTGCCTTCTCTGAAGATTGAGCTGATAGGTCAGTCGTCGGGCATGCTTACTTCCACTCATATTTTATCCCCTTCACATTCATAAGGTTCAGCTAGGATTCATTAGTGCCAGTAGCTTTGTCGTTTACTGATGACTAACTTCTTCAAAACTGGGTGGGGGGGTGGCAAGTGAATGATTTTCTGGCAATATAAATGTCTCTATTTGCTGCCTGTTGAGCCCCTGAAGACCACCTTGCGGCTTACATACTCGTATGCCTGACGTTGGACACAATAGGGCTTTTGATGATAATGATGATGACACATCAAAAATTCTTCCCTACTTTTGGTCCTGTGCTACTCTTTCGTCGCATCTTTATGTTTGCTGCAACGATAGCTTGTTTGGAACTTCTATCACTTTCTACCATTGAACCCATTTGTCACCAAATCAGGGAATCCTTTTTGTTGTGATTGTTCCTCAAAGGGGCAAGGTCTCTCGGCATATATATATATCAATATATATGTTCTCTACGTGATGAAGAGCCACATCCTTCAAGAGGTGTCCATGTTATTACGTTGAGGAAAATTTGAAAAAAGAACATGAACATGTAGCAATAGGATGAATGGCATCACGTTACGATATCATCTAATGCTGAACTCTAGAAACCTTAGAGAGGGAATGAGTGCAGGCGAATATCTTCCTCACCCTTACTCGTGGGGCCCAAATGTCTCGGTCGGTTGGGCACCCCATCACTTCTGATGAGGAAAGCGTTGGTGCAGTTGAGGTGAATTGTGAAATACTCTAGCGACACTTGCTCCATCGCCAGCTCATCTCTCTTCCAGGCGTCAACCAGCTAAAAGCGGACAAAAAACTTTAAGTTAAAAACCAAGAAACTCAAATTCTTTGGCCTTTAACAAACTAGAAGAGCTCTCTGGTGCAACTATTTATGCTGAACTCCACCAGACCACCAGTGTATGTACTCTGAAAATAAGTAAGTAACCAGAAGAAGTTTTAGACATTGTAAAGGCTAAATGGACTAGGAAATCTTTTTCCTCTTACTTGAAACACAATGGCCCAGCTCTGACCTAACTGCCGTGGACATCTTTTTCCTTCTGCCAATCTGTATACCTAACCTTATTTAACCAAGCCAAAGGAGATCACGACTACCGTCGCTGGTTATAGGTAAGCAGTTTGTGGTGGTGGTACAGCAGAAAGTCTCTGATATGCTTTGACTCCTTCTAGCGCGCTCATTCATAGCTACCAACTTCTAGGGGCCATTTAGCTTCTTGTTATTGGACAATCTCTCATAAGAAAGTCTTAAGCACTAGCGCTTTGAATGTGTCCAATCAGCCCAGGGATCTTCTGCTGCTTACCGTAGACGTCAAGATCTAGTTCTTAAGAAAAAAAACTACTCGTTCATATGCATGCAGTAGCAGGTGCATCCTCAACCCCACTACCAAGTCAGCAGCACCATATGACTGTCCTTTAAGCAAAAATTATGGAACCCAATTTTCTTAGACAACGAATCCTATAAATTAAATTAAATGAACTAAAAAATTAACTACCCAATCAAGAGGATCTCAACCAAAACAAAAAGAAAACAGTGAATTCTTTTCTTTTCTACTGCTTCCTAAGGACTCGCTCTCACTAGGTGGCAAAATTAGTTTTCTTTCGCCACCGTAAGTGCCTTCTAAAAAGGATACTATATATTCATACAGAAACTACTTACGGTCCACAAAAAGGAAGGAAAAACTAAAAAGTTTCCCTACTATGCTTAGTTAGAAGAAAATGGCCAACAAATCATCCCTGCGGTTGTGGTTGCCAAGCCAAGATAAAAGTTTCCTTCTCTCCTCCAGTTTTTGTTGGCCAAATACAAAACATCTTCATGTCTTAATTGCATAAAGTACACCAAATACGTGACTGCCGCTTGATTTGGACTTTTATTTCATAAATAGTTTGCGGAGAGAGTAAAACTTTTCTCGTTTGCATAGTAATCTTAGACTGAGGCAAGGACGAATGCAATTTCAAATCAAATTTTGGCGCGCTTCATGGTAGTTTCACATAACCAAAAAGAAAATGTTTTCCTCTCTCTCTCTCTCAGAAGAACAGAAGGATGTTTGTTTGGTGTTTTCAAAGTCGCGCACAAAAGTTTTCCGAGCTTAACTTTTGAATATTCCCCGTTAACGAGGTGAACACAGTTTCGAATGCAGTTTTCCTTTGAGTAAATTTCGTATTTGATTGTTATTTTCACCTGTTAGCTGGCAATTCCTTACCAACAGACTGACAGTTGGCAGGGGGAAAAGGGGGCGGGGACTCAAGCCTCATGTGTCAACATGACCGTTAATACCACTTGAGAAATAAATTACAAAAAATAATCGCACGCATTTATTTCATTTTATGAGGTTTAAGGTTTAACGACAACGACAACGACGAGGACGACGTTGTCCTTTTTTCTTCTCGTCTCGACACGTACTATACACCTGCGTCCACCGACAAGGATACTATACGCTTCATCTGGAGATGGGGTGGAAAGTTTTCAAGGCTTGAGTGTGTGTGTCTGTTAGAGGTTTATGAATTTTCATTTCCTCGGGTATATTCCTAAGTAGATCCCATCTTCGTAAATTGGGTACAGGATTACAGTGAGGAAATTTGTGGAAATTAGTTATATACAATTTTTTCTCTCTCTCTCTCTCTCTCTTTCTCAAAACACAGACAGAGGTTACAGGTTTATTGGATTGTGCTGGGAGGCATGTGGTGTAGCCAAAGTTGTATGCCAACCCATAGAAAGGGAGAGAACAACTTAAGCTAACATATCCTTTTCAATGGTTAACTTTGGTAGAAGGACGAGCAAAAAAAAAAAAATCCAGGAAATGGTAAAAATAAAGCAAAAAAATAAAAGAGGAAAAGTTTACCAAAGATATTATGGACTCTTAAGTATAACGATGGAAGTCAGAAGCGACTTATCACTTTCGTCGGGGGGCGGGGGCTGAATGGGGTGTGTTATTTTTTTGGGAGTTGAGTTTTCAATGAAAATATTTGCGAATCCTTAGCGCAATGGGATCTATCTGTCTCTCTGGGGCTAGAATTTTCAACAGATTAATGTTGGAAATGGTGCCGGCGCATGAAGAATGGAAATGACAACAATTGGAGGAAATTAAACAGCTGAGATTTTCTTGTGTTGATTTTTCGAATTTATTGAAACGAATTAATAACTAAACTACGGGAAAGGAGGCCAAAGGCTGGAGGAAGAAATCATTGGATTTATCAATTGATTGATCTGATTTTTAAATAAATCTTTTAAACAAATGTAATAAATTACGAATGGACAGAGGATGGTCGTAAGATAGATTGGCCTATGGGGACGAAAATGGCAACGAGTATTGAGAATATAGAAAATGTCCTTTCTGTGATAGATTGAGCCAATCCAAAGTGACGATTTAAGTCTCTTTAAAGCGGCAGATGGTGACGTAAGCCGTGTGACGACTCTGCTAGAAACAATCTAATTAGCGCTAGATGGCGTTTTGATATCAGAAGGTGATGTGGTTTGTGTACTCACTAGAGTTGAGCAAAGTAACTAGTTTGTAGTCACAGTTCTAATAGCGATTGTGATTTTCAAATCACAGTGATAATAAACACCCAATGAGAGGTGACTGTTTGAATCAATGAAGAGCCATGAAGGTTCTATGGATACTGGTGTAAGTTGTTTCGTCAGCTGTTTATGGGATACAAAGACTAGCATGCATAGATAACACCAGTACAAAGAAAATAACACTGACTTTCGGTCCTATAGATGATACGGCTCTTAAGAACGCAGGACAAGGTGGAACTCTGCTGGATTCGTGAACATGAATCAATACCTGGAAATTAGAGAGCTGACGAGCTGACAAGAGGTGGCTCAGCATCGACCAGCTCTGGATTAACCATAGAACTTCACGCTTTCCAAAGAAAGAACAAAGGAACTTCGGAAGCAGATTTTCACCTTCATGGATAAGGGACAATCTCGTATCTTCCAATATGGGTACCGCAATGGTAATCTACTAAAAAGAAACAATTTTAGAAAATTCTACGTTTCTTTATTTATGCAACACTTTTCACCAAAATATCACCCGACCAACCATTGGGTGGAATCTCCGAAGCTACGACATACGTGAGCACATTCTTCTGCCTCGCGATATACCTCATTTCGCCTTTCTTATTTCGTCCTCCCACAACAGCGTAATCAGGAATTTTTAATCCCGAAACTGTTAACCAATTATACTGATTATTAATTAGGACCTGGCTATAGAAAGACTTGATTGTATAGTTTCCAATGATAGCCTGTGTCGTGTTTTGACTCGGGATGACCATTCCAGGAACAAATGAATCTGGTCCCAGCAATCGGCCGACATAGGTATCCAAACTTGCTACGGCATTCTTGGGTACACTGTTAGATGTTGCGTCCACCCAGGTGATATTGTCGTCACACACTAAAGCATACCTCCACTGGTAACTTTCCCACATACCGAATCGTTCGGACCCGAATAAAATTGACATAATGTGCTCATTTCCATATGTTAGTGTCTTTCCAATATAACTTGGTTCACCGTTCCAATCACTTCCTCCGAGTACAACGTTCTGTGATATGTCCTCCGTATAACCGATTTCTATCCATTCACAGCGTTCTGTGGCTGTCAGAACTTCAAACTGACGTTTAGCTATGACCTTTCTCTGGTAAGAAACCTCAGCATAGGTGGCGTTGTGGACTTCTGCTGGTAGAACCAAATTGTAGTGCGCTGCTCGGCCGACATATCTGACAGGAAGGTCGCCCAATCTGATGGCAGTTTTTGGTATCGTTTCATTGGTTTTCAAAGTTATCCATTTGTAACCTGAAAAAAAGCAGAATTATGCAAATATCCGATAATTTTAAGATGTGATGCTGATCTTTACCAGAGGAAGAGCGAAGACTGCTTATCAGTAGGACCAGGACAATTGCGCTTATAAATTGAGACATCTTAGGGCCACCTCGTCAGAAAATGATTGAATTTGTTTAAAAAATTCAGCAACTTATATACAAAAATATGCTGATATCTATTTGCAACTATCACTTGCGTATGACAAGATAAGGAAAACAGTGAAAACCTTTTACATAAGATAAGAATAATTTCTACTTAATTTAATTTCACTGTTTTTTCCGGTTGCAAACAGATAAACACATAGGTACATATGTAAGACTAAGTTTTGTGGCAGAATTGCCATTTAGCGATTAAATGGGCACTTAACAGCGACTACTTTTCGAAGTATTTAAAGCCTTCAATTCGTTTACACAGAGAAGTACTAATGCCATGAGGATGACCTGGCACAGTCGTCTCCAACGAATGTTATTTCTATCCAGCTAATACCTAGAGGGTGATCGACGACGACGACTACCACAGCAATAGGAAGAAGCGAACTGGAGTCTCTACATCGCATGAAGATGAGAAAAGAACAGCGTAGCGTAGGACGCCACAAGCGCAACTATACCAACCGCTGGCCACAGAAGCAAAGGAGGCTGCAACAGCAAGACCGTCTATAGAATCACCTGCTGACAGGTGGTCGCAGCTCCAGCCAACACTAGTGAAAAGACTAGACGGTTCGGATGAGGACCAGCTCAAGAGATGGAAGGATGGAAGGATCCCCTACTAGCGATATGGTCCCAAATTAGACGGAGCTGCCCGAGGTGATGAGATCACTACCACGATCAAAACACTAAGAACAACAAAGCGGTAGGGCTTGACGGTATTCCCATTGAGCTTCTAAGAGCAACGCCAAACAATATCTTCTGATCGAAGCAGCTTGGGAAACTGAGAGCTTTCTGGACGAGTGAAAGAAGGAAAATATCGTCAAGTTTCCTAAAAAAGGCAATCAAATGCATGCTGCCTGCTGTGGCCAAGATAAGAATCCCCCTTGAGCGATTCAAATAACACTTAGAAGCTACATTTTCCACTTTGTATTGTTCTGCATCGACCATTTCTACAACATTTGCTGCAATTCACATCTGGTGTTCCACAAGGCAGCCATCTAGGTCCACTTCTATCCATTCTTACTGTAAACGATGTTAGGAGAGTGATCGAACCCAAACTCCTTTCTTTCTCTGCCGTGTATAGAGAGTCAACAGAATAACAGCTATGACCACGGGACGACGGTCGCAGCCAAATTAGACGTTCCAAATAGTACAAACTTTAGAAGTAGTTTCTGGAAAGGCTACACATTTGCAATAATCGGCTGCGGCCTGTTTTTAGTGTTCCGGACATTGAAATGAGACACGGAACACTTCACGATGTCTATCAGTCCATCTATCTATCAGCCTGTCACAGCCTTGTAACGTTTGACATAGAGAACTTTTTCGGCTTGTATATGTACAACGCCAATGGCAACCGCCTATGAAGAAAGCGGAGAAGTCCTAGGAATAAACCATCACCAGCATGGTCTTCAAAAGTCCATTCAATATATGAATATCTGAAGGAACGCTCTAAAGCCAGGCACAGGCTCCATGTTGGGCTTTGGCTACAGACAGCATTCTAGGTATTGAGAATCCAATTCAGATCTGATTCCCCACTTGTTAACTAGAGAGAGTGCCCAACTATGTGACTCTCGAAATTCCATCGCACCTGTAAGTTTCCTGATTTCCTGTCACAACACAGCGCCAATGTCCTGAAAGTAACCAGATACACCACATTGTTTCGCCTTGCGGGAGGGTGAAAATAAAATAGAAATTCTTTGCAACCAATCTATTTAAATTAACGTAATCCTCCCGCGCCCCCCGCAAAACTATTTAACATTCGACGACATAAAGGAATGCGAAATATGACAAAGTAAGCTCAATGCCCACATCCTTATCTAGTCACACCGAGGCGAGGAGGGGAGAAATATGAATACAGGATATATGAAATTCCTCATCTCACACACACGAAATTCCTTCCCAATATAATTAATAAGAGATAGTATCCACATTAATGGGATGGGTGTCTACCGGGGAGGGGATGAAACCCCCCACCCATCTAACTTACCACCGAAACTACATCGAAGGAGCAAGAAAAAAAAAGAAACCTTCCACACGTTCTGTAAGGTAGAAATTAAATTAAAACTCAATCTTGTGTGTAATTATTACTTTCAGGAGAGAGATTTATTTTCCTTTTCCTTATATCCTGCTTCTGCTCCTGCTGTTTTCTCTATACTGAATGGCACGCAAGTTCTCCATCTCCCCCCCATCAAAGGAAAAAAAAAAAAAAAAAACAGAAACACCCAACTGAACTTAACCATCTGACACATGCAATCGCATCCCCACATCCTTGAAGCGTTTTGCTCCTGCATGTTTAGGGATTTGAGAACTAAGGTCCCATATGGTATTCCAGAATGTAATGATAGCAATCTGTATGGGTTTATTATACAAGGAGGAGTTCAGGCTCAGGGTACATCCCCCCAAAAAAAACCAGGCCACATGGATGCTCTTGATGATGATGATGTTGCTACTCCTGCTGCTGCTGCTGCTTCTGCTTCTCTTTAAGACAAAAACCATTCGATTGGATAAAACAGCAAAAGTGATATGGTCCTCGCTCTGGCCTCCTTCCACTACTTGACATTGGAAAAAAATAACATGAAAGGACGAGACAGGAGCAACCAAGAAAAAACACAAAACCAACAGACCAGCTTTAGTTGTAACTATTAATCGACATAATACCCAGATACACAGAGTCTATGACCAGACAGAATTATTGTTCTCGCCGGAAAGAATCCTCGAGGACGACAAAACACACAGAAGAAGAAAAACGAGAGAAAAAAAATGATTAATGGTACAACAAACCTCTCCCTCTCCAGATGACAACAGTCTCAAGATGATGGTAAATCCGATTGTCTTAGCTCCACCAAACTATTACATTCTGTATCTCGATAGTTTTAGAATATAATCAATATTTTGGCCAAACCAAAGGAATAGGGAATGAGGAAAGATTATCGACCGTCAGCAAGGACATTTAGTAAATTTTGTAGCGCGATAAATATTGCCAGCTTTCGTTTGTCAATGTGGATTATCCCTCGAACGATACTGGGACACTGTAAACGATACAATGTCCTTGATTGAAGCTGTATAAATCACATTGAATAAGCATGTTAGGGGCGCAGGATGTGATTAAAACCATACGTCCTGCTGTCAACAGGGACACACCAACAATGAAACATTGATTTTGTAGTACGTGCTGCCGAATGTGTTTCGAAAAAGTTTTAATCTCCACGATTCGGAACTGGGAACTAAGAGGCTTTTGGTTACTTTTGTCCTACATTCTCTTGTGGTTCATAGGACCACTCCACCGTGTGCAGTTTCTGGCAATGAGTCGCTAATGATCCCTCCTAAGACTTCTAAATTCTGTCTGTTCGAAGCAAAGGTGCAGCACGATTTGAGTGCAGTTCATGTCTTGCGAGTTGCCTTCGTTGGAACCCAAGGACTAGCTTGGACTGAACAAGTGATAGAGGGACATTAAGCACATTTGATTGACAGATCTTGCGCGGACTCTTTTCTTCTTGCTTCAGGGGTTATTTTGTTCCCAAGGAGACCATTGAGTCCTGAGTTTTACGTGCTGACTTTTGGTAAGCGTTTTAAACTCTTCATGGCTTCACTTTTGACCAAGCACTTTGTGAGCTTATACACCATCATAGTTCGTCAAAAGTCCACAGCATTTCTAGTTATAAGTCCACAATCTCACAAAGGAAGTATGCCATTCTTCCAACTATACCATAGAAGCTATCAGGGCGTAAATGTCACTGACAGTGTTTACCCTGTCTCTGTGCCAGTAGGCATCATCCTCCTGCGCACCGCGCGTCTTCAATCAATTATTTTTCAATCAATCTTCAATTGTCCCTAGGCAAGTTGGACAATCTGTTTCATCGTCGACCCCAAACCTGTGAAGTTATACCCCACAACATTCGTCTCCTGCGAGAATCTGTATACCTTTAAATCGCCGGAATGCCTTCTATTGGTCCATCCTTCCATGTTGGGTATAATTGGCGTCTAGTTTCAGGGTGCTTTTCTTAGCAATTCCATCCCTGTTGCCATATCTGTAGACTTTCTTTCCGTAGGCTTCACCAAAAATGAGTCTGGCTATTGATTGGTATTGTCGTTGCCGCCAATGTCGCTAATGTCGCTGTTTGTCTAAAGGAGAGATACTTCCCTTCCGCTTCTTGTGCTAGTACGTCTTTTGGCATCTTATTAGGTACATTAAGCGCTGCTTCATTGTACTTTGTACAAAAGGCGCTACTTACCCTCAGAGCACTGATTTGATGCGCTCCACACTTCCTCTACATGTTTTTGTTGCCAAACGATTGCTTGTCCCTAGAGCCGCTGGTGCTAATGAAAACCCTTCCTTAGGCTGAATCTGAGCACGGAATAGCTGAACCCAAGCCCCATCTTGGTCAGCTGCTGAGCTTGTATTGGGTGAATACATTCTACCTTGATATGGAGCACAAGGCTTTCTAGCACAGTTACTTTGCCTGGAAGTACCCCGCAAAGTTTAATAGATACGGCACTACTCTGCAGTGCGCAATCCTGAGTTCTGTCCTTAAATATGGAGCAAAGTGCGTTCTGGCACAGTGTCTTTGACTAGAAAGTTGTCTCATCCACAGGCTTTTGATGTGCTCTCTTCCAGTGTCGTAGCTTGGGCACTGTTGCTGTGTGGTAGAACCCACATTGCCTAGCATGAAGCAGCCCACCTGATTCGTAATTACTGACGAAAAGGTTTGATGGATGCTTCCTTTTTCCACACCATCTATCCCAGTATGGCACCTTGGACTAGCACAGACTCTTCTGTCGTCGACATCGTAGTGCCAGACTTTGAGGATGACGCCAATTTGTTTCGCTGGCCACTGTGTCGTTGTAGATGAGCACGGAGCTTATTTGATTGGATGAGCTAGCCTTCCTTTTTGTGGCTTCAGAGGACATTCTGGTAGTGGAACTTGATCTAAGTCCCAAGTGTTGTCACTCAGCTCTCGAAGCTTGGCTTTGCCTCCAATATGGTTCTTGTTTTCAGTAGTTTAAGGCGGAATTACCCGAGCTCAGTGATGCCATTCGCCCTCTTTTGACACAGTTTCCATTGAGTCGATGATGCTCCATCTACTACTCTACTCATCCTTTTGAACCTGACATGACTCTCATGTTGTGTCTTTGGTCCATAGAACTTTCTCAATTTTTCCTCTCCAAATCCACCCTATTTCGTTCACAACTAGGACAACTCTTCCAGAATATAGCCCTGCAGCGTATTTTCTACGTTTTCCATGGACAGCCACCGCATTTTCTAAATATTTTAGAGCCAATATGCTATAAAAAACTTCAAATACTAGAACTAGAACCGCTTAAGTCATTATCCCCAACATGAATGTCCTCGAACTGAACCACAGTCACGTACCGTCAAACTCAAAACGAACACGTCCACGAACTGTCCACCAAAAACAGAGTATTTCCCTCACGAATTCTAATTCACTGGGGCAGTTCTCCTCTCCGGCTTCCACCCTCACATCCGGCATCATGCTGAATATTTAAATATCCTTGACCAAAATCTTATTAAACCAACCATAACGAGTGGTTAGAAAATTTAAACTTTTCTTCTAACCGATTCCGAGAGTTCATCACAGGATCACAGGCAACAGAATGCTTCTTCGACTAAAATCTCTCTAAAGTCAAGGAAGAAAAAAAAAACCGGACTAAGAACTTGTGGAACAACTTTGCTTTCTCATTCCATTGAGTTTATCCTTAAAGTTTTCTTCTTCTTCTTCTGGTTTTTTTTTTTTTTTTTTTGAGAAAGAGAGAAATTAAATGAGTTTTCCCAGACACAAATTTTACTCTCGAACAAGCTGGGGGTCCACAAATGAACGAACAAGAAGAACCAAAAACTCTCATATCAGCGAAAAAGGGAAGAAGTAGAAGAAAAGTTAGCTTTATCGTCCTGCAAAAGTTCGGACAATAGTTGCGTTTCAGCAGCCATTCTTCCTGCATGACATTTCATTTCTCCACCGCCGCCGCCGCCGCCGCCGTTAACCATAAGAAATCCTTCTTACTTTGTCCTCCTGTATGCAACCACCGACCCACCCACTATGCTTCCTTTATAGACGAGAGAATAATCCTCTCTGATAAGTCTTTTGCGAAGAAAAGTGCGCTTTTGTGGGCAATGGTTGGTGGAGGGGAGGCAAACCTCAAGGTGGGTAAGCTACGTGGACATAAAGTCATAAGTTTTATTGCCAGCAATTTATCATTCAAACATAAGAGGAAGAATCCCTTTTTGGACGACCAAGACCAAGTAGGTACTTATGTGTCGTCTGTCCTTAGCCAAGGATATGTGATCTGTGTGTGCGGTCGAGCAGGGATGATATCACAATCTGCCATACATAGAGTGAAAGTTAGGGATAATTAAAGTTTTTTTTTTTTTTCTGTCGTTGGTCTTCCCCACATTTGGCCATTCTCTCGCCCACACGCTTACACATGGCCCAGTGTGTGCGGCATACGGATGTAATCCCTTTGTCTCACTGATTTTATATGATTTCCGATCTTTTGTTGTAGTTTCTTTTGTTTCCTCTATTGCCCACATACACGAAGTTGGATAAAAGTTTTTTCGCTTCGGTTTCGTCCTTACTCATTCCGGTGTTCCATTTAATCTAGGAAATGTATCTGGTCACACATATACCGAGAAAGAGGCTTTAGTCTTAATGTCGTGAGGATGTATCCATGCGAAAAAATAAAACACCAAGTTTTGATCCAAAAAAAGAAGAAGAAGAAGAAGAATATAATGGACAAAACGAAGAAGACCACTGTAAAACAGGAGAAGAAAAAAAGGATAAATCAAAAGTTAAAAAGTTGCCCACATTCATTACAGGACTTTGGCTGAAAGATAAATTAAAGCGAAGCATGAACTGTATCATAAGTCGGTGGGCGGAGGACATTCTCTACAAATGTTTCAGATTTGTTTCAAGGATTTTATCCCACTGTGTAGATACAGTTTCAATCCAATCGAAGCGATAGCGAACATTTTGAAATTGGCACTACTTTTCAAGAAGGCACACTCGGTCCAGTTGCGCTCCTTGTCGTTCTGATGATTTAGCCGGGGCGAGGGGAGAAAGTATGTCAAGCTCTCTGCTCTTTTTTGATGAGGGAAATTCTCATTGTGGAGAGAAAAACCGTGGCACAGATGCGAGGATGCATTTGAAATTCCAATTCTGGTGGATTGCATGCCGTCAACAGTGAATTTTTGGGTCGAAATAAAGTCAGCTTCAATTAGTTCTAATGAATATTGCATCGCAAAAAGCCCAGCTAAATGGACTCTGATTTTGAATGACTTTGGTCAGATGCAGTGAAGGACAGTGATTGGGAAGAAAATGACAGTAGATGGTAGATAATTGACAGTACGAAAGAGTTAACCTAAAAAGCTTATTAAGTTTTTATGTTCTATTGACATGTGATAGAGACCAGTATATCATCTGCCGTCATTTTGACAGTCATAAACCATTATGTCTGTCATGAACTGTCCAAACTAAAAGTATGTATCCAGAGGAGACAGTCAAATGCAGAGAATGACAGTCTAATCAGAAACGGGCGTGAGTAAGTAAGTATGAGTGGCGAATGAAGCCTAGTCCTTGAAACTTGAGTTTGACTCTATAACTGGCGAAGTATGAGGTTGCAAACGACGCGTTCTTTTACGCGAACTTAATGCACACCGGATACTTGATACAAGTTGCTCTCTGTTTGGGAACAAATTATGAAGTTGGTCCTGATGCAGGCAAAGCTTAAGTCAAAAAATGTCCCATTGACGGAAGACAAGGTACACGCAAGGACCCATGATCATGGAAATACATTTGTAAGATGTCCCAAAGGAATCACCGAAGAGTTCCTAATCAAAGTCGGTGTATACCAGGGAAGCGTCCTCAGTCCTTTATTATTTTTAGTCCTAGATGCTTGAAAAAAGAGAAAGAGAAGACAGTTATTCTTCGCAGACGATAGAGCTATCATAAGTGAAGATCAAACGTCTATATTTTGGAGTGAAATGCGTACCAAATCAGCTCCAAAGAAACAGAGCATCAGTGCTGCCCATTCTTTGATCCAAATCCGCCTATTACAGAAGCCATAGGTTACACAATAGTTAGCAAATCTCTTGCATATCTTGCGAAGGTTATTTATGAAAATGAGAAAGAGAATCGGAAACAGAACTGAGCCTTGAAGAACACCAGCATTTATATGGTGGACATCGGACTTGAAGCCATCCAAAATAACTTGTATTGAACACCTGGTCCGAGATCTGCATCAGGTATAAGCGGTAATCTAGTACGACCTTCGATGTGGTTTGGGACGATCTAATGGCTGTATGACTGTCTGTGAAAATGTCAATATCCTTTGTAGATAGTACGCTACACTTTAGCCATAACTGAGCTCCTTTGATTGCTAGTATTTCCACCTGAAATACGCTGTAATGATCGAGAAGGCGGAAAAAGAAGCTGAACCTCGTCATTGTTGGATCAAATGTCCGAAGACCAGTATTGATGTGCTTGGGAGAAATATAATCATTTATGAGATTACGTTCCTTAAGAATAGAGGAATGGCCAAAGCCGAGACAAAGCCACTGTAAAGATGCAGTCAACCGAGTGACTGTTGATGCGTTCATTTGTCTGCTGATGACATCTAGAGGTAGTAAATGAAGAATAGTACCTCATGCTGTAGATCGAATTGATCTAAGGCCCCCCACTGGTGTATAGACAGACGCCTCTTTAAACCTTTTCTATGTGAGTGAGGTTGATAGGTTTTGATAGAGCTGTCCACTAATAGTAGGTCTGACAACAAGTTGAGGTTTCATTCCCCTTCTTCCTATTGCTCAGTGCCGGCCTTTTTGACGCCCTAACTTACCTCTTATATACACATCAATCAATCTCTCCATAGTCTTGACGTCTATATTGAAAGAAGCTCACTTGTCTGATTGCTTGAATGAGTGATAGAAATCTCGTTTGCTTGTTGTCAGCTAAGTCGGGATGTAGCCTCAATTGCACCTGACTCCACATAAGGGAAGTTCATAGTCAGCACGCTTTTCGAAATCAGACCAGAAAAGTTTGAGTTGGTCCACTTTAGTTTTCAGTTTTTTGCCATCGAACTTGTAGGAATCGTTGCAAGACTTTTGACTCACCGTGTCTTACCAGATGTCGTGATTTGTCTCCCTCTCCCTTTTTTGTCAGCGATCATTGTAATGATGATGAAAACAAGGGACAATAGCGGTCACAAATAAGAGTCTCCCATTGGTGGATTTGATGAATATTCTCTTATATAATAGGTACTCCAGCACTAAGATGTTACTTTAGTAAACTCTGTTGACTAAGAAAACAGAAGTCACAAAAACGATCCTTCAACCAGCACGTACCACAGTTCATTTTGTTTCATTATGAGCCTCTAATTTAGATTCTCTATTTGAATTTAATTGTTCATAAGATGTTAGTACACTTAAACATAAAAGCTTAACACCAAGTTGTTAAATTTAATTTAAAAAAAAAAGAGAAAAACCAAAAAAAAACAATCGACTTTCGAATGAAAGCCGCATTCAAACATCCGCCGGCTTAATTTAATGACATTTCATTTCGTAATTTCATTTAATTCAGCAAATATTTTACACCTTCACATCAAAAGTCGATCACATAACATTTACTCGACATCATCGAGTCGTTTAATCCTGCAAACAGAAAAAAATCAGAAAAAAATCAAATTAACTGTCGCAATACCATAAAAATCCAATTTGCACCGAAATTAAAAACAATAACAATTCTTTGGCAAATTGACTCTGTTCTGGCTGGCTGTCAGTCTGCTGCTGTTTCCTTCGACTGATTGGCTTGGCTCTCCTATCCGCCTCCTTCCGCCACATGACACATTTGCAATCCTGCGTGGTCCTTGTTTTTTTTTTGCGAAGCATCGCATCCGGCAAATTATACATCAATGTTGAGATTTATAAAACATGTTTGTTTGTTATTGAAAAGATAAAATCTCGAATCAGAAAATCGAATAATGTTAACATGCACAGCCAAGGGGGCGGGGGTTGAAATACCACCCACCGAAACCGAGGGGTTGAATTCGGAATTCGGAATTCGATGTGCATAACATTGACAACAGTCAGCACGACAACGAGACAACGACAACGACGTCGATGTAAATTATTCGGTTTGAGGGTTTTTCTTTTTTTTTTTTTTTTGGTTGGATTCCATCCAAATACTGTGCTTCATTGTTGTGAATCCATTGCAGTTCGGTACAGCTTTCAATTGTGTATTGTGAGCTTGTATCTCGAATGACACAGACGTGGATTTCCACATTTACAACCCCTTTGGCGTGTGCAGCAACCCCTAAAGCGGCACTACCACTACGAGTACAAGGACTGTGTGCTGTGTGCACTCTCTTGCAACATGCGTTGCCAGGAAGACAGAGGGGCCAGCATACTACACCACACATCCATTTAACTTTGACAGAAAGCTAAGCGTGCAGAAAAACGAAAAACCCAAAGTGTGCTGCTGTTTAGACGGGAATTGATGGGGGTGGCGCTCATGCTTATAGGAAATATTTTACCAATCTGCGAATTTTTTTTTTTTTGTTTGGTTTCTTCTGAGGTTGCTGAAATTCCATGACATGCGACATGGAGAACAACCCCTCGTGGCCTTCGGTAAAACATTTCATAGAGATACTCGTACTTTCTGTGCAAATGCATCTTGTTGTTGAGGGGGAGGGGGAAGAGAGCGATAAAATAGGAAAATAAACCAAAGGGCGGAACTAATTTGGGATGACTTGAAATAGGCGTACACCAACGGAAATTCGTAAAACCAGAAAACACCGTTAGAGAATGAGTATTGGGAAAACTTAGAGAAGTACACACAGACAAAGCAGATGCTATAAATAGCGCATCAAAGAGCGCTCCCTCTTCTATTTCTAACTACACACATCGGCAGGTCCTTGCTTGTTGTTGGGTTGTTACAAAACGACAATGGTGACTCTGTGATTTATGTCAATTGCTTTGGTTGTTATTGTTGTTGTGCCAAAGGATGTTCCATTCAAGTACCTGAATAAATGGTTAAGTGGATGGGTTTCTCTGTTTGTTTTTTTTTTTTTACAGAAGGAACTTAGCTAAGTCATTTGCTAGTGAAGACGAACTCTTGCATTCCCTCGAGGTAGATAGAGTATTTGTGTAAACAGGAGCGGACTGCATTGATGAGGGGTATTTCTAAATGTGTTGACGGTTCAGTTTAGAGGATGCCTTTTCTCAATGGCAACACTTTTTTTCTAGTAACAGCCAGTATGACAGCTGACAGCTGATTTGGGTTGCCATTTCAACAGTAACATCTGCCCGAGGAACTTATGTCTGGGTCGATAGTAATAGTAACAATAGTACTTGCCAAATATTTGCCCACAATGGTGTGACGTGTTAAGCTGTCATATGATGGCATATACCTACGTTTACACCCGTCCATTTTGTGTTGCTTTCAGTACACTGTCAAGCACGTCGCGGCACAGAAGCTAAAGGTTAGCCAACTCTTACTATACAGCGATTTATTACTGAATTTGTGTGTTTTCTACTTTTGACAGTTCGAACTATCGACACAGACACAGCGGGCAGAAGCAGAAGCAGAGCGCTGAAGAGAGCTCGATCATGGGGCGAAACTAGATTGTCCTTGAAACTCATTTTCACGACCAAATTTAGTCTACCAATGAAGCCTGAATGGTCAAAGACCGTCGAAGGGGAATATTACCGCTTTCCGAGTAAAGAAACTACACAAGCTATTATGGAGACAGAAAAGTCACTGTTTGGTGTGTTTTGTGAGCTGGTGAAACCAAAATGTTGCAGTAAATGAAGAGCTCTATAAACCTCAGATTACTGACCAGTTCGGTCTCATATTGAATGGCATTACGTGGAAGAGCAGGGATTCTGACAAAACAGGGCGAGATATCACACAGTGCGCGCTACAATCAATTTCATGAAGGAAACTTCAAAGTAGCCCATGCACTTGTGTATTATGTAACTATTTGATATTTCTAGTCTATAAGCTGACGTCAACTCAGTTCTTTCTCGATTAGTGTTTCAATTGAGTTCAAAACAAGTCCAAACCAATTCAACTGGTCGAACTCTTTTTGGCTTCACTCACAACACTTATCAGATTTACTTAACACGGTTTGCATCTGACTTGTTCATATACTAAGTTCAATATTCGACCCATTTTGTACTGGATTCATATATTCAGTTCAACCCGAGTCGGAAACAAGTCGACTAATAGAATCATTTACCTGTTGCATCACATAGAACATTTCTCCATTTTATATTCACATTGTGACATAGACATTCCAGGTCCAAATCCCATAAAATACCATCAACGGTATTTCACGGCCTCACCTCTTGCGGGCATTTGACAAGCATCCAAGAGATAGCTGTCATGAGAAAATTTCTCAAAACTCATCTGCCCTTCGGATACGGCCTAGAACTTTAGATCTCTTCTATAACTGCAGAAATGTATAGCGCTCACAACACGTGTAACTGCACGAAGCTAGTCCTTGACCTTCTATAGAATGTTTAGGATTTTTCAGGCGCTTTACCCCTGGTTTCTAGACCTCTCCACTTGAAAGCCATTTTGGTTTGATAGACATTACTGGACCATATAGTCTCTAACATCCCCTCTTTGCTTTACCATAAACAACTTTTACTACTCCCATCTAAAGGTACTTTCAGCAAGCAAAAAAACACACTTTAAGGCGCCATAACTTCCCACTCCATCCCTGGCAACTAATGTCAACCATCCAACAGTGTATACAACGGCCAAGTTGAAAATGCAAATTTTATATATTCAAATTGCTAATCGATGGACCAGAACTGAATACGATTTGATTGTTGTAAAACAGTGAAAAGCTTTTTACTCGCCATCATTTATTTAGCAGATATTCCATATTTTATGAGTTGGGTGTTTGGTTTAGTCGCTCCTGCTGATGAGGGGGATGGCACAACTTTAAATCTACTATCTTCAAGTTTATAACCATACTACGTACGAGGGTTGGAAGCCCTTCAACAAAAGACAAAAGGCACTTTGGCATTTTATTTTTGCACTTCATAAACTGAAAGTTTCTTGTCAAACAATGTGACATCGATGAGCTAGTAGAGTTAGCTTATAGCTGAAAGAGAGAGAGGGAGGGAAGGAGCCCTTTCATGTCGCCTGTCATTGTGATGCCATTGATTTGGTATTATAAACCGCTATGGCTAATGGATAGTGCTGCTGCTGCTAGTGCAATAAGGGTGAGTGTACACATCTTGCTGGAATATTAACGAAGGAGGGGGATGGTGTTCCCATTGACACTGCCGGTGGCTTTTTATTAGTTATTAATTAAGCTTTTCAATATTTTTGACATAATCCTATTGAAATTTAATCGGTTTATTTTAAGGGTTTAAAGGTAACTCAAGTACGAGTAAGTAGAAGGCAAATGAAGCAGGAAAGGTGGAACAATAGAGAGATCAGTATCGGCATGAGCTATCGGGGCAAAGTCTAGCTTAGGTATCCTTTAACTTGGATACAGATTGGAAAGGTCGCTTATTCTTCTCAACTAAATGGATATAGCCTTAACTAGTTTTGGAGAAAAGCCTCCACTAGAAAGTGTGTCTTCCCATAACATGGTTAAGGCTTTCCTTGTCACTGTTTAACTTGGTACTTAATTTTCCATCCCTATGACAATATTGCCCTTGGTATCGACCAGAAAACTGCACCTAATTTAATGAAGGTTTAAAGCTTTTCATCTTCAGACTAAAAGCGTAGGCGTAGTTCCCATCATGAACTTTGAAATGCTATCTTTATACGCCTATCGGAATATTAGGCCTCTGCCCCTTGTGGATCTGATGCGCAGTTGAAACGGAGCATGTCAATTAGGGAAGAGTTGAAGAAGGCTAAGGAACACTACCAGAATCGCATACAATGGCCCTACGACTCACAGTCAGTCCATAGTTCTTAGATCCATACATAGGTTAAGTAGAATGGTGTTACTCCAGCTAAGGGATGCAACCTATACACAGATCTCAAAGGGATCTATTGTTTTACACCCTCCTGACATGACTACCCAGCTAGTAGTAGTCTTGAGGCAAAAGTAAGCTACAAACTAGGATACAGACAACCCTATTCCAATGGTGATGTGAGCACAAGGTTTAAACCATACCGAATTACCGAAGGCAAGGTAAACGTGGCCCTGCACTGGATGTGTGCAGCAGAATCGGAAAGGCCAAAGCTGCGTTCGGAATAAGTTCTTACTTGACAGCTGTCAAAGGACATGTCAATTATTCTTGAGCTTTCTATTTGGACCCTAAACCAAGGGAAGGCGCTCAGTCAGAAGAACAGACAAATGAATGTCTTCATTTACGTGAGCTCCTTCACTATTTTACTGAAAAATTCCCCTCATATGCACACGTACACCCCCATCCTTCGTCGATTCTCTTTTGCATGCTCTAAGGAGAAATTTTCTTTTCAAGGATTTCATCCTTTGTGCTACTTGCACACTTTTTTCACCACTCCATCACAACGACAAAGGAGCCAAGTTTTAATAACTCAACCATCTCAGTCTCAGTCTCTTCGAATCTGTGTCACGCACTGCACGCGAAACATGCCAGTACCACTTAAGACATATCAATCGTGTGAACGCTCCAATAATTTTATGCGATCCAAATAAATCCTATCATAACCAATTCTCTGCAGAAGAACTCTCTGTCAAACCAGTTCGGATGTACTCACCCGATGGAATCCTGCGCGTCGCCCGGTGAACATGTCAGAAAAAGCCCCAATTGTAGTTGTTGTTTTGATGAAAGTTTCACATCAAGGCGATACCAAATCGATGGCTTTTAAGGATTCTCCATCTACAGAGGATGGTAACCATCGCCCATCACTCGGTGGCTGGCGCTCTTTATATCATTGACACGGATTTATAACTCGAAGCGGCATAAACTTTGTTCTCTTGTTGAAATTCCATATCCTTGGAGGTTTTTAAGTGCACCCCCATTCCTTTGCCATCACCTCCAGAGGCAGAGAATTAATTTCGCTTTGACAAGGGTATGATTGGGAGCGCTCGCAACACATAATCCACCGGGTTACCACCACCCAACCACCCCCTAAGGATGACGAACGGACTTGTGTGCTTTCGATCCTATCTGTTATCCTTTACTCGTTCACAAGCAAACAAAAAAAAACACAGAACGTAACGTAAATGAGGTAAATTAATGTCAGGATTAATATTCGAATTTATGACACAGCTTTGGTTGGGGTTAACTATTCGAAATCAATTAATTGCGTGACTACGCCAAAGGGTGGGTTACTTTTTTTTGTTGGACGATGAGAGAGAGAGAGAGAGAGAGAGTCCTGCTACTAAAGTGTTGTTCGTAACTAATTAAAGAGTTCAAAATAAAAACAGATTGCTATCATTATCATGTCGGACATGATAGGCAATTGGTTAGTTTCGTGTAGACAGGGTGGGCAATGGAGTCGAGGGTCAAATGGGTAATTACTCGTGCACGCACAATGGCGGCGTCCGGTGTCGAAAATGAAATGTACAATTTCTGACACATAATCAATTTGAATTATTTATTGTGTGTCGTGTTGTATCCTTCTGCGGGAAGGATTACCTTGTTAACGCATGTTCTTCAATTTTCATTGCGAAATTATATTCAATTTATTAAAATGCTAAGGAGTTTTCGTGTTGAATCGATTATGCAAGGATATTCAGAGAAAGCTATTGAAGGAATAACTGCTTTTTAATTGAATGGGGAGGCAGGAAAAAAGGTGTCCTTGGGGGCAGAATGGTAGGGTTTAGATGTGTATATCTATGGTGGGGAATACAAGACGAAATGTGACCCCTTCATTAAGTTGCATATGGCTAACGCTGAGAACCTAGAATCTAATCCCATCTGAGTTTCAAACCACCAAATATGCTTTGTTTTGAACAGTACAAGCGGAGTAGTCACAGCTAAATTATGTTAGGTTAGATTGGCTGACTGCAGTGGGTGCAGCCACAATTAAATTAAGAAATCCTGGAATTAATCCACTCTAATGGCTGTCACTTTTGAGAGTATTTACCATTTCATCGACCCGAAAGTAGCGAAGTAAAAGCTCTCAAACTTGCAGTTAAAATCAAACCCAAAGTGTTAGACCACTTTTATAGAATCAACTTTTCACAAATTTTGGAAAAACCAAAGACCGTAATTACAACCGAAGGAGAACAATACCACCAAACCCTCCACCATCGTTCTGCATCATGCTGTATGAATCTATACTTCAAATTCCTCCCTTTCCTGTCAACAAAGCAGAACAATAATGGTGAATGAATGAAGCCTTGTGGAACCTCACTTTAAACATAGAATTCGTACTCATGTGGACCCGTCGTTTAATTTATGTGGAGGAGGAGTACCTGGTCAAGGTCCAAGCGAAAAATTTCCGACTGAAACTAGTGGCAGTCAATTCGATTGATTGGTCTATTATGATCCACAGGGTGTTTATGTCATCGACACAGAAAGGAGGAAAGGGGAAAGATGTTTCTTCGGCATCGTGAAGGTGTTCTTTTATTCGCTACAGGTTTATCGCAACAGGACATGCGCTGCATTAGACACCCTTTATTATGAGTTTTGCTGTAGAGCTCTCCACCGTCCTTCTCGGTGTATGCCATGAGTTTCTACTCTCTCAGTACTTCAATAATGTTAAGGATCGCGTGCAGATCAGTGGCGAAAGGGCTTGCCTGTCACTACTTTATGTGGAAGGTATTCATCAAATTCGCAGGAATGTTGTATAAGGAGTATATACAGGCGTACATTACTCTACATCACCAAACAGAGGACATCCCAGACACAACAGACTGAGTTGGAGGATTGTTAGAGAGCTGTACACTGTGCCAATCTGTCCTAAGACACTTGCAGTCAACTGTGTACCGAATCACTGAACTTATGTTGATAATATTGGATGTTCCATGCCGATGAAATGCAGCGAAATCATTTTGACAGAGAAGAACAGCCACTTTAGTTGGCAAAGGCCAAGAAGGAATCCAAATAGCGCCTAGAAGGGCACAACAACTGAAACCAGAAGAGCGATCTAGCAATCGATTGGTTAGAGGTATCAAGACTTAGGTAAACCTCCCACTGAGAGAAGGCGGACATTTATTTCTAGTTTCATGTCTTCTCCCAGCAGGAGGAAGCACGGCAACTGGGAAAGAGTTGGAAAGAGCTAAAGCACAGAAATCGTACATGATGGAGCGTAGGCCCTAGGACCCACAAGGGGATACAGGAAATAAGTATAAGTAGGTTATTGTATCCCAGTTGCAGGGGAACACGTGAAGATTCGGTATATCTGACGATCATTCTCGCATTTTACAGCAGAGTGTGATAAAATCTGAAGTGCCTATATGATCTAGGTATCACCATAGAGGATGGAAACAAAGGGTCAGGAGGTTTAACCCCATCTAGTGATGAGATGCCAAATGGTGGTCAGACGATGAGATATGTAATGGAGGATAGTGAGCAGAATCAGTAGCATTAATGCGAGTGGTTCCTAATCACAAAAAAGATTGAAATAATGGAGGAGGTTTCATGGTTTAGTAAGATCCACTCTTGAGTGCACCACTTAGCCCACAGAACCCGACTTGCATTCTGACAAAAATTCGTGCTTATTTCGATATAACCCCGCCAATCCTCTGTAGTGTCAAATTTAACCAAAGTTTCACCTTTTGTCATTCAAACAACGGAAACCACTCGAGCGAAATGTTTCACAAAATTTCAATTCTCTGCCACTCCGTGTGCACAGAGACAATTTGAATGACAGCCCCGCCCCGCCGCCGCACTCACTCAACTTGTGACTTTGAAACTATAACTCGCAAATAACGACGCGACAATCGGAATGGGTTTATCGTTTGCCAAAATCCATCCAGAAAATCCCCCCTCGCTCGTCAGCACAGCACAGCCCTGACAAATGGCACAATTTCAACACAAACGCGATGACAGAAACGATTCAAAATGAGAAATAACAGCCGATTTCGTGACACGAAAAAGGACTTACGTCGACATCCATTCCGATGATGATGATACTTCCAGCAGCAATGTCCCAGTATCGATAAGCAAATTTCTTGTTCCTTCTTCCTTGTGAAAGGATTGCCACCGTAAATCTCCAAATGACTCGGAACAAATGCACAAAAATTGAGACCTATCCTCTCCCACATGTGTAATAATGAGACTCCCCCATTCCACCCACCCACTTTGTTATCCTTGGAATTTATCCCTCTGCCGCCGTGTGACTCTGTCCATAAATTTCAATATCTTGGCAAATCTACACCGACGTTCTCGACTAAGTGAGTACAGAATTGTAAAGTTTTGCCCCCAGGAACTGCAATTCGCTAGAACCGCCGCCGCCAAATCGGGTAAAGCATACGTTGAGTGCTTTTTCGTATACAAGGCGCGGAGCGCCGGTGGTGGTTGCAATATGTCACTGGGGAAAAATTGTTCACTTGAAAGTTTTCATCTCTTTATGCTTTGGGATGAAATTATTGCACTGGGAGTTTTGAATGGTGGGAACGAAGAATCCTTCTCATAATTCCATTGGGACCAGTGCACAAGCAAGGTCTCAACTGTTTGTCTTTCTCTCTCCTCACACCCAGTCGTCGCGAAAAATAAAGGACCAAATAAAGGAAAAAAAAAACACACAGAAAATCAAGGAAATGGGAGGAAAAACATATTAAAAGTAGGAGAATGGTTCACGGTTTATTTTTTTATTTGTCACTCATTCCAGGACATGGATGGGAAAATGCTCAATTTCTATGGGTTTTTCGGGTTTCTTTTTTTGTTTTTTCGGGTCAAAATTTAATGGTGATGAGTTCTGCGTCATTTCAAGCAGAAGGATGTGAAGTGATTGCTACCCGCGCGCCTGGACATTTGGACAGAGAGAGAGAGAGAGAGAGAGTTTAATTTTTTTTCGGGGGAGCCAACTTCAAAAAGTTTATTACTTGGCATTTTCGTTTCGTTTCGGCCAGGGGACTAATATCCTGGCAGGCAGCAGTAAAGTGGAAAACTTTTCAATTACAGATGCAACTCCATTTGAAGTTATGTGACTTGTGAGATTCAGTCAAAGATGAAAAGGCCAATTGGTAGTTTGGGCCAGAGGAAGGAGGCAGGTCAATCCTAGAACATGCTCATAGAAATTTTGCTAATTAAATGATGTTTGTTTGTTTGTTTGCTTTTTTTTTGTGAGTAATTAGGATCAGGGTCTGCGCTGGGGTTGTGTATATGTGACCTGGCGACTTGGCAGAATGGATTTCTTAATGCGTTTTGTGTTTTATGTCTGCTGCGTGGATTTTTTTTCTTTTCAACTTGCCATTCGACTTAAGGAGTCAAAGGAGAGTAATTCAACTTTATGGGTGGTTGGGGAGATGGAACTCTTGACCGTCCTACACTTCAAAAACTGCGATTATGTCTGGCGCATTGGGCAAAGGAGATTCAATTCTAAAATCGGTTCCCTTTGCTCCAATTCTGGGAGATAAATTAATAGCAATGATCAAGGCTACATTGGTCCACATGTCACGTCTTCCATAGAGGAAGGCTGTCTAAAGAATTCAAACCCCAAAGGCTGTTCGGCAAGGCTGCATACTTTCACCAATACTATTTCTATTGGTGATTAGCGATGTGCTGAATGCGGCCTTATGAACTGGAAATGGAAGAATTCGACGGACTCTTACATCTGAACTCAAGCACCTCGACTACGCCGATGATGTATGCCTTCTGTCTCACAGAATAACAGCAAATGTGGAGAGGGAAGCAGACCTCGTTGAGCTGAAAATGAAGTCAGCAAAAACAAAAATGATCAGCCTAAGACCGAAATCATCAACTCATATATGCATTCCTGCACAAAGGGTTGAGAGATGGCGGAAGCGAACGAAAGTAAAATCTGCATTTAGGATGCTATCCACAGCTTAAACACCAAGTTACGACTGTTCCATTCCAACGTTGAATCCGTGCTGCTATATGGATGTGGTACCTGGAGAATGACCGTCACGATCACGAGGAAGCTGCAAACGTTTGTCAATAGGTGCCTGCGCTACATCTTATGGACAATCTGGCCAAACTGTATCTCTAACGAACAGCTTTATCAGAGAACGGGCCATGAACCTGTAGGCACAACCATACGACGACGAAAGTGGCAGTGGATTGGTCACACTCTCCGAAAGCTAACCACGCGAAGCAATGGAACCCGCTTACTCAGTATAGCGGCGGTCATAGGAGTGTGTGGCGTAGAACAGTGGAGAAGGAAGCACGGCAACTGGAAAAGAGTTGGGGAGAGCTGAGGCACATTGCCAGAAATAGTACGCGATGGTGCGTAGACATTGTAGAGACTCTAAGACCCACAAGGGAATACAGGTCATAAGTAAAGTAAGTAACCCTGATAGTAGACCTTCGGAGCTGACAACAGACTTCGTAGGCAGGAAAATTACTTAGGAGGTTTCTCCAGTGTCGTCGCCGTCTCTACAATCTCTCAAATCAAATAAAGATGCAAAAGCGAAGTGCCCTGTAGGAACTCCAACAAGTTGTCTGCAGACTTTTCGGCTGAGAAACAGCAAGAATGCTGCGAATTTTTCTTCTCTAAAGTTCGAGAGCATCCGTATAGTCAGTCTACTTTCAGGAGAGATGCCCAATTGTGTTCATAAGAAACCCAATCATTAATGGAAGCCCTGAAGGTTGATGCAGAAAGACCCAACGCAGGTTCGGGGCTTGCAAAGTTCTCCACTGAGCCTCGTCTCATCTAACATCTCTTCCCCATGATACCAGTACCCAGATGAGTGTCAATGAATTGAATCTTGCGACACTGTGCAACGATCTCTGGCATTCACCAACTATTTTGGAAGTTGTTAAAGGGCTTACCAAGGCTAGTGTCAAGACCCTTCCCCTTATTCCCAACGATCTGGCTTGCAACCATTAGGATCTTAAGGATCTCCGGCTGGAAGACAGAGGCAAGCTTGCCCAATGAGTAATGTAGTCTTGTGTTGACATCTTCCACAACTTCCTTGATGGGTTTCGGAACCATCTGTTAATATACGACTAGACTCCATTTGTGGCTCAGACTCCGGCCGTAGCCAGTCGTGGGGAAGTCGACCTCATACTTGCGATGCAGCAGAAGCCTCAGTGTCATATCATCAGACGGCATATCCATAAGACCAGAGACATGGGATAAGTGTCGTGGAAGATCATCAAAGCTCCAGTGCGGCTCATGTCAAAAGCCACTTTGCCAGAGTCTGTGAAAACATTTTAACGAACATGGCAAGGTATAAGTAACAAGAAGAGGATGACTCAGCAGTGCGTCTACTGAAATCATCTCCCAGATATACCAGATCAGGAAAGAGGGTGAAGTGCGATATTTCAGCCTCAAGAAACTGAGTATACCCATTGTTACTTAAGTAGCAGAGCTTCCCCTATTCGATTTTTCTCCTTTGATTGACTTGAGATGACAGTGACGCCATTCACGTCTGTACTTCAGGAGAATCTTTCACATACCAGATTTTGCAATTCAATTTACAGTCCTGCCACTAGCTTTAAGTCTAGATCGCCTTATGGAGGCAAAGTTATCGTATAAATGGCTTGTGATCTGACATAAATCCATTCCTTTTGAGAGCTCACATCCCATCCTTTTCACCCGATTAACAATGAAACAAATCCATTACTCACAATAAATCCTCAAAGCACCACGATTAGCTCAAGTGAATTTCTTATTAAAGCAACAGGATAGACCCTTCAACTTAAGCCAATTAATAAGTAAAAGTCCTTCAAAACAGCAGCCCAAAACGCTACTTAACACTAAGATTACACTAAGCTAAATAAGACATCGTTGGCTCCCACAAAAAGGATCAGCAACAAAAAAAAAAATAATAAAAAAAAGCTACGCGAACAAGAAATATGCCGCTCAATTAATCTTTGTAACTTCTTGTGGCATCCTTCGTAATCTGCAATACCCGGGTCCTTAATTATCAAAAAAACCGAACAGCTACGCATATCGTAGGTCTAAGCCCAAAAGAACATGCATTTAATTTCACACACCATAATATCTATGCTCCTTCAGGCCGAGGAATGTAGTAGTGTCTATCCCACCCACAGTGAATCCTTACATCCCCACAATAGAGCTCTCCTCTAACAGTTTAACAGTAACACAGACACATTACGCTGGCGAATTGTAATAATGAAAATCCCCAAACTGGATGTGAATTTGAAAAATACTTTAGCCCAGGATTTAACCGCCATTCTGTCTGTCTGTGTGCTGTGCGCGCCATGAAACGAGCCACATTTTAAATTGAGTGGGTTGGGATTATTGCACCCATTTGGCTCCCAAACGGTTTTTGTATGTATATCCTTCTCCCCCCGTTGGAAAAAGAAACGCGCTAGGACTTTTCTCCACTCCATCCTACCGCTGCAAGGTACTATAGGCATTCTTCGGGCGGGTGTCCTTATTTACGCAATGCGATGATTTGGGGGTTGGAGCTTATGCTGCTTAAGCCATCTGCTTCTTGTGCGCTACCATTGGGTGGTGGGTAGCAGGATATAACATCGATATATTATAATGTTTTGCGTGTCCTGTGTGTAAATGCGTTTTAAGTACCCAATTTCGCCTTCGTGCCTTGATCCTAATGCCCCAAGTGATTGCAAAAAAAAAAACTTGCTCTCTCCTTATACACCCTCGCTTTCTAATTCGGTTGTCCTTTCGTCCTGTTGTACAATATATATCGTTATCTAATCGAATATCTTAAAAATGATTGTTGTGCTCATGTACGCACACACAAGGGACCCAATCGAAACGTGTAGGCAGTGCCACCGTCGCCGCCGCCTAAGAATCAAATGAAATATGCCTTGGCCTAGTTTGGTCCCAAATCTAAGGATAATCGACCTAATAAAATATCCCTGAGAGTTTTTTTCTTCTCTTTTTCCTACTCACCTCCAGTAGAGAAGGGGAGAGAGAGAGAGAGAGAGTTATTCTGTTGAAATGGAAAGTCTTGTCCTTATTCGAAGACGAAGCAAAGCAGAGCACATCAATTGTGTACAGCCTGTCTGCGCCTTTTTTAATGGCCACGAATCGTTGGCATCTTTTATCATAAATAGATTTTGGTCCTTTTTTTTTGCGGCAAAAATATGATTTTCTTCAAATTTATTGCCGTACGTACGTATATTTTGTTCCTTTCCAGCAACAAGATGTCGCAGAGCCTTAAAGTCAATAAACAAAATAAATTACTGTAGCACAAGTGTCATTCAAGGACGATTTTTACCCTTTTTTTTGTGGGGGGGGGGGGGGGGGGTGCCCCCTCCGCAGTTGTATGTTTCCTCAATTGTTTTTTTTTTTTTTTTGGTTGTGCTTTTTTTCAATGTGGAGCCGACATTAAAATGGCCATAAATTTCGAGGTTTACTGGTCCTAAATCATTTAACATAATAAACGTACGTACTGTGTATAACGGTGTTTTTTTTTTTTGGTTGTTCGCGTATATGTACTTGTAAGAGGCGTTTTAGATTGATGGATGTTTTATGTTTGTGTCGAGAGTGCTTTAGGAAAAATAAATAAAATGAAACGATATGACATTGGGTCACGTTTTGTCGAATTCGGTTGGGCAGGATGTGGATAACAAAATTGGCAAAAAAGGAGAGTTTTTCCTGTTTTTTTTTTATTAATTTCTGTTGTGTTGGGAGTTATCACTATCGCACACTTGTGTAGGCTTAGAGCTGGTTTTCTATTGGCCTTTGAACTTAGGGTGCATCCCCTGCTTTAGTCCTGTCTGCCTCAGCTCTTCTTACCTCAAGGACCGTAGTGTATTGGTCTTTTAGCATAGCATCGTCTTCGAAAATCGTGCTCAATGCACTACGACTTTCGTCGTTGAATGGCCATGCCTATTTGTCCCTTACACGTTCTTTGGATACAAATGTTCCTTTAAGACAGGATTTGACCATAAAAGCCTCAGTGAGGGTAGCTACTAAACGTTTGTGGCTTTTCATGACAAGAACCACTCTAAAGGCATTCCTAAGCAAGAGGCGTTCAGGAAAAATGGACAGTTTACGAAGGATACAACTAAATACCTGCTTCTGCAGCTGTATAGGCCTGACGGTCAAGTCATACATTTGTACATTCAACGGCAGGAGACACAACTATCTGGAAGAAGGTTTGCTGAGGCAGAGTATTCTCTCTCCTGGATGTTGAAGGGAAATGACTTTATAGCGTCGGCCTATGCTGATGATGTGGTGTTCCTGGGGTCGGCGATATTTATTCCAATACCAATTGAAAGGCTTAACTTCCCACTATAACTGGTGGATGACTAGGCTGTCAGTTACGGACTGGCAGACATCCATCGATCTGCTGTTCTGCTTACTTAAACAGCTTCCGACTCTTGGAGTGTCTGCTTAAGGCACAGAGGCCTTCTAGGCTTTGTGGTCCTCTACTAATTGTGTAGACCAAGTTTTTTGCATGCTTAGTCAGTCGATGAATCATCTGTTTGGAATACATCCACATCCTAATACAACTCATAGAGTTCGCAGATGTATCCTCTCCTCCATTCGGCCTTAATACTTATGGAACCTGACTTCCTACGCAGCATTCCAGGTCCGCAGGTCCACTTACATATGTCTCTCTTATCTACTTCACCTTATCCACCGTTGCCTTTAACTCTCGAGTACAAATTGAAGTTCTTGCACAGAAGCCAGCACGTGCAGAATTTGTATTCTTGTGATTCATTTAGAGGTACTTTTTTAAAAGTAAAAAAAGTGCAAAATAATTTAATTTTATTGAATTATGTTTATCATCAAATAAAAGAACATTCATTGACATTTCAAAAATTATGTCTTTCTTTCTTTCTATACATACGAAGCTACCTGTTTTCATCAGGTGTGGCGCATAAATCCGGCTGAATTTGACCAATGGCATTGATTATGTTGACTTTCAGTGCAGTGGTGATTGTAGCTTATTGGCATTGACCTGTGACTTGAAAAAACTCCACTACAAGTCATCTGTGTCCATACCATTCAATTGGAGCCAAAACAAATTGGCTATCATCGACTGATAGCGCTCGTCGTTGGCGGTGATATAGCGGCCAATGTGGTTCTTAAGAAGCATGAGCCCATGATGCCGCCAGTCCAAAATCTACACCAAACAGTGACATATGGCTATTGGAGGATTGTTCACTGAACCAGTTGACTTAAATTTATCTAACACTTTACGAATAGTCCTCTTGAAAGGACGATTATGGCGACCCTAATATGGGCAAAGCGCTCAAAATGATGCTCCAATAGAGGCCCCACTTTCATAAAACAATTTAATAATTTTCACATGCTGTTGAACGGTATTCCTCTTCATATTGATTTGGCAGAACAAATTCAATAAATGGCAGCCAATTTGACAGATGTAGCTTCAACAATATGGCCGCAATCACCTGTTAAAGTTCTAAAATCCTTATTGGAAAACTCTTTACTATACCATAACCTTCCCTCTCTCCCTCTTTCCCTCTCTCCCTCTTTCCCTCTCTCCCTCTCTCCCTCTCTCCCTCCCTTCCTCTCTCCCTCACTCCTGCTCTCCGTCTCTTCTTCTCTCTTTTTAGTTTTACTGGTCGTTGAAGTCCTGACAATGAAAAGACAGACATTTATCTTCCACCTTCTTAGACATTGTGTCCTTGCTCACTGTTGTTCGAAAAAAGGAACTAAACTATGTCAGGACTTTATTGAACCAACACGTTACTATAGATACATATGCTTTCCAATAGTTTGATCAATATTCATAGCGAATCGTCAAAAACTCTAGAACTTACACCACAGTACAAGTTCACCGCTCGAGGTAAGAACCCAACTGCTTCAATCAACAACAATGAACGAGCCAAACCCCTTTAAGCGTCCCATGAACGCCCTGCAAAAGCAATGGTATCGAGTACTAATTGCTCGCAAAGTCGGCGCTGTAGCCCAACAGCTTAAGCCCCGCAACAAGGACCAAACATAGTGAGTAACAAACCCGTTTCCGCATTGACATTCAACATCAGTAATAAACAAACAATTCCATTAATTTGGTCCTTCCTTATCCTTTTTTTCTTTTTGGGGAGCCAGTCAAAGCGTCTGCTACCACAGATACAAGAATGCCTTTCGCATCTATAACCAACAATTCAATAATGAAATCGAAAAACTGGAAACCATGCAGCCAAGGGCCATCGACGCTATGCGAGTGCACAGGTAAGGACTTTGAGTGGAATAGCTCTCTCTACCGGCGGCGGCGGCGGCGGCGGAGCTATTCATTAACATTCTCATTGCATTAGAATAACCACTTTTGCCATCACTAACACCACCACCACTACCACCATCACCTTCAATTAACTTAGGAGTTTCGCCATCACAACCCTTTGGCTGCCACTACACTCCAAGAGGGAGATCAACCTGACGCTGGAGCAACTGGAAAAGGTTTTGAGTGTCAAAGAGAGACGCAGACTGGAGCAAATCCTTTCCCGGACAACAAAGAGAATTTAAATTACTCGGAGGACGAGCGACTACCGGAATGCCATTGTATGCCAAGCCGCGACGCACAGGACGACCGGGAATCCGTAGCGTGATATTATACTTTTAGTTGTACGTGGCCAGAATCAAGAATGTAGGTTGCTAGGTTGTCGTAAAGGATTCTTGCATGCATTTTTTTTTCTTTTTTGCTTCCATTGTCCTTTTGTGTTGTTGTTGGCATCCTTTTTTTTTTTTGCGTTTCATTTGAAGGGGCAGGGTGTACATACATTGTATACAAGATGAACATGTGGCGCCTTAATCAAGGAACTCATTCGGTTGTTGTTCATATGGAAGGCTGCCCACATACATTCCTGTGACTTTGTGTCCTTCGTAGGATGTGTAGGAGCGATTTAACTTGGGTGTCACTTAGAATTCCCGGGCATAATTAAAATTCCTTTTTTGCTTTCAAATCTCAGAGAGTCCTTTACTGACAGTAATATAGATTAATAGGAAAGTGTTACAAGTGCCAGTGCCGCCTTCTTTTGAACTTGCTTTTGACACATATGTTCTTTTGTGTGGGTAGAAAGTTATATAAGATAAATAAATTTAGAGTAAAACTGTTTTATTCTGTGTTTTAGTCCTTGAAATCCACTCAAGTCGTATATAAAGGGTTGTTCAATAGGGATTTCAGAACTTTGACAGGTGATTGCGGCCATATTGTTGATGCTGCATCTGTCAAATTGAGTGTCATTTATTTAGACTGTTTTGCCAAATAAATTAGAGATAAACGGACTAACTGATCCGCCAAAATTGATATGGGAATCAACGTCTTAAACTTCTTTTGGATAGAAAAGAGACGACCGAAACACCATGGCTGATCGACTAATCGTTCGAGGCCACCACCAATTCTTCCTACCCGAAGCCACTATTCGGGCAACTGACTACCAAATCTTGGAATGCCTTCCCTCGGACGAATACATGGCTTGAAGGATTTGGTAGAAACGATGTCGAAATTTTCCCAGAAAGTCAGACTAAGCCAAGAAGGGGGGAATCTGTCAAAGACAAAACTCAGCTCATACTCAGTAACATTGTGGGATTTCCACCCACTAAGGCACAGCCGTCAAGCATTTCATCGCGAGGGGGGTCTTCAGCCTTATATATTTGGCTAGTTCCTATTGGCAGCTATTACGATTACTAGTAAGCATCTGCGTCAGGTAGAAGTTCAGCTCTCCATGTTTCCTATTGATCCAAAGGCAGATACTGTGGATCAGTCTTTGATTCCATCTATCGTTGTCGAAAGAGTTCCATCTTGCTTGCCATTCTCCCAGGGTTATTTTAAGTGGTAATTCATCATCACTTCGCCTTGTTGCTGTCGGTACAGTTGGTCGTTGACGAGGAGGTCTATTCCAGCCACTACACACGCCGCGTCGTATGAAGTTGTTTGGGAGGCACTACATGCTCTCAATGCGTTGATTCTGTAAACAGCTTCTATCTTTATTCTGTATGATTGGGTGCTCATCGTATCTACCCATATTTGGGAGCTAGTCCTTTTCTTCGTTTAGGTCCTCCAATATTTGGCATGATCCTTGCCAAGGCAGCCGTTGTTCTCGCTGGCTTCTCTGCTGTGTATTATAGATGTTGCATAAAAGTTAACTTTGCATCTATAGTAACATTTCAGTTCTGGTTTAGACACTACAAGGTGATCGCCCACAACCCTTCTGCTGCTGATAAGTACTACTTCCGTCTTTTCCTCTGCTAGTAGTAAGTCCATGTTTACTAGCCAGTCCTGTACTGTTCCAATAGCTTTGTTGCATGTTCTCCTTAATCATGAAACAAAGACCATGTTATCCCCTATTGGTATTGTATTGAAAGAGGAATGGTCAAAGTAAGACAGCAATTAGATAGGAAAGGACCAAAGGCATCATCGACACAAAAAGCTGCATAATGAATGTTGTACAGGCCGGGATATGGAACCGTAAAGAATCTTTTCACCTACCCCCGTTCAAATCGATATCAGTTTTGAGAGCCACACGGATGTCTATGTCTCCCATTCACCTTCTTAGAGGGTTCTTGGTGGCTCTTTTCGTTTTGCTTGACCCAAACGAGTACAACCTTCTTTTAGTAACTCTTTTGACGTCACCCCAAAGTACCAAATTTTGTAATCCTTCCATGAGCCACCCAACCATTATTAGTAACTAAAATCTTAACCCTTAACCCCAGTCACCCTGCAAAGCCCAGCATTAATCACCAAGAAAATTAACTGAAAATTACCACCAAAGATTGAGATGAATTCCATCTCCGATACACTATGACCAACCTTTAAAAAAAAAAAGATTCCAAGTGTCGTCCTGCTCCGGATATACTCGTACATTTACGCATTAATCAATTGCACACAAGTTCCAGAAAAAAAAAAAAAGATAAATATTGCCCTCGCCCTCCCCGATAAGGTACATCAGTATGTAGGTATGTCCTTGCGGCCAAAATGATTTGTAGGCTTGACCCAACTTATCATTGATTAAATTACAATGGAGACAAACAAGATGTCCTGCTTTGTTTGTCCTCCCCTCAAAGCACAGAGAGAGAGAGAGAGTTCAGTAAACCCGCCTCGAGGCACTACTATATACCAAACGACCCGGCCGCCTCCGGAAATCTCGTAAAAGTCACAGAGAATTGAATTAAAATTTAAAACTTAAATGAATGAAAGGACACGACGACGACGTCCATCGAACAAGACACCAAATAAGACGACCGACAGAGCACAGCAGCAGACCATGAATAGAATATATAGTATGTGTGTGTGCTTGTAGGAAGGGATGTTGTTCACGCTTTGTGTTTATTGCTTTCTATTTTGAGGGTGGTGGACGGGGGGAAGGACACACAACACACGAATCCGGGACGGTCTTTTTGCTATGAATTCCTTAAATGAATCCTCTTTGCCAGTTGGCTTGGCACTGATCTGGGGATGCTATGTGCTCAACGGGTCAGTCAAAAGGACTTCTGATGCTGCTACTGCTGCTTGTGTTCCTATTCTTCTTTTATTACTTCAATAAGGAGATGGCCTGTTGAAAATTTCATTTTACTAAAATAAGGACAAGCAGTCGACGAGGCGATGGTAATGGTGACGGTGGTAGTGATGGTAGTGGTGGTACTCAACTGGATTCGGTCTAGCATGAAATGAAGGGTCGTCGAACAAGTGTCTATTTTACAGTGTGTCCAACAAGAATGGGCGAACGCGAATTTTAAAAAAAAAAAAAAGCAGTAGGGAATTCTTGATACAGAAGTCCTTGCTAAAAGCTACGTGAATGCAGGATAGATGCTTTACTAAGTCGACAACTCATAAGAATGAGATAGAATGGAAGAGTGCTTCCAGCGAGGCAAAGATGGTTACGAAGAGGCCATCTCAACAGGCCCTCAAAACTCAAATCCATTGCGAGTAATAGTTGGTCCTCCGGATGCTTAAACAGGAACACCAGAGAGTAATATGCAGCGCAGAGTAGAGAAACGACGAAGTAGAGGGCCTCCTCGCCGCAGGTGGCGGAAAAGTTGAAGGGGACATCGACCAACTTGAAATGCTTAAGACCGAGCTAAGTGCAGAGGCTTTTTGGTTGAACCCAGGTTCACACCAAACTGTTGCGCCACACAAGAAGAAGAAGGTGTTCACCAATGCTAGGTACTCTGCTACTAATATGTATATGCTTACACATCCACAGACGCTTCGCCGATGACAGCAATTGAAGACTGAAACTTCTTGAGGAGTTGCAGCAAGACTGTAACCAAGCCATCGGAATGGTTAAGGACTAGCTAGTAAGCATTAGCTTAAAGAAAGGAAAAGACATGACTCATGCTCTTGAGAAGACGGATAATGCTGAAGACAAAAGGCAAAGATATAGAAGTTTCTTTAAGAAGGATTATGCCAAATACTGAAGGACCAAAGCACAGAAAGAGCTATGAATATGTTTAGATCAATAGGATGCTTGAAAACCTGAATTTCTAACTCACCATCTATGCCTCAGAGTCTACCTCCACAGATTTGAATACGACGATAACCTCAATTGCCTAGCCAAGGACTCATCATGTTTCCATTATTCACGATATTATAAGGAACGTCACTTGAATGATGAGTAAGCTGGGTGGGAACATAGTCCCAATGAATGTCACCGGATAGATTAGAAGAACAAAAGACGATGATGTCGAAATGTTTAATCTCACTAGGATAGACTAAAGCGGTTCCCTTGACAGGTTGAGTATTGATCTGCACTCTTTCATGATCTTGCTGTCTTGGTGACTTTTTTCAAGTTTTGAGCAGGAGATCAATCGCTGCCCCTGACACCATTTTATAGGCAAACGACACTCTTAACGATGCGATTCTATGCTCCCAGTTCATCAGTCTCGTTTAGGATTTACCAGCACATCACTAGTCCCACATGAGGAAGCAAGTTGTTCACTATTTTAAGCAGGGTTTCTCCCATGATTGCTGAAGGCTCTCTTGCCCAGGGGACTGCTAGCTTGCTGATATAAAGAGTGCACTCATTGGTTTGTAAAGTGTTCTACGCTGACCATTCCAACCAGCATTCTTTCTGTAAGGGATTCTCCAATCTGTAGTCCGCTCGACTTTGGTGTTCTCGGTACGACATTTCACATTACATTCTAAAGAACTGTACCCAGTACTGACTCTTGCGGAACACCACCCATGTGATTGTGTACAGTAGCAGTAAAGCAAGTACTGTCATAGTTCGTAGTAAAGGCTTCTAGAGGGTTGGAACTCATCTTATAAAGATTCCTTTCTACGCAAAAAGATGATGTACAAAAAGTTTGAGAAGATTTTACCTTGAGTGTTGCCAGAGCAATGTGAGTGAATGCAGTGGTAAATATTGGCTGGTTAGTTTGTCAGCGTGCTCGTTTCGTGAGCATTACTGTACCCTGAAACCAGAATTATGGTTGCTATCATGTACTAGTTCGGAGGATAATCAAGGCGAAGGCTTTGACAACATATTGTTCCCCATCTGTTGACTATTTTTACACTCTCGTAATCTTACTTGTTTGACAAACTGTTGAATGATTTGTTTGGATCCTTTTTTGTTGTGCCCTTCGATTCCCTCATTGGATATTTTATGTGTGAATTCCAACAAAAACTGCAAGCAGCAGATGATTGCCTCTTGTTGAACGGGAAACAACAAGGATGAAATTCCTTAACATGCGTCGTACACTCAAGTTGTATCCCCAAAAACGTCGAAGAGCTATTCTTCCTCGCCTGTTGTGTTTGTTCCCCAATTCGCAATTACCGTTAAAATTTAGTATTCCTTGGTAGTCTAATTTCTTGGATTACTTTCGAACAAAAGCAAGGACAAGAGGAGGAGGAAGAAAAGAAGTAAAACCCTTGTCGAAGGACGACGAAGAAAAACAGATTTCCCTCAAACTTTTTGTACATTTTTCGATGAGGGGGTTGGAGGGAGGCAGTTGCTCTTTTTTTTTTTTTCTCTGAAAAAGCCCCTAACCTTGTAGACAATGCGTATACGACTTGGGCACAGTAGACTTTTCTGCAAGGGTTGGGTTTCGTTATACACCTTCGAACAGGCACCTTCCTACCCCACCACCACCCGCCACCACTATCCTGAACGACGGCGACGTCGAAGTTCAAGTGAGCGAGGTTATTTATTATCGAAGAGGGGTTGAATTTATTGATATATCTCTCAAAACAAAGATTGAAACCAGCTGCTTTCTAATGATAAGACCGCCTCCTGCCCTGCACGGTTTATTCGGGTCCGCATTTGGGAATTCCATTACATAAAAGCTTTTTGCATGAATAAATTTTAAATTCGATTCGAATCGAGATCGAGAGAAGAAGTTTTTCGTACGTTTTCGTATCCTTTTGTGTTATTCCTTTGTACTTTGACAATCTTACAATGCAGGTCATTATGCTGGATGAAGGTGCTGAGAGGGGTGGTCTCGTAGTATACTAGATGGTGAGGGCACTCGTATCTTGTGACACGGTAAACAAATGAAAAACAGATAACCGAAGAATGGGGGAATATTGAATTTTTTTTGCTTCGCCCTGTTTTTTTTAGCGGAACACACTTTTGTCCTATTAAATATGAATGTCAGTCGAAGTGGGTCGTCGTCGTTGGCGTCATTGGAAAGCAATGTCACATAGACGCATCACAAATAGGTTGAAGTTTTAAAAGCCACTGGAGGGGGAAGGTTGTAAAAAAAAAAAGAGGAAGCTGCTGGTTATAGACAGGATACTGCCAGCCATTTTTTTTTCACAAAATGTCTGTCTGGAAATGACAGTTTTTGAAATGATTTTTTTCTTTCCAAAGGGGTCCTTATTTTTGTTGTTTACTAATGATGCGGAGACGGTCTTTCAATGTATTGGCTGGTCTTTTTTTTTGGTAAGAAATATGACTCACCGATGAATTGAGATTTTGTTTTCAAAAATGTGAAAAGGATACGCAATTCAAAACCAATGGAATTGGGGAGAAGAATCCTCCGAACAAATGTGGGTACCTTTTGTGGGATTCCTTGAATTTTATTTTTGTGCTTTTGTAAATATTTGAGAAGAGCAATGAATGGATGGTACATATTCCTTTCCTGCCAGTCAGTTTAAAGACATACACTCCAAAATGTTCACAAAAAACGCTCATGCAAGAGAAACTTTCTTAATAAATATAATAGCCGAGAATTTTGACACTCTTTTTAGGCCAGAAAGGCCTTAAAGAAGCGAACATTAACCTGTGATTGCGAAACGTCAAAGTGACATTGATTTCATGTGGCTAAACTGTCATATAAGGCATCTTCATCTTTCCTAAGTCAGCTTTCGCCTGTCCACTGTACAGTACTTCAATATGCGCTACAGGTACTCAATACCAGAATGGACAGAGGTCACTACCAGAAAATCGTAAAGCTGATAAACTGGGTCGACAAAGCCATTCGGCACCTGATGTGGGTCTTCGGCGCAAATAACTTAAACGTCACAGCTATTGTGGTGCCATTCATCTAGCATGAGAGTGAACATGAGAGTGGATCACTTTGTCACGCCGCACGTTACTCTGCACTTTTCTGATCTCCATGCAAAATAGGGGCCATAAATATGTCCTTTCTCCTGTTGAAGTCACTGCAATGACTAGCTCTAGATTCCTTTCGTCCTTCAATCCTTTTACAAATAATTTCTCAAAAAAGAAGAATTACGCTACTTTCCGCACCTGATGTGCCGTGTCAGTGAGCTGCCCAATTGTTTTTACTCCACCTGTCAGATGGTCTCTTAAGGTCCATTTACATTTCAGCGAAATGCGAGTACGAACGAGCGAATATTCTCAAGCTTTGACGTTTTATGTTTGAATGTTTTGGTCATGCGAATGTGGATTAAGTTCCACATCTGTGGAATGTGAATAAAATTTGACAGTTCGCAAAAAGCATTCGAGTTCTTCGCAGAAACTAATTGCAATTTAAATTTGCTTACATAAATCGATAGAAAAATTGAGTTCTCTTCTTTGGGAATAATAAAATTGTCAATTGCTTGCCTTTAAATGTGCTAAAAACGGTTTGTTCGCATTTTGAGCATTGGCTGATCGCTGAGCTGCAAATATACCTTTAGTTTTTGGCACTGTGGAATCACCAAGTGAGTCAATATTGTTTATCTTCAAGTGGAAACAGTTCATAATTGGAGAGCCGCTATCATATCTTTTACCCACCTCATACACGCGCCTTAGAGTTAGCACGCACTGGCGATTTAAGTCGCCGCGATCAAAAAATAGTAGTCGCAATAATATAAAACAGTGCGCGCACTGGCGATTTTCTATCGCTCTAATGTTCAGTCGCGTAAAATGGAACACATGGCGTCTAATACGAACGCGCGCACTTGCGACTAAATAATCGCAGGAACTAGAAAAATGCAGCATGTCACATATTTTCTTGCGATTTACAGTCGCGGCGATTCTTTAATCGCAAGTGCGCGCACTCGTATTATGAACTATGTGACCTATAATTTGCGACTAAAAAATCGTGGCGTTTACTGTCGCTGGTGCGCGGATTGCCATTTCCTACAGCGACTACGATTTTTTAATCGCCGCGACAGAAAATCGCATGTGCGCGCCTAGCCTTAGGATTTTCACAGAGCTAGCACTAAAACGTTTGATTGTAGGTTGCTTGCTTGTTAGTTGAGCCCCCACTGGTGCTTTAACTAGCTTTATCATCACGACTTTGTATTGTGCTACTTATGGCAATAAGATCTGCATTGCAACAATCTGTCAGTCTTTCAGGGTTGTCAAAATAAGCATTCAAGTAAAGTATCACCACGACAAAGTCGGCATTTGACGTTGCATCAAGGACGGCTCCCAACTGGTGTCTTTCCTTCCTAAGACGAGCTAACCGTCTGGGCGAAACATTGTATAATAGTGACAATACTTTCTCTAGTTCAAAATCACCGCGAGGCTGGCATGCAATCAGACTTTGACTGAAGAGGCGAGGCAACTGATTGTAATATACACAACTACTTTATCGACAGCCATGCAGCTGTAACGTTAACAACTCCTGTTAAGAAGAGCTTAAGATAATCTCTGATATGTCCATGGACATGAAGGTATTGCAGGCAACGAGGGAGGACCAAGGAGTACGTGGAGCACAACAGTTGAGAAGGAAACACGGCAAGAGTTAGGGAAAGCTGAAGCAACGTCTGACAGAAAAAGAACAAATTCCTTGCTAGCCACTTCTTTGTGGGCCGACAGGAACTCTCCGGTACACCAGCAAACAAGATAAGAAATTTTATAAAATTTCCAGTATGGTTGGAAGGCAAAAACACGGTAAGTAGCTGAATGAGTAAGTAGTGCACAGGCACCCTTTCTTCCAATGGTCATAACAAGATGTCAGAGTTGACCAATTTACTTGGCTTCCTCTCCCGATCATAACCTCACTTAAAGAAGAAGAAGATGAAGACCAGCTAACTTACCTAATCCTTCCGGAAAAGAGCAGTTGGATTGTGTGGATTGTCTCGAAGACGAAGATATTTTAACCATACATAAGCACATATTTCCAAAGATATTGACGTTTGCGATAGAACTCAGGTTTTTCCCGGCCAATGGAAGCCCAAAATAAACTTTTGCACTGAACCATATACTTTTTACCTGACAGCTGTCAACGACTGACATTTAAGTGTTGCAAGTGCTACATCTACAATAATAGAACCCGCCTAAGCACTTACTCTTACTTTCCAATTCAGTCTCAAATAATCGACAAGTAAAAAAGACAAAAGTCCTTTAAATCCTTTTAATCTTATAAACATACTTCTGACCCATTTCTTATCCACAACGTATTTCAGTACGTCTTCCGCCCGAAAAATGCCTCCGTACGTGACCTCGAATACTTTCACTACTCGAAGAGCAACCCTTTTGCCTTGCTCAAATAGTCGACTTCAAGAAAAGCAAATTATAAATAAACCACCCATCGTCCTTTAGTTGTGCTGCTCCAAAACAAAAAACCAAAAAAAAAAAGGATATCCTCTCAAACTCAAAAGCCTGTAGGTTTAGCGCAGCAAAAAAACAGCAAAACCTCACCAACAGCAAGGAAGAAAGGAAAAAAACTTTTCACATTTTCTTGCTCTATAATGAATAGAAATGAATTAAATTTTCCATCTCCCAGTCGCTGGATTTTTCATACCCAAATATCCATCTTGCCTTTTGCTGTGTATGTTATCCTTTCAACAACCGGCAAAGCAAACTAAATCTCTCTCTCTCTCTGTCTTCGTAGTACACAACTCAAAGAGTACTCGGCAAATTAAATTCCAACAGCGATGAAGGACTAGTACATACAAACATATATACTTTATGCAGAAAAAAAGAAGTCCTTAAAGGATACAAAACGAAAGAAAAAAAACCCTCCAAAAAGGAGATAAATGAAAAAAAAATTTTCCACACGGACGATTTTAATGAAATAGGATTATAATGTCTGGAATTACAAACATTCCATTGCGATCTAATGTAATAACTATAAATCCAGGGACGACCTCTCTCCGTCTCCTCGTCTAACCAGGACAAAGGATGAAGTGAAATCAATGCCTATTACGACCTTGGAATGAGTCAGATTCTGGGTATCCTTTTTTTTTCGACTATACGCACACCTCTTAGAGTGGTGGTGCTTCCCATCTGCTGCTTTGCTTGACGTGGTGAATATCCTGCTGAGTTCTTAATCCCGCGCGATAAGCAAACGGATGAATTTTAATTATGAGTCTTAAGTCAAAGTTGACGGGATTTAGAGGGGAAAGGCGAGCAGCAGCCCCACGGGGTTACTTGAATGATTTCATTTTCTATAAAGAAGATAAATTCCCCGGGTATGTCGGCGGGATGAACGACAGGACATTTTTAATTATATTGAGTTATTATCACATGATTTCTGAACTTTGTGTGTTATGTTATCAGCTCTGGCATTCGGGGAATAATAATTGAATTAAACTTTTGCTCTTTTTTTTTCTTCCTTTTCTCTCTTTCTCTTGCAACGCGTCGGGAAGAGGATAATAATGTTTCAAAGGAGTTTACGACTAGAAAGGATTAAGGTATTAATTAGGTTGTATTGCTACGCTATTTGTGAGCTGAATTTGGAATTGAATTTAATATTTTATTGTCTGTGGCTTATCTAGGGATTTGCGAGGATCTTTTTGGAGAATATAATTGGAATTTCGAATGAAGTGGCAAACACAAGAGTGGTGGGGTAGTTCTACTCGTAGCTCGTGTGTAAAACTTATCTTTGTGACAAGTTGCTTCTACCGCAATTCAATGAAGTTTCTTCCAAGTGAGCCCTTACTTACGGCTTTTTCTTATATCCTTCGGAGTTTTAGGGCCCACGCGCTATCGTGTGCGGTTTCTAGCAATGTGTCTCAACTTTTCCAAACTCTTCTTCGTGATTCCTTCGGAAGTATTCTGCGCCTCGTTTTTATCTTGGAAACTACGTTATCCACTGTACCTATTGGTTGGATTGGTCAGCAAATGTTCACGTGGGCATCTATGACGAACATTCACAGCTTTCTCGCAATAAAGTGGTAACTCTGAAGGTAGCATATATATTAAGTGGCAACACGAATTCAACGTCGAAACGAGCTGTTTGCAAGATGATTTCATTACTCCTGAGCACCGTCGCCAGATTGGGATTTTGTTTTGATCGACGGGAAGAAATCCAAGGAAAGATTTTTACACTTGTACCTACTCGTACGCAATCTGGGGTTTTTTCCCAAAAATATGGGAAATTTTGGGGTTCTTACGATTTATCTGTGGGGAAATATTTTGAGCATCTGGCAACGCTTCTGTGTTTCCATACTATGCTTTGACAGTTCGACTGTCTGAAGCTAGTTCTGTTTCATGTTCGATTGCGAAAATGCAGGCAGTCTTTGCTCTCTTAATCAATGGAACCTTGGTTATTGCCGCAAAAACATTCAATCCGACGAAGTCTGCCTCCCTCTTTACATTCTCTGACATTTGGTGAAGATCTACCAACCTCTGTGAGAAAATGTTGATATTTATCGTTAGCCTCGTCGAGGTGTTTGAGTTCGAATGTAAAGAATCCATCTAGTCGACAACCAGAACTAAACACTAAAAAGATATTGGTGAAAGAATGCAACCTTGCCGTAACTCTCTGATGAGGAAGGAATGACATGTAGGCTCATCGGACGAAGATTCATCTGGGACACCTATTCTGGGAATTGTCGACACAGGGTGATACAGAGTGAAAACTTCTTCGTTCAGCATCGCGGTTTCCTTGGAAGCTATTACTTTAGCCACAGGCACAGCACTGCATTATCGCTCCCTTCCTTGTAATGTAAGTTTTCCATCGGCACATTGATGAACTTTGTCTTAAAAACGGTGCCCAAATGAATGTAGGTGAAGGAATGATCCGCAGACGAACCGTCCACAAATTCTGCAAAAAGCAGAGTGGACATGGATATATGTAGCAAGAGGCTTTGACTTCAGTGATAGTAGTATGTTCGCTCGTTACCCAATGAAGACATGCTTGTTTCGAACCCAAACAGGGAAACAGCATCGAAATTACCCAAAACTTTCTACAGTACAACGTCAGGGGAGGTGTTCCACAAGATGCCGACCTAGGTCCGCTACTGTGTAACCTAATGTATGATATCATCCTCAGACTAAGAATTGAGAGGTTGACAGAGCAATTGCTGTAGTGATCCAGCTCCTTGAAGAATTGGAATGTGACTGTAATGAATCTGTTAGGATGGTACAAAAGCGGCTAACATGGGTTTGAAAGCACAGAAGTAGTGCTTATCAGTATCAAGAGAGTAAGAGTAACATATTGTAGTTTCCAAACCATATTTGAAGTAGGCACATGAGAATTACTACAGATTCAATCCTGACTTTCAGCCATCCTCTCCTGAGAAGGCAGCAAAGACAACGACTGCCCTGGCAAAGATCGTGCTAAATGGCGGATCAAAACATACGAAAAGACTGCTTTTATGACATGGATTAACCTCTAAGGTTTCCAAATGTATGCCGATGCCATGACGGTGAAATCTCATAGAAGGAAGACGGTGGCAGTCGTTGAGAGTACGCAGCGTCTTAGGAACGTCGGCCTACGATGAAACTTTCTTACTAAACCTCGACTCATATGAGGACCTAAACATAGACAAATGATAAGAATAGATAGAGTATAAAGGACAACTAAATGCACCGCAGCTACACAACAGGCTGAGTCAACCCGAGTGAGTCGAGTTCTTAAGGCTAAAATGATGAAATGCCTGGCAGCAGTGCAGCCCGAAGCAGAGTTAGGGCGCGAGTTTTATTGGTAATTCCCACCTTCAAACAAGATGAGTAACGAAAAGAAGAGTGGTAAAGGATCAGACTTCCTACAGAGGCTTATTGGTGGCCAGACGATTGATTGAGAACCCAAGCTTGTCCCATCAACCCCTAGAGTGCTCTTCACAAAGGGATACAGTCAACTTGACGCCTCTTCACCGTCTTCAGGATAGCTATAGCTTGCGGCCGACAACCCATTGATTAAGGCATGAAACAGTAGAATCCTGTAAAAATTTGCATCACAAACTTCCAGTTAAATTACCACACGGTTAGTTACCACTAACCGCAATCCTCCCCATCTATCATCCATCAGACAAGGGAAGTTCTTCTTCCAAATAACCAAATAAGTTTTGCCGGAATTGAATTTTCGCTAAGAAATTACATTTCCCTAAGTACATCCAATTTTTGTTATCCTGCAAACGAAACATAATGCACAAACGGATATAGCCAACAGATACGCATAAATTTTATTCCCTTATTGATTATTATTCGAATCTTTGCCAAAAAATAAGGAAGTTTCAGGAAGCACCCTCGGGATGCTCTCTTCGTCGTATACGTATACACGTCGATGGATATGGGGGGGATGAAGAAAAGTGGCCACGAAACAACCCAATAAAACAGCAGTATTTTGTATCCTGTAAACGCAATAATTTTGTTAAGAAACATGCATAAATTTTCTTCTTCTTCCCGGCCACAAAACTGTAACAAGGGCTGGCGCTCATCGTACCGTGCACCACATCACATCATCCTAAAGATACACCATCCAGGATGTACTGCAAGGAAACGAAGTTTTCCTTTATTACGAATCCTTGAGTTTGGTTTATAGTAGTCAAACGACGAGCCTTTTGCGTTTGTTTTTTCTGCTTTTGTGTTGTTCTTATTGTTTACTTTCATCATCTGGTACTTTCCTTTTGCATACATTTACCATACGCTAAGGATAATATACGCAAACACACACACAAACACAAATATCGATGCCAACAAGTAGTGTAGGTATTTACCGGAAAATTACGAACGTCTTGAGTTTTATTTCATGGTTCATTGAAATTCAACCGAAAAAAAAGGAACCCCTACGCACATTAAGCTAGGACAACGGTTCTGTTCGATATGGTATTTTGTTTTCTAGCAATGCGGGCCTTATTCAATCGGTGGATGGGAGAAGGACACCCTTGAAGGATGTATAGAGGAAACGAGCGCAAATAACAAAACGACAACCGGATACTGATCCGTTTTATGAATTGTGCAATATTCCAGGACTAAATATGCACAGCAAAAAGAGGACAAACAAAGTACGTACGCTCTGTATATAAGAAACGTACCTACTATAAGACAGGACATAAAAGTAAAAACAGAAAGGACATCAGTTGATTGTAGGAAATTTCCTTCATGTTTTGTTGTTTGCCCGTTGTTCCGGGGAAGCTTTTTTTTTTTTATTTTTCCATCACCTCCTAGCAGTTGTCCTTGCTATTTCCTTTTTAGATATTTTTGCTGTCTCCTTTGTTGATTTTCTTAATTTAAAAGATGTGGGTACTGTGCTTACAGCAGCATTCGATTCACATAAATTTGTGCCCCGCAGGGATGTCGTGTCTAGAATTGAAGGACACACCACACCACATTGTGTATGTGCAAGTGCAAAAATAGAAAGTCCTCGAGCGCTATTGTTGTGTAGTTGGAAAGGATGTAGGTACGAGTACGCGTTTTGTAGTTTGTGTAGTTTTGGTTCGGGAAAATCTACACTCGAATTGAAACTGTCAACAATTGATAAACATTGCGAGATCGTATTTTACTCGCAGTTCGTTTGTGCGGGGGCGACAGGCAGGGGGAGATTTTTGTGTAAACGCCTTGCAGGCAGGAGGAAATTTCATTGCAAGGAAATGTGCGGAAATTCTTTGATGAGATTATGTCATGTAGTGCCTTGGGGTATTTTTGCAGGACAACGTTTGACTGCAAAAGCGAAGAAAAAAAAAACTTACAGAAGGACTGGGTATTTATCTGAGGAATATTTCCTTCTATTGGAAGATGGGTGCATTTGCATGGTCCGGGAGCTTTGAGCTGAAGCTAAGGGCGTGTGTTTAATTTATCCATAGTCACACTGACCATCGTCACACGTGACAGGATTGTCAAGTATAACTGACATCTATGCCCGCTGAAGCTTGAATTGTTGGATATAGATCCTAGATATCCTGACAAGTACATTAACAGGCCAATATAGCCTTAAGTAGCACATCAGGAAGGTAAGAATAGGAAAGGATGGACTCTCCAGCTTCTACAGTGACCACAAAGAAACACCAATCCACCTCCTCTCCTAATATAAAGCAATAATTCACAAAAGAAGAGAGTGATCTACCTCCGCTGGATCTAATAGAGAAATAAAGATGCTCCACTTGGCCTAGAGGAACTGCTCTAACCGAGAGTTTCAATACATCAACTAAGGCCTCAGTCTGTGGGCACGCTTCTCTAATCTAATCCAGGTTCGAGTATCTGAGTAGTTTACTTGTTAATTTACTCAACCACATCATTTTAGTTTGCCGTGATGTGCGGTAGATGTAAATCTTTCCCTTTGCTTCAACGATTCCTTTGTCGAAATTCTTTTCTTTTTACCTTGTGCTCAAAGCTTCTTCTCTTCATCAATTCTGATGAGTTATTATGACGAGTGCATAACTTGAAAACACAAGGAAAAATTAAGTTCGAGCAAATTGATCTCACTGTCTGCGGGGTTTACTCGAACCAAGTTTAGTAGCACCACTTTCGAGTGTCTACGGCCCGCTTTAGCTTGGAAGAATCGACCGAAGATGTCTATGTTCACTAGCTCATCTATGGCAGGAAAGTGGAAGGACTAAGATCATCCTATTCCGGATCATAACCTCGCCTTCAAAAAAAAAAGAAGAAGAAGAAACATTGTGAAGTTGAGAAATCTTTCATGGAAATTTTTCGACATCTCCATTTGCTGTCAAAATTCAGTATCGGAATTTGAAGGAGTCATCTTAACACGCCCTACAAAATAAAGATATAGCTCTTCGTTTTTTCTTTAAATTTGAACCCTCAGATACTCTCGATTTGTTAGCCCAAATTATGTATTACTTACGGCAAAAGGGTTCAAATTAAACGATGGAAATGTCAAACACGTTCCACTAATTAAGGTTAATCATGTACAGGATTTAACTTAATTTAGTTTCACCGCACTTAATGAGGGACCTTATCGATTGGCATTCAATTAACGCAGGACCTACCATCGATATCCTTCTCACACACACACACACATGTGAGTACATATCCATTCATAACAAGTGCTACAGTGTTTTTCGGGGTAAGCTTCGTAATTTTTCATTAAGCAAGCATTTTTAATGAGCTGCGGAATTTTTCTTCTTTCCGCCGCCGGTTTTTTTTTTTTTTTTTTTTTTTGGCCCGCATGTCGCTATGGTATTAAAATTGCAACATCACTTTTTTCTCTCTTGTATTTTGTATTTTCCAAGCCAACATTTTGATGGCAATATTTTGTAGCCTTTAATCAGTGAAAAACGCTACCTGGGGTGGTTGTTATATGCGGGGATTTCACAACTGCCAGAGGGTGGATGACGACTACGACGACGACGACGATGAGGATGATGAGGACGAGGAAGACGAGGACGAGGATGATGATGATGAAAAATCAGGTCATGGCGGGTGAAATTCATTATTACCTGACACAGGTGTATGATGGTAAAAAAGTTGCCATATATGATACCATGGGGACTTATAATACTGCTGCTGAGTATATTTATTACATCATAATTCAGAGTTTTCCTCGAAAAAAAAAAAATACAAAGTTATAGAACGCTTATAATTTTTTCAAGAAGTTGAACTCGTGTAATTACTGGAAGTAGCGAGTACGTAACGTACCCCTGAGAGGCATTGCTTAAAGGGCTATAAAAGTGTAATCCATATGAATAATTTCTAAAATAGAGATACAGGTTTTTTTGGGAGGTATATTCGGCAGATTGATGTACCTGGAAGTTTGGAATCAGCAGACAAAACCACAAGAAGAATGGGTGCGCCACAGTGCATGATTCTACTGTATGTGACTCGTTAGGTTCAAGAGTTTGTTTGGACTCTCACTGCAACCAAACTTGAACAATTTTGTGGGAAAAGCCGCAGCAATAAGCAGAGAAGAAGTATAGGAATGCTCAATATGTATGCTCGTCGTTGCTTCGGCTTACTTCATCTATAACTTGGTCCACCTTCCGCTATGACTGGATGACTTTTCCTCTGGCGGCTGTCATAGAACTCATAAGGTAAGTACTGTAAGCCACCGGAGTGGGGACTACTCGTGATGTTATACTTTCTATGGCAACATCAAATGCAGCGTCTTCTAGATTATATAAAAGCCTTTCCAATAACGATGTAATGACAATGACAAGTAATTGCGGCCATATTGTTAAAGCTACATCTGTCAAATTAAATGTCATTTATTAAGTTAGTTTTTCCAAATTAACATAAGGAGAAATAGCGTCCGCCAAGATGTACAAATTGTTTATTGAAATTCGAGTAACTTTTCGCGCGCTTCACCCATTTTAAGGTCCTTCGGAGAGGAGTATCCTCAACGTGGTAGACAAATTCGAATCAGTCGGTTCAGTGAATAATCGGCCATCGATATGGTGAAGATTTTAGGCTGACGGCATCATCGGTTCATTAATTTTTTGAGAGCGAACGTTAGCTCATATGACTTGCACAGTGAAATCTTCCTGTAGAGCATTTTGTGAAAAGATCAAAAGTCAAGATCAAACCAATAGATCAGTCAAAGACTACAAGAAGGGCAGAGCAATCAAACCGAGAACACTTACATAGGTCATCTGATGGTACCTTTACCTAGACGAAATCGGCTGGCTCTAGGCTTCTGGTGGAGGCTTACTTATCAAGATTACGACAAGATCAACTATAGGTCCGCTTACGCGCACAGTCTGTATCTAGTCTTACTGTTCAGAGAAACTGATTTGTGACATCAAAACACCAAGAACTAATGGCAGCTAAGCTGCTGCCAGCTCGGAAAAAAATGTTGTCGCACCACATGCACTAAGGTAACCCCTCTTCTTGGCGCACAGCTTATGACACTCTCTGCCAAAAAACTTCAGGCCCATGCAACTGGCCTCCTTTGACCTGAAGAGTATAGATCGATTGGTTGACATTCACTTACGAAAGACTGCTCATTGAAGACATCTTCTATTAGAGATGCAGCCCTCCTAGCAGTGAGAAGAATCCTCTAAAACTGTGCTGCGAAATCCGGTCACCTGAGCTGAGTAGAGAGCAGATTACACAAGGCTCTTTCCAAAGAAAAAGGAGACGCCTTGTTGAAGAAACATGATGGGATTTACACTGATGACCAAGAGGAGAGAACTCTTCTACTACTTGACGCGCAGTTTGCAAGCAGCTCAGTCAATATGAAAGTGAAGAAGCATTATAGGCCCATTGCCAAACACCGGATAGTAGCTTAAACCATTGCTCAACTGAACAACTGATATGGACAGTAAGGACCTTTCAGCTATACAAATGACTAGGAGTTCACAGGCTGCAAATTATTACATAGGCTCTTTCGGGAAAAAATATATCTGGACTGTTCCAGGAAAGAATTCGCCATGAAGAGTTTCATCAAAATAGAGACAGCTTTCATGTTAAATCAGTGGATATGCCTGATATCCAGTGTCGTAGCCCCAAGTCTATTGGCTGTTCGAAAACACTTACAACAAAGAAAGCAAGAAGGGAACTCTCTTCGGCGTATAAGTGCTGTGAAATCAGAACGATTTGTGGTTTCCGAATTCTTCGAATAATCCTTTGAGCTGTGCTTTAGGCAGCATCATTCCTGATCATTTAGAGAAAGAAATATACTAAAGTGTAACATATCTATCAGTTCACAGATGTCGCCTTCTGCAAATTCACTCAGTCATCAGCAGTAGTTGTAAAAAAATAATAAATAAAGTAAAAATTCTTAGAATTTAGATTCGCTAGCTCAAGGTATTGAAGAAACAAACAAAAAGTCCCATAAGGTAGCGTGCTATCACCCACACTTTTTAGCCAGAACATCTCGTAATTGATTTTTGCGCAGTTTCAATATGTGGCCCTAACATACTGGCCTATCTGTATTGTAATATGCATTTGGAGAGTGCTGTGGCTCTTTTCACGGTTCCACCTCATGCGAGCGCCCGACAGACATCAGGAAATATTACTGTCATAAGAATGCTTCTCACATATCCTCCCCCAGTTGAATACGACATAAGAGCAAAGGTGGCTTCCAAAGTCAAATGTCTTTAGAGAATAATGGCTTGCCCCACCTTCAACAAGAAATACTGTCTACCAGTTCCAACAAGGGTAACCCTATCCAACTTCGATGCGGTTACTGTCTGCTGGCTCTCATGAAGTAAAACAAATTTGTAACTGCCTGACCAAATCGACGAACTCGAACCTTGTCAATATCACTTATCAATTTTCCTTGAGCTGACTTCTTTAAGCAAATTTTGCTCCCTTTCGTCAGTTTTTCACCTACATTTTCCATTTGTCTATTTTTTACTTGACAGCTGTCAGGAAGTGACAGTTTTGTGCTTGACAGTTCAAGAGAAGCTCGATAGTTGACTGCCTGTTTGTGGCAGCCATATTACCCATAGTCTGAGCACGAAAATGCCTGTCAAAGTTCCAAATTTGGATAGAAGCAAAGTTAGCATACATTCTGCTCAGTGGAATTGCTAATTTCACACAAATTATATGCGCATTGCTGCCAGCTTTGATTTCTTGTTCCGTATCAGTATTTGTCTGTTATTTTCCAATTCAATTTCCGTGTTTCTGTAAGGTCAGCTGTAACATGAGATACATCTGTTTTAAATCACTTTATGGTGTCCAGTGCCAAACGACACAAGATCTATTTATTTAGAAAAAACATAAAAAATCTGTTTATTAGTAATTAAATTCGTTTCCTAACATAAATAAATTCTCTGCTGCTGGATTAGGTGCTGACTCTGTGGTCAGTGTTTCTGAGTCACCGTCGTCGGCTTCCTCATCCTTTACGTCGCAACCAGTCTGCCTGGTCTTCATTAGGAATGCCTTATTCAGCTTATTTGCATCGATAACCGCTTCAGCCTTTTCAATTACAGATTCTGGCGGATTCTGCTCACGTGTTAGTACCCATAACACCTCTAATGGGACAGAATTGAAATAAATATGAATACATTTCAACAGATTCATGAGATGCATTCAGATAGAATTACTTACTTGCGTTAGCTACTCTCAGCAGCGACCTGCATGAGTAAACAACTGCGTACGATGTGTAATCAGTTCCCAAGACCTCGTAGTTGACTTTTGTTGAATTCGCTTTAAAAAATAACAATAAAAAAACTTTGTGATATTTCTAATTTGAGTGACTTACAAGCTCTTGAATTCGGAAAGGCAACTGACAACTGGCCAGACGCAATGACCTTCGCCGATCCGGTTACATTTGATGGTTTGCCGGTACTGTAATTATCAATAAATTACCGCCTATGTATAAGTGTATGTAAAGATACTTACAAGCGATTTATTGCAGCGTTCACAACTGAGATAGTATCATCGCTGGTCATGTTGTATGTGGCGTACATGCATTTTCTGCCGGCTTCGAAGACAAATGGATACTTTTCGTACTCGTACCATACTCCCATGTACTGAGGAAGAGAAAACTTCTGACGCACAACTCATAGATACTGGGAAACTTTTTGAACTTACATCGGCCAGCTTGAAGTCTTCTTGGACTTTCACTTCTGGACAACTGCCGGGAAATGGTATCTGACCACTCACAAGGTTTAGTGTGAGAACCACTAGTATTCCAACACTGAAAGGTATTGTATCTTGGAAACTGTTTCTTTGTTTTGCTTTTCGAAAGGCCTTACCAAACTTGTTTCATTTTTCTGTGAATTTTTCTTTCAAAAACAAAGTACACACAATTTTTTTTATTGTTATCACTAATTCGAGCTAGACTGTGTGCGCGCTAGACTATCATTTAAAAACAACTGATTGCTTCCCGGCGAGTGCCTTCGGTTATATGCAAGCGAACATTGGTTTCTCAATCTCGGGGCGGACTAATATAGAGCACATTATAATTCTGACAAGGGAATGTGATTCCATAAAAAGTTATCAAACGTTGAGCAGTTCCATGTTTGATGAGGTTGGATAGCAGTGGGAGGTGTTGCAATGAGTAATCAGGTAGTAATGTTCGAGATATGGAAAGAAAAAACTAGACCACTGCATGGTTCTGATGAGTCGGTTGAATAAATATTTCGAAATTTTAAAAATAAAATTGGGTGCTCAGCATTGAATGGAAAATTTGGTGGATAAAGAAGATTTAAGGGATTTTCCATGGTGTAGCTGCTAATCATGGATGGAAGTTGTATTATCTTTCAATTTGAACGGCGGCGGATACGCATCGTTTAAGTGTGAAAAATCGACGGCATTTAAGCGATAGCGCGGCACACAAAAGACACAAGTGACTATTTGGCTGATAACTGAGTGGAAGGTAGTTTTATTAAATCCCAACCATATCCTCATGTTTCTATAGCACCGAGCGTATCCTACATGTCTATGACAAAAATCCTGTGAATTATAACCCAATGCGAAAAATTAGCAACACTTCTTCGCTCTTCATTTGGACACAATCCATAATAAAGATCTGAATGGCTAGGGCTGAAGATCTGTAAAGAACATGAATCTTGCAGATTGAACAGAGGGTATTTGGAGTGATGCCAAGCTTGGCCGAATAGTTTTCAACTGAGCAAATGAAAATAAAACTACAAATCTGGCCTGGATGTGTCTAGTTACTCCTTGGGTTTAGGCTTGCTGAGACTGAGGCATGCTTTGTAGTATTCTAGTGAAACTATTTCACCCTAGCTAGCAGGACAAAGTGAAGACGTCTTTTCGTATATTGCTCTCAAAAGCACCTTGTGGTCTGATCATAGACCACGACAGAGATCAGTTTCTGAAATGTGAGAGCCTCCTTGACGTACAGAATAAAAGACTTTAGAAAGCTAGATTCCCTAACCTCAGAGAGATGTGAAGTGAGATTAAATAGCTTAAGGCGATCGAGTTATGATTCACAACGCTCTCTACCTACTCTACTTGTTTAGGAAAGGATGTGAACACCAAGGTAGGTAGCGACAAAGAAGGGCTCCACTATTTTAAAACTGTAAGCGGTTTGTTGAGCGCCAAGAACTAAAGACCATACTTTAAAACTCAAATCAGAGTTTGTGTACTTTTCTACGAACCTTGTTTAGCCCATTTATCTCATTGGGTGTCTATATTTTTTAATGTTAATGTTTAATGTTAATTTTCCATGATCACTCCAAGATATAAAGCTTGAAAGGGCCATCGATATGGCAACCTTTTTTCAAATGTCTGCTAAGTCAGATCGGTCATAAGCATTACCATACTTCTGGTAAAAGAATAGGAAACTTTCGTTTCTAGAAAATCAACTGGAAGCCCATTCTTAGTATACTATTCATCGATCATGCCTAAAGCCATCTACACGTCAATTCTCAGCCATGGGTTACCAGAAAACACGTCGACATCATCTGCATATGCCTGTGGACAGACGTTAGACCAATGAGTCCTGAGAGACTGGGCATCGTCTTGCCCCGACAGCCCCGATTATACATATTGGACACACTCTATATTTTTTTTTTGTTTATTTTAAATTTAAAAAAATTTAGTAGAAAAAAAAAACGTTCATCGCTACCCTCCTGAAGTTGGATGACGTTTTACGCAACACTCGAGTAAAGTGAGTCGCACTCTAGTTGTCAAAGGTGAAAGTACTTTTGAGGGTACAGGCGAAAACAAAATTTTAACTCGGGTTCTTGCTTTAGTTTATTTGTTCAACAAAATTGTGATTTGGCTTTTGTTCTTTTGCAGTTCAGAGCCAAGCCTGAGTTGCTTGAATTTCTATTGGGATTTGGCGAACACCGAATTGGGTTACGTATCTCCTAATAATACAAATTGAGTTTCAAACTTTTCGATGGGTGGCCGATTATGTAGACCATAAGTTGCTCTAAGAGAACGTAACTCGTAAAATGCTGAACTTTGTAATACAGCGGGGCTAAGTCTTTCCATGATGAAATGTCAACAAATACTGAACAAAAATAGTTTGAGAGATTGATAAGACTCACACGTCATCCGTCAAATAATCTGTAGACATCTTATACATCTCAATGTTGCTATTCAAAATCGACTTATTTCTACGATGTAAATGTAATTCTCCATCCAAATTGGCAGTCAAAATCCCCACTTCAGAACAGAGCGGAACGCATTAGATATAATAGGTCCGTTTGCGTACTTTTTGCACTTAATTTCGTAGATTATCAGATTTCAAAAAGTGGGGGTAAAATTCTCTCATAAATAACTAAAAGTAGATACGAAAAAGACAACAAACGGGTTGAAAAAAAAAATTTTGAAAATGCAATGATTTGACAAATTTGACAGTTTTCACTAACCAGCGCAAAGAAATGTCTTACACTAAAACCAGTGCTGCCAGACTTTTTTCAGGAAAAATACCACACGATGGATAAAAATTTACCATTTCACCACGATCTGGCTAAAACTGACTAAAATTCGTAGCATGGAGAAATGTCATACTCACTCGTTTGCGCTCTCTTCTGTTAAAAAATTCGAAAATTCTCCGTACGCGAACAGTTTTTTCATAAAAAATCGTAAAATTTCGTAAAAATTCGCTGATTTGGGAGAGTACGCGAACAGACCTATTCTCTTCTTTACTTTCAGACATTTTAAGGTTACTCTTGCACTTCTTCCGACTGCAACTCATTATCCTTGAGCTTCAGTTGCAAACTGAAATTAATTTCTTCCACCAAGACATCCCGTCGCGGTCGATTTGAATCATTATATTTGGTTTGGATTAAATTTGTTGCTAAGATCATCCCGGGTGTGGTCGTTGCTCCAAGAAGATAAACTTTTTGCTATGCTATGCTAGTAAACAAATGAAAAGGATAATAAATGAGAAAATCTAAACAAGGTACCACCTAGTTTAAAGGGAGAAAAGAAAACGAACATAAACAGTTTGCAAGTTGGAAACTTCTAAATGAAAATGCGCGAGTTTCTTCACGGAATTAATTCCTTTTCCTGTGTATAATTAGTACAAGAGGTTAATTAGTTTTTTTTTTTTTTGTTTTTTCTATCTCTTCTGTGTAAGTCCTTTTTTTTATTTGTGCTCCTTGAGCGTTCAACTGGTTTTTTGCTTTTTTGTTTTTGCCATTCAAGTACAGCTATCGTCCTTTTTTTGTGTTTCATTAGAACGAGCTGAGCCCGAAACAACTTACTTAGGACGAAGCGAGCGCAGCATAGACAGAACAGGATAATGCCTCCGAATGGAAAATGATAATAATGCCCAAGCATCATCTAGTGTAGGAGCGAGTGGCAGCAGCAGTAACGAATCACCCCTTTTTGTGTGCGTTTTCTAAGCCTGTTGTTGGCTTAATGGGAGCGCACTACAACGCTGGAATGGGGGCGGGTTTGGGGTATTTTTTGGGGGTGGATGAGCTGAAATGGTGGGAATATGTTTTTATACGTTAGAACGATTAAAATGGTAAAAGGAAACACCAAAGATGCGGGGGAGGGAGAAGCGGTGTTGCGGTACGGATAGATTGTCCTGAATTTGCATTAAATAAATAAATTAAGGATTCCAGACATGCGGTGTTTTCATTTTATTGCCGGCAAGGGCAAGCTAGCGTTTTGTTGTTTTCAGTGGTTTATGGGCGGTCTGATGAGATTATGCCGCCTGGTTATGTTGTGGAATGGAGGAGTATAATACTGCGTGGTATTGCCGTTGGCTATAAGTGCGCATTATAGCTTTAAATACCGTTTGTTGTTATATTTCATTTTGTCCATATTGTGTTGGGCTTTTTTTTTTAATAAAACTGTTTGAGGGTATACTTAGGTCTTTTAAAGGACTAACGTAAATTGTTTCAGTGAGACTTTTAAGCAAAGCTGCAATTCTTCTGACTAAGAGTTGGACTACTTACCTTTTAGCCTAAGCCTCCAGCAGAAAATTTTCTCATGAGAGAGCTGAATAAAAGGACAGGTCATCAAACCTACACCCTCATCTATGATGAGGATTTCGGCTCCGGGATATTCTTGAAGACGTCCAGAAAGCTGACCACCCACACAAGTGTTTTGCAAGCAGAACTTCAACAAGTGCCAATACCTGTCAAGAAACCACTTCAGTGTCTTCCAAGCGAAGGTCTTGAAAGTGGAAACAGTGGCCTGTGAGTACACCTCTGGAAGATAACATCTACTTCATCGACAGATAGGCAATTTTAAGACCAATAAATGCAAAAGAATTCAATCAAGTAGCATCCTTACTTAAGGCTCTTTGAACACAACGTAGATCAGGTTTCAGACCACAAATAGAGGTTCCGATCAAAGTGCTGTGCAAAAGTAAAATACCACGTAAGAACGCCAGTAAGTTGTGGTTTTGTATCTTACATCCAGGAACAGCCATCGGAATTGCAAAATCCTGGTAGGCAGAGGCATGGCTTGCGCAATGAGTCAGTTTTGTTTTCGCTGCATTCCCCTGATCATGGATCGCTTTTGGAACCTTCACCAGCACCATTTTGGAAATGCTATGTACCTACTATGCATATAGATATCAAATGAACTGTCAGAACTACTACTTTTTAGAAATATGTCAAACATCGGATAGAAGCGCATCCAAAGCACTCTCTAGTGACTAAAAAATATTCAAAATTTAGAAAACATTTCGTCGAAACTCACAAATTTTAATTCGCAGCTTAAAATTATTATTAACAAATTATTTTGACAGCCAAGTATATAGAACAACCATTTGACAGAACTCATGGAAATTTCTCGGAATCAAACCCGCAGCATGGGGAAATTTCTTACTCTCTCGTGAGCTCCCTCTTCTGTCTGTGAAAAACTACGAAGCTTTGACGTACGATAAAAGGAATTCACTATTTTTCGTAAAGTTTAGTGAATTTTCGCAGTTTTAATCAGTGCGGGTACAGAGCTATTACTAAGGTCTCTATTTACTTCGAAACTAATTAGACTTCCTCTTCAATTTACGTAACTACCTACATTTATTTCTTTTGTGCAATACTTCACGCATAAATCAATTTGCAATTGACATTCCATAATGTTATTTGACTGTCATACGTCATTCAAGTAGTATGCTGTCACATAACTGTCAGTTGAGAGTCTAACAAACTACGTCATCAAACGAAGAGAAAGAGAAACCCTTGTTCCTGTGATTCATGAATTTCTACTGTGTCTTGCAAGGGCATTCGAAAGTGGCGAAATTTTGACGCCAGAACTACTGTATTTTTGAAAGCTAAATTCCTCGTAAACGCTGTTTCTAACCTCATCCTTTATTTATATATTTTTCTTTATCAAAGTCTACTCACAATTCTCTATCAATATTAAAACGAAAAATTAATTTAAAAAAGCGAAACCAATCTATTTCTAAAAGTCCTACACAATTCAATTTTGGATTTTCTGAAATTCAATTCCAAATCATGGCAAAATCTCATCAATAATATTTTAAACACTTCAAAAATAGTTCAAAAAAAAAACCAAAAAAAACCAACTTCAACAAATACAACATCTGAATTGACAGAAACCGAAAACCTCTAACAAAAATATATGGACGAGTTGAAATTCTTGGATTTAGCATTAAAAAACTGCAAATATATCGAAAAATCAATAAATGGCTCAATCAAACTTGTTCGTCGGCTTAATATTCGCTATAATACAGACTGGCTAATGGAGAATTACAAAAGCTATTTAGCATGGATATTTACACAGTACCGCTGTCGAACACGCGATATAGTTTTACAGCGAAAAATAAACGATAAAAAAGCAACAGAATCTGGTCGAAGTTCGTTGGAACTTTTTGGAGATAATCGCAAAATTAATTACAAACTATTGAAAATCAAACGAAACATGGAAGCGGTACTGTATCAAATAAAGCGGACTATTAAAATAAGTAATCGCCAGCCGGATTATGCACATGTGACGAACAGCGATAGGATGAGAATCTGTTGCCACTGACTTGTGTAGTTTGTTTATATCTCTTTACTCTTTACTCTTTTCTCTTTTAATAAAGGTGACATGTTTATTTTTCCGAAGTTTCTGATTTTTATTTTTTTTTTACATGGTAACTCTTTGGATCCATTGGAAGTTTAGCGACAGACGGATGGGCGAACTGGAAACCAGCCATTTTAGCACGTTTAAAGGCGGGCAATTGACAAATTTAATATTCCAAAAGAATTTTTCTATCGATTTTTATAAAAAGAGTTAAATTATAATTTTTTTCTTCGAAGAAGTCAACAATTCGCTAGTTTTTCCGCGAATAAGCGAAAGCATCTTGCAAACTGTCAAATTCTATTTGCATTCCACAGTTGTGGAACGAAATCCACAACACTCGCCAGAGTTTACCTTACAATTGGTGGAAAGACGTGTTCAGAGTTGCCACTTTCATTGTTTTCATTTGTTTAACAGAGACTAAAAGAGACAGAGACAGAGCTAATAAAGAGCGCTTTGGCAAGCCCTGTTCGTTTTGGTGACCCTGGAATGGCTACTAGAGGGTGAGGTTTCGAGCGTAAAACAGCTGTCAGTGTCAAACTAACCTTTGATTTAAAAAGAAACCACTAGATGGCCCGTCCTTTACAAGCCTTAACCCCGTGTCAAACAAATTAAACAAGTTCTACTCATTAATTAATTGAATCGGAGGATAACACTGAATTTCAAAGAAATTCTCTGTTTCCCTGCAGAAGCTATCTGTTACATCTGTTAAAGTAAATTAGAAACTGATTCCAATGCCATCATCGAAAGAAACTGAAACTCGAAAAGATTAAAAGAAAAAGAAGAAAGCAAACTCATCCATGACATTATGCTAATTGGCACAAGAGCACAGGACAAATGCGCCGCCCAAAGAAGGAAACTTTCTCGATATTTATCAGCACAAAGAGATCTTACACCAGAAGTCTGTCCCTGAGAATCCATTCGACAAATTATTTTCCTATACAAGAGGTCAACAGCACTCCTTCCAACTTTGATGACAACGAGGACGACGACGACGACGACGACAACAAGTTAATCCAATCACCTAACGAAGGGTTCACCAAGCATACACAACAAAAGCCGACAACAGAGAAGAAACCAGCCAGGACATACTATACAAAAGCAGCCAGAAAGGCAACAACCAACACAGCAGCGCCCCCAAACCAAACCAAGATGAAAGCTCGGAGCAAAACTGATTTTCCAATCTATGCCAGATAAATGGATAAGTGTACAGCTCTTCTGATCCTTTACATCCCCAAAAATGTCATCGCCTCTCAGAGGACGCGGTGTCCTCCTCCGCCTCCTTAAAAAAAAAATGTTTCTACAAACTGAAATGTGAATTGAATTTTCAACTTGTTGGTCGTAAATTCCCCAGTCCCCACACACATACTCGCACGGTTAGCGGCGTGCAAGGACTTATTTAAATTAACATCACGTACCATATGTTTGTCCCATTAAGATAAGAAGACGTCGCGTCGTCAATGGAACTCGGATACGGTGTGTTGTGTCACCTTAACATTGTTGGCAATCCTACAAAAAGTGTCGCCTGAAAGAATGCCTAACGAAAAAAACGGAGAGAGAAAATCCTGCTGAAAATTCCTCATCCCTATCCTTATCCTTATTCTTACACCGTGTCTTCGATTGAAGTCGAATTGTAACCCTTGTTTGGATGTTTTTTTTTTGTTCTATTTTAAACGATTGCCACAAATATGGCGGACAATCCACCCCTAGGTGGATTGCTCCTCAATCGGCTGTTGATTTCGATGTTCCTTGCCAAGTAAAAGAGAGATATCCCTGCCCAAATAAGGTGGGCGTTCGACAGCAGTATGCGGAGAATGGTAAATGGCTGTGGATGTCGAATCATAGCAGGATTTAATGTCGGCGTAAAGATAAATCGTTGAGCTTATTTGAATATAACAATAGGAAAGTGGAGCAACAAAAGGGGGGGAAGGAGGACGACGGCTGAGTCTGACTGATATCGATAACAGAGCAGAAGCTTTTTGACACGTGTTTAATTTTATTAATGGGATACGCTCACCTTTTTTTTGTGATGAACGACGCGACTTTGGTCCTTTCTTAACCCAACAAATCAATATCCCTCTCTCATCCTTGACGTTTGTTGTGTGTGGGTGTGTGCCAGTGGTTTTGTTGTGAAGATTGTTGCTTCACTGTCTGCTGTTTGGCAGCACCGGACTTGGTTTAGCTGAGGAGGGGATTAGGCATTAGGAATCATTGACTTGGCTCAGTCTAATGGAGTGAACGAGATAAAAAGGGGTTAATACCAAGCGATTTGATATTGAAAGTATTGCATGGAGAAACAAGGCTATTTAGCTTTGGATTAATCACTTTTGAGGACTAAATTGGGAGGGGACTTATGGACCTGGGTGTGAATGTTGTGGCATCAGGTGTTTTTTACAAAAAATATTGATGGAATTTAACTATCATACACTGTAAAGCCTTTTAGTATGCAATAATAAACCGACAAATTGTCCAAATCAATTGCAGAGTTTCAGGTGATGAATATTATTACTGTTTAAGCCTGCATAGTTGAGGGCACTGGAGATTAATCAATCATCGGCATTCCATCATGGTTTGAGGAAATAATTAATCTTATCTCTTGAATAACAGAATAACATTTGGAACTTCCGAATAACAATGCCAAACGAGGAGGTCAAACGGATTAACCTGCAGGGAAAAGCTGGAGAGAGTTAAATTTGTCTCAATGCAAAAAAGACTTGTGTTTTATTGCACCTAGAAAGGTTCTCTGGTTTTTCATATGGATCTGCTGTGTTCCATGAAAACAATAGCATCTCAGCATCTTCTCTAAATATTAGCCATATTGTGTAGGTGTTCTCCTGGGAACACATATCAATGCCTTGATACTGTCTATAAAGTTCCCTGATTGAAGTTCCGCAGGTTTTTTGACCATGCTATAGGCACATTCCTTTCCCTCTATATCGCATAGTGTCCAGGTACCAAACATTATCTAACACAATTCTGTGTGTTTAATGTCTTCAGTATTGACCATCCGCAACTGGCTCAGATTTGATGACAAACGACTTAGCTCCCTGACTGTCTATGAAGATGGCAATTGCCTAAAGTCCAGAACATTTCTAGGTTCAAAACTTTTAAGTAGATACTTGCCCCTGATTCGTCATTCATTCCGAGGGGGGTCTTCCTCATTAAGCCGTTTTTTCATGTTGAGATAGGCTACTTCATACTGCCGTTGAGTCTTAGAGAAAGTGTTCCTAAGAATGGAGGTGTGCCCTATACTACTATTCCATATTTGTGAGCCGAAACGCCTGTAGTATTTGTAAATCAACGATAGAAATTCCTTTCAATGCAAGAATCTCCTTTGCCTGCTCTTGGACTCGGCTAAATCCTCCTCCGATAACCAATCTGATCAAGAGCTAAGTGTGTCGAACTCAAAGGGTTGAAAGCAGATTATCTCAACTTTAATGAACATAAACCGATTCGCAGAGCAGTCTTTGCCTGCAGAACCTCCTGTCCAACCACAGGAATCACAACAGAAGAACTCTGATCAAGACTCATTGTAAGTAGTTGCTGAAAGGTGGGCTCTAACGCATTCCTCAGTGGGCTCTTGATCGATGCTTCGAAAGGTCCCTCCAGCAGTTACTTATTCTCTGCGTTATATTCTAGTCCTGCACTGAACGAAGTCAAACCTTAACCATGTCGAGCGAGGCACTGACAACTTGACATCCTCCCAATCCTTTCTGAGGGGAATAAGGGTTTCAAAATTTTTGTTGAAAAGTAGTAGTTGCCGGAATGCGGTCTATTTGGTTGAGAATAGATAGTGGCCTGTTGGAAGGCTGGTCGGTAGAAAGGGGGCTCTTAAGCGAGTGGCTATTTTTACTGCCACCTGCTTGAAGTAAATATATAGCGCTGCTAGTAGATGGAACATTATACCCATAACCGCTGTGGGAGTGGTCATCACAGCACCACTAATGCAGATGCATACTGTTCTTTACACCGTTCTTTGCACGCGACTAAGTCGGGTTGGGTAACCTTGCCTAGTCCAGTCTACCAGAGGGTCACAAGTATAGTATATAGTAAGCAAGTATAGTTCTGTTTACAGACCCATAGAGCCAATGTGTCTTATAAAGTCTCCATTTACATCCAAGAGCCTTTTTGCAGCAGTTCTGCCGTGGTGACTTTTTAGGCAGGTTTTCAGCTTAATTTCTTATCTAAGAATAGGCCCAGGCTCTTGCCCGTACTTGAGAGCACCAAACAAGTACCATTTATATTTGGAGGGACAAAGTTAGGCATTCTGTACTTCCTAGTGAATAGGACTAATTCTATTTTCCGAGGATTTACCCAATGACCGCATTTTTTAGTCCATTTGGAGAGCTTAGAGAGGGCATTCTGCGTGAGATCCCTAAGCGTGTCTAGATGTTTCCCGGAGACAGTAATAGCAACGTCGTCTGCATATGAAATTACCCTTCCCTTCCAGAATTTAAAGAAGCTCATTCACCACTAGGTTCCAAAGAAGAGGAGAGATCACATCTCCTCGAGTGTTGTCTCTGCTGACAAACCTCCGAACCGAAGCATCGCCCAGCTTAGAGTTGATGGACCTTGTTTGTAAGTAACTGGTTCATCAAGTCGCTTATCGATGCCTCAGTTCCAAACGTTGACAGTTCGTTTGTAGTTGCCATGGGCTCAATGTTGTTGAATGGTCCCTCAGTGTCAAGGAAATGAAGGGCTTTTTCTACCGATTTCCCAATCCGAAATCCCAAAATCTTCAGTTATGTTTCCCTAAAACTTAGGTGAGTATACTAAAAACAAAAAAAAACACTAAAAATTTCATACGAATGTTCTGTTGTTCTTTGTTTTTATGCTTTACGTTTTATTTATTAAAATAGTTAATCTCATTTAGGCTAAGTTCAAAGAGTAAATAGCCCATGAAAAAAAATAAAAATAATTAAAACACGATATTTTGAATTCTCTGTTTGTTTTCCACTTTTCAGTCGCAAATGAATTATTAAAAATATTTCTTTTTTCTATTCATGCATTGAATGTACGCGAATGCAAATTTGTATGTTTGTTTTTTTTTTTTTAAGTACCAACAATTAGTATGTAACAATTGACTTGTTATTCTATTAAAATTTAATAAGAAAAATAAATTATATATATTGTAATATTTTTTTTTTTCATATTATGTATTTAATTTAAAAAAAAATTTATATTTATATTTATAAAATAATTTAATGCCGCTCTTCGAATTGATTAATTAAAGGAAAAACATTAAGTTTAACAAAAAAATTAAAAAAAAAATAACTAATGATTGTTTTTTTTATGTTTTATTTAAACTAATCGAGATACTTAAATTTAATGACGAAACAGAAAGAAAATAGAGAAACACATTGATTTTTCTTCTATCTTTGAGAATTAAAGAGAAAAATATTTTGTTTTTTTTTTTTTTTTATAAATTTGAGCTCGAGGAAAGGGACAAAAATGTTGATTATTATTCGTATTTGAGTATCCTATTAGGCGATGGATGGACGAAACGACGACAACGGTGATGATGACGACGATGTTATCATAAGATACAAAATTTGTTTTTTTTTGTTATTTGTGCAATCGTTGGGAGAACGTTATTGTTGTACCTCATCATAACATGTCTCTTAGGAGTTCTTTTTGTGCTGCAGTCAATTTCTCAGGGAATTGAATATCGAACGCAACGAGCAAGTCGCCTTTCCGGGAGGTATCCTTGGGAAATGGTAAGCCATAGCCTTGGATTCGTTTCACCGTGTTTGGCTTGATGATTTCCTGCATAGTACTGATTCGCAGCTTGTCACCAGACATGGTAGGAACTTGAAATACCACACCGCAGAGGGCCTAGAAGAAAAATTCCGTTTTTAATGTTTATATAAATGAGAATTTAAAAAAAATAAATACATATCTTAAAACTATGTTTGTCCATGGTATAGGGTGATACAACGATTATACAGAGACACTTATGTTTTCGTTAAGAGAACTGCCAGAGAGCCAGTAGCAATCAATCACAGAGGGCCTCTGTACGACAGATGCCTACAATTGGAACCTAGTATCATGCGTCATATTCTAAACAAAAGAGAGTTAGATGGGGATGAGAACCAACCCAGAAAGAGTAACCCTGTACTACTCTTAGTGCGTGGATAAATTTGCCTTCCCATAAATGTCATTGGCAGAGAAACAGAGGCTACACTTAAAAAGGGCTTCATAGAAATAAAAGCAACCTTTTTCTACTCGAAAAGGGCCGTTTTTCTGTCAACTAGACCGTAAGTCGAGTACATATTGTATAGCGGATGGCTTGTGTTAGGCAGAACTTTCTGCAATCAGTGCTGTTCTTAATGCAACATCCAACGGCGATATGGCCATCGAGAACAATACGCCACAGAGAATATAACCACAATGACATCGGCGAAGGATTCCTTGATTATTGCACCGAAAATTGCCTTCTAATAGCTGGATCTATGATAGATTGAACACAAACCATTTACTCTTTAGTATGAAGGAGCCAATCTTAGCCGTGAAGGCGTTGCTGAGATCGTTTAGATCGTTGAACAGGTATTCACCTAATGTGAGCTTTCTAGTGTTGGCGAGTGCAAGGCACGTGCATAGGAGGAGGATTGATGGTCTCCTCTTGTTTTTCATTTTTGCAGCTTCTGCAGAAGCCATTTTAGTGGATGCCGAGTCTTTGGGCATGCCTTCCTATAGCACAGTGTCCGGTGAGGGCGTTTACGATTTCGGAGAGGGTTTCTCTCTTGTGTTTTAGAAGTCGGATAGACCTGGTTTTATTGACCATGGGCCAAGACAGCCTTGCAGTGTTACAGTGGTCGAGTTGTTGCCATCGATGGTTAGCTTCTCTTGATATGCCGTACTCACACCACAAATTCCCCAGTAAGGACAAGTTCATTACTGCAAAAAGATGTCTCAAAATCAGCAAGACAGTAGATCTTGATGACAATTTCTTTTTCTCACGTGACGACGATACTGCGACCTAAAACATCTCCTCCTCTAGACAAAACCGGCAGTCCTTTGGCTGTACCACAGGATAGTTTTGTTTAGACTAGGTGGTATCTCATTGTCAGGAATCAGGAATAAGACTTAGCTATAATCTTTTGGCTTGTCGTAGTCACGGCACTTTGGAATAGTGAGCTAGACAAAGGTTGTTTTCTCATTCATTAATTAGCAATGTGGCTGATGTCCAACTGACGCCAGAATATAGTTCAGGACACAGATTCTGAGCCAGCCCTGGTAAGTTCATCGCCAGATTCTAGGAAGCCAGACAAGTTTTACCTTGTTATGCTTCGCAAGGGTCAGCTTCCACAATCCAACACTTCAACCTCAAATAACCTACATTACGTCTGGAGTGTAATTAGAATGTTCCAACAGGTCACCAGGTTTCTACTCATAATCTAATTGCAGTTTGATAGCGTATCCTTGGAAAGAGTACTAGGAGTGTTAGGGGCTTCTAGGGCTGTCAATGATTATTGACCATAACAAAGAGCAGAGAAGTCATCCTTGCCGGCAGTCACTGACTGCCGTTACAGACACTCGCCCGGCCGGTTTGGTTTCTGATAGCTCTGCTACTAATCGCTCTTGCTTACTGTTAGACTTGTAAAGCTACAGGATTTGGACAGCTCACAGGATTTGGTTAGACCCCAAGAAATTGGTATGTAACCCCATTTGTAAAGCTATATCTACTTTAGGCCCAGTTAAATCGGCAGGTGATATGGTAATATTCCCTATTTCTTGCCGCAGAGAGTGTATTGAGGAACCCAAGACCTGGGTTCCCTTAACTATGCGCGTTGTGCTTATACTTTTGGATGTTTGCCAAATGCTTGCAAGAGGTGAGACAGTAATGGCAAATGTTTGATATATTCCAAGATTTGAACCGTAATCCAATGCCCTAACCACTTAGTCACGAAGCTCACATCCAGCTAGAGTAAGCGTCATTTTCCCACACTAATTGTGCGCCAATTTCATCACCAAACACTCAAATACCAAAACCTACCATCTCATTTGAAAGTCTAGTACATCAAACATTGATTTACTCCATAATCTAATGCCACTTGTCATTTCGCTTTCAGTTTATAATTTCAGAAAATCCTTTTAAGCCGCTCACATTAATCGCAAGCCAAATCCCAGCAAAAAATAATTCATATTTTCCAAATTTGGCTACAAAACAACCAACACAACTACTAACTGCTGACACTTCCAATTAAATGCACAATCTCAGTCCGTTTACCCTCCTCACAGGTGTGATATATGTCACATTTAATGCGTTTGGCCATTTATCTACGCGCTCCGATAAAAAGTCTCCTGTAATTGCATCTATACAACCATCCACACCTCCTTAATTGTGCACACACGTAACCGAAAAGCTCAAGACGAAAGCAACGTAAAAAAAAATGTGAAAACCTAAAAGAATGCATTTTCTCACGAATGTCTTAGACTCGTAACCTGAACGACGCACGTAATTAGAAGCAATGCACCAAACATATTTTCTCACCTGAACCCAAGTGGCTGATGACAGTCTCCTCTCCTAGTTACAGCCTAGCCCCCTAGTGCGACCACTATCGAACCAAAATTTCATTTTAATATTATGTTACGCGTTTTGTTTTATTTTTTTCGCATATTAACAGGCAATATGGCAACGGCAGTTAAAATTATTAACAAAAACAAAAAAAAATAGAAAACCAAGTTTCATGGTCCAATTCGAGCCATGGACCATGTCTAGATGGATAAATGAATATGGAGCTTATGGCTGCAATTGTTTATGGCCAGAGTGTTGTTGTTTTTTTTTGTTTTATCGCCCGATTCCGACAAAAATCAATAATATTTTTTTCTTATGAGCGATTTTATTAATTTTATGTTGTTTTTACATTTTTTTTTGTGCTTTTATTCGGAAAGAGTAATTTTTTACACGAATTGCTACAGAGGTTCGTTGTATATGAACAAGAGAGGGAGCGACTCACATGTGTGCCAGACCACAAATGAAGGTTTTGTATTGATCATATGGAATGATGACTTAATACGTCTGACCAAAAATGGTAAAACGACACAATTTGGTCGGGTAGATACGAGCACATACGTAAGTATCTATAGCAAAACGGATGTGCGTGTATCGAAGTGGAATTCGATGCAATACCAAAAGTCGTTCAGCTGTGGAACAGTGGAACGTTAAACAGAAAAAGAATGTATAACGCTACGAGATTAATGGGTAGTAACCCATTTGAATTGTTCGGTATTTACCTTCTTTTTTTTTTGTATTTTATTAATTTCTCAATAAACATTCTCGGTGTATTTATGACAAGCGAGCACTTGGCCTACGAGGATGACCATAAATGTGGAAGACTGCGAGACGCATAAACTTAATGGTAAATGATTACCTACTTGTCGTTTGTCCCAATTAAATTGATTCGTGTTCTACTGGTTAGCACAAGTAATTACAGATGTCCTTGCACTTAAGACTTACGACTGAGTGTGGAAAAAAACCGGAGGTTTCAGACAGAAACCAACATTTAAATAGTGGGTGTTTTCTGTTTGAGTACTGGAGTACTGCTCGGAAGGAATAACCCAAAAACATTTGTATTTACTTACTTTTACGAACTTTTACGAACAGAGAATTTTCGTTGTTTTCCACAGAAGAGAGCTCTGGCGAGTGAGAAATTTCCCCATTCTACGAATTTTAGTGCAAGAAATTTCCTTGTGCTGCTTGTAAAAACTGTCAAATCAGTGTTTTGTCAATTTTTTTCTTGTCCAACTCGTTCGTTGACTTTAAATGACAAGTGAGACTAGCAGATTGCTGCAACTAATTAAAAAAATGTCTGTCAATGAAATGTCAAAATTTGCGAACATGCGCAAGTTCGTATTCGAAGGTCACTGAGCATTAAATGTGGAAGTTGAAAAGAGTGGGAGCGATTTTCAAACACTTAAAGTATGACGCTGCTGTAATGAAAGCTAGCTAGCTTGGGTTTTGACTGCCGTCAGCTTTAACCAGCATTCTGAACATTGGTTCGTGATAGCTGTAGTTGCCACTAATAGAAATTGAAAGAAAGATGAGTACAACCTCCACAACTTCTATTCTAAAGATTGGAGAGTTCATATATTTGAGTTTGGGTCTGAGGCAGGGGTTGTGACATATGGATTTGATTCCTTTGGATCATCGTTGGCGTTGTTTAACCACAGACATACAGGGCCTGACACCCCAGACACTGACCGGACAAACTGTCGACAAATAATGTAGGTTCTCGCCAGTAACATGTTATATAGGTAGGTTGACATTTGCTGACGGTATGGTCTAGAATCTGTCAAAGTCATGTAGGGTGCAGGAGTCATATCATCAGAGGTGATAGGCAGATGGAGGTTTTTGCTGAACCACTGAACATAATTTATGGTGAATATGAAGATCAAAGGCCTTAGGTTAATGGAGTTGCCTTTATACCAATGATCTATAGAGTATGATCTGAAGAGCAAGAGCTATTAGTTTAAAAAGGATAACTCATCAAAAACCTTCCTAGCTCTGTGGCACGCAGTACTCTTGGCATGAACTCGGTTAATTAGTTGATCTGCCCTTCAGAATGATGAATGGACAACGATTCATAAGCTTGCGATGTACTGATAGTCTGATCTGAATGCAAGGTAGGCAGTGACAACGAATTGGTAAACCTTCAATCAAATTGACTATTATGCCATCAGTTAGCATTTTAGGAGTTGTGTTCTAGACATTTGAAACAGACGAGGAGCGGACATGAGCAGGGAACGCGATCGTCATCCTCCAATTACGAAGTGCTGGAGTTCAGCCCAAGAAAGCCCAGGTTACATTTCAGTAAATTTCTACCTCGCCGAAGCTTCTTACTATTGCTTCTTAAATGTGATATAAAAGTACAGATCCTTTCTACTCACTGAGACACAAATAAACGAGTCCTTCATAAGGTATTTATACATTAAAATAATAACTTTTGCAATTTTAAAAAGAAGGATAAATATTTGGCTTACTTACTTGTTTGAGCGTTAATCGGGCTGTATATCTTAAATCGCTGCCTTCTCTTTTGAATAACGCGTGCGGTTTATCCCTGATAATGAATACAATATCGGCTGGAATTTTACCATGCGTCTGATCGCCTTCCTTTTGAAATGTGACCTTTGTACCAGACTTCCATCCAGGCTTAATCGATATGCTAACATATTTATCTTCCTTTCTAGACGTACCATCCGGTTGAACAACTCTTCTTGAGATTTTCATTTTCTTAACACAGCCATGGTAGATTTCTTCTAATGTCACATAGAGGTCATGTTCGACAGGTGGATCTTGTTGTTTTTCTTTTTTAAATGGTGTATGCACATTAAATGAATGCGATCTATAAAAACAAAATATAAATAAATAAATACATATATACACATATAAACCTATGTTTGTTAAAGGCAAATAAATGTTAGAAAAATGTTTTAAAAAAAAAGACAAAAGTTGCCTTAAAAAGTTGATTTTTTATTTATATTTCAAAAAGTGGGTGTGGCAATGCAAAGTTTTTGAAATCTGTCTACAAACATTTTTGCAAAACTACAAAAAAGATGTCAAGCAAAGAAATAAACTTAAAATTGTTAAAAAAGTACAAACATTTCAGAAGACCACGCCTACATTTGTGGGTGCCATGACCGTGGCTGAATGCACTGTGCACTGGACTACATATTAGGCATGTAGTTCAAGGTTCGAATCGCAGAAGACACCGACGAGTTTTTTCACACCCTAGCCTATTGCCAGTGTCTGACAAACGTCAAAGGTTATAACCATCATGAGAAAGCCTTAGCCTACGTTTAAGGCCATTTGCTTCTCTCAGATGTTCCTGAAGAAGTGAAAACTAATTTGCGCATGTGAAGACTTCTTAAAGCACAACATTACAAGTCGACTTGTCCGATTAATCAACTTTTAGTGGGAGTGTCGTTCTGCTGGGCATAATTTTGTACAAGTTGTAGAATTTTACTTGTCCAACAAGTACAAAGACTTGTCGGATTGTGTTACAGGTCTCAGTCTTAGCAATTAGCACGAGATTTTTATGGTTCGTGGTTAGCATCACAAATAAAAATCACTGAAAATCGATTATGTTCTTTCGCTCTTATTCAACTTAACCTCTAATATTGGGAGAGACTCTGTAAACTGACCAATTTTCATTGTCTTTTTGAACTATTTCGCTATTTGTTCAACTTCTAAACATAAAGCTGTCACTCAATGACAGCTGTTAAGTAAAAACTATGCAAGTCAAATATGAATCAAGACAATCCGTTTTCCCAAAATCTCCACAGGTAATACTTGTGGGCATTTATTGTTGCCTTAATTGTCATTATCTAAATGTGTAAGGAGACACTATAGCAATTTCATTGACTGTCAGATGGATGGCAATAATTACTTTCTATCGCAAGGGCAATCAATTTGACAATTCACTTCTTCCCAAAATGGTGTTCCTATTCAAGAACACACTGGCATTTGGCAATTAAAAGCCGATGACGGCTTTTATTTGCCATTGTCATAAATATTTCCTGTGAAGAGACTAGGTTGATTAGGCTCAGAGTCGGTAGGTGCTGTAAGCAAAAAGTTGCAACTCAGTTTTAAAATTTTTGGCTTTTAAAATGTCACTCCTTGACAGCTAACCTGACCTTTTTAACTATAAATAGGAGTGGTCTTCTATTAAAAGCGTGTAGCTTCTTCAAATTTCAGCCTAGTTCGCATTTTGTGTCGAATCGACTATTATTCGATTCTGTGTAAATGATTTTCCAGGATCCGATATAATGGAAATTGGGTGTGTTCCGTTATATAAGGACTAAGTAATCAAAGGTTTCTGACTGTTCAAGAGATTCATTTTTGACTGCAAATTAGGCATATGTTTTTGAGGTAGTGGACTGGATTTAAGGGTAAAAAAGTTCTCCTTACCTCTTAAGTCAATGTGCAAACTGTCAAAAAATGTTTACTATTTCATATGTTACGCCCTTCAGCAAAAAGTAGGCCTAGAATTCGGAACGTGACCATTCATTCTTTGTTCATTTACTCACTCGATTTCACTCGAAGAGAATAAAATGTCATTCTTCTTTCGACCAGAATCAGTTGTCGAGTGAAGGGAGCCGAGACGCGATGCATTTGGTTATGAATTTAAATTTTGAGCTGAAAAAGCCTTTTTCTTCTTAGAAAATGTGCAACCCTTAATCCTATATATCAGTTGCTACTCTTTGATTTACTTATGCCCAAATGTTATCACTAAAACTAGGTTTTATTCATGAACTAAGCAGGTATCTACTTCTTTGAACGGAACGATTTATTCTGCTGTAGTTTCCCTAGTAGCATTTCAGCCAGCCATCTACCTTGGGAGTTGGAATTCATGAGTAGCAGTCGGTAGCAAGAGCGCAAAAAGGATGACAAATGGCACATGGGCATCCTGTTTCGCTACCATCAGCAGCACGAGCGGATCAATGCTAGTATTAAAGATGATGAAAAGGTTGGGAATTATTTGTTCTTTTTCCCGGTTTACTTAGATTCTTCTAATGAAGGCCTCAACAAGTTTTGTTTCCTAATTTAAAAAGCTATTGCTGAACGCCTAAATCCTGTTCACAAATGATTAAAACATAAAAAGAAAAATTCAACTCACCTAAAAGCTCCACCTAGCCCGTGCCGTGATCCCAGTCCGCCAAACGGTGATCCAAAGAAATCATGATCTGTATCCAAGTCAAAGACGTTCTTATCGAATAGATTATCACCCATATCGAAGAACGATGCGAATGGATTACTGGAACCGAAAAATTGAGCAAATGTCGCTCGCGGATCTCCATGGAATTGATATGTAAATCCAGAGCTATTTGTTCCGCCATTTCTTGCACCTAAAATGGAATGTTTAATATACTATAATCCTTTCAAACGATCCTTTGAACTTACCACCACTCTTCAGACCATCTTCACCGTATTTATCATAAAGTTCTCGTTTGCTCTTATCCGATAGCACCTCATACGCTTCGGCGACTTCTTTGAATTTCTCCTCAGCATTTGCAGCCTTATTCTTGTCCGGATGATAGCGTAACGCTAATTTCCGGTATGCCTTTTTGATCTCCTCATCGGTGGCTGTTTTGGGAATGCCCAATGTTCTGTAATAATCCTTGCCCATAGTGTTTTGTGTTTTCTAATTTTCTCTACCCTGTAACTAAAGATCAAAAATTTAAGTTTATATTTGCAAAGAATTATCTGCACTTACTGTATCCGTAATGTAGCTAAATTTGAGCAGGATTAACTAATCCAATAAATAAATGGCATCTTAACTAAAAAGGAATAAGTCTGCAATTAAATAAAAGAAAATACGAGATAAGTAAAATTTTTTGTATTTAAAAAGTAATTACAAGCAATGACCATCAATAATCTCAATGTCCATACGGAAAAATTCATGGAAAACTGTTCAAATGGGCAGATAGATAAATTTTTGTAGAATTCCTCTTCTCTCGCTCTAAATGTATCTTCTTTTTTTTTGGCATACTAACACATTCGCATGGATTTGAATTTGGAAACTGCGGCATATATTTAGAGTGATTCTCATCAAAAAACATCTATGAATCTTCCACCCACGCAACAGTTCAAAATTAGATTTCACGAGAGATACTATGCTCAATGAAATATTTTCGGCTTTGGATTGGATTTTGCGATACGATTTTTTTTTCGCTTTAATTTGAGGCAAGCGCAAGAAAGTGAAGAAAAATATCTTTAGGAATTAGATTGTAGGATTTAGGTTCAGTTTTTTCGTCCAAATTTGGGTCAATAAGGTGTGACATCATTGTATTGACGACACTCAATTAGACTGTCCAATTTATATGAACTTGTAAGGCATTCTGAACATTTCCAACCTCAACATGTTGAAACTATGAGGTCATAGGAATGCTTGAAGAGCAAAAATAGTCTCAGCCTCAGTGCCACATCTGGTAGCAATATCAACGACATGCGAGTATGTCGTTTGACTTTTTTTTTTTCTTTTTTTTTTTTTCTTCAATCGTGCGTTGGATGGTATTTTAGACTGACGTTCAATGTCGCATTTAAATAGATTCATATGGTCTTTCGGTTGAATTGAGAAATTCTATTTCCTGAATGAAAATGTTGTCAAAAGCCTTATGCTTCACTTAGTATAGAGAATATAGTACTTCAGTCGGAATTTGGTAAGGCTTAAAGGGTTTAAGGATCATTAATATACTCAAGTCAATGTATTTATTTACTTATGCCCGTCTTTCGTTCAAGGCTCCTGTCAACTATTTCCTCTCAACCTTAATGTTGATAGAGTTCAACTGCTTAGACCTCCATACCATCACAAGCAAAGTGCTAGCGACTCTGACATCCCTGGCAATTCACCCACAACCGACACTGTCATTGCTGTCAACATTATATCTGACGGCAATGACTACTAGAAACCATGGACAACAGCTTTTCGTAAAAATTTGTAAAATTTGGTAAAAATTCGCTGTTTTGGAAGGTTACGCGGACGGACCTAGTGTTTGTGTTTCGATCTCTCTTAAAAAAAGAGATTCAGAGGAATATTCTCGATCACTCTCGTCGCAAACCAGGCCCTTTAGTTTGGCTATTTTTCCAACCAGAAATTATGATTATTTGCGAATCCGCTTTAGTGTCTATCAGTGAGAACAAACTTATTCAAGTCACTCGAATTCCTAATTATAAAATCACAATTAGTTAAGCAATGTCGACAGATTACAATTCAGTTTTAACTTAAAATAAGGGCTGTCTGGCTCTGACGAAGAAGGACTTAATTCACAAGAATAATGGCAAGATTAACTATCATCAGCGCTATGACATGCTTATAATAGATGGTGTGATTTTGATCTGTGCAACTACATTATGCTGATCGGATGATGAACTTGATGAGGGGTAACTTAAGCCGTTCTACTCCGTGACGTCAAGCAAGCTCAACATTTTTTCAGTACTTTTCTTCACGAAAATTATTAAAGGGTTTACCTAGTGTGCGTTGCTGAGCCCTACCTCGATGTCTAGAAATGCACTTAATTCTATTTACTTAGAGCTGAGTGCTCCTTCTATCATTTCGATGAAATAATGAAGGCACCTTCTGTAGATTTTCCTTTTCTGTATGCCACTGATTCCAGTGCAGGGACTTAGACAGGTCTAACCAGTCCCTAATATCAACATCAATCAGTCTCTCCATTGCCTTGAAGACAAATGATGTTAGACTTATAGCTCTATAGGATTTAGGCAGCTCACTGGCCCTATTGTCCGGTAGTGAAATGAATACTTCATCTAACTATCTCCAAGTTTTTAGTCTGTATCCCCTTTTGTATCTGACTCTAAAAAAAAAGATATCAATTCTGGCAGGATGAGAGCGAATGATTATTTCAAACGTGCTGTATACCTTATTAGTACTAAATACGTTTCAAGTGGCAGCGTAAACCCTATGATCAGTTGTGTTCGTTTACAACAAGATGTGTTAAAGGACGATCCATGGAAGCAGCCTGAACCAGCGTTCTGAATGTAACCTCATGGTTCATTATGCTTGTGCAGGTTTCGTCATTCTTCGTACCCTTTTCCTAAACTTGCAAGTGAAGTTCAATCGATAGAGTCAAATTGAATGCAGTTAATGCTATTCACTAAATATTATGGATTTTGTCTTATGGCCACTGCAATAAAGAAGTGACAGAAAACATGTAGAATGAAATCCGCTAACTCAAAATGACATGACATCCACGTCACGTAGAGGACTCGAGAAGAAAGTACAGGCATTTGTGGAAGGGTAAAGATGTAATAAGCCCCCTTATCCCCTTTTAATAGTGGCCTTAAGCTTTATATTTAGGATACGAGCCTTAAGTGGCAAACGCAAGCAAGTAAAATGTTCTTCCATCTTTTCACACAAAACGACAACCGCTTTAATTAATTCAAGATCAGTAGAATGTACGAATGTATGTACGAATATCTGCATTGAAATCTATTTAAAAATCAAAAATCGATCAAAACCGAAACAGCCACGTACCGATCATGCCAAATAAAAATAAATACAAAAACGAAAAAAAAATCATTTCAATTTACTTCTTCAAAACAATGCCAAGAATAAATATAATAATTATTTTTTGCTCCCCCTTTTCTTTAACCTAAAATTGAACTATAAATATAAATTGAATTTCTATTTCTATTTTAATCCACACATTCGCCCATGTAATGTGTACAACACATGTGGCTTGCCGCGATATAAATTTGCACACAATAAAACATTTATAAACAAATATACCTACTATATGGGCTGAAATAAATAATAAAAAACCGACACTATCGGTTGCCATAAATATTTGCCATAATAACCCGGCGCGAACGGAAAAAAACGAAAAAAAACGAAGTGAATGTCATTAGTCCCAATGGAATTGGCAACGCGTTACGCATTCGCAGAAAACTTCTTTCCCTGATTCTCTTAACATTCGCCAATCATTTATTGATTTAACGAATCGCAATCAATTTTTTTCTTTTTTCGCAAAGCGCAGGGTGCACACGTCGAACGAACATAATACAATAAACAGCAGTATGCACCGTTGTATACAAACGATTTGATTTACCGAAAATGGCGCTCTGCTCAATGCTAGCTGTCAATTAAAGCAATTTTTCAATCTGAGCGCTATGTGCGGCGCGCAGTGTGACAAAATGTTTGATCAGCTTGACCAGATGGTTTATTAATTTAGTTTTTTTCTTTTTTTTCACTTAATTTCATTTTGTTTAGAGGAAAATTTGATTCATGCCAATTGAGTGATCGATTGCAACAGGGTGAACCTAAAAGTCAGATGGACTGATTAGATTTATATTTTTATGCAAATTTCTTACATAAATTACGTCATAAGTGGTCTTTTTAGATGAATTTACAACTACTGTTATGGTGGGCAGCGAAACCAGTTTGAAAAAAATATTAGATTCTTGCGACGATTATGATTTTGATGACCATTTTTGGAGTTTTTCTTTTTCCACTGGCAATGCCAGAAAGTTGAATCTATAATACGGTCTTATGTGGTCTGTAAAGTTGGAACATTAAATGCTGTAAATGTAGCCTGAGAGCAATGTGTTTACTCATCTTTTGATGAGAACACAAATGAAGATCTGTTACCATGAAGATATGCTCGTTCTCTTGCGATTGCTCATCGAACGAGCATGAAGAGGCATTTTCAACAGATGCAAGATTTGTAATCCACTGACTTAAGGGTCTTTCGTCCTCCTTATCAAAATCCTCTCTATTTAAAGGGTTAACCAATAGGTAGTATAACTGATTTAAATTTAAGTCATAGAATTCCTTGGTCTTTTAGCTGAACCAGCAAGGTAATGCACAGATTTCAGTCATCGAAACTTAAGATTTGAATTGGACTTAAGTTCGGACTCAAAGAAACGAACAGAAAACGAATGGAATTCAGGTAAACTATACATTGTAGAATAGTTCTATGACAGACGTCATCGCATTGTTACATTTGAAAATGGATAGACCCCGTTAGCCTTAACCTAAAGCCCTATAAAAATGACTACTTCATCGGAGTGGGCTGAAACCATACTGTTTCCGTCATTGGAAGTGACTTGATATAGCCCCCCCGGAATTAAGTAGCCTTCAAGGTGTCTAGTTCACAAAACCTGTACTCTGTGACGCACACCTGCAAAGTACGTACATACTTGGAGGTTAGCTCTGATATAATCCAAGGAGATTGTGATGGTAATAGTTCCGTGCCTTTGTGGGATTCAACTGAAGCTGGTTAGTCCTCGCTGACTTCTATCAATACTTTTCTTCTTTCTTTTTTTTCTAGTATAACAAGTTACCCACCAAAATGACCGAACATAGAAAGCGCTCTCAATAGGCAACCCTAATGGCCATCAATGGCATTAACCTTATGTCAAAACCGAACGAAAAGTTCACCCAATTTCTTCCAACCACTCTTGTTGCCCATGATGAACTTAAGAAAAATCTATAATCTGTCAAAAAAGAGTAAAGGAAAATTGAAAAAAACGAAATAAATAAGATCATTACAATGCATGGGTTAAATAGCCATTTATTTGTTTGTATTATTGGAATTGAAATATTTATAAAATAGTATTCACAACTAAATTCTTTTGAGCAACTAATTTTTGCTTTTTGCTTTCATGAGCTGTCAGATCTTTTATTTCTGTAATAAGACATTCCACTACACTTAAAAAATGATCTAAGTTCATTATTGTTGAACCTTAATTATTCAGTTATGGTTGGGCTCTTATGGTGATTGGTTGGAATTTACACTGAGGCGTTTCCTTTAATTATGAAATTAGCTTACGCTTCCCAATGTTGCTTATGTTTGAGCCTAAAGGCTGCATTATAATGTCGCGTTCGCACGGCCGCACTTTGACATATTGAATAGCAACAATGGGCTCTTATAGGGAAATCCCAAAATATTACCTCAGGCGCTTCCAACGCTTTAGATCGTATATATCGTAAACTCCATCTCAACGTCTGAGTAGAGCTACATTCTACTTTTTCGAGCGTTTGACAGCTACTTGCAAACAGTTTTGACAATCCAAATTGTGACCTGTTCGATTTCAAGCAGCAAGGTTAGTCATTAGGCTCAACGCGCGAGTACCCTGAAGTGACATTATGAATTGCAAAATATGGAAGTCACGTTTTGACAGAAATTATCGTAAAGTCAGTGAAAAGCCCATTAACGTACGCGTGAGCGAATGCGACATTGTGGGCATATTAGTCGGAAGCAATAGGAAGCTAATGTTACCCATAATAGGAATATGTACGTTTTCGAAAGCATCTATCAATTTAACGTTTTTCAAAAATATGCAATTATTTTGAGAAAATTAATAACAAAACTCGTTTAAGACTGTTTTCAAATTTAAATTTGATGCATTTTGTGCGTCTTAAAATAATTTTAGAATTTTCCCCTAGCTGAATGTCAAATTGAGCTGTAAGAAAAAACTGGCTTTGACAGTTTTCTATCGGGTATTTCAAAGGAAAAATAAAAATCAATGAAATGTTAACAAAGGTAGATAGTGGACAGAACTTAGAACTACTTAAAGTCGTGTGCTAATCTTCCAAAGTACAATGTTTTCAACTGTCTAGTTATCAAAAGTGATAACAAAATTCAGCAAACTATTAAAAGGGGTATATCCCGTATATAATCAACAAGTGACCAACACTTTGTACAAAGTCAAAGCACAACAAAACGAATGCAATGCATGGTTAAGCATTAAAGTAATGGCAAATAAATTAGATATAATAAAAGTTGCATTCATCTTAATTTAAAACGCCTTATTAAGCCTTCATTTCAGTTAAACATGTCTAAAGATTATTTCATTGCGCCGCTCCGACAGCCACAGAGTGAAATAAAAATGAATAATTCTCCTCATCTGCTGACGTCAAGGTAGCTTTTATTAAATAGTCCCCCCCATTAAGTGCAATGTCTATTAAGTTTTATTTATTTTTAATTTATTTTATTTTCCTTGTTTTTAATTTTTATTTTTTTTTTTTGCAATTTTACCATGAACATTGCCAAGAATATTTTGTTGCTTTTTGTTTTGGTTTTTTTCTAAAAATAATTCATCTCCAAAATGATGCCCTCAATTAATTTACAAAGTCACAGTGCAAGGAGTTAAAATGTTTTTAATATAATTTTTTTTTTCCTTTCAAATGTTCGTATGTACGAGAAGTAACCTTGAGACAGAAAAAGTGTGTGAAAATTGTTCAATACATTTTCATGGTTAATGGTTAATAGAAGAGAATGTGTCGGTATTTATACTTGTTTATTTCATTACAAGATTAATTTTTAAATGACAAGCTAAATTGAGGGGAAATTTGGTGGTTCCTTAAATTATTTATTAGACATTAGACCATTATAGCAAACAGTTGGCAATGAATGTAGGAAAAGATCATCTCAATTGTCCAGTTTAAGCAAACCAGAATCTCCTCTAAAGTCACAGACTAAAATCTGGCAAGCATTTTGTTTGACAAACATTTTGGGACACACATACCTTCTTGGACTGACTGGGAGTATAATGTAAGACCACAAGAAGGATCTGCTAGTTTCTACGCAGATGGTTGAACAAATTAGCAAGAGTGGGTCTCTAAAAACCTAAACTTAATTATTCTTTCGTCTTGCTAGCCATGGTACCATTTTTCAACCTAGAATTATGTGGACTAAGGGAGTCTTTTCGTAGCTAAGACATAACGTGCTATTTGCGCGAGATATTAATCTTTCTCATAGACAATATACCAACAAGTCTCTGAAATCTTTCACCTTCAGTTCCAGATGTGCTCTGAGTCGGCGCTTAAACAGCTCACCACTACACAGATTTGACTGAACTTTGTTCACAAGCCTTCCAGCTGCCTAATTCGCAAAAAAGACATCACCCACCATTGCAATAAGTACCATTACCAGACACCAGAAGAGCTAGAAATTTATACGCGAATGGTGGTCTGCAGGCAATAACTTAGGTCCAGTTCCATTTTATAGGGGAAGTTTTAAAGTCTTTAACCAAAACTAGCTGTCAGAACCATAAACATGTTGAGGATCATCTTAGCTAACCATCCGTTGACAGTACCTATACACATTCATGCATTGAAGTTCACGCATAAAAAAAATTGAGAGTACGCATTCAAATTGGTGGACGCAGAGAGAGAGTAGAGAAACTGTCATCGTTCTTGATAATCTTCTTCAGCCTGTTTGAGTACTTTTTGAAGAGAATTTTACCCTTACTTTTCCAAATTTGACAATCAACGAATTTAAGTGCAGAAAGTACGCGAACGTAGTTCTGGCAAGCTTTGAGAAGGTGCCACAGCCCTGAACTCTATCTATTTCTCGCCCTAAGAAGTCTGTGTTCTCTTTGTTTATTACTTTATTGTTAAATCTAATTCTATAGCTTTGTTAAAAATAAAAATAAAAACTGTAAACAAACAATTAAACTACCCAATTGCCAGATATCGAGACTACAAATATTACACATGTATCTATGCTTAATGGCTTAGGTCGATGAACTTCCAACAATTCGTGCTTTGATTATTGTAGATACATAGATACATTACCGATCGTATATTGTATTATAAGACGGTCACGGTTCAATCCCCCAAACCAATCATCTGTCAATTACTCACTATTTTTTCCATTATTTGCTCAGCTATTATCGGAAATACTTTATTTATTTTTAAATATCATAACCTAACGAAAGATGATGATCGTTTGTTTTTTATTTTTCCTTTTTTTTTCTTTGTTGAAAAATAGCATTCTAATTTATTGGATTCTTTTCGTTTTCTTGTTGGTTCTTAGAAACTCAATCGTTTCTCGCACATTTGTTCGTAGAACGAAGTCGGGAATGTGCTTGTTTGAACGTAAATAAAATTCTAGAAAATAAACAAATCGTTGGATATTCGCTTGAAGTAGTACTCATTACATATTTTTAAGGTGTAGATCCAGTATATGCAGTTTCGTGTTTCTTTGAGATCATTTATGACCCCAATTTGTGGTGGAAACAAATTTCCAGCCATTTATTCATCGGCTATCTATAGATCCAATCGAAGGAAGGAAATATTTTGAATAAATTCAACATCTCGACACAATCACCTTGACTTGGAGTAGGTACATATTCCAAAAACAACATTCTCAATACCTTCAGAGCAGATGAGTAATCTGGCAAACTAACCGAACCACCAACGTTCGTCGGAAGTTCAAAGATGCTGCTGCTGCTGCTGATACAAAACCTCAAAAAAATGTTGTGCTTATGTGTGTTGAATAAATTATTGTTAATTTTAATAAATGTCGTCATCAAGATTCACAAATACCGACTCACACACAGTTGGTGGTGTTTTATTTTATATGACTTCTGTCACCCTTCCAAAAAGGAAAACTTGATCGGCATCGGATTTTTTATGCAAAGAAAAATGTATCTCACAGATGATAATTGCCAGGAGTGTGCAAAACATTTAAATTAAAGTGTATGGAGTAAATTTTTTGGTTGGCATTTCAACTTATGGTCTTCTTAAAGGCGATTGTGAAATTTTATTGCTCCCATAAAGTGTATTGTGTGCGTTGACGTTCATAAATGTTTTTTTTTTTTTATGTTTCGGAAGCAAGTATACGCACTAGTTGAAAAAATTCGAAATAAAAAATTCAATTGATGTATTCCGGTTGAGATCTGTCTGTAATGATTTCGGTACTTATTTGGATGGCGGTGTATCGTACATAATCTGATGAAGGGCTTGAGTATGAGCTTTTTTATTTTATTTCTTCCTGAGTGCGTGATGGATGGCGACGTTCTTGTTAAGTGACAAATCTGCAGAGAAGGTTATATCAATTTTGAAATTGATATTAGGGCGGAAATGTCGTTGATTTATTTTTAGAACATGTTGTAAACTTTCTTTACGCGCCATTGTACAAAACGAAAAAGCGATTTTGCATCTCTAAGAAATGGAGTTGCGAATACTTGCTGACAAAAGTCCTTCTTTGTGATTTTCAAATTGGCAGCACTTTTTTTCAGTGACAACCAATTTGACAGCTGTCAGATATTATCCGCCATTGAATATATTGAAGAAGAAATGAATCGATTCGCCATTAATTCGACCTGTTTCAATGAACGATATGAACGAAGCTTTCCCTAGATGGACCTTCAAAATCGTACAGAAAAAGAGCAGCAAAGTCTATACAACACTATTATCATGTAGGTACACTAAGGTGGCACTCAATGCACTAGACAGCGTGATTAAATCCAATTGCCACTTTTTAGAATTACAGTCAAAATCGGATATAACAAAGGGACAAAAGAATTTGTTCATTATAATCGATTGGTCGCAGTTTTGGACTGACTTGACAAAAAGTTTCTACAGACCGATAGTTCTCTGGTGGAACTGTGAACTGCAGTTAGTATGAAAGGAAATTTTAAATGAGTTATTTAAGAAAGGTTTCTCTTCAGGTCAAGGCAAGAAGATTTGATATATTTAGACTATTTTAATGGCATTATAATTGGAGATACAGTAGGGGTCTAAGAACGCTCATATGTCCGTCTGTAGAGTCTATGCTCAAAGTATTGTTCAATTACTGGATCACAGTGGATAAATGCCTGAGGTTTCAGGATTCGATTGCAAGACTGAATTCTCTGTTTGTTGCCTAAATTGCAGCTCACACTGGATCCGTAGAAAAGAGGATCTCTGATGATAGACATAGGTCTCTCCATGTTAGGACTTCCTTTGATGATTGGGTATATTAGACTTTAAAAACGCAACAACTTCAACCCCGTAGATAGAGTTAAGCTACACTGAGGAATGTTATGTTTCCTCGCTTAATGTGGTGGGTCTACGTTGCTGATGTGGGTAGAGCTGGTTCTGTAAAATCTTCACCATGGCAGCGCGCCTTCTTAGTTTTGTAAGTATGGTAAAAAAAAAAACGAACTTGTTCATTACAACTTTAAACACATTATTTATTTATTTATTTATTTTTATAGATCATAAGTTACTAAATCATATATAATTAAATTTGTCACAAAGTCGAAAGGTATTGCATTCACTGACATAAACAATTGCTTAAAATGAGTTGTGACTTTTATATTTGAGTTTCTTTTTCTTTACAGATAAAAAGTGCAAATATTTTGTCCCACTTTGAAGTCATATTATAAGTAAATATTTATTTTTGGTGACTCTTTAACTTATAGGTAAATATTTGATTTCTGGAAGAGACTGGGAAGTTCAGAAAAGGAAAACACAAACATCTGTTACGCTTGTTGTGGTTCAGGTAGAGGTCATGGCTAAAATGTACCGAAATCAATATTTAATAAAATTATTGCTACGTACGAACATACGCACAACAAAACATTTCGGAACAAATAGTATGATACCCTAACCCTTTCCAATATAAATGGTGTAGCAAAAGTCATCGCCCTACCGGAAGATGCAAATGTCAATTTTACTTTGACATTAGTGAAGTAAACAGAAAAAAAATACACGTCAACAACAATGTTATCATTTGCATTGTCTCCTAATTTCTCGTTTTGGCAATTTGCACTGGTTAGCAAAGTCGCTTGATTTAACCGTTCCAGAAGTCTTTTTGTGCGGTTTTTTGAAGTAACGAATTTATGTCAACTTTTGAGGCTATCAAATAGAATATCCGCCGAGAATGCCAAGACTTTTCGCACACAAATAGAACAGACCAACAGTATTATGGCATATTCGAAAAACAGATGATTCTTGACAAACTTCTAATGACAATAATGCTCTGCGATTCTAATTTTGCTACTGGTTTCGAAAATCCCATACAAATTCACCTGCAAGTGATATAAACTAACTTTTTTGTTTGACCTAGTTGAAGCTTTGAAGAAAAATACTGTTGAACAGCGAGCGCGATTGCTACAAATCAATCACACTCTATTCCCTGCCCCAAAATACCCTCAAATTGAAGAGCCAAAATCCCCTTTCGTTCCTATTTGTGAACACGTGTGATGGCAGATTTGAAGTTTAATCAGCCCATCTATTGGTTCAAAAAGAAGCTCATGTAAAGCTTGTAAGTCAAAAGAAAAGAATCTCTCGATGTTGACTATCTAATAAGGTTATTTGTGATGATGGCGATGGGAATGCATTGGTCAAGAAAATTCAACTACTCTTATTACGTAATTTCATGCTTGATTAACCTCTTAAATATCGGTGTTGTATGACCAACAATTTGTATTTGTTGCAAAAAATTTAACAGGAATTTCGATGACCATCTCGTGATTTTATTTAATTTCACAGATGATGAGTAAGAATTCGGTGCTCTCGTGAATATGACATAAAAAATTTAACAAGAAATACTAAAGTCAAAACGACTTTTTGTTCTAAAGGAGAACAGTCATGGACACCTTATAAAGGAAACACCACGAGGATTTCCATCGTTAAAATGTAGAACCGAGTAAAATATTTATATACGATATTCAATTTACATTTTTTGGCTAAAGCATTCATAAATTTTTGAACTTAACTCTATAGAATCCATATGGGGTGCGTGGGAAAGTCGATTATTTTCCATAACCAAAAAAAAGCCTAAATAAATAAAGAAGACCTTTTGATATTTATAATCAGACTATAAACTTACAGACGACATTAAATTTAAAATTAATGTTAAATAAATAATGTAGGCTTTTTAAAGGATTGTCCGATTTGATTACTTAAAGTTATACAATGTTTCTCTGCGAATTATTTTATAAAATGTAAAAACAAACAAAGAAATCATTTTTGGAGAATCGAGATTTTTAAAGAAATGGTATTGAAAACTTGAAATTGATATCAAGGCCAAAAATAAGCAGACTGCATATCGAATGGATCTAAAGAGTTAGATGAGGAAGAATTTAATTTTTCTAATTAAAATGCACCCACTGTAGTCAGCCAATCTAACCTAATCTTATCTACAGGATCCACAAATTAAGACTAAAGACTGCAATCTTTATCAGGTACCTACTGTAAGATTTCCATTCATATAAAGAAAAGGTTTAGTGACTGAGACCACTTGTTGCCCATTGGAGCAGTGAATTGGCTATTGAGACTATGTTATTTGACGCAACTTACATAGAAAACTGTATGAGTAAGTAAAGAGCTCAAACCCAGGTCTTGAAAACCAATATCGTTGAGATAGAAAGCCAAATGCTCAGAAGTGTGCCCCCAAATTATTCCATCAGAAACTCACGAAGAAGGAATGCCTATCGTGCTAAAAACCTAATGTCATCAATCATAGTTCATAATGAAATCCATCATTGGAACAAATCAGTGTGAACAGTTTTGATAATCATTGAAAAATGTCTATCAGTAGAAGGCTCTGCCAGTGAAATGGAAACAACAAAGTATAGGTTTTGAGGTTGGAGTTGATCATTGAAAGGAAAAATGACAAATGAGAACAGAAAGAGAATAGAACACATCAGTGAAATTCCAAATTATAGAAACAAGGATAAGCTGTTCATTGAAATCGATTTTGATTATTGAAAGCTTTATTTAATACCAATTACACGCAATATTAATAATATTTGCTTAATCGTCTTAAAATTGGAAATTAAAATTTTCAATGATAGCTATAACAGGCCCCTTACACTTATTGACCTCTTAATCTAGGCACTAGTTTTTTTTTTCAAACAAATTTTATTAGATTTCGCGACGTCTAAACTTGGATTATCAGGATTCCCCCAATACAATTTTTTTCTGGTTATTATTTTTTCTTCTAATGGTGAGTTCAGGGTTGACAGATAAATTAGAACAGAAAAGTACAACCTTCTGTTCAAAGAGTCAGAACGTGTCCCAAAGTATTCACCTTATAGCAAAAACTTGTATTTTTTTGTGCTGGACTGTGGAGTACAGAGTCACTGAACAAAGCTATAATGTATGACCACGCCCAATTTTTAGAAGTTTATGACTTTGAAAAGATTAGGTATATTCCCGTACTTTCTGCTCTAAAATTCGCAGCTTATCAAATTTCTAAGAGTGGGGGTAAAATTCTCTCAGAGAAAGATGTATCTGCAAAAAAGTACGGGAACGGATTGAACAAAAAAGCTGCCCACTTTTTAGACGTCACTTTCTTTTGTATTGATTTACTTCAAATTATTTTGCCAGCCAACAACAACATTTAGTTTTAAACTAAATGTCATACATTGTAGCTCAAACAAAAGATAAAAGATTACAAGTTTACTGACCGAACTGGGATTGGCGTGGGTGTTTCTTTCCGCCTTAGAAACTTTTTTCTTTTTAGTTCTAAAGATCCTAATGTAGATATACAACAAGAGTAAGTTTATGTAGGTACACATTTTATAACCTTAATGATGTAATTAATTCAGATATAAAATAAAAATTCATGTCCTAACAGGTGTCACATACATGCGTTTGCAATCATCTGTTCAAGCGATCATCAGTTGAAATAAATAAAAAATATTTTAATTAATTCTAAACGAAACTAAAAGCGTTTTTGTTTCAATATTCAAATGTGCATTTAATAATTCAACAAATCCACACCATCCGGCATATTATCTGTTATTTTCTCTTCATTTAAACCTCATAGATACGTTTTTTGTCTTTAGAGAATAGAATAGAGAGAAAAGAAAAACGAAAAGAGCTTGATATTTTCATTACATTCTCACAGATACACACGAGAACGAGAACGAGAACGAGAACTTAGAATGTTTGAATTTATAAGATCGAGGAATAAAAATAAAAATGATCTTTTCCACAAACCTTAAGCTTTTTTTTGTTGTTGTTTTGATTTTTCCACAGAATTTTCGGTGTAGACTAGTGTTTCTTTTTTTTCTTCTTATTATACGAGTATGTATATATTTCTCTTCTTCTCCCAAAGTGAAGATATCCAAATATGATCAAATCCCACAAAAAGAAATTTTGTGCTCAGTGTAGTGCCTCTCGGGTACGTTCTTCCTTTCTTCTTCTTCTTCTTGTTTTTTTTGTTTTTGGAGCGAGAGAGAGAGAACGATCGATGTACTGTATACGCAATCGGGGGGTATGCAAGGCCGATTATGATGTCAAACGATCGGCAAAGGAAAATCACAAATACAAATTTTTTTTTATTAATTAATTTTGCAAAAATAAAAGACAATAAAGAATTTTAAAAGCCACTGTAAATAAACGAACACTTTAACAGAACGATCACCGTCTACAGTCCAAATTGTCCACAAAAAAAAATTCGCGAATAAGAAAAAAAAATTCAAGGCAAATAAAAATTATTCAGGGCCACTACAAACAAAAAAAAAAAAGATATTCTCATACAGGGTTCAAGATACAACTTTGTTTTTGTTCACCTCAATCGATCGATCGATCACACGAGAGTTATCATCTTTTTTTTTTATTCGGTTATCGACTCTGGATAATGGGTCTTAACTGTGACACGATCAACGAACCGACGACGACGATGACAATGAATCGAACTTATATTTCCGAAAAAAAAAAAAGAAATTTTGAATGAAAGAACCACCAAATATTATTCCACCAAAGTATATTCAAACAAATCAACAAAAACGCAAGACAAATTCGCTCGAGATACACCACCAACACATTATTCGATTTAGTTACCGCCACTACAACTGAATAAATGTGTCATAATTTAAAAATACAACAAAAAAGCACAAAACAAAAATAAAATAAAAATCTTAGGTGTTTCGATATATATATTTTTTTTTTTTTTTTTTGTATTTTTTTCTGTACTACATCGAAGGTGGATAAATGGATGGGTAAAAGATAAAAATTAATAAATAAAATATTATAGCAAGTAAGTCCACTTCGCTACACTGCCCACTCAAAAAAAATAAACAGAAATATATATCTTTTTAGAAAAAGAAATAAAAAGAATAGAAATCTTTATATATATAAGAAAGATTTGTTAACTATGATAGATAAAGATGTCTTTATTTTTCGTGTATTTTTAAGTTACAAATTTATCTGTATCTAATGGCATTACCCCACGATCGATAGGCGGCACAGTTGAGCAAAAAAAAAACGAAAAAGTTAAAACGTTTCGCGCAGCCCGATATCAACTCTGCAGCTCCTAAAGTTGAACTGTTTGAACTGAATGATGGGAATTTAATTTTTGAGGTTCATTTAAAAATAAAGTTTAAAAAAAACGAGAGAAAAAAAAAGATTCATATGCGACTGCTGCTAAGTACGCATAGTGTCGTTGTTTGTGTACTTGTATAACATCTATACACTCTTGTGGACGTAATAGCCAGCGAAGCTTAGTCACTTTTTACTTTTCGTTTTGAGAGATCTCAGGTGGTGTCTGTCTGTAGATACACAGCTTTTATTTGTTGTTTATGCCCAGAAGTATACTCTGACTAAAATATTGTTGCTTAGATAATATTGCTTTTGTTTTTTAAACTAATTTATGAATTGTTACATCGCATAGAGGTGGATAGAATATTAATTAGATTTAGTTGCTTAGTCTTGGATAGCATTTCATGTACCTACAACCGATAAGTTATGACACAGAACTTTTTTTTTATTTATAAGTCCTCGCGAATGCGGAAGTGGCGCGCACTGGTTATTCACGTTCTTTTTACAACATTTTTATCTCACTTTACTTGTTCTGACCAAATGAGAATGTTATCTGAGAGTCCTAACAAAGCTTGGGGACCATGACCGTGTATCTCAAAACACAAAATTGTTCTCCTCTTCTTTGTCTCTACAGCTCCTACAGAAGGCATTGAAGGCGAAGCCCAGACGTCGTTCATATACAGTATCTACACTAGGAACAGATGTTATAAGTAGGTATGCTAAGAAATGCGCCTTTGAATAAGGTTGATTCCTTAAAGCCTTATTTCCCACAAGGAATTGGATTTATCGCTAAGCCTTAGCAGAAGCTTAAAAGCAGTAATTGGCATACCTAGATGGTTTTTAACCGCCAGAATTTCCATATGGTAAGGGACCATCATGTCGTCAGCTTTATTGCTACCTGACCTGTCATTGTATCCAACAAAGATGAAGATCCGATTGATGCAACATCTTCATGAGAGACTAGTGGCATTCAATAACAACCAATGATGAAGAAATAGACGATTCCAGGGACTTAAATGCAGCTTGACTTTCGGTAAAGATGCTGATGTCCTCCGCAGACATTACACTTAAGGCAGGGCAGAAGATTTTTAATTAGTAGAATGTCCGCTTGGAATATGTTTCAGTGGCCAGGGAGACAGAAGAAGATTCTCGCTTTAAGCTCACTGGAGAAGTTCTACCGCCAATGCCGTTTTATACTCATTGTCTTTCTAAAAGTCTCGGGCTGTACTGAAGTTCAAATTTCGGTTTTAATGGGAAGTAATCCATCGATTTATTTATGAATTATAAAATTTAAAGATTCAAAACGAGGAGTACGTGGATTAATAAAAAGGAACTGCGTTGCTAAAACCCATATGCAAGTGGTTCTCTATGCTATTCGCAGGCTTACAACTTTATTTAGTGCGTGCAATTAGCACGAGTTTTTAAGCTCCAATTGTTGCCTGCATCGCGTTTAGAACAGTATAGAGCCATACTGGCCTACCTGAACCGCTTCAAAATATGAATATTCCTGTCAAAAATAAGGCCAACGTATTCTGTTTTGTGTATGAAGACAGGACTAGTGTCATTATTAATGGGCTGGGTTAAAAAGAAAACTGCTAGGTTAGGTTAGGTTATAAAGGGGCTATGAGAGGATCTCAATCATAGCCCTAACTTGCGATCTCCTTAGCTTAATGATTTCCACAGATCTTTTGTGGTTGAGATCTGGCCACAGAACTATGCCCATCTATATTAGTCCATATGCGGTTGGCCAAGTTGTATATGGAGTTGGTGACATCTCTCTTGGCAACTCTGATGCTGCTGGTAACGTTCTCCGACGGGAGTTTCTCAACTTTTTTGGCCAATCTCGACACATTCATTTTCCTCAATATCACAGTCACCAGGTACTATGTGCATAATGATTAGCTCAGATTTAAGCCTGAATGTCAATGAAGATGGCAATATCCTTATCGGATATTGATTCCATCTCAAGCACAGCAAGACCCTCGGCCTGGGTCCGGGAGTTTTAGAAATATTTTAAGGTTCAGACCTTTAGAATAGATACCTGACACAGTTCCCTCGTTGGTCTTAGTCCCATAAAAAAACTGCTGTACTTATTTCTTGGTTTTGTGGCACACTGGGCATTTTCTGAAATTGATATTGGAAAGAGCTAGGATAGTAAATTGAGATCTTAATAGGCTTCAGTTTCATTCATTGACTCGATATCTTCCCAAGGAAAACTTTTTGAAATGTCTTAGATATTTTAGCTCTTACCTTGATTGGCTGAAGTGTACGCCGCAAGTTAATAGGTCCGTTCGCGTACCCTCCTAAAACAGCGAATTTTTACTAAAATTTACGAATTTTTACGAAAAGCTGTTCGCGTTTGGAGAATTTTCGTAGTTTTTCACAGAAGAGAGCGCTCACGAGAGAGTAAGAAATTTCCCCATGCTACGAATTTTAGTGCAAGAAATTTCTGTGGTTTATGGAAACTGTCAAATCTGTCAAATCAGTGTATTTTCAGGATTTTCTTGTTCAATCCGTTCGTTTACTTAATTTTAGTTCTCTCTGAGAGAATTTATCTCCACTCTTCCAAATTTGATAATCTACGAATTTTAGTGCAAAAAGTACGCGAATGGATTTATGTTTATCATATTTGGGACGCTATTCCTTTGTGTCTATGCTTTGTTGTTCTTGCAGTGTGGTGGTTGTGATTTTTGATCCATGCGAACCGCGTTAAGTGTTTTGGAAGATGAGAAATCAGAAGAGTGGCTTCCTAAGCCAAGTTCAAAACAGAAGTTTAGGGTTTCAATGATTAATCGAGATAATCAGTTTTGATTGCAAAGCAAGGCTTTTTTTGGAGGAAGTGGACTGGATTTGAAGGAAATTAATTAAGAAAATTATCCCTACGTTTTGGGTCAATGTGCAAACTGTCAAAAATCGCTTGCCGTTCCATGTATTAGGGCTTACCTCAAAAAATAGATCTAGAGATCGGAACGCGTCAAAGCTCGCAAATGCCTTTTGGAAAATCCACTTCGTTTCAAGAACTTTTCGAACTTTGTTTGGTTAATATTTTCGTATCAGTCAATAAAGCCAGATCATCATTCGCCTTAATCCTTTTTCCTCCTTCAAACCCAACACTTCATGTATCCAAAGAACAACACTATTTCAATTAATATGTTCAAGAGCATTTATTTAAAAATATCAATAAAATTACAGAATTAATATTAACGTATTCACAAGTCTTGTTTATGTGGGAAAAGTAAAATTAAAACAACGCAGGCACATCAAACTCATTTACTAATTCGCTTAGTAACCGTGTTTCTTTCTCTTATTTGATTTCAGCCTGTTCGTAACGCGATTTCATCATTCGTTTTATGTACGACTTGTAATCGTCCCCGGGTGCGAATGTTCCAGATTTGGTTCCTAACCCCGCAGTGGACGATCGCGCGTCAGCCTGAGAAAAAGTAAAGGTTACCAAATCGTAATCGTAATAATTTTTTAATGGGTTTACCTCTATGATATTTGTTCGTCCTTGATTTTTACGGCCAAGACCTTGGCCCTCAGACCAGCCCATCTTTTGTAAAAGTCGATTGCCAACATTGTTTTCACCAATGGGCATGGCGGGCGTGTGTCGCGGCTTGGAAGTTGAACTCATGTGCTTGAGTTCATTTTCAAAACGTTCTTTACTCCGATTCGGTGGTGGAGGATCACTTTCACCGTATTTTAGACGTCGTTCCTTTGCTCGATCGCGGTACCTTCATATAAACAAAGTATGAGTATGGATACACAAAAGAATAAGTTAAACTTACGATGAGGACGATCCCTGGCCATCGGAATCGGATATGCCACGTGACAAATTGTACTTTTGTAGATTTTCTTTGTGTAAATTGGACATTTTTAAATGCTTGCTGAGAATGTCCAGGGATTGGAACGCTCGCTTGCATAGGAGACATGTTAATTTCTGGAAATCAACATAATCCTTTTCGCTCTCCACCTGTGGCTGCTGTTGTTGTTGGTGGTGGTGTTGCTGTTGCTGCTGTTGTTGTTGTTGATTTTCTTCATGTTCATCCGAATCAGATGCATATGAAGGCACTAATTTACTTATACTCGGGCTAACGTAGTCTGCGAGCTTGCCACGATCTTTCTTTTCCAAAATTGAAAAGCCAACATCTGCGTAGCCACTGCCTAGAGGCTTTGCAATAATTTCCTCCGACTTGTGCGGTATAATTGGCTGAGGGGTGGCTACATAGGACATGTCCTTCTTTTGATTCAATTGTTTTGCCCATTTCTCCATGTCTTTGACGATTTTCTTTGCTACTTTAACTTTGTCGGGCTTGTCTCGCTTACTCTCCTTTCTACCTTCATCGGTATCTTGCTTGGATGACGCTGCTGCTGTGTCTTCTAATGCGTTTTGCACAGCTGCCGCAGCGGCTGCTGCTGTCGCCAAAACATAGGTGCTCTTCCGTTGATCCCAGTATAAGTAAGCGCCCGTCTCATTGTTATAATAGTACTGTGAGTGGGCATCGTAGTAAAGACCAGTGCTCGGATCATAGTAATATCCTGATGTGTCGTCATACTGGTACAGGGATATGTCAGGTGTTGCTGCAAGGAAAGGTTAATGAGCTACATTCTATACTAAATTGCCTCTAAACTTACGATATTGTTTGCCATCGTTGCCCTTAGGGGGAACTACTGTCGCCGCAGCTATAGCTGCTTTAGTTGCAGCCGCAGCGAGTGCAGCAGCTGCAGCTGCCTGTGTTGCAGTTGTCTCAATGCTTTTCATTTTATTCTGCTTCCGCTGAATTGCGGACAACGCCACTGCGGCCCCCGAATTGGCTGACTCACCTAACTGATTCACCGACGGCAAGTTACCATACTGTCCCTTGGATATCTCCGTCATATAGTATTGCGTATAGTACTTGAGATAATGCTCCTGTTCGGCTGGCGTTGATGCATACAACGAAGCACTGTATTCAGCCAAACGTGGCACATCTGCAATCGTATACTGATAAGTATTCTGATTGCCACTACTCGCATTTGAGATTGCATCATTGGAGGACTTGATATTGCTCGCATGACGAGATAATTGACGATTTTCCGAGTCCACACAGTACGATATTAAAACTACACAGAAGGAAACAAATTTAATTAGAATGCAATGAAATTTATACAAAAATTCAATCATACCCTCCCGATCGTCTATTGTTAGCGGCGGCTCTAAGGCGTTCAATGCATTGTGTGTATTCATTGAGTCGACCAGATTATCAAAGTTTAGATAGCAAATCCCTCGCGATGTCTGTGTTAGGGGATCACGGCAGACTAGAATTTTGGCGATTTTCGACACCAGATTTGGAACGACTTCTTGCATGACGGTTAGTACACCCTCCTCATTGGTTAGCACGTCCAAATTGCGTAGCATGATTTCTTCATTTCGTAATTAAATACGAAACACAAGTTGTTGTTGTTGTTGTTGTTGTCGATGTGGAGCAAGAGATTTGGCAAACAATTCGATTTGTGAGTGTGAGAGAGAGAGAGTTGCCCAGGTAGAAAAAATTTGTTTTATATTTATTTTTTGAAAATGTATATAGAAGATGCTAAATGTTACTAGCGTTTTTATACTTTTCGTTAGGATGTTGCTAACTTCATCGCTGCCCTCGCCACCCTTTTCGCTTTCTTCTCGGGATGCGCAGCATTTGAAGCATTTGTCACGTCTCTTAAAGTTGAAAACGCCACACTGGAAAATTCAAAGTTAAAAAAAAAACACAAATTATTTTATTTATTTGATGGCAAGTATTATGGCTAAACACGATGTTTTCCAAACTATTATAACTAGTTTAAGTTTTTTTTTTATATTTGCATGTTATACCGTTAGATTTATTGGCCATTTTATGCGTCGGATTCGTTGAGATCTTCCGTGTTCGATTGTAGGAATTTAGTTTTGTTTAACGACGATATTCCCCCAAATTCTACTACTGGAACTTATGCCTTACAAGTTAGGGACGGGTTAATGCAGTTTAACCCAAAAATGTACATCGAAAAAGTGTCCTTTCGGATTTATGACGGACCTGTACGACTGCAGTAAAATAAGAGCGTCCTACTCCGGATCATAAAAAAGAAGGACCTAGCCAACCAGCCGTGTTCAACTACATGTTTGTTCAAAAACTCTGAGCACTGCAGAATGTCATCAAAAATATTTTCGTGTGACTTTTGTGTATTTTTGGTAGAATTTGGTTTCCCTTGGTGGATATATCCACTTTTACGAGAATTTTGAGGGCAAATGCATACCCTATTACAATGTGTCGAAGTTGAGAATGCTTAGAATTTCGCCCGTATTCACTTGAAATCGGAGAAAATGCTCTTACAAACGGATTTATGAGCCCTAGATTGATGGACCACACTTCTACTCGCTTTTTACTGTTTTTGTAAGTTCAGTGTAAAGAGAGTGTTCAAAAGGTAAAGAAACATGGACATAATGTCCTTCATATAGTGTTTGGTCATAACCTTCAACAACACAAGAGTCGCAAAAAAGCTGCATACTAGGCAATAAGAGCCCAGAGCGGCTGTGCGCAGTATACATTAGTCCACGTATAATGTGTTTTCCAATAGGAAATTCAGAACTTTGACAGATGATTGCGACCATATTGTTGGAGCTATATCTGTCATATCGGCTGTCATTTATTAAGTCTGTTTTGCCAAATTAACATGAAGAGTTACAGCGTCAAACAACATATGCAAATTATTAAATTGTTTTATCAAAGTAGGTCTTCTATTCGAGCAACATTTCGTGCGCTTCGGTCATTTTACGGTCGCCATAATCGTCCTTATTCGCATTTTGATAGTGAAATGATAGATAGTGATAGAGTCCACCGGTTCAGTGAACAATTTGCCAACACCCTTATGCAACGAAACGCAAGATCTGGCGAAAATATCGACGCTGTTCGTGAGTGTGCAGGAGAAACCGAGACAATTCCGTGCCGCGCACCAGACTTCGACGTTTCGTAGACCACAACTTGGTGAACTTTGGGTCATGACTGGGGCTACATCCGTACAAAATTCAAGCTGATTGGGTTCTTGAGCAGTTGAAAGTTGACCCCAATTGGGTCGAAAAATCATACTCAGCGACGAGGCCCATTTCTGGATGAATGGATTCGTCAACAAGCAGAATTTGGGACGATTACGATCCACATTACCAAATTGAAATGCGTCGCGAGAAAGTCACTGTTTAGTGTGGATTTTGGACTGGCGGCATCTTCCGTCCATATTTCTTTGAGAACGACTTTGGCCAGCCCAATCACCGTCAACGCCGAGTGCTATCGGTAATAAGTGTTTTCCCTTGGCCCCAATTGGATGATATAGACACCGACGACATGTGGTTTCAAGAGGACGACACTACATGCCACAATTGGCCACCGAAATCGTGCGCTTTAACTCCCTTAGACTTTTCTTGTGGGTCAGTTGGTCTATGCCAACAGATCGCATACCACCACTGTTTTTGTACGAAGACCTCGACTATTACTATTGTTTCTTTCATTTCCTTTCTCTATCTTCTTCTGGATTTAATAAAGTTATAACGTGTTCTAGTCTTGCTTTTTTATTCCTGGTAAATCTGCATAACCACTGACTACCACACTGTAAAGCCAAACCACTACTGTTCGTTTCAGCATTATAGGCTTTCTGATCCAGTTTAGACGCACTTTCCCAGTCTAACTACATATGTACTTCCTTTCTAACCAAAAAAATTGACACACAAAAAATAATAACAAACTCACCTTTGCACAATACCAGTCCGAAACAGTTTTGTCTTTACTCAGTGGCTCCTTGGAGTAGCTGTAGTGGATGACTGCTCGATGGTGATCCTGCAGCATCAATATGCCCTAGAAAAATATCGAAAAAGCACAATATCAGTAATCGATCTACGAAATGTTTCCTGACTACACAGTCACCGCCGTTAAATACTGATTCTATTCTCATTGTATCATTCCAAATATAGGTTTTAAAGCAGCTCGTTCAACAAGCATTGTTGATATTTCATTATACATATTTTTTTTTGTTTTTTCTTTCAAATAATCTGGTCTAGCAGTTGCTTTTTTTTTAAATACATTTACAAAGTGTCTTTCATATATACTTTACGACAGAAATTTTTATAAAAACAAAAAAGTTACTTGAATTTACGTTAAAAATTTGTTTAAAAGTTATCTCCCTGAATTTGTTTTCTTTTTAATGTGTGTACTATAAATTTAATCTTTGTTTTTTTTTAGAGAATATTGTAATAAGCAAATAATAGTTTTTTTTTTTTTTTTTTGATAAACAAATAAAGAAAATAATATCTTTTTTACAACTGCACCAGATTCAAGTGATACCTGCTTCATATCCATCCAGCGTACGGCTTCTTCAACGGTACTAAACTCGACGAAAGCAAAACCTCGAGATGCACCTAAATTTTAGATAGAAGCAAACACAAAATTTTTGTAAATTTTATTTAAAACAAAAAGGGTTGATGGTTTTTTTTTTATTTTTTGTTTTTGTGATTTTCACTTTCTTCACTTTTTTACTTTTTTTTTTTTTTTTTTTTATTTAAAAAGAAACAAATTTCTTCAATCAAGAGAGAGAAAGGCGTCTATATATATTGTTGCCTAGTGCAATACTGTGATCGCAATGGAAATGCGTTTCGTAAACACGTTTTGCAATTACATTGCTTTATGCATAAACCAGTTAAAGGAAAAGTTGTATCTGGTATTTGCATAAGGGTTTACGCACAGAATTGCTATTGCACATTCGACAGACGGGGCACATACTTACGTACATTGGTTAAGATTTGAGTTTTCGATTGAATGCATTTCATTTTCAAGGACTAAATTTGGGGGGATGGGATATTTAATTGGGATTTGGACTTAGATTTATAAAGAGTTTACTGATGCCTACCTGTTTTTCTTTTGCGTATGAGACGAATTGAAATCGCGCACAAGCCGCACTGCATAAGATCGCTGCTTATCTGAAATTAGATGAATGTTAATAAAAGACGTTATAAAGTGGGCTCTAAGGGCTAAGATGAACGATTTATGTTAGAGTTAAAGCCAGGAGATGTATGGAACGTGATCAAGCCGATAGTAAAAATAGGGGAATTCTTGTTGTCAAGCGTTTGGCTCGTAGACTCTCACACTAAGAAGTGCTAGAAGGATGTCGATTGTGCTGCCTGCCTTGTATACCCTGAAGAGACTGGGCTGTCGCGACTGAAGTTATGGAAAGTCCCGACCAACTAAAGCTTTGACGTCGCTCATTTACGAATTAAGACAACACAATATGCAAGAACATATTGGAAAGTGTTGTGGAGCCACAAGTTCACCGTGCACTGCGCCAATCGTTAAAACTACAAATTCTAAACGTTTTATCGACATATTTCCGAAAGCTGTCACTCCTATCAAGAATCACTGCGCATAGACGACTTTATAGACAACGTTCTATCGACAAAGGAGGCTATTAAGTCAGCGCATGAGATTCGACACATCATTAGGGGGTTTCCACAGAAAAAACTGGTTTATAATTGAGCTGCGATTCTTGGAGCGCTTTACACAGAGTCCACAAAGTAGATATAGACATTAACGACGAAAAAAATACTCGCGGAGTGGCGGCTTGAACTACAGAAGTCTTTTCACTTGTACAATCCTGTACGAAAGAGAAAGTATGTGGTTGCTGTCCCAGTCTCAGGATTGGCTAACCACATACCAATCCAATAGAAAATGTTCGCAACAGTACCCGGTGTATTGGAACAAAACTGCAGGCACTAACATCAGCATTTTGGGTATAAACATGTTGCGCAATCACGAACTGCGCCAAGTGGCTGAATGACAAAAGAATAGCCGAGTAAGCATAACAATTGAACAGCAGTGAATGAACTGGGCAAATGCCACGAATCAAGTCGTGTTGTTTTCCTACTTTCCGGATCATAACCCTATCGTTGAAGAAAAACAGGAAAGGTTTGCTATACGTGGCGTGAGGGAACTATACGTGCCGTGAGGCAACACATTTTTGCATGAATAGGACAGCTTTTTGCCATATCAGATATGCACAGGGTTTTAAGAAGACGATGACAGTAATACACTGCTTATTAGAAGCTGTTCTCTTACAAAATTAAGATTCCAACGATCCTATGCACAGTTGTCTAACCACTGAGCCATGAATCAATATAATAAAATTTTACGTAAATATAAAAAGCAATCTACTTACATCCGCCTCAGTAATGTGTTGTGCAAGTCCACGGACAATAATTGTGTTATTCGGCGACTGATTCTGGTAGTCATACTCATGAGACATCCCATCACCGTCGTAACCATCGCTGTTATCGTCTCGCTCAGATGAATGGTAACGTTTGGGATGACGATGATGTCTAATAAAAACACGCTCATTAGGAATAACTTGCGGGATATAAGCCATTCTTACCTTCTTTCACGATCGCCGCCTCTATCACGCTCGCGCTCATAGTCTCGTGCTCTGTGTCTTTCTTCCAGGCCTCTTTCCATATCATCGCCGCCATTGCGATGAGCACGAAACTCCTTTTCTCGCAATTCCTCGTATCTCTGCTCTTCTTGGAATCTCTCTTCCATATAGCGAGCATCATTTACATCTATACGCTCAATACGATCCATGCGAGCCATGTTGCCACCGCCACCTCCACCTCCACCTCCTCCTGCGTTGCCAGCATGATGCATTGGCCTATCGTCTTGGTGGTAGTCCTCATATATCAATTCACGATATAAATCTTGTTCTGGACTTCGCCGGCAATAGCGCTCTCTGCTGCGTGAACGTGGCGAACGACTTCTACGTCTGCGATCATGTTCTCTGCTGCGATTTCTGGAAGAAAGTATTGTAAATTTATTTTAGATTGAGTGAATTTGATGAGTCTTTCAAAGTGGAGTTAGAATCTTTTTATAGAAAAGCTATTCAGAGGAGTGAGACCCAAAGAAGCACACCACGTTGGTTACTATCCTCTGTAACTGGCCTAAAGAGTTACCATCGAGGTGAAAATTAAATAAAGGAGAAATTGCCGCGGTTTGACAGTGAATGTTGTCCAAAAAACATCGAGAATACTCCAACCTAGGGGAGCTTTAAATAACTACCAGCCAAACAAAGAAACTTTCAGTGTAAAGCTCATGTTTGATGTTGCCAACTGGAAACATCATCACACAAGACCACAGAGAATGAAACGTAATCGTTTTTTAGGCAATTTTTGTCCAATATGATAAGCCACTCACTTTAGGGTTCACTTTTATAGCTTATTCAGGGTTCGATAGTGAGAGACTTGCAGAGACTTGCAAAAATAGCGTAGCGACCCCTCTAGGTATGTATGAATGGAGACAAGAATTCAAATTTAAATATTAAGCCAAAAAGCTATGATGTATTGCCAAGAGATCCCCTCGACCCGCCACATCACCTTTTTTACACGAACATCTCCTTAAATACGTAATAAAGAAGAACTACAGAATCGCAAGTGACACACATTTCAGAAACCAGAAGGGGAAATTGAATGAAGGACAGAAGCAGGTGGACTGCACTCGTAAAAGAAAGCACTGGTTACCGCGGAACATAAAGAAAGACTACACATAGCCAACCAACACAGACATCGTAATAAGAACACAGTTCTTCACGTGGGGGTGATTAGTCCATGCCCTCAACTCATAATCTCCTCTGTTTATCCTCGTAGACCTTAAAATAATATAATTTACATAGTAAAACCCCTGAAAGCACTTGAGACCCCCACACACAAAGGTTATGAACATTTTCCGAAATTATTGGATCCCCTCCCGATCCGGCGACTTACCTTGATCTTGACCGTGACCTGCTGTAGCGCCTATGATCCCTGCGGCCACGATGTCGTCGGGGCGAATCAATACTCCTGGATCCTAATTAAATTAAAATCGATTCATTAGATTTAATTGCACTTTTCCTTTCCCCCTTAAGTGATGGGACGAAAAAAAAATGAAAATACAAAGATGGCGACAAACATACTCCGATCCATCTCTATGAACTTGTTAAAGTTGGAATGCAGTTTAAGGCCGTCTATTTCTAACAATTGACTGCTTAATTAGTCTAACTTGATGATAAATGCAATTAAGTTGTGGTTTTAACTAAAACCAGTTGTAACTTTGGACAAAATTTAAGTGAAAATCGATAAGACTTTCGACAAAGTGAAGAAGAACAACGCGTCATGAAAAAATTTTCAGTCGGCACGATTTAAGTTTTTTTTTATTGTTTCCGTGACAAATGGAAACGTGCGTTGGGAATGGGAACATTCCAATCAAATGTATTCAGCAACCGATGTGAATGAAGAAAAGGAGAGAAAATGAGAACATTCAGGGATTATTTTTTCGTTTTTCTTGTAGGTAAATTTAGTGCCATGAAATATTAGGTCCGTTCGCGTACTTTTTGCACTAAAATTCGTAGATTATCAAATTTCGAAGAGTGGGGGTGAGATTCTCTCAGAGAGAGCTAAAATTATAAAAAAAATAAACGAACGGGTTTAACAAGGAGTTGAAAATGCATTGGTTTGACAGCTTTGACAGTTTTCATAAGCCAGCGCACAGAAATTTCTTGCACTAAAATTCGTAGCAAGGGTAAATTTCTTACTCTCTCGTTAGCGCTCTCTTCTGCGAAAAACTACGAAAATTCTCCGTATGCGAACAGCTTGTAAAAATTCGTAAATTTTCGTAAAAATTCGCTGTTTTAGGAGGGTACGCGAACGGACCTATTGTGGCAGCTCTTTGGGAACGATCCGAACTCTAGGCCTACTTTTTGAGATAATGCCTAACATATGGAACGGCAAACGAATTTTTGACAGTTTGCATATTGGCTTAAAAGGTAGGGAGAATTTTTTTGCCTTTAAACCCAGTTCACTACCTCGAAATAAGGCTTTAATTTGCAGTCAAAACTGAATCTCTCGACCAATAAGTTGCGTTTGACTGCCTAGTGCCTAGAATGAAGAACGTCCCCTTTCTCAAAAGCAAATAAGTCACTGGTTGCTGTGAATTTCGGTCCAAGAAATTTCTTTGGATAAAAAGTCCGGGAATGGACCGCAATATGATTCTTCTGGTCAGTATTTACATGTAAGCACAGATTGGCTCTCCCAATTACCCCCAGAGCTGTGTAATTATACCTGCTTGGCAGCATTGTAAATATCGTTCGCTCCTTATGGGTACACATGTACCCAATTGGAGGTGCCCACACTTGTGCAGAACCTTCCGAACACCGCCAAACAAGTGCTACACAAGTTTTGTTGCTTTTTTTTCAGTTCTTGATTGATGACAGCTTAACAAGTGACAGCCAGATGATTCATATTTGTTTAATTTTTTGTCGTCGTACGTTTCCGTAAAAAAAAAGAGTCGTAAAGAAACCACAAAACCAATCAGTTTCCGACGAGAAATTTAAGCTAAAAGAAGTGTTCTTTACGCTGCGTAAGTTCTTTTAAAAAAAAAACCTATTCCATTCTTCTTTCGGAACTTTTTTTTTCTCATTAAATGACGACGTTCCTTTGTTTTTTGTCCACAATATTCTTCTAGTGGGCGTTTAAAAAAGAAAACTTACTGCCGTTTGCTTGCAAAGGTAATCATTAGCTTAAAAGAGCATCTCCAAAACTTTAACCGCTGAATTATCGCCAACAGATGGATGGGCGTAGTGTCAGCAGTGACGGTGGGGGCGATAACGAAACGTCCCCAATAGCCTCGGCGCGTACAAGTATGTTCCAGACGTTCGGTTCGTTGTTTGGTAACGGGGGTTCTAATCCGGCTGCGATTCGACGCCCGGCTACTCCACAATCGGGCGATGGATATGTAGAATTTGGAATGACTGATCCCGAGAGAAGTGGCCGTACTTTAGGCACATTCGCCGGAGTTTTCTCACCTGTGGCGTTATCCATGTTCAGTGCATTGGTGTTCATTCGTGTTGGTAAGTAGAAGCTATTTTGTGTATTCATTATGTAGACAGGGAAAGAATTTTCTTTCAGCTTAGCCATTAAGTCGTAAATTAAGAAAAGCGTAGCACTAGTGAATTACCCTTGTAATTGTGCACTTTCTTGGTGTGTCATCAAACAAGTTCTAAGCATATATAACATATGTATGCTTTCAAACTCTTTTTTCATCCAGTTTTAGTTGGTCTTGAACAGGAAGCTTAAGTTAGACTAACGATGCATTGATTAAGTCGACGGAGTTTTGTGTTTTACTTTTGGAAAATTATGTCATTATTGATTTCCCTTTGGTAAACAACTGCATTCTCTATTTATTTGTCCATAGTAACACGTTCTTTCAACAATCATACCTTAGCTATAAGATTAGCTCCCTTTTTATTCAATAATTGACTTCTTTATTGTGATTATTGTGTTAAAATTGTTCAAGTTTTGTCGTCCGTATTACATAGAAGCCATTTGATTAGTTTATTCCGTCATAAATAAGAAGCAGAAAATGCGTGTGTAAATCACTAGTGCTACAGTGCGCAGTCAATCGGAAAGACAAACGCAGCTAACTGTATCTCAGGCTTTCTAAAACTCTAAATAAATGAGTCGCGACAAATAAAGAGCAAAGATGGCCATGCAGGACACGCAATGTGCAATGGTAAACTGGGGACTGCGCTCATTTAAGCCAGTTTTAGAGACTCTAGGTTGGTCTATCTTTCAGTAAAAACTATACCCTGTAAAACTATAATCATAAATTTTGCTTTACTGACTCCAGCTAGAAGGCGCACTCCTACTATGATACAAGCTTTTAAAGTTCTACAAATGATTATAATTTGTTGTGTGGTCTTTAGAGATCAACTTGACTATAAACCTTGCTATTAAACGAAATTCCAAAATAAATTTCTACTAAAATAATCAATATGGTACAAATGCTGTGCTCAGTTACGGTTCATCGTATGATTACGTGACTGAATCGATAATCTCTCGCATGCATTCACGTTTATTGTTCACAAATATAATCAATTAGAACGAACAAAATCTGCCATATTACCTAAACAAAAATAATAAATTCTATTATAGCATAGCATCAATATAAATGCTTTTGTATCGATATAATAGGTAGCTGAATGCCATAAAATAATCAGGTATAGAGTACTCTATCTGTTTTGTTTTGTTTTATGCAAAGAATTCGGTTAGACTTTTACGAGACCCTGTATAATCTGTTGCAATTCGTCATTGTTGTTAGTAAGCCACTTGGCAGGTTAGGTTAGGTTTGAGTGGCTGCTATTGTGTTAGAGAACGGGGGATTGAGCTGACAACCTATGGATTTAAAAGGAGAACCAACTAAAGCACTTGACAAAGTGTAGAAAATGCATGATAGGTAAACCCGTCAGATAACCGATCCTCAACTCTGAACGACTCAGAACTATCAATTCGTTTGAAAGCTTCTGGTTCGGGTGAGGCCAAAGTCCTCTGGAGATTCTGAAGAAATGAATATTGAACCGTGGCTTTCCTAATAACATCTAGTTTGAAAGTAGCAGTAGTTTAGAAGTAGCAAGTGGTAAATGACATACCAACCTTTTTCCTATCAGGCTTGTTCCAAGTTCCTTGAGAAGGCCCTGTGACTGGCCAGCATGGGTGAATGTTATATTGGTCTGTGATCTCCATAAGGGTTGAGCGGCAATCTAATACGACCTTTGATTTGGTTGCGGACGATTCCAAAGATCTGCTGGCAGCCTGACTGTCTGTGAAAATGCTAATATCCTTTTCGGATAGTACTCTACACTTTAGTCATAACAGTGCTTCTTTGATTGCCAGTATTTTCGCTTGAAATACGCTTAAATGATCGGGGAGGCTAAAGGAGACGCTAAGGTTAAGCTCAGAGGAGTAACCACCGCCACTCACTCAGTCCAAGGTCTAAGATCCATTGTTCTAGTTTGTTAGAGTTAGAGTTACCCCAATTCTTGAACTCGAATACGACAGAATTGAATGTGTTTTGCGAAATTAAAGGTGAGTAGATGTCACACCAAGCATCCAGATTGCGTGTATGAGTAGTACACAATATACAGCTCCATTATCCTGTTAAGAAGTGTAAATTATTCAATTAGTTTAAATGGGAAAGAGGCTAAGGTTTCACCAAATATAAACTAAAGAATAAACCAAATACAAGTTTTATATTAGACGATATCTCTGCCTAGTTATTAATCAAGTTTCGACCTTGTAGAGCGAAAATTTTCCCCTTTTACTTAAGCTTATCATTTGCTCCAACTCACTCTGACTAATCACTGTAATCAAACACATAACAATTACTCAAAAACTCCTTTCTTCTAGGTTTTATTGTTGGCAATGCAGGCTTGTACATCACCCTCTTGCAATTTGTTATTGCCTATTTGATTCTCCTCTTTACTGTGGCATCAGTTTGTGCAATTTCAACAAATGGAGCCGTCGAAGGAGGAGGTGTATACTGTAAGTTACTTTTTCAAACCGTATTTCGTATTTTTTCTTTAGATACATTTCCTCTTTTTTAGTTATGATAAGTCGAACACTTGGCCTAGAATTTGGTGGATCAATTGGTACGCTATTTTTCATGGCCAATGTTGTTGGTTGTGCAATGGCTATATCGGGATGCACAGAAGGTATAATGGAGAACTTCGGACCTGGAGGATACTTCTCCGAAGAGGGCTTACTCAACGATGGACAATGGTGGAGATTCTTCTATTGCACGATAATTAATACATCTATGCTTGTTGTTTGTTTGATTGGAGCCGCAATGTTTGCCAAAACATCAGTCATGATTTTGGGAATTGTTACGATTTGCTTGTTCTCAACATATATTAGTTTTCTAGCTAAAAGCCCCACTCTGGTGAGTACTAAATAGTATGAATGACGTTCATTTTAACTGGTAAAAGATTAACATATTTAAAATTCTTATCAAATTTCGGGGGAGATAGTGAGTAATTTCGCGAAAGTTCATAGTTGCCGATTGATGGGTATTTAATTCCAATTTTTTTTTTCTTTCAATTTATTATCTAAATTTTGTACTACATATAGATATGCAAGGTACTCTATGGGCTAAGTGTGTAGACAGAGGAAGCTCTGGGAAGATATGAATAAATGCTGATAACCGTTCTAACGAATGGTGTTTGTACACAAATAAAGGAAAATTGTAAGGCAAATATGTACATGGTGTAGACTTTGGTGTTAGGGATGTGAGGTCATATCAGAAATGATTCACAGCTTTCTTTAGAAATGTCAATTTGCAACGGAATATGAGTGTAAACGATTGATTTATTTCCAGGTTTTTGACTATTTGGCTTAGCTGTCTCCAACTCTTCCCCAATTGACGTGCGTTCATATGAAAACGTCTGTTTGTGCTCTACCACGTTTGTGCACGAACCTTATCATATTTCTGCACATCATGGACTAATGCTAAACCCTTGATGAAGCCTTGATATTCTCTGAATGGAGATGTGGTTTACGTTGATAGATTAAATATTTCGCTGCATTAGTCTATATCCGCAAAAGCGTAACTTACTTACTTATCTCCTGTATTCCCTTGTGGGACCTAGGGCCTCTACTATGCATACGCACCATCGTGTACGGTGGCTGGCAATGTGCCTCAGTTCTCCAATTCTTATCCAGATGACGTGCGTTCCTTGTTTGGTATGCGCCTACTTCAAAGCGTTTCGTTGATGTTTGTCAAGCGGAGATAAACGCGTTCTTAACGTCCAGTCTTATGACGCAACAGTACCGCTTTGCGCCTCTTCTCCATCGTTTTCCTTCTATGGCCCTTTTGGCTGTATCAACCACTTTCTTAATGGCATAAACAGTCTAGCGTGCCTTTCGAAATCCATACTGATTTTTTGGTAATCCACCTGCTCCTTCAATTGCTGCTTCCAACTTGTTACAGATTATCTGTCTTAGCACTTTTCCCGCCGTGTCCAACATACCGAGCGGGCGATAGGCTGATAGATCTCCTGCAGGTTTGCCTTCTGTTTCTTCCATGGGTTAGGGAAGACTTCCTCATTCAGGTAGACGTTATAAATGTCCACAAAGGGTGACTTACAATCCAAGGGATTGAGAAAGATATAAGCCGTCAGTAAGTGAACACAGTAAAACGAATCGCCTTGCACGAAGTACATAACTAAGTTATCACTCAAAGCTCATGGGTCTTTGAAGATGAACAGAATTTGGGAACTTACTTCTATGCATAAAATTAAACAGATAAACACGATCAACCTTTTCTCAAACATAAACATACTCTATCTCTTTCAGGTTCCGGTTCCCGCTGAAAATCACTTACTACCAAATGGCACAACAACTCTAAACTACACTGGCTTATCACTAGAAACATTTAAAAACAATTTAGGCGAACATTATGGTCCAGATTATACGTCCAGTGGAAAAATGGTGAACTTTGCAGTCACATTTGGTGTACTTTTCGCTGGTGTGACTGGCATCATGGCTGGCGCCAATATGTCTGGTGAATTGAAAAGCCCATCTCGTAGTATTCCCGTGGGAACTCTCTCTGCTGTTGCATTTACATTTGTCTGCTATCTTATTCTGTCTTTTCTGATGGCTTTTAGTACACCAAATGATTTGCTACGCAATAATTACCTCTTCCTGATGCCAATTAATTTGTGGCCACCATTCACGGCTATCGGTATACTTACGGCTACATTCTCAACTGGTCTAAGTAACCAAATCGGCTCAAGCCGCATCCTTGAAGCTCTGGCAAAGGATCAAGTTTTCGGATCTGTTTTGAACTTTGTCATTCGTGGAACATGGAAGGGAAACCCAGTTGTTGCTGTACTAACTAGCTGGACGCTGGTTGAGGCGATTCTTCTCATCGGATCGCTGAATACAATCGCTCAAATTAATTCTGTGCTCTTTATGTTATCGTATTTGGCAACAAATTTGGCTTGTTTGGGTATCGAGCTGACTGGGGCTCCCAATTTCCGACCACTCTTCAAGTACTTCACCTGGCATACGTGTTTGATCGGTCTGCTTGGCACATTGGTCATGATGTTTGTTATAAATCCAATTTATGCATCGTCGAGCATCATTTTGTGCTTAATTTTGGTGATTGCTTTGCATATATTCTCCCCAGCGTCACAAGGTACGCAATGGGGATCGATATCGCAAGCGTTGATGTTCCATCAAGTGAGAAAGTATCTGCTTATGTTGGATCCACGCAAGGAGCACGTTAAATTCTGGCGACCACAAATGCTTCTCTTGGTATCTAGTCCGCGTTCTTGCTGTCCACTTATTGATTTTGTCAACGACATGAAGAAGGGAGGTCTCTATGTGATTGGTCATGTCAAAGTTGGCGACTGTACCGCGACGACCGATCCAACAATTGAAGAAAATAAATTGTGGCTTTCATTGCTCGACCACATGAAGGTGAGTGAGAGTGTAGCGTCCGATTTGCTTCTTTAAACAAAGTAATTTTCAGGTGAAAGCGTTTGCTGAAGTAACCCTCGCGAATTCGATCAGGGAAGGAGTGCAGCATTTGATTCGCCTCTCCGGCATTGGTGCCATGAAGCCGAACACTATTATCATGGGCTACTATGATTCACAAATTCCCAAGGATTTCTTCCAAGTGTAAGTTGCCCCATCAACCAAGAAGAATAGTTTTATATCAACTGCTTACAGTGAAAATTCTTCCTACAAAACGAATGACTTCAACGAAGGAGAATACGAGGCATTCCCGATACGAGAAAACGGTCAAGAAAAGCATATCACAACTCAAGACTACGTGGCAATTATCTGTGATACTTTGAAAATGAAGAAGAACATTTGCCTGTGCCGCCACTTCCATCAATTGGATAGGAATTTCATATCAAAGTAAGAATATGGTTTTGCTTTTAAAATTCATAACTAAACACTGGTTCTGAACAGGAGCAACCACATAAAGTACATAGACGTCTGGCCAATCAACGTATTCGATCCTAAAAGCGAGAATCCATTTGATGTTGTTTCGCTGTTTATGATGCAGCTTGCTTGTATCATAAATATGTTGCCAAAGTGGAAACGTTTAACACTTCGTGTGTTTCTTTGTGAAGCCAATGGAAGTCCTTCAAATATCAGGTAAGGTCCAATGAAATGTGCATCCAGTGCTAAATGTAATCTTATGTTGTTTTGCAGCACCTTTGATACACAAATTCCTCAAATGGACGTGTTTCCGAAAATGAAACTGGAGCAGTCGTTGAAAAATCTTCGAATTGTTGCTGATATACTTGAGGTAGGTTTCAATTCCTTAATTCTAGCAATAATCGTCTTGAAAGAGACCGGGATTGAACGAATTTAGTGCCGGCTTGGTAGCGGGATTTGGATGATCCTCTAGCTCTAAAGTAGAAGGCGCTATTAAAGGAAGAAGAATGTTAAGAGAATTGGCTGATTGTCCCTCCCTTCTTGTTCCACGTCTCTGCAGCATATTTATTTGTTTATGTGGGAGGCACAGTCTGTTAGCGCTTCTTCCTGTGAACCAGCTTGTTAACTTCGCGATTCCTGTATCCCCTTGTCGGTCCTAGGGCCTCTAAAACGTCTACGCGCCATCGTCTGCGGTTGCTGGAAATGTGCCTCAGCTCTCCCCAACTCTTTCCCAATTGCCGTGCTTCCTTTTCGACGGTTCCGCGTCACGCATTCCTAGGACCGCTGCTTATCCTGCCATCCTGTTAGTTAGCTATATACTTGCCACTCTTTCGGAAAGTGTAGCCAATCCACTGCCACTTCGTCCTCGTATTGTTCATGGCCCATTCTCTGATAAAGCTTGTCGTTAGAGATGCTGTTTGGCCAGAAAATCCTTAAGATGTAGCACAGGCACCTATTGACAAACATTTGCAGCTTCCTCGTGATAGTGACAGTCACTCTCGAGGTTCCACATCTATATAGGAGCACGGATTGGAACGACAAAGTCGCAGCTTGGGGTGTAAGCTAATTGCATTGCTTCGCCAAACTGTAGATAGCAACCCAAACGCTGGTTTTGCTTTGTCCATTCGGCTGGCTATATCCAGTTCCGTCCTGCCATCGATTGAGACAATACTCCCAAGGTATTGGAAACTCTTTACTTTCTCAATCGTTTGTTGTACTCCAGATAATCAAGCTGAACTTCAGTCATGATTGGCAGCACAACTTGACATCAAATACCAAAGTTTTATCCTCAATGCAACCCTTTTCTTTTATATATATTACAGATAAGTGAATGGAGCAGAAACACTGAATTCACCCGTCATGCATCGATCCTGAAACAGTTTACAAACTCCGCCGAATATGACGCTGAACCAATTTCCGAAGAGAACCTCAACCGCTCTAAGTTGTACATGCAAAGGTAATTTTGAAACAAAACCCAAGATAACCATCAAATGATTCTAACATTTTATATATTTTAAGGGCAAATCAAATAATTCGTGAACGATCAGACCAGACGGCAGTTTCCTTTATTTACCTCGCAGCACCACCCAACACAGATGCCCCGCACTGGGAAGAGCGAAGTGAGCGCTACATGGAACTACTCTCCGAGCTAACAGCCGAACTTCCACCAACAATTCTAGTGCACGGCATCAGCACCGTCACCTCAACCACCCTCTAAAACAAATTACTCTTAAGCTTATATCCAATTAGATTTAGGACAAATCACTATTAATATACATTCAGCGCTATATGCAATTATTTTATTTTAACAACTTATATTAATGTTATGTATTTTTTGTTTCCTTTTAATAGTAAAATTTATTTATTACTGGTTTCTTCCATGATCAAGAGTATTTAAGGAGAAAAAGAAGCCGCCAAGCATTCGTATTGGTGCTTAGGGCGTTGTTGAACATTCGTCAACATATCAGTTTTCTTTCTTTTTTTTTTGTAGCTGAAACTAGTTGAAATTTATTTTTTTTTTGTTTTTTGCACTTTTTGCCTGATTTATGCTCTCCAAAGGAATATATTATTGTTACACGCTGAACATGAACAAAACTATGTACATATTATATAATTGTGTAAAGTATTATTGCGCCAAAAAAAAGAAGGGACGAGCATTCATTATTGTAGAACCTTATTTATAATATACATATGCTGACAACAAAGCAAAAAAGTTGACTTAATTATATTACTATTCTATACTTTGTTTATTTTTTTCTAATTTACATGACAACAAGAATAAATAAATGTATGATAAATTTTATTCAATTATTGTGTAAACTCTTTTTGTAAAGAAATAAAATTTATTATCATTCCATGGTCGCACAAGTGTTTTATAGTCAGCATAACTGCCTGCTGTGGCCAGAATAATAGCTAGAATCATCCTGGAGCGAATCAAAGAACACCTTGAAGACACACTGGACGCCGAGTAAGCATGTTTCCGCACTGGATCCTCATGTGTCGACCACATCAATACCTTGCGGATCATCATCGAGCAATGTGTTGAATATCGATCTCCACCTCACCTGCTACTCATCGATTTTGAAAAGCCGTTTGATAGTGTCAATCGGGAATTTATTTGGCGTGCCTTGCGCAGGAGAGGCTTTCCTAATAGCAATTATCAAGGCTACATATGTTACATGTCACGTTTTACACAGAGGAAGGCTGTCTGAGGAATTCGAAGTCCAAAGTGGAGTTCAGCAAGGCTGCATACTTTCACCAATACTGTTTTTATTTTTTATTAGCGATGTTCTGAATGCGGCCTTATCAACAGGAAATGTAGGAATTTGATGGACTCTTAAAAACTGAACTCAAACACCTTGACTATGCCTTCTGTCTCACAGAATGATGGACCTTCACCAAATGACAGCAAATGTGGAGAGGGAAGCAGACGTCGTTGAGCTGAAAATGGGAAAGAGTTGGGGAGAGCTGAGGCATATTTCCAGAAATCACACACTATGGCGCTCAGGCGTTGTAGATGCCTTAGGACCCACAAGGGTATAAGTAAGTAAGTAAACACAGAACTGGACGAGAAGCGTTGCACTGATTGCACTAAACTTTCGAGTCCCGAACGAAGGATGATTTCTACTAGCTCTTAGACAGACGTATGAGCAATGCTCCAGCCAATACGTTAAAATTTTCCAACCGGATTTCAAGGCAAAGCTGGGAAAGGAGGACATCTTTAGTAGCGCGGTATGAAAGCACAGCCTGCACGAAAGCACATCTAACAACTGATTTAGGGTAGTTGTAGCTTGTATGCAATTCCTACGTCTCGATATCCACAAACAGACATGGCTTTCTTTTGATCGAGAAATTGTGGATCAACGCAAGGCACCTCTCCAGTATACTGCGAGGAAGTTTTGACGTCGGACGGCAAAGATTGCAAGAGACTGCTCAGTCCTATGGCGCCAGCAGCAAATGCGGAAGACCTGTGGCAATATTGCCGTATTGCCATTAGAGATGCCACCTCTGATCTACTGGGTATCTCCCGTCCACCACAACGAAACCTCTGATTTGATAAAGAATGCCGGCGAACACACGCAGCTAAACAAGAGGCATATAAAGCAGACTAGATCTGCTCGCGAGTTCCTTGTACGTCGCTGCACTTATCGCGGGCCCTCCTTTTTGTATCAGTTCCCTAATGAGAAAACTGACGCTAGGCTCATCTGGAGACATGTGTAACGACCATAGCGCTATAGCCAGAGAATTTGCAGGGACGAATACGAAATTGAATCTGTTCATCAGTTGTTTGTTGTGTGATTGTGCTGTCATATCCGTCCAAAGAATAAAGATTTCTCTTCTCGGAGTTGAACTGATGGAACTCCAGAGAATTATATCACTATCTGAGTAGTTCTAACACCGGGCTTTCTTTCTAAAGCGTATTTCAGTGCACAAGGCATCTATCTACCTAACCTAACCTAAGAATGCCCGCATCTAACTTTATCTATATGCAGGCAGCCCACCACGTGCCCATATTTAATAAGGAACATAATACGAGCAAGCAATACCAATAATTTAAGACGGCAACTATTTCTAATCGATCACTTTTCTGCTTAACAACGATTAAAACCTTCCCATTCCATCGTGAATAAGACGATAAATCAATAGGGATTATGTACTTCTTTTAATATTTATTACTACAACTAGTATATATACAAAAATTAACGATAAATACATTTTCTTACGTCTAAATTAGTCAAAAGCACACTTGCGGTCATCGCATTAGCCGCAAAAAGAAAGCATGACGACTGTGTTTCGAATCGATGGGCAAATACTTTTCGTAGAAGCCCAGAATGACTTCTTCAATTTTAAATCCGAATTTTTGATAAAGACACACGGCCGGATTAGTTGCTGACACATGCAAAGTTATATCCTTGCTCATGCACGTTTGTATTAAGTGGTAGAGCATAAAGCTAGCTATACCACTCCGCTGCCAACCCGGTCGAACAGCCATAAATGAAATGTACGCCTCATTGAAGCCAACATCTGGTACAAGAAATGCACATCCAACGACTAGTTTTTTGTACAACGCCACCACACTAAAGTCCGGATAACTGAGGCACTCAGACACTAAAGGGGGAGAGTTAGAAAGTATAAAACTAAGATGAATTGCCTTACTATCGATTCCAGGCCAAAATACGGACTGCAACAGTGCATTGACGGCGGCAATATGATTTGGGCGAACGTAACAGAAATCAACAGTTGACCGTGCTGGAGTCTTGCCATTAACATTGTACTGTAACTCGCACATGAGCTTTAGCCACGGTGGGAAACATTTTGTATTGCGATAGATGAATGGATGAAGGATCCTCGAAGTGTAGGGTGACTCGAAGACTTCATATTGAAATGAGCCAGCGATTTTGGCGTGAAATGATGTCAACGCCGTCTGATTTGATGATGATATGAGCTAGAGTAGAAGAGACATGATTACCTCTCTTTGGAAAAAGGAAGAAAAAAATTTACTTGATATCGATCGAGAATCTGCGCCTTTGAAGTCCTTTCATAGTCTTGTTGACTTTTGGTACAAGCGTCCAAGTTGAACATTGGCTTTGAATAGGTTCTTCTCAACTCGCGGACGACTAATTTTCGATAAAAACGCCTCACATAGGAAGGGACATCCAGCTTGCATTCCTGCTCAAGGCTCATGATATTACGAAGCTTGTTGTGCAGTTCTTTCTCTTCGTATTCACTCATTGGGATTAATCTAACAGAATACATGGTATAAATAGTCTTTATTGCAATTGTTTGAGTTAATTTACCTTCCATCTAGGAAAAGAGCTTCGTTTTCTTGACTCTCATCGTCATCTTGATTCTCTGTGAGCCATGGAAGTTCACGCTTCGGCGTCTTTGTGAATAAACTCTTTGCACAGATTTGAACTGGCGCTTCATCGTCATCGTCTAACTCGTCTGAGGTGTTTTCTGCTTCGCTGATGGGTTCGTCTTTGATTGTAGTATCTTGTGAGGTGGAGTCGGCTGCATCCATTTGCTGATAGTTTGTAACTTGAACAATCCGAGGTTGGAACAATTCATCGCCGAAATTTTCGGGTGTTCTTGAAGGGCTACTTTTCAAAATAAATTTTATTAGTTTCCTTTGATTTGAGCAACTAGTTTTCCTACCTTTCATCTGGAATATCTTCCTGATCGAAGCTGGCAACAAAGTTCCTTAGCTTCGCATCCTCATTTTTATTCGGACTAATATCAAAGAAGCTAGAATTATCCGTTGTTCCAATCAGCGGTAGAAGATCATTTTTAGACAGATTATCAGGTTGAATATCACTAAAAATTAGACCATCCGAAGACAGATTCTCAGCCAGAAAGTCCATCAGACTCGATTGGACTGAATTCAAATGTTTGGATTCCACTTCAGGCTCGGTTTTGATTGGCTTGCATAGCTTTGGTTTTGCTTTCCTCCCCATGTACGGTCTGGAAATAATCGTTTTAATAGAGGAATACATTTGTTTTTTAAAACAGTATCAACGTACAGAGTTCTGCTGCAATGTTCCTCCTCGTCGGACTCTACACGGCGACGCTTCACATCATCATTTGCCGAATTGGAAAAGTCGCTCGAGTAATTATCTTCGGCGTTACGTTTGTCATTTCTTAGTTGCTGACGTTTTTGGGATACTTGTTCATCTGTAGGCAAAAGAAGTTTAGAATTACATTTAACAAAACTCGAACGAACTTACAGAGCTTAAAGTAGAACTTGGGCGTTTGACTGTAGGTTAACTTCCACCAACCAGATTCTTGGAACACTTCTTGACCGGACACGAAAAAGTCAGGACTGTTGTGGGATAGAGCTCCGGAAACCGAACCAATCCAGTTTTTTCGACGTTTTCTAAAAATAAATCACGTGGTGAATATTTGTTGGAAGAAATAGGAACAGAGTCTTTGAAAAAGAGTGGACTGTCTTATGATAAGAACAAAGGATTTGCAGAGCCGAAAAATAAGCGCAGTAAGGCATAAGCTCTACCTTCATTGGACTACAATACTCACGTATTTGGTTCAAACAAATGTTCCCAGTGTTTGTCGATGAAACTAACAATGTGCGTCCTCCAATGAAAGTAACCATGATGGCTGAGGCCCTTGGACTTAATTGACAGGTTATAGATCGCCATGGTAATGACCATCAGCCTGGAGAGAAATAAATTGTACCAATACAACTTTTAGTGGCCTTTGTCGTTCACTTACCATGGAAGTTTTCGCCGCACAAACTGTTCCCGTTTGCACTCGTCTGTGGAGCAGTCCGCACATGTGAATATAAAAAATACATCGCCCATCAGATCACCCGGAGTTCCGGGGCGTTTTAGGCATTTTATATGGACATCCGAGTGGCAGGCAGTGCAATTAAGGAAGTCATCGCTTTCAATTAATTCTAAGCAATACGAGCACTTTGTTGGAGAATCCGAATTCATTTCTCTATCTTTACCTTATCCATTTAAAAATAAAAAAACTTTGTTTATTCAGATCCAGGCGGGTATACTTTGTTTTGAAAACAAATGTTGAGCACGCGACTAAAAAAGCAGAAGGAGGAAAAATGTCAAAAGTGGCAGGTATTCGTACAGTAGATGTCTGAGAAAAGTGGACTGGCACGGGATATACCAGCAATCATTTTTTGCACAATTAAAGGCAAACAATTGAAAATTTTACTATTTTCAAAAAAGAGAGCTTTATTTATAAATCGTTTCATAGAAAAAAAGTTGAATAGTAATTAATTTCTGCGAAAAAATCATCAATTCGCTGATTTTTACGCGAATAGACGAATACTTTCTGAGAACTGTCAAATTTTATTCACATTCCACTGATGTAGAACACAATCGACATTCGCGCGACCAAAGCATTCAAGAGACTTCAATCTCGCAATTCTTTTTTTCTCTAGTAAGTGACATTAATAGGTCCGTTCGCGTACCCTCCTAAAACAGCTAATTTTTACCAAAATTTACGAATTTTTGTGAAAAGACGTTCGCGTATAGAGAATTTTCGTAGTTTTTCGCAGAAGAGAGCGCTCACGAGAGATTAAGAAATTTCCTCATTGCTAATTTTAGGGCAAGAAATTTCTGTAGGCTGGTTTATGAAAACTGTCAAAGCTGTCAAACCAGTGTATTTTTAACTTTGTCTTGTTCAACCCGTTCGTTTACCTTTTCGTAATTTTAGCTCTCTCAGGGAGAATTTTACCCCCACTCTTCGAAATATGATAATCTACGAGTTTTAGTGCAAAAAGTATGCGAACGGACCCAATATGTCTCGTGTAGACAGCACTTTTATGGCCTTGACTAGAGCTGTGTCATTCGTTAAAATTTGATAACCGGATCGTTCAACTATTGCTTTCAAAAATGATTCGGTCATTCCAATCATTCATTCAATGATAGAGATAGATTTGTATATTGTATTGACTCAAAACAACGATCATCAATCCCAATCAGATCTTAGTATTGGACTGGTTTCGTTCCGTTCTTCGTTCATTCATATCGTGTTGTCGAAAATGAGACAATGTTCGTTCCATTATTTTTTTATTCATTCGTTTATTACTAAATAACCGACACAGCTGAAAGGGCCTTAGTTGTGAGACAAGTATTGGGTTTGCGGTGTGATTGCAATCACCAATACTTTTGTGTGAACTTGACTTGATGTTGGACATTTAAGACAGCCTTTTTGTCTTATTTTCTCTGTGGACATCAACTAGGTTGTTTTGCTGTTGACGATATGTTGAAGAGTGAAAGTCACAATACAATACGCTCAATGATATAATAGTCTGCCTTTTTCAGACTCATGGAGACGCAGTGTAAGGTTCATATTCAAATCCGCAAATATTTTATTCATACCTTCGTGTAACGCATTTCTAATTACGCGAAAATAGCATTGACAGGTGTTTAACCTCACATGTAGCATTTCTTTTGTTAATGACAAGTGAAATATGCAAATTATTGCGAATAAATAAGAAACTCCTCAAACCTCGCTGAGCCGTGAATGAACCCTTAAATTTGCATGAAATAAAAATATACAATAATGTTCTTACTTCAAAGCTTATATGCATTCCATTCATGAGCCGTCAAAAAATTGGTAGCCCAATTTGTACAAATTCGATATCCACGGGGGAACAGCAACGCAGTCAAGCATTAATAAAAAATATATAGCAAATATTTTTCACCTCTCAACCGAAGAAAGACTTCTCGCATTCTATGAAATATTGCTCATGGAACCACGATGTAAAGTCCAGCCAATCTATATCCCGATTTAGAAGTGGCAGCGACCGTATGACGTCACATACAAACATTTGACATTTACTATCTAACCAATCCCCTTATCTTTACTTTACAATGTCACATCACATTACTGAAGATGGGGATTTCCCAATAAAGATAAACTTATTTCGGGCACAAATACTACATTATCCTATCTAAAACAAACCCACCAACATGACAGGAGTATCAAATTCTGTATATTCCAAAAGAAAACGGTTTTTACCCGAATATCGAAAGCTATTCGCCGCTCTTTTAGATATACCAGATGAGGACGTACGCGATCGCGTTATGAACGCAGTAAACGGCTTTCAGACCTGCTCGGTGTGCAGAATTAAAATTGATAATTTAAAAAACGTTGCAACTCAAACAGAGGACACCGGAAACGTTACAAACAATATGGAAATCCATGAAAACACCGAAGACATCGCTCCGAATTCCCCAGTCGTTGCAAAAAGGCGCCGAAAGAGGAAGCGGAACTGTCCGAAAGTTGTTAAAACAGCACAACATTCAAGTACTACGCCTGTACTAACGCAAGATAACGTCCCTCCTAAGGTATTTAGCTGTTGTCATCTTATTTAAACGAATCAATTCATCTCACCAGTTCTTAGCAGTTAGACATTGAACTAGCACCAGCCAAAATAATGCGAACCGATTCTGAGGACATCTATGTTAATGATATACTCGAAAGTTGTCCGCTTGAAAAAACTCTAGAAAGTATAAACCTAGTGCAAAATGATGAGAATATCGAGAGGATTAAGGAGAAAATGAAGGAGGAATGGGACACATGCCAAGAGACCAATTCAGCTGGCTTATTGTGAGAATATTTAATTGCTTTCGATCCCTACACTTTTTATATTTGAACTTTTAGGCCTATTCATGTGGCAATCACACAGAACAATGTGGCTAAGCTGAAACGACAAATCTATGTATGGAAGTTTAGACAATTTGACTTAATGCAGCTTTTCACAGACGAAGGCGATGTAAGTATTCTTTGAGCTTTTACATCTCCCACTTCATTGTTGAATGTGCCACTTTGTCCATCACAGGACCTAATTCAATTGGCAGTCAAAGAAAATTGTTACAAATATATAATCGAGGAATTGCTTAATGAGAAAAGTATCCATTTGAATAACATCGATGATGACTGCAATAGTATAATTCATTTGGCTATTACTCACCTTGTCGATGATCCAGATCAGCAAGAATCATTGAAATCCTTTGAATTGCTTTTAAATAAAATCGATATAAAATTGCTGATGCAACGAAACAATGAGGGTCTAACAGCTTTACATTTGGCAGTGAAAGAAGATAAATTTCTTATGGCTGAAAAGATCTTAAATGTTATCGATGATAGATTAAAACTGAAAAGTGTTCCCCGTTTAGATAAAGCTCGTGTTGATAAGGATATATTTCAACAACATTACTGCAAACAGTGCGATTGTTTCGAGGGACGTGAACAAGACGAATTAAAGAATAACATTCTAAATGCAAAGGATATGAAACGCGGATGTACGGCGTTATACTTTGCCATGGAATTAAAACATGGTAAATTTCATTTTTGAGTTCATTACGACGCTGTACTAAAAATTATCTCTCTTTAAGATCATATGGTTTACTTGTTAATGGCTCATATGTGCAATCCATTGATAAAAAACCTATCTGGACTAGATGCGAAATCGTACTACACAGATCATGGGAATAATGCCAGTATAGTGGGAGCACTTGATAAACTGGCTGAATTCCAATATGCAGTACCGCCGCAGGACTCAAGCAAAGCCAAAAATTGCAAACCATTAATATGCTACGGTGATGCAATAAGTAGGTAACGTTTTTAAGTCTTGTTTTAATATGGTTACTGTGCGTTTTGTGAATTTAGTGATGCAACTTTCATTTGACTGTTTATTTTGTTTTCTATTAAAAATATAGAAGCGTTATCATCAGAGTTGTTAGAAATTATTGCTTTAAATTGTTTAAAATTTATTAATTGCACTTGAATCAGAAAAAAAATGCAGCGCATCATTAAATCGCAGTTAGGCTTTCAGACATTTTCTGAATGTATCTTGAACTAACACTATATTGTTACATAATAAGTCATAAATAAATTGTTTCAATTTGAATAATTGTTGTTTCTAGAATTTAGATTAATATGAATTTTATATTATTTCAAAATAAAACTACAACTCATTGCACAAAACACAGCTGACAGGTATTGTAATGTGCAATAGCCGTGTTTTTTTGAATCCTTCACAGCCAAGGCAAAACCAACTACGTACTACCTGCAATTCATGGTTCCATCCGCAGTAGGAGAGCTGCTGCCTAAAAATTCCGCAACATGGTGCGTGAAATCAATGTTTTTTATTAACAGACGTTGGTGTCATCAAGAAAGAAACACTAAAAGAAGTTTTAACTTACGAACATATATTTTGTTGACAGCTATTGTCATAACACTAAAGTCACACGTACCAACTTGAGGACATACAGATCCAGCTGCCGATAGCCTACTGTGAATTGTCCAAATGAATAGATGGCTGTGGAGGTCTAAACTAAAACACGGCTGAATACAAATTGTTCTTATGATGCTTTCTAAAGTGTTCATTGATGCAACTACTGTTGTGCATACATCATACAAAAGAACAGCACCGGGAAGCTTGATCAAGTAGGGAAAAATGTTAAGAAAATTTCGGAGGAGAAAGAAAAGTAAGTAACTACACATTTCTAACAGTAAGTAATTTTATTTTACAAAATTTGTTTACAAGATGAAACTATTATTCACTGCAAGGTTTGATAAACAAATGTTCTTTCTTGAAATATATTCCTTACCTCCTTCCCGACCAATCAAAGTCCAAGGTGTACCAAGTTATTGCTCCTAACACCTTTATATCTTATACATAGTTATTGTACGCATTGTACTTAATATAAGCCGGCTGTATATGTACTTTTAAATGAATGGCAATCAACCCCATTGACAAAGGAAAGAAGACTCGGTAACCTTGTTGAAGTCTATGCCCTCCAGTGAGGGTGTTAACTGTAGTGAGTGCTTACTCCTCTTTGCATATGTCCACGGCTTATTTTCCGTAGAAAGTTTGTGTTTTTTGTTATTCTTGGTAGCCCTGTTTTTATCAACTGAAAATGGAAATCATAAAAGAACGTCTCTGGGATCTCTTTATAACTTTGTTAGAATATTATGTACCTATCCATTCCAAATAAGCCAATTCCTCCGGTGAATAATGACTGTATCGACAGAAAAACCCAAATTGACACGCTTTGTTGCTTAGATATCGTTTGCATGGAATTTTCTTCGCTTCCTCTATGACTATTTGTTGAGGATCTGCGAATAGAAGCAAAAGCATAAGAATTACAAGAGAACAAGACCATAATTAGGCACTGCCGCCTCTTACCTTTAAATGTTTGTAAGTAATTAGCTTTGGCGACATTATGCAGCAGTCCAATATTGTGGCTTTTGCGAACATTTATATCATTTTTCATAAAACACTCACAATAGTCACAGTAATAACTTTTACCTCCCATTTTTTAGTAAATAAATATGTTGTTTGGTATTCCGCTTTCACCGACCATTTGATTGTTTGTTTACTTTTGCAAAATGCCTAGAGATGAGCAAAATGCATGATGTCGATAATTTAAACAATTGATAAGCAAACACGATAAGTGAACTAATCGAGGGACTGTGGAGGAATTATGGTCTAGGCTCAAATAGAAACTTGCAAAGCCAATTTCTAATCAAATTATTAATGCCATTTTCCATTGGCAAAAACAAGTCTTCCTTTCGTTTTCCTAAGAGAAAAAACACTGCTAATCTTATTCCATTGGCTCTGAAGTATGTACTTGGAGAGCTTTTCGCTTCCTAATTTCATTTCGAAAAACCCTCAGATTACTCTACACATAAACTTTAAAAGTGAACTAATTATCAATGCCATGCTTAAGAATATGCACAAAAAGATTGATTTAAGTACATAAATACATTTATTCTTGTACAGCTACAATATCAACGAAACACAATTATAATAGAAACTGTTCTCATAAAAGTAAAAAATGGCTCGTACAAATCAAGCCGTCTACTAATAGAAAACACAACAATTCTCTACTTTTCGGAAGATATTTAAAAGCGCCTTAAATGAAGGAAAATCACATTTCGGAAAATTTATATAATATAATATTTGCTCAGTTTCGATTGTTTGCTGAATTTGGAATGTGCTACGCGAATGCCTGCAAGTATCTTTCCACGCGACAAATCAAACAGTTCATTGCTGAAGTTATCATATTTGACAGCAGTCACTCGCCGTTTGACATTTCATATACGTTTTTGGTTATATCCAGTCGCATTTGTGTGTTTATTCGTAGTTTTTTTGCTGTAATTTCAATAAAAATTGAAAATATTCCACCGTCTTTTATTCGGCAACATATTTCCCATGGCTGGTGATAAGAAGCGTCGGTCTCGCTCGCGGGACAGATACGAAAAGGATCGAGAACGCGAGAGAGATCGTGATCGTGGTCGCGAGCGCGAAAAGGAACGTCGCGGCCGTCGGTCTCGATCTCGTTCCAAGGACCGGCATCCTCGTGATAAGTCCGCCGAGCGAGGTATGAATCGTTCAATGCGATCTAGATCAAAGTCGCCACGCGACAGGAATCGAATGGGCGGCGCCGAGCCATCAGATAAGTTCCGAGATCGAGTGAGGAATGAGGCAGGACCAAGGAAGGAGAATCTCGTCGAGGAGAAAAAGCCACCGAAGGTTGAAATCAAACCTGATGTTAAGGACGAAGACGGCTCTAAGTCAAAGAAAGTGGAACCATTATCGCTGGAGGAAATCCTCGAGAAAAAGAAGAAAGAGGAGGAGGCGCGCAGCAAGCCGGTTTTCTTGACCAAAGAGCAGAGGGCAGCGGAGGCTTTGAAGCGCCGCCAAGAGGAGGTGGCTGCAATGCGTGCCGGCCATGCAGCGAGTCGATTTGCCGCTGCCGCCGAGACTGGAATGCAAATAAAACCAGACAAAGAGAAGGAAAGGGAAAAAGAACGCGAGGACAGGCGAGATATGCGCGACATGCGTGATATGCGTGAAACGCGCGATGTACGGGAGAGGGAATATGATAGGGGCCGAGATCGTGACCGACATAAGGACGACAGAGATAAAGAAATAAAGCGGGTGGACGATCTCAGCCAGAAGGACAAGGAGAAGGAACTTGAGGCGATCCGTGAACGTTATTTGGGAATCATTAAGAAAAAGCGACGAGTTCGAAGGCTGAACGACAGAAAATTTGTATTCGACTGGGATGCTGGCGAGGATACGTCGATTGATTACAACAATTTGTACAAGGAAAGGCATCATGTTCAGTTCTTCGGTCGTGGAAACGTGGCAGGTATGTACATATGTCTAAGACTAGGCCTCTTCTAACTTTTCTGTTTACTTTTCTGTTTCTAGGCATAGACATCAAGGAGCAAAAGCGAACACAGAGTAAATTTTATGGCGACCTACTAGAGAAAAGGCGTACCGAAGCCGAGAAGGAACAAGAGAAAGTGCGCTTAAAAAAAGTCAAGCGAAAGGAAGACAAACAAAAATGGGACGACCGTCATTGGTCGGAAAAGGATCACGATGAGATGACCGAAAGAGATTGGCGTATATTCCGCGAGGACTACAACATTACAATCAAAGGAGGCAAAATACCTAATCCCATTCGCAATTGGAAGGAGTCAGGTTTCCCCAAAGAGATCATTGAAATCATCGATAACGTTGGCTACAAAGAGCCCACGCCCATTCAACGGCAAGCCATTCCAATCGGTCTACAGAATCGCGACATCATTGGTGTTGCTGAGACAGGTTCTGGTAAGACATTGGCTTTCCTCATTCCACTATTGTCATGGATTCAATCGCTGCCGAAGATTGAACGTCTGGAGGACGTAGATCAAGGTCCGTACGCCATCATTATGGCTCCAACACGTGAATTGGCACAACAAATCGAAGAGGAAACTATCAAGTTCGGCCAGCCTCTCGGTATTCGGACAGTTGTTGTGGTCGGTGGTCTGTCAAGGGAGGAGCAAGGGTTCCGTTTGCGTTTGGGTTGCGAAATTGTAATTGCCACCCCAGGTCGTCTCATAGATGTCTTGGAAAATCGATATTTGGTACTCAATCAGTGCACGTACATTGTACTCGACGAAGCCGACAGAATGATAGACATGGGTTTCGAACCGGACGTGCAAAAAATCCTCGAATACATGCCGGTGACGAATCTAAAGCCTGACTCCGAGGAAGCAGAGGATGCAAGCAAGCTTATGGAGAATTTCTACTCAAAGAAGAAGTACCGTCAAACTGTGATGTTTACAGCGACAATGCCTCCAGCAGTCGAACGACTGGCGAGATCCTATCTACGAAGACCTGCCACGGTGTACATCGGATCGGTGGGCAAGCCGACAGAACGTACAGAGCAAATAGTCTACATGATGGGCGAAAATGACAAACGCAAGAAACTCATGGAGATCCTCTCGCGAGGCATCGAACCGCCGGTTATTATTTTCGTCAATCAAAAGAAGGGCGCTGATGTTCTGGCCAAAGGTCTCGAGAAACTTGGTTACAATTCGTGTACTTTGCACGGTGGCAAAGGGCAAGAACAGAGAGAGTACGCCTTGGCCGCACTTAAGAGCGGTGCCAAGGACATGCTTGTGGCCACTGATGTCGCTGGTCGTGGTATCGATATCAAAGACGTTTCATTGGTCATCAATTACGACATGGCGAAGTCGATTGAAGATTATACCCATCGTATTGGTCGTACTGGTCGTGCGGGTAAAACTGGTATGGCCATCAGTTTTGTCACCAAAGACGACAGTCAACTGTTCTATGATCTGAAGCAGTGCGTCATGGCTAGCCCTGTTTCTGTATGTCCACCGGAATTGATGAATCATCCAGATGCCCAACACAAGCCAGGCACAGTGGTGACAAAGAAACGAAGGGAAGAGAAAATATTTGCTTAGAATGCGTGCAAGAAACCTAAACTTATAGTTAACGATGAAAAGAAATAAAAAAAAACATCTATTTTGTTGTGAAGCCTTTTGTTTTATTTCGAATTTATTTGATTTATTGATTTTCAAACAACAATGTGGCCTGTAGTCGATGATTCGAAAGAGATTAATGACTTTCGTTTGTGTTTCTGATACTCGAAGAGTAAAATACTTATCGCATGCTTTTCAAGTGCGCCACCTGGTGCGAACTAGTTCTTTACCAAGAAATGCAACGTTCCTCAAATAGACCCTTCTACAAGAAATGAGAGCAACCTTGTGTTTTCTACTTGAGTCTTATTTTGGACAGAAAACTTACTTAGAATGCCAATACTCTTGAACGCTTTAACCAGAGCCAGTGCTGATGCGACCACACGCTTCGCTACACCTAACGATGCCGCTAGATGTTGTCGGTAGGTAATAAGCGCGTCTTAAGCTGAAGTAAAATGTTGAAATAAAACAAAAATTGACGAATGAGTAAAACTTATTGTATTCCAGTAGGAAACAAAGGCAATTAGGGAAGTCCTGTTCGGCTTGGGTGCAGTGCAAAGGATATATTTGCACGAATAAGCCTGTTGGGTGCCAGGCCACAAAAAAACTTTACTCTTTCGAGCATCGTCGAATTTTTAGAAGACAAGACGGGGTTTATGATACAACTTGCTGCTTGTAAACTTTTGCTAAGGCTTATCGGGGGAATCGAAGAATATAATTTTGTACAGAATCTTCATAAAGTTGTGACCAAATATGTCTTGAACTAAGTGCAGACTTTTAAAGGTTCCTGTTCAGTTGTTTAAACGCTTATAACCGCTCAGGAGTAACTTGTTAGCCTTGTGAGTTTAATGTTATATTGGAAGCCCATGACAAGAAATATATATGCACCCCCTTTTCATCTACTTCAAAGTCGTCTATTAAATTTATCTGTACAGAGTTTCCTAAACAAATAAGGTGATGTAGCTCTTATACAAGCAGCAAAAGAGACTACTACATACATTTGGCGAAGAGGCATGGTTTCCTTGAAAGGTAGATGGTAAAGTCCCGACTACTGTGCATGTAATCTTCGGATGACAGAAAAGAGAACCCATTTCCTAGTTATTTATTTATTTATTTTCAACTTTAGTTCTTGAGTATAAATCTGTAGAACCCCGATATGACTGCAACCAAGAAAACACCACCTAAAGTAAATAGTAAATAAATTGAAAATATACTAAAAGAAAAAGATTTATTTATTTATTTTGATCTTACAAACTTATACACACGTATACTTATACGTTCTATATTTGGGTTCATTTCGGCCATGAGCCTATACGCTTTCTTCCTGCAGAAAATCTGGAAAGACTAGAAATAACAGGGAGGCAATAGACTAGCCTTGAAGACACTTTTATTTTAAATGAGTTAAGACCTAAAGGCTATTTAGGAAGGCTGAAAAAACGACAGGGCAAGAACCTGGAACAATACTGCATGCCTAAGACAAGCTGAGAAACTACTGAGATCCTACAACCGGAAGAGAGCTCTAGAGGAAACTATTCTCATCTAGGCTAAGTAAGAGTGCATGACCCTCAAATACAATTCCAAAGGAATTTTAAACGAAGAGGTGCTCTAGCAAGGGACAAACCAACTGAATATTATTTAGGAAAATCAAATGAACACGATCATTGAACCAGTCCCAGTAGACATATTCGTATAACAATTTTTTCCCAAATTTGTTTTTCTGAGTCTATCTCTTTTTGGGATCTTGAACCTAGTCCAAGTTTTTCGGTATGAAATTGGGGCTAAGAGCAATAATAATTCAACTGATTTACTGCACCACACTCAGTCCGATATTAAAAATATGCATCGTTAGTATGGTGGGAAAAAAGCAACCCCCTTTAAGCTAGCATTCCGGAACGTAGGGATTAGAAATTGTCACTCTGAGCCAGTCTCCATGCACTAGACCTGAATCTTTTTATAGTTTACCAAACAACCACATAAACATACAACTACATTAGTGGAATAGGATACATTCTGGGAAAGACCAACGAATTTCCAGTCGAAACCCACCACCTTTTTATCGACTTTAAAGTCGCTTATGGCAGCATTCATCGTATTGGGCTCTACCAGGCGATGACCCAATTCGGGATACCGTCAAAACTTATCCAAATGTGTCGCGCAACGCTGAAAGACAGGCGATGCTCTGTGCAACTTGGAAACAACTCTTCGGAGCTCTTACAAACGTGCACCGGATTCAAACAAGGAGATGCACTGTCATGTGCAGGGCAGGTGTCAACACGGAAGGCACCGCCCCACTGCTGGGCTACGCAGACGATATTGACATCATCGGAAGATCCCGGCAAGCTGTCGTAGAGACGTTTACGGCTATAGATGGCAGGCGAGTTGGTCTTTAAGTGAACGAGGACAAGACGAAGTATATGTTATCAATGAACAAAAATTAAAAACGTTTATAGAACGCTTATCTTCCCACTCCTGCTGTATGGAGCCGAGTGCTAGACGATAAGTAAGAAAGCCGAGCATCTTTTTAGCGAAAAATACTTCCTCGGATATTAGTTCCCTTATGCGAAGGTCAAATGAAGAAGGAGATACAACCGCGAACTCTATGAGCTGTGCCAGGATGTGGATATAGTCCAAAAAGCTAAGATACAAAGACTTGTTAACAAGTGGAAAAATTCTAAGGCAACAATAGTTATTTTTAGTTTTTTTACGAAGTAAAAAAGACCATTGGTAGCAAATTGCATTTACACATTTAAACTACAAAACAATTGAAAGAGATTGACATACCCACAGCAATACAACGGGCCTATTCCTGGTGTAAGTACATCCTCATCGAGGAGCGATTTCAACCAACTAGCCATTGAGATTACTGTTGATTACCTAAGAACTTATTTAAATGGTGACCTCAAAAAGTAACTTCAAAACTCCATTGAACAACTGCAACAGTACAAGTCCCAAAATCTATTTTCAAACCATTTAGTCTGTCCTATAAGCGAAGAGATTTCGTAGAAGACATTTTGATACGAATTTCAAAATTCAATGAGACAAGACTATTATCGATTCCCTTCGGATTCTGTGATAACATTTTTTTCGGATTCGTAGCGTAGAAGAATTTCTTAGATTTGTTACGACGGATTCTGTAATAGAGGTGAATATTTTTTTTGCTTCTTTGAAAAATGCATTTATTTTAGCTAATTATACTTTTGATTTACTTTATTTCACAATAAATTAATATTTCCTAACATTTACAACAGTCTTTGAATTCTTTCTTACAATTATTTGTAACTAAAACTAATTTTATGTACACTTGTGATGGAGCGCTCCCTCAATAGTCCCTCCGCAGCAGAGTCATCAGATCCCCAATATAGGTCTGTGCCATTTGTAGCGTTTCAAACTTTGACAGCTTACGATCGTTTCCCAATGACGGTACAACATCCCTCAACTTGTCGAAAGCATCATTCAAACTGTTCATCCGACGACGTTCGCGAGCATTCGCGGCTAGACGGCGTTTCTTTAATACCTCCACACTACAATCAGGATTTGAATTGCGATACAAATCTCTGTGTTTCTGCAATTTCGATTTTTGTTTTACACTCTGAGGCTGATCATTCATCGTCCAGTGCTTTGGGCCTGATGATGTTTGATAAGAATCCAAGATCTCATACTGATAGTCGGGGCTCACTTCAAAACACATATCGGACATGTTTGTGTCCGATAGACTGTCGCTGTAATCGAAATGATAAATTTCGAAATCTCCCTGTCGTTGGGAAGGATTCACGTAATATTGTTCACTGTATCCGGACATCATTTTACTGAAAGTGTTCGCACTGCAATCGATCGATGTTGACTGACGATCCGGTAAAATCCTTGGGCGTATTTATTTGATTCTGCCAGATCGGGAGGAAGACGGTCCTTTTTGACCTGGATTACATATTTCTTTCTCTTCTTTTCCTCTTTTTGGCGTCAAGGTAAAAGGATGGAGTATTCTCTTAACCAGAGATCATCATAAATGACTTGTGGTCGAACCGTTTAATTTTGTTTTCTGCTTTTTTTTGTTCTCTATCTTGTTACTTTTGTTATGTTCTTTGCTTTGTTCGTATTCTTTTTTTTTTTTGATATTTTTGAGGACGATTGAGGTAGTTGCGGTTTTTTGAAAATTTTGGGAAGACTTTCGCTTTTTTTAAGGGAATGAGTTAGCTGCAGAGTATTCTTCACACAAGTGCAAAAGAATATTAAATATATAATACTTTCTAAAGATGTGACATGAATAATTCCAGAGATCGATTGGGGGCGTAGGTAGGTACTCGTGTGGATTACCGATAATTACTTTGGATGCTGATTTTTGTTTCTCAGGGATTGAAGAAGTTGGTGGGAGAGAAGTAAATCGTTGGGCAGAAATTTTGGTACTTTTATGGAAGCACAAATCGTAGGGGACATTATCTTTATAGATGTACAATTTAAACATAAACGTTGTCTTGACTAGACCGTGACCATAGAGGACAATCCGTCACTGAGTAAAATTTCATTACAAACTTTTGTTATGACGCACTTTCGCAAAATTTTTGGTATGATTTTATATTGATTCGCGTTTCTATACAAGTCATTCCGAATCTATACCTCATCGCGTATGGATTATGAATGCCACAATTGCTCTATGTAATTTCTGCGAGCAACACGGTCCGTGTGCTATATTCTGAAGACAAACGTTACGTGACACAAAACTCCATAATTTGAGACTCGAAGCCTCTGCCAATCGAGTAGAGAAGTAGCGAATCTCATTAAACAAGCATCGGTTCGCAGTTTGAGCTGCGAAATCATAAATTGCCACAAAGATGGTGGTTTTGTTTTCTTTGGTGACTCTTCACGAGGACATGTGCTAAGTCTTATGTTTCTTGTTAGCGATTTGCATTTCCTATTGCCAGCAGTGCCACTTTTCGCATTGATTTTTTGGATAACGAAAATGAAGGGATTTCGATCAATGGCCGGGAGATATGCCAAATAAGTGGCCCGATTTATTGATAAAACTTGTCGGAGCTGTAGATGAACAACACTTCACAGAGTTGGCGCTAAATAAGCAAACCAAAGTACTTATAGAGGAATGGAAAAACAAAGTGAATTGCCTCAATCGAGCGAAGTCGTCCAATGGATTGGCCAAGCTCAAGCGGGTCCCCGGGTTTGGTTCAAAGACTCTGCGGGCCTGAGCGTCGGTATCTATTCGCTCTACATGTTCTAGTCCTCCAATCAGACATCCAATAAGCAGTTTTTTGAATAGGTCGCTGTCGCTGTACAGCTCGTTTAGTTCGTCGTTGAATCTTCTCCTCCAAGATCCGTCAACGCAAACGGGAACGAATATCTTAGAAAGAATTTTTCTATCGAAGCGACCGAGGGTATCTTCATCCGCTTTTAATAAATTCCATGTTTCAGCACCGTAAAGCAGGAGTGGAATACAGAGTCTTTTTAGTTCTTCGAGATAAGGCTTTACTGTTCAATTGCTTTATTAGCCCGAAAGGTCTAAGGTCTGGAAAAGTTATCTCACAGCGCGGGGAAAAGGCGTAAATGTCCTTAGTGGCCGGAAAGATTTCCTTTGTCTTGTTTCAGTTCAAACCTAATTATAAATCAGAGTCTGAGTCTCAACCTGTCAAAATGTACAAAACTAAGCAACTGAGTCTGAGTTTCGGCTTAATTATCGCGGCGCTGATTCCCATACGTTTTCTAAGGCTTATTCAGACTCAGAAGCATGCCAAATACCTTAGCGCTTAAGCTGACAAAGTTAGCACGAGATTAAAAATATGAACTTAAGCTTTAAAATCTATTTCTTAAGTATCCATATCGCTGCCATTGCAAGATACGATCTAAGTCAATTTTGCTCTTGCTGGTATTTCATTTTCCCCGAAAATCCTCATCCCTTACCAATAACCATGACTAAAACATACAAATGATATAACATTTCACACGATCTGTAACACTTGTGAAGTGAAATAACAATTGCCACGCGACTACAGTATCTTTTGCAAAAAAGAACTGATCTCCTTGAATATTTCTGTGAAAAATCCTTCGCTCACAACACATGTGAAAAGATAATTACAGGCTCCCTAAATACTGTTACACCCACAATGCTGTCAAAATTCAATCTGAAAGGAAACCGCATCGCATAGTCAAGGATTAGCCGCACAATCGTGTGATATCACACGTACCTGAGCGAAAACGCTGATTTTGAAAAATACTTCTTGTCAAAATAGATACAATGAACGTATGATACCCTTCGTAACGAAGAGGTATTGGAAATCTAAATATTTCGAAAGATGCTCGCTTACGTGAACTACGAACTGACACTTGTAGTAGGTGTCCTTTGAACAAAAATAGGCGGAAGCATTGTAGTTGATGTGAAAAGTTCATGACAGGATCATTATGCGGTCGCCTTTTGTTGTTGCAGAATTGTTTGCCAGGATTAAACGATAAAGAATAGGCTGTATTATAGATCGATATATTGCACAATGGATAATGGCGCTTGATTGGCATTGGAATAAAAAGTCTATTGTCGTGGCATGTAACAAAGGGATACGATACTTTGTGGTATTGGTTGTTATTGTCATGCAATTCGAATTGGCAAATTTCATGGAAATTTTCTTGCAAATTCTTCTGTTCATTTGGAGTATTATCTATTGTAAAATTACAATATATTAGTATTCAAGTCAACAATGGAGTTATATACTGTAATTACCTTAATTTTGGAATTTTTAGTATACATACATATGTATAAGTAGTTTTTTGAGGTATGTATTCATAAATACCTATACAGTGTGTTTTACATTTGAATACTTAGTTTAAAACTATTCAAATTCGGACATCAAAGGGGAAATGAACACCCCTATACTGAGGATTCAGAGCGCGGGTGTTGTCGAAAAGGGGAAAGAGGAATAGGGGATGTACCGGTCCAAGCTGGCCTTGAATGTTTAAAGGCTGTTATAACGAGGACACACTGAGCCTGCAAGATCATTCCACATAATGAATGTGTCGTTCGGCTAATGAACGAATCTCTGTATTTGACAGAGCATTCGAAGCATAGTCTTGAGGGTGAACTGTTGTGCATCGGGTAAATTTTTGAATAGGGGTAATGCAGTTGGATATTTTGTATATTGGTAGTAAAAGCGATAAAAAGGATAGGGAAAGACATGAGACATTTCGTCTATGTTCTAGGGAGACTATGGAATTCGAAATGACTGTACTGAACTCTAAGTGCAAAACAATCTCAACCGATGGCGGTCCAAAACTGGAGATAACCAGCCGAATATGCAAAGCTAAATCTGCGTTCAGGATGCTATCCACAGTTTGGCGTAGTAACGCCAACGTTGAATCGGCTCTACTATTTGGATGTGGTACCTGGAGGGTGACCACCACTATATCACGAGTAAGCTGCAAACGTTCGTCCATAGGTGCGCACCTGAACGGAAGTGGATTAGTCACACTCTCCGAAAGGGTGACAGATACATAGCGAACCAAGCGATGCAATCGAACCTGCTTACTCAGAATGGCAGGATACGTGGCGGTCCTAAGAGTACGTGCCGCAGAACAATCGAGAAGGAAGTATGGCAATTGAGAAAATGTTTGGGAGAACTGAGGCACATTTCCAGAAACCCAGCACACAAGGGGATAAAGGACATAAGTAAGTAAGTAAAACGGTCGTAGGTGCATCATGTGAGCGTTGTTTTCCAGCTTTGAGCCGATGAATACCTTATAAATTGAAGCCAGATCAGTCGGGTAAAGTATTTCTTGCTTAAGGAATCCTGGACATTTTGCAGCGTTTTTAGCTACCTCGAATATGTGATCATTCCATCGGATAATGGATACACATACCAAGGATGCAAGTCTTTCGGTTTCCGCGATGAAAGTAGCATTCATGGTTCCACTTGAGTGATAGGCATTAGACGGCATTGCGTTTTGGATGCATTAAATTCCACTCATTTGGTTGATATTTTTGAAAGATTATACTCTTCAGATCGCGATTTAAGGGGTTTACCCTCTAACTCTACGACTGAAGATTAGGGACATGAGTTTGAGAACATATATGAAAAACGTAGGCTACTGTCATCAGAGGAGGAATGCAGTGGAATATGGACTCCAGAGCTTGTTTAGTCCTGATAGGTAATTAGTAGGCGTCATGATTAATTTTCCAGAACAGAATAACAGTCAACTTAGCAAACTTTTTCTTATGATCTCATCACCATTGAGTGTCAGACAAAGGTCTTTAGCAGAACTGCTATAAGAAAGTTTTAAAAATAATTTACTTTTCCTTCTTCTTGTTCTTCAAGTCCCCATTTGCTGTTAGGCGTCGGTGTAGCCTCGGGATATCCAATTAAGTCGGTCCGAGCTCTCTCTTATCTCTGCCAGGGTTCTGCCCCTCATCCTTCCTACATCTTGGATGCGATCTTCTCAAGTTTTGTGGGGCCTTCCTCTCGCTGCATTGCTTTCCGTTCTCATTTCCAGTACCTGTTTCGCTTTTCTTGACTCGTCCACCCGATGTACATAGATGTCCGAACCATTTTAGCTGTCTTTCCTCGATTTCTTGTAGAATCGACTTCTTTTGCCCTACTTCTGTACGTATTCTTTCATTTCTGACGACATCTCTCCTGGTTTTTCCTGCGACCCTTCGTATGTACTTCATTTCTGTTGCCTGGAATTTACTCAGGTCTTTTTCTAACATCTAGTGCGCAGGGCAGGTGTCAACACGGAAGGCACTATCTTTCACAAATCCGTCCAACTGCTGGGATACGCAGACGATATTGATATCATCGGAAGATCCCGGCAAGCCGTCGTAGAGGCATTTACGGCCATTGATGAGCAGGCGAAACGAGTTGGTCTTGAAGTAAATGAGGATAAGACAAAGTATATGTTATCAACAAACAAAAATTTATCTGTCCAAAACATTGGGCAGAACGTCACTGTTGATAGCTATAATTTCGAGGTAGTTAAGAAGTTCACCTACCTCGGAACAAATATTAATCCTACAAATGACACCTTTGTAGAGATCCGACGAAGAATAACCCTAGCAAACCGCTGCTACTTCGGTTTGGCGAAACAACTGGGTTCAAAACTCCTAACTCGACAGACCAAATTAATGCTCTACAGAACGCTCATCTTACCAGTCCTGCTTTATGGAGCCGAGTGCTGGACGATAAGTAAGAAAGCTGAGCAAATATTGGGCACCTTCGAGCGTAAAATACTCCGTCGGGTATTAGGTCCCTTATACGAGGAGGGCGAATGGAGGAGAAGATACAACCGCGAACTCTATGAGCTGTACCAGGATGTGGATGTAGTCCAAAAAGCCAAGATACGCAGACTACATTGGCTCGGCCACATCGAGCGAATGGACAACAATGCTCCAGCCAAGAGGATCTTCGAATCCCAGCCCCCAGGTTCGAGACGGCGAAGAAGACCGAACCTCCGGTACAAAGACCAAGCTGTCGCGGATGCCAGAAAACTTGGTCTTCACAACTGGAAGCAGCGTGCTCGGGACCTCAGAGGATGGAAGGCAACGATGTCTCAGGCAGGGACTCTACAAGGGTCGGGAGCCCTTTAAGTAAGTAAGTAGTTTTTCTAACATCGGAAGATACTCAGTACCATACAGTGCTATTGGTATTATAACCGTGTTGTAGAGCTTGAGTTTTTGTTTTTTTTCAGCTCGTGAAAGTGACGGTGTTTATGAAATATTCTAGGATTTTTGAACTGAAGTTTATCTTAAATGAACAGCGAAATAGGATCTAAGCAACTAAATGTCACCTCTATGCCTATACAAGGTTGAATTATCCTATGAAGAATTACTCTATAATGCATGCTTATCTTTCTATTAGAAAGTTTCGAAGAAAATCCTGCTTTTTAAAAGTCCTATGTGCGCTTTTCGTTACAGATTCCTTGTTTTCAGCTCATGAAATGACACAATTCGAAAACTCCTAAAAAAATCCATTGCATGCAGTATCCTTGTTGTTTGTTTGGGTCATAACGGAATATACAACCATGACAAAATACTCCTTTATAAACACCATCTACCTAAGTAGCACATCGCTACCCAGTGAATACATAAGCAACACAAGTATCCATTTGTACAATAAACATTTCTGAATGAGCGCTGCGATAGCACGCTCTTCTTATTTTTACAAGTCTATTTAAGAAGTGTTACGAAAGATAAGAAAACTCATAAATGTCATAGATAATTGTCAACAGTTCCTTACTGTATTTTATGAGATGCTCATTGAGATTTGGTGCATGCCCCAGGTAAGGAAATAAATATCATCATGGAGTCAAACTGAGTAGGTAGATTGATCAAGAGATTCAGTACGGACAGCTTCTGAGAATTTTTATCAATAGGATTTCAGTATTCATCCGCAATTAAGGATGGGGTAAACGGTAATAAATTTTGTTAATGGAGTAATTAGGTTAAGACCTTGTTGACCAAATAATGTCATTCTGAGATCGTGATAGTTCTGAAACGTGCTAAAATATAGACATCATTCGACGTTCTGCTGTCTAGCTATTGGTCTGTATCTGATTTCGGAAAGTGTTTGATTTGAAATGTTCTAGGAATAACGTAAGGATGGATCTTAACTATGAGTCGATAGTGAGTAGATGAATTATATCATCGTAGTTTTTGTATAGGTCGTGGCTGATTAGTTAGTGCTGTTGAATGTTTCAACTCCTTCCGAAAGATGGTCCTTAATTACTGCCGCATTGAGGGGTCCTTTAGTCTGTCTATGTTGCATCTGGAAATTTTTGCGTCATCATAAGATCTTCGAATTGCAGTAGTGCGTAGTCTGAGACTAGCTACAAAATTACATGGTGATCTCGCACAATTCCCACATCTGCGCTTCCTCTGTTTCGGACGTCCAGCAGACTTGCTTGCCTGTCGTTAGAAACCTAAGTCAGTTAGGTGGCGACATTTGTCCTCAAACATGGTGCCACCTATAACAAGAGGATTGGCATTGCAGAAATCCATAAAACTTTCACCGTTGTCATTGCGATTGCCTATTCATGCTTCCCGATAACAACCTTGAGCCGTTCGTTGTCACTTCCTACCTTGGCATTCAAATTTCCCAAATTTTTTATAGAAGGTCTCCTTTACCTCTTCAGACGAGATCTCAGTTGGAGCGTAACACTGGTTGATTCTGATGCGGCGTACTCTAGTCCGGAATCTAGCCGCGATAATCCTATCGCCATTAGGCTTCTACGATCTGTTGGTGTTAATAGTAAGGCCACACCGTATCCTCGTCGGCTTCCCCCTGGTCATTCGGAATAGAGCAGCACAGTGTTTCGCGTTGGTATTGTCTTGCTTCTAACTGTCTTGATTCGCTAATCCTTAAGATGTCTAGCCTAAATCGCATGAATTCTTTCTCTAGTTGGAGGCATTGTATGGCCCTTCTTTTTCCGAAGCAAGGAGTGCTTCACATTCCAGAATCCTATCTTTAGCTGGGTACAATAATCACTACGTCACCCAGACTAGAAAACGCTAGACCGTTTCCGCTTGCAAATTTCGTCTTTATGCATAAGGATTTATACATGTAGTTGCCGCAGGATCATCACGATGAGGTAAAGCAAGCACTACACCACGAACTTGATTGTTGTGTTACTGCCCCAAACCATGTTTGAAACAGTCAGCAGTTTCCCGATCAACCGCAATGCAGACTCCTAAAGAGGCATTCTGTGTATCGCTGAATAAATTGGTTCGCGACGACCACACCGACATATTTTTTGTCGCGTTCGCTTGTAAGTATCTACAGTTCTACTGGTTTTCTGTATAATCATGGCGTGCGACTAAATGAGAGCGCAGAAAAAGATTGCATTGGTCTAAAGGTTTCAGATGTAAATAGTTTTAACCCTCATTTTTCATTCCAATATTGAAATATGTATGTGTATTACTTCCTTTATATTACATCCTTCAGCTTATACCCATCAATACACACACTCAAGAAATCTCTTCCGTATTTCAATTTAAATCGTAGGCGGAGGTAAAGTAAGTCAAACAAGAACCCGAGGGCGGAACTGCTGGGCGTTTTTCGGTAAAAAAAATAAAAACAAAACAACTCCCTCACGGATATAAGGATCTCCGGAAAATCAAATGATTTACAAGCGCCAATATTTCTCCTGTGTGAAAAAGAGAGTATCTTACGAAATTCCTTTCAAAATATCATAGATAGAATGTACCTATGCAACTTGACTGATTAGGTTTAGCTAATTGAAAAAAAATTATACACAGGAAACCGAGTCCTACCTTTTTCTTTCCTGCTTCCTTTAATAAATCGCCGAACATTTTGAATTTCCGAGGACATAACAACTTAAAAGACACTTAAGAAAAGGCAAACAAACAAAACCCACAATGTGGTTAATGTTTCTCTGGGGTTGTCCTGTGCCAATCAAAACGGCACAATTACTTGGCTGTGAGTTTACTATACAAATAAATATCTCGATTGGGATTCATGAAGGTTGTACCTAAACTTTGAGAACAGTTAATTTTCAGTGAAGCACTTACATACAAAGGAAGCAAGCACTTCTTAGGAAATTGTAATTAATAATTTGTGGTGACCAAAGTGAGTAGCAGGAGATTCATTTGTACTGAGGTTTGAATGAAAGTACCAAAACTTATCGGCAAATATATCACGTGAACATTTATATGCAGTTCTGTATCGATCACTTGTTAGAGTCTTACAAACATACTGCATATGTATGTAGAAGGACACTGGGCGTGCTTGAATATTTGTACTGCGGTGAAATAGTAATTAGGTGTTATTGACAGAAATAAAAATGCAAGTATTCTTACATTGCGTGGTGGTCACCTCCTTTTGTTTCCGAACAATAGTTCATTGTTACGAATGCATAAATAGATATCCCGACAAGAAGAGTTATCATTAAGTACTGGCATGAGTAGTACATTGCATCAATGTAAAAATTGCGTGCTGGCGAAGTATGTCAGCTGCGTAAATATTTTGCATTTGCTTACCACAATGGTAATTATAAAAAAATAATAAAACTCTTCAATATAAAAAAGTATTGTACCTATGTACATGTGCATAGCTTTATGTAATGTACGCACTTTTTTCGGTGTGGGTGTCATGATACTGTTGGGCAATTATATTTCATTCGAAATCCAATCACTGGACACTTTTCACATTTGGAAATGAGAAAGAGGGCTCTAATTGTTGATGTGCATTTGCTATGTATTGTGCAAGTATATTCTGACGATTTTGAGGCCTCTACAAAGCCTACGCGCCATCGTGCGCCATTTCTGGAAATGTGCCTTAGCTCTCCCTAACTCTTTCTCAGTTGCAGTGCTTCCTTCAGGATAGTCGAGGTGCTTGAGTTCAGATGTAAGAGTCTATCGAATTTCTCCATTCCCTGTTGATAAGACCGCATTCAGCACATCGCTAGTAGTATTGATGAAAGAATGAAGCCTAGCCGAACCTCACTTTGCACTTGGAATTCCTCAGACATCATTCTTCTATGTAAGAGGTGATATGTGGACCCATCATATGTAGCCTTGATAATTGCTATTAGTTTATCAGGAATGCCTCTCTCTCTCGAAAATTTGTCGATTTTAAAATCGACAGCAGGTGAATTAGTGATCGATACTCAAAACACTGCTCGATGATGATCCACAAGGTGTTGACGTGGTCGTCACAGGAAGATCCAGATCGGAAACCTGCTTGCTTGACGCCGAGTGTGTCTTCAAGATGTTCCTTAATTCGCTTCAGGATGATTCTGCTGCCAGATACCTCTCCAGTTTTCACACTGCATTAAATTGCTTTTTTAAGGGAGCTTAACGATCATTCCCTTCTTCCACTCTTGGCTTCCCATGTTCTCCCGACTAGTGGAAACAGTGGCTCGGTTGATGCCGTTGGTGCAGCTTGAAATAGCTCCATTTCGGATGGTGACGATTATGGGGAATAAGAATAAATAAAGAAGTTTTTTTGTTGAAATATTGCAAGAAGATTCACATTTCCTAGGGACTGACTGGACTTCGCGGAAAGTGCCTGGAAAGGAATTTAAGGATTTCTTCAGCTATAGGGGGGCTGCCAATATAAATATACTGTGCCACATTCTGGGTCTCTTCAGGCAGGTGGTCGGCTTTACGTGTAACAGTCTTATAAGTGCGAGCAGTTTTCTAATTCATGTATGTATAACAACGATTTATCGAACGTACTATACCATCCCTATGCTGATATTGCGTTGACAGTTTTCCGAATAAAAAAGAAAACAAAGTGGATTTTGTAATTACTCGATCGTTCACCTGCCGCAATGTTTTGTTCCGTTGACGGATGCAAGAATTCTACTAGAACTAAGAATAAAGACAAAAAAGTGACCATTCAATACTTTTCTTTCCCTGAAGACCCGGAGTTATCGAGAAAATGGTTGGAATTTTGCAAAACAAGCAGCGATTTCAATACAGACAAAGTGAGGATATGCAGCGACCACTTTACCGCCAAAGATTTTGAACGAAATCTCAAATTTGAAATGGGTAGGTCCTCGAAAGATGTAGTGTTCTGCTTACTTAAATGTGAAACTTTTACTCAAAGGATTTACCAAAAAGAATATATTGAAACTCAAACCGGGAGTCGTACCGTCTGTATACAATCAACAAGTACATGTAGCTTCTGATAAGGTGGATGATACTGCGAAGCAAATTGAAGAGTATCGAGAACAAATGTGAGTAAAACAAATAAAGATTGCTGGGGAAAGGGGAGAGGTATTAGCATTTTTTTCATAAGTTAACATGTGTGCCTAATTTCGACTGTTAACTTTGGGACCAATTCAAACTCCCCAATGTTATCAAGACCCTATAACCATTTATAATTTAAACCGTTACAAAACAGATAGAGAAGCTTGTTGAGTAGCTTTCCCATTACCCTTGGTGGTTTGTTAGAAGAGAATTCACCTAAAATTTTCAAAATATACTTCAAGTATATAAAATTCATTTGTCTAATCATTAAATTTTAGCGAAAAAATGCAACAGGAAAACTATCGACTGCGACTGAATGAAGAGAAACTCCAAAAGACTATAAAAACCCTGAACACACAATTATCTAAAGGCCAATGCCAGTATAAACATCTTGAGACGCGGCTTAAAACTTTATTCACTGATGCACAAATCCACAAACTAAAAAACGAAGGCAAGCGAGTAAAATGGTCAAAGACAGACATAACAAAAGCGTTAGCTTTGTATACGGCAGGTAAAGACGCATATATAATGCTGAAAAGAGATCAATTTCCACTGCCAGCGGTGAGAACGCTACAGCGTTGGACACAAAGGAATGATCCAAAGGTTATGGACTTTGAGATAGATGCATTGGAAGAGGAAATGCAGTCAGCCGGAGAAGAAGATGATAGTCCAAAGAACTTAGCTGTAGAAATTGTCAAAGCCTGTGATTACGGTGACCATTCTTATTTTATTTACAAGGATAGTGCTTGATTTGAAGTCTCTGCAATTTGTTTGTTATAAATTCCAAATTGTTTACGTTTAATTAAACAAATATTTTGTGATAACGTTTGTTGTATTTTTGTTCTTTACTCGGTCTCATATTGTGTTATGTAAAAAGGCGGACGCATCGCTACTAAACTCTATCGTCACTTCAGTGCGTCGGCAGTCAGCTTTGAGGCCTTTTTGACCTAATCAGTGTTCTTGCGTGAGTTTGCTTCTACTGATCATTGCATTGGTCTTGATTTAGATTGTTTTTTTCTGCATTGTACAACTTCCCGAATCAAAAACATGCCAGGAATTTGATTTCTCTCAACAAGTTGCACATTGGCATCACTGGCCACTATCTAACAGGCAAGCACACTACAAGGCTAGACCTTTTTGCAAACGACTCCTACAGAACCTGTATAGATGATGAAGAGGAGAAGACTATTCCTCAGCTTCTCTGTGTCTGTTCAGGTCTCTTTCTCTACTATAACGAGTTAGATGATCTTTAAAATGTACACCTAAACAGCATCTGCGCTTAAAATGATTCTGATGATTTGCAAAACCTTCTTCCCTGTAGTAATTTGAAGCAAACACTTGCCTAACAAATCAGATTCAATTTTTTTTTCGCTTAGTGTTTGCTCTATATATCATTCACCGGTGTTTAATAAAAAAAATTAAACTAAAACATTACAATTTCCACAAGAATAAAAATAATTATTTAACAGAACAAAAAAGGAGAAGAGAAGAAACGTTCAAGTGCTTTGAATACTACATCATGGGACACTGGGGATTAGCTGCAGCAGCAGGATCCAATGCTGTCATATCGGTCAACTCTCCTACGATCTCCTCTGGTGGTTGGCCGTATTCTTGCAGTTTGCGCATGTCTTCCATAACTAGTTTGTAATTTTCACGTTTTTCTTTGGGCGTTTCATCGGGTTTCTGTGCTTCCAAACGATTGCAGATAACCTTGTACAGATCAAGTTGTTTCTCGTATCTAAATGAAAAAAATGATTATTTATTGAAAATTTTAATATAATAGCCTTTACCTTTCTTTATCACTTGGGCTAATTTTATCGCCGTTTTCTTCGAGGTATTTTGGATACTTTTCTAGCAAATCTTTAATTCCTGGCAACAGAATTTCAGGCGAAAGCAAACTTTGCATCATACCTTCCATAAATGGCAGGAAAGGGTTCTCATCACTCTCACCACCCTGTTAAAAGAATTTAATTGGTGATTAGGGAAGTGGATATCGTCAAGGTTATAAAAAATAGTTCCACATTTTTGCGTGTATTTTTTTTTTTATGATTGATAGTAACGTCCTATTGAATTCCAGATAATATACTGTTGCATGGAAGGAGAGAATATTTATGTCTCCCAGTGTAATAAAAAGAAGCGCAATAAAAGTGGACATAAATGTGTTTTCAAAAGATAATATGAAGGGAGCTTCCCTTCTAAATGTAAAGAAGGAATGCGTGCTCTTTGAAGTAGAAAGGTCACTAGCGAGCGATACCCAGAAAATACAAAATCAATGGAGAAGTACTGGTGTCTACCGGTTAGGTGATAGCACCTAAAATGCTCCTTCTGCTTCCATCTACAAATGAAATCAAACGGAAGATTCGTCAGACATAATTATTCGCCTCGGTCGTCAAAGAAATGGTGAAGTACTATTTTCTTGAAAATGGTGGCCAGGTACAAAGTTTCTTTCTCGTTTAAAATCCTGGTATCCGGCAATTTCTGCACAAATCGCTTGAGAGCGTATGCATGTACTTAGATCCTACTTTTGTTCCACCATCTCGCAGGATGTGTTGCATCAGAAACTACTCAAAAGATGGTAAAATGGACAATACACAGCAAAACATTGCGATACTATTTTTTTTATTAATCCTAGCTATACTAATGTACGTACCTCTTCCAAACCAAGCCCTGAGAACAACTTGGCGACGTCCGCCTCTGAAATGCCACCTTGAAGCGTGTCCGATGCTTCGTTCATACCCTATTTGCGAAAAATTCAGTTTTTTTTAATAAAAAACATTTCAAACCAACCAACCTTAAGAGCTTCCGATATGCTGTCCGAGTATTTCTTCACTTCTTCATCTTTCGCCGAACTCTCGCCTTGTATAGCGATAGCTGTCGCTTCGGCCATCTTCTTGAAGCCGGTCATAATCTGTTCAGTTAGTTGCTCTTCGCTACCCTCGGGCTGACCGACAAGTGCATTCATTCGCTCGCTGAACAATTTCGCTTGTTCCCTATAAAAATTGAAGAAGCAAAGTTCAACATTAGGACTCGCAACAACAGAACATCAATAGACATAGAAGAGACAAAAAAGAAAAACGATGATTACATGAAAAACGCATTCTGGTCGTCAGTGTCAGCGACTGTAGCAACTGCACCTGATGATTGTGGGGTCTGATCTGTTTTTTCAAAGTCTTTTAACGCATCTACAATATTACATAATGAGTTTTTGGTAGATATTTGTTTTGTAAAATATAGTCGTGAGTCTTACCATCCAAAAGTTCGTCGAGGTCATTGTCTTTCCTGGGAGCTTGATCTTTTTTATCGTTGGCAGACATGTCAACTGAAGATTATTATGTGGTTTTGCGTGATGGGCGATTTTCGAGGAGATCGAAAGAGTTGCGAGGAATTGTAGGTTTTATACGTAAAATTTGGTTATCGCTGATCGGTACCCAAATTGCAGGAGTTTTCGCTTCTAATTCGGGTTACGAACGAAACGACAGGGAGTATGTCATTTCAGCACGATTTTAGATTTTGACAGTACTTTAGTGAGTGCGTTCCATGTAGTACAGAATCGTTAAGGAGTTCTTGCAGTTATTTTGCGAATCCAGCTTTTATTTTATTAGCCATCGCAGTTTTTTGAGTCGAAAAGCTTTCAAATACAGTCCACAGGCCAAGACCACAGATACATAGGGTAGAACAGGTTTCTATGTGTATATAATTCCATATAATTGCATCTTATGTGCCACCAATTTTTATACCTCTTTGTCTCTTATTTATTTTTTAACAATTCTGTAAAAAAAAAACTCAGTCCATAAACAAATATTTAGTGAAAATAGAAAGATCGAATCCAATTATGATATGGAAATGTCAACTACACTTTTGGCATCGAAATATCTTTTGGAATGGGCACGTTCCAAACTCTAGGCCTTCTTTTTGAGTTAATGCCTAACATATGGAACGGCAATCGAATTTTTGACAGTTTGTGCATTGACTTAAAAGGTAGGAAGAATTTTCTTATCTCAAAATGAAATGCCTTACTTTGTATTCAAAACTGTGTCTCTCGACCAATCAGAAACGTTTGACTACCTAGTCCCTAGAAGGCGGAACGGGCCCAATATAATACCATCTGTATAGCTATACATAAATCTATGTAAAACCTTTTAAAATTAAAATTCTTTCCCTGAATCACGCAAACTAGTAAATGTTCTGTCAAATCACTGCCATGGCAATTCGTTAAGTTATAGCAGATTTACGTGGCACAAAATGACAGCTCAGTTTTCGTTCATTCGACACTCGACACTTTCGAACAGAACAAGTTGGAATTATAATTCTCGGCTGCAAAATAGTGCCTCTGACGTGGATAACTTCGATAAAATAAACTTGCCTCGAAACACTATTGAATCCTTGGCTCGGCCGATCCGATCCTACATCACTCTCCGAAGGTCCCGCACTTAAAAGCCTTCCCAATTGTTTTTCTTCGAATCATCGCCAGCGGAAATCAATCAATTTCTTCAGTGGCCAACGCATTTTTTATGTGACAACATCATCGTTCCCTCTCCGGACGACGATAAGACGTGTTTCTGGCCACGAAGTGGTGAAAGTTGAATAATTGCAAATCTCTGTCTGTCTTTTATGTTTCATTCTGTTGATCAATGAATCCTCCAACAATGAATCCTTCAGCATATGGGCAGCAGCAACAGCAGAACTATCCCCCACCCCAGGGGTGGCAACAGCCTCAACAACAGCCTCTTGGTCCTCCACCAACAGCAGGAGCAATGCCACCACCACCACAATTGAATGGCAACTATCAGCAGCAGGTAAGTGGGTTAGATCCACCGTCCTTCGTTTGCTTATAGAGCTCGTTTTTCTAGTTGGTGAATTCAATAAGTGGGATGTCGATGAATCCCCCAATGAAGGGAGGCTACACGGGGAATATGCCACCACCGCCAATGAATAATGGACCAAGTGCCGGCGATCCTCTCGGCAGGAATAACAACTTAATTCCGAATAACAATTCGATGGGTTATCCCAATGGACCTTCCATCCCACCACCAACGAGTGTCGCTGGTGGACCCCAACCACCACAGCAGCAGCAGGGTGGCACTCAAATGCCTCCTCCCGTATCACAACATCAACAAGGGAACCTTCCACCGCCTCCCTTGCAGCAGCAATCACAATTGGGACCGCAATATCCAAGTTTAATGAAGCCGCCTCAGGCTGAGGACGCCAAACCAGTTGAGAATGCTTTTCCAACGACGAATCACTCCACTCAACAGGGACCGAGTCAAATGACCCTTAACAGCGCAAACATACCGGGAATGCCACATATGCCGCCACCAAAAACTGTAAGTAACTACATTCTAAGTATTTTATAATGCACACGTATGCTGAAAGAAAACCTGTATTGCTTTACACTGAGCATACTTGCTGGCTGTCTAGACCCTACAGTGACTTGGCATAATTTCAATTGAACTTTATTTATCATTTAACCGTCGTTTAATCTATTGATCGAGGCTTTATTATCAGCTTCACCAGTCAAACATAATGCTAAGAAGCCGTGAGTTGTTCTTTCACTCCAACTGTCTATTGATTTATAATTTTGAAAATCCGCCACAATTACATTCATTCCCTATCCCATGCTTTGAATTGTTTTCGCCCACGTCACCACCACCACCATTATCCAATAACAAACAAATGGAATTGGGTTCCTCCAAACTAACGTGCTAATGCCAAATTAGAAAGATTTTTTGGGTTCCGATTGGAATTAATCGTTTCATACCAGAACTAAGTGCATATCGGTGATGAATAGTCATCGACAAAATGAATAACATAGACACCTTAACTGACACTCATCCGGGAGTATTACCTCTCATACATACATATGCAAAGAACACTTCGAGTTCGTGTTGATCAGTGATAAGGGAAATTAATACGTCTGTTCGTGTACTCTTCCAAAACATTTGATTTTTACGAAATCCTGTATACGCAGAAATATTAAAAGTTCTTATAGAAGAGAGTGCTCGTTAGATAGTCATCAATTTTTCAAGAAATCTGACCAGCTGCGATTTTTAGTGCAGAAAGTACGGCAATAGTCCTAATGCGTTTTGGAATAGTTTGCATTGGCATTATCTTTTTTGTTTGCCCTTTGGAATGATTTCCATTGCACTATAAGGGTAATGATGCGTTTTAAAAAGCAGCCTTTCTTTTTTGCTTTTTGAAAGCCAACGACACATCAAACGAGAGTTACCTAGAGAGGCCTACTAAGGGAGGTGCAATTCGAAAGCGCACTATGACTCTATTTCGACATCGAACTGAATGTGTTGTATTGCAATAGTCAAATCAAAAGGTTTTTCGCGGAGGCCTACAGCCACATAACTCCTCGCGTCGACTAGTTAAGACAACCACATCATTTACCAACGTCTTATGGATACTTATAAGCCAATTCAAGTAGTCCTATGATCACGTTACGTTTTATTTACTCAATGTTGCGGTGAGTCTAGATCGGATTCAATATCTTCAAAATCGTTCGCTTGTCTGCCCTGAATATTCGCCTTCTTAATTGAAATAGAGATAAGAAAAATGTACATACGCTGCTGTTTAAAAAATAATGTCAAATCCATTCTAAGGCTGCGATCTTGTTTTATCACAAGCAAACGTTTTTCTTTGCAGCGAAACACTGTGTCTGTAGCTCTAGATTAGATTGTGATTTGAGGTGGGAACTGGTCTCCTTGTCACTGCGGCCGTAATGGGTCTATTGCAACTTCCTTGTTCTAGAGCTCATTCAGGATGCCAGAGTTGACGATATCTTTAAGTGAGCTAGCAGTAATTTTTTCTGCTTCTACGTAGAATTTACCTAAGTAACGATGACGTGTTCTGTTTGAACAGTCACAGTGACATAGCATATGATCTGCTGTTTCTTCTTTGCACATTCTGCATAAATTGTCTTGTGCTATCCCCACAGCTATGATATGTTCTTTTCACTCTGCAGTGTCCTGTGACGAAAGCTGTGGAAAGTTTGTAGCCCTTAAATTGTGCAGCATTATACTTAGACCGCTAGATATAGTGATAGAAAGTATAAGAGAGCCTGGTATTGTCCCAGTTATGTTTGCGTAACAATGAATGCCCAATATGGTGTAATGGTACCATGTGTATAGTGACCTTTAAAATAGATCTTCTGCTTAGTTGATGTTTCCAACAAAAAATTAGAATGATTACAGGCTTTATATTGTTGTGATCGTAACAATGAATGATTATAAATTAAATGAGCTCCATCATCGTGCACAGATGTACGTTTCACATCGATGGTATTGGTGTTACAGATAAGCAAGCAAACAGATAAGCCTATGACTGTCTCCGGAAATCTGTTTTTTTGCATACCATTTAATGAATTGTCGAACGAATACTACGTGTGCCGCATTACAAAATCGTTATCATTATCATCTGTTTTGCAATCAAAATAGTGTCCAAATGATGGTATGATAAGTAGTTTCATAACTACCGGTTGCGTGTATAGTTTACAGTCAAGCAATAGGCAGATGAGTCTACTGAAGTGATTACGCTGAACTATTGACAATTGGCTTAAAAGATAACAACTTTTTTTAATAAATACAGAACACTTAGTAGGCATTTGAATAGAATAAGAAACAGAAAGAGAAAGCACAAGACGTGTAGGTGTGTGTGCAGACTGGGTGTAGATGATAATAAGTACTTCACCATGTTTTCTGTTTCGGCAATGCCGTGTTTTGATCAGCTTCTTAGGTTAGGTTTGGCTAGGTGGTTGTCCTCTTTTACAGCTTCCTCTTATGATGCCTCTCCTCTTAGGATGTTGGGTATCATTCACTTAGTATTTTCTCGCAATGTGACGCTTCTGAGTATTTCTAAGGGATCGTTCTGTGCCAGGAACTTAGCTCTCCCATCAGTGCTAACGGCTGTGTACCAACTGCGCTCCAATTACATCTTCTTCTTCTTAGAGTGCCTCTCCTCTTAGGAGGTTGGCTATCATCCTTTTTGTTGTTTCCCTTGATTGGACGTTCCTAAACAGATCAACTATAGGCATGTTGTACCAATCAACGATATTCTTCATCTTCATCAGAAGTTCCAAGCACCTATCGTGTAGACAATAAAACAATGTCCCAATGCTCAATCGTTTGCAACAGTACAAATAACTGCTGTCTCCTAAATTTAAGTCCCATTTTTTAGTAGTCACTTGGCTCGGGTAACTTTAAATATTTCCTTAACTAGTGGGTTTTTTGCTTCGTTTTTCCCCCAAAAATACCACAAATATATTTTATTTCTATTTTACAGTCATCACCATTTATGCCACCACAAGTGGGAGAACCACCAAAACCACAAGAGTTGCAGCAAAAGCCACCACCACCAGTGGCCTCACAATTTCCCCCACAACCGCAAATGCAACAAAAGTATCCACCACAAGCAATGCCTCCATCATCGCAACCTGGTCCATTATATCCACCACAACCAAATCAAATGCAGCAACAACAACAACCCCAACAGCAACCACCAATGCAATTTGGACAAATGCCGCCGCCGAGGCCAGGCCAACAACTGCCTCCACAACCTGGCCAGATGCAAATGCCACCACAACCCGGACAAATGCAGATGCCACCACAACCCGGACAAATGCAGATGCCACCACAACCTGGTCCATTACCTCCTCAACCAGGTCAGATGCAAATGCCTCCACAGCCGGGTCAAATGCAAATGCCCCCATTCCCAGGACAGTTACCACCACAGCCTGGGCAATTGCTTCCACCCCAACCAGGTCAAATGCCATTCCAACAAGGCCCCGGTCCAATGCAATACCAACCAGGTCCGTTGCCCCCACAACCAGGGCAAATGCCCTCCTACCCATCTCAGCCGGGTCAGATGCCCATGCAGCCGGGACAGCAAATGCCTGGCAGAGGTTTCAATGTAATTTACTCAGCTGTTTCTGTGTTATTTTTTGATTACAAGAGGTTTTATCCTTCCTTCCTTTAGCAACAACCCGGCGGCATGTACAATCAACAAGCAGCTGCAATGCAACGTCGTTTGGATCCCGATCAGATGCCAAATCCCATTCAAGTTATAATTGAGAATCAAAGAAACGCTGGTGGTACCTTTGTCACCAATCAGCCTGGCTTGCTGCCACCACTCGTTACAACAAAGTTTGTTGTCCAGGATCAAGGCAATTCGAGTCCTCGTTTTGTTAGGTAATTTTTCTCATAAAAAAACCTTAATTTTCAGTTTTTTTTATTGAACTTTTGTATCCTTTCTTAAGATCCTCCTTGTATTGCGTACCATCGACATCAGATCTACTCAAGACAACAGCTCTACCGTTCTCGTTAATCGTTTCTCCATATGCAAAGACCGTCGAAGGAGAATACGATGCACCTATTGTTGACTTTGGAGAATTGGGACCGATTCGTTGCAATCGTTGCAAGGCGTATATGTCACCAAATATGCAGTTTATTGATGCTGGTCGTCGATTCCACTGTCTGATGTGCAAAGTATCGACAGAAGGTAAGTGAAAATGTTAAATGACTGTGACTGTTGGTTCCTATGTTTGTCGCACTTCCCATTCTCTTGTCTAAAAAATCTCTGTTCCTTCTAGTTCCTACCGAATACTTCCAACATCTCGATCATACTGGACAGCGGGTGGACAAATACGAACGTCCTGAACTAGTTCTGGGGACATATGAATTTGTCGCCACAAAGGACTATTGTCGGGTAAATATTTTCTTTCTTCCTTTCTTTCACTTTCATTTGAAATACTTTTTTCTTTTCAGAACAATATTCCACCAGAGATACCAGCATTTGTTTTCGTCATCGACGTTTCATACAATAATATCAAATCCGGACTGGTTCATCTGCTTTGTCAAGAGATCAAGCGAATCCTTCGGCATTTTCCTGTCGATCAAGGTCAAGAGAAATCAAAAATGCGCGTTGGATTCATCACCTACAACAGCACCGTTCATTTCTATAATATCAAGAGCAACCTAGCTCAGCCGCAGATGATGGTCGTTGGGGATATCAATGATATGTTCATGCCTCTGTTAGATGGATTTCTTGTTGATCCCGAGGAGTCTGAAGGTGTAATTGACTCACTGATGGAACAAATACCGAAAATGTTTGTTGACACTAAGGAAACTGAAACTATTCTATTGCCAGCCATTCAGGCGGGTCTAGAAGCACTTAAAGCATCAAATTGTGCTGGCAAATTACTTGTATTCAATTCATCTCTACCGATTTGTGAAGCACCTGGCAAGCTAAAAAATCGTGATGATCGTAAGCTTTTGAGTACGGAAAAAGAGAAGACGATACTCACTCCACAGACGACTGCGTACAATACACTGGGACAGGAATGTGTACAAGTTGGATGTTCAGTTGATTTATTCCTTTTTAATAATTCTTATATCGACATTGCAACAATTGGTCAGGTGTCGCGCCTGACTGGCGGTGAAGTATACAAATATACGTATTTCCAGGTGAGTTTATGTTTTATTCTCATGTTTCTCGTTTATATACGCCTTTTAAGTGAAGACTGCTGTAGCATCATTTGTACAAGAACTAATCTAGCTGTGTGATGCAATGCCCCGTCGTTTGCGGTACAATCCTGCCTCCAACTCTTCCCCAGTTGTAGTGCTTCTTGTTCCGAATGTTCTGATTATCATGTGCTTCTCGGGCTTCCGAGTGTTCTGCCTAAATTTGTGGGCCTATTGGTGGCATCTAACGAATAACGAATAACCGTTCCCTGATAAATATGTTTGTTTGACACATGGTTAAAAGGAATAACATCTATAAAGTAGCACAGATTTAAAGTTTTTATAATCGCGGACCTAAATTCCTTTTTTGCTTTGGCACCAAAGGCCAAGCTGCGGCTTCCTTCACTATATTGCATCCCACACGCACTTAAATACTTCCACAGTGGGATTCATTTCTAGTAAGTGTGAAAATCGTTCCCTTTTTTTTCTGGAGAGGTCTTTCAGGCAAAAGTTCAGCCGACAGACTTGTTTTGTCTCTCGGACAATTATCTAGGAGCCCTGGACCTGATGAACACAGAATACGATTAGGCTTTAAACTACTCAAGCAATTTACTACAGCAAAACTAAATAACTCATTCTTTTCAGGCTGATCTTGACGGAAACCGTCTGATAGAAGACTTAATCAAAAACGTCTCACGACCAATTGCTTTCGATTCAGTGATGCGTGTTCGAACATCGGCTGGCATTCGTGCAACAGACTTCTATGGCCACTATTTCATGTCCAACACAACGGATGTTGAATTGGCTAGCATTGGTAAGGACTTTCATTACATTTAAAGTGCATTTTATAGACTTTATTTTTTATTAGATTCTAGCAAAGCAATTGCAATTGAAATTAAGCACGATGACAAGCTGCCACCAGAGGAGAACATTTACCTGCAGATAGCACTATTGTACACCTCGTGCAGTGGCCAGCGGCGTCTGCGTGTACTGAATTTAGCTCTTCGAGTGACAACAACAATAGCTGATGTCTTTAAGAGTTGCGACTTAGATACGATTATTTTATTCTTCGCCAAACAATCCATGTTCAAGTTAATGGAACTCACACCCAAAGTGGTCAAAGATACTCTAATACATCGATCGGCTCAGATATTGGCATGCTATCGCAAGCACTGTACATCGCCAACATCAGCTGGACAATTAATATTGCCCGAGTGTCTGAAATTGCTGCCACTCTATGTGTCGTGTTTGATTAAAAACGATGCCATTTCTGGCGGCTCAGACATGACAACCGACGATCGATCATATGTCATTCAATTCGTTTTATCTATGGATCTGCAGATGTCTGTGACCTTCTTCTATCCGAGATTCATTCCAATTCATAATGTCGAACCCGATGAGAACGATCTACCGTTGCCGATGCGTGTTACCCATGAGAAAATGTCTGAAGATGGCGCTTACATCTTAGAGAATGGAATCTATTTGTTCTTCTGGTTGGGCCAGTCGTTGCCGCAATCATTCATACAGCCACTGTTCAATGTTCAGTGTACGCAACAGGTGAACGCTGAACGTTTTGCAATAGTGGGTGACACCCCGCTAGCGAAGCGCGTCCGACAAATCATTGACACAATAATGCAAGAGCGAACACGACACATGAGGGTAAGTTTTTAAAGTCATTCACACACAATATAAAACAACAAATGTCTCTTTTCAGGTGACTTGTGTGCGACAAAATGACAAATTGGAGAGTGTATTCCGGCATTTCCTTATCGAAGATCGCGGCACCGATGGCTCAGCGAGTTATGTAGATTTCTTATGTCACATGCATAAAGAAATCAAAGATCTGCTCAGTTAGCCTTATACAATTAGGAATAGTTATAGCCAACGTTGTTTGAATTCCCAAGTTGTAGCGCCCGCAATGTGCCGCAGCTACTCACAGAATAGAGCGAGGCAACAGCGCTATCGTAAAGGATATGGTAAATTGTTTTAGGTTGATATTTCAAATTAATTATTATGAAAAAAAAAAAAATTGTGAAAATTAAACATAAATATTATGATATGATAATTTTTAAATGATCGTTGAAGCGAAAAATAACGAAATAATGAGAGAAAGAAGAGAAATAACGCGCGCGAACATGTAAGAATCAAACGAATTATAAACAATTTATGTAATTATAAAATGCAAGCAAACAAATATACATAAATATAATTATTAATACATACTACATACCTACATAAAGAGAGTTGTTTGTGTTTTGTGTAGGATTTTGTTTTAAGGCTGCCGATGAGAGGCTTTGAGAGAGCAAACATGCGGGTAAACAGACATACATAGGTTAGTATCAATCGGTGGAACACAGTAAAGCTTATCAGTAGCTGGAAGGCCAGAGAAACTTTCCCGCTTAGATGTGTTTGTATATGTAGAGGCCTCAGAACTGCTTCCTCCGCAGCTTACCTACTGCCCCTAGTCATCGTCAGCAAACAAATAGCCGTCTCAACGGCTATTCGTCTGTCTGCCTCTTCCCGGTGGCTGTCTCTCAACTACGGCGACTCCTCTGTTCTTAATGAATTTAACCTCATTGATGAAACCACTGATTACACCCCCGCCATACTCAGCTTGCGTACATCAATCCCAGCTCGTGAAACATGGTCTAATCTGGAGCAGGTGGATGTCGGAACGATACACATCTGCACTGATGGATCTAAGACCTCAGACAGAGTTGGTGGTGGTGTTTACTCCTCTGTGCTTAACTACCGCCTCCCTGATCACTGTAGCGTATTTCAGGCGGAAGTGAGCTAGTACCCATCTATATCTGAGCACTAGCAGCCACCCTAACCTAACCTAACCTTCCTCCTTAGATAAAGCTACTCAGGTTCATTAGTTGAAGTAAAAAAAAAGTCTTGCCCAGATCTGTTAGCCTGCTATCACTGTCAAAGCATGCCAGCGACATGGTACCAGAGAATCCTAAATAAGGTACATAATGTACTGTATATGTTGGTAATTGTCATAAGATTCTTATGACGTATCAGCGCTTATGCGTACCATCCAGACTTCGAACAACGACCAAAAGAAACAACATGAACGGTCCTATGAAGCGCTCACCATCCAAATGCAACGAGGGATGTGGCTTATCCTTCTGTCAACGTTCTAGTAGGTCAGTTACATTCAGTAACCCTTTGAAAAGTAAAAATAGTTACTTCATTCAACTTAAGTCGTGTCGATTTATGTCGTTGTGGCCCTTTTTGTGTGCTCCCCGTTTAAAACCGTCGCACTGAGTGTTGAGTCCCTTTTTGCTTTAGCGAATACGATTCCTTACAAATCTCTTGGTTCAAGAGGTGGTTCGTCTTGGACTTTAATAATTATATTTGTACAGCTTCAGTGGCGATTGGTCCACACTCCGTGAGAGTAAATGCATTCACAAGTAGCTACAAGAACAACCTAGAAACGGACGCTTGTCCTATCGACTGTTGGCTATGGACTAATGCACTTCTGACTCCTGACTGACATCCTCTAATCCTAACACCTCTCGATAGCAATAGCCCATCAACACACATGATTGGGTTAGAAAAGCCCCACTGTTTGTCTTATTCAGAAAAAAAGAAAACAAACTTTCATTAAAAAAAAAATACTTATTTTTATTAAAGTGCCACGGGACATTTTTTTACAAGAAGAAGCGCCTCCTCGACTCCATGGCGTGCCGTTTATTTGATATAATCCAAGTGTAGTCTCCCGTCTTGCTGTCGAAGGTTCCCTCCTGCAGGGAACGCAGTTTAAGCGTGAATCTAGGTCCCAGTTCCCTCAGCTTCGCCTTCTTGCCTTGTTTGGTGAACTCGTATCGATGATGACGGAAGAATATGTAATCCCGCTGATTGTGGAACGTAGCGGCACGACGACCCTTAAACTCTGGATCATGATGGAAGAGTGCGCCCAACATCCGGCCCACAGTCAGACCCAAACGAGTGGTGAAATTTGTGAGAATCACCTCGGGTCTGTGCTTCGTGATCTCCTTGTGATCGCGTTTTAGATGCTCGGTGATCTTAACGTTGCTCAGCTTAAAGTGTGCTGTCGGGCCATTGGGCAGATGGATGACAAGCAAACCATTGGGCTTCCTACGATCCTCGTTGATGACCACGACGTCGGTGAATTCTTCGCGAATGGCGCTTTTAACAATTTTCTTCACGGATGACTTGTTGCGGATCTTGACCAGAGCATTGACAAAGATTCTAGACAATTCTAAGCCGAATTTTCGGGTTAGCGTCACGGGATTGTCGGCGAATGTAATGAGGATCTTTGGTTCGTAGGTTCCTTCAAAGTATGAGCTGAAATCATCGGTTTCAAGCTCTTTGCGGAGTTCCTCATTGTCAGAGTCTTCCAAGTTTGTCACAGCAGTTTGATCGGCCTCTCGAAGACTTTCTATTGTGTGGCCTGGGTTTGCTGGAACTCCTTCCTTACGACGCTTCCTCCGAGCGGCCTTTTGTTTTTTCTTCTTTTCCTGTTGCATTTTCTTGTAGAGGGCGCTTCGCTTCTCCTTGTTGCGGATCAAACTGCAGGGATTTATGACCGGCATACGAACTTGGTCGTCGTCGTCATCATCTTCCTCATCACCGTCCTCGTCCTCGTCATTGTCGGAAGACATCGCAGCGTTCTCCTCGGCGTTTGTATCACTTTCTGGGTCCACTTTCGATCCATTCTTGGTGGTCGCCTTTGAGCTGATTTGAGGCTCTTCATCAAAACTAGAATCACTGTCCGAATCCATATTAAAATTATGTTTTTCGCGAAAATCTGCCGCGATTTCGAAACACACGTGTTGTGTTTTGGAAAAAGTCAAAAGCAAAATGTGCCAGCATTTGAAGATTTGACAGCTCAACTGACTAGTGAGCGCATTCAAGGAATTTGTGATAATGGTTGACTTCAGTGTAGAAAAGATTATTTTAGATGCGAATGAATTCACAAACGTTCAAAGAATTAATTTGATTATTTTTTACCGTATAGAATATGGATATACATTTCAGAAATATTGTTGGGCGTAGGTCCACGATCTTTTGGCTGAGTTATTTGAAAATGGAAAAACAAATTTTGTAACTTAAAACAAAAATATTTCACCGAAACAATGACAACAACACGAACGACGAATGGTATTGCAGCAGTTTTCAAACCCGAAAACAGTTTTGAGCACCAATTAAAAGATATTGATGAATGTATTTATGTAAATACTATGACAACGGTGAAAAGATATTCGAAATGTTTTATTAGACCCGAACCAAGGCCAATAAACCGCGTTAGCTGATGAGTTATTAGTTGTTTTTGGCAGTAGTTTTGATTCGGGTTTTTAATTTTTTTTTTTTCTTAAAAATCAAATTCAAATTGTGCTCTTGTTATAAACATTTTTTCATTATATCCAATTGAAGGTAATTTGACAAGGTACTTGTATCAGATACATCAACCCACTTGTCAGTGAGTTTCACCAAGTGACCGCCAGCGCTTCTGTATAATCTTCAAAGTGAAGTTATCAAAAAAAAAAAAAAAAAAAGAAACATGGCGTGCAATTATTTTCGTTAGAGCAAAAGCAACAAACTTTTTCTCCAGTATTACACGAAAAACACCACAAAAATCCTCTATTTTCCAATTAAATCAGTTCACAAAGCGGCTATACTTAGTTTCCAATATGTTTTACTTTCTTTCCCGCCTCTGGAGTGTTGAATTCTAGAAAAGTATACGCGCGTGTGGGTCTCCCATTCGTAAACGGTCCAAAAATGTCAACATTCGGTTTGCCGCGTTAAACAAAAAATCATTTAAACAAATCCTCCGCGAAGCAGATCCTTTATTATAGTGTGTAATCCAGAGTGCGTTCCTATTGCGATTAAGAAGAGGAAGAAAAGGAGAAAAACTTTTGGTGTCTCGTTCGGTTTTCACGTTGTTAATCGCGCCGCTAGAAGCCGCATTCAACTCGCCGCCGTCGTTGTTGATTGGGTTCCTTGGGTGAAGTAGGGAAAGATGTCAAGCATGAAGCAAGACTTTGATATTGAACAGTTCGAGTCTAGACTGGAGAATCTCAAAGATACACAGGATGGAATACAGCAAATGTCGTCGTGGTGCCTGCAACAGCGCGGTCATCACAAGAAAATCGTCGCCAGTTGGTTGAATGTTTTCAAGAAAGGTATGAACTTAGCCGGCGTTCGAGTAAGAATCAAAAGTTGATGGGTGTTTTTTTCTAGTGCGAGTGGAACACAGACTGGTTTTGTTCTATCTGGCGAACGATGTGATACAGTACAGCAAGAGGAAACGATATGAGTTCGTGGAGAGTTGGGCTACTGCGCTACAGCGAGCGACTACCATGGTCAGGTGAGTGGGCATTATTAGATTACTAACATTTGAGAATGGGAATATCCTATAGGAGGATCTACATATGTTTTTACATGGTTTCCTATGAAAAAGATCCTTAAAGTGCAGGAGTGAATCGAATAATGGTATATTGGAGCTTTTCTCAACGAAAAACACCACTTAAGTAAGTTTTTCTTCTTCAAAATCACTGACCACAGGTTAGAGATCAAGTGGCAGTCAGATAAAATGCCAACATATCCACAACGAAGAAATTCCCATTGTGACAACACATGGACCTTGACAAATTTCCCTGTCGTAGCTAAGATTTCTTTCTAATAGTTTTATTGTTCTTTGTTCCCGAAGATTCTAGTCAGTAGTAGTAGTATCAAAATCAGAGCCACATCGGGAATCCCAAATTCGACCAGTCCATTGTACATAAGGTGTATACTGAATCGTGAATGAAAACGCTGATAGAGGACACTGCAACACCCACCAAAGCCAAGTCTCTCATGGAAGATCTTGTTTTTTTTCTCCATTTCTGTTCATCCAGTTTTGCAGCCCCAGTATTTATCAGAGCTTTTTGAGTACGTTAAGGTGACTGAAATCAATCTGATCACCCTTCGTGACTCTTGCTTCTGCTGAATATTTCCCATATTTATCCGCTCTATGTGGCCCAACAATTGCATTCCGCCAGGGTACATTCTTCTTTACTTGCCGTCTATGCATACGAGGACTAAACCCATGCAGAACGAACGATTTCGTTTTTTATTTTTTGTTGGGATAAAAAAGTTTCACTCACCAGAAAGAATCCCATTACGACCCCTGCTACTGTATAAATTTTCTCGTCTTCTAAATGAATTCGAGTAGGCGCTTCAGTGGCGAAGAACTTACATTGACAGCATTCACCACATCAGCATCTAGAATCTGCGCCTGATACGAGCAAAGCAGGACAATCACATAGGAAGTGTTCCGCAGTGTCGTCACACTCCACAAGCATCGCAGACTGATATTTCACATAAGACAATCATATTAAGATGGTCAGTAAAAGGGTAGTGTCAATAAGTTGTCTGCAGTCTTTCCTGCTGAGAGACAGCAAGAATGCCGCGGATTTCTAACTAACGTCTGGGAGCATCCGTTTATTGATAGGAGATTCAAGATCATCAAATGAAGACCTGACCATTGATGCAGGGAGACCTAACGCAAGTTCGGGTCCTGAGAAACTCTCCTCTGAGTCTTGTCTAGCAATATCATCGGAAATCTCATTTTCCGTGATACCAGTGTGACCTGGCACCCAGATGACAGTCAATAAATTGAATCTTGCGGCACACTTTAAAGCTCTCTTGCATTCGCCAACTAATCGGGATGAGGTTAAAGGGTTGATCAAGGCCTACCTATGTGACTCGCAGCCTTTACGATCGCAAATATCTCCTCCTGGAATACAGCGGCATGCTTACCTTGTGAATATTGCTGTCTTGTGTTATCGTCTTCCAGATGTTTACATTTATAAAAAAACTGTGCCTTCGATATTATGAATAAAATAAAATAAATATCCGCCCATAAACAGATTCTTACGTGGAACACTATTCGCCGTAGTCCTAACGAAGAAGTTTAAATATAAAAAATGTCGCCTAGCACCCAACAGAGGTGAATATTGGAAACTGCTGTATATCTCAAATGGTGTGGTTACACAGGGTTCATATGTCAAATTAAAAATTTATGGCTGATTCAATTTATGTTTGTTTTGTGTACTTTTTGCAATTAAACTAGTAGATTATCAAATGTCAAAGAGTGGAAGAAAATTCTCTCAGAAAGAACTAAAATTAAGAAAAGGTAAGGGAATGGGTTGAGCAAGAAAAAGTTGATTATACACCAATTTGACAGATGTGACAGTTTTCACAAACCAGCCGAAATAAATTTCTTGTACTAAAATTCGTAGTATGGGGAAATTTCTTACTTTCTCGTAGGCGCTCTCTTCTGTGGCAGAATACGAAAGTTTTTCGTACGCGAACTGTAAGAATTCGTAAAATTTCGCTGTTTTGGGAGGGTGAGCGAAAGGACATAAAAGGTATGTCCCCGTATTTCTGCACTAAAATTCGCAGCTTATTAAATTTCTAAGAGTGGAGGTAAAAATTTCTCATAGAAAAACAAATCTCCATAAAAGTACGGGAACGAGTTGAACAAAAAAGCTGCCCACTCTTTAGATGTCGCTTTTTCTGTATGGATTTACTTTAAATTATTTTGTCAGACAACACAACCATTTGACAGAACTCATATTTTTACCCACAGAAATTTCTTGGACTAAAATTCGCAGCAGGGGGAAATTTCTTTATCTCTCGTGAGCTCTCTCTTCTGTAAAAAAAAAGTATGAAACTTTAACTGGTGGGAACAGAAATTCGCTATTTTTCGTTAAGATTCGTAGCTTTACATAGTTTTAGTCAGTGCTGGAACAGACCTAATACTTTCTTTATAATTTCACTTTATAACGAAATATTCAATGGTTGTTTTTTTTTATATAAATTCAATTCTATATACCGAATTTCTTTACAACGAAATGCTCTTTATAAAGATCTCATTCTAGGCATTTATTGATTCTTTAGTTTCCCTATTCTTAAACAAAAAAGGTATCAATATGGTCTGGTCTGGTCTGGTCACCCGTCACATAATTAAGATAGTACTTATGGCCTCTTTTGCATGCGCTCCAATACATTTATACTCTACCCTTAGGCCAAAATCTACAACTCGATCAATTAACGCTCAATCACAATCTCACTCGTAGACGAACAAAATAGGAAAAGATAAATATATACATAGGCTGTTGTCTCGGCGAATTCTCGACTTCCTGTCTGGTATGAGCTGAGAAGAGGTTTTAGGAGTGCGTTTGGTTTGCTTGTCTTAGCTTCTAGATTGTGAGCTATCAAATTAATGTTCATTATCCGAAAGAATCAAGCCAGAAAACTTTATGTGCTCTGACTTGAAATTAGGCAATATTAAACTAGTGCCTGAGCCTGGAACTAAATATTGTGCACTGGAACATTTACCGATAACTGATCTGCGGATCTATAGTTAGGTTCTCTAATCATTGTAAGTATTATTATCCCTCACATGATAGAAAGATTGAGTTTGAGCTAAATATGATAACTTTAAGTCCAGATTGGGGAAACAAAAAATATTGCGTATACGCCACAGTGTTTTACTATTACCTGGCCTGATTGTGGGTGCCATGGCCTAGTAGTTAGTGCTTTGGTTTACTGTGTATAGGTTCCAGGTTCCAAATACCACAAACGACCTCTTACGACCGTCTGACAAACATCCAAGAGTCTCTCCTGAGAAATCTTCCCAAAAAATCACTCTGACCTTCGAACAACAACATGTTGTTTGAAGAAGATGTTAGAAGTTAAGCCTTGGCTCTCTATGACTTGCTTATGGCCTAATATTTATTTATTTCATTTAGTCTAGTCATGAACATTAGTACACGTTTAAATCCATTTTTTTATGGAACAAATATGCCTCCGTGCTGAGTACTAATTGATATGAAACATTCATGCAAGAATTGCCGTTTAAAATTTGATTGGCTTCAATTGTTTGCAATCATGGAAGGGGGCGACATCGAAAACGTGTGGCAGTAATGTGCTTTCACCAATGCATCATGGAAAAATTCGAGTTCTTTTAGATATTGCGGCCACTTGGAATCATTCGTGATTTCGTGGCATTCGGCGCTTGCAGAAGACACACTGGACACTTATTCATTTTCACTGTTAGCTAAAAGCTACTGGAACAAAGAGAATTCTCCGTTACGAATTTATTCACTGACGAGAAAATCTTCAGAGTTGAAGAATCTTTCAATAAGCAGAATGTGACTATCATGCATCTGTATTGGTATGCCAACAAATGCTATGATATTATTAGCATTATCGAATTTGTTTCAATCCTTCAAAGACTTATCAATCCTATCAGTCCTTTCAGACTATCAGTCCTATCAGTACTGAGTACTGTGCAAAACTTACTAAGTTCATTGTGTGTAAAAATGTTCGCTCTCAGATCATAATTTCTGTTTGCACTAAGAAAAACTATATATAAGCCAACTAATGCCACAATAACGTTTTCATTGCTGTGAATTTGTCCATCTTTGGAATACTATAAAAAATGTTGCACACCTGTTCACATGAATGGGAGAATTTGAAGTCAGTTAAAAAATTCTCGGGATTGTTTTGTCTGCAAGTGGATATAATCTTCCTTAAACCTGTCCAGTACGTGATGAATAGCCAGTTCCTGAGTTGTCCTTGTTATTGACTGCATATAGCCGATCTTAAGAGGAAACCTTGAAAAACTACCGCGCCTACGAGACGAATAGCACTACGTGAACTCTAGATAAATTGACCACACTGGTTTCAAAGTAAGTCCCTGTCGCTACCATGCGGGGTTTTCGGTATATTCCACTCCCTAGGTTCTCGTGGCAATAAAATCAATAATTCTTATAAAGTATAAAGAAATATGTAAATGTATTAAAAACTAGATACAGCTCTAACAGAGCTCTCTCTCATAAACTGCAAGAGCAGGAGTAGATGATTTAGTTATTGGTCCAATGGAAAAGGTGATCTTTCTTCTTGAAGCCGCATAAAAAACCTTTGGCTGAACCTCAGCCTTCTGCACTCGATCGCCTCAGCCAGCGGTGCCACTTTATAGCGATTTAAATGGCTCATCTTCAAGAGAGTGTTCATTCAAGAGGTAAGGGAAGAAGCCAAATTTTCTGTGGTCCGAGGGGATACCGTTCAAACCCTTCTTTATTGGGTTTTAATTAGTTTCTTTCGGATCAGTCATTCGGGACATTGTGTCTAGCTTCTGCCAATCGTCTAGCGCCTAGAGTGATTTTAATCAAAAAATTTCAACGATTCAGACTAGACTAGACTAGTTATGTTAAGACTCAAAGAGTTGGAGTAACATAATTGGTGCTATCTGCATCCACTTTGCTCCGTATTTCACATAAAGATCTTGTTCTACACGCGTATAAGATCCAACAACATCATGATTTTGTACACAAAAGATTTCTGAGTAATAAGACTCATTTTCATTTGTCTGAATAAACATGAACGAACAAACATTACAGTGATACTAAGGCTATGTAAGGTACAAGCCATCCTGCGGATTTGATGAACTTTCATGTGATTACCGTTGATATGCTGGACCGCTCTCTTGAGTAAGTGTCTTCACAGAAATCAAATTCAGTAGCACTTGGATGTTTGTAATATTTGAATTTCTTTAAAAAAAAATACATTTTACCGGCATGAGAATTGCAGAAAACGGCATGTTTCAACTTTGTTCCTTGCTTTCTTGCCACTATGGGCCTATTGTGAGTTCAGATGTTATTAAATGCTTCCTCTATGTCGAAAAAGGCTACCATGATGTACTCTTTAAGACTGAGTGTGCGTTTCCTGCGATCTTTTCCCACTCAAAATTGTTATGACTTGAGAGTAAAATTTGGGCGAGTAGCTATCAAGCCAGTCTCCAGAGAATTTTCTTAAGTGTAGACGAACCTGAGAGCTGGTTTACTACTCTCAGCTTTTAAACTTTTAAAAAGTTGCTCGCAAGTGGACAGATGTTATCTCGGAGATCAGCTCGCACTTTTCACATATTCTGAGAGTAGCTTACTATCTCCTATGGAAAGCTACTCGAGGGTTACTCTCGAGAGTTTACTAGCGAAAGTGCCCTCAAATGACACGCACCTCTACTGCTGAAATTTTGAGACACAAACATTTTTCACATTTACCGTCGTCGCCATCCATTTTCTTCGAGTGCGAACAACTTTTCTGGGATTTTGCTGATCTTGCAAGACCTAAACTTCTGGCCATAATTGTTTTTTTTTGCAGGTTTCTAGCTAATTCCGTTTCAGATTCGCTTCTCTCGTAGCCCTGCTTCAAGCCTGAGAACGCAGGGTGAAATGCTTATAAAGAGGTCAGTCAGTTCTAGTCGGTCCGATGAATCTTTCCTTGCTTAAGGGCCAGAGTTAGAATCAAGGCATATGTTGGCTAGATTGAGGTGCGTTCTTCTTCTATGTCGTGGTAGCTGTCTTTCTTCTTGGCTATGGGTAGGGGACGACCACTGAGAATGATGTATGGTTGGTAGTTGGCCAGAGCGTTGGAGACTACAGTTTGATGTACATATGTGGTGTATTGAGCGATGTCGTTTTTATAGGTGACAATGTTTTCGCGGATGTTGCATGGTGCGTTGTTTTGATGTTGTGGTAGGTGACAGGCCAATAAAAATTGCTTGGAGAGCAAGATGTTGTGTTTTTTGATTGAAAGTATTTTTGTTTCGGAGTGTAGGTGGCCTTTATTGGACATCAGGTGGCAGTCGGTGATGGTGCGTATGACTACTTGGAGGTTTCACCAGTTATTGTCACTTAGCGGCGGTGTCAAAATGGGTGCGGCGTAGTTGAGGACAGATCTACCTATTGCTTTATAGGTGGCCACGAGCTCCCCGCTAGTGATTTAAGGCCACTGTTGCGTGCGCTTTGTGTCTTTTCTTAATGTTAGTGGCGTGGACTGAGAAAGTTGAACATGTTGTTGTCAGGGGTGATCCCTAGAATCTTTGGTTGTGCGATGTTTGCAATGCGTTGACCTCCTGCGATTATGTTTAGGTTAAGTTTAACTTCTTTTTCCAAGATGTGAAAAGGGTTGGGGTTGATTCTGCTTCATCGACTAAATGAGTTGATCGGCACATTTTGGTGTACAAGAAAACAATGAACGTATCACAAAAATTTCAATGAACGTATCACAAAATTTACTCCCTACGGAGGGTTGAAAATATGACACAGTACTTGTGTACAAAGAAAAATAAATCAATTAATTTTGATGGCCAGTGTTATAGGCCTTTCAATTTCAAATTAATATATAGAAATCAATCAAAATGGCGTGCAGGTATCGTAATTGGGCTTTTCTCCTCAGAAATCATTTTGTGCAAAATATAAAAATACTTTCTTTTGTTTCTAATTACAGGGACGACAAAGTTCGAAATAAAATATTTCGAATATTCAAAATATGGGAACAAAGAGGCATCTACAGCGAAGAGTACCTTAGCGACCTAGGCGGCTTGCTTAGTATGAATCCTTCAAAAAAATCTCAGGCTAATAGTAGTAATAGTGCGGAAGTCAGTTCTGACGAATTTCAAGTAAATAAATTTAGATTTTGTTTTGCCATTATTATATTTATGATTTTGTTTTACCAGAGCTCTACATTGATCTCAAATATACGAGATTGTGTTGAATTATCAGCGACGACGGATAAAAATTTCAAAAATATGCCCAAGGCACCCAATTGTGATATTGAAAACATTAAGACAGTGCTTAAAGGTGAGCAAGTAGCACAAAATATAGAACCTTTTTTCACCTATGTATGCAATTATGTAGATAAAAGCCATTCGGACGATGTAGAGAAAGAGCTCGAGAGATATGTATTGAATATAGAGAACCACAGAAAACATTTGGCTGCCGAAATACGAAGTCGAAAAGCTGTGCTAGCGAACCTAGAAACCGCGATAACATTCTATGCCAGTCAGAGAGGAGAAGTTAAAGTCGTAGTTAGTGTAAGTGGAAACAAAGAGTTTTATGTTCTTAAAATAATATTTACAATCTACTTGCAGGCTTATAAGAATTTTGGCACACGAATAAAACTGGTTAAAAAGAAATTAGATGAAATAACACCGAATTTACCTAGTCCCCTGCCATCGCCTGATATAAATGCGCCATCACCAGAGCCGGATTCAGATATAAATCTTCCCGACGAACAGAGCTCGTCTATGGTTGTTAATTACATTTAAAAAAACTGAAATATATATAACATTTATAACATTTTACACAGAATATATTCAAAAGTGCATTCAATGGTTACACGAGTTACCTGGACGGAAAGCTTCCATTCGACATCAATGATTTCAAGCGAGACGAGAGCCCAAAGAAAACTAGTGCTTTAACTGCAAGTAAGTACAAGTGGTTGATTTTTTTATGTAAAAGAAACTGAAGTTGAATTGATGAGTGAGACCCTTTAGTTTTATAGACCTTTCCACATATCTCGAATTCACTTGTCTGTATCCAAAGCGAGCAGCAGGAAGCAGCACTTTTGACATTGTTTATCGTGCACAAATCCAAGGCTTAGCTGAATTATTGAGCAAGAAGCGCTAATACTAACATACTAACACCTAAGTCGCTATAGTATGGAGCTCCTAAATGAAGGTTCCTTCTACGGGAGAGAGCTGGTGGACACAAAGAATGTGATGAATAGTCTCCTCTTCTTGCTCATCTCTACAGCTTCTGTAGAAGTCGTTGCCTTGTTGGGTTCTTGCTTATTAGACAGTGTCCGATTAATGTTGAGCTGCCGTAAGAGACGATCGGCTTTCTTGGGCTACTGAAGAAGATATAGCAATCGAGTCCAGAGACTTAATAGCAACTTGGCTGCCTGAGAAGATACGAATATCCTTAGCGGATATCACGTTTTTCTTGAGCCACGATAAGACTTCTTTAATCGCCATAATTTCCGCCTGGAATACGCTACAATAGGGCTTAAGATTAAGATTAAAACCTTCTAAGAAAACACCGCAGAGGTATAGGGCTCCGCTTATGCACACATGGGCTGAGCGTTGGACCTTGATTCTTCTTTTCTGGTTGCCCATAGCAGTCTCTGTGATTCTTGGTCCTCTGTAACTCATTCTTTTATTTGAGATCCAAACTCTGAAATGAAATAAATCAACAAAGTTTTATGTCGCTCATTTAAAACAGATAATATTCTGTGTCAATTGGCTCGTGAGACGAACAAAGAAAACTATTCAGCCTTAGTCTTTAGATCGCTTAAGCATGTTTCTTCACTTTAACTCAATAAGCTATTAAAAATATTTTACTTTTTTTTTTAGGTCAACCAATTGAAGTCATTGCGAGTAGATCCGATTCCGATTCTCTCAATGACAGTTTCAGCGGTCCAGATTTTTACAAACCAGAGCCCATAAATCCAATGGGCTCAATAAATCCCTACTCCGCCAGCAGTATAGCATTACCTATGCCAACAGGTCAACCCGAGTACGCTTCATTAGCGCGGCCAGCACAGTCAAATTATTCGTCCTCATCGCTGCCATACGGTGGACATTCGTCGAATCGATACAATCCTATGGTACCCAACTATGCAAGCGATCCAGGTTATAATTCGTCGAATAATAGCTACGATTCTAGTATGCCATTAATGCCACCGCCAATGCCTCCATCTCTGGGCGGCGGCGGTGGTGGTGGTGGCGGCGGAGGAGGTGGAGGTGGAGGCCCCCAAAACGATGACTTCAACTCTACATGGGATTTAGATATGTCATGGACCCCGCTAGACTCGTCTAATTTCAATCACTGCATTGATACACCAATTTCGCCGGGACACTTTGATCGTGAAGGTATCTTAGACAAAAGTATTGGCGAATATGACGAACATGATAACGATATGTTGCCAATGCAGGATGTCGATCATCGGCAATTGCATTTGCCTGTGCAGCCAATTGTACCACCGAATTTAGGCCCAAGTAATGTTCTTCTAGATTATTCTTTGAATCTGTAATTTAAAAGTTATATTTGCAGATAAACGTCAACTAGACATTGACCATAGGAATCTAATTTCACTGACCGGATCGCCAACACCGCGAGACACTGAAGACAAGTATAATAGAACGAATAAGACTTGGGTGGCATCCAAAGATAAGGTACAAATATAGAAATGTTTTTTTGGTTTTTTATAACTATCCTTCCAATTTAGGATTTCCGTACGCCGATTCCAGTTGTGAAACAGCTGCCTTCGAATCCACCAAAGTCAACGGCTGGCGATATTGACTATCGTACGCTGCCCTCGCTTAAGAATGATAATATAACTCTAATCACACCAGCCCCACATCCGCCTTTAAGGCCACCTCCAATGCTGCTCACAGGTTTACTATCCTTTCCCGCACAAGTAAGTATTATTGCATCAAAACTGATCATAAATTTATAAAGCTATTCAACTGTTTCAGGTACCCGAGTCGGAGAGTAGTTCGCAAGAGAGTCAACCTGAAGGCAGTAACTCAGGTAACTTTAAAGAAAGTCTTTAAAATTTGATCGTATTCATCCTTTTTATTTATTTTCAGTTCCAGAACCGGCGAAAAAAGACGAGCAAGGCTATGATCCAAGTGATATGGTCGAAAGTATCGACATGGATATGTCTGATGAAGATCTTGAAGATATCTTTAGAGGTTTGAAGGGCTTTCATTTCGAAAGAGACTATTTTGTTTATAAATTTTTAAAGTTAACATTGATGCAATGCATACAGCGTTAGGGGTAAGGAAGAGCTAGTGGGTTTTGTGCTCAACCCTGGCTAGGTTATTTCCATACAACTTATACCTCATCATTACCATGTGCTTCTACGGGAGAGAAGCCTGAAATTGAATTGACCGACAAGTTGATGACTATTTCAAGAAAATGTGTTCAAGTTCGCAAAACTCTTGACCTTTAAGAATCAGTTTTATGTGTTGCAAGCCAGAAAAAGAAAAATGGTCTCAGGTTTAGCGTAAAGAAAAAAGAAGCCAAGGCAAGGCTTATATCAATTCACTCGTTGTCTTTCGGATGGAAGCGCATGAAAACGTTCAAATAATATCTTGTAAAGAGTTTAAAGAGTTCGTTAGTTTATTAGCAATTCCATTCGCAGTTTTCACTGGACACTACCTAAAAGGCAATAACACAACAAGCAATGGTTCTAATGAGTATTTGACCTATTTCTGGTTAGTTTGTTCTCTGTGATCCGATTTACTCCGATGGATAACGCGGTGGAGGTAGACCTCCTCTCAAGTGTTTTGCGCGGGACGACCCAACCAACCTGATGTGCGAAATTTGAGCCGCCTGGGGAGACACTGTTAAGGTTAAGGTCCAAGACCGGACTGTGATTCATCTAAATAAGTGGATAGCGAAAAAAATTTGTGCTTTTGTCTGTCTGGTTGTTGTCCTTTTTGTTAAAAAAGGGGCTTGGAACCAATAGGTATAACGATTTTTGCAGTAGATTTATCAAACTCTGCGTACTCAAGCTACCCTCACGATGCAATGCAACTTATAGGACTCATACGCCACACTTGCATGCATGCGCAACCAAGGGGTAGATTGTGTGATTCGTTGGAGCAAGTTTATGGGGGGTATTAGGAAGGCAGAATCAGCGGCAATCTAAGTATCCATTCGAGAAGGAAGACCAGCGAATGGAGAAGCGAAACCGCATGCGATGGCTCGTAAGCAGTCTAGACGCCGAACCAACAAGTTACTTCATTTTTTTCTCCCTAAATGATAGTAGAGTGTGTGTGTGTATTTTTCGCCACGGCTGTCTACTTCCTTGCATTGCATCAATGTCAATTCTGAAACCAAGCAAATGAACCCACAAATTTGCTGATACTTGCTTAAAAGAAGCAAACTTTTTAATATTCCTATAAGCACAAAACATATCCATTCTACAAATTCAGTTCTCCATTAGTTCTTTAAAAAGATACAAAAAATCATAAACAAAATACAAAATAATTTATTTATTTCATTAGAAGTAACATCCGAAGAAAGCGCGCAGCCTGAACATCAGGTCCACGAAGACAATCATGAGGAACAACAAAGCTCAGAAGAATACAATAATCAATTAGAAGAAGAAGGCGAAATCGAAGAATATGTTCCACAAAGCACCGAAGAAAGCATGCAAAATTCCAGCGCACCAGTGAAACCACCACCCTATCGTGATAATTTAATCCCAGTCGCCAACAATAGGCCACCGCTATTGGATACACCTCCTAACAATAACAATCAGCTGTGGGAAAATCAACAATCGCCACAGGGCGGCAATCGTTTTCCACCAAATTTTGAAGAACACTCTCCGCGCGATATCCCCGACAATGGCCTACGCAATAATAACATGCGACCGCCAATAAATAATCCCTGGAAGCAACAACCTCGTATGCCCTTTCGAATGCCTGGCCCACCCGCAAATCATCAACAACTACCGGTACATCCACCTGATGGTGGCTTTCGTCATCCCCCCGAGTTCCAACATATTCAGCAATTTCCTAGATTTCCGCGTAATCCATTTCAAATGCAACCAAGAAACTTTGTGCCACAGCCCCATCAAGTTCAGAATCATTTTAGAGGCTCACCCAGACCGCCACGCGGTAATCCGTTCTTTAAAGCTCGCGGCGGTCGAGGTGGTGCTATGCCCGGCGGCGGCGGCGGTGGTGGACCACAACAAGTACGGGGTAATATGTTTCGCGGTAAATTTCGAGCCAATCCTTGGCAATGAACACAATTCTTAATGGACAAGTCGTCTGCGCCGCAGAAATTAGTTTTAAGAATTCAATTTAACATTAATTTAATTTTATTTCACAGAAGCAAAACAAAACGAATATCAAATTGTTGAAGAAGAAATCATGTAATCAAAGAATTCAATCACTTAATTATTTAATTTCGCAGAATTTAACTTCCCTTTTTGTTTTAAATTAATTCAAACACTTGACAGCGACGTAAAGTAAAGAGACTTTCAGGCTTTCAATGCGACTACAAAAAATATAGAAAACTTATAAAACAAAATACATACATAAATATATTTAAAGAAAAATAGAAATGCAATGTAAGCACTTTAATGAAATAAATAATTTGCTTTGAAACAGTTTAATTAATTACCAAATAAGAAAACGATTGTCATTAAAAATAGATCAGCATCAAGAGCATAACAAAGTAACAAAAGGCAAGAACTATTCCGATTCCTGTTGTCGTTTTTGGTTTCTCAATAATGGCTCTACTGTTTTAATATTTGGAATTGACTATACAACTTTCTGAAAGTCCAAAAGCGATAGTGTATTGAAGAACAACAAAACTAACAATCGGAATCGGGGTAGTTATTGCAGTGGTATAACAATACAGAGAGTCTAGGCTATGTAGGTGGCAAAATAGGATGAACTGCACTGTTCATCACACAGTCTATCGATTTGTATTACATGTAATCTGGTGCTCTTAATACCATACCATACCCCACCACGTGAAAGATTGCATGTCTAATAGAACGATTTTCTAATTTGCTCCCCGTTAGTAGTACAACTCTCCCATGTGATTAAGCTTTTTATTTTCCTTTCACTGAAAAAAGTTGAACTGTAGTACACTCCAGCGCGCTCCAAGAACGCGTAATTTCGCGAGTTAAAGACTTTGTAGCCGTATTTCGGTGCCACGTTCCTTCTTCTCAACCCTTAACCAACAAGCCTCTCCACTAAGCTCGGTCTTTAGCTAGTTGCCTCCAATTTCGCACTCCAAGTTGATCAAGGTCCCCTTGAACTTGTACGCGCCACATGCGGCGAAGAGGCTCTCTACTACGTTGTCCCTCCGGATTTGATTCGAAGACCGGAGCGTCGGTTTCTATTCGCTCTACATGTCCTACCCATCTTCGACATCCAATACGCAGTTTTTTGACTAGGTCGATGTCGCTGCACAGCTCGTATCATAGTTGAATCTGCTCTCCCAAAACCCGTCAACGCAAACGAGACCGAAAATCTTACGAAGAATTTTCTCTCCAAGCAACCAAGGATATCTTCATCCGCTTTCCATAAAGTCCATGTTTCAGCGCTTAAAGCAGGACTGAAAGGATCAGAGTCTCCTTAGTTCGAGATAGGACTTTACTGTTGAATTGCCTTATTAGCCCGAAAAAAACACGTTCCTGGCGCTTGGTATTTCACTCGTTCTCTACCACACTCCTCTTTCATATTTAAGCTTTGTCCCTTAAGACTAAACAACTAAGTAAGACTCTGTAACTTTTAGAAAATCATTCAGTCATTTTGGGTACCTTTCTACAATAATCCTTCCTGGAGTGAGACTTCTGCCACTTTATCTTTTGTTGGACTTCGATTTATCATAGTATCTCAAGAGAGACGTAATCGGTATAGCCTGATTCCAGCTAAATCTGCCGAGAGTCCCGAATATAAAACTGCAGAATTTTTCAGAAAAGAACAGAGCGACACCTAAACCAGTGGGGTTTCGTATGCTGATTGAAGCCTCTAGAATCCTTGCCTCAACCTAGGTTGGAAAGACCCCGAATGGATTTTCGCTATCGCGTTTTCTCGACCGACAAGCCGTGTACCACATTTCTTTCCACAGCGGAACTAAGACGATATTTAGTCGAAACCGAAAAACGTAATTAGAGTGATTTTTCATCGACCCGACTCTACAGCGGAGTTGAGTCGTTTTCGACTCTCGACAAATGTAATTGGGGTAAATAATGACTTTTGATATGTGGAGGTATTAAACCTCCTCACATTACGAGGCCTTCCCCTATCCGTTACATGGATACGTGCCGAGTCGCCCTAGAAGTACGTGTTTTATCAACAACGCAATTATAGTTTATTCCAAATGAATGGATTATTCCTAAAGTTTGACAATAAACTCACTCTCTTGCGCATCTTAAAACCAGCGGAGTAGAATGTCAGTTATTTGTGGTTGCGGTGAAAGTAAACTTGAGTCGTTTCTACAGAGAACGTCCTTTGCTTACCAATTTATAGAGAAGAGAAAGAAATCCGTGGATGCCTATGTACCTACTTTCGGATAATTATTCACTAAACTGCGGAATAATACCAATTGACAGTTGCGTTTTAAAAAAATAACAGAGTTACTTAGTATCAAACTGCAGCGAGTGTATTGATTTCAAACTTGACTTCATTACTCTATTCAACTCTACTCTAAAGTCTACACGACTGAGCCTTACTTAAAATTAATTGAGCTGATAAACCAGATCTTTTCTATCTGTCTTTTCTTATTCCATTTCAAAGCTGTTTAGCTTAGATTGCTGACCGACCTGTTTAGAATCTTCGCCCCAAAACGCGTTTTCGCTTTAACCAATAAAATATTTATACTTTAATATTTCTTATACAAAAAATATTGAGAAATTCTATAACCGTTTGCAAGCTTGCAGTCCATATAGCTAAAGGCAACTTTAAAATCACAAATATGGTGAGTATTTACCAATTTTCAAAACGACTCAACATATCTACCACGGACCTAATAGAGTAAATTTTCTGGAGATTATTCTTTTTAATTTTTTCAACTGTAGCATTTTTGTTTATATAAGAAGTCTTCTAAAAAAATGGTCATTCAATTTGTCCTCATTTCAATCTTTTTCACGATACCTTAAGTTGACTCCAAGAAAAAGACACGTGGAAAACAGAGGTCTGTTCGCGTGCTCTCCCAAAACAGCGAATTTTTACGAAAATCTGTTCGCGTACGGATAATTTTCGTAGTTTTTCACAGAAGAGAGCGTTCACAAGAGAGTAAGAAATTTGCCAATGCTCGGGGCTGCTTTGTGAAAACTGTTAAATCAGTGTTTTTCTTGTTCAACCCGTTCGGGTACTTTTTCGTAATTTTAGCTCTCTCTGTGAAAAGATCAAAAAAGCTTCAGTTAATTTCCACTGCAATTTTTTGAGTTAAAAAAAAATTGTTCCTAAGCAAAATCAAACAGGTAGAATACCAAAGAAAGAAATTCCATCCGTAACCACCTTTAACTTAAGTAGTTTGCAAACTTTGCAATTATTCGCTAAGCTTGTTCGTATTTTATAATCCATGTAGCACCAAAACATATTCAAAAAGGCGGATTAAAATGAACCTCTTAAATACACTAGCTATGAATATGGGAGATGCTAACTATAAGGTTCTTGAATAGAAGTAAATCTTTCATATTTTTTGGTAACTTCCAAAAAATACTTTTCCTATTTGTGGAGCCAACACAGAAAGTGCCTAATAGTTTCTATATCTTCAGGTTCTGCAATGATGAGCCGAAGCGGTGCTTAGTCTTTTCGGCATGCCCAATTTAGTGCACATACCAGGATAATCCTTTATTTTTTGTTCATAGGCATTTGAAAGCTGCGAAATGTCCTCGTAATCTAACTTACTTTGAGGACTATTCTTGTCTGTATAACACCAGTAGTAGCTACATCCTTCCTTCTTTTTTACGAAATAACTCTTATAGTGTATTTGCCTGTGAATCTCGATGTGTAAAATAGCTTGAAAAATAGCATTTGTGAGAAGCTTATTGTTATCAGCACTAATATAGTTTAAACTTACGTCTCTTTACATCCTTTTAAAGTTACGCTGACGTGTGGCCTAGTTACTTGTCGTAATGTAAGTTACACTTTTACTTTATACCACCAAAGGCCTGGAGAAATATAACTAACTTAATAACTACGTTTTTTGTAAGAAATGGCTACCAATTGAAGTCTTGTCCAGAATGACCCTAAGGCCTATCGTTTCGGGTAGTTAAATCTCGATTTCTATACCATAAAAGAGCAAAATAAGATCAAAAAGAATTTTCAGTTCATCTCTTGAAAAGTATGAGCACCTTAGTTACATATATTTTAACCTAAAACAGTATAAATCAACTTGACTGGCATATAATTGTTTTATTTTTTTCCCTAAAAATTGTAAATATTTAAGGTACAGTTTAGAGTAGTCATTAGATATTATATAAGGATACATTATTTGGACTTTAAAATCGAATTTCTTTTATATTTTCATTTCGTGTATAGAAAATATATTGCTTGTTGTTTCATTTTAGCTTTTAAAATATATTTAGGCAACATTTTATGGAACTAATTACATACATCTTAAGTTAAGGTTTCTTTTTATGTTTGTTATACATTTAGAATGATTAAGTTTCATTTGCTTCCTTATAGTTTTATTGTACACCCATGGCATTAAGTACGACACTTTACTTTACATTTTAAGACTTAAGTAATATTTAAATTAATTTTAATATAATTAAAACAAAATCAATAAGTACATATATGTATGTGTGTACGTATGTATTATTTGTGGAGCTTTGTTGTAAAATAATAAAGGAACAAGATGACACAATGTCACAAATTATATAAAAGAACTCATGTAATTTCGATTGAAAATATACAAAGGAATATGCTTTATGTAGAAATATTTAGCTTGTTTAGCACATGAGCTCTTCGACAATTTCTTAAGCATGTACATATACATCCCTTAGTTGTAGAGTTTCATTTATTGAAGAATAGGTACTTTTTTCCCTAAAAATGACGGAATATTGAGGCGGAAGAAGGGCATTTAGTAAAATATAAATTTGGAATTATACCTTCAGTGTACCTATTCTATTCGTGAGTTTTTTTATCGCGACTCGTTATAAAGCTGAATACCGAGTTTGATTCCTCACATTTTTCTAAAGATTCTGTAGCGTGCGTAGAAAACTGTCGTGTTCCATGCGTAGATAGTTTATGAAGCGCATTAGTGGTTAATGTTGTAATGCCGACTCTTTAGATACTAAAATTTAAAATTGGCTGGACTCTTGGAAACCTTGGAATATCTTCATTCATCTGGGAATATTTCGTTTACCATGTCTATGGCATCGTTGCATTCAGGTATTCTCCTTTATTTACATACTTGAAATGTTTACATCATTAGCCGACTAATATATGTATAATATCTATATAATCATTTTAATGTAAGGCCATGAACTATAGAAGGCCTGTTGTACGCACGTGCAGAAGGGACCTACAGTTTTATGCCGCATCCGAAAGGCAAATGGATTTTTTTGAGAAGCTTCTCATGACAGTAATACACCCATGACTTTATACATGAGTTTGTCAGACACTCGCAAGAGGTGGGGCGGAGAACCTCGTTTGTTCAACTTTTAATCTCATCTTTAAGATTTTGTCTATTTATTCCTTCCATTGAACCCCCAGTCCTCGCATCACCTTTGTAACATCGATCAGGTCGGAGTCCTTTTTTTTTTGCTAAGCATTTTCTCTTGTTCGATGCACATAGAGTACACCTATGAAATTCCCGTGTTTTTTTTTTTTAATTCCTTTTACAGCCTACCGAAGAATATGTATAAGCTGTCATAATTTGGCGATCCTGTTCACCGATATGTTTGGATAAGGGTATGTATGGATATGTTACTTTGAAGCCACACGTTATGTACGTATATGTATATCACCATAATGCCTGGATGAATGTTTTTTATTCACAAATTTCAATGTTTTTTTGTTTGTGATTATGGTTATTTAATTCTGTCGATTTAAATACAGTGAAAAAAAACATTGAAAAGGAAATAAAGTTGAAAATTGAGACTTCTTTACACTTCGGTCCGATCGAACAGATTTTTAATTTTTTTATTTTTGCATTCTTTTTTGTATTGTCACTCTTCTTCCTATTGTCTCAAATCTATTTTATTTATTTACCTCAACATCATACTCTCTGTTAACTCTAAGGCTCTATAAAACGCATGCGCACCATCGAGTGCGATTTTTGATCTTCCCAACTTCTTCTTATTATGAGTGTGAGCAATCCACTTTCTCTTTTGTCGTTGTGTGATTGATAACACTGCCCGAGACACGACTTGTGAAAAAAATCATTAAGATCCTTCATCGCCAAATTTTTGATAGTATCCCAAACCTTGACATTGATTTGCACTGGTGATTTTGAACACATGCTAACTTCATCTCTTATAAATTTTCCTATTCGAATGCTTGGTACTGATATTTTTATTTCATTTTTTCCACATTTCGTATGTCATATCACGCCCTTCTTTTTCACTTTTTTTTATAATATATAAAATATAAATAGGAATATGCTCTTTTTAATTATTATCGCCCCACAAACTTTATTTTTTATTTGCCATAAAAATATTGTATTGCTTTTGGTGGTGTAAAAACAGCTTGCCTCAAACTATTTGTTTTAGCTATTTCGTTCGCAAAACAATAAAAAAATGGCATCTCATTTCAGTTATTTTAATTAAAAATTTCAGTATATTAACTAGGTTTTGATTAACAGTGTTTATATGAAGTTTAATCAAAACCGTTTATGTAGAATTGTCCTTAAGTAAAGTACCTTTAAAGAAAAATTCCGATTTTACCTCGGATTATGACCCTGTATAGCTCAAACCAAAACTAATTAAGAAGTAAATCGGTTCAGCTGTTTAGGCTGCAGTCTTGCGTGCATACACATAAACAGACAGACATCGTAATGTGGGAATTGATTTTAATTTATACAATCTTATACACATGTCTACTTTGTAAATAAAAGTCAAGTTTAAATAGCCAGAATCTCATAGATGATCTCATTAATATAACTGAGAATTCTAGTTAAAGAATTCGGACTGACGTTGATGTAACTGACAAATACACTGCCAAGAGGCAAGGATTGTAGCTTTTTATATGTTTTATAACAATAAATCTTTAAAGACCTCCCTCACTATTGTAAGCCGGGAACCTTAATAATAGGTTTTTGTAATGGTGGAATCTTAACCACCCTTCCCCCTCTCCTGCTGTTTTTTTTTCTTATCTAAGTCTACCTTCTTACTACTTAACGTGTTGTACGCGGCGTTTATCTCTGCAAGTATGTAAAGAAAATACCTACAGTTTTATGCAGTATTCGATGGACAGATTTAGACTCGAACCTGGAACTCCAACTCTCTGGCCACTGAGCCACATCCTGCATAGATTATGTTACGTCTTTGGTTTTGGGATTTTCTTCTAAGAAATAAATGTTCATAGACTTGCAAAAGGATAAAGAATAAATTGATAGATTTAAAAAAAAATTAAAATAACGCTCCAACTTAAGAGTGTCTTGCAGTTTGCAGCACACTGTATATTCTGCCACCCTCCAAGAGTCATTTAATAACCGGAAAACTTATTGACTCTTTAGCTCTTAGTTTCTCTGAGGTCCTAAATTCTAATCTGCCTTCCCTCTGTCACCACATTATAGATCTGAAATCTAATTTTTTGTTATATTTTTCAAGCTAAAACATAAGTTTTGAATACATATGCAGACAAAAGGACATAAACCTTAAAAGTTATATGCAAGCTTTCTTTAATTGCAAAATCACTGCCAAACAAATAGAATAATAAATGAATTAATATTTTAGTTATCTCGAAAAAATACAGAATTTATGTAATTTCATCGCATTGAAAGATATATTGTAAATATATAATTGTAAATATTTATCGACTGTTAATAGTAAATTGTAAGTAAGCAGATTAAGTACAACCTTTCCAATTGTAACAATTGGCTTTTCTATGTTAAACTTAAGAATAATTAAATTTATATATGAATGTGTAAATTTAAAAGAAAAAAAAAGAGAAACCGTGTGCAATATTCGTAAAAATAAAAGTATTTAAAAGTATTATACTGCTGTGTTGTTTAAAGTGTAAAAGTTAGTCAATTTAGTTATGATCGCAGGAAATAAAGAGTAAATAAAAAATAATATAAAAATAATTATTAAGTGTTCTTATTTAATTTAATTTATGATTTAGAGAGCACGTCTTAAAAACAGAAGTGACGAATTCTATCAAGGTTATAAGTACATACTTAGTACCTGGAGTTCATCCTTATTCTTGGCAAAACATCCCTATGTAGGGAACGGTGATATAAATAGAGGTTATCAATCCTATGTCCATATCCATTTTAGCTAATTGGTCAAGATGGACATGGACGTAGCTTCATAAAGTGAAAGATCGCAAAGTTGTTAATGTCTAATTGATCTCCTGATTTATGTACATCCCATGCCATCAAAGAGGTACGTTGCGGTTCATCAAAAGTTGACTAAAAGGTCAAAAAGGGTCAATTTTTATTCTCAAATCGATTTGTAATAGCGAAAATATGTTGTCTTATTCGGTCAATTGCAATCCTGTAAAATATTATTCATTTATTTTATGTGTAACAGCCCGCGCATCGATCCGCGCAGGTGTTTTGCACATGAATACAAGGAACAATTTTTTTAAGGCTTCCATGTCAAACACAAGCAGTCGAACGGTCTATAAAAATAGTGAGGGAAGCATCAATGTCTTTATGCGATAAAAAATCAAGAGAAGGTTTTTTTAAGAATAGTGAGGGATAAGAGAAGGCTATAAGCCTATGAAGCACTACGACTCATGAGGATCTTTTGTGCTATTCCCTAGCAGGTTTGAATATAATTAGTTTTTCTGTGGTTCAGCTGAAGTCTAGTTCATTTAAGAATCTAAAGACATTTTTAACAGAAGCAGAGGAGACATCAGGGAGATGTGATGCCTTTATTAAAGTACTTAAGTCTCAGCCGAGCTGTGGCAGGACGTTCGCACAATATGTGATGGGCTGTTTCAGTGTCTTCAAGACATAGGCGACAGGTGTCCGATTGGATAAGGCCCATTTTCTTGGGATGATAATTGATAGAGCAGTGACCAGTTAGGAAATCAGTGATTTTCTTGACATTGGATTTGAGAGGATATCTTTTGTCTTTTTTTTTTTTTGAGAAATTGATGAATTGTTTGGCATGTTTTAAGCCATTTTGAGAGTTCCAGTGGGAGAGCGATTCTTGTCGTCGCCATCTGCTGAGCTTTATTCTGATTTGATTAGTTTGTAGGCCACAAAAAGGTTCAGGACCGATGAAAGGAGCCTGAGCACCGTGTCTGGCAAGCTCTTCGGCGGCTTCGTCGCCAGGGATGTGTCCAGGGACCCAAGTTAGTGTGACATTATTTTGAGCAGTAAGCTGCGAGATTGCAAACTAGCTTTGACTCAAAGTTATAGGACCTGAAAGCCTTGAGAGCTGCTTAGCTATCTGAGAGTATGTTGATATGAGATCTTCGGAAGTTTCTTCTAATGCATTCTCAGGCACTCGATAGCATGGACCTCTGCCTGAAAGATAGTGCTTGTTTGTCCTAGAGGAACAGATAACATTTGACGTCTTAGATCCGTCAGTATACCGATCTAGCGATGAGGATGTTTGGGGAAAAAGCATATTGTCCCAGAAACTCCGGAATAACCGATATCAAAAGTAATTAGTCTGCTTCAACCGGGAACTAAGATCGTTATAATCGATGTCGTTATAAGCAATGTGTATTTGGGTTGCCAAATCCGACGCAGGTTTCTGTGTGAAGGAGCTAACTGCATAGAACGAAAAACAAACTGCAAAGAGTTGCAACGAGCCGTTTAAAAAAAACACATGCATTTAAATATTTTTTGTTTTATTATGAATAATAATTTTGTTTTTATTTAATCATGGGTAATACGTGTGTACTTTCATGTGTATATAGATACTTTTTGCGTAACTTAAATTTAATGTATACATCATTTTGTTTTACCTTATTCTTTTTTTAAATTTTCAAATAATCACAAAACTGATCTGTTCTTGAAGAATATTTAATCCAATTTCTCAGTTCGAAGAGAAAAACATTAATTTTTTTTTAGAATGTTGAGAGACAATAAAAATAGAGAGTGTATCTGCACTTACATCTGAAATACGTCTTTACAAAAGAAAGCTCTGCTGTGGTTTAGTTTCGTTTTGCTATATATATTCATATATATATATTTATATATATATATTTGTATTTACTATTTCGCAATTATTATATTTAACTATACAAATGTTTATTTTATTTTAATATATATATTTTGTTTTTTTCTTTTTGTTTTGCTTGTTATCTAGATAGAAATCCCAACCAAGATCTTACTTAAAATGTATATTAATTTTATTTTTTTTATTTATGGTTTAACAATTTATTTTGTGGTTTCATTGTATGGAAAAGAAAATATATAGAATAAAATATCTAATTTATTAAAAATAATTATGATTAAAATAATTAAAACATAATGTAAATAAACTGACGGCGGCAGCGCGGCGGCGGCTATATTTATTTCGTAAATGCCATAAAGACGGCCCAAAGAATTTCATTTGCATTAGGTTTAGCCGCTTCTGCCTCAAAGTCCAGATCTAAAAGTTCTCTCACTCGTTTCATTGCCACTTCATAGTCGTCATCGTTGAGCGGACCAAAAGCGTTCTCAAGAACATCACTAGCGTGTGCTAGAAATATTAGCGCCAACATACGTTTATCCATTCGCTGTGGGTCATTTATCCATTTCGATAGTACAGCGTCTTGTATCTGGTTATAAATAAAAAAAAAAAACAGTTTACATTTTTGTTTTCTTAAAAAGAAAAGGCCCCAATCATTAATCATTACCTTTTTAACCAGCCGACATTTGATAACATTGTCGCTAAGTGGATGTGTTGTCATATCGAATAAAAGAAAGTTTTGTTTTTCTGTTGTAAGGACACCTTTTTCAACTAAATTCTTAGCGAGTCTTTCGCGGACATTTTTCAATTGATATCGAAGTTTAAGTGGATTCCATGTTTCACCTGCCAATCAATATAGAAATTAGAAATCAATTGCATAGATAGTAGTAGATAGGTAGATATACCACTCAAGTATTCTATCCAACTTTGAACAGTCTCTGGTGGATCTGTTTCTTTAATATGCTTTAAAGCCTCATCCAAGAGGACATCTCCTGTTTGAGTATCGGACTTAAGTATAAGCTTTCTAAAGAAACAAATTTGAAATGTAAAAAGCATTGATTTCTCAGAAATGTTCTAACAAACCTTGAACACAGTCCCCTTCGACGCATGCCAGCTTTCTCCATCATCACACGACCACGGATTCCCAATTCGATTAAGATACATCCTCGAAGGCCACTAGATATGCAATCGTTCCAAAATGATGTGTAACCCTAGATAAGTTTAGAATAATTTACTTTTTAAGAAGACGATCATTTTAAAGCTTTTAATCTAAACTCAAAGCTATGAAAGGAAATGTGCTAACAACAGAAAGTACCAGCTAAACCCCTTCTCGTTGTTATCACTCTGATTTCCGTTGGTGAATATTTCTTTAAAGAAATTCTATAAATACGAAACAGCTTACAGTTGCGGAGGTGTTCAACACTATATACTGTGCTCAGCACGGATTTGATTTGAAATAAACGAAAAAGGAAGGAAGTTACGTTTTTATAATCCACATTGACTCCAATTAAAGAACTAGAGCGGCACCTTTTCAACGACCGACATAATTTATAGAATAGACAGTGCAACATCTGCAAGGGAATAAAGTCTTTGCAATCTTTTTAAGATGTCGCTCTAGATTGGTGCAGATTGGCATCTATCTTCGATGAGTGACTAATTAGATATTCTGCGAGTAAATGCCAGATCTCTGAGGCAAGAAACAAACCTTATGAAATCGCTTAACGTTCAAGACGATAAACAGTATCTGCAAAGTAGTTACCACAGTGGGAACCAAATTCGTTGTAAAGAACTTAATCTCGTTTCACGGATTGTTTGTTTTGTCAGAGAAACCACAATTACCATCAAGACAAGTGAAGACCACTTCTATCGTACAGATGACAAGTTAATTACACATAATATATTCAATAAACCAATGATTTTTTTTACATACATATCTATACCTACAATGCGCTTTCTAAACAGCACCTAACAATACAAAAGCAATGATGAACTGCGGAAGAAAATTTTGTTAGGCACTTTAACATTAACGAAAAACTTGTTTGGTTGTTTATCTGTCACTAGAGAGTCACGCTAGAGAGCCGCTTCTATGGAAAATTGGTAGTTCTGCAGACTTAATAGCTTATAATGTTTTTAAGGTTATTCACAATGTGCGTAATAATGCAAATAAAAACATGAACGTTGCGCTATTCTCCTGATACATCTTCATATGTGCATTTTCCCTTTATGGCAGTCATTAAATTCATGAATAATTAAGGTGCACTTAAGGTAGTATACACAAAGTTGTTCCGCAATTTGTAAACAAATTTTAGAGAAGAGGTAAGTTTTTACGGTTTGCAGCTTGTGGTTGCTGATTAGGTTTGGGACTTATGGCGGAGCAGTATGATTGGTGCTTTGTTTATTGGCTTTCCTTCTTGTTTTCCGTCATAAAGGGAAAGTATTAGCTCTTCGTTTTTGGTCGTATTAGTAGGATTTTCATATTTTTTACTAAAAAGAGAAACCGCTTCTAAGCCCTGCAAAGTAGCTTACTCGGACCCATAGGTTAGATAAAGTAGATATGTGCCTTGCGACAAGAAATTTACTGCACTGATAGTGTTATGAATCTCAGGAGATGCCTAAGTCCTTCAGCTCCGAAAAGAAGTGACTAACAAGAGTTTCTGAAGGGCAATATAAGAAAACTTTTATTACAAGGCTTTGTTTGTGTTTTAAGCAGTCTTCGATTTGACTTTTCCTGTTTCTAGTGTCTTCATTGCTGCTTGATTGCTTGATACTTGTGATATGGATATATGGGATCGTAAAGGCAAAAGTGCACGACAAAAGTAATGTCATCTAACTTTGAGTATAACTAGGGAAATGAAAAACAGAACTTACGACTAATAAAACGTAGACATCTGCTAGATTTTTATTAAAAACAAGTCAGCAACACCTAGAAAGGACTTGCTCTAATTTTTTAATGTTCACTCAGGTGTTGCTGTTCAAAACTAGGTCATTCTACCACGCATTAAGTGTCCCATAGAAACGTCAAATTTGAGCATCACGCGAGTTAGTTTTCACTGCCAAGTCACTAATATTGATATGACATCTGTTTCATGACAATTTGGATAAGGTTTCTTTGAAATATAGTGACTTTTAAATTGCGAAATGCGCTGCAATGCAGCCCATATAACAAAGACTGTTGCACACAGATAGATGCTGCTCATAGATATGTGTGTAGGTACATTGCGCTTAAGATCACTGATTCATTTTTTTATCAACGAAACGAACTTATTTCTTTCGCAACTCAAATTATCTCAATTGTTTCTAATTCGCTTTTAGTGTTCCTTGATACGAGAACGTTTGTCAAGGAAACACAAGACGACCGCAGAAATACCGACAAAAACGTGTAAAAACTGTGCGAGATAACAGTCAGCAACACCAATTGAGAATTCAGATAGATATGAAACCATGGGCTACTACTATTAGAAGCCAAAAGCGACCAGAACGTCACCAATTAGCGATACTTAATCATAATTAACAGCGTTTTCGAGCGGAAGAAAAGCAAAAACAACAAACAATTACAGCGTCATCAAGTAGAAAAAAAACCAAAAGAAAATAGGTATAAAAGACGAAGCTTCGTGGTATCGCTTCCGGGCATAAATGTACATATCGAACCTCTTTATCTTTTAGGCCGAGCAGTAGGACTTCTTCCATGAGGGTGAGGCGGGTCTCCTTTGAATCGCCATCGTCGATATTGTCCTCCTGGTCCTTGTTTATGTCCAGAGAGTCCTGATTATCGTCTATGCTATTGTTGGCGTTGACACCACCTTCGGCGGAGGTGTCGCGAGTTTTAACTCGTCGCACTAGACCGTCGGTACGATTCATTTATGTTTGTGTGTGTACTTCCGCGGGCGAAAGAGGGACGAGACTATGGTCTTCCTTTTCTTTTTGTTGAAGATTTATAATATTCGCAGCAAGTGTATACGTAAGGAAATGTATTGCATTTATTTAATTATATTTTTTTAGTTCAGATAAAGGAGGAATTGCTTTGGTAAATAAAAACTTAGTAAAAAAAAATGAAGATTTCTTATTTTGCGAGTTTTGACGTACACGGAAAAAGGTGACACGACTTAGCAAAACATGGCCGAATGAAGTGCCGAGAAATGCTGCCAAATCGTTGGAGAATTTCATATGATGTTTTTGTTTATTTTTTGCATATTGGGTGTTTTGTTGCCAGGCATTAAGAATATACTGGGGTATGATGAAATAAAGGTATGTCACATAGATGAGAGTTTGTTCCTGCTGGTTACGTAGCGCTGGTCGAGAATTAAATAAATAAACCGTAGGTATGTGAATTCAGAGATTAGAGAAATGGTAGGTTTCGTAATATATAGTTCATAGTCACTATGTCATATGCGTCCATACGGTTTTCAGCTTTACTACGCAATCTGTGCAGTTTTTGTTCACATAAGTTAAGTATTAAATACTAAATGTAGTAGTTAAAAATGCAAACAAAAGACAGCACCTTTTGATATTCATTGGAAGAATTTAGTTCTTTCGCAACATTCTTTATTTTTATGTTTTGTGTACCAAAGTTTATAAAATCAATTTCAATTAATTTTCCTCCAAGTTTATTTTTTTTTTTGAATTGGTAAATGGTAAACAAAATGATGTGTTTAAAAGAAAGTAAAGAAACGACAGACGTAGTATTGTGCGGGCAAGAGATTGTCAATATTTTCATATGTACAGACATATGTATATCTAATATTTGTAGCTTGTCTGTGGTCACGAAGCTTCCTAATTTCAGACAGAATATTAATTTTGATTACATACCCTAAAAAAGGATACATGACATATGTTTGAGAGCACGAGGTCTTAATTCTACGTCATTTTATCTACTTGTCGCACGCATTTTTTGACTTATTTACTTTTATAAGACAAAGCTATATATTTGGCGTTGTGCTACAATTTTTTTTCGCCCCAGAGAGTATTTTAGATTTGTAACTTCCTGTGGTACTACAGATCAAGATCTACGCAAATGAGCTTATCTAATTGTTAATCTATTGTTTAAAAGGGAAATCCTCTAAGCATGACAGCATGAATAAATAGATAAATTCATCTGAAAAATATGACTATGGGTAAATATTATTACCCATATGTACATATCACATGCCATTTTTGAGGTCAGTAAACTGCTCAGTACTGTACAGCAATGTGTACATTTGATTAAAACGAGAAATCTATTAAACGAAGTTATATACCAATGTATCCATATGAACTAAAGATAATCTTCTTCTTCTTGTATTCAATAACTTATTTCAATCGTTGCTCTTATGCTCCTGTTTTTTACAATACGGATTACGCACTTGTTATCAGGCACCTCAACTTGCTAATATTATACCCTATATCTCCATGTGGATTTTATGATTTCTTCTATGCTTGCATGGTTTTTGATAAGTTTCAGTCCATTCAAATAATTTTCATGTCTACTCATTATGTCTTCAGTGCCATATATCTCTCGGTTCTTTTATATTGGTGGTTTTGCTTTTGCGGACTCTATATAAGAGCTTGCTTTACGAACTAAATTTTAGTACAACGTTCCAAAGTCTGACTTTGCTTCAGTGACTTGAGTTATGTTCCATACAATACGTTCTAGGCATTGGAAACTCTCTACAGTCTCAACATCTTATCCAGCAGTGCTACTCTATCAAAAAAAAAAATCAAAACTCAAATTTACTCTCAAGCTAATAACCAGAAGTATATTTAAAAATAAAAATAATAATTAATAACAGTAAATTTATATTACAATAAAAAAAGAATTAGCTCATTGCTTGACATCGTCAATAGATCTGTTATCCATATCAACCTAAAAAGTAGAAACATATTGCACACAATTAAAAATATAAAACGAAGAAAAAGTAAAACATCATCACCGAAATAGTTGTATTGAAATTGGCATAATCAACAAAATAGCGATCATTGCGAGGATCATAAACGATAACATTCACAAAGCGTTGTCCCCAGAAGACTTCCTTCGAAAGATATGAACTACGCTCCTCAGTCATCTGGCCAGTGCCTGGTGAACTGCCCACAATTGACACAAATATCTCGAAGGAACCTGCATTAAAATCCTTTGCAGTAGTATAATTACAGAATGGGCTGTCTTTGTCAATTATATGGCAAATAGTCTCCGGCCACATAATCAGAGCATTTCCATTACACTCAACTTTTAGCTCTGTGTGTGACTTGAGCAGTTCTCCTTCAGAAGTTCTAAATTTTAATTTTAAAATTTTTCAACCATCCACTGAAACTTATTGGTATACTTACGATCTATCTATAAGGACATAGGCGCGTACTTTTGTTCCAATAACCTGTTGCTGTCTAGGATCACAAACTCTGAACATAAGACATAGTTTACCATCTCGATAGCACACCTTAAGAACGTTTCTTTAAACATATGTATCTAATAGAAAAAATAGTTTTGATTTTACTTACAACTGCTTTATCACTGAATCGCATTTTCGAAAGCTGTCGCGTTGGACGTGCAGTTTTGGCATAAATAATACTGACCATAGCACCTTCGATTCCAATCGACATAATAATTTGCAGGATGAAGAGAAACATACCTTCGGGGCATTCTTCACTTGGATACCTTTCACCAAATCCAACAGTTGTTTGTGTTTCAATACTGTGGAGCAGCATGCCCACAAAGGTGGAAGCACCAATAACACACGGATCTTTGCCCTCGCCTAAACGTTCGCCGGTCTCTTCGTCAAACATCAAATCGCCGTGAGCATAAGCGACTGTATACCATAGAAGGGCAAATACGAACCAACTTGTGAAGAAACTTCCCACAAAAAGACTTAGTGTGTACTTCCATTCCTGTTCAATCTGTAAAAGAATATTTTAAAGAAAATATATACCTACATAAAGGGTCTAGAATCTAAAAAAACAGCTTAAAATTGAGGGCAGGCTATGAAACCTAATATGTAGTCTACCTATCGTTGAGACCATTTTTCAGAAATCAGTTTTTTCTCAAATCGGTCTTAATTGACAGAGCACGAGCCAGAAAGTCGTAGGTGACATTAGGCCTGTTTCCATACTCTCAGCTTAACAAATTTCTACAATTTCAATTTGTAGCGAGCTAGGATAGACCACGGGAGCATTTTCGGCGCAAGCGAAGTGAACTTCGGCACGCTTGTCATTGCACGGTTTCGCTCGTCGGACGGGTAGGTTCTTGCCCACCTCACCCTACACCCGTTGGTCAGCACACAAAAAAATTTGATGTACGGGAACAGGAGTTCACTATCTTCATTAAATTTCTCAGATTTTTCTATCATATTGCATATCCGGTATCTCTCTTGACGACTTATAAATTGGGAAGACAATCTACCTATTATCACTTCCATAATTTTGTCTTAAAACAAAATACACTAATCGATGAAGCAATTTTTTTTTCTTTACGTATTCCAGTTTTCAATTGGGCGCCATTTAGTACTCAATTAATAATTTTTACAATAATAAATACGTATGCATGCTCCCATGTGTAATACTTATACATACTTACTAAAGTGGTCACAAAATCTTTGCAGTATCTCCAAGACTTTTCAGGTATCTTACGGAATTGAACATTTTCACTTCCGTTTTTCTCAACTACTCGGGATGTACGTTTGCAATGTCTGTCAAAGTCTAAATCTGAAATAGTTGAATATCTATATATATTAGACATGGATATGGAATAGTATATATTTAATATAGCTACCATTTCTTCTTTGATCGATGTTTAGTTCGATAGTGCTTCCTATCCAACGATCGCTAAATTGAAAGAGTTATACGAAATTATAAAAATTGAAACCAATTATGTAGAATATTAAAAACAAAAACAATAAAAATAGTTATAACACTCTTTAAGAGGTAATCTTTCACTTCAAGTATATAATGAACTAAATTATCTGAAGAAATAGGATAGGAGATTTCGCCTCTAAAGTATAACCTCACAGGTTGTTCAAATTTTTATGAAGGCATTAAGGCTTTAATGAACTGAAGTCCTTAGAGTGGATCTAGCAATTATTTTTTGCAAAAGATTAAGCTTCCTTGGGACTGGAAAACAAGCTAAAGAAGGTGCAATTCGGCGTTTTGCTAGATTGGCTTTAAGATTCTAGAGATCGTCCCACGGACCCTATATACGAAGATTGATCAAATCCTGTCTATCCGTCTTGTGAATAAAGGTTGAGGCATGATTTATATAAATACATTGGTACTACATATGGGAGCAAGTAAAAAGAATAATATTCGTATCACACGTGATGGAGTTAAAATAATACATAAGTACATTCATTTCCTTTCAGATAAACTAAGAATTGTCTCATATTTTGTTTTTAATTAAATTTGATCACCGTACCACAGTATTTATGAAACAGAAGTCGTAATAGTAAAAGAATTGAATACAATGTATGTGCATTTTTTTATCATGTTGAATTTGTGATCTTCTCAATTGCTTTAATTGAATTAATCAGTGTGCTTAAAGCATTTGTGCACCTCTGTTTCTGCTATAGTTTAAATCGAAATGTAAATATTTATATTGCCGACAAATTAAGAGTGTAAGTATGCAAAGTTTATGGTGCTAGAACTTTGAATACATATATGTAAGTGTTAAGCATAATAAACTAACTCAGATATTACCAAAGTCTCTCGGATCTTATTAAATGAATGTGAATGCAAGCATAAAAGCGATATGAAACTATCTGCTGACGTTTACAAGAGATCCCTTGGAATATGTAGTTTTAAAAAATGTTCTTGAAATGATCTTTCGTTTGCATGCGTTTTGCATGAGACAGGTAATCGATCATCATGTAGAAGTTCTCCAAACAACCCGAAATTATACGTCTATTTCCGCACTAAAACTACGAAATATTACGAAAAATAGCGAGTTCCTGTTCCCGTACGTCAAAGTTTCGTAATTTTTCACAGAAGAGATCAGGAGAGAGTAAGAAATTTCCCCATACTGCGAATTTTAGTCCAAGAAACTTCTTTGAGCAAAAATATGAGTTCTGTCAAATGGCTGTGTTGTTTTTGGCTTGCAAAATATTTTGATGTAAATCCATAAAGTGACGTCTAAAATGTGGGCGTTTTTTTTGTTCAACCCGTTCTTTTTCGACATTTGTTTTTCTCTGAGAATTTTACCCCCACTCTTAGAAATTTGGCAAACTGCGAATTTTAGTGCAGAAAGTACGGGGACAGACCTTATGATTTCGCCTCCAATTGTGACCCTACAGAGCTAGGATAAAGCTTGAAATAACCCGGTCCAGCCGTTCTTGTGTACATCCATACAGGCAAACAGGCAAACCGACTGACTGGCGGAATCGGCAGACCATCACCGTAATGTCAGAATTGATTGTGGTACCAGAATTTGCAAAACAACTTAATTCGTGCAGTAGCTTTCATTGATATTTTGCATTTAAAATTTCTATCAACTACAAGGCAAGTCATTCAACAGTACAAGTCATTCTTTAATGCTTGAATCATACAAATTTGAAGAACGAAATATTTTTAGGACATTAAAAAAAAAGTACTGAGAGTAAAATAATTGATGTCAAATTTTTCTGTTACAAAATGATTCCAGATATAACCTTTCGAAGCAACAAATCTAATTTTACTATAAATGTTAGTAAACACTGACCTGAGAATTGCAAATATGTACTTCTTATCACGCAAGTCATACTCAGAGTAGAATACACTCACTTAAACTCGAATCATTGCATTTTTTTTATCGGGTAATTACTCAACAAAAGGCTGAACACTTAAACTTACGTCTTTAGTTTATCATCTTGTCCAAAAAATATATCTGAATCGTGACTATTGTACCGATCATCAGCATACAGTATTTCCTTCTCTTCCGATCGTTTTAAAGTATCTTCTTCAGTATAACGCGGTTTAACCGGCATAGAAATTGATCTTTGCATTTCTTCTCGCGGAATGTCTTCGGTCATTTTAAAACGCCACGGACTAATATTGTTACACAAAACTTATTCAAGCGGTAAACCGCACTTGTCGCCCAACTAATCACTACTGTTCTAACTGGAAGCAGAAATAATCAGCGTAACTCGACTTACACGTAACAAGAGATAAAAAAAAAATAAATAAATAAATTAAAACCAGAGAAAATCTTTCAGCTGAATGGATCGTATATAATTCTTTTAAATGTCAGTGATAAAAGTCTCATCTCCGGAACTGTGACATGAAGCTCAGTTGGAGGAATTATAAATTAAATAATAATGGATATACGTAGGTCGTCTATGTGTACAAGCAAAAAGATAATTAATATACATGATTACATTATGAATCTTGAGAGGAATATCTTGGTAGAGAACATTTGGCATGCAAATAATTTAAAAACAAGTCTTTCGAGATCACTTTTTTTTTGTTTCAAATGAGAACATTATTGGTTTTATTGCACACCTCGGTTTGGATTGTTTTGAAAATAGAAACCTGTTATGAGTTAATTTTGAATCTGCATAAGCACCTGGACCCGATTAAGATTGGTTAGTTAAAATTAAATGATTTTTAGTGGGGGTATACTTACATATGTGCGAGGTATCCTGTAAGGAAAAACAATAAAAAAAACATGAAAAAGCTGATCATTTTTGAGATGTTTTCTTATGACAGTAATTCTCTTGGATGTGTCTTATGTTTGACAGTTTGACCACAAAAAGTGGTCTCGTAAAAAATCGTTTCTTCTGTTTGAGTCACGGTAACCAGGAGGAGCTATATATCCATTCAAAAATACAGTAGCTACGTGACAATAATCCTATTACCCTATTTCTACTTTGTTCCAAAACCTTTGAGCTCGTATCGACAGCTGATCACGTGCTTTCGTTCTCATTTCTACAGTAGAAATTGTTTTATTGCAGCTTGGCAATATTTGGTGATATTTGCTGGTAGTATTCTGTTCTCTACAATCTCACGGGCGCCTGTTCTCACTTCTAAAACCTCCACTTGGAAGACACTGCTTATTCGACCGCTTTTTAACTTTTCAGTACTATGTAGGTTATGTGCGTGAAAAAAGTATTTTCAAGATATGGGTTCATATACTTATGTATTCGTCTGTACTAAGGTTGTTTAGCAGGATCCTTGAATGACCCAATGCATTTGGTCTGCACTTAGCTGATTGACTTATTCTCAGGGGACTAATAGCTGTTGATGATTGTACTCGTACCCTACATTTGGTGTCGTCTAAACAGGCAAACAGAAAACTAGTAGTAGTTCCCAATGTACTTTCACTAAAACTAATACCACAATTACAACTATATCAGTTTTATAATAATAAATGCTTTATATTAATCGTAACTATAAAACTTCATGTCATTTAAAAATTACCAAAGAAAAATGCGACGAAAGCTCAAGGCGGATCAATTACTTTTATCGCCAATGCTGCTCATTTGAGGCAGTCGGATGTGCGCAGTAGGTATGCTATTGGCAAAAGAGGATATGCTTGTGTTCAAAACCTTTTATTTTGATCAGTACTGGATACGTACGCATTAACCTCTCCTTGCTGTCTTTCAACAAATATGTATTCACAAAAAAAGTGGAAACAGGTCAAGTCAACATTTACAATGGTTTTATTATTTTATTTACTACTTTTTATTTAATTATCTCTTGAACATACAAATTGCAAATGCAGAAGAAAATATTATTTTTTATCTCAAGAATATATTTTTTGTCAAGTTCAAGGCAAGGTCGTTGATAAAAAATTCCGTTCGCACACTCCTTGTACTAAAATTCATAGTTTAAAGTTACGAGAAGGTAAACGAACGCTATGTGGCAACAAAAAGCTGAAAATTCACTTAATTCCAAAAGGATAGCTTAAAAATTCGTTTTTTTGGGATCATTCTTCATTAGATTTTTAGTTTTGTAGTTACTGTGGTGCAGTGTAATCCAATGTGAGGTGCAAGTTCAAACCCCAGCGGAGATCTGAAACGTAGCCATCCTGTGAAAACAGAGAACCATAACAAAGTTTTTCACCATTGCACCAAAAAAAGATTTCCGTCTGTTAGTACTTAGTACTTGTGTAGTCTGATTACTCCGGGATTTGCACTTCCTTTAACAATAACAAGTCTTGTAGCATAGTTAAAAGTTATTGCTGTTTGTTCTAATGTCTGTGTGAAGAGACCTTAAGGCCGTATAAGGCACCGCATGTGAACCGCTGCATGTATGTACATACATGCGAGTCCTTAGTCGCATGTGTTTTAGCTATCGTGTGCTACCTGCCATCATGCAAATATGTGGCTTTTTACAAGCCATATAAGTACTAGCAAGCCGTTATTCAACTTTCGTTAAACTATTTAACGAGCTTCATACATATGTATACAAAAGCTTTGCACTGCCGCTGCGATTCCCTGGCTCATTTTCCTCAGTTTCACTTTCTGTTTCTTTTTTCAAATTTTTATTCTTTCTTTAAGCTGAACCGCTACAAAGAATGATTGACGCAGATTGCAGATTAAAATGCGCATTGCTCTCAAGAATTTCATCAAACATTTGAGCCAATTTTAAATTTGGACCGTTCTCCTATGATATGATGATATTTACTTGACAGCTGTCAACGAAAGATAGCTTCATGTCCGATAAATAAACTCTGACTCTGAAGCAATTTTTTTTTTTTGCCCATAACTTAAAAACAAATGAGAATTTTCTAAAGCATATTTTTATTTAAAAAGCAATTTGATAAAATTGACAAAATATGCCGAGTCCTGGAACGTGTTTGAGCCGGCTCTACCTCATCAATTATTATGCGTCACGCACGTTTGCCCACGGCGCGCGCTCTGCTGTTATAACTTCCTGACCGCCTGGATGCCACTAGATGGTGCATTGTGTAATGGAGTTTTCTTTACACAGGTGGTACTATCCATTTTTGCATATCTATAGTAATGTTAATAGGTTTTGGACAATTTAACTTTTACCTGTTTTTTAATTCGTTCATGTTATCTTTAAAACGGCTCAGCTTTCTATTCCGAATAGTGTTGACTATGTACCTTTTGAACATCTCCCAATCAATTTCAATTGAATATTCGCACCTCATGACATGCCTGCGTCGGATGTTTCAAATATGACCTTCCGCTGACATTCATCCGCAAAAAACTGAGTGTATAATCGGCAGATTCCGATAAATTCGGTTTTGGAACAGTTGGTGTGTCTTTCCTCCAGTGTTTTTTTGAGTATCCAAATTAAATAATCGCTTTAAGAATGGCCCTTAACAAGTTGAGCATTGAGAAACTTGATCTCGCTGGCAAGCGTGTCTTCATGAGGTATAATTCATTTTAAAAAACTTTCCAGTAGTTCGTTTTTTTAAATTTCACCATTCTAGGGTGGACTTTAACGTTCCCATCAAGGAGGGTAAAATCACAAGTAACCAGAGAATCGTTGCTGCCTTAGACAGTGTCAAGTACGCCCTTGACAAGGGTGCTAAGTCGGTGGTATGTATGACATAGTCTCCACCCTCTTTGCACACTAAACATATTATATTCTCTTGTGTTAAAAAAAGGTACTCGCTTCTCATTTGGGTCGTCCAGATGGCAACAAGAACCTTAAATACACACTGGCACCAGTCGCTGATGAGTTGAAAAAACTCCTTGGCAAGGATGTTACCTTCCTTAGCGATTGCGTCGGCGCTGAGGTCGAGGAGAAATGCAAAGACCCACCAGCAGGCTCAGTAATTTTGTTGGAAAACGTTCGTTTTTATGTTGAAGAAGAGGGCAAGGGCGTTGACGCCAATGGAGCCAAAGTCAAGGCTGATGCTGGCAAGGTCAAGGCCTTCCGTGAGAGTTTACAAAAGCTGGCCGATGTCTATGTCAATGATGCCTTCGGTACTGCTCATCGTGCCCACAGTTCAATGATGGGTGAAGGTTTTAGCCAGCGCGCTGCCGGTCTGTTGCTCAACAAGGAGCTCAAGTACTTCGGTCAGGCGTTGGATAACCCACCACGTCCATTCCTGGCTATCCTTGGCGGTGCCAAGGTCGCCGACAAAATCCAACTGATTGAGAATCTGCTCGACAAGGTCAACGAAATGATTATTGGCGGTGGCATGGCCTTTACCTTCTTGAAGGTATTGAACAACATGAAGATTGGAAACTCACTATTCGACGAAGAGGGTTCCAAGATTGTCCAGAACCTTGTTGAAAAAGCGAAGAAGAACAACGTGCAGTTGCATTTGCCTGTGGACTTTGTCTGCGGTGATAAATTTGCCGAAGATGCCGCAGTCAGTGAGGCTACCGTCGAATCGGGCATTCCTGATGGCAGCATGGGCTTGGACGTTGGACCAAAGACTCGTGAGGCATTCGCTGCTCCCATTAGCCGCGCTAAGATCATTGTCTGGAACGGGTAAGCTGCTACAAATCTCTATATGGTATAAACTCACCTTTATTTTTCTTTAGACCACCAGGCGTATTCGAATTCCCCAACTTCGCCAACGGCACAAAGGCTATTATGGATGGTGTAGTTGCCGCTACAAAGGCCGGTACTGTCTCAATCATCGGAGGAGGTGATACTGCCTCATGCTGCGCTAAATGGGGCACTGAATCGCAGGTTTCTCATGTTTCCACCGGTGGTGGTGCATCTCTGGAGTTGCTCGAAGGCAAGACATTGCCTGGAGTCGCCGCTCTCACCGATGCATAGATTTAAACAGCCAGTTCACCTATTGGAATCGAATAAGACATTTAAGGCGGACCGTTAAGTATAAAGTTACTACCATTTTAGTTGTATAATTGTTACACATTTTTCGATGTTGTTCTTAAAACTAAATAAGAAAAAAAGTCAATAAAATAAATAATGTAAACACAAATTAAGAAAAAACGCGTCTTATTCGAATTTCTTATTTTTTGTGCACGGTCAACTTAGAATGGATGTCAGTGTTTTCGTCGGACTTTAAATGGTACTTTTCGGAGGTAGTGACAGTTGATACAGGATGTTCGATTAAGAACTTTCAAACATGAAGCTGGGGTCAAATTACTACATCAGTTAACGAGTGAATGAAACCCATACGGTATCGAGTGATCGACTAACTGCATTGGGATGGTCACATAAGAATAGTCAGAGCCTGTTTAGATGCTGACTCAAAACTCGGCTATGTCGGTGGTTTGTGGGTAAGAAGAGTGAGGGGTAAAGAGAGGGCGAGAGTCATGAAGAAAATAGAAAAATCGAGGAGAGTCGCGTTCTATTACCGAAATGTTCCGTCCCTATTCCATTTTATCATTTCTAGTTCGATCGTTGAGGAGGGTAGTTCGCGCATAAAATGATTAATTGGACGAGAGAACACACAAAAAATACAGAAGTGTTTCAATTTACTCATTCCCTCCCCTAAACTTTATCAAAGTAGTGCAGGAGTGAGCACTATTGCATGTAGACACGACATTACTCTTTACTACGTAGTCGAGAGTCATCATCAAAACAGGCTCTCACGTATCGAGTTCTCATTGAAAATTGTACTAGTAATTGTACTACTAGTTGAATTGAGATGTCAAAAGTATAAATGAGCCTGTTTAGATGCTGACTCAAAACTCGGCTATGTCGGTAGTTTGTGGGTAAGAAGAGTGAGGGGTAAAGAGAGGGGGAGAGTCATGAAGAAAATAGAAAAATCGAGGAGAGTCGCGTTCTATTACCGAAATGTTCCGTCCCTATTCCATTTTATCATTTCTAGTTCGATCGTTGAGGAGGGTAGTTCGCGCATAAAATGATTAATTGGACGAGAGAACACACAAAAAATACAGAAGTGTTTCAATTTACTCATTCCCTCCCCTAAACTTTATCAAAGTAGTGCAGGAGTGAGCACTATTGCATGTAGACACGACATTACTCTTTACTACGTAGTCGAGAGTCATCATCAAAACAGGCTCTCACGTATCGAGTTCTCATTGAAAATTGTACTAGTAATTGTACTACTAGTTGAATTGAGATGTCAAAAGTATAAATGAGCCTGTTTAGATGCTGACTCAAAACTCGGCTATGTCGGTAGTTTGTGGGTAAGAAGAGTGAGGGGTAAAGAGAGGGGGAGAGTCATGAAGAAAATAGAAAAATCGAGGAGAGTCGCGTTCTATTACCGAAATGTTCCGTCCCTATTCCATTTTATCATTTCTAGTTCGATCGTTGAGGAGGGTAGTTCGCGCATAAAATGATTAATTGGACGAGAGAACACACAAAAAATACAGAAGTGTTTCAATTTACTCATTCCCTCCCCTAAACTTTATCAAAGTAGTGCAGGAGTGAGCACTATTGCATGTAGACACGACATTACTCTTTACTACGTAGTCGAGAGTCATCATCAAAACAGGCTCAATTTTAGTGAGTAAAATGATTGTTTATATCGAGTCATAATCTAAAAATGGTAAATATGCTTTTTTCTCATCTTCGGAGTCAGAGGATGATCGTTATGAATTAATAAGGGCAACATTTAAAATAACAATTTACAAAAAATGTCAACACAAACCTTCTCGAATCAAAAAAAAACTCGAACACTGATGACAGAATGCCGAATTTCGATACTCGATACTCGATAATCTTAAGCGGTAATGCCAAATCGGCGTTTATTAGTCACGTGTTACTCGATAACTGATGCGGTAAGTCGACCCTTGAGTTTTATACGTTAAGTTGTCTTCAGGAGATCTTATGTCGTAATTACATGCCAAGATCATTGAATGCATTTCTCTGGTATTGCTTTTATGCCCACTTCATTTTAAATTATTGATTTGGTTCCGTGTGAATGCCTTTCCAAAATTGTTTATTCGAAAATAAATTGGTAAAATACTTAATTTACCATTATGGCTAATTTTATTTTTTACGGGCAACGTCATATTCGTTTTGTCAAAGAAAGCAGTGAAATCTTCGATATTTTATCACCTCATTATTAATTTTTTTTTTATTTTAGAAGCCGTTTATCTCCTTTTTGCGCAGGTATTAAAAATTCTTGTTTTTTTAAAAAATTGTTCTCGATGTGAACTCTGCCTTAAGTGATTAGTCCAGCGTTCAGCGAGCAGAGCCATTTGAGGTTTAAAAATTCTTGTTTTTTAAAAAATTGTTCTCGATGTGAACTCTGCCTTAAGTGATTAGTCCCGCATTCAGCGAGCAGAGCCATGAGAAGGTATTAAAAATTCTTGTTTTTTAAAAAATTGTTCTCGATGTCAACTCTGCCTTAAGTGATTAGTCCCGCGTTCAGCGAGCAGAGCCATCTGCAGTGCAGTGTCATAATTTGACTTTAGCACTTGTTTTTCAATATTTATTTTGCTTTAGTTTTCCTTCCGGAACGGTTGTTGTTTTGCACGGGATAGAATATTTTTATGAAATAAATAATGGGCGGAGGAGATTTGGTAAATACTTTTATACATTTTTCACCAAAGCAAACCTGTATTAATTTTCATTTCCTTCATAGAACTTGAAAAAATCATGGCATCCTCATACGATGAAGAATCAGGAGAAGGTCTGGAAGGCAGAGCAGGCCAAGAATGCCGAGGATCGCAAGATGAATGATCTGCGAAAAGAAATACTCGAGGAGAAAAATCGTGAGGAACTGGTCAAGATTGGGCAAGCCTCTGGAGTTCTTGCTAAAAACGACGACAAGAAACTCGAGTGGATGTATAAAAGTAAGTACCTAATTAGTCGTCATTAGTTAGAGTTCGCAAAACAGTTCTTAAGAGCTTTAAACAGGCTAAGATTCCCTAAAACCTTTTGTAACTTATTCCTTTTCTTCCATTCAAAGGTAGCACGGAATTGATAAACAGAGAAGACTATCTTTTGGGCAGACCTATTGATAAGGCATTCGAAACCTTGGCAGCCGAAGAAAAAGAGCGAGATCTCGTTGGAGTTAAGGTGCCCGTCAATCATGTAGAACATGAATGCATTCCATTCTCCATAAGAGCTTATCGTAATGCCACATCAAACGAACAAGTAGACTTACAGAGAAAGATCCTAGAAGACCCACTCATGATGATAAAACAGAAAGAAATGGAATCCAGGCGTAAAATTCTCGAGAATCCCGTCAAGCTAAAGGAGCTTCATAGAATTTTGAAAACAGAAAAAACAAACAAAAGCAAATCCAAGCCGAAAAAGAGTAAGAAGAGCAAAAAGTCGAAGAAGAAACGCCGAGGTTCGGACTCATCGGACGAGAGTGAAGACAGCGATAAAGACCTGGACGAGATGCTCCAGAAACAGTATAAGAAACTAAAAGGCAGTCTAGATAAAGACAACAAACAGTTGGCTGGACTGGATTTGAGCAAACTACTAGACGCAAAGTATGAGACGATATCCAAAGAATTGGATAAAGCGGCCAAATCGAAGAAGAAAAAAGCAAAGCCAAAGAAAGGCTCAAAGAACCGCAGTAGTTCGACCAGTAATAGTGACAGCGATAACGATAACGACAGAAAAGATCAAAGGTCTGAACGAAATGAAAGAGATCGCAATAATGAAAGGAATTATCGCGACCGCAATCGCTCTCCAATTGATCGTCGAGACCAGCGAAGGAATAGAGATGCGTATCAATCGACAGCAAGGCGTGATTGGAACACAGGAGATCGGCATAGAAATTACCCTAATAGTGTACGTAGAAGATCAAGATCCCGTTCACCACTAAGAAGGGACGATAGCCATCGTCGTTCAAAATCACCTGCTAGGTCCAGATATCAGCCAGCTTCTCAAAGAAGTCGCGACGAATCGTCCAAGAAATCCACCCAAAAAGAACGTCTTACAGAGGAGGAGAAGGAAAAGCGTCTTAAAGATATGATGGAGAACGCAGAGTGGCGGGACAAAGAGAGAACGAAATACGTGCAAAACTATCGTGAGGGCTACAAGAAGGAAGAGGAACAAAACAAAGCCCGTGACTTTGATAAGGAATTCATAAATACCCAGTTACGCAAAGCGATATCAACTCAAAACTCAGTGGAATCTAGAATAAGGTCAAATGTAAATAATATACAGAGAACTTCGGCGGCCATGAACGCTAATTTTGCAAAAAAATAAAATTGTCCTCGTTTATAAAACGAGTAAATTCAAATGCATTTTCTTTCTCTTTGCACTTTTACATTAATTTATCTTGGAATCTCATCTAAATCGGGAAATTTAATGAGCGCTTGGTACGGTTAATTAGAGTTTACTATCGATTCACAGTAACAGTCCTTGAATCGATAATAATCGATGTCTTTTTCCATTTGAAGTGGTTTCGGATGTCCTTTCTCGTATTTTTAGAGAAAAATTATCCATTTATCGACTAACAGGCTTAAGTCTATGTTAAGTTAGTGATGTCTTTTACTACTACATGGGTAGTTAGTTAGACTTTATCTTCCCAACTGCTCTTTAAACTCACTTTGTATCGATTGATTTCCATTGTCTTCCCAAGCTTTAAGAGTGGCAAGCCAGTTGACGTTGTAGAAGCTGATTTTAATAAGATCAACTCTCAGCTTAGAGGATAAGAATTCATGTTCTTTCTAACTGTCCTTGTCGTTACCATATCTGATGTTTCACAAAGCACCCACTCAGGTCTAATTCTCTGTCACTAGGCTCTGTCAAACGGTCCACTTCGGTTTCATAAACTGTATTTCATCGAAAACAGCTTTAATTTTGGCACACCATTGATCTAGTTAGGGATTTGATATATCTAGAAAATACTTACTTAACATTATCGATGAATAGTACTTGAGTAACCACATATTCAAGGTCATCAAAATGCTGCAAAATATCTAAGTTTCCTTAAACGGTGCAAGAAATATTTAACCCCATCTTATCTGGCCTTAATATTTATAAGGCATTTGTCTATATATTCTTAAAACTTATGTCCTGTATCCCCTTGTGGGTCCTAGGGCATCTACAATGCCTACACGCCATCGTGTGCGGTTTCTGGGAATGTACCTCTGCTCTCCCCAACTCTTTCCCAGTTGCCGTGCTTCCTTCTCCACTGTTCTGCGCCATATACTCCTAGGACCGTCGAGCATCCTGTCATCCTGGGTAGCTATGTTAGCTATGGATCTGTCACCCTTTCGGAGAGAGTGACCAATTCACTGCCACCTATCTCTACTTATTTAACTTTAAATACTTTAAAAATATGGTATGATTCCTTCGGATGGCGAGTTGAGAATGAATCTTCTGCTGAACTAACGGTAACGGCCCATCTGTATGTAAAAATCAAAAATGGATAAGAGGATTTACCCAATAAGGAAAAATATAGTGGCGCTAAATAGCGGTAGTCAAACAAAACTTTGATAGTAGCGTTCAGCCAAGAAGCCCAATGGACGCATTTAACAAGAAAAAGTTGAAAATATGGTGAAATGAGTAAATCGGTAAATTTCTAACTTTTTCGAGGGAACTTTCTTTTTATAAAACAAGAAATAGACAAGTAGTAACTGGGTTCTAAGGTTTTAATAGTAAAAATTAAAGGAAAAAATGATTTCTGACCTTTTTCTTTCCCACAGACACACACTTATTTTCATAGCCACATCACGTTAAACATAATCACCTTCTCACCTGAAAAAAATTAAATAACTTAATTAGAAAAATGTACCATAATTTGTAGTGCATTGTTAAACTCATTAGAACCTTTCAATCAATCATTTGAACCATTGTACCGGTTATTTTAAATATCAGAAAGTTGTCCCATTCAAACTACTTGCAATTCACCTAATGACCTTAATTGCCACATGTTTTCTATGAACATGACTTCCAAAGTCGGCAACAAACATTCAGTATTTATTCAAGTTCAGCTGAATGCAGTAGTACTTTACTAAAGGGCATAATGAGTCTGACAATAATTGTGGTCTTAACTTTTCTGACGCTCCTCGTGTACTATTGGCTTTGGAGCTCAACATATTGGTCACGTCGAGGCATCCAAGGGCCATTTGGGATTCCAATATTCGGAAACATGTTTCAATTTTTAACTGGGCGACGACACTTTGGTAACCTGTATGAAGACATTTATAAGTAAGTGGATAGTGCGAGAGCGAGTACGGCTGATAAGGTATGACTTTGTTTGTAGACTCTTTCCCAATGCATCTTACGTTGGAATGTATCGTGTTATGAATGAACCAGCAATTTTGTTGCGTGATATCGATATGATTAAAGAAATTATGATCAGAAGCTTTTCAAGTTTCGTCGGTAATGTCGTCTATATCAATAAAGAACGTGACCCCACGATGTTATGCAATCCTTTTGCAGCCAAAGGTGATAAGTGGAGAATTAGGCGAAACGAGTTTGCTCCAATTTTTACTCCAAACAAGGCAAGTTAAGGATTTATTATTTAATAGTTTAAGCTTACATTCTTTTTAGGTTAAGCTCTCTTTTTCACACATAAGGTCGGTTTGTGAAAAATTGGATACATACCTTAAGGCTAGCCCCGAGGAAAAGGTGTTTGAGGCTAAAGATGTACGAATACTATCGGTAAAAGGATATATGTAATAGGACCTAATTTTTTTTTAGCTTTGTTCAAAGTTCACCTTAGAAGTTATAGCCTCAGCTGCTTGTGGCCTAGATGGTGAATGTTTTACGAATGCCAAGTCAGACTTTACGGAATTAGTCGAGAATCTATTTATGCCGAATCCAAATAGTCTAGTTGAAACAACTGCTTTACTATTCTTACCAAAACTTGGAGACTTTATTAAATATCGGTAGAAGCTGATAAAATTATCCAAATTTCAAAGGGAACTTCTATAGTTTATGTCTTATTAGTTACATTCCAGCAAATGTACAGGAATGGTTGCGTACGATAATTGAAAAGGTATTATCTCAGCGTCGTGAGGAGAAAGGTTATAAAACAAATCACAACGACTTCATCCAGTGGCTCATTGAAGCGAAAGAAAAGGCCGGTGAGCCTGTCGATGAGTTCAACATTCTGGGGCACTGCAGCACGTTCCTATTAGAGGGTTTCGAGACATCGGCATCATTGATGTCATATGCTTTGTATGAGGTAATTCTTTGACATGAACTTAGAAAATAAATAGCGGTTGAATCGTTACAAAATGCAGTTCAAACGGTCGGCTTTCAAATTCAAATTAAATAAACATAAGTCTAGGGCCAAATGAATGCAATTTTTGCCAATATTCCATTGAATAGGCGCAACAAGACTAAAGTACTTTTCTTCCCACCAGTTTGCTGTACATCCTCACATCCAGAACCGAATCCAAGATGAAATCGATACAATTTTAAGGAAATACGATGAACAGCTTTGCTATGAAGCCATTCTTGAAATGACTTACTTGGAAGCAGCACTATATGGTTTGCAATGTAGCGTGACTCTTTCAACCTTTCTTACTCTTCTTTTTTTTTCATAGAAACACTTCGCCTACATCCTCCAATGCTGGCTTTACAAAAACACTGTACGAAAGCATTTGAGCTACCACCACAATTCAAATCACAAACCAAATTCACGCAAAAAGTTCTTGTTAAGGAAGGAACTGTTTTTATTGTTCCTGTAAAGGCGATTCATTAGTAAGTTCTTAACCTGCTCTATGGAACCAAAATCTTTTCATCTGCTTCTTATAGTGATCCAGAAATATACCCAGATCCTTACACATTTGATCCTGAACGCTTTACGGAAGACAATAAACGTCAGAGAGATAATTGTGCATTCCTGGGCTTTGGAGAAGGACCTCGAATGTGTCCAGGTTGGCAAATAGTTTTCTTTTTTTTTTTAAAAAAAGGAAGAAATTAATAATTTTTTTTTTGTTTTTAGGAATGCGATTCGGTCTAACCCAAAGCAAAGCTGGACTTGTTACAATTCTTTTGAAATATTCAGTTGAGATATCGGCTGACGCTAAGCCGTTACAAGTTTCATCAACAACATTTCTTACTTCGACAGAGAGTGGTATTTGGATTAATTTTAAGCCCAGAAAACAGTAACCTTAACTTGATGTTAAAGAAAAATAAAATTGCGCTTCGATAAACCCACTTTGTATGAGTCCGTGGTTTACTAAAAAATTTGTATGCTGGAGTAAATGCCGCTTTTTTCCGTTTTCATTCTGCAGTAGGCTTGCCTCAAGAATTCAAAGATTCGTGGGTGAAAACTAGGACCTTAAATAAGTTAAATATTAGGTCCGTTCGCGTACCCTCCTAAAACTGAATTTTTACGAAAAACTGTTCGCGTACGTAAAATTTTCGTAGTTTTTCGCAGTTTCGCGCTCAGGAGAGAAATTTCCCCACGATACCAATTTTAGTGCAAGAAATTTCTGTGGGCTGGTTTATGAAAACTGTCAAAACTGTCAAACCAGTGTATTTTCAACTTTTTCTTGTTCAAACCGTTGGCTTACTTTTTTGTGATGTTAGCTCTCTCTGAGAAAATTTTACCCCCACTCTTCGAAATTTGATAATCTACGAATTTTAGTGCAGAAAGTACGCGAACGAACCTAGTATGATGGAACATCCAACTGATTTATGTACTCCACACATGGTCTCATGGACCGCAGATGGTAGGATATGCTGCGGTCCTAGGAGTACTTTGCGCAGAACAGTTGGAAGGAAAACTAAGGAACTAAGGCACATACCAGAATCCAGACACGATGGCGCGTAAGCATTGTAGAGGCCCTAGGACCTAGGTTGGATGTTGGAATATTGTTCAAGCCTCTCGAATCGCGAGAGTTTGTGCCTGGAAAACACTAGCAGCGTCTGGAAGACACAGAGACTTTTGATATATTTAGTTGGCCAGAGAAGATGCCCCTTCCCCCCATTTAAGTGAACAAAAATAAATAAAATCTAATTCAAATTTCAACTTTCATTTATTCAAACTTAAGAAAACAACAAAAATGTTTAACTTTTCTTTCAACTTCCGCGGTACCGATTTTTCTCAACTTAAATCGTTTGACCTAGCTGTTTCAATTTGTTTCTCAACATTTCATTCTCCTCCTTCATTCGGAGGTACTCATTCACAAAGGGATCCGTTTGCAGCAGAATACCCATCGAGGTCCTAATCTCTTCGGTGCATTCCATCTGTTTATTCCACAAGCTCGAGTTCTGTGTAAAGATTTGCCACTTATTACATTCCGAATTGAATTTAATCTCCGACTCCAATTGAGTGAAGCGTTCTTCCATCTCAGTTCGGAGATTTTGAATTTCCTGCAGCACATCCAAGTTCTGCGGTGGCTTAGTGTGTATAAGCTTGTTACAGCCTTCAACAGAGACCCGTTTGAAATTATTCGGTGTACTCTTCTGATCGGCCGGGAGTTTAAGGAAACATCCACCGTCGAGGTCTTTGAGATCCTTTTGAGATATGTTCAACAGTCCAGTGTCCTTCTCTGGGGGAACATCGTCAGGGGAAACGATTTCAAGTTCGTTTTCCTCCTGGATTTTATTAAGTTTCTGATCCGTATTGCTGCGATCTCGCAATGCGCTGATGTCGTCTCTGCGATGTAAAAGGGGAACTGGGAGACCGTCAATTCGTGAAGGACTTGGAAGATTCTCTTTGCCGGACGATGAGGAATTTTCCAAACTGCTACTTGGATTCGGGCTCTCTGAGGAATTGGTACAGTTCGGTTGATTAGGCACTAAACTTGCACGGAAATCTTCGTGCAGAGTCTTCTTGTTGAGAGCATCCCAGTCGAAGCTATCACGGCGCGTTGTAAAGCGACTTGATACCTTCTCGTTACCCCGACAGGCTTGGAAATCAAGAAAATCACAGAAGGAATCCCGTCGACCTTTATTCATAAAGTCCGCATTCGCAAGAGATTTCCGAGTGTCGTATTGAGTGTCAGCATGTGTTTGATTGCCCGTGCTGGTAAAACTGGCACAATTTTCACCCTCAGCTGGAACAAAGGCAATGCGTGTGACAGCACAGTCATGTACCTTTTTAGCTGCTATGTAATTCTTGGTATTACGCATGTCGTATGAGATTAATTCACCTTTTAAGTTTCCTACACAGAAGTAGGTACCACATTCGGAGAGAGCAACAGTTGAGAGTGGATGGCAATAACGAATTTGTTGTGGTTGTGTCTTTTTGCGCGTATCGAAGAGATTAATAATGCAATCGTAACCGACGCTAAGCAGAACATCGGGTAAGGCCGGTGACATACAAAGATCCTTGCAAGGCGCCTCATGACAATCTAGGGAACTGAAAATCTTTCTTTTTGATTGAATATCGTAGATGTACACGGAACCCTTGTAGGATGCAATAGAGAGATGAAATCTTTTTGTGGGATGGAAGCGAGCAAGTGTGGAGCTGTAATTAAGAAAAAAATTAAACTTTAAATGGGCTCTGAAGTGTGCTGACAAACTTACTTGTTATCCATATTGATGGTCTGCAACTTGGTCTTCGTTTTTGTACCATAAACGTTGATCTGACCATTTTCATAGACAGAAGAAATGTACTCATCCGATGCATTGTAGTCCAAGCAGATTACACTGTTACGGGAGTTATCTAAGAAAAGGGATTGGTGGCACAATTATTCACCAAACAAATCAACAAGTCACACACTAATAAACGATGTAACCTATGCAATCTCAACAAATTGGTAACCATTATATACATTAAATGTAATTTACCTGCCGGATACTTGTGAGCAAACTCAGTGTCTTTATAATTCAGCAGTTTTATCTGTCCATTTGATAGTCCCAAGGCAACTTCCTCGTTTCCCTGTTTCGGGCAGGCGATGCAGACTAGATTGTCTACTTTGATCTTTCGAATTCGAGAAATATCTAGTTCTGAAAGTGAAAACCATAAAATAGACATTTAACACACCTTTTCATTGCTTAGAAAATCTTACTCTGATTAGCTGAATCCTTTATCCTAAGAAATTCTAGACCAGATTTCTCGTTTACTTCCAGAAGTAGTCTCTTCTGACTGAAGAATTGAAAATCTGTTTTCTCATTGTTCGCATGTTGGTATATGAATTTGGTATCAAGATCAGGAAACTCAGATAAAATTGTTGATCGGCCTGCTGAAACTATGTGCATTTTTGCAGTAAACTAAATTTAATTAAATAAAATAAAATAAATAATTATGAATGTTTCGAAGTTGCATTCAAATTTATGTTTTGACAACAGTTAAATGATCGTGGCGCTCTCTAGTGAAAAACAAAATGAAATAGTAGTTCTGTTTCTCTTGGATTACTTGACGAATGTATTATGGATTCGATGGGTGCACAGTTGAAGTAAAAATGAGAAACTTTTTTCAAAGATTCTACAATAAGTGAGTTTAAAATTTGTATTCCTACTTTTGACCAAATATTTTCAGTGCAAATCAATGTGCTAATAGAAAAGGGATATGCTGTTCAAAGCTCAACTACGCAGATTATTTATGAGTACTGTTTGACAGCAGCTTCACTAAATGACAGCAAATGTGGAGAAGGAAATAGATGACGTTGAGCTGAAAATTAACTCCGCAAAAACAAGAATGATCATCAGTCTAGGAGCGAAGTCATCAACTCATATATGCATTGCTGGATAGACGTTTGAGAAAGTAGAGAGTTTTGTATTGTATTTTGTTTGAGTATTGTCTCAACCGATGGCGGAACTGAACTCGATATAGCCAGCCGAATAGGCAAATCAGAATCTGCGTTTGGGATGTTATCCACAGTTGTGCGAAGCAATGCAATAAGTACACCAAGCTACGAATGTTCCATTCCAACGTTGAATCTGTGTTGCTATATGGATGTGGTACCAGGAGAGTGACCGTCCCTATCAAAAGGAAGCTACAAACTCTTTTCAATATGTGTCTACGCTACATCTTAAGGCTATTCTGGCCAAACCTCATCTCTAACGAACAGCTTTATCAGACAACAGGCTATGAACTTATAGGCTCAACCATACGACGACGAAAGTGGCAGCGGATTGATGACACTCTTCGAAAGGGTGAAAGATCCATAGCTAACTAAACGAAGCAATGGACACGCGGCGGTCCTAGGAGTACGTGACGCAGAACAGTGGAGAAGGAAGCACGGCAACTGGGAAATAATTGGGGAGAGCTGAGGCACATTTTTAGAAACCAAACACGATGGCACGAGTGGGTTGTTGTAGAAGCTCTGGGACCCTCAAGGGGATGCAGGACATAAGTAAGTAAGTGTCAATGTGTGTAAGGAGTCTTCCATTTTATTTCATGCATGAAAACATTGAAGAATCTGCTGCAATGAATGCATAATTCAATGAATGAATCCTCGTCCAATAAGAATAGATAACGTTTTCTTATTCAAATTCAAACTTATTGGTTTCGTTAGCTAAAAGCGAACAAGCCTAAAAGAAATTCTAACAAGAATATTGAAAACAAATTGAACACAAATTGAATGCTCAAGCGCCTTTGGCAAATTTTATTTTTATTTTGCAGTCTTCAATTTTCTGCTGTAAAGCGTGCACTATAGTGTGTTGAAGTGTTGCTGTTCTCCCAGTTATATATTTTGAATAATTATACAGTTTTTACGTGGAAAAATCATTTGATCAGTTTAATTTATATAAATAAATAAAAAACATGGCAAATATTTGTTGTCGACTCAATACTTCGATTGCACCAGCTGGTAGAATTTTAGCTAATGCTGTCAACGTCACCTCCATACGGAATAGGTAAGTTGACTTAATGGTATCCCCTACCTAACCCCAATCTCCTACCCTTTCGTGACCAAGTGTAGATTATACCCAGCTGGTGGTGGCTGAGTGTCATTGCAAGGTCATTCATGGACAACAACAAATTCCATATTTTTCCGGTGCACGATGATGATGCATCCGACCGAGATAATACAAACGACAAAAATATGTTTTTCTTTCGTTAATCGATCAACAAACATGTTGCTGACGTACCTTCCATACATATTATGTGTTTATACACACGAAGTAGAAGAAACAGGGTGATTTATAAGACGGGGAGTGTCTTTTTTTTATATTTTACTAGTTAAAATGATTATTCCCATGAAAAATGCAATGTAAGGTCGTTTTTGGTATATGAGTGGAGCCATGTGCCTTCTATTTAAAGTGTGTTTGTTGGAACACGTGGAGAAATTTCAAGGCCAGTCAAATTTACTGCAATATGGCCATTGCAGATAGCCACTGAGTATGGCAGTAAAGTTTTCCAAGGGTGAAAAAGCTTCTAGTTCTTATGTTAGTAGGACCGAAAACATAGACAAAATTCTCTTGATTTAATCTATCATCTCCCGAATTTAAAAAAGTTAAAAATAGTTTCACCTCTAATTATAGAAACCTTTAGATTAATGTCACCAAAAACTATTTCTAAACTCTGTAATTTTCCCTAAAAAAAGAAACGCATGCTAATTTATCGATGTTTTTCAATATTTATCGCTCTAGAGGTTACTTTCTTGCTTGCACTTATACTGTGCGATAAGTATTATTGTTATTGAAAATATACCGAATCCAATGCAATACGCCCTGAACAAGAATTAGACCAATTGAAAGAGTCATCACATTATAGCGATTATCAGAAGCGGAATAGCAAAGAAATTTCAACCACAATATGTTCGCAACTACAATCCAATTAGCATAGATAATCTATAATAGTTCTGTTAACAAGTTCTAATAAGAGATAATAATTAACATCAACAATGTTTACTGCAACAATTGGAGCTATGAAAACTGATTTAAATAACATCTCAATCTTCATACTGACAGAATGCTTATTTGACAGCTTATAGAACGTAAAATTTTTATAATTTGTAGACGTTGCTCGTTTGTGTACTTTACCATGATGAAAATGTTGAGTTTACTGAATAAATTGACAGTGACAGTTTGATGGTTAATGAAAGAGTGCGTTCACAAATTAAATTCAAAGCTATCAAGTCCCTATTAGAAAACCCTTTATATATTGCACATGGAGTGCACATGCCTATTGCCTACCTACTATATGCATTTTAAATTTATTACAACAGAAAAAAGCGAAAACCATATATTTTCATCACACCTCAAACATTAAACTTGCAATTACTGGTAATTTGGACAATGGAACGCTCTTACTCAATATGGTAGGATATGCTGCGGTCCTAGGAGTACTTTGCGCAGAACAGTTGGAAGGAAAACTAAGGAACTAAGGCACATACCAGAATCCAGACACGATGGCGCGTAAGCATTGTAGAGGCCCTAGGACCTAGGTTGGATGTTGGAATATTGTTCAAGCCTCTCGAATCGCGAGAGTTTGTGCCTGGAAAACACTAGCAGCGTCTGGAAGACACAGAGACTTTTGATATATTTAGTTGGCCAGAGAAGATGCCCCTTCCCCCCATTTAAGTGAACAAAAATAAATAAAATCTAATTCAAATTTCAACTTTCATTTATTCAAACTTAAGAAAACAACAAAAATGTTTAACTTTTCTTTCAACTTCCGCGGTACCGATTTTTCTCAACTTAAATCGTTTGACCTAGCTGTTTCAATTTGTTTCTCAACATTTCATTCTCCTCCTTCATTCGGAGGTACTCATTCACAAAGGGATCCGTTTGCAGCAGAATACCCATCGAGGTCCTAATCTCTTCGGTGCATTCCATCTGTTTATTCCACAAGCTCGAGTTCTGTGTAAAGATTTGCCACTTATTACATTCCGAATTGAATTTAATCTCCGACTCCAATTGAGTGAAGCGTTCTTCCATCTCAGTTCGGAGATTTTGAATTTCCTGCAGCACATCCAAGTTCTGCGGTGGCTTAGTGTGTATAAGCTTGTTACAGCCTTCAACAGAGACCCGTTTGAAATTATTCGGTGTACTCTTCTGATCGGCCGGGAGTTTAAGGAAACATCCACCGTCGAGGTCTTTGAGATCCTTTTGAGATATGTTCAACAGTCCAGTGTCCTTCTCTGGGGGAACATCGTCAGGGGAAACGATTTCAAGTTCGTTTTCCTCCTGGATTTTATTAAGTTTCTGATCCGTATTGCTGCGATCTCGCAATGCGCTGATGTCGTCTCTGCGATGTAAAAGGGGAACTGGGAGACCGTCAATTCGTGAAGGACTTGGAAGATTCTCTTTGCCGGACGATGAGGAATTTTCCAAACTGCTACTTGGATTCGGGCTCTCTGAGGAATTGGTACAGTTCGGTTGATTAGGCACTAAACTTGCACGGAAATCTTCGTGCAGAGTCTTCTTGTTGAGAGCATCCCAGTCGAAGCTATCACGGCGCGTTGTAAAGCGACTTGATACCTTCTCGTTACCCCGACAGGCTTGGAAATCAAGAAAATCACAGAAGGAATCCCGTCGACCTTTATTCATAAAGTCCGCATTCGCAAGAGATTTCCGAGTGTCGTATTGAGTGTCAGCATGTGTTTGATTGCCCGTGCTGGTAAAACTGGCACAATTTTCACCCTCAGCTGGAACAAAGGCAATGCGTGTGACAGCACAGTCATGTACCTTTTTAGCTGCTATGTAATTCTTGGTATTACGCATGTCGTATGAGATTAATTCACCTTTTAAGTTTCCTACACAGAAGTAGGTACCACATTCGGAGAGAGCAACAGTTGAGAGTGGATGGCAATAACGAATTTGTTGTGGTTGTGTCTTTTTGCGCGTATCGAAGAGATTAATAATGCAATCGTAACCGACGCTAAGCAGAACATCGGGTAAGGCCGGTGACATACAAAGATCCTTGCAAGGCGCCTCATGACAATCTAGGGAACTGAAAATCTTTCTTTTTGATTGAATATCGTAGATGTACACGGAACCCTTGTAGGATGCAATAGAGAGATGAAATCTTTTTGTGGGATGGAAGCGAGCAAGTGTGGAGCTGTAATTAAGAAAAAAATTAAACTTTAAATGGGCTCTGAAGTGTGCTGACAAACTTACTTGTTATCCATATTGATGGTCTGCAACTTGGTCTTCGTTTTTGTACCATAAACGTTGATCTGACCATTTTCATAGACAGAAGAAATGTACTCATCCGATGCATTGTAGTCCAAGCAGATTACACTGTTACGGGAGTTATCTAAGAAAAGGGATTGGTGGCACAATTATTCACCAAACAAATCAACAAGTCACACACTAATAAACGATGTAACCTATGCAATCTCAACAAATTGGTAACCATTATATACATTAAATGTAATTTACCTGCCGGATACTTGTGAGCAAACTCAGTGTCTTTATAATTCAGCAGTTTTATCTGTCCATTTGATAGTCCCAAGGCAACTTCCTCGTTTCCCTGTTTCGGGCAGGCGATGCAGACTAGATTGTCTACTTTGATCTTTCGAATTCGAGAAATATCTAGTTCTGAAAGTGAAAACCATAAAATAGACATTTAACACACCTTTTCATTGCTTAGAAAATCTTACTCTGATTAGCTGAATCCTTTATCCTAAGAAATTCTAGACCAGATTTCTCGTTTACTTCCAGAAGTAGTCTCTTCTGACTGAAGAATTGAAAATCTGTTTTCTCATTGTTCGCATGTTGGTATATGAATTTGGTATCAAGATCAGGAAACTCAGATAAAATTGTTGATCGGCCTGCTGAAACTATGTGCATTTTTGCAGTAAACTAAATTTAATTAAATAAAATAAAATAAATAATTATGAATGTTTCGAAGTTGCATTCAAATTTATGTTTTGACAACAGTTAAATGATCGTGGCGCTCTCTAGTGAAAAACAAAATGAAATAGTAGTTCTGTTTCTCTTGGATTACTTGACGAATGTATTATGGATTCGATGGGTGCACAGTTGAAGTAAAAATGAGAAACTTTTTTCAAAGATTCTACAATAAGTGAGTTTAAAATTTGTATTCCTACTTTTGACCAAATATTTTCAGTGCAAATCAATGTGCTAATAGAAAAGGGATATGCTGTTCAAAGCTCAACTACGCAGATTATTTATGAGTACTGTTTGACAGCAGCTTCACTAAATGACAGCAAATGTGGAGAAGGAAATAGATGACGTTGAGCTGAAAATTAACTCCGCAAAAACAAGAATGATCATCAGTCTAGGAGCGAAGTCATCAACTCATATATGCATTGCTGGATAGACGTTTGAGAAAGTAGAGAGTTTTGTATTGTATTTTGTTTGAGTATTGTCTCAACCGATGGCGGAACTGAACTCGATATAGCCAGCCGAATAGGCAAATCAGAATCTGCGTTTGGGATGTTATCCACAGTTGTGCGAAGCAATGCAATAAGTACACCAAGCTACGAATGTTCCATTCCAACGTTGAATCTGTGTTGCTATATGGATGTGGTACCAGGAGAGTGACCGTCCCTATCAAAAGGAAGCTACAAACTCTTTTCAATATGTGTCTACGCTACATCTTAAGGCTATTCTGGCCAAACCTCATCTCTAACGAACAGCTTTATCAGACAACAGGCTATGAACTTATAGGCTCAACCATACGACGACGAAAGTGGCAGCGGATTGATGACACTCTTCGAAAGGGTGAAAGATCCATAGCTAACTAAACGAAGCAATGGACACGCGGCGGTCCTAGGAGTACGTGACGCAGAACAGTGGAGAAGGAAGCACGGCAACTGGGAAATAATTGGGGAGAGCTGAGGCACATTTTTAGAAACCAAACACGATGGCACGAGTGGGTTGTTGTAGAAGCTCTGGGACCCTCAAGGGGATGCAGGACATAAGTAAGTAAGTGTCAATGTGTGTAAGGAGTCTTCCATTTTATTTCATGCATGAAAACATTGAAGAATCTGCTGCAATGAATGCATAATTCAATGAATGAATCCTCGTCCAATAAGAATAGATAACGTTTTCTTATTCAAATTCAAACTTATTGGTTTCGTTAGCTAAAAGCGAACAAGCCTAAAAGAAATTCTAACAAGAATATTGAAAACAAATTGAACACAAATTGAATGCTCAAGCGCCTTTGGCAAATTTTATTTTTATTTTGCAGTCTTCAATTTTCTGCTGTAAAGCGTGCACTATAGTGTGTTGAAGTGTTGCTGTTCTCCCAGTTATATATTTTGAATAATTATACAGTTTTTACGTGGAAAAATCATTTGATCAGTTTAATTTATATAAATAAATAAAAAACATGGCAAATATTTGTTGTCGACTCAATACTTCGATTGCACCAGCTGGTAGAATTTTAGCTAATGCTGTCAACGTCACCTCCATACGGAATAGGTAAGTTGACTTAATGGTATCCCCTACCTAACCCCAATCTCCTACCCTTTCGTGACCAAGTGTAGATTATACCCAGCTGGTGGTGGCTGAGTGTCATTGCAAGGTCATTCATGGACAACAACAAATTCCATATTTTTCCGGTGCACGATGATGATGCATCCGACCGAGATAATACAAACGACAAAAATATGTTTTTCTTTCGTTAATCGATCAACAAACATGTTGCTGACGTACCTTCCATACATATTATGTGTTTATACACACGAAGTAGAAGAAACAGGGTGATTTATAAGACGGGGAGTGTCTTTTTTTTATATTTTACTAGTTAAAATGATTATTCCCATGAAAAATGCAATGTAAGGTCGTTTTTGGTATATGAGTGGAGCCATGTGCCTTCTATTTAAAGTGTGTTTGTTGGAACACGTGGAGAAATTTCAAGGCCAGTCAAATTTACTGCAATATGGCCATTGCAGATAGCCACTGAGTATGGCAGTAAAGTTTTCCAAGGGTGAAAAAGCTTCTAGTTCTTATGTTAGTAGGACCGAAAACATAGACAAAATTCTCTTGATTTAATCTATCATCTCCCGAATTTAAAAAAGTTAAAAATAGTTTCACCTCTAATTATAGAAACCTTTAGATTAATGTCACCAAAAACTATTTCTAAACTCTGTAATTTTCCCTAAAAAAAGAAACGCATGCTAATTTATCGATGTTTTTCAATATTTATCGCTCTAGAGGTTACTTTCTTGCTTGCACTTATACTGTGCGATAAGTATTATTGTTATTGAAAATATACCGAATCCAATGCAATACGCCCTGAACAAGAATTAGACCAATTGAAAGAGTCATCACATTATAGCGATTATCAGAAGCGGAATAGCAAAGAAATTTCAACCACAATATGTTCGCAACTACAATCCAATTAGCATAGATAATCTATAATAGTTCTGTTAACAAGTTCTAATAAGAGATAATAATTAACATCAACAATGTTTACTGCAACAATTGGAGCTATGAAAACTGATTTAAATAACATCTCAATCTTCATACTGACAGAATGCTTATTTGACAGCTTATAGAACGTAAAATTTTTATAATTTGTAGACGTTGCTCGTTTGTGTACTTTACCATGATGAAAATGTTGAGTTTACTGAATAAATTGACAGTGACAGTTTGATGGTTAATGAAAGAGTGCGTTCACAAATTAAATTCAAAGCTATCAAGTCCCTATTAGAAAACCCTTTATATATTGCACATGGAGTGCACATGCCTATTGCCTACCTACTATATGCATTTTAAATTTATTACAACAGAAAAAAGCGAAAACCATATATTTTCATCACACCTCAAACATTAAACTTGCAATTACTGGTAATTTGTGCACTTTTATGAGGTGTAGTAGTGAGTTTGTACAACAATATAACCATTAGATAATCGTGTAACCGATGATGAGAACTAGGTATGCGAATGAGGGGTTTAATAGGGCCCATACACTACACATGCATGCATGCAAAACTGAAGGTGTGTAGTGTAGATTGTGTTATGTTCTGAGACAAGTTTGATTGTGCATGCAAGCATGTGTGGTGAATGGGGGTATAATCATGTCTCCTCTCTTATGATTACTTATGTGAAGCACACTGTCTGACTTTGTCACGAGCTAACTCAGTGCATTGGTGTCCTCTATCACATGCATTTCACATGCTTGTACAGTAAGTCTATTCAGAATGCTTAAAAAAAGAATATAATATCATATCAACATATAAAAAAATTGATTACTTACGTGCAGCGCCACTCATGTCTTTCGATTACTACTTTGAACCGAACCCCCAACGTTTCAAAGGTTTTTATTCAATTATGACTAAACTTATCTTATCTGGGAAAAAAATCTCAATTTTATTTGAACTTTAAAACAATTAACTGTCGGTTTTTATTTCGTTTTAATTGCTAATCAATATTTGCACTAGATTTGCTAATTGATATCAAATTTTGTTTGTACTTTTTGCAGTTGTTGGTGGCAAGATGTTAAACTAGGTCCACCCGACGCTATCTTGGGCATAACAGAGGCGTTTAAGAAAAGTAAAAATCCAAAGAAAGTTAACGTTGGTGTTGGCGCCTACCGCGATGATGATGGTAAACCGTTTGTGTTGCCAAGTGTTCGTACGGTAAGAAATAAATAGATGAAAGAAGAAAATGTATGCATATTGTGTGTGTGGTTAAATATTGTATTTGCAGGCAGAAGAACGTATTTTGGAAAGATGCATGAATCATGAATATGCACCCATCTCGGGTTTGCCAGAATTTCATAATAGAGCTATCGAACTAGCTTTGGGAGAAGACTCTCCAATCATAAAGGAAAAATGCAATGCGACCGTTCAGGTAAGAAATTTGTTATTTTTTCGCCTTATTTTTGGCTCAGTGGTTAGTGCGTTGGACTGCAACACAAGGTTCCAATACAGGAAAAATACAATTAATTTTTTTTTTTCACGGCCCCATCTCTTCCGAGTGTCGGACAAACATTCAAGAGTATTCACTGTCATGAGAAAGCTTCTCAAAACCCCTCTGCCCTTCGGATACGGCATAAAACTGTAGCTTCCTTTTGTACGTGCAGAAATGTAAATGGCTTGCTTACGGACTCATTTGTATTTATTTCATTTAATGGAATCTTAGTAGTTAATAAAAATGGTAATATCCCGCGTGGATAGCACATTCAACATTTACCAATATATGGACTGGTTTAATGCTTTAATCATCGCTTAAAGGACGACGCAGTGGATGAAGATATTCATAATTAAGCCTTGCAAAACTTCGATTTCAGTTGTTCCTATGCAAGTATGGGAGGCTATATGTTTCATCTCAGCTAAAGTCCCCACTTACTCAGGTGGCGCTACAGTCCGAGGGGAGCCGGGCCTAAACCAACAAACCTCTCCAGCCAACCCGGTTACGAGCCAGCTCTTTCCACTTGCGCACGCCAAGTTGGTTGAAGTCCACCTCCACTTGTTTGCACCACCTACCGCGAGGTCGTCCTCTACTTCGCCGTCCATACGGAGTGGTTTCAAAGACATTCTTCGCTGGAACATGGGGCTCCATCCGCTCTACATGACCCAGCCATTTTAGTCGTTGCATGCGAACTCTTCTAATCAAGTCGATGTCCTTGTATAGGCCGTGCAGTTCGGCGTTACATCTTCTTTACCACTCACCGTTTATGCAAAGGCAAAGAAAACATTTTGCTTGTTAGTCATGAATCTCCTATCAAAAGAATTGTCGAAATCTGTTCCGTTTTCAAATAAATAAATAAATTACTATACAACCACTTGTTTTTCTTATCTGAAAAAAACTCATCCCGGTAATAAAGGGAAAGGAAACTTTTACTCGTTTTCCTTGTAATTTGTCTTCCACATCAGCAGATTGTGAATTCATTACTATCGTCACCATCGTCTTTAAATAATAAACAAACTTGTATATACATATGTACATATTTGATATTTAAATGTTCGCTGCGGCGTGAATCGTTTATTTTTTTTTTAAATTTCTTAAATTTGTTTTTCAAATTGCAGAGATCCCCTATCAACTAAAAATAACACAAACAAATGTAACAATATATTAAATAGACAGACGATACTTAATTTTTATTGATAAAAATAGAAATGTGTCCGGTAGGTATATTGTTTTTGTGTAAACACAAAGCGAATGCTTTAAAATAATCATAAAAATTTTATAGAAAATATTTTGCCAGATTTTTCTCTACATTTACTTTGCCCTAAAGGTGATATCATAAATTCTGTTTTGTCTTTTATTCGTGTTTGGACAAGGCTCAAACTGAATTCAAAGGACTTTTCCACTCACTCAGAATATTTGCAGAAGAATGCAAAATTTTCTTTCAATTACTTGAAGATTTATTTGCTGTTAAACTGAACGTAGTAGGCGTAGGCTTTTTGTTTACTTATTCCTCATATTTTCAACGTGTACGATATATAAAAAACTCAACAAGAATAGGTCTGTTCCCGTACTTTCTGCACTAAAATTCGCAGTTTACCAAATTCCTTTGAGTGGGGGTGAAACTCTCTCAAAAAAAGAGCATGGGTATTTCAATAAAGGCATTCAGATAAAGAAGGTGTAAAGGTCATTTAAGCGTTCCTATCTTTAAATATAAGTGAAACAAACTGTGAAGGCTCATTCAAATGTCCTCCTCGGCTTATGAGAACAGTGGTGGTTTGTGGTTTATTGACATGGACCTGTAACTTAAGAAAACTCCACAAGGAAAAGCATAATTGGGTCAAACCGCACGATCTCGGTGGTCAATTGAAATCGCATCCGCGCCAGATAAGCATGTTCGGATATTGCTCAGGCAAAATGTCCATGGCATGGACTGAAACCACATGTCGTCGTTATCTACATATATTATCCAATTGGTTATCATCGATTCAAAGCGCTCGCCGTTGACTGTGATGACCTGGCCAAATTCGTTCGCAAAGAAGTATGGACCGATGAGCAATATCTTTCTCTGGATGTGTTGCAATTCGGTGGATCTCGTGTGGATTATTATCCACATATTTCCCTTCTTGACGACCCCATTTATCCAGAAATGGGTCTCGTCGTTGAATATGATTTTTCGATAAAGCGCGAGATATGTTCATCAAACAATTTTATCATTTGCAAATGTTGTTGAACGCTATAACTCTCCATGTTGATTTGGCTAAATAGATTAAAAAATAACAGCCAATTTGACAGATGTACTGTCAACCATTTGGCCACAATCACCTGTCAAAATTTAGAAATCCCTTTTGGAATCCTTTGTTTTTAATGTGGCCCGCTGCAATACTTCAAACAAAAAAGTGGCATTAAAGGAGTTTAAATTTGATACCCCTGCTCTAGACAAAAGATACTCATCACTCAATCCGTATTAGCGATTTAGTTACTTAACCTCAAATAGTTCTCTTAAGTCTCTATTAATAGCATTTTCCTTATTTACTGAATATTATACTTATAACACAGAATTCTGTTAGTAGCTATAAATATTAATATATTTTACTTTAATTGCAGAGTATAAGTGGCACTGGCGCTCTTCGTATTGGAGCGAATTTCTTAAGCAAATTCTGGACTGGGAATCGTGATGTGTACATCCCATCTCCAACATGGGGTAACCACATACCAGTCTTCGAGCATGCGGGTCTTAAGGTTAAAAAATATCGCTACTACGAACCCAAGAGCTGTGGATTCGACATCTCTGGATGTATTGAAGATATTTGCGTGAGTTTGTTTTTTTTTTTTACCAATTTGTATTCACCATTAATGAACTTTGTAAAAAATTGTATAACTTTTAGAATATCCCCGAAAAATCAATAATACTCCTTCATGCCTGCGCCCACAATCCAACTGGAGTTGATCCAACGCCTGACCAATGGGAAGAACTCTGTGCAGCAATCAAATCAAGGAATTTGTTTCCTTTCCTTGATATGGCATACCAAGGCTTTGCCAGTGGTGATGTGGATAGAGATGCAGCTGCTGTTCGCCTATTCCAAAAAGAAGGCATTTCATTTTGCCTAGCGCAGAGCTTTGCCAAGAATATGGGCCTTTATGGAGAACGTGCTGGCGCTTTTTCTGTACTGTGCTCGAGCCCCGATGAAGCCGAACGTGTTCTGTCTCAACTTAAGATTATTATTCGTCCCATGTACTCAAATCCACCAGTTTATGGTGCACGTATTGTTGCCGAGATTCTTAATGATGAAGAATTGAAAAAAGTATGGTTAGAGGATGTCAAGTGCATGGCTGAACGTATTATCGATGTACGGGCAAAACTTAAGGAAAATCTCATCAAGTTGGGTTCAAGTCGTTCATGGGAACACATTACAAATCAAATTGGCATGTTCTGCTACACTGGAATGTCACCGGAAAATGTTGAGCGTATAACGAAAGATTTTGCTATTTTCTTAACCAAGGATGGCCGCATTTCAATGGCTGGTGTGACCAGCAAAAATGTTGAATACTTAGCTCATGCTATGCATGAAGTTACAAAGTAGATTCGAATTCATTGCTTTATTAAATATGTCCGTTAGATTTTTATCAGAAATATTGTTAAGTGCATTTATTTGAATAAAATATTGAAACACTTATTTTTTCAAATCGAAATTTTGTCTGTTTTTTGTCTTTGTCTTTCGAAAAATCTTAGCGAAAAGTGTATATTTTGTGTACGCTGCCTATCGCTCTGAAAGCGGCATAGAGGGCATAGCTTCTCACAAGTGTGTACAGAAGGGACCTACACTTTTGCGCCGCATCCGAAGCGCTAAAGGTTTTTGAGAAGCTTTCTCCTGACAGTTACACTCTTGAAGTTGGGGGAAACTAATTATATAAAACACTTTACTTCCATTTGTTAACTAAGTTTTATTTACAAGACTACACCTCATTCTCCACTTGGACAGTTTCGTTCTTTTTTGACTTCTTCCTCCTGCTTTCGCTCTCCCATTCTTCTCCGATTTGAATGGGCAATCTATCGCCCCAATCACTGGATCTAGCGCATCTGTATGCATCCCTTAAACAAATAAAAACTCATATATATAAGTACAGGGAACAAATCAAAGATATTATACCTTCCGTGTTTCGACTGAGTGAAAATAATTTCTTTTAAAACTCCCTCCGATGTGCACATACGGCAAACCGTGTGCTTTGAACGAACTAAAGTTGGTCTCACAATTCGTGGCCAACTGTCACTGGCATCTTGCCTTAAGCCTTTTCTTAAAACCACATAACTGTAGCGTGCTGATCGATTTCCAGTACTCTTCTCACCCAAGCCAAGTGATTCATACTTAACTTCAAAGTTGCAGGGTGTCTTATCTGTGTCAGAAGCAAGTCTTGGGCACCGCAAATCATGGGGACACTGAAAGTTATTCGCACATAGCTGGATGTGTTATTAAAAAACGAAAATATTTGACTTACCGGAGCAAAAATGTGTCCAACTAGATCGGCGTCTTTTAGTTTCATTAAATTTGTACGAACTTCGTTGACAATTTCTGATGCTTTTCGGCTGCCTTCTTCAACAACAACCAAGTAGTTATTGCACTTCTTCCACAAGTTCTGTATGACTTCTCGTCGATCTTTTGCGCTAGGTAATTCGAATAGCGAAAACGATGACACCACGAGATCGTATTTAGTCTGAGGAAAAGTAAATATGAATATTAAAAGTAGATTTTACAGAAGTCGCACACAAAAAGGGTTGACAAAGCAGCGATTGTTACTCACATCAATACTGGGCAAAAATTGCCTGTAGAAGACATTCCTCAACGTGGGCTGTTGGTTCTCATTGCCATCGCGCATAATCAAATCAGACAGATCGTTCATTTCTCTTGATGAGTCCACGTTCAGATACTCAAAGATCGACTCCTTCCAGAGATTACTAGCCGCCCACATAGCAGTTCCCACGCCCGAACCGAAATCAATGAAACTTCGAGGCTTAAAGTCCGGTTGTCTGGTCTGTATCTCTTTGAATATACTTGACAGCGCTGCATATTCTCGTGCACTGCGTCCGATAGCATACACGAGTGCCTCATATGTCCCATAAGTCACGGGTTTCCATGCGAAGGTGCGTTGTTTAAGAATTTTCTTCAACTTCTGCTGTCGAGCGTACTTTCTCCTTTCAAGTTCTTCTTCAGACATCAATGACTCGTCACGTGGAGGTGGAAATTTTTCCTCCAACTCAAGGGAGATTTTCTCAATCTTTTTTTGCACATCTCCAGGTTCAGGAGGTGGATGCCGGGAACTTATATACTGACTGAGTACTTTGCCATCGCGAATGAGGGTTTTTATGGGAAAATCACCAATGGATTTGTGTATAGCATCGGTTATGCGTCGTGGGACACTGAGGCTTCCTGTTTTAACAATCCCCGGGTGATGACGATGTTTTAGTTCGTTTTGATCGAACTTCTCCTGGAGCTCCTGATCAAGAGTGACGGCAATTTTACAGACCGAACGTCGGAGCTCGACAGAAACTGGATGGATATGTATGCGACTACTTGTTAGAAGTCTGGTGAAACTCATTTTAGAAAAACTTTAACTATAACTTATTAAATAATTCAGAAAACAAATTAAATTTACTAAAATACGGCGCAGCAAAGTCGCATGGTTATGATTTGTTTTTGTGCGGTTACCGCAGCGAAACAGCTGACCCAGATGACATTTATCATTTGTCATGGTCCGTTCAGGCATTTAGTTGTGTTTTTATCGGGGGACTGTTCGGTTGTGTGTTTGAAAGGGCCAAAGGGTGTTCTGTGCAACGTTTGAATGGGGCTTCCAACTTTCTTGCATATTTTGCAATCTATCCGATCATAGGTTCCTGTTACCTTCTCTGATAAAGCTGAGATATGGTTAAGCTTAACATTCCTTACGCTGATTCTTTGACATTTATTTACAAAGATTTGCAACGTGCATAAAGCAGCACCAATTTCGTCGGAGGGAAGCTGTCAGAACTTGTCTACTAAGTAGCCGGACAAGAAGATAGTAAAAGGCTTCAAATTTCCTGATCTGTGTCGCCAACTCACAGGCATATAATAGTTGTTTTCAGCATTCTGTACTGAAAAACACAGATTTTTGCGTACAAATATCGTCCAAAAGTGGTCCTTCTTTTTGTTCAATGAGTCTGTACTGCACAGTCTAGCACATGATTTTCTGCACCAGCTTTTGGGGTAGAACATATTCGTGAGAACTGTCATAAATGAAAATTGTTTGACAACATGTTTGACTTTTGACTGCTAATAAGAAGAATGCTTTGGGAAATGTTCTGTCTCATTGAACAGAAGGTTGTTCTTTTCTATTCTGACAGTTTTCACACACTTGTGCTATTCTGTTCTGTGGTCAGTCATTGAACAAAGCTTATGTTGTCGTTGAATTAAATCCTGAATGGTCAATGTTCTCATGGCCAGTTGGTCGATTAGAAGGACTAAAAATCTCCTATGGGTTCCCAAGAACTGAACACTGTTTGTCCTTCGATTCGGAACTGTTCGTTTAAAATCTTCTTATTCGATGAAATAAAAATTCAAATTTGATAAACTTCCTTCTAGTTCATGAAATAATTGGTATTCTCTCTTTATTTAGGAATTTGAAAAACTCTTTCCTTTAAAGTCATCCACATTTTTCTAACACAAATACTCACATTTATTAAAGACTAAAAAAAATGTACAAAGAATATTATTAATCACCTAAAATCACGGTTTATTATATCGATATCGTAGCTTATCTGATGGTTCGCAGTATTCTTTTATGATAAGCTTACAAAGGAATATATGAAAAACTACAATTATTGCACATATTGATACCCAGAACAGTGTTGGCAGGCCACCCAAATGATGACCGTGCTTATGAAGCGCAATAACATGATGCTCATGGGCGGGAGCTAAAAACAAAAGAGAAGATATTAGTGAAAGTGTGAGTGTAGAGATTTGAATAACTCACCTTCTGCTACTTCTTTAACATGAATCGCTTTATGCAATTCTTCCATATGTTGTTTATCGGCTGTTATATACAGAATAGCCGTTATAGGTTCGGTCAATTTGACTGGAAATTGCTTCCTATTTTGACTAAGTAAAAAACGGAAAAACATTGAAACGAATTCAACTTGAAAGAGTGAAATTTGGTTGAGTACCCAAGTAATACTGGTTCGTCCAAACAGCCAGCATCACAGGCGTAGTAACTTCTATCCGATCTGTCTAGGGCTATATTGATGACAGCCTTATTGTCTTCAGTTACAGTTACGGTAACATTAACATGGGTTTTATTTCCATAATTTAAGCGTCTAAAATTAAAATCACGATGCAAGAATTTCGGATGAATATTGAACTCCAGATGTTGATTGCTAAAGCGAAAGCTTCCGAAACTTAAGACCATGGCTTGGATAACACCACTTGCACCGGCTCGGATGAGATTATGACAACCCTAAGGGTGTTACAAAATTATATTAAAAGTGAAAAGTGAATGCAGTTAACTTGTTTACCTGCTTTTCCAAAGTTAACATCCAAGAAGAAACCAGATTATTTAAACTATCGATACTGTCCATGTTTAGCCAGAGATTCTCCGCCTGAAAACAAATTCACACGAATGTTTTCTTCTGATCCAACGTCTCCCTCACTTACCTGCAAAGTATGATAACTATCATAGCACCCTTCTGCATAGGACAATGCCTTCGCAATGTCTTGTTTCCTTTGCTGTGATACAATCTCTTCCAGCTCGTAGCTCCTCACTTGAGACAGCACAGCATATATCGTCGCATTGATTCGATCTCCATTTATACTACTCTCCGCCTTTGATGTGCTTATAGAGAATCCTGTCGACCATAGATCGTTCCAAACCCTTATATGCTGCTTGCGAAACTCATTATATGCCACCAACGAATCAGCACCAGCCTCAAGTTTCTGGGAAGCCATTGTTATCGATGCGATTGCAAATTTCTCATTTTCTTCTCGCACTTCGGTGAATTTACTACTCGCCACGGGCTTTGTATAATGAATTGCCATTAGCAGATCTAATTTGGTGACTCCTCGCTTCTTCAGCGTTAATGTTCGAGCGATTTTCTTATGTACTATCGAGACAACAATAATGTTATTGGTCTTATCGTTGCCTTTAAGGCTTATTGAACCACTGACAACTTCGTACCCAACCAATGAACCATCACCTGCGGATCTGAAAGAACAAGTTATTTGTAACTTCCGCTTGAGGATAGTCCATTCAGCGCTAGAGACTTACTTAATGTTGACTTCTCGGGAGACTGATGACTGCAAGTATGATCGGGGAAGCACTAAATCAACATCAAATATTTGATTACGTGTGTTTGTGATCTTTATTTCTTGGACTAGAATCTCTGGGAATGTTCTGTGCGCATAGTACTCGTATGAACCGAAATAGTCTTGAAAACATTGAAATCTAAACGTGAAAATAAAGGGATGGTGTTGAATATATAATCGAAAAGTTTTTGAGAGTTAGATGTCAACGACTAATTCATGGCACGATGTCCAAATTTGTTGGATTATACATCGACATTTTTGTATGAAAAAAGTCATTGGGATATGCATGCCATAGAATCTGTTTTGAGCAACTTATCTATTGCTAATCATCCAGTCAGCTGATATGATATCTAAAATATGTTAAAACAAGGGTGTGTATCTTGAACATGGCTTTTACTGAGAAAGAAACTCTTTCGCTTCTTATGCAACGAAACACTTGTGCTGTGGCAAATAGTGAATATTTGTTTCCTTTGCTAAAAGCGTTTCTTAAATTTGTAGCGAATGTTTTTCTCCCATGTTGCAGGTTATTTGTAGAGACAGAAGCTGAAATCTTTTACATTTGTCTTATACCTGTGAACGATTCCGCTTTGATACTCGACGACAGTGGCCTCTCGGAACATACCATTCGCTTGGGAGAGCGAAATAATCGGATGGAATTGCACGGGCAGTTGCATGGATCGTCCCGTCTTAATCCTCACCGAGGCATCGTTGGACACCTCGACGCCAAAGTATCCATTTCCGATGTACGGAATGAAGTTATTCTCCTCGGGTAGCGAAGGCACGTGCCGAATGTTTGCGTTGTACTCCAAACTCTGGAGGACGAATGGTGTAAGACGATCGTCCATACATCGTACAAGGGGATCTGCAAATAATCATGACGTGTACTTTAATGGATTGTCCACACGCTAGTAATACGTACCTTTTGTTTGAGGCGCACTTTTGAAAAGGTAGCGAAAGACAGGTGGCACTACGTAGAAGAATATCGCTAGGCAGATGAGCAGAATGAAGAGCTTCCGATACGATATGCTGCCGTCTATTGTGCGCTTGATTTTGCGCGTCAACTCGCCGACATCAAATTTGCTCTTTGCCGAACGGAACATCTTATAAGGAAGAGCTGAGTTATGCTTTAGCCGGTTCTGGTTATTTGCTTCTTTGCCTACTTAACATTATTTTATTTTGACAACAAAATAGAAAACTTCTTTTTTTTAATGGGATCTTTTGGTCTGTCGTCACAGTGGGACGTCAGATGGGCGGCTGTCACGGGATAAAATGTCATATTTGACAAATATCTACTGGGACGGGATAATGGAGGTTGTTTTAGTGTGCTGTAAGGGTGTTTTACATATAATGTTCAACAGACACAGAAGCTCCTTTTTTTAAAAGCTATTAGAACCTAGTTCCTAGATTTCAGGTGGAGAATAGTCATCTAAAAGAGATTATCCTGTTGGGGGGAAACGAAAGAAAAATAGAAAAAAGTTACGGTTCAAAGAAATTTTCCGTTTGATATTAATTTTCCCGGTAAGTAATACTATTGGATGTTTGTCCGACGTTCGTAACTTATGGGGCCGTCAAAATACGTTGATGGTATTTTGTTGGCTTTGAACTTGAAACCCCATGCCCAATAGTCCATCGCATTATGCACTAAGACATGACACATCCAACCTGTCTTAAAATCAAGATGCGTTTTGAGTCAAATTCGTTGGATATATAGAAATTAATTCATTGATTCGCTTATGACTTTTACACACTGTTTCCACCAAACGCAATCTCGAGGTATCGTCAAAAATCTCCAAACTTCTGAAGTTACACCATACAAAATCCCTTTGAGCTTATCAGCCTGTGAGAGGTTGTCAAATTAAACAAGCATACAACGTGAGCTTAAGCTTGGTGTTCATTTAGTTGTCAACACAGTTTTTGTTTTCTTATTTAAAAAAAACCCCATACTGTTAAAGCCCCAACATATGGAACGGCAAACGAATATTTGACAGTTTGCACATTGACCTAAAAGGAAGGGGGAATTTTCTTACCTTCAAATCCAATTCACTACCTCAAAAGAAATGCCTAACTTTGCAGTCAAAATTGAATCTCTCGATCAATCAGAAACGTTTAACTAAAGAGTCCCTAGAATGCTTAACGCTCCCAATTATATACATTCGAAATAATTTCGACTTAGTGGGAGCATCGAAGCAAATCCTCTAAATTTCGCTGAACTCTTAGCGTTCCCATTAACTCGAAATAATTTCGAATGTCTGTAATTGTTAGTTTTGAATTGAAATGCTTTTTTAATTCTAATATGCAAAAAAAATTGAAATAAGCACCTTTGACAGAATGAAACCATTTTTTCAGTAAAAGAATTAAAACAAATTATTAATTTTCTCAAAACAATGGAAAAGAAAAATAATCTGCAAAACTACTTGGCAATCATTTCGATTTACGAGCTAACTTATTCAATATTACACAACATCTTTCGTTTGCATCCAACTATCATATGTAGTAGTTCTTGTTTGAATTTTGGCGACAGTCACATCGCTTAGCGTACCCCACGCGAGCGTCATTTTTGAACGCTCGTTAAATGAAATCCCACTTGCCGAACACATCCCCAACATATTTAACGAAAAAATATTCCTATAGTGAACTTTTTTGACAAATAAACATTAATGGCTGCTGCTTGAGGATTTTTGTGCGGTGTTGCGTTTGCAAATTTATTTTCAAATATTTTCACCATAAAATCACCTAAATCAAGTGGAAAATCATTCGATCGCCAGCAGAAGCGTTCCCCCTATCACCATGTGGCCATCTGCCTTACAATTAACACGGGACGAATGCCGTGGCATCCTCCGAAGATTGGGTAAACGAGCGAACCAACAAAAAGTTCGCGCTTCCCGAGCGTTGGTCGCCCTCTAAGCAAAGTATTTTGAATCTCTCCCACAGAATTGGAATCTTATTCGAATGTGATCAGTGTGTTCCGTGCCCAGGGTGGTCTCAGTGACTCCAAGGCAAAGCTGCTTGAGGATCTGCGAACGATATTTCATATATCTCAGGAGCGCCATCGGGCTGAGGCCCGTCGTGTGGCAAACGACGAGCAGCTCTCGACCATTGCTGAAGCGTAACTATCTATTATATACGCTCCGTAACTTACGTAAATGTTGTACTCTATATTTTTTTTCTTTTGTTTTTTTTTTCTTTGATTTCTTAAAGCATTTCTGGTCCCAATACCTGGCAAGAGTGGAGTCGCGAAGGTCGTCGTACGTATCCTCTGTTGCCGCGTGTCCCTCCCCAGACAGCACTCTCGATTGTTGCTAATAATGTGGCTGCTGAGATTACGAACGAGAACAGTAAGCTGCCATATCCGACGGAAACAGCAGCGGTAGCAGCGGCTGCTGCCGTAGCTGCCCAACCACAGGAGTTCTCTACATCCAACGAACGCGGAAGCGATGCTGTGCCAATTGTCACCTCAGATCCAGTAAGTAACCAATCGAGAGTTAATTGTCTTTTTATTTTTTTATATAGTTTCGTGTTTAAGTAAGCTTTAGTTGAAGTGGAAGCGTTTGCAATTTTTTTTTTTTTAAATATTGCCCAAACGCCAATTGGTTTGAGGGCGAATTGTGCAAAAATTATTGTGTGACCTTGAATTCATATATTGCATTGGCATACGCTGAAGGAAATAGAAAGTATTGCCTGAGTGACGTTAATTTTTTACGGAAATTCATTTGAGTTAGATCTTCGAAGGGACACTAGGGCAAATGCATCCAGACGCTGTTGATTCGTGGTTATAAGTTGGCAATTTACATGTGCGGGCCTTTGACATCATTGCATTGCTTCGTATAAATATTTTACTGGCTAAGAGCTGTGTGAGGATTAACAAAACTTTCCCTAGTTTTTGAGGTCAATAGGAACGCCTTCCGAGACATTTTTTAGAATTGGTTTTGCAGATCTTATAGCCATTGACTGCATAGATGTCCTTCTTATTGGTTATTAATTTCATAATTTTAAAAAAAAAAGTCTGAAATTAACGGCTTTGTTCCACAGAATTGCTGATTTGGTAAACTCACACAGCAGGCGCGTTCTCTTTAAAACTTTCAAACCTTTTTTTAGCTTAAGAATGTGCAATTGGCGCTTGAGACGTTTCTAATAAAATGACAGCAACAATTTTCGCGGCGGATTTGTACATTATGGGTTTTATACTGTGAACTGTTTATCTGTAAGGAAGTTAAAGCAGCAAGATTTTTTCCAAGGAATACGGTGCAAAAAGCATGCAATTCATCCAACAGTTTTCTTGGACTGTGTCTCGGGAAACAAATTACTTACTCATGACACAGCTATGACATTCAAGGCTCAGATCATTTGCTATTATGTCCTGGAAAATCATTTTTTTCTTCACCAGGGAACAGATCGGTTTCTTCGGACAATTTGGGGCAACACACTTGCTGTTTGTCCTCTGCTGAAATAAATTGCTGATTAGAATCTCCGAATCCACTTGGAAACAAGCATTAGATGTCTGTATGTCAACAAATACGTCAAAGCGACTATGGAAAAATGCCACACGAGCTTCTTTTTCTGCGCTCCCATTTGGTCGCACGCCTTGAGTATACAGAAAACCATTGGAACTGTAAACACGAGCGAACGCGACCAAAAAGCTGTCGGTGTGGTCGTCGCAAACCAATTTATTCAGCGACCTCCAAAATGCTGCTCGTGTGACAAAAACACCAAGTTGCGTGGACGTGGAGCGCGCGCTCATTTGGCAGCTCGTGTGGCATTGTCCCTAGACTGATTTAAATTGACATCAATGTAAGCTCCTATATGGCATGTGGTCTTGATAATTGTTCTCAATTTATTTAGGACCACTTTCTCGTGATGATTGCTCACTGATTATCCACAGAATATTGAATAGGGCGATACAAGAACATCCAGAACGGAAGCATGCTTCTTCGGCAGCGTCTCTGTCTTCGAGGTGGTCTTTAATTCGTTCCACTACAATTGTAGTACACAAATAGCTCTTCAGTTTTGGCACTGCCTTGAGTTGCTTCCATTCATCCGGAGAACTCGGCATTTAAGGCTTTCAGCCACCGGCAAATGCGATAGCCGTCAAGGCCACTTTGAAAAAAGAAATTAATCCTTTGAGTCTTACATTCTATAAACAAATGGAATAAAAGACTAAATCCACGTAAAGGATCATGCCATGTCTTATAGCGATCAGCAGCTCGCTTCTCATTTTCAATGCAAAATAGCATAACCATTTATTCAGGAAGGACACAATAAGTAATAAGTACAAATGCTACAAGTTATTACAATATTTCTATTGAAAATCATGATACGTTAGCCGTACTCCCTTTCAATTGTGAAATTTTGTCCTTTTTTGTTTCAGCTTCAGCCTGAGATACCAGAGATACGAAAAAATTTAAAAAGGAACTTCCCCACAGATGCGCTTACTACGACAAAGAAGCGAATAATATCTGAATCATCTTCTCCCAGTGCCACTGCCAATGAAACCCCCCTTAGTCCAACCACACAAATCCGTAAATTGTATCACAATCACAGTAAAACACAATCGGCAAGACAACGCAATGCATTGGCGAAAAAAGCCACCAATTCGCCGGCAAAGCGTGTGACGGCAGCTGCGAAAAAACGCCTTACTAGTGGCGATTCGATGGACTCGAATAAGACAAACACAACAGTTTTTCAGGCGGTCAGCAGCTCTGCTCCAGTCGCCACACTAGAATCAGTAGAAACATCCCCACCACGATCAATATCTCAAGATACTGTCGTCGTCGTTGAGCCACAAGAAGCTGCAACACCAGCATCAGTAACAACAACACCACAAATTGCGACATCGAAGAAAGACATATCGAAGAATCTTTCAAAATTGAACCTTATTACCAGCCAACCTGTGCAGCAGCAACAAACCCAACAACAACAACAACACCAAGAAAAGCTATCCGACTGCAAGACTGAGAAACTCTCTACACCAGTTCAAAAGTACATTGTTGAAGAGCGCACCCCAATGTTAGTGTCAAGTAATCCCACGTTACCATCACACCTTCTCGAGAAACAACAAGTGATTACGTCTAAAGTGAAACCGATGACCGCAGTAGTCCCGACCCCACTCACATCCGCATCTAAAGCAAAGGTAACCAGCGTGAAGACCATCAAAAATGCCGACATAGTTTGTTCGTCGCCAGTCAGTAGTCAACCGCAAGTGTTTAACGTTATCGATTCGAGTACACCACCTTATGTGCCACATACACCACCAGCAATAATAAACATCAGCAGTAAATTTGAACCCGAACACGGCAAGGTGCTGACGACAAAACTGCTGCCGCTAATGCTTTCGTCCGGTAGCAAACTAGAGCCGAGCAATGGCAGTCCGGCACATTTGAAAAACATCACACACCCCAGCCCGTCGGCAACGACAACTGTCTTCCGGAAACCGAACATCATTAAGGGCAGCATGCCGATGAAACAAAAGATTCAAATCACCAGTCAACAGATCATCAGTCCTCCCACCGTGGCCAGTTTGAAAATGTCCCCTCACTTGCATCTGAAAGGTGTCCCCGGCGGTGGACCAATTCACAACCGAAAGAGTGTGAAAATCTTCTCCTCGCCTAATGGCAAGATGTTCATACAGTCGGCCGATAGCTCAGGCAAACCAATGGCAAAGGTGAATACAATTGTGACTGGTCAAAAAGGGCAAACGGGACACATTGTGAACGCGAACCCAGCACCGGGACGTATAGCGATACAGAAAGTTCAGATAATCCCGGCTCCAAGTGCGAATACCGCAGGCAGTGGCGCGGGCGCAAAACCAATAGCAATCACAAAGCCCAACATGATATTCATGCCCATGTCGTCAACGACGCCCGCAGTGAAAGGTTTGCCTCTGGTTAAGGGCAATAAGTTTACAACAGTGCTTCCAACGACTATCGGCCAAGACAGTACAACAGTCACGGCGTCAGCAGCTAAAAGCAACGTCTTCGTAATTGGCGCAGTTCAAAGCTCACCACAGACTATTCTGTCTAAAGACATGCAAGGCTTCAACAACCGCAACAACATGATAACCGAAGACACACCCGTAGACATAATAACCACTCCGATAATTGTCGATGTTGACAGTATAGACACACAATCGATAAAACCCACTGAAACAATCGATCTGACTACAATCGCGGATAATTCTACACCTCCGCCGGCGAGAGGAACAACCACAGCACCATCAACAGTATTACAATCTCGACTGGGTCCTGAGACGTGTTACGTTGAATTAACAGGAGGTAAAAGCAGTAGCAGCAATAGAGATATCGATAACAATGCCTCATCGGATGGCCAAGTAGAAAGGGGAGACAATGTGGCGATGGTAATTGGTGTAACCGATTGGGAAATGGAACTCGATCAAGAGGCCAACAAAGCTCGTGCATTGAATGCGCAAAAATCACAAAAAACGCAACACAGCAGCGTTGAGAGTTTGCTAATGGGCAGCGGTGGCGAGGAGTGCGGCAGTTCGGCTGATGAGCACTTTGTCGATGATGATGTTATAGAAGAGCAGGAAGAAACCGAAGAGGAAACAGATGATGGTTGTGAAACGGCGGCAGCTAGTAAAGGAGAGGAAGGAACCAAACAAAACATGTCACATGAGGCGAGCCAGCATCATCATCATCCTGACGACGATGAGGACGAACCAATTGAAGTTGGCGATGAACAGATGAAAAGCGAAGGCGATGTTATTCAGTACGACGAATCATATGGTAAGTACATGGTCTCTTCTTTCTTGGTTTCACTTTGGTGCCTTAATCGGTATGAGTAGAGCTTATTATCCATCCAAGCAACATCTATTACATTTCTTTTTTTCCATCCCTTTAAACAGAATCGGCAAACGATGATTTAGATGAGAATATTGCGATCGAGTACGTCGATGACGATCAAGATGGCTATGAAGAAAAAATCGACTCAACATCGAACGATCGCAAGGAAACCATGGAATGCAACAGCAATATTGTTCTCATCAAACAGGGCACGCATCTGACCGCAGACTCGCTGGACTCCAGCGAAAACAAGTCCCAATCATCGAACGATTGTATCGTTTCCGTCGAAGAGATCTCCTCTACAACTCAACAAAATATTACCGGCTCACAAGACGAGCCTTAAAAATGTGTTTTTTTTTTCAAAACAAAAAACAAAAAACACAAAACAAACTCGCAAATGGCTTTGCAAAGGTCTTGAAACAGATGGTTGTTGTAAATCACTTGAATTAAATTCAATTAAAAAAAAAGAAAAACCCCCGTGGCAAAAGGAGAACTTCTTCGATAATATTAATTATTATATTTTTTTTGTTTTGTATATTCTTACAGAGAGATTATAGTGTACAGCGGAGAGGTGCTACAAAACAAACACATACAAAAAAGGGAAACTCTCTCTCTCACACATGTTTAAAATTTAAAAACAAAAAGTTAAAATATTTTTAAGTATGCACTTAGAATAGATAATAATTTCTTTTTCTTTTTGAATTGTTTCATAAAGGATTGTCCTTTTGGTTGGATTAAGATTGTTTTTTCTTTGGTTTTTTTCTTTCTTTTGCGTTGAGTCTTGTTTTCTTTCCTCTCTTCTACTAAAACGAACTAAAAATGATTTATTTAATAAAAGAAAAAAAAAAAACTTGCTCACTTTGAAGACGACTCTTGTCCCTTATCCCTGATTGTTATATAATTTTCTAGGTTTTCAATTTTATACATATGTCGTGGAATAAGCATGCAAAAAGTTACAAGATAATTTTTGTTGTTAATACATGACAGACAAAGAAAAAAATGTAAATTTACTGTCCTTTGCTACAATGGAGCACATGAATAGGGTAGTATGACACACTGTACAAATTACACACACACACACACATTATCAATGAAGTATCCATCTCAGTAGTAGTGCAGTGCAAAGTTATAATAGGTTTTTAATATATAACATACTCTTTAACATTTAAGTTGTAGGAAAACATTTATTGTTGAAAATGCGTGTACATTGAATTTAAAATAAAAATTTTAAAAATAAAACAACATTTTGTTTTTGTTTCTTTTCTTAGGTTTTGTCCTGTGACCCATATGCTTTGGCTGCACTTTTCCAGATTTTTAAAGGTTTTACTTTTTGAACTGGCAACACTTTTTGATTGACAGCTGACAGATAGTAGGTCTGTTCCCTTACTAACTAAAATGATGCAAATCTACGAAATTCTACGAAAAATAGCAAATTCCTGTTACCGTACGTCAAATTTTGGTAGTTTTTCACAGAAGAGAGAGTATAAGAAATTATTCGCGAATTTTAGTCCGAGAAATTTCTTCGGGCAAAAATATAAGTTCTGTCAAATGGGTGTGTTGTTGTTGGCTGGCAAGATAGTTTGACGTAAATCAATACAAAGAAAGTGACGTCTGGCTGGGTGGCTTTATTGTTCAACCCGTTCCCGTACTTTTTTGGAGATTTGTCTTTCTCTGAGAGAATTTTATCCCCACTCTTAGAAATTTAGCAAGCTCCGAAAATTAGTGCAGTAAGTGCGGGAACAGACCTAATAGGTCACGCACCCTCCCAAAAAGGCGAATTAGTACGAAAATGTACGAATTTTTACGAAAAGCTGTTCGCGTACGCAGAATTTTTGTAGTTTTGTAGTTTTTCCCCAACTGGAGAACACAACTGGAAAAGCCCTTAAGTAAATGGATTCAATCAAGAGAAATAAGGGTCCTGGAATGGACGGCATCCATAACTTCGCCCTAAAAAAGGCTTTTGCTAACCTTTATACAGCTTGTCTGATAGAAGGAACGTTTCTCCTACAATGGAAACGACAAAGATTGGTATTAATCCCAAAAGGCGACAAACCTCCAGAGCAACACAATAGGAAAAGTGCTGGAGAAAATAATTCGCGACAGACTGGACCAGTACACCGAAGGACTATTTTGAAGATAGGACGCTCTACTATGATACGGAAGAAGGAAAAAAAAAAACATATAAAATTACAGGAGGAGTACAACAGGGATCAGTGTTGGGCCCAGCCTTGTGGAACGTTATGTATGATGGGGTACTACGGATCGGCTACGCTGACGTGGTTGTGGCTAAAACAACACAATTAAAGGCGTAAAAACGTGGCTTCATTCATCAGGCCTGGAATTGGCAGAGGCCGTCAGGCCATAACCAGCCGCGAGAAATTTGAGCGTAACCTAAATGCCGCGATCAAGGCTCTCAAAAACTACAAGATGGTAGACTTGATGGTATACCAATGGAGCTCTTAAGACCAGAGTCAATAACTGAATGAAGTGCTGTATTACTATTCCCATTTGTGGATAGAGCTTGGAAAACTGATCTTTCCTGTTGAGTGGAAAAAGGGATGTGTGCTACCTGTTATACAAAAGATAATTAAAAATATCTAGAAGGTACATTCGACGCTCAAAAAGCTGGTTTTCACTCTGGATCCTTCTGTGTCGATAAAATTAACATCTTCCAGGTTAGTATTTAACAGTTACAGAGTTTATATATGCAGGACTGAAGTCAGGTTCAACTCGGATTGGAATTCATATAAACCCATCGGAAATGACATTTGTGTATGTGTTTCGTCTTTTTTTCTTTCTCTGGGGTGGGAAACCAATTTGTTTCGTTGCGAATAAGTTCTTTCTTGTTTGTCATAGGAAAATATTTTGTTTTGGGTAGCAAAACAACAAAATAAGAAAAATGAAAAAAATGACTGTGTACTCATCTGTCAGTTCAACCCCCTTTCAATCTTTCCCGGTGTGCAGAAAAACCTAGATCGAAATCGCAATTCGATCCCAAACTTGATCTCTCGATCCTGCATATAAACGCAGTAAGTGTATTGAATACAGATCACCACTTGATCTGTTATTCATCGACTTTGGAAAGTCATTCGAACAGGAAGTTTATTTGGCTTGCCTAACAAAGGAGAGGAATCCTCGATAAATTATTAACAATGGGTCGAGATATCACGTCCAAGGTTTTCTGTCGAAAGTGGGGTATAACATGGTCAGTTACGTGCTTTATGCAGCTTTGTCAATGAGGGCATAAAAGTCTTCTGCAGAAGAGCGTTCAGAAATTGCGCGTAAAGCTATGTATAAAGGAGTGCACGTTGTTGATTTCTTCTATTGTAGTCAGCACGTCAGGTAAAAGTAGCTTCTATCTATACCTCACCTCTATTCCCGTTCACGCCGCAGGAAGGTAGCTAGACGCATAATTGCTTTTGGCTTTTCCAACTACCAGGCTCCTTTTCTCCCTGCTTTTAGATAGCCATTCATTTTGGAATGCCCCAATTTTGCTGCTCGTTAAACCTTGTCGGCTTCCCAAGTCAACCGAGGCGAGGTTAGCCAACGACTACATCATACGTGCCCTACCCTCTCCGCTACTTGGGGACACTCCGGGCTGTCTAATAAGCACGTGTTCATCAGGATGTAAGCCATTACAAGATAAGAACACAACTAAATCATTACTTTCGTTATAAATAAATTTCTCTAATCGAAACAGTAAGCAAAGAGCATAAAAATGTTTTTCATTTCTCATTTTTTTATATAAATAAATAGATAAAAATAATAAATAATAACAATTAAACAATAAACATGGATCCAGACAGAAACGTAGTTAAACTACAAAAACTTTTTGGGGTTTCCCATAAAATCCAGAAACTTTCGGCGCGACGAGGATCCATAGCCGACAGAGAGAAAGAAGAAAATGAACGCAAGAAAGCGCAGGCTTTTAAAGATCAGCGACAGCAAAGGATCGGTGCATTGGGTACTAACCATCGGTATGTCCTTGAAATCGCCGCCGATATGCTTGGAATTAAAATGGATGATGTTATAGCGGGTATAGCCGACGAAGAAGCTTTTTCTGATCTGCTCAATGGTATATTCCGAGAAAAAGGAAATTATTCGGTGATGTTTTGCAATGCCACAATGGAGGGTTATCCTCCGGCCTCAGGACGTTATGTCGAGAAGCTGAAGCATGCGAAAATCGTTCGTACGATTTGCTATAAAAGTGATCAAGTTGTTATGGACGGCCGTTGGGTAGTGGCATATCGAAATAGTAATAAGAAGAACGTCGAAACTCGTACGCTCTCGGACGAAATTGCTATGTTTACATTGACCGCTGAAGCAAAGGATATGGCATTGTCTGTGGTTAAAGATTTAATGATGCGAGTTATAACACCATCCTTAGAGGCAGTCACAGAATTTGGTCTGTGTGAAGAGGATCAAAGGAAAAAGTTCTTCCATGGTTTAGAGATGTATAATAAGTTTATATATTCATCGAATGAAACGGTAGAAACCCGAACACTGTTTGATGTTTCGCATAATCTATTCAAAGGATTCTTGCTGGCAAAACATCAAATTGAAGCGAGTGCCAAGGATATACCGAGAGTTTATCTGGTACAGCGTTATTTTGCCCAGTGGTTAAGACAAATTCAGGGAATCTTGGTTGAGGGCAAACAGATTCAAAAGGACTTAAGCGATGCTGGTCCTCTGCAGATATTGGTCAACTGGAGAAGACTATTGACTAGATATACATCGATTATTGAATTTGTCTCCTCGAGAGCGTTTATTAATCATAAATATTGCCTGGTACTGTCTAGATCTTCAAAGTTACTTAAGGTTCGTATGTTGTGTATGGCATTAGGCCATAGTTTGCTTTCTAATGTGGTCTATAATTGCGTTCGTAGAAATGGGCCGAAATCGATAACCAAGTTACATTGGCATTGAACGAGGCGAAGGATAATGTAAGATATATAGCTTCCCTTCAGAAATTCTGGGATCCTTTGTATAGGTAAGTTTGAATGTGATTGCTCTTTGAAGACTATTTGGCTTTTCGGAACACATCCTGTCTTCCAAGTCTTTACCGACAGGACTACTTAAGCTTTAACTTAAGGCCTGTTCCCGTACTGAATAAAATTATGTAAATCTACGAAATCTAGTAAATCCATACAAAAAAAAAGTGACGTCTAAAATGTGGGCAGCTTTTTTGTTCAACCCGTTCCCGTACTTTGGAGATTTGTTTTTCTCTGAGAAAAATTTTATCCCTACTCTTAGAAATTTGACAATCTGCGAATTTTAGTGCAGAAAGTACGAACGAACACATGCTGCTTGAGCTTTCTATTGACAAACAGAGAGAACTTAGTTGCGCACCTAATATTTGAATCTGTTTCATTTCAGATCCAGTCCTGATGAGATTATAAGATGTCTTCCAGGATTAATGGTTGCAATTCGAAATGTTTGCAAGACGGCTCACTTCTTTAATACACCCAGTAACATAACTGGTCTTTTTGTTAAAATAACCAACCAATTAACAATTATCAGCAAGAAGTTCATCACCAACAACAATCATCTAAAAGTTTGGGATATTCCCGCTCAGGCCCTTATAGACAAGATCGACAAATGCCGAGAAGTCATGAATTTTTACAGAAACATCTATTTCGAAAATGTCGAGGATATGAAGGAGCAAAATGAGAAACCTTGGGTCATGTCATCGGTTTATATCTTTACAAATATGCAAAGATGTCTAGAACGTTTGCAAAAGGTTGTTTTGTGGGACCAAAAGCTCCATTCATAGCTCAGCGAACTACGAATACGAATAATACGGATGTTCGCAAATTTTGACATTTCAAACATTTCGAATTCCGCTTGTCAAAGAAAAAAGAACGCGTCGTGCGACTGTGACTTGCGATCCACATCTGTGGAATGTGAATAAATTTTGACAGTTCGCAAGAAGCATTCGCTTATTCGCAGAAAAATCCGCCAATCATTAATTTTTATGCACAAACAAATTAAAATTCAATTCAATCAGTGCTTTGATTGAGGATAGCGCTAAGAACGGTTTAATCGCAGTTCACCTATTCGCTGGTCGCTGAGCAGTGAACGGACCTTAATGCTTTACCTAAACTTTATATAAAGTTATATTTTCCAATTTCAGTTAACCGTTATATCAAATACAGAAATAACGTACGCCATTTTAGATAAAATACGCATTAGCGGTATGGAAAAGTTCACAGCGCAAATAAAAGCGGCAAGGGAAACAATAAGCTCTAAAGCTTATGACCCTTTGGACTATCGTATCGAATCATTTAATGCGGACTATGATGCGTTCATTAACTCAATCGAAGTCGCTGAAGTTCAAATGCAACAGTTCGTCAAAGCACAAGTTGCCGATTGCATAACAACAGACTCGTTGATTTTGATATTAAAAAGATTTGAGCGATTGAATTTGGATTGCTTGTGTCTGGATCGAAGATATTTAGAAGTATCTGAATTGTTGGAAAAGGAAATGCTTGCCCTAAAAGATGTGTAAGTTTGAATTTTCTTTCTGTTTGACAATTTAAAAGCATTCTTTCTGAATAATAGCTACAATCTTGAAAGAGGAAACCCTCCAATATCAAGGAATACACCACCAGTGGCCGGTCGAATTCAGTGGATAAGAGCGATTTTCAAAAAGATCGATGAACCAATGAAGGTATCATGAAAGCTTTTTCTAGACACAAGAACGATAAACTAATTGTTCCTTTCAAATGAAGGTACTTAAAGAAAGACCATGTGTTCTGGGACACAAGAGATCACAACGCACAATACAATACTACAACTATATGGCAGGAATAATTTGCCATTATGAAATGACTCATCACAAAGCCTGGTTTGATTATGCCGAGGAAGTACGTTGTCATTTGAATGCAGCGGTCCTAACTCGACAGAAGGAAGCCGCGAGGTATCACGTTAACTTACACGAATCAATCTATCGACTTGTCAAAGAAACTGAAGCAATGTACAAGCTTAATATTGGTATGTTTCAAATCCTTGTGCATGTTTCAAATCCTTACGCAAAGTCTTAATATTCTAGAGGTGCCTAATATTGCATCTGTTGTGACATATTGCAAGGAGAGGATATTCAATCCAGCAGTTATGCTTCAGGATTCAGTGAAAAAATTCAATAAACTTCGGATGTCGATTTCACCGATTTTTATAAATATCATGCGTTTTAGACTTCGAGAAATTTTACTGCAAATGTATCCAGGTTTGTCCAAAATTACATGGATATCGGAGAATTCTATGGAATTTGCACGTGGTGTGGAAGAGGTTTGTTTAGATTGCTACACATTTAAAAGCTAAGTGGTTACAGTTTTGCATTTATATTTATTAGAAAGTGAATGAGGTGGTGACTTTCTTTGACGCCGTTTTAAATATTGAATATGTTCGTATTACAAGAGAAATGGAAAGTCTAGCGAAAATGCGGTATGTCTATGTACCGAAAGAGCCGGTTTCATCTGATAAGTATCTTGAAGAAAGCAACAAACTGCGACAGGAAATTGGTAAGATTTATTGGAACTTTTAATTTATAGTTCAGTTGTCAGCGATCAGCGAATGAGCGAATCGCAAACGAACCATTTGTAGCTTATTTAAAGGCAGACAATTGACGATTTTACGATTCCAAAAGAAGAGAACTTAATTTATCTCTCGATTTATCGAGAATTCGAACAATCGAATGCTTTTTGCGAACTGTCCTTTTTTATTTACATTCCACAGATGTGGAACGCAATCTGCACGATCAATACATTCGCGAGAGTTTAACCTCACAATTCGTATTTGTTTGTAAAATGACAAATGAAATTCGCAGATTGCAGTGATTCAGACGTCAAAATTTGCGAGCATTCGCTCTTTGCTTTTCGTAGGTCGCTGTGCTGTAGACCTTTGGACCTTTAAAAGCAAATTTTAAATTTCTATATTTCTTTCTTTTAGAAAAAGTCTTAGAACGCAAGTCAGTTTGTATGGAAAGAGCAGTAATTGATATGATAAATATGTTTGTCGACTTGTTGGACTTTCCGCCAATTGATTCGAAAGGTCGTCGAGTTTATCAATTACCACCGGATAAAATAACAGATGCCAATTGGCGTGCTGAGGGCAATATGCCAATTGACAAATACGATTGGATACAATTCCAGAAAATCTATCGAGCAATTTATATTGTACCTGATGATGTCTTGAGAGTGCTCCAATTTCGAAATTATGAAAATTTAAGATACGAACTTAGCCATCTGCGAAATGATTGTATGGATTTATTTTCGTACTATAATATGAAAATGATTCTGGCACTGGTACAGTGTTCTAAACGCTCATTGGATTTTGTTAAATATTTTATTCTTAAGTAGGTTGAGTACAGTTTTTATTTTAAGAGAAAACTTTGAAAAATTCAAACTTTTCTCCCAAACAGATCAAATTGGAAAACTGCTGATCATAGGCCCATTCTGTACACGGATATGGACATAAGCTTTGAAAATGGCTGCTTTATTACGCCAAACTTGGAAGTTATGCAAACAAATTTTCATACCGCAATTCAAATTTGCACTGAAATCAATTATTTCGTAACGAATTGGGGAAGACAAGCTAAGACTTATGAAAGAAAACTTCGACGAGTAACAGTTGGTATGTTGATTTTGTTTACATTTGGCGTACTTTTTGCACTAAATTCGTAAATTATTATCAAATTTGAAAGAGAAAACTAAAATTACGAAAAATTACATCAACGGGTTGAACAAGAAAAGATTGAAAATACACTGATTTGACGGTTTTCAGAAATCAGCCTAAAGAAAATTCTTGCACTCAAATTCGTAGCATAGTGAAATTTTTGACTCTCTCGTGAGAACTCTCTTCTGTCAGCAACTACGAAAATTCTCGGTACGCGAACAGCTTTTAGCTAAAATTCGTAAAATTTCATAAAAAACATTGGGAGAGTTGTGAAAGGACCTACGGATGACTACATCGTGTGTAAAAATATGACATATGATCACAATTATGCAATTATGGGTGCGCTAGGATTTTGACAGCGCGACCAGACTTTTCGTTCCTTTATGACATTAGATATCGCAACTTTAATGCAATTATGGTTGGATCTTTAATCTTTTACGTTACGTCAAAATGGGAAACTTATAGATGTTTCCTGCACTGAGATCTTATAAGGATTCATTCCTCTTTGAGTGAAGTTTGAATGATAGAAGCCAAAACGAAGGGTATTAGTTATCTGTGTGAATGCCTCCCTAAAAACTTCAAGTACACGGACACGGTATCTTGTCAATATTTTTCGTTTGTTGTCTGCTTGTCTTGCGAATTCTAAATTTGCCAAGTTTTAAGGTCAGATTCCTTCTAAAATTCTCTTATGTCTCCTGGAGCCTGTCAGAATGTTACCTTATGTAATTTGAATACGGTTCTGATCTCCCTTGGCCCTACTACTTTAACAAGGATTTCTTTCATTTGTTGACAATCTAAGAAAAGTTTTTAACTGTGTGTAATTCCTTTTCATTTTTACAGATGAAAATCGTCATGAGAGGACATTTTTCAAGTATGTCGTCGAGCATAAGGACATAATACGAGCTGTTCAAAATCTCGCCACTGGCCTGTACATATACAAACAGGACATCAAAGAACTCTTAGTTGTAAGATATATTCTTATTCTTTTCCAATAGAAAATACCTCACAAAATGTCTTTATTCTTTTAATAACAGAAAGTATACGAAAAGCACAAATATCTCTGGGACGAAAAGAGAGATGAAATCATACAAGCCTTCGTTAAAACAAATCCTTTAACTGTCGACATCAGAGATATGTTTGTGCAATACGATGATATAACAGAAAGTTTGGAGAACATGGAGACTGTCAAAGTTATTGGTGCCATCGAAATAAGAATGAGTATGGATGAAGGACATAAAATCCTTATACGTTTCTTATTCTCTTTTCAAAATTTGCAGAGAGTGTTATTGATAAATTTGTCGACGAATCGAAAAAATGGAAAGTCACTTTGGGACAGCTCCTTAGCGCTCAATATAAGATAAAACTTAACGAAATCATTGACTTTATCAAAGAAATGGAGTTTATCCTTAGTAAGCCAATTAAGGATCTCGATGATGTACGAATGGCTATGAATTGCTTGGAGAAAATTCGTGATAATTCAATTCAGTAAGTTGAATCTGATCTATTCAAAAATGTTTTTTGATAGAACTCTTGTATCCTCTGCAGAATGGACATGGATCTTGGTCTGATAACAGAAACATATCTTTTGTTCTCAATATATAACATACACATTCCACAAGAGGATTACGACAAAGTTGACAGTCTCCAGTTGGCTTTTAATGCTATGATGAATAATGTATGATCAAAATCTATCCTCCGAAGGGTTTTTAAATTGTTTGTTCTCTGCTGCAGGCTAAGAAAGTGTCAGCACGCATAGCTGAGATGGAACAACCACTAATGAAGGAACTTGAAGAAGGAATCAAACAGTTCGTCAAGGAATTCGATGAATTCAACGAAGACTTTGATACTAGAGGACCAATGATTGAAGGTATTCCCGCCAAAGAGGCTAGCGATAGAGTATTCCTCTTCCAGAGTAGATTTGATGAGCTGTGTCGCAAGAACGAGATGTACAGCAGTGGAGAGAAACTATTTGGTCTGCCTATTACTGACTATCCAATGTTGACGCAACGCAAGAAGGAATTCAACTATCTCAACCGATTGTACTCCTTGTACATAGTGGTATTGAAGAGAATCCAAGATTACTACGAAATGCCCTGGTCCGATGTCGATATGGAAGTTATCACAACCGAACTTCAGGACTTCCAAGTCAGGTATTTATTCTTCATTAATGTCCTCTTTAGATAGTTCTACTTAGTAAGTTTTTAGATGCCGCAAATTGCCAAAAGGCATGCAATCCTGGCCAGCGTTTATTGATCTCAAAACAAAGATCGATGACTTTAACGAAACATGTCCACTTGTAGAACTAATGACAAACAAAGCCATGAAGGAGCGTCATTGGGTTCGACTTAATAATTTACTTAAGACCGATTATGATGTCACGAGTCCTAAGTTTACCCTGGGCAAACTTTTGGAGGCACCAATACTTGAGAATAAGGACGATGTTGAAGACATTTGTGTAAGCGCTAGCAAGGAACTTGACATTGAGGCTAAGCTTAAACAAGTCATTTCTGATTGGTCTTCGGTTAATATTCAATTGGGTCAATTTAAGACTCGTGGCGAATTGGTCCTTAAGGGTGGAGAGACTCTAGATATCATAGCTGCTCTGGAAGACAGTTTGATGATAATGAATTCACTTGCATCAAATCGATATAATGCTCCATTTAAGAAGGATATCACTTTGTGGCTGGGAAAGCTCTTTAACACCGGCGAGATTCTTGAAAAGTGGTTGATGGTTCAGAATTTGTGGATCTATTTGGAAGCTGTGTTTGTCGGTGGCGATATCTCGAAGCAACTGCCGCAGGAGGCGAAAAGATTCACCAATATTGACAAGAATTATGTAAAGATTATGATGAGAGTTCGTGAGGTTCCCAACGCCGTCGAATGTTGTACGGGTGATGAGTCCCTGGGAATCATGTTGACGTTCCTACTAGATCAACTAGAGACGTGCCAAAAATCCTTAACTGGTAAGAGCTTCAGTAATCTATCTATACATAGATTGAGTACTAAATCGGATTGCTTTGTAGGTTATCTGGAATCGAAAAGATTGGTGTTTCCACGGTTCTTCTTTGTGTCTGATCCGGTGTTGCTTGAAATTCTAGGTCAAGCCTCTGATCCGACAACAATTCAGCAACATTTGCTAAGCATATTTGATGCTGTTGCCTATGTAATATAAGTCATTTTATTTAAAGTCCTTTTGTATATGAGTGCTTTCCAGGTGGATTTCCAAGAAAGGACAAACGACATAATCGTTGCACTGAACTCATCCAATCACGAGAAGGTTGGCATCGTTTTAATTTTTGAATGAAATTTGATATCCCTTTCCTACTAGGTTAAGTTAGAGATGCCAGTACAATGTAGCGGTGGCGTTGAATTGTGGCTTGGAAAATTACTTAAAGAGATGCAGGATACAATGAGGACTATATTAGCGGGAATGGCTATGAGCTTGCGTGATCCGGAATTCAATTTTGTCGAGGAATTTCCTTCTTTCTGTGGTCAAGCTGGGTTATTGGGTGTTCAGTTGCTGTGGACAAAGGATGCGGAATACGCATTGAGAAAATGTCGCACGGATAAGTTGATAATGAAGAAAACCAATGTGCGATTTTTGAATTTACTTAATCATTTTATCGATCTAACGGTTAAGGATCTAACAAAACTGGAACGAATCAGTTTTGAGACTATGGTTACAATTCATGTACATCAAAGGTAAGTGGTGACTGTCTCCGGATTGTTAATATAGTTCTCAAATGATTGGTAGTTTATTTTGTTGGAGCTTAGGGTATCCGCCCTCATCACATTCGCCCAGAGATTTCCTACAAACGTCAGGGAGTATTCGTTTAGTCAGCCTACAACCAGGACTTGTGGCTTGCAATCTCATCGGTGATCTCATTTGAGATCCGAGATCCTAGTATGAGATTTCCAACTATGTTGGAACCGATTAAAGGATTAAGCAATGCCTTTGGTGCAGCTTGTTTGCTATAGATGCTGTGGCCCTCCCACCTGTTCATAACAATATAATCCATGGCCATGGTCTAATTTTGTCGCCCTCCAAGAAGTCTGTTCAAAAACGATTGCATTCCATTCCTGGCGCTGATGCTGGCCAAAGTCAGTCTTGAAAACTAGAAACTAGTCTACTTTTTGTTTGTGCCGCAGCTAGAATTCTTATGTCATTGCATTCGAGGGCAAATAAGTGTCGCGTCAGTTCACAAAAACCCCATTGTGAATGATACCAAAAGTCTCCCGTTTCTAATATAAGATTATTCCTAAATAGGTCTGTTCCCGTACTTTCTGAACTAAAGTTCATAGCTTGTGAAATTTCTCTCTCAGAGAGAACAAAAATTACGAAAAAGTAAATGAATGGGTTAAACAACTGAACTGATTTGACAGATTTGACAGTTTTCGCAATTCAACCCAAGGAAATTTCTTGCACTAAAATTCGTAGCAGATTCGTACTCTCTCGTGACCACTCTCTTCTGTCACAACAGCTTTTCGTAAAAATCAGTAAAAATTCGCTGGTTTGGGAAGGTACGCAAACGGACCACTGACAGATTCAGACTGTCCATCAGTGATCATCTTTCTCAGGTGCCCCGTCACTTGTACGAATCACTGTTCACTCTTAGAAACACTTTTAATCCTAACGTTCAGTTATTTAACTCTGAAACCGGAAGAATACAAACCTTTTTAGGAGAGCGTAGTAAACTACTCAAACGTAATTTAAGATATGTGTATTATTTATTTAAGTTAAGTTTGTACAAAGATCAATGTGTAAAATGAAGTTACTACAGCGAAAGTTAAAGAGAAAAAATGGCTGAAGGAATAGACTTTCCGATGAAGTTAGTAGTGGTTGAGAAAGAATGCGCGTGTTCATTGCAGTTCCACAAACCTAACCTCATTCGCTGAACTAATTAAATACTTAGCCTTCTTTTGATCTGAATTATTTCCTTTCTGCTTCCTTTTAGGGATATTTTTGATGATCTCTGTACGATGCGTATCAAGACAGCAGCGGATTTCGAATGGCAGAAACAAGCACGATTCTACTACAATGAGGAGAATGATGATTGTATTGTTGGCATCACTGACGTCGACTTTATATATCAGAATGAGTACTTGGGAGTAACTGAACGATTGGCTATAACACCTCTCACAGATAGATGTTACATAACCTTAGCACAAGCTATTGGTAAGATTTGATTTGTATTTCAGTCGGAAGAATATCCTTAACTTTAACCTTGTAGGTATGTCTATGGGTGGAGCGCCTGCTGGACCTGCTGGAACTGGTAAAACTGAAACCACAAAAGACATGGGTCGCGCCTTGGGTAAACTGGTTGTGGTATTCAATTGCTCTGATCAGATGGACTTCAGAGGTTTGGGGCGAATCTACAAAGGTCTTGCTCAATCTGGATCGTGGGGCTGTTTTGATGAGTTCAATCGAATTGAGTTGCCCGTACTGTCTGTAGCTGCACAACAGATATAGTATAAATCTATTTAAAGGTCCAAAAGAACCCTAACCCATTGAGAATGTTTTTCAGTATCGTATTGACAGCCCGAAAAGAAAAACGGACTAGTTTCATATTCAGCGATGGAGACTTGGTCTCTCTCAATCCAGAGTTTGGTCTATTCATTACCATGAATCCTGGCTATGCAGGCCGGCAAGAGTTGCCAGAGAATTTGAAGATTATGTTTCGTACCGTTGCTATGATGGTACCCGATCGACAAATTATCATTCGAGTAAAACTTGCCAGTTGCGGTTTCAAGGATAACATTGTGCTGTCAAGAAAGTTTTTCACTCTATACAAGTTGTGTGAAGAGCAGCTGTCAAAACAAGTGCATTATGATTTTGGTTTAAGAAATATCCTTTCTGTGTTGCGAACTTTGGGCGCACAGAAGAGAGCAAATCCTTTGGATACGGAGGAGACAATTGTCATGAGAGTTTTGAGGGATATGAATGTGTCGAAACTTATTGATGAAGATGAAGGTCTATTCTTGTCTCTAATTGAAGATATGTTCCCAGGAATAAAATTAACAACGGCTGTGTATAAGGATTTACAAAAATCAATTACAAAATGTGCCGAAGAATTGGGTTATGTTAATAATCCGGAGTGGAATTTGAAAATTGTGCAATTGTATGAGACGTCATTGGTACGTCACGGTCTTATGATGATGGGTCCAACTGGATCAGGAAAGACAAGTTGCACATTAACACTACTGAGATGTTTCACAGATATGGGTTGGCCACATAAGGAAATGCGAATGAATCCGAAGGTGAGTAGAGTTTAAGTCGGAAGTTTGACGGAAATTTATCTGTGCGGGTGATACCAGCTTTGTTTTTGGAGAAATGCGACGCTCTATGTAGTTGTGAGCTCAAAATTCTCTCCTATTTGACAGTTGTTTTGACTGGAAAGTTATTACTTACTTAAAGTCTGTCCCCTAAATAACTAAATCTACGAAAATCTACGAAATTTGGGCTAAAATATGAGTTCTGTCAAAAGGTTGTGTTGTTGGCAAAATAATTTAAAGTAACTCAAGCAAAAAAAAAGTGACGTCTAAAAAGTGGGCGGCGTTTTTGTTCATTTTACTCCCACTCTTAGAAATTAGGGAAACTGCGAAATTTAGTGCAGAAAGCACGGGAATAGACCTTTACTAAGATGGCACTACAGATCGGGGAGAACTTGGCCTCAACTAACAGGGCTCTCCATCTTCCTCGGAGTTTAGTTGATAGCCTCCAGTTGGTCCGCAGCGAGAAGGCCCTCTACTGCGTTGTCCCTCCGCGTTTGATTCGAAGACTTCGTGGACTGGAGCGTCAGTGTCCTTTCAATTTACATACATGTCCTAGCAATCTCCGACGTCCAATGTGCAGTTTTTAGAAATATGATAAAAAAAAACTGTGAACTCTAAACGAATGCAAAAAATACGTACAATTTGATCCAGTCAGTTTGATCATCGTCCCTGGAGGATAAAAATTAGGTCCATTTGCGTACTCTCCCAAAAAAAGCGAGAGCGTAAGAAATTCCCCCATGCTTCGAATTTTAGTGCAAGAAGTTGTTTTTGGGCTGGTTTGTCAAAACTGTCAAATTTGTCAAACCTGTGTATTTTCTTGTTCACCTCGTTCGACTTTTTGTAATAGATTTTTATCCTTACATGCTATGTTTCCTTTTTTTCTTTCAAGGCAATCACGGCTCCACAAATGTTCGGTCGCTTAGATGTCGCTACTAACGATTGGACTGACGGTATATTCTCCACTCTTTGGCGACGAGCGTTAAAGATTAAAAAAACCGAATACGTTTGGATTGTGCTGGATGGTCCTGTGGATGCCGTCTGGATTGAGAATTTGAACTCTGTCTTGGATGACAACAAAACATTGACCCTGGCTAACGGTGATCGTATCAAAATGGCTGAAAACTCTAAGTTAACTTTTGAACCAGATAATTTGGATAATGCATCTCCCGCCACAGTAAGTCGGATGGGTATGGTGTTCATGAGTTCGTCAGTCCTTAAGTGGACTGTTTACATGGAAGGTACATACTCTATCTTGAGTTCAATCAGCGATTTAACCTTGATCATACATTTTAGCTTGGGTTCGTAAACGTAATCCTCAGGAGCAAGAAATTTTTCGACATTGTTTCGATGCAATTTATGACGATGTACATATGTTTATGCAGACGAAGCTCGTTGCTAAGATGAAGATCCTTGAGGCGATTTATATAAAACAAATGTTGGAAATTATGGATGGATTGCTCGAAGATGAAGGCAAACGCACAGAGAGGTTGCTGGAAAGGACATTCCTATTCGCTCTTATGTGGACCATTGGAGCAGTGCTTGAGATCAACGAGAGGGAGAAACTAGAAGAGTATGTAATGAAACATCCTTCCAAATTGAGTGAGTAATTGATGTAAGCCCTAAGGGATATTTATGATAATTTACCTATTTCAAAAGGATGGCCAAAAAAACAACCAAATGAGACAATTTTCGAGTATTTCGTGGATGATAACGGCAATTGGCAACATTGGAGTATGAAAATAGAACATTTCATTTATCCCGAGGATAGTATTCCAGAGTTCTCATCGATTTTAGTGCCTAACGTGGATAACGTTAGGACGGCTTTTTTGATACATAATATGGCAAAGCAAAAGAAGCAAGTTCTGCTCATTGGTGAGCAGGGTACAGCGAAAACTGTTATGATCAAAGGATACATGGCTACGTATGATCCGGAGGTTCATCTGTCGAAATCTTTTAATTTTTCGTCAGCTACTACACCCAATATGTACCAGGTATACCTACAAACAAGAAAGAATATAGAATTGGAACTAATATGGATTTTTTTTTAGAGGATTATTGAATCTTATGTAGAGAAGAGAGTTGGAACTAGCTATGGACCTCCTGGACAAAGATCTATGACGATCTTTATAGATGATATAAATATGCCAGTTATAAATGAGTGGGGTGATCAAATCACCAATGAAATTGTTCGACAAATGATTGAGCAAAAAGGATTTTACTCGCTCGAGAGGCCTGGTAAGAAAAATTTCTTCGTGATACCCTGCAACGTCTCTAGTTCTGTTGGGGCTTAAAACTAACCAAACTTTTCTTTTAAATAAATTCAGGTTCTCATCTAGTAGATAGGACAGTCATACATGCAGGAATTTGAGTTTCCATTCCTTCTGTAGGTTGAGGGTTCCTAGGTATATTTGTAGCCTAGTCTTGTGCTGCTGTGTCATTCAATCAAAGGTTCGGTGTTCAAGTGCCAACTATACGCATTCAATTTTCACGGTAAAATTAAATAATTTGTTAGGAAAGTGAAAGAAATACTGTGAACTACAAACGAATGCAAAAATCACATGAGATTCTGCATAACATTTTGGACACTAGCTATGTTTCAAATGCGACTAAAGCAATCTTTTTTTATCGCTTCTTCTCTTGGAACTTATTGACAGATAATGCGCTGTTTATCTGAAAAACCTTAAGCTATATGCAAGGTTATCTAAAGATTTTGAAATCCGTAATGGATTAAGTCTCGGGTACATACTGTTTCCGGTGTTATTAACTCTTCAGCATCGTTATCTATTTCTGAACTATAAACAGATCTAAATGTTGCAAAATTGTTCTCTTTTCCCGAAAGTGCACCGCAGATAGCGAGTCCTATTGCCCTACACGACTCCACTGGTAAGTTACCAGTGATGCCAGAGCAAAGGAATAGATATACTTTGACATTGAAATGGCCATAGCGTGGAGCGATGGAGCTACACATCCTAAAGGCTGGACTATAATAACAGAATCCGAATACAAGATCATTTTGTGAAAATTTAAAATAAAAGTGGTTTCAAAATAGAACCTTGGGGTACTCCCGATGACAGCTAGATTAAGTCTGATATAAGACGTGGTCTCCTCGTAGACAATTGGGGGCGCCGTCGTTGGTGTACCTACCCTAAGGTTCTATATCCCATTCTAAAATCAATACACTCTACTGTTGACGTCAGTATTCTTATTTTTTCGACGTCTCATAAGCAACGGCTACAAATTGTAGTTCCAGCCTGAAGATAGGGGTCCTTCTGAACTGCAACAACTATTTGGTCTATATAAAACTAGTCATCAACAATCTGACAGTGCTAGGCCGACTAATTGCACCATTTAGCAAATAATTTAGCTTCCTCCTTATTCCGAATAAATATTTTCAACCAAATAATCATACTCCCTTAGGTGATTTCTCGACCATTCTTGACATCCAGCTGCTGGGCGCCATGATACATCCGGGTGGTGGACGAAATGATATTCCAAATCGCTTGAAACGAAACTTTTCAATATTCAATTGCACCCTACCCAGTGACAATTCCATGGATCAGATTTTCAACAACATCGGTCGCGGGTACTTCTGCTTATCCCGATTCAATGAAGAAGTTGTGGAAATCATACCGTTACTCGTGCCACTAACTCGAATTTTTTGGCAAAATATCAAAATAAAAATGTTGCCCACTCCAGCGAATTTCCATTATGTATTCAACTTGCGTGACTTGTCCAGAATATGGGAAGGTATTTTGAAAATTGCTCGCGAGGAATGCTCAACGGTTGAAACGGTTTTAAAGGTTAGTTTTGAGTTTTTCTAAAAGCAACTAATTCGCAATCAAATTTTTTGCTCTTGAAAGCTTTGGAAACATGAATGTACTAGAGTTATAGCCGATCGTTTCACTGCTGATAAAGACAAGATATGGTTTTCGGACCGTATTGTGAAAGACGCGAGGGCCCATTTGGGCGACTATTTCGAACAGTTCCCTGAAGATGATACGTATTTCGTAGATTTCTTACGAGAACCGCCAGAGGTTGGTGAGGACGATGAAGACGTTTCGCTGGATCCACCTAAAATATATGAGGAGATTCCTAGGTAACTAAAATTTGAATAGGAGCTTGTTTTGACGTTTGAATTGTTTTGGTTTTTTTTAGTTTTGAGTTCACAAAAGCCAAAGTATTGTTCTATATGGGACAGTTCAACGAACAGATACGTGGCTTCTTTATGGATCTGGTGTTTTTCCACGACGCATTGGTGCATCTAATGATTGTATCAAGAATTATTCGAACTCCAAGGTTTGTTTATACATATTATTGTGTACATATTTTCATATTTGTATTCTTTTTTTTGTATATGACAGAGGCAATGCACTTTTGGTTGGTGTTGGTGGCTCAGGAAAGCAGAGTTTAACCAGATTGTCGTCGTTCATAGCTGGTTATAAATTTTTCCAAATCACCTTGACGCGAGCCTACAACGCTGGTAATCTGGTAGATGATTTGAAATATCTGTATAGAACTGCTGGACTTGAAGGAAAAGGAATTACCTTCATATTTACTGACAATGAAATCAAGGACGAAGCCTTTCTGGAGTACATAAATAATATTCTAAGCTCTGGAGAGATTGCTAATTTATTCCCCAAGGATGAGTTAGGTAACAATGTGTAGAGACCTTTTTACACATATGTGTGTGCTTAACTCTTGTTTAAATCATGCAGATGAAATCTACAGCGAGATGATACCAATAATGAAGAAGGTATTCCCGCGAAGACCGCCGACACAGGATAATCTTTACGATTTCTTTATATCCAGAGCAAGATACAACCTACATATTGCCTTATGCTTTTCACCGGTAATTTGTCATAATATAGGTCCGTTCGCGTACTCTCACAAAATAGCGAAACGAAACTTCAATTTTACGAGAAATGAAAACTGACAAATCTGTCAAATCAGTGTATTTTCAACTTATTCTTGTTCAACCGGTTCGTTTAAGAGCAAACCATAGCTCTGTTCCCGTACTAACTACAACTACGAAAATCTACGATATTTTACGAAAAATAGCGAGTTCCTGTTCGCGTAAGAAAAGAAAATTATGAGTTCTGTCAAATGGTTCAGTTGTTGTTGGCTGGCAGGATTATTTGAAGTAAATTAATACAAAGAAAGTGATGTCTAAAAAGTGGACGGCTTTTTTGTTCACCCGTTCCCGTACTTTTTGGAGATTTGTCTTTCTCTGAGACTTTTCGTTCGATTATGACATTAGCTATCGCAAACTTAATGCAATTATGGTTGGGGCTTCACTTTCTTGAGGGAATTTTATCCCCACTCTCTGAAGTTTAATAGTCTTCAAATTTTAGTGCAAAAAGCACGCGAACGGACCTAATAATATAACTATTAAAATTTGAAATTAAAAAAATTTTCTCATCTAATCTCAAGATTGGAGAAAAGTTCCGCGGTCGGTCTTTGAAGTTCCCCGGCTTAATATCTGGCTGCGTTATTGATTGGTTCCAAAAGTGGCCAGAGGACGCTCGTGTCGCTGTCTCTCATCACTATCTTAAGGACTACGAAATAGTTTGCAGTCCAGAGGTGAAGGTACAAGTAATTGAAATCATGAGCACAATACACGAAACCGTTTCCGAGTGTTGCATCGCGTATTATGATCGTTTCCGGCGAGCTAATTTTGTCACACCCAAATCATTGATCTCACTTTTGGAGAGTTACAAAAAACTCTACAGAGACAAACGTCAGAATATTATTGTAATGTCCGATCGAATGTCATCCGGTTTGGATAAATTGGACGAAGCTGGAAGCTCAGTTGAGATTCTAAAGTTGGAGTTGATCGAAATGAATAAGGTTATTGTCATCGCCACTGAGGAGGCAGAGGTTGTCCTCGAAACCGTGGCAAGATCAACCGAAGCAGCTGAAGTAATAAAGGCCCAAGTCGCTGAGAAGAAAATTCAAGCTGAAAGCTTGGTCGTGCTGATTTCGGCTGACAAAGAAGTGGCCGAGGCGAAATTGGAAAAGGCTAGGCCAGCGCTTGAGGAAGCTGAAGCTGCCCTTAAGGTACACATGTGTTTTTTGTTTTTTGTTTCAAATTAAAAGTCCTTTTGTTCGGATAGACCATTAAAGCGGCTGATATTGCGACGGTTCGAAAGCTCGGCAAGCCGCCATATTTGATTACTCTTATTATGGACGCCGTGTGTATTCTATTCCGAAGGCGTATCAAGCTTATAACTCCTGATCCTGAGAAACGATTCTTTGCTTCGTCTTGGGAGGAGTCACTCAAAGTTATGGCTGATACGGCCTTCCTGCGAAAAATTGTTGAATACCCAACGGATATCATTAATGCCGAAATGGTGGACTTGCTCATACCGTACTTTGAATACAGGTAAGGAGGTTTCCATTAACGAACGTTCCCAGGACTTATCTACCTTCTTTTACAGTTTGTATACCTTTGATGCAGCTAAAGCGGCTTGTGGTAATGTCGCCGGGCTGCTGTCATGGACCATCGCTATGGCCAAGTACTATGAAGTGAATAAGGAAGTCCTGCCGTTGAAGGCCAACTTGGCCATTCAAGAGGCTAAACATCGTAAAGCCTCTGCAGATTTGGCAGAAGCTGAAGCTATGCTAAAAGCGGCTGAGGATGAACTCGTCGAGGTGCAAAAGAAATTCGACGAAGCACAAGAGAAGAAGAATGCTGTGCTTGCTGAGGCTAAAAAATGCCAAGACAAGATGGACGCGGCAACGGCACTGATTGGCGGTCTTGCTGGTGAAAAGATTCGCTGGACTGAACAAATTGCACAATTTAAGAGCGAAACAGAGCGTTTAGTTGGCGATGTGATCTATTTAACAGCTTTCTTGTCCTACACTGGACCTTTTAATCAAGAATTCCGCAGCGACTTACAGAACCAATGGTTCAGGGAGTTAGTCAATAGGCAGATCCCTCTATCGGCAAATATCAATATTATTGACAGTCTTACTGATCGAACACAGATTGGTGAATGGAACTTACAGGGTTTGCCATCAGACGATCTATCCATACAGAATGGTATTATTGCCACGAAAGCCGTTCGATTCCCCCTGCTCATTGATCCTCAGTCGCAGGGAAAGTTTTGGATTAAAAATAAGGAAAAGGAATTCTCACTGATCGTCACTTCGCTGAATCATAAGTATTTCCGTAATCATATAGAAGACGCAGTGTCCATGGGAATGCCAGTGATCATAGAAGATGTCGGCGAAGAGCTGGATCCTTGTTTGGACAATGTCCTCGATAGAAATTTACTAAAAGTCGGTACAACTTATAAAATAAAGCTCGGTGACAAGGAAATCGATTATAACGATCAGTTCCGCTTGTATATTACCACAAAGCTACCAAATCCGGCTTACACACCCGAAGTAGCTGCCAGGACATCAATTATTGATTTCACTGTGACAATGAAAGGTTTGGAAGATCAGCTTCTAGGTCGTGTCATTCTGTATGAGCGCAAGGAACTCGAGGAGGAACGCCAGAATTTGGTCGAAACTGTCACTGGAAATATGAAAAAAATGAAGGAGCTGGAAGCGAATCTCCTGCATAAGCTATCCACAATCGAGGGCAGTCTCCTCGATGATGTGAGTGTCATTGAAGTGCTGAATACCTCGAAGAATACTGCGATAGATGTGAAGGAAAAACTGGAGATTGCCAGGCTAACAGAGGCGAAGATCAATATCGCTCGTGAAGAGTACCGTCCGGTCGCGACTCGAGGCAGTGTCCTGTACTTTTTGGTATGCAGCATGGCTATGGTTAATTGTATGTACCAGACATCGTTGGTGCAGTTTCTGGAGAGATTTGACGCCTCAATGGCAAATTCACAAAAGACCCATGTCACCCAGCAGAGAATTCGACGGATTATTAAGTATCTGACTTTTGAAATATACCGATACAAGTCCCGAGGGCTATACGAAGATCACAAGTATCTATTTGTGCTTCTAATCACTCTTAATATAGACAGACAGTTGGACGTTGTGTCATATGATGAGTTTCAGAACTTTATTAAAGGCGGAGCCGCGCTGAATCTGAATGACTGCCCTGTGAATCCGTTCCGCTGGGTAACCGATGAGATGTGGCTAAATCTGGTGCAGCTTTCGAAACTCAGTCAGTTCTCATCGATTTTAGAAAAGGTCACAAACAATGAACGTGGTTGGCAAAATTGGTTTAAAAAGGACAATCCAGAGAATGAGACCATTCCGGATGGATTCAATAACTTGGATCCGTTTAGGAAGCTCCTTTTGATAAGATCATGGTGTCCGGATCGAACGATTGCACAGAGTCGTAAGTACATTGGCAATTCATTGGGTCAACGCTTTGCTGAGCCTATAATTCTGAGCTTTGACGAACTGCTCGAGGAGAGTAAACCTCTAACGCCGATTGTGTGCTTCCTCTCTATGGGCTCTGATCCATCGCCGAATATTGAAGCTCTGGCAAAGAAGAACGAGGTCAAATGTTGGTCCATCTCGATGGGACAAGGACAAGAGGTGCACGCTAGGAAGCTAATAGCCACTTGCCTGGAGAACAGCGGTTGGGTGTTGTTACAGAATTGCCACTTGGGGCTAGAGTACATGAATGAACTGACAGTGCTTCTCCTCGAATTGGAAAAGAATGGAACCGGTTTCCATGAACATTTCCGAGTGTGGATCACCACCGAACCGCATCCTGCATTTTCGATAACATTACTGCAGTTATCGGTAAAATTCACCAATGAACCGCCAGCTGGAATAAGAGCAGGTCTAATGCGAACATATGGTAATTTATCTCAGGACTTTTTGGATCACAGTCAGTCTGTGTTCTATCATCCGTTGGTATTTGCAATAAGTTTCTTGCACTCGGTCGTGCAAGAGCGACGAAAGTACGGTCCTTTGGGTTGGAATATACCCTACGAATTTAACTTTGCCGATTGGTTTGCCAGTTGTTTGTTTGTCCAGAATCATCTGGATGACTTGGATCCTGTAAGAGGCATTAGCTGGAGTACGGTGCGATATATGTTGGGTGAAGTGCAATATGGTGGACGTGTCACTGATGATTATGATAAGCGTTTGTTGAACACCTTCGCCAGAGTCTGGTTTAGTGATGACCTTTTCTTGGACACTTTCCAATTCTTTAAGGGCTATAAGATATTCTCGTATAAGACGAAGGAAGAGTACTTGGATGCAATCGATACGATGAAACCGGTGGATCCACCTCAAGTTTATGGATTCCATTCGAATGCGGATATAACCTTCCAGACAAATGCCACCAAATCGATCTTGGATACGATTATATCGATTCAGCCAAAAGGTAAAAGGAGGAAGTTTCTACAGCTAGGAGTTTCAAAATAGATCCGTTTTGAGAGCCATCTATGTCATCTCATCTCATGAGATAGTATAGGGCCAACCATAATTGAATTCAGGCTCTGGACGTGCCCGTACGTAGTCATGCGATTACAGATAATTTCGCTCAGTTTCGTCGAGTTTCGTTCACTTAAGCTTCTATACGTAGAGAGTGCTTTCATTCGAACATTCCGTACGGAACGCTGAGGTCAGCGACATCAGGCGTTTTTCATTTTTAGCTCAGAGCCTGAGCTGTCAAAAAAAACTCGGACACATCAGAGCTCTGAATTCGTTTTTCTTTTTTCGTTCAGAGTGTGCTCAGAGCGCGCACTATGAGCTCAGAATAAATTGAACGAGTATTCAGGGCAAAAGCTGAGCACCGCCATTTTCCGCATTTGACAGAAGGGAAAATGAATGAAAAAATAAATAATGACAGCTAAGTGCTCATGTGTATTTCATAAACAATTCAGAGCGCTCTGAGTGCCCTCGATGTGATCGAGCTCTGTTCACAGCTCTATTCTAAACTAAAAACGTTTCTCGTGTGAAAAAAATGACATACGTTCACGCTTCCTTAATGCAATTGTGTATGCGCTCGTATTTTGACAGCGCGCGAGCAGAATTTTCGTTCAATTATGACATTGGCTATCGTACGCTTAATGCAATTATGGTTGGGGCTTATGAAATTTCACTATGCTACGAATTTTAGGACAAGAAAGTCTTGGTTTCAATTTAATTAAAAAGAATAAAGTAGTAAACAAAGGATACGATATTTTCTGAACGAATTACGATTCACTCATATGTTCTGTTCTTTTTTGTCAGAATCATCTGCTGGAGGAGGAGAAACTCGTGAAGATAAAGTCGCCAGAGCAACGAGAGAAATGCTAAGTAAGATGCCGATGCCATATGATCTATTTGAAGTAAAAGAGCGATTAAGGATGATGGGAGCTACAGGTTCAATGAATATCTTCCTACGACAGGAAATCGATAGAATGCAAAAGGTTAGATATTTTTGATCAAATAAAACGTTCAAGTACAAGTTGAACATTTGTGAACGATTCGTTCATTCGTATATTTTTTCTTGTTCTAGATAATAATTCTCGTTCGAATAACATTAAAAGATCTTCTCCTGGCAATTGAAGGAACTATCATTATGAGCGAACAATTGCGAGACGCTTTGGATAATATATTTAATGCGAGAGTGCCAGGCGTATGGCTGCGTGGCAGTTGGGCGTCTTCAACTTTGGGCTTTTGGTTTACGGAATTATTAGATCGGAATAATCAATTCCGTGATTGGTGTTTCGGGGTAAAGCAGCACCAGCACATTAAGCTCTAAATAATGACATTCTTTTTTTAGGCTCGTCCTGTTGTATTCTGGATGTCGGGCTTCTTTAATCCTCAAGGATTTTTGACAGCCATGAAGCAAGAAGTAGCTAGAGCTCATCACGGTTGGGCTTTAGATCAAGTCACCATGCACAATGACGTACTAAGATTAGGAATGGAGGAATGCCATAAGCCACCCAAAGAGGGTGTATTCGTGCATGGACTCTTTGTGGACGGCGCCGGATGGGATCGCAAAACTTCCAAACTTATCGAAGCCACAAATAAAGTACTATACGTTCAAATGCCTGTTGTACACATTTATGCCATTAATTCGGTTGCACCAAAAAATCCAAAATTATACACGGTAAGTGGGCAGTACTTGTTTTCCGTAATAAGTTTTGAATTTTTCTCATATCCTTTTAGTGTCCTGTTTATAAGAAAATGAATCGAACTGATTTGAACTACATCACCCCGCTGTGGCTTCCTTCGAATAAAGCACCTGAACACTGGATCCTAAGGGGAGTTGCTCTGCTATGTGATATAAAGTGAGATTCCATTGGCATCAAGGACGCATACAATTTATTTAATATAACATTTCTTTGCTGCAATTTTGTTTTTGTATAAGTATAAGAAAATTTCTTGTAATCTTATTTTGACAACAATATTGTCATTGTAATTCTGCAAATAAATTTTTTTTACAACTCTGTCTGGTCTGTTCCTTTACGCTGAACGATTTTGTCTACCTAGGCTATATCGTAAGCTCCGCAAAAGACACCAGTGGAAAGGCAATTGAATAACAAAGCCTTACTAAGGTAACTAATCATCCCAGTCAAGCTCCCCCAAAAAAGGCAACCTAATGCAGTGCGAAAACTGGAGATATCTGCGTGCTGCCTGCTGTGGCCAAGATAATAGCTAGAATCATTCTGGAGCGAATAAAAGAACACCTTGAAGACGCACTCGACGCCGAACAAGAGGGTTTCCGCTCTGGATCCTCCTGTGTCGATCACATCAACACCTTGCGGATCATCATAGAGCAGTGTGTTGTATAAGTTAGCACCGCAAAGCAGCTGTGTTTGGCGATCTACAGCAAATGAGTAGTGTATCATACGACCAGATTCAAACGGAACATAAAGTGAAAATAAGTATGAAATGTTTTTTGGCTTTCATTTTATTAGTTTTTTTTTCAGTTTTTACAAATTATCAACGTTAAAATATGTTGTTTTTATTTATTTATTTACACACCGACGTAAGACTATTAAAAAAATATGACTTATTAGAAAATATGATAGAGTACTTCATTATTGTAAGTCTGAGAGGAATAGGCTTTGTTTTTTCGATGAGAACAGAAGAAGAATTATGGTACTGTCCTTCCTATAAGATGATTTTGATTTTGACTTTGTTTTGTTCTTCTTTTAATCTCGTCCTAATGGATTCCCTCGGCCCCAGGCATTTCCGAATAATCGATTGCCCGCTGGTGGTGGATTTCTGTCTGTGGGTCTTTGATTTACTGGTGGAATGCCAAAGCCATGAACGCCACCGGACACATCGGGGAAATAGGATTTTCTGCGAAAGAAAAAGCAAATTTTAATTAAATTAACACATATTTATGTAGATTATGCTGCAGGGCATCAGTAATATTCAATTCAATGGAACTTATATTGATTCGTTATACGTTAGGTGATGTGCAACAAGTTTATGATGAAACAATCCAATAAACAATTGCAATAAACGTCTAGCAATATGACACAGCATTGCAGAATGGCAAACAAAAGGAAATACGGTCATTGTTTCCATTCAGCAAATTTTTAAAATGCTGGAGCAAGTACTAGAAAGAATAAAAAAGACCACGTCAGCCGTAAATACTTACAAGAAGCCAGGTGTTTCTAGGAATGAGTGTCCCCCGAGTTCCTGTGGATACTGGAACTTCAAGAAAAAGTACAAGTGTCCAATCAGAATGCCCAACAGTGAATCAAATCCTCTGCAAATAGAAAGAAAGAAAATGAATATCAAATTACAGCTTCATAACTCTTCTCTCTTACCCCGATGATAGGATCAAATTGACTGCCAACAGTACCCATGGTAAATACATCGCCTTAAAGCGAGTGCCAAACCAAAAGTTAACAATCGCTTCCTTGTTCAGCTGACACCAGACATACAGCACAGCCAAGACCATGGGATCCATCAAGATGTAAAGATTGAATATCAATCCGCTGATGGCGCAGCAAATCCATTGGAACATTAACAGAAATAAATAGTCTGCCGGACTCGTCTTGAAATGATCATTCTCCAGCCGCATCGAGTAATTGTAAAGGAAATAGCAATTCAGCATGAAATGGAAGCCCGTATTGGGCGACAGTGGATAGTAGAAGAGCGCAGTTAGAAGTCGCCAGATCTAATTTCGTAAGACTGTGAGCAATTTCAAAGGAAAAACTTTTTGACCTTTCTTTACCTGGAATCTCTTTATATAGTCCAAATGGAGAATTAGATACTCCGGTGGCAGGATACCGAATCTGGCGAGAACACTTATCCCCACAGTGGCCGAGAGCCAGATTTTCGTAAATCGAGGTACATTTTTGTACCACGCACCTATGTCTGCCATTTTTTATAGTTTGTTCGTGTAGTTTTCACTATTTGGTTGTATGTTTAATTGATGAAATTAATGAAACAATTAAGCTACCGACTTTATTGAGGTTGAACTTCTGGAAATAATCAAAATATTCGATGGTTCTTTTAGCTGTCATTCGCCGTTGACAGAGAAAAATACGTGTCCTTTCTAGTACAATTTTTGAGAAGAGAGCTGGTACAATTGTTTTAGAGCGACATCTAGATTTGAAAATGGGGTAAGTGGGAAGCGGTTAGACTTATTTGAATGGATGTTAAAATGATAAGACGAAGCATCCGTTGGTTTTTAAAGAGTTTAAACATAAGATGTTGAAAACAGATTATTTATTTAAACTTTTGCCGTTGTTTCGCGTACGTTAAACATCGAACAAAGTGCACAATATCCGAGGGGCAAAGGGTAATCATGATAGTAGTACTCTTGCATGTTTACCAGTCGCTGTTTTTGATTTTTCAGTGTTTTCTGAAATTTGGACTTCTACGCACCGCAGTCCAAATACTGAGCCACGGCGACCAATGTGTGTATCTTAGTTCTAATTTAATCCAAAATATAAGAGAATCTTTGAATCAGAATCAACCAGGTCTATGCTTCTTTGCTTTCAATTTTCTCATTATTTTTGGCTAAATTTTTGTCGCTCCAGTAATTCGAAAGATGGGTCTGGTTGTGTAGAAATGATGATCTGCTTAATATTTACCCAGAAATCTCATAAACTACCTAGAAAAGATTCAAATGGATGATCCAAACCAGACGTACAAGCAGAACAGTGGAGAGCACGGCAACTAGGAAGGAGTTTAGGAGAGTTGAGGTATATTTCCAGAAATCGCCCGCGATGGCGCGTAGGCATTGGAGAGGCCCTAGAACCTACAAGGGGATACAGGACATAAGTAAGTAAGACGTAAATTAGCAGTACTGTCAGTGAGCTTACTCCACCTAAAATACTTATTTTGAAATTGCTGATAGGATACGACGAATGGCGAGTTTCCTTCGCCACAAAACAGGGTAAATGTTGGTTGGTCTGGGACCTAGTACGTGGCCAAACTTGTCTTTCTATGAACGCGATACAGAAGTCCGTAAGAGATGGTGCGCAGACGTGATTGTCGTCCAATGCCGCCGAGGAGTTAAGGAACTTAGTTAAGTAAAATTAAAATGATTCAAAGTCAAGAAGTGTTATCTTTATTGGCTAGATCTCTAAGAGGAGACTTTACGATGAAGGCTCGTGCTAGCAGCTTTTGTTTTACTAAGGATATCGACGGGTGGTTCTAAGGTAATCAACCCTACAAGCGCAGCCAGTGTTTTAGGTGGTGGGTAATGGGTTGGGTTGTTGAGATAATTTCGTAGTACTTGGTGGACGTCTAGTGGACTTATTCTAAACGGCGGCTTATGACAAAATGGCCAATTTGTTTAGAGGGTGCTTACTTCTTTGTTGATACCCAGTTAACTCTAAGGCAGATTTAGTACTTAAGCATGGTGATACCTACGAAAAAGGCGTTTTCCATAATATGTTTGTGTCCTTTGTTGTCGCTACCTATCGTATCTCTTTTATTTCCAAAATGTTCAGTCTCATGCGAAGGAATTTGGCTCTCTGATGTCCTTCGTTGTACGAGTTCCATGAACTACTGTACATTTTTAGGGTTAATCTTAATTTGATTTTATTGGATATCGCACATTTATTTGTTCAAATTCGAGTGTACTGTGTGTGTATTCTGCATCTTCCATTTTTTTCCTGCGTCTACAGATTTCCAACAAAAATATTGAGCCAATATTTTTCAACTGGAAGAGAACCACTTGAAAATTTATATTAAAATATTTCGTTATTATAACGGATGGCCACTTGAGGAATATAAGTTGATATTAATACGATTACACGGGTAGATCAAGAGTTTCCTTTTTTAAGAAATAACATATTGAATGAATTTATTTGGAATTGTTAATTGGAATGAGAATCTGAAACTCCTTTCGAAAGAAAGCTGAAGCAAAGGGGAATACCAGGCCAAACTAGAGATATATAGGTACATCTACATGTGAACATACATATGTAAGTAAACAGATAAAGTAAATGAGTTGACAGATAGAGGGCAATAACAAAAAAGGCACACAATTCGTGCGGACGGTGCAGCATTAGGGAGGTCCATGAAGATAGGGAGGAGCCCTTTCTTTGACTCTGCCGAAGTTCCTGTCACCTGAGGAGCTATGCTATAAGTCCGTTCCCGTACTGACTAAAACTACGAAATTTTACGAAAAATAGCGAATTCCTGTTCCCGTACGTCAAAGTTTCGTAGTTTTTCGCAGAAGAGAGAGCTCACGAGAGGTTAAGAAATTTCCCCATGCTGCGAATTTTAGTCCAAGAAATTTCTTTGGGCAAAAATATGTGTTCTGTCAAATGGCTGCGTTGTTCTTGTCTGGCAGGTTAATTTGAAATAAATCAATATAAAAAAATTGACATCTAAGAAGTTTCCATACTTTTGTTGAGATTAGTATCTGAGAGAATTTTACCCACACTCTTAGAAATTTGACAAACTGCGAATTTTAGTGCAGGAAATATAGGAACAGACCAAAAAATACTTTCAAACGATAGAACAAAACTCCAATTATAACAGCTCATAAAGTAGAGAAGAGCTGTACTCAGCACTGAGGTGTGGCTTGGGATATCTACGATCAGGAACGATTTAGATAAGATACGATTTGTTCTTTATGACCAAGGGACTAGTTGGCCTTTCCTTGACATACTTCGCTCAGGAGTTTTATGATCTCTTTAACTTAGAAATCAATAAGTAGCCTTATAGGTACCAACTTTAAAGAGTTACTTACAAGTTCAAGTGAAGCCATAAAAGTCATCAAACCAGGAAGAAACTCGGATTGTGGATATATCATATGAAATCATCCATCGATCTATAGCCACAAGAATCAATGATATATGTACATATGTAGGTACAAGCACAAGTGATGGAATTCTGTAGAAATTAAGAATCTTCTAATTCAAGGTGCAGTGAGAACCAAGTCCAAGTAACTCTTTCACATAAAACCACACAAAAAAGAAAAAACTGTATCTTTTTATCAAAAATGCCAACACCAATATTGAGTGCCTAACTTAAGGTCCTTTTTTATTGTCCCGTCTTTGTGTAAAGCATCAGTATGAATACTCTTATGTATACTGTTGCTGTAACATTACCCAGCAATGCTTACCGCCAAACAGGACAAAAACACACAAAATAAAATAAGGCAAAGCGAGTCCTTCCTACCTCCTGTAATGTTTACAATTCATCACAATTCACTAGAGCTCGCCGAGCAAACAAAAATGTTGCCATTTTGTCGGTAACCCCTGTTGCCGAAATGACACCACCATGTGCCGCGCCGCCTGCCTGCTGCAACCCAGCTCGACGAGAACAACGTCAACGATATTTAGTCATCGTAATCATCATCATCGGGCAGCGAAATTCAAAAGCAAATTCGCAAAGGCAGATGGTGCGGTACAAGCGGGCGCACCCTACTCTCTAGTCTCTAGTCTGTAGTGTGTGTGCTTTTCCCCTTTTCCCTATGTAGTGGACATAGCCACGCCTATTAAAATTTTAACGATTCAATTCTGTCAGTTAACAGAGCGCATGCACCTCACCCACATCCAAACGCTTCCCCTGATTGACACGCCTATACGTTGCCAATGAACTTGCATTACTAAATCTTCTTACAGCGCACCAATTCAAAGGGATCCTATAGATATGTCCTGAAGAGCTACACAAACTTGTCTGTGTGTGTGTGTAGGTAAGGCACCAGGTAGATATTTCATATTCATTTGGGAAATACTTTAATGTAAACATTTATTATCCTTTTAAGGTGATGCGATGCATTCCCTTTTCCTCAGCGATGAATTCTATCGTTTGTTCTTTTTTGCTTTGTCCTGCAACGAGGAGGAAGAGGAGAAGAACGAATACACGAAGAAGACGACAGGCGTGGTGGAGTACATTAAATTGTCAACCTTTTAGGGAAGTTCAGATAGGAGAAAGAAGACACCACTTGCTTAGGGGGGCGGCGGCGGCGAACTAGTAGGTGAACATTTGATTAAGGAGAAGGACGAGAGTCATATTGACACCGAATTGTGGCAGGTGCTCAAAAAGCGCACACAGTAAATCATAATGAAACCGCGCTCGTGTGTATATGTATATCTGTGTATTTACTTGTAAAAAAGAAACAAGCTTCTGAAGATCGTTATAGCGAGGGGCCACACGGGGGAGAGTGGTTCTCTTTCTCTCTCTAATGGTGTATTCTGTACACAAAGAGCGAGGTTCAAAGGGAATCTTCTAAAATGATGATGAGGATGATTACATGATGACTTGTAGGTGGGCGTAGAACAAGTGGATCTAATGGATCAAATGCTCACGGGGACTCAGATGCCGTTGGTTGATTTCGAAAATTCCTTTGATCAGAATGTACCGTCAGCCGTAAGCTCTGACGATAGTTTCACAAAGTAATTTTTATTTATTTAACAAGATGAAAGTTGCGGAGTAATTTTTTTTTTTGTTTTATATAAAGTCCATGCTGGGATTAGGTACATAATGCAGCTCAAAAACGCTGTCTTATTATTCTGGGAATTGGATTTCCTTGTGCGTTTGACCACTGTGCATGGGTCAAGTTCCAGAAAATACCAGCAAAGTTTATACACAGCCCCACCTATTGTTTGAATTTGATAACCATCCAAACGCCCAACTGTCATGAGGATTTTGAAAACCATAAATGTATTCTTCGGATACGGCATAAAATCGTCCCGAGGACAATACTAGCTCTTGACCTTATACAGACTGCCAATGGTCTATGTCATTTATTTTTTCATTTTGTGATCAACTTACAGTAGAGAAGGAACATTTATTTTGGATTCTCTTCTCAACTTATGTTGCATGGAGATTTGATAAGATTTTGGCACAATCGGCCACTGGACTTCTTTGGAGCGAACTTTTCTTTATGAAATAGTTCAAATCACATCCATTGGCTGCAAAAGATTTTGAAGACAGTTCCAAATCAGCTTGGACTCAAAGCCTAAATATTTGAGAAATCTAAGGGCTATTTGGCCATCATGCATCTTCACTTGATGAATTCTCTAATGCAGAGAACAGAGTATGGGAAGTTTGCAGTAAAAACTATCGAATCGAACTGTGAAAGACGACGGAGTAGAGACCTTTTTCGTCGTAGGTTAAGAGTGCAAATTCAAGAGTACTTCAATCGATTTCTAATACGCTACTCGAGGCAATAAGATAAGGCCGAAGCTAAATGGAGAGGCTCATGTTTACCTCGAACTTTAATGCTACTTAATTAAGTACCTATGTCAATTACGCGGAAATTAAGAAAGGAAGTGCATATACATACATATATAAATGTATAGAGTGTGCTCTCTAAAGGTTTGTTCATCGAATTGGCAACTCGTTTTCAGTCAGAACCAATTTGACAGAGGACAGGTGACTATGGGTTGCTTATGGCCTAATATTTATTTATCTATTTTTTTGTTTGTACAATCATGTTTATGATGTAAACATGTAATGTTAATGTTTTCATGTAAACAGTCCTTAAAATCTCCTTTGAATCGGCCTTAAAACCCACGTATTCTTTTTGGGCAGCTTTGGCTTATATTTCTTCGAAAAATATGTTCGCCAGAATGTCAGAGAAAATGGAGAGCATGTTCCAATTGAATGACATTAATTTGGTTTCAGCTATGGTTTTAACAAGATGGCGCAACAAGTTATACAGCATACGTCACAATCAGTTAACTGAAGGAAACATTTGGACCGTTCCACATTCTAGGGACTAGGTTTTCAAACGTTTCTGATTCGTCAATATATTTAGTTTTGACTACAAAACCTACCCTACCTTTTAAGTCAATCTGCAAACTGTCAAAAAATCTAACTCAAAAGGTAGGCCTAGAGTTCGGAACGTGCCCATAAACAGGGATGGGATAACAAGCTTATATCATTGCCAATACCAATATTGGAAGAGCTTCCTTTCATTTTAAGGTTGTATACCTCTAATATCGCACTCAAGTTTCTGGAATATTAAACCCTGATGATGTGTTTCTTCCAAGGGTCTTAGGGATGCATAAAGAAAAACTTACGCGTGCCCTCTTTAAACAGTGAATTTTTACGAAATTGTATGGATCTCTGCAAAAAGCCTGTTTAAGTACGGAGAGAGAGTAAGAAATTTCTTTATTCACTTTATACTTTTTGTTGTTGAATGCGTTCGCTTAAACTATTTTTCAGATTTCAGTGACACTATTTGAAATTTGAAAAACTACGGATTCGTGTGCTAGAAGTACGTGAACAGACCTAATATGTCATGTGTACATAGGTCGATGACCGCATTTTTAGTTTGATTTTAAGGGAGGTACTTTAACATTTTTAACTCTTTAGATCTTATAGATCGATAGCTTCGGCTGCATTCAATAATAGTTTCAGTTAATTGTAAGCCAAGTCAGGCACACGTTGAATCACTTATAATTATTGCAAAAATTCAACTGAAAATGCCCCTATTTCAAAAGTCCACGACCACGTCTAACAACAATAAAAAAAACTCTTCGTACTTTTAGCTCACTCCTCTGTCTTTTTGTTATTCGCGAACGTGAACGTGAAACCCCGCGAGACAAGTCATTGCTAGCAAACATCAACAACAAATTGCTCAGCAAATTAGAAAATCGGATTCAATATTCATGAAGTACATTTGGATGTGCAGTATATGCCATTTGTAGAAGCCGTCAAGTCTACACACGACCCTGGTCAACTGAAGTTCATTGTATGCACAAGAAATTGGAGGATCCATCCCTCCTCCTGTACACAAAAATACAAAAAAAAAAAAAAGACTCTCAGTACAGCCGGTAGTGTCCTTTCCCAATTAGATATGAATAGACTGTTGCTGCTTCGTGTAAATATGTACAGCAATGGCTGCTAATATCATACACACATACCAAAAAGATCTAGTTACTAACACTTTCTCAGCATTTTGCCTACGATATGGGGGTTGACGATTCAAAAATACTACGAGCGCTCGTCAATTTGCGCAACTTGGGGTGGTTAAACACGTACCACATATACAGGGATTTTTCATTCGCCACAGTACAAATGTGTGAGAGATTAAATTCACACAGATTCTTCTTCTTTGTATCGTGGACAAACACAGATACGGAAACGGTTTGAAACTGCGTCCGTTCTAGTAGTGGTTCAATTGCAAAAGTTATCCAGGATAATTTGATGTTTTATTGTGAATCCGTGGAAATAAAACGCGTGCTAAAAAATTATACAAAATTTCAGTCAAAATATCGGATGTATTTCGGGGTAATTAATTGAAATTGATTCTTTTTGTGCACCTACGTGGAGTTTTTAGTGAATAATTATTGTTATATAGTGAAAGATACACAGATGTACCTACAAATTTAATGTGGTCGGAGATATATTGTTGTGAATGCGGAATCTAATGGATTTGTAATTCCCTAGTGACACGTAAGTTTGTATGCAATGTTTTACCGACGGTAATGCCAGCTTTTAGTGTTTTTCAAGGAGGAGGGATAAGGATATTCTCAGTTAGATATCAAAATCCTTTTTGTTACGTAGTACATCGAAGTGGCTACATTTTTATTTAAATACTTTTGTTTTAAGGCAGCTTATCGGGCTTAAACTTTATGTACAAATTTAAAAGACTATTTTGTCTGTCATTTGGATCACGTTCAGGACATGTCCCTAAGTTCTCAGCTTCATATTCCGATAACTTCACGGTTAAAAATTTAAAGAGTGAATTATAGTAGTTGCTTCACTGGATTCATCACATCCGCCGACTCTAGCTCAGTTTCGCTTAGTTTTCCGTCATTTGCGTTCACTTACGAAAGAACCATCTCATTCACACTTTCCGTACGAAAATCTGACGGGGAGAGTTCTGAAACCGATTACCTATGTAGTGTGTGTTTTTATTTCATATCTCAAAAGATTTCCAAATATTTTGGAAACTGTACAAAAATAACTGATAGAATTCAATCAGGCGCTTCCAATCGCATACGTCTGTTATGGGGTGCTTAAGTACTTGACAGCACTAAAGGAGGCAATCGGAAGCTAATGTCGAAATTCTCCGTTGGGTTTTCTTTAGCGCAGTCAATTCCATAAGTTGCCCATAATAAGAGTTTGTGTTCGTAAGCACAACAGCAATGGATTCGCTCTTTCGAAAGTGAGCAAAAGTTAACGAAAACTTAACGAATTGAAGCCAAAAACTATTAATGTCGCACAATGCAAAACCTTTGTATTCGCGATGTTACGAAAGTGGTCGTCACCCTTTTTATAAAATTGTGCCTTGAGACCTGTTAAAATTAAACGAACAAAATCACCATTTTGAGTAGCTTGAATCCGTACATCATTGGCTTGGAAGAAGTTGTTATAATAAACCGCTTTTATTCCCATTTTCTGTCATGTTTAAGGATTTTTCAGACTTAAGTTGAATCATGTTTAGGATTAGAAATTCTGTCTACTTATTATTGACCTGCAGGTTGTATTAGAATGTTTAGTGGACAATTTGTTGCCTTAATTGAAGTATTCTTTTGAATCAAAGGTCTCAATGAAATTTAGAACATTTCTCTAACTCCATCCTCTTGGAACCACAGTAATGGACAGTTTCTTGCAGCAAATGCTGACGTATTATTCAGCAGTAGGTATTGATGTTGACAGCGGCGTTGGGTGAAGTTTAAGAAAAAATATAACCAAACGATGCCTTTAACGACACACCACACCACGTCAAACGTTTCACACTTGTGTAAGCTGAGGTAATTCTTACTAGAAAACTACTCAAGGATTCTGCTTTGGTCAGAACTGTGTTCACTTTCATAAAACAATGTAATCATTTGCACATGCCGTTGAACGCTACAATTCCCCATGTTCATTTAGCTCTAAAAAAATGACAGTCATTTTGACAGAAGTATCTTTCATAAAATGGCCGCTATCACCTGTCAAGGTTTGGAAATCTCTATTGAAAAACCCGTTGGTTGTGAATTTATTTAAAAAATGTGATCGTATGTCTTGTAACAACTACTGACGTATATCCCTGTTCAATGTCGCATTTAAGATTCTATCCAACATATTGTGTGAACGTCTAAGAGTCTTTCGGCTTCCGGCTCAGCATATCGACAAGGGACACATTCAGACAAATCCTAGAAAAGACTAACAAACTTCAAGTCGAAGTTTAAATCTACTTTTGACAGCAATCATCGTCTCGAGGTCTACTAAGTGATTTTCCCAATTTGGGATACAGTCAAAACTTATCCCGATGTGTCGCGTAACATGTTGTGCTCTGGAAACAACTCTTCTGAGCTCTTCAAAACGTGCACCGGATTCCGGCAAAGAGATGCTTTGCCATGTGACTTCTTCGTGTTGAAGCAGATAGTGCGCAAGGCAGGTGTCAACACGGAAGACACTATCTTCAACAAATCTATATATATCATCTGCTGGGATATGTAGACGTTCGACGATTGACATCTTAGGAATATCTCGCCTAGCCGCAATTAAAGAGCAGGCGAAACAAGTTAGTCATGAAGTGAATGAGGATGGACAAGATGAAGAATATGTCCAAATTATTGGGCTTATCATACCAATTCTACTTAATGGTGCAGAGTGTTGGACGATAAGTAAGAAAACTGAGCAATTATTGAGCATTTTTGAGCAAAAAGTACTTCATCGGATATTACGCCCCTTATATATAAGAGAAGGGCAAATGGAGGAGTGGATGTGGTCAAAAAAAGTAAGATACGCCACCTTATTGAGCCAATGGACAACAATACTTCTGCCAAGAGGATCTTCCAATCACAGCCCTCAGGCTCGAGATGCCCAAGCAAACCGAATCTCCGGCAAAAAGACCAAGTTGTATCGGATTTTTGAAAACTTGCTCTTTACAACTGAAAGCAGCGTTTCAGGGATGGTAGAGGATGGAAGGCAACCCTGTTTCAGGCAGAGAGTTGAGAGCTCTTTAAGTAAGCAAGTCAAAATTCTAGTCGCAAAGTTGACGAACAATTTATATTTCTCCCACACTCAAGTTCCCAGGCTAACACTGTCAGCTGAGAACGTTTTCGCAATGATTAGTCAAATACAATAACGCTGTCCACGAACACATGCTTTCGTTTTATGTTCACCCTCGTTTTTTATTGTTCTATTTACCCATCGCCGAAGGCAAGCAGCTAACCCCCTAAGGGGGTGGATATTTTGGTAAAAACAGTGCGGCCAAAAGAGCCATTGCACACGCATATCCATGGCAGCACGTACTAGCTGGAAAAGAAGCATCAAAAAGCAGTAAAACAAACCCATTCAAGCGAGAGAAAAACGTGTGCATCAGTGTGCACTTCTGGTAGAGCGACTCTTAGTCTTTGAAAAGGTACACATTTTCTTGTTGTCCTTACACGTCGCGTCGCGCCCCGCCGCGCCAGGACATCTACATCTCGAATAGTGTCTTTTGCTTTTTTACTTTTTCTTGTAGGTATAGCGGTTGTCTTGCATTGCATATTAAATTGCATGCTTTTCTCTGTCTTTATATAGTCGTTGCTTGTAATATAGTCATCATCTTCTTTTTTTTTTGTGGTTCGTGCCATCCTACCAGGCATCAATCTCGTAGCAATAAAAACCACCAACGCTGAGTAGAAAAATGAAAAAAAAAAAAGTAGAATAATAGAATCCCCCGCAGCAGCCACTGAGGTAGAAGACAAACAGCGGTGGTGACACAATACACGGTTAAGGTAAGCCCAACAGGACATTTCTAGGCATATCGTCATTTTAATGCCTCAAGTGAGAACTGAGCTCGAGCTGAAATGAAAAGCTAAGTGTTTTCTTGTTCACCATACACACACCCATACACACATTTATTTTTTTTTATTTGTTTCTCCGTCATTTTAAAATCTGCAATTTCAATTCCCTTCGTCGAGAAGTTTGCTGTTTCTTTTGTATTTTTTCCTTGCTTCGTCCTGGCACACCACAGCAAGGACTTATTTAGGTTTAGCAACAAAAAATAAAGCGCGTTTTTCATTCCTTTTATTGTGTCTCCCTAAGTGTTTGGGATTTTTGTAGAACACTTAAAAATGTGTTTTATTTGTTTTCATTTCTCAATTGCACAATATTTTGGTTTGGATAATGTTAGCGGCGTTTATTGTTCAACACACACCCTCGAAGTTTTCGGGTGGGATTTATGCCTACTTGCCTTTCGATTAGATGATGATGACCGCAGGAAATAGGTTAGAATGGAGTGAAACAAGGAAGGTCTAACATATTGTGAATTAGAAGCAATTTTTGATGCTACTTGACCTAGTTCAAGTGCAAGAAGAACTTTGAGGCTTCAAAAATGAGTCGTGTATTAGTTCACACAGTTTTGAAAGGCATTCTTCTTTATGGGTGCCAATATCTGTGTTAATCTACTCATTTTTAACCTGCAACAGTAAACTATTCGAATCTTTAACTACATATGTATATTCTGCCGAAAAAATATGTATCTAATCGGAAGATTTGCGAAACCATTGTGAATACTATCTTGCCGATGCTGTTACCGTAAGTCTGTCTTTTATTCGACAAGAAGACTTCATTTTGACGTCTATGGGTTGTCAGAAGAGTTTCTGAGTTTCTATTTTTATTTCAGAGGCAATTTCGAAAGTTAAGTGCCGTACGAGTAGCAACAGGAACCATTACTTTGGAAAACTCTCCCATAAGGCATGTACTTACCATTATAATTGAACAGGGCTAATGGCTATTCATTTAGACTAATGGACTCTCAATATCTATAATACTTTTGGAGTAATATTTGAACGAGTAAAGGGCAAAATTTTCGTTGTAAATTTTACAGAGGGGTGGTTGTAAATTTAACAATCTAGTTGTGAAAATAACAGCTAAAATTGTAGATTTCACAGCACTTTGCCGTCGAACAGCTGTAGAACAGCTGTAGAAACAACAACAAATTGCATGTAAAAAAAAAAATCGCTTTCATAGCACCACATAAACTTAAAGTTCTAATTTATTGGTATGGTGCGAGAAATGGGGTGGAAATAGCTTTTACAATCCAATTAGATGGTTCTTGTCCAAGAAATACTTAGTGTGTATTTAAACCGAATTACATATATAATTTAATTTACTTACAAAATGTGAAAAATGTTTGGATCTGGCTGGGATTGAACTTGGAACCTCTTACTCGGCGACTGCATACACATACCACAACGCCATGGCCTCTGAAAATTATCATGCGAATATTCTCAAATGGTATCTACTTTTTACGTTTTCACAATAGATGCCAAATCTACAACTTGTTGTAATTTCTACAGCTCCTGCTGTAGTTACCCCAATAAATAGCTGTAGATTCTACAACATTTTGATGTAGCTTTTACAAATTCATATCTGTAGATTTAACAGCCGGAATTGACAACGCGCTGTTGATTTTACAATTGGGGGTTGTAGTTGATTTAACAATTTTGCTGTAGAAATGACTGCATTCGCTGTAAAATCTACCAAAAATTGTTAATTTAACCGGATTCGCTGTTAAATACACAAATCTACAAGGAATTGTTAAATCTACTGCCTTCAATTGTAAAATCTACAGCGCTTTTTTTTTGGGTGTACGCCAGAGTTTTCTAGTTTTTCACAAAAGAGAGAGCTCACGAGAGAGTAAGAATGCTGCGAATTTTAGTCCAAGGAATTTCTTTTGGGCAAAACTATGAGTTCCTCCAAATGGTACTGTTTTTGTTGGCTTTTTCAATTCGAGAAATTTGGCAAGCTGCGAAATTTAATGCAGAAATTACGGGAACAGACCTACTATTATGGATGCATTATAAAAATTATGTGTCATGTGGTTTAGACCAGATCAGTAGAAAGTGTTGCGGTTGGGGCAAATTTGAAAAAAAATTCCTTTCAAGGAGTAGTTGTATTATAAACCTGCTTAACTTTCGTTTTGCTTAAAGATCTTGCTATGCATTATTACAAAATTTAGATGACTTAAGAGCTGAAGTTGGAGATATGTATAAAATGCTGTAACTTGGTTGATTGCGTGTTTGAAATGCAAGCATGGGATGAGAATTTTTAGACGAAAATTTAGCCATCACCTCGGCCATATTGTGTTTATAACTTAACTAAATCGTGACATATTCGATACTTTAAGTCCTTTAATTGAACTGCTAGTAGCGGTAGTGCTGGTCTCTAATACCATGTAATTTACTTGGGCTATACTTTTCTAAATGTTTCTTCCTTCTATCGCGGCAATCAGTCTTTGCCGAGGCCTTTGGATGTCCCTTCGCTATGTCGTAAGTTTCAGCGTTTAGAACCTGATCCTTATATTCTTAATACAACTTCCGAGAAGTTGACATTCTTCACTCAGCATGTTATCTTTCAATTTCTCTTTTCTTTTGAGAGTTTAAGACCAAAAGAACTTGCTATTCCTCTGTGGATTCATTGGTGTTTTATCATCCGATCCTGGATAAGTAGGTGTGCATTACTTGGGGACTTTGTTTTCTTGAGCTATTTCTAAGTTGGATGTTTCTGATGACTTAATTCTGCTCGCTGCTTACATGAGTCATACTTTGATTGCTGCAGTGCCAATGATTGGACCATTCTTGTCCTATTTGCCCATTTGACAGCTAATTTCCTAGAGTTCTGCAGTTGTTTTTGTGTCTTCTTGAGCTACCGAGCTCGTCTGAGTAGGTGTGTAATTTGTCAAATGAGTCTTTGTCGGTGATCTTAAGATTGGTTTTCCTATCACCTTTAGGATTTTCTTCTCGCATACCTGCACAGTAGTCTCGATTTGACTCGGTGTGCAGCCTAAGTTTTTTAGGTTCTGCTAGAAGGGGGATTTCTGTAGATTGTTGCTGGGTCTATCGGCAAAAGTATCTTTTTTTCTACCGACCAGCAGTATGCATATCTGTCTCTTTCGAATAGTTTTGTTTTTTTAGGGTCAATAACATCCCTGGTTTTTACAGCGATATGACACTTCTGAGCCCTTGTTCGTACTTCTGCTTCTATGTGGCTATTCTCGGGTATTTTGGCGGATGCTACTGCGTATTATACCACGGCGTGCCTAAGATATTTTCGATCGGAAAGAATGCCAATCATTTTGCAGAGTCCCACTTATCCATTTCATATGACGAATGTCTCTTTTACCCTTTAGAGTGCTTCAAAGCACCTACAACTATTCAGTAGTTGATTTCCAAACTTACCGTCAAAGCAATCTTTGCACCAACAGTTAAGCTATCGCGCTTTTATTTACCCAACTTGGATGTTAAGCACATTTTTTGTATCCCCCTAAGGTGCATACTTTAACTGAAAGTTCTTGTAAAAGTACTTCGCTCATTAAAATGAGTATTTACCCAAAGAAATTGAATTTTCCCCGAAAACGTAATGACTTTCGTTTGACGAAATATATCTCCTACACCTTTTGCTCCTGGATTACCTTCAAAATCTATGTTTACTTTGACTCGCTCTCTTCAGACGAATGTACTCTCCTCACGCAGCTGCTATGTCTGTCTATCTGATTTCTTTGAGATCACTTCCTCTTATAAAACACCCTCTAACCATTGCGAGGTTACAAACAACACAAACAATAAATTACATGCCCCATGACAAATCGAGCGCAAAATACACGATTAAAAAAAATGTATATGTATCTCACAATCATCATTAAATACAATTTTTGGATAGCACACACGAAAACCAACAGAGCGGCAAATAAATTAAAAAAGACCAAATCCCCACATCACTTTGGTAGTGCAACTGCGGTCCTTGTAAACACGTAGTAACTCTCACTCTCGTTTGATCCTTGGTTTTGTTTGCGTTTGCGAGTATCTCATCATCTCAGCAAATAAGCTGTGGGCCATGTCGACCATAATCATTATCAAACCATCATCATGTCATCACATCATATCCATTGGATGCGTTAACAAATCATTTAACTAGTTCAACAACACGACACGGTGTGGTGGCGTGGCGGTTGATCATCCTTGATTGGTTTAAATCCTCCCAAAACTGACAGGAGGCACTATTCAACTGCACTGATACAATTTACCCCGCTCTCTTTTGAATGTCAGACTTTAGGATAACAACTGGCTTTGGTTGTTTTTTGTTTTTTTTTTTGCTTAGAAATAGGACAAAATGTACATTAGAATCAATATTTACACTTGTAGATTGAATGTACAATTGGAATACAATACCTACTACCCGTGCAGTTCCAGTGAACGCACACAACAAAGGCGAACGCTCTCGGGTAGAATTGGAATATTTGAAAATAAAAAGGACCTTGTTTGTAGTGTCATGTGATGAAGTTGAAGGGTGGACGTTTATTAGGATTTTAAGTGTCTAAGCTAAACATTCACAGAAATCATGCTTCAATGCTAATAGGATGTTTAATTTAAAAAAAAAAAATAAAGGAGGGCACAGTGGGACCTAGTGAATCCAAAGGGGATAAAGTGTTGTTCGAGGGTAGATTAGATAAATGTTTCTTAATACAATTTTTGTGGAATATTTTTATAACAAAACTTTGATACTAACTTACAACGATGACTTAAGTCCTAATCCTTCGAGTCTATAGCAAATAGGCCTTACTACCCACACAATCGACTGCCAACTTCATAATCCATCTTCACAAGTTAGAATGAACACGATGACAACAGGATGCGGAGTATAACATGTTTCATTGTCCACGATATTATGAAGAACACAACTAAGCTACAACCCCGAGCACAAACAGGTTCAACAAACTCCTATAATAAAAGAGAGGAAGGTCTGAAATGATAAAAGTCCTCACTAGAACTCTGGTGCTGTTTATCAACTTCGAGAAGGCTTCCCACAGCTTGAACAGAGATGCTGTCTGGTTAGCCTTGCGCAGGAGAGCAGTGTGTGTCACGTCTGCAAAATGGTATGGTATGGAATTTGAAGTCCAAAGTGGAGTACGTCAAGGATGCATACAGTCACCGCTGTTGTTTCTTGGTGGCTATTGGTTATGTTCTTCGTGCAGCATTGACGAAAGGGAATTATGAAATTCGTTGGACTATGACATCTTACCTTAAACACCTAGACTATGCTGATCATGTTTGTCTACTTTCAAAGCGGATAATGGACCTTCATTTTATGGCTCACAATCTGAGCACTTCAAATACCAGGTCCAACTTAACTTTATCGGACAGGAAGTCAAAAAACTGAACTACTTTCTACATCTGCATGTGTGGTCTCCGTTAACCGTGGTGGCGCCGAACTGAATGTGTGAATGTGAAGGAATGGGGAGGCCAAAGCTGCGTTCGGAATGATATCCACAAACTGGAAAAGTATGGAACGGTGTTGCTTTATGAGTGCAGCATCTGGAATATGGACATCCTTAACACACTTAGGCTGCAAGTCTTCGTCAATAAAGTTTTAAGGATCATCTTGAGGACTTTTTGGCTGAACCGTATCTCCAACGAAGAGATTTACACGAGGATGAGCCATTACTATACTAAGGAGAAAGTGGCAGGGGATTGGACACATTCTACGGCGCGAGCACAACTCTATTTCGAAATAGCAGAGTAGTGGGACGCCCTAGGCAAACGTGGCGCAGAACAGTCAAAGAGGAATCGAGCTCTTTAGGAATGAGTTGAAGAAAGCATGAACGCGTTGAAGAAGTACGAACAGGATGGCACGCAAACGTTGTAGGCGGCCTATGCCCGCCGGGGTGTTAAAGGATTTAGAAGTAGAACTCAAGATATAATGTGTCTAGGTAACATACGGAAGGATACAACGCCTGTATAGCCAATATCAAATCCATCCATGATTCTAAGAGTTACAATCATCACATAGGAATCACAGTGGATCTACTCATTGTCTAAGTGAATTTGGATATAGAAATAAGATCTAGAGTGAGGAATAATTTACGTGTACCAAGGATACTCAAATATTTCGTGTCGTCCTTCGAGAGTGGAGGCTTTTAATTTTGAAATAATATCCGACAAAGTGCAAGTGCTTGACAAGTAGTGTGCTGTTCCATAGGCTTACTGATGGTCCAGTAAGCAATGCTCTCAAAAGATGGTAGTCTTTCTTTGTTCCACAGCTGTATATACTTTTAAAGACCTTTCTGAAAGGAAAATGTTCCGTACTGCTTAAATCATGTAAGCCATAACAAAGTTCAGTAAGAAACTTCTCATTCAACCTAAATCCTTTTCTTGTCTGTGATCTTTAGCTCAAGATGGCCCTTGACGATTGCCACGAGAGCATGTTGCTGCTTGAATTTTTTTTTTTTTGATTGGATGCTTCAGGTGAGTTTTAAAAGGGGCATAAGTTTTAAGAAGAATGAGCAATTCGATCAAGATCAGTCCCTTCAGGCACATGGTTTATAAATTGTAAAACAACGTCCCTGAATAAATCTACTGAGCCCACTGTGTCACGTCTAATTTCACGTCCTATCAACGGATGCTGTGTAAACTCTCGGATTTCCTGGCGCACAGGACATACCGCAAAATGAAACAAATTTCCTACAACAATTGCTGTTTGCATATCGAAAATCCTTTTCCTTTTTTTTCTTCTTTTTGTTTTTCCCCCCGACACGCTATGGAAACACGGAAAAAGATCAAGTGTAACGCTTCAGTTAATTTGTGCAAATACTAACTACGAGTAGGTACAGTATACCTACATATGAAGTTGACTATAGGAGGACTCAAAATCGGAGAGGAAATGCAATGTGAAAAGGAAATGACTATCCAAAGGGTATGCCGCGCGAACTATGCGAGTGTTGTATGTGTGTAATGAGCTCGTAGTGTTTCGAAAATCGATTCAAAGATCTTAGACCCCGAGTTCTTGAATTTCTATGAATGACTCGAACGGAATGTTTGCCCGTTTGCATTGTAGTCCTTCTCAAAGTTGACATTTTTTTATTTAAACTGAGAATGAGAGCGCGCGTTTAGCGCACGGAATTTACTGCGACGACGACTAGAACGACGGCATAAAAAGGACTAATGGTGAGGTGTAGTGTAGATTCTTTATTTGAAGTCCTTAGCTGTTGGTGGTTTGTTCTTTTCTTTGTTTGGCATTGGTCCTTGGAAATTACTTTCAGGGTAAATCAATATCAATGTGAGAAAACGAAAGAAAAATATTCACTCAAGTTGTTGGTGTTCTTCGTACGTTTGCACACGAATGGATTTTGAAAATATTGTGAATTGTGACTGCACTCACGCATTTATGTCAGTGAAAGTAATTTGATTTGAAGTCTACAACTGTGCGGTAATTAATAAGACGTCAACTTGCAGGATTGACGTACTCCTTTAGAAAAATGCGCGCAGGAGACTTTGAAGGGGAAAAGGTGTTTTGTTTTCGAATTCTTGTGGCGCGTTTTGAGACGTACTGGTAGGAGGAGCCATGCATTTGTAGTAGATTTTAAACCCCATGTGAAGAATAGAATTTTAAAATTGCAGCAAGACTTTAAGCAATAATGGGGTCTTCATAAACCTCTGGATATGAATAGTTTATAGCTTAGGTACAGAACTATCGTGTCGATGAAACACAGGTGTTCAAAAAGCAGTATTTGTTAGTATCATGAACGTTTTAAGATCTTATTCAAAGGATGCTCTAACTGTGATCAATTTAGGTATTTTCACTGACAGACAAGTTGTAATCAATGTCATTGATTCATCTACCACATCTTTGCGACTGATAGAGAAGTGTCAATAGGCACTAAACAATTTGAGTATTCAATCGAACTTCACTTTTATCTGAGGGCGAGGACACAGTAACTTTGACGAAAAGGAGCAAACGGAGCAAACGGGCTAAGCGCAAAAGGTGTCCATGCTCCTTGTTGTGTCATTGTGAAGTGTGGAAAAATCCTTTTTTTTAATTCAGGACTGAACTACTGCGTTTGATAGCATAAAAGAGGACGTGCACAGTCCAGACTGTCAAATACTGAATTAATTCGCCGGATCTTCCGTCATACTGTCAACCACAACGGCTGAAGTTTCTTTGATAATGTGAAAACAGACATGGATTTTTGAGAACTTTTCTGTTTGTGCCTGTTTTAAAAATGCACACCCTTGATGGCAGTCGAAGTCTCACAAAAATTATTGGTTGAGAGGCCACAGGATCTGAAAGAACTTCCCTTTTTGCATGTTGCCCCATTCCCCCTGATTGTTACCAATTGAAGTCAACACATTTTTAGGCGGCCATGTTGCATAAATCTGAATTGACAGTCAACTTGAAATGGATGCGTTCAGTACGTCATCCACAATGAATACGTTTAGTAATGTACCAGTGCTTACATTTTTTTAAATTGATTTTGAATGCAAGAAGACTTGAGTTTTTTCTAGCTAGTTTATCGACCGTTTCGATGGTAAGACGTGAAGCTATGGCTCGGAATCTAATATCCTCTTCTGTACCTCCTTCTGCGTATAACATACTTTCGTGGTTGAAATGTTTAATGGACCGGACAATGACTGATTCCCCTGATTAGATTCTCGAGCTTGTATTCTTTTTTTCGCTATCCGTGTGCGTGAAGATGGATTTGGAAGATGGGAAAATATTTACTGTCAGGCCTATGAAATTGCAAAAAGTTTCGCCTGACAATCACCAGCAGGCTAGCTTCTATGTCAATGCCTTTCATTACTTACTTACTTTTGTTCTTGTTTGGTTGGGATTTTTACCAAAATAAGTTTTGTAGGTGTTTTTGTACTCATGTTTTCTGAGTTCATTTGCCTCGCATAGTGCTGTAGGTTAGGATGAAGTACGTGGCAGCTGGTTATAGAAGCAGCCTTCACTTGGATCTCACAATAATGCACTGTGCATATCTTTGCCGTGAAATTTGAAAAGGATCAAATGTGAAATCCACCTGACCAAATTGAAATAAGTATGAATTGGAGCCATAGATAGCTGTGTGTATCAGTAAATACATCTTTGGCTGAAGTTATAGAAGGCTACAAATCAATAACCTGGCAGAGGGATTCAAATCGTTTAGCTGCAGAAACTGTTCGAAAAGGTGACGAAATTCCCTTCCAGCTTTTTTTCGAAGATAACTTGTGGTCCGTGACATCGATTCAATAATGCTCTAATTTCAAGTGCAATTTTAATTTCATAAATTTTTTTGTTCGCTCAAAATGTCCATTGTGGCACGGGCTGTATGGCACGTAGTGCCGTCCTGTTGAAACCGTGTGTTGTCATTAGTACTGGCTACTTGGTTACACCAAACAGAGACTCTCTCTGGATATAATGTTGCTTGTTGGTAGACCCATTCATCCATAAATGGGCCTCGTTGCTAAATACGATTCGAACGATATTGGGGTCAACTTCCAACTGCTCGAGAGCTGAATCAGCGAACAAACGGCGTTGTCTATGATCATTGACTTTGAGCTCCCTGAGTTGAATGTTGTATTTTCGGGTATAAGCTCAACTCGTGACGCCAAATTCGCCAAGTTGTGGTCTGCGAAAGGCGGAATTGACTGCCTTGGATTCTCCTACACACTCTGACGGACAATGGCGATATTTTCGGGAGATCTTTCGCTTTGTTGTAGTCCTCTCGGAAGGACGATTATGGCGACCGTAAAATGAGCGAAGCGCAGTAAATGTGTCTCCAACAGAAGACATACTTTCATAAGACAATTTTATCATTTTCATATGTTGTTGAACGCTATGACTCTCTATATTGATTTGGAAAAACAGAATAAATAGACGACAGTTAATTCGACAGATGTAGCCTCAATAATAAGGTCGCAATCACCTGTCAAAGTTCAGAAACCTCTATTGGGAAACACATTATGTTCTTAAATGTGGTCCGCTGATAGGCAAAAAGTGGCTTGAGTTTGACACCCCTGGTTAAGGGTGTCATGTAATCCGAAGTCAAATATTGCTCGTATACTTAGTCGACTAAATTCCAAAAAAGATTCTAAGATTCAAATTGTCTGGTGAAATATCGATTGCTTTTCATTCAGAATTTCAGCTCTAAAATATACGAGTACATGATTCCATTTTTTAAAAAATTCGTATTTAAAAGCGGAAATTGTCCACTTCGCTGAACGGGCTATCGCTTACACATGGGCACGCGTAATCCGCCCCTATATCTCAAATGCAAATTTTTACCCAAATATTCTATAAATCCAACCAACCCGCACACGTAATGGATCAAAAAAAAAAAAAACATATCTACTCGTACCTACCTACATAACACAACAGCAAATAATATGTACCTACCTACTTTCAACTGAAACCATATGAACAAATTAATCCCAATATGCATGCATTAAACATTCCCCCTCTCCAGAGCCAGTTCCAGCTCAGCACCATCTTAAAATTGAGTCGACTCACAGCCCAAAACAAAACCTAATAAAACTGATAAATCTGATAGCACCCGACCAAACGAAATTATATCAAAAAACTTATGCTCCTTTAAATTCGCCCGCCATAAAAAAAAGACCAGCAGAATCCCAGGGCAAAAAAAAGTGCCCTCACTGCATTAATTCAGACGTCTGGCTTATCCGCTGCTCACATCACAAATAAATAGTTTCAAACAAAAAAATAAAAGAGTACATAGCAAGTACTAAGCACCAATTTGCGCAGCATGAACGCGATACACGCATCACAAGACGACGAACCCCTAAACGAAAAAGTCTCAATCTAAACCTTTGGATTACCCCGGAATGCCCAGACACTCTGGTGGCAGAAACACACACACAGAAGCACTCGTTCCTCTGGCAGATGTGTGATTTGTTTAGCACTAACTGCAATTACTGGCAATTTTCCTACCCTCTTCACAGTTTCGAAACAAAATGCTGCGGTCCTCGGGTACTTGAGCTACAAAAAAAAAAAAATGGCTCTCAAGTACTACAAACTTCAAGTTTGGTACCTAATAACAAACAGAGCATTTATTTAAAAATAAAAAAAAAACGCAACATAATGTACAATGTTGCTAGTCTGCAGGGTTTCCTGTGAAACAGTCAGGGGGTAAGAAAATGCATTTCATAGTTTTTTAGATGGTTTCTCTTTTCTTTTGACCCTCCCCCTTGCAATGTGCGTTTGACTAGGGAAGGCGAGGAGTACTCTTTGCTGCCATCCGGGTAGTAGTCAAGGACTTGATGGGATTCACCCCGTGTCTAAGCTTAAGGCTTAATCAAAACGAGAGAGAGAGAGAGAAGCTGCTTAAAATGGCCCACTTGAGAGTTTTGTTACAGTCGCAGGACCAGTCCGCCATGGGAAACATGTGTTATCCTTCTCTGCTCATTTTTTGCCAAATGGACTACGGTGCTAACAGTTGGGGGTTGGCTTTTGTATTTAGACGTAATTATAGGCTACGATTTGGCATTGAAAAGTTTTTCATTTTCCCTTTTTGTTGATTTAATTTAAGGTTTTGAATTTCATGAGAATATTTTTGAAACTGAAGAGAGATTTTGAACAAGAATGTTGGATATTGATGTTTGGAGATTCGTCGGTGATAGAAAAAGGAACTAGAGACCATTAATGCCTGGGTGACTGTCTTTTTTGCGACACACTGGATAGGCAAACTAAGCATATATCTTTCATCCTTGATTCTTCGCTCTTTATCTACCAAAAACAAACCACAATTTGGAATTCCTTTTCGTCCCTCATCCAAGATCCATTTTAGCCCCAGAAACTCTCTAGATTTCTCCATAGTGACTATTCGCAACGTGGGGGATCAATTTGAGTCAACTGGTTAAGTAAACACTAACACTAACACTCGTACGTCAACGAAACAGGAGAATACAAGGCAGTCAATTCCACTCCGCGCACAAGAACTAGGCCCTTCCCAGACAAAAACTTGGCCAATTTTGCGTTATGACTTGGGACAACACCCGTACAAGATTCAACTGACCCAAGAGATCAAAGCTAACGACGCTGTATGTTCGCTGTCTGATCTCTGGAGCAGTTCATATTCATCAAAGAGGCCCGTTTCTGAACAAATAGGTTCGTCAACAAGCAAAATTGTCTAATTTGACACGATAACAATCTACACGAGATCCACCAAATTGCAATCCACCCAGAGAAAGTCACTGTTTGGTGTGGATTTTGGATTGGCGGCATCCGGTCCATACTTCTTCGAGAAGGACGTTGGCCAGGCCATCACCATAAACGGCGAGTGCTTTCGGTCGATTAAACCCATTGTCCATGGACAGTTGGCTTTAGTTCTGGTTCTGACTGAAATGACATAACTAAACCATGAGTTGGAATCTTTAGACAGAGCTAACTCAAATTTCTTGATCAGGTTCAGAATGACTCGTCGAGAATATGCTTCAAAGTGGTCACAAAAGGTACTTACCTTAAGGTACATGCACAGTTCTGTGACCAACGAATGAGAGAACCCTTTTTAGCAGAATTAAAGGCAAACTTTTAACAATTTTAGTATTCCCAAGGGAGAGAGTCTAATTTATCTATCGATTCATATAAATAAAGTGAAATTGTAATTAGATTCTGCGAAGAAATCAACAATTCGCTGATTTTCAACCGAATAAGCGAATGCTTCTTGCGAACTGTCAAATTTATTCACATTCCACAGATATGGAACGCAATCCACACTCGCGATAGTTTAACCTCACAACTATTTTTCTTTTTGGTAAATGACAAATGAAATTCGAAGATTGCAGTGACTAGATAAAATAGTGGCTCTAAATGAAATATCAACATTAGCGAGTACTCACTCGTTGGCATTCGCTGCCGCTGAGCTGTAAACGCACTTTTAAAAAATATTCTCTCGAAAATCTAACCATTTTTGCAATGAATCTTACTTGACAGCTGTCAAAGAACTTCAGCTCTATTTATTTCCTTCGGTGAATCCATATACCCATATCTCAAGCTTCCATGAAATTTCAATATTCTATCAGCGAAGGAGCAGATTTAAATTGCCTTGTCGCACTTTGTCGGAATATGTAAACGTTAAGTCTCCCCTTCGTATATCGTATATCATAAGTAGCTGCGACAAATTGCGTGTCAAAACGATTTACCGCCATTTAGCTTTCCGACAACTAACTACACTTGTTGAAATTCATATCATAATTCGATGATCATGGTGGTTATGAATTTCATTTAACACACATCATCATCACCAGTAGCAGACAAGCCAACAGTGAAAAAAAAGTAAAATAAAGTGCAACAAACACCGACTCACTTGACTCACCCCCTCGGGGCTAATGCTCGGCTTCCGTTGACGGCAAGCGAGCTCGTTAATTTCCCGCATTTTACGAAACTTCATGTTTTGATTAATGCAATAAGCAACTGGCAACAACACAAATTAGACTAATTGCAGTTGGTCACGTGAATCTACCCCTCTTCGCTGTGGCCAAGTGCGCAGAGTATATAGATTATAGTTGTTATTTTTCTCTCACCCCCCGGTGTGTGTGTTGTGTAGCCACTAAAAAGTATCTGGCCAAAGAAGTCGTATTTTATAAATTGAAGCAAACACGTCCACGGGAATGGAAAGATCCTTCGAGATTGCCCTGGCTACACTTGAGAATGAAAAAGGAGCAAAGAAGCAGTAGCCGTAGCCAGTAGTGTGTTTAAGGGTGGATTCACACTCTCACTCGAAAGTGACACTCTGCAGATCAGATAGTCAGATACCCAAAGCTACCCACTTAACATGATTCCGTACACAGTAAAGCACACGAACTATTTGCCTAAGCACAATAGATCGACCGACTAAGGGGCTGTTTCGCCTGGGGGGTAGTTTCTTGTGAACTCGCAAAGAAATTGATATGTCACGATTTGGCATTCGGTATCTGAAATTAAGATCTGTTTATTTAGCATGAACCGATATCACGGCAACGACGAGGTATTAGTGTGCTCGGACGGGGGTGTTCAAAAAGTCACGAGAGAGAGAGAGGGAGGTAGTTTTTTTTTTCAGGTCCTCATTTGCTTAATGGCATTGCGGGACGAAAGTGTTGCTGCTATTAAATCTCTGGCTTTATTGTTTTGGACACTGTCTCGCTCGTCGCCTCTCGATGGGTTGTTCTCGATATGAAAGGGGATATTCAGCAGATTGTCAGCTTAGATATGCGATACATTTTCTCTATTCTTTTCATTTCATTAAAAAATTACAAAAAGAAAAATTGACACAAAGAGCGCCAACTTGCGCGATGACTGTGGCTGATAATGGGGATGATGGTCGGATCGATGGATTAAGTGGTTAATGTGTATGTGAGCTTTGGATGATGGATTTTATTTTTTGTTTTTTGCTTTCTCCATTATTCCGTGAGAGGGTGCGCAATTATGTGATGGAAACTGTCAAGTGAGTAAGAGCTGATATTGAGGGTAATGATAACGGTTGACTGTGAGTGTGAACAGCACTTGTAGCAGGGAATATGTCATGCGATAATTGAACTATCCAAGTCCGATGTGCAAGCTGTAGGTGGGATGACACAAGTCCCTTTGGCGCAGAGGATAGCGCGTTGGACTTCTAATCCAAAGGTCGCGGGTTCGATCCCCGCAAGGGATGGTTCTATTTTTTTTCCAACTCGCTCGTTGTTTTATTTTTTTTTTTTATGTTAAAATGAACCATTCCTAATTTGTATATGAAAAAGTTACTCAAAATAGAATTACGGAACTTTCAAAGGATGGAGTTTGTGTGGAGTTTGTTAAGATGGGTAGAAATGATACCTACATCGCCAGAATGCCCCGCATGTCGTGTGGGAAGACATGCCGTTTTCAGTTGATCAAAGTTCCCTGAGAAACGCTTCTGTAATCGCTCGTGCTTCTAAATATTTTTTGGGTCAGAACCAACCACTGAAGCATCCAAGAACCAGTATGTCAGATTAGGTAGAAGGAAGCAGTTCAGCTTTCTATGCTTTTTGTTGATCCAAGCGTTCTATTGGGAATCAACTTTTGCGTCCTTTAGATTTTGTCAGAGTGATACCATCTCCCTTTACATTAGCATTACTTCGTCTCTACGAGTACTAATTTTGAGTTTAGTCGGAATACCCGGCGAAGCTGGTATTTTACTTCTGGTGTGGTCACGCTGCTGCTATGGGTAATAGAACAACTGCTCCCAACTTTGAAAAGTATTTTCACTGCGGGACTAGGACTGGGATCCCTACGTCTTGGTGCACAGTTAGAGTGGCTTTTATATCGAAAATTGGTAAGGATTACAACTCGCTACTAAAGAGTATGGAAAGGATGATTGAGGCCCAGGTCGCTCTTTGAATAAAACTTCTATCGGAAATGCAAAATGCCTACCAGCGAGGAAAATCCTGTCAGACTGCAAAATCTGGTCTCCAAGTTATCCGAGTGCTAGGGGTTCTGCTCTAGATGCACTGCTGAATCTCTTTCATTTTGACACTCATTGGGTTTTCTTTAAAAGTTTTTCACAGACTCAGATGGGTTGGCTTTTGGTATGAGCCGTTCTGGAGCTTTGATGATCTTGCACGATGTCTACCTATGACTCTGGTCTTATGGATATGCCTTCTGATCCTATGACACCAAAGCTTCAGCTGAGGCGTAAGTATGAGGTTCACTTTCCTGGTACTCAAGCCTGGCTATGATCAGAGTCTGAGCCAGGAATGGAGTTTAGTCGTATTTTCACAAATGGCTTTAAAACTGATCAAGGATCAGGGGCTGGTGTATATTTTTGTGGAAGACAATAACACAAGACTGCAATACTCACTGAGCTGAGATCTTTACAATCCTAATGGCTGCGAGCCACATCGTTAGGAATACCTTGAAGGGTAATCTATGTGCCTGTGGCTGTAGTGACAGTAAAGCTGCGCTTGAGGCCTTTCTTACCCTTTAACCACTTCCAAAATAGTTGGTGAATGCAAAAGAGCCATGAACTCTGTCGCAAGGTTCAATTCATTGAATCTCATCTGGATGCGAGGTCACACTGGTATCGCGAGAAATGAGATGTACCATGAGATTGCTAGAAAAGGCTCAGAGAAGATTTTTTTTACGGCCCGAACCTGATTGAGGTCTTCCTGGATCAACAGTTAGGACTTCCAGTGATGATTGGTTTTCTTATGAGAAGAACTGTATGTGGCATGACTCTCCTGGATGTAGCCTGACAAAACGGATCCTCCCAGACGTTAGTGAGGAATCCGCAGCATTCCTACTGTCTTATCGAGTTCCCGCTACATCGAAGTTCAAGTAATGTCAAGCCCATCTTGGGATGCAAACTCTCTACAACTTGACCGATGAAACCTGAGCCCAACTCAGTTAAACCCACACGTCAACATATCGCACAACAATTGCTTTGCTTAAATGATCTTTTGGTACCCACCTCATACACATGACATTTGATATCAAAGTTGTTTCTTAAAAAAAAAAAAAAAAAAAAATTGAAAGTCGTGTGCAGCCGGCTGACAAAAAAGACTTAGGGACACGAGCCAAACATTCCGTTTGCCATTGTTCACCGGGCATCCATTCAATTGTTCTGACACTCAACTGAACGATGTTGATATTTGTACAACTCGGCGCTGATTTATCAGATGTGTGGCAATGTAAGGTAATACCTATGTTCTAAGGAGGGCAACCAGGACCTACGCTCGCTTTAAGTTGTAATTAACCGGAAATTGAACACGCGTCACAAATACACTTCTCTAGATGCCATTTTTTTTTTGTTTTTTGTTCAAGGACAATACAGAGCCTTACACACTAAAAATGAGAAGAAAAAATAAAAAGGTAGCGCGATGTGCAAATTGAGAAAGAGAAGGACGAAGGACGACGGACGAATGACGAAAATTACAGAGCAATGCTTCCGGTTAATTGAAACCGTCAATGTCAGTCAGCGCTCGCCTACTTGTTGTATAGTCCTTGCGAAGGAGCAGCAGTTAAACAGAAACACATTGCGTTTAATGTGCTTTGTTTCGCGCAATGTGCATATTCGTATGTGCTGTATACGGTTTCCCTTTCGTCCTCGCCAAGAAAATAGGATCAAATCTCAACATCTCAACTCAACACGCCCATAAGGATGTGTGTGCGGTGTGGTGCGCTACTTCATAATAATAATAATAATTGTCCTCCTCTCGTAACTCGTCTGAACACTGAACATCTTATCGCAGCACATGCCATTTGTATTCTATTATTTCGCGCCGAGAGGAGTTGAACCGGTCCTTGGTACCGATTTCAATTGTCGCACGTAAAATTTACCTTCGGGCATTGCTCCGGCGCGGCGCGGCCGTCTTTAAGAGGTTTACGTCCTCCTCCTCGCATGGCAGCTGAAATTTTTGCTGCGCTAGCGCCAATCTATGAGTAATTGAAGATTGCACATTGCTTCCTGTTGCAAGGATAAACCGGATATTTACTTGCAATTAGTTATTTGAAGAGGAATGTTGGCATTTGATCACAATAGACGCGGTACGTGCCGGAGGTGTAACCCTAATGTGACATGTTGAATGTGGATCAAGTAACCGTGGCATGTGTAACAAATTTTTGTTCCGTAATACAATCAGGTATTTATTGTGAGGAAATGAAGGCGTTGCAGAAGGGAAGGGATTGCTCTAAGAAATGGTCACCCAGCGTTGGACAGATGCATCTGGTAACAGAAGCCGCTTTACTTGATGATGAGTGGCGGACAAGCTGGACTGGACTTTAAATTTACATGAGCTATTTGGAAACCTACGGGAAAATGGATAGAGAATTGATTTGCTTCCATTAAAACCTGGTACTGGTAGTCAGTGCTAACAATTATGTCCCACTTAATTCTCTTGCATGTTCAAGTGATAGGTTAGGGTAGGTTGAGTTAAGACTCCCGTTCTATACCTAATCCTCGCAGCACTGCCGTCAAGCATTTCATTGTGAAGAGAACTTTAGCTACCTGCACTTCATTGTTCGTTGTTCTTCCTGTCTTTATTGCTCCTTCATCACGGGAGCTACTGTTTCACTTACTGCTTCGTGTGAGATGAGCATCAGTCTGATGATGTTGTTTGGAATTTAGTCCACCCTCAGTCTGTTCGCCAATAGGTTACGGCCTTCACGATATCGTGGACAGTGGAATGTTATGTGCTCCAAGGTTTCGACTATTGTGCGGGGGTTGTCTTCATGCCCGAATCTGTAGAGGTATACCTTGACACATTCATGACCAGTAAGCATCTGCTTCAGGCAGAACTTCAGCTCTCCATAATTCCTATTGATTCAAAGGTTACATTGGGGATCAATCCCTGTGGTGTCCATTAACCTTTCCCAGAAGAGTTCCATCTATCTTGCCATTCTTCTAGGTTTCTTTTTCGTAGTACATTATCATGATGTAGACTCTTTGCTGTTGGCACGATATTCCTATTTGGCTTCCTTAATAAGGACATCTATTGGTACCAATCCAAACACTACGTACGAAGCGTCGTATGAGGTTGTTCGGAAGACGCTGCATACCCTCAATGCATTGATTCTGTAAACTGGTCACAAAAAAGGAAGACACTTACTAAAGTGCAAAGACTAGCGTCCCCCGGCATTACGGCGGCCATGCGAATGTATACATACCTTGTAGTGGAGCAACTTGCAAAACGGCACCGGCACCGGAAGGGAGAAATGCATTGGTTCAAGACAATATGACGTGCTGCCAAGAAACTTCGCTACTTGCAGCCCACAGGGATGACTGTTTAAGGAAACTCGATTTTATGAAAAACTTTTGCATAAAGCTGAGTAACAAAAAGGAGAGGAGCAATGAATCTGCAATATATGCACTAAGCGACCACACAATAAACTGGTACACAGATGGAGGAAGGAACTGCAGCAGGAGTTTTTGGGCCGAGGACGAAACATTCAGAGCCCATGGAGAGAACCAGTGTCTTTCAGGCTAAAATATGCGCAATTGAGAGGTTATAGAAATACTGTCAGATAGTCAATCAGCCACTAGAGATTTTGATTCCTATATCACCAAATCGAAGCTTATATGGGAATGCCTTCATAAATTTACTGAACTAGGCACAAACAACAAGGTCACACTCTAGTGGATCCCAGAACACGTCGCGATCAAATGTAACGAAGAAGCGGACGGCTTGGCAAGAGTCACAGAATCCTTCACTGGACCTAAACCATTCTGGGAAATAGGGGATCACATTTTGCACGAAAAATTCAGGAAGACGGAGCAAAATCATGGGACAATACTACAGGCCTAAGACAAGCTAAGAAACTACTAGGAAGCTACAACCAAAAAAGATTTGAAGCTTGCGTCTGCCTTAGCAAGAATAACTTACGCTTCCAAATTGGCTTAGCAACAGGACATTGCAAACTGAGGGAGCATCTAAGGAAATTAGGTGTAACAAAAGAAAACCCTTTGCAGATTTTTCAATCAGTTAAGTGAGTCTCCGGAGCTCCTAGAGATTCTTAGACTCTTAAAAGAAACTCGTCTGGAGAGAGAGCTCTAAAGGGAACTATTCTAGTCGCTCTAGCGAAATCAAAATCCTCAATCACCGGCAGTACGCTTCACACTTCTAGTCTTGTTCAGTTCATCTTCAGGCCCAACTTTTGATTTACAGGGCCAATGGACCTACCCGAAGCCCAGCTTCTTACAACTATAGTTATCGTACAGACTATACAATATTGCTCGAAAGGAATCTATCGTAGCTGACGGCTAGACGGTTCTGAAGAGCTTTCTTATGATGTTAATCACACGCTCGAAAAAAGTGGCACCGTGACAACATTTTTTACTACTTTCTGGAACTCGAACATGGGATCTGACGCGCAGTGGTGTAATAACTGAGTCACACTGCACATAAATATAGTAGTTATTATGTGGCTACACCAGTCCTCAAGATAACAAATGCCACACTTTCAAGACCAACGATCATCAGTTTTTCTTTGATCGTCTTCTCAGTTTTTCCAAAGGCTTCAAAGCCTCTTAACAGCCTACCGTGAAACATATAAGCTGATAATGAATGTTTTCAATTCTCTAATCGTCTCGTAGCTTATTTGAATTGCTACAAAGTCTTAAATGGTGCAAATGTGTCACGTGCGGGCTTTTGGAGCAAAAAAATATTCAGGAAGTTTGGAGCGTTGTCCCAAGTGGGTGTCTCATGTATAGTATTTGCCGCAGTGGAAATCGGGATCTATGATTATGGCGCGTCCACAGATGCAGAGAAAAATCTCCCTTCAGAGTGGTGAAACTTTAAAAATTGATCAACACTTCCCGAAAGCCGCTCTTCCCACCACGTAGGGTGCTATAAATGGTTTAGAGTACACCAGTAAGTGGCCATTGATCTCAGGTTGAATATTGTATTTCGAGTCTCGTTAGAGCTGACCAATAAGATAGTGTTATTGGATGCGACGGAACGTTGAGCCTGTCAAAACCAAGACTAGCGGAAGACGGATCTTTCTCAAATCAACACATTGTCTAAGGCACCTTCTCACAACGTCTCAATCAATTTATCCTGGATGCTGTTTATTTTTTAAAAAAAGGAAAACCCTTTAAAAAAAATTAAATTCCCACCAGCGTTTACGACGAAATCACATTTAATCCTCTTAAATTTAAATTTGCTCAAGCATACGCTTCTACCTTCTAATCCTTTCCACAATCGAATTTCTCTATTCAACCCGCAAAAAAAGGATCTAGCATCTCATACCCCCCACCCCACCAAAGCTAAATCGACGTTTAACATCATCATCATTATAATTATCACTTCAAAATCTGCCAGTTCCAGTTAAAGTTTCCAAGAGGTTAGGTGTGTGTGTTTGTATTTAAAAAAAAGGATTCGCCCATAATAATACCAAACCACAAGTTGAAAATCCCCCAAGTGCGAGGCTCACTCAACAGCCACATCCCAATCATTTTAATCCCAATCGCTTATGACAGGCAAGAATTTGGATGCTACCGCTGCAGCCATATACAACCACCACCACCACTTCCCACCCAAACAGGACTGCTAGGACGACACCAAAAACAACAATGGGAGTAAGTTCCCTCAGATTTATTGTTCGCATGTCTTTAATCGGGTTGTTTGTGACATTTGTACGTTCTGCGGTCGATTTGCACAACTCAATGCTAAGGCCGTGTAGGAAGGAAGGAAGGATTCTCCTTTGGAAAATCTGAATGTCGACGATTCAATTGAATCGAACAAAACGATCAACGTTTTTACACGCCACACAGGGGGATGAACAGTCAGTGTCAGTCTATGGATGCAAAGGACGACGACGACGACGGGGGTTATAAAGTGCGTACACCCGCAAGTGTGAACTGTGATTAAAGCTTCACGCACAGGGGTGATTGCTGCTGCTACACGTCTCAATGAAGGCAATGACAATGTCAGCGAGTGGGTGGGTGGGCACCCAAATTGAAGATTTCCGCAATGTGAATGGGATTTTTCCTCATAATTGGCTTCTTATGAGCCGAGCTGTCATACTTTTCTATATATTTATCTTTTCCGCAGGAAATCGACTAACACTCATAAGTGAGATCTGTTAATCGCCGGCGAGGGTGAGCAGTGTGTTTGGGGATGAACACTCACACCCCCTCGCAGTTAGGATTGTTATTTGCTGTGATGATGAGAAAATTATTAACTAGGACTCGGGGTTAAATATTGTTGTTTATTGGGTTACCCCCGAGAGTGGACGGAATTAGTCAGGCAGATGTATTTCTCAAAATGGGAAAATAAAAAGGGTTTGCCACAGTGTCCTTTGGCCACAAGGTTAAATTGACCAACGTCGTCGTCGCGCACTGGAGATACCTATGTAATTAATTGCGACAAATTGAACGACGTCCAGGACACACGACTTGCTTGCGGATCGACCTTGTTGTTTATTTGGGGCGGCAATAAATTATCCTGTTTCCGATTTGTCTGTGTTTATGGTCGGCTCCTTGGGATATTTCTCATTTCCGCTGCTGTCGACGGTGGTGACGACGACCGAGTCAATTATTGAATGTTAATAACTTTTCGTGTGTTCGTATTATTGGTTTCAAGTTTTATTTGTTTGTTTTGGGTGTGGCATAAGTGGTCGTTTAGATTATGTTGTATTGATGGGACGCGCGAGTGGCATGGTATGCATCTTGAGTGCTTAAAGGTTAGGATGTATTTTTGATGGGTTTTTTGGGAAATTTATGGTTTTTGCAATTTGTCACACAGAAGGAGAAAAATGCATATAGATAAAACTGAGTGTGTTTACCTATGTATGTATGTTTGTACATGACACAAAATTTGCATAACGATTCGTGGAAACCAGAAATAAAGTACTGTAAATAGAATCTACTTTATGGTCCACGTAGTGAGGCATTTAAGAGAGGCCAACATATAAAACAAAAACAAACATGCTAGAATCCTGGACTCAAACTTAGTACTTCATGCACAGTATTCGTCTTACGCACTAACCACTGAGCACCACAATTCTGGCCAACTACGTAATAAATATTAAGAACAGTACTACTGTCGTACACGTACGTCTCTTAACGGCTCAAATCATAGTATGCGTCGATCCTTTGTTCCGTCCTTCAGTTGAACGTTGTCATTTAAGTTGACGTACCTATTGCCGGAGAGAACAGTCCCATAAACTCCGTCCCATCAATCAGCTGATTGTCAAAGTCGATGACATAACTAACAGTAGAACTCTACATTCTACATTCTGCTTCCACCAATAAAAATGCGTACTCTCAATTAATGAACTTAAATATCTTTTTGAATGTGTATATTGTCAACAGATTGATGGATAAAAAAAGTAGAAAGTAAACCTACTTTATCCGTTGGTTATGGATGGAATGTGTGTATTCTATCGAGCTCTCAGTTAAAAACGACGGAGCGGGTGGGCACTTAAGTAATAAGAGCAAGGTCTTACAAACTAATGCCAACAATCCAAAAACCAACAGATCTAAAGCGAGCGGTAGACACTCAAACATGGTGCGAGTAAACTTGGTAAGCAAACCATTGTCCGAGTTGAGATTCGGTGTCTGTGGGCTTGTTTTGGTCTCACCAATATCAAAAGTACTTTAATATTTTTCAATGTTCCATGGTTCCATGGAGCTACATGTACGTCGAACCATTTGCACCCTCTGGTAGTGTGATGTGCGGTAGATATAGATGTTTCCCTCTGCTTCAACCATTTCTTTGTCAAAGTTCTTTTCTTTTTACCTTGTGCCCAAAGTTCCTCCGCTTCATCAACTCTGGTGAGTTATGGTGACGAGTGCATAACATAAAGACACAAGGAAAAATGAAGTTCGAGCAAATTGATCTCCCTGTCTGCGTGGTTTACTCCAACCAAGTTTACTAGCACCACGTTCGAGTGTTTACGGCCCGCTTAAAGCATGGGTTCCCGCCTGGTCTTAAATTTTCAGATGAACAGTATACCTAACAATTAGTTTTTACTTCTCGATCATATGTATGTTCCCGTCTTTCAAGAAAAGAGTAAAACTCATAGCTAAGTGACCAGCGAATGACATTTTTATACACTTAAAAGCAGAAAGTTGCCAATTTTACTATTCTCATAGAAGAAAGAATAATTAATCTATTGATTGATACAAAGAAAGTTAAATTGTAATTAGTTTCTGCGAAGATAAAAATAAATTGCTGATTTTCCTGCGAATAAGCGAATGCTTCTTGTGAGCTGTCAAATTGTATTCTCATTCCACAGAGTGGAACGTAGTCTACATTCGCACGACCAAAAAATTCGCGAGAGTTTAACTTCACAATTCTCTTCTTTTTTTTTTTTTGTATAGGTATGACAAGTGAAAGTTGCTGTGAATAAAATGTCAAAAGTTGCTGTTTGTTGTTCACTGAGCTATGAATGAACCTTAACAGATGCAGGAGATCACAGAAGGACAAGCAAACTATTGAATGGAAGTCCCACTGGAAAAGTCATATCATGCATGTTTGTAATCAGGGGCGGAATCCTCTAAGCTGATAGTTGATAGTCGCATTTTTGATAGTCAAAGTTGATAATCAGTCTCTGTTAGCTCTCCGTAAAACGATCACAAAAATTTATTTAAAACTTGGTAGCACAGTTTTTCGGAATGTCATTTTCTTGTCTGTGTGATTTATTAAACAAAAAAAATGTACATGTGTAATGAAAATATTATTTATATTGAATGAAGTTTAGAAAAATTAGTTTGCAGTTAGATCATCTCCATGTCCCGGATTCGTACAGGTTCTCTTCTCGGTGTGGTTATGCGATGCGCCGAATGTGACTGACTTTGAGGATTATAAACCGCTTGTTCCGGAAGAGGCACAATATTGTGTAGGGCAGCACAAACGTTAACAATTTCAGCTACCCTTGACGGTGCATATCTACATTTTCTTTCGTCGAGTATTATACGCCATCGACCTAACAAAAAAGAAGCATAGAATGATGGTAGACGATGTTTATAGCATACCAACTTTTTAACTGCCCAATACAGCGTTAAAGAATTCTGCTGGCCTTAGAATGGACTATGTGAAATTGAGTCTCAGGTGAACTTTCTTCAGCGCTATCCTATATTTTTCAAGGAAAATTACTTTGGTTGATTCCGTCGGGACAAAGTTAATGAATATTGGACACAATTTTGACTGCATTTTCTTAATAACAATAATACTATCACTTCTAGGATAGTACTTTGCCCCATTGGTGCAAACCAGTCAGCACCAACTTGCCCGTTGGTAACCTCCACCACCAAGTAAATTTAGTGTTGTAGTCAGTTGCAGAATTGGTGGTATATATGAGCCCCGTGTTCCATTTGATATGTGTAACAGCCGCAAGACATACATAAAAGCTTCCTTTGTCAATCGAACATTTTTTAAAAATCTAAATAAAAAAATATATGTATGCATTGGTTGGTACCTTCTTGCATTGGATTTGGAAGGTCCAAAATATTTGAGTTTTTTCTCAAATTACAGGGAAGCAGTCGTACATTCGAATTATTATCATTTGTGCTAAAAAATAATTGCAAAGAGGTAAGCATTTTCGTAGCACTTCGCAAATTACACTAATAAATGTAAAACACAGATGAAAATGACACCTAAATAGCTATCACACAAAAACGATAGAAAAAATGTGATAATCACGGTGATTGTCACCTTAGAGAGAGCAAAAGCGATGATTGTGATAGTCAACAATCAACTATCAGCTTAGGGGATTCCGCCCCAGGTCTACTGGAATTCTTAGAAGAGTTCGATATCTCTTAAAGGAGCGAACAAAGAGATGATTAGTCCAAAGTGGTGTACGTCAAGGCTCTGTGCTGTTACCACTGTCATTCTTATTAGTTATGAGCGTGCTGAAGTAGAGGAATGCTTCAATGAAATATGACATCTTACCCTTAAAACCTCGATTACGCTAACGCTGTTTGCCTACATTCTCGTCAGATTAAGGCCTTTCTTCTTATGGTCCACAGTCAAGGAGCTGATACAATTAAAATGAGGCTAAGAAATCACCCCAAAATAAAAGTTCTCATCTGTAAAGTAAATGACAATTTAAAATCTAACCTCTTATTTTACTACCAAGTCTGACATATTGCCATATAGTTGTCATACAATTTTCAATTGGATCACGAATAAATGTGAAAAAAAGGAAACAAATAAGATACTTATGCGTTCGGTGTAATCTTATGACTCGCCGGAGTCCCAGAAGATTTCTCAATCAAAGTCGGTGTCCACCAAGGAACTTCCTTAGGTCCTTCCTTAGGACTGCTATAGTCCTAGATTATCTCTTTCGTGGAAAAGTGATGGGCCAAAGTGCATTAGTTATTTTGTTCTGACGATTAAGTTATTTTAAGCGAGGATCAAATGTTTCTGAGATGAAAATGCTTCATGATGACAGTAGTAACAAAACTTAATAAAATTAAAAGTTTAAAGATCCGAGTTAAAAGATCTTCACGTCAAAGAGACTATTTCGAAAAAAAAAACAAAGCACAGCCTCTAGCACAACCGGCTAAGTGAGCGCGTTCCTAACACCTCGCTAATCTAGCTGCCAACGAATCTATTCTAGCAGCTAGATTAACGAAGTGTTGGGAACGCGCTCAATATTTAAAGGGTACTATAAATGCGGAAAAGGTCAGGTCCTAAGACTTTAGGAGCATTTGATTGGCCTCAGTGACAAAGTAATCCGAAATTGGGAGACCTGCAGATACCCCACAGTTCTGATCTCTATAATACTAATCATAACCTTGTCGATAATAAAGGAAATTTATAAGAAGAATGTCACATTCGTGTCCGAGGTACTATTTTAACATCGGAATACGCCCACACACTTTCAGACATTAAAGGCACATGTAAGCTGCCTTATACATACAACTTCATGTCCTTAGGCATTTACAAAACTCCAAGCAACTGCAGCCATCGATTTTTTTTATTAAAAAGCCAGCCTCCATATTGCACACAATAAGCCAATCAAAAAATTTATACATTTGCCACCTTTGCTCGCCTGACCAGACGTATCGATCCGATTTACTATCTGAAATTCTAAGCGGATTTCGCCCACATCCCATGCGCGTCCATTGGATTCCATTCAAGCAGATTATCCTAATTATCCTAGTTACACAATTTCCAGACCAGATTACATCGCATATTCAAAGTTCTGTGGGTGTAGACACAACAATCAACTCCAGTGGTCAATGGGAAACCAATTCGCAATATGCATCTGCCAAATAGATTTTTCGGTTTTGCAATATCCGATTTGTAACCGGAACAATTGGAATGTTTCTTTCATTATATGCGAGCATGAATGTATTCCCACAGAAAATAAAATGTAATCCTTAAATCAGGACATTAAACGATGATTATTTCGTTCTAAAGATGTGGACATTCAGTGCGAATGCTCTCAGATACAACTTAACAACAAAAGTTCATTCAAGAGTAAACAACATGATTTCGCTTTTGTCTGACCGCTTCTGCTCCTGCTCTGAACAGGACTGACAGAGAAAAAAAAAAGAAGAAGAAAAGTTCAAAAGGTTTAGAGGATTACCGCTTACCGACACAGATTAGGAGATGTTCTAGGTCGACGATGATGATGATGGACTCACTGTACACATGTGATATACATGCGTAAGTAGATAATTTCCTTTTCTTATAAGGACCTCGTTTTTTTGTACCCCCGATCTGCTTACCGAACATAAACAGATTAACCGCCTAGCGACTTACTCCCAGACCCGTAATCCCTGCAAATTGTTTCATTAAAAGGTTAAGGCTAACTAACACTCAAATGTTTTCCTTTTTTTTTTTACTATTTATGTCCTTGCAACAGGAGCATTCCAGGTAGACACTATGTGTGTCATATCATTCAGAAAAAATTATAAAAAAAAAACTTGTAAAGGGAGCACACAACAAAACAATGCATGTAGTACACAAGTACTTAGAAAAAGGATGTGTTGTAGGAGCTGGATATTGTTCGGCTAGGATCAGAGGCTAAAATAATTGAGGTATTGCCATAATTTGGTAAATAAGCTGGAAAATTACTCTGCCTGCTACTGTGTGTGCTGTTGATAGCTACACACTCGGTGTAGCGCTCTACTTGTATCTCTTTGTTCTGACGACAACGACGACCGAGCAGGATGGATCCTTATTTGGCCGGTGCATTGAAAGTGAATGTTTTGACAAATTTGTGTTGTTTGGATTATAGTTTGGTCAGCTAATAGAGAAATTAGCAATTATTCACTTCAAAAATTGAAACGAATCGGGCAGACACAAGTACGTACAGCCGGACGGGACGGACCAATCGTGAGAGCTGAATGCAGTTTCGGGTAACTTTTGTTTTGTGGGAATGATTCCATTTAGGTACCATCTGCCGGGAGCGATTAGGATTCTGTAAATCGCTAATTGAGTTGATTTTGAGGAGATTTATGCTGATGTAATTTTGTTGAGGTTGCGGTTCCTTGCAAAGGTAAAGCCGAGCTGATTGTCGGTGGTAACTTGGGTTTTTGCATAATCAATATTCAATCGGAGAAGGTAGGTAGGCTTTGGGTAATACATTTTCAAAAAGGGAAATAGGGCACCAACAGAGGAAATACTTTATCAATATTGGAACAAATAAGCTTGGAGGTAAATAGTTCCATATTCCTAGTCTGTAAGGTACGGAGTTCTGGATTGCTAACGAATCCCGTTTCGCGTTCCGAGATTCTCTTCTCTAGAGCTTCTTGGCCCGCTTACTGATTAAGTTGTTCGTTGGAGATACAATTGGACCAAAGATCTTCAAGATGATTCTTGGATAAGAGGAGGCTTGCATTTTTGAATTTGGTAGAGAGTAGATGATATACTGTCATACAAGTACTTCCCCAGTAGTAATAGCATGCACTTGGTATCATCAGTTGAGATTGAACCATCTTGATTGACATCACTGCCCAGAGCAACAGAACAGGTGTCACAATCAATACAACATAAGAAGGACGAAAATTCAAAATATGTGCATCAAGAAGGCTCTCCGGTGAGATGCGACAGTGTCGCCTCTGCCTTTCATTATATTAGTCCCCAAAAGTGGAAAATGAATCAATATATTTTGTTGACGTCATATTGTGTGGGCATAATGTAAACGTACCAAAGGATTTACATCTCTACGCCATGCGCTTTAGAAGTTAATAGACTTTAACAGACTTTATTTTAGTTACTAAGCGCGTTCCCAACACTTCGCTAATCTAGCTGCTAAAGGATGACAGATTTGTCGATAACGAATTTAGTGGCCTCTAGGACAAAATAGAACCAACTTCCGTGAAACATAGTAAATCAAGTGGAAACAAATCAATGAAAACTAAAAGCACACCAGGAATCTATGCAGAGCTTCACTTCCCTTATATTTCTAAGTGGTTCATAATTTTTGTTCCACTTTTACTAATAAGAGTATCTTTTAGTTCTAGTGAGCAGCTTTGTCTTTCTGCAGGTTTTTTGCTCTTCGTAGGGAACGCGGCGATTAATATTTTGCTTGAAAAATCAAATGAAATTTCTGAAATGTACTAGATCGCTTAAGAGGCAACCATAGTCGACTTCAGTGCGATTGACCTCATGTCAAGACCGAACGAAGGCCTACTAACTTCAAGTTCTGCCAACTGTTTTAGTTACCTGTACCCTGTAATGAACTCAAGCAAACTTAATAAAAAAAAAACGAAAATAAGCTAAATAAAATAAAACTATTCCTCATCATAACGGATGGTATAAATAGTCATTTATCTATTTGCATTGTTGGAATTAAAATACATATTTGCTAAATCGTTTTCACAACTAAATCTAATGTTATACCTAGCTAGTTTCCTTTTTTTTGAGTCAGCTGTAAAAAAAAAAGTATGAATGTCACTTTTCATTTACACACATAAATTAACGAAACTCGACGAAACTGAACATAATCCTATTATGGCAATGCACAGCTATTCCTGTTTGATAAGCCATTGTTCTACGCTAGCTTAAGCTGCGATGAGTTAATTATGGTTGGGCTTTCAGACACATATGTATGTATGCATGTGTAAAAATGTGTTTATGAAGAACGTAAAGTCAAAGCCGTCTTTTTGCTTTAGTTTTATAGGTTGACTATGAATAAGGGGACTTAAACATTTCCTTCGAAGGTTCAGATTGTTCAAAAATTAAAAACGTTTTAAAAGGAAAGTCGGAATCCTCTTATATCTGCCATTTCTCAGTGGACGTCAAATACAACGAAGGACATAATGTTTGAAGGCATTCGGTAAAACGAAAGTATTCCTTACATCGAACAAATAGTTTGCATATTTTTTCACTGTTGATGGAAAAATGAGAGTGTATTTTACATTTTTAACAGAGCTGGAAGAAATCAATGCCAAAAGCAGTGATAAGTAAAAAATACCCAGATCGCCTTTAATTAGGTCATTCTCTCGGGTCACCCAACCGAAATACACGAACAAAAAATGACAGAAAAGAAAAAAATCCTCTGGGCAGAGAAAGAGCGATTTCCTCCAAATAAGAAACCCCCCCAATACCACAGTAAATATAAAAGTAAATACTAGAACTGAACTAATGAAAGTCCTTTTTCACTAAAAGGACGAACTTCGTATTGGATAATGCGCTCCCGTTCTAAAATTCTTCCACCCACACCCGCACCCGCACCACTCGAATCCGGTGTGTATATTTTGTTTTCCAACGAGAAGAAGAGCAAAAGCGAAAAAAGGACAAAACTTTGCCCAGGTCCTTTATATCGCTAAGTACATAACACATAATGTACGAGAGGCAGTCTTTTCGTCGTTGTGTCTTCGCTATCATCCCAAACTCATCATCACCATCGTCATCGTCATCACCACCACCCTCATTATCATCATTCTCACTCGTCATCATGAATATAAAATTTTCTCTCATTCCCAGCTCCCAGGCAAACAAAAAAGAAGAGAAAAAACTAAAAATTCCACCAAGTGCGGTGTTTCATCCCTTAAAATAAACCTACCACATTATGCACCCTTAATAAAGTGTGTACATAAATATTAGGGGCGGGTACTAAACTCACAACTACAGAAATTCGACATTTTGTATGCCATTGCTTTGCTCAGGCTCAGGCTCAGGTTGCTTTGTGGCTCCCTTGAAATGACGTTTCATGAATCCTTAAAAGGACATTTAGTAAAACGAAAAAAAAACAACCAAAAACAACAACAATAAGGATGCTCTTCTCTCCCCCTTCGAACCGCTTCTAGGCAAATAAGAGTGAGCTGCCACCAAGAGGGTTGTTTTTAATACCGATAATGTTTTTACGAGCTACGACGACCACCACTCTCTCTCTATGAGGAACCCTACGGTGGTTGGTGGTATATTTTGTAAGGATACATCACCGATTTGAAATCATTTCGCATCGGGATCTGTTCGAGTAAACAGCAAATGAACGGTTCATAGCTATTTTTTGAAGATTTCATTCAATCGTGTGTGTTTTGCCTTTTTTCGAAAATAATTATTCAAAAACCAAAAACTGTTTTAGTGAAATACAAATTTTTAATATTTAAATGAAAGACAAAGTTTTAAGAACGTGACTAAAAAAATATAAACTTAGTGAGTGAAGGAAACTGAAACAAGTGGATTTACCAAAAGTCCGGCAATTTGAAATATGGTTTACTTTGTACGTATCTTAATATTTACTTTTTATTTGTACAAACAATCTGCTATTAGAAATATTTAGTGAATGTGACTATTTTTGTTAAAAAGTTCTTTTAAATTTTTATTAAGAACTTTGTTCAGTTGAAGGACTTAAAGTGATCTTTTTGGAATAAAGTCTGTTTTTTGGCATCCAATTGGAAGTCTTAAAATATTTTTTTAAGGTTCACTTTTTCTATAAAAATGTGTTCTTTTATACATATGTGATTCGAATGGAATTTTCTGAGTGCAATTCTGCACAGATTTCGTACGTTTCTTTTCCGACGGCTAAACGAAGTCTTTGGCTAGTGTTTACTCTTAACTTAACGAACATTTTTTATTTAACACTTAAAGTATTGATTTCAGTATATTGTGAGCTTGAAAATGCGCGGGAACTTCTTAGACATAAGTAACAAGCACTTAACAGTAGCTAGCAACAAAAGCGTCTAGTTAAGAAAATAGAAGGAACCTAGTTCCAAAATCAGAGTCATTACGGGCAGCTTGTAAGAATTTAAAATAATTTCTTTGAACTGTAAGGCAGGACATAATATTTTTGGAAAATGCTTACTTTAGCCGAGTGGGTTAGTGAGGGCAGGGGCTCAGTGTTTAGAACTAGACTTACCAAAAAGTTTGTCATGGCTTCATATTTTGCCAGCCTTTGACAAGTATTCTAGAGTATTTAAGGAATAATTCTATAGGTCGTTCACTTGTCGTTGTGAGAAGCTGGGCCTTAGTTCTTTATGAGCTATTTAGTTGATTCAAATAACAGGCCCCATTTATTGCTAACTACACTACAACCTGTAAAAATATTAACTTTGTTCAGGGACTGGAAAAGAAGCATAGCATAGAAAAGGACATCAGAAGTTTGTGAAAACTATAAAAACAGATTAAAGTAGAAAATGTTGTCCTTCTTCTGTTCAATGTGTCAGAATTTGTTCCAGAGTACTCTTCTTATTAGCAGTCAAAAGTATTTAGTTGCCATTACGACACTTCTTGCAAATATGATCGTAAGAGTAGGTGCAGAAAATGATGTGCTGGACTGTGCAAAAAAAGTCCCTGAAAAAGCGGGTGATAATGCACTAACTATGACTTGCTTAAATGCCTCTAGTCGATGTGATTTTCAGTTAGTGCAACTCCTCGAAGCTGCATTAATCAACCGGAGTATCTCTGTTGAATCTAGCGACTGTTCTCTGGTGAAATATAGGGAATAGCATATAGGGACCTAAACAGATTTTTCTTCCAAAAATTATTGCATTTAGTAAGATTATGGGTTGTTGTTAATTCAAAATTTTTACAGAATCCAGCTTACAATGGCCTTTTAACTTGTTCATGCAAATGTTTCTCCATTCTGTTTATTACATCCCAGTAGTTTTCTGTTTTTCACTTGTCTTACAAATGGTTTAGCACCCTAGATTGTAATTAATTTGTTCAATTTTCTCTACCCTCAGCTCTTTGTGTATCTTGTATGAACTTCTTCCAAAAAGCTTTTGATCGAGAAGATTGAAAAAGGGAAAGGTAATATTAGGTTTCATTATTTATTCTCTTATTTGACTGGGTATGTGATTTTTCCATTTGTTCATAATTCACAATAGTTTTTGCTTGTATGAAGGGATGCACGTTGTCTTGTCCTTTTTTTTTTTTCGAATGATCACTTCTCTGTTAAACCTCAGCTCTCGAAAAGTCAAGGCATCGAAGACAAGTTCGAATGATGTTACTTTTCGAACAAGGTTCATAATAAGGTCAAATGAGCGAAGCATGGTTAGAGCGGTTCAGTTCGCCTAGATATTTATAAGCGAAAGTTTAACCTTTATGCCAGAATAATTTCAGCATCAATTTTGATATCTAAATATTCAAAGTCCTTGCTACCTCCTCTATGATTTGAATAATTTCTAGTTTAAAAAAAAATTTTAGGTTATTTGAAGAATAGCAACAGTATAAAAGTTTCTTGCCACTATGATATACAAATTGAGCCGTCTGACAAGCTCCTAAGAGTAAAACTGTCACAAAAAGATTTTAAAAAATTCACTGCCCTTGGAATGCGTGTACTGTCAATAGCTAGGTTTTGGTTCTTTATGGGCAGCTTATTTTCAACTTTTTTGTACTTCACCATCATAATGAAAAAAATGTTGAAGTCGCAGCATAAACTGTCAAATAAGTCGCTTACTGAACTGGCAATGGCACAGGGCAAACATGAAAAATAATCGCTTTGTGCTTCATTTTAATTTTCTTTCTAATTTTTCAAATATTTTCTTCGGCTGCTCTATCACTTTTCTTTGGTCTGAAGTGTCAAAAAGAAGTGCAGCGCATTCAAAAGTAGAAGTCTTTTACTGCAGTGACTTTTCGTACAGCTACTCGGTATTTTTTATATTGAGTTTTGTGAATATTATACTCGTGACAGCTCATACAATTGCTACCACTGTATCTGTAGATTCACGATTGCATTGATTGGGCAGCTAAAGATGCATTGGCTTTTACTTGGATGAACAGACAAACATTAAACACAAAAAACACTAACAATAATTGAATTTCTGACAGATCTTCCTCAAAACTGACAAGCATTTTTCATTTTCAAACTATCCATAAAATTCTCATTCAGACGCTCAAGTAAGCTTGAAAAGCCTGGAATTATGTGTATCACTTTTGTGACACTTGCTTTAGTTTGCTTTCAACTATTGTAAGCGAACCTTCATTCTTGACAGTTGAAGAAAACTAAGTTACAAACCAGCGTATTTGATTCCGATTAACCTTGGTTATTTGATGCATTTCAACAGAGGAAGTTTTTTCATTTTAGTCTGATCTTGTGCGCTATTTTTCTAGAGCTAGTCAGTCTGGGAGTAAGTTTCAAGGCCTGTGAGTTGTTTTTAAGCCAAATACGGATTAAGTTCAGGGGTGTAAGTTAAGCCTTAAAATATAATGCAAAAATGGTCGCTTGAGGGTTGCGTTCGAAGATTGGTGTCAAATATTCTAATACACAAGAGTCCTATAACGGTACTTATTCTATTCATTTTCGTTTCAAACTAAATCGCTCTTACTCAAAACTCGTAGCACAGTTTCTAGGTAACCTAAAGAAAGTCAAAAGCAATTACATCTCTCACTCAATGCGCTTCTGTGTTACGCCAAATGATCCCTTTATTCAAAATAGGAAATCCCACCTCTAACGATCAAAAGAAAATATGTTAAATCTCAATTCAACTGGAAAACTAACTTAATTAAAAGAATACGACAAGTCGCACTGGATTTCATAACTCGATCGCTCAATTGAAGTGAAAATCCATGCAACTCATTGAACCTGAAAGGTCCTAATCCTTCGACCAAATATTTACTTGTTGGCGCAAGTAGAACGTAAGACATTTAAAATTATCCCAAAGGACAATTTTAAATATTTTCTCTCCAAAAGATTTGAAGCCATTCATTGTGCATATGGCGGCGCGTATGAATATACCACGAGTCTCTCCCCAAAGGATATAAATACATACAACAACTCTTTCAGTCTTTCAGAGGACTCTTACCACTTACATATGCATTTCGATTTGTTTTATGATAATTTTTAATGTCTATTGTAATTACTCAACGAACCGCTATCAAAACGTCCAATTACTTGTTATTACTTCAAGATTCGACGCTGCATGTCCTTGTCACGGTGGGTTGTACCAATCTGGTCGAATTAAAAATAAAAAAACTCGACAAGGGGTTCCAACGAATTAAGTGTGAATTATGATTTTCAAAACATAAAAGGAAGAAAACTCTGCTGTTTTTTTTTACTTCTTCCAATGGTTTTGCATAAAACAATCGACAGGGAATCAGAAAAAAAAAGGATTTTGTGGCCAGGAATTGAACGTGAGGATAAGAAAGGAATCGTTTTTTTCTGGGTTTGGAGGGAACAAATCTATATAATGACATGCAGTGAGTCAAATATGTATGTTGTTTCATTGAAGGTTGTTTGACATGTTTTTGATTGAAATGGGCGTTGACCGCATGGCAGGGCGTATGTCATTGTGATACGGATGGTGATCCAGAAGATCATTGAGCTTTACACTGGTGGTTAATTAATTACAGTCGAGTGGGTTTTTCACCGAATTTCTATGGCTAAAATTGTGGAAATATTCCAGCAGGATATCTAGTTAAATATCAAAGGATTTGCGTAACCCATTGAGAGTGTTTTGAAAACGCGAGTTTTTTTTGCTTTTTTTCTTTTATAGTCTTCCAAAGAGGAACAGTTGGGTATGATAGATTACAAACAATTTGAATGTTGAGGTTATGAGGCTGGCGTTTATGTGTAGTGTTTGCATTTGACACAGTAGGACGGGATTGTGAAAGTGAAAATCTTCCCAGGCCCTGTGTCGATGATATGCAATTCATAAGTGGACAGGACACAGCTGTGAAGACTTTGAATAATTGCATGAGCCTGTGCGTCATCAGTCCGCTTTGACAGCTTTAGACTTAGACTCACAGTTCTGTTCGACGCTAAATTCTAAACGTCATTTGTGTAGGCCCATTTACAGTTAATTCTGCGAATATGAACGAGCAAATGTTGCAAGTTTTGACATTTCATTGACAGCTACTCTTTGATCTAGTCACTGCAGTCTGCGAATTTCTTGTGTCATTTATCGAAGAAAAAAAAGAATTGTGACGTTAAATTCTCACAAATGTGGAATACAATTTGACAGTTCGCAAGAATTTTATATAAATTGACAGATAAATTAAGCTCTGTTCCTTGGAAAAAGCAAAATTGTCAATTGTTTGCCTACAAATGTGCTACAGATTGTCCACGATTCGTCGATGGTTTTTCGTTTTGTTCTTCAATTGAATCTTTATGCCTCGAATATCGACATTGCCGACGGCTTTTTTGTTTTTTGAATATGTTTCCCGTCGGTCTACTAACGGAAGACTGTTTCGCCGAGAAATTTAAAGTAAAAGGGAGTGTTCATGCTTCTGTTTTCTTTGGGTTAACTTATGACATCTGTCAAAGCGCTGTACTTTCGTTTACTACTGCGTACTTTGACAGCTCTCTGAGAATTTTACCGTCGCTCCAGGTAAAACCAACCAACCAACCAGCATCTTGCTAGTTTTATTTAACCTTAAAAATATTATCTATGGGGTTCATTTCCGAACTAAATACGGGGACAATTGACAGGGTATTTCTTGTTCTTATAATTCGCAGATCACTTTTGGCAAGGAAATTTAATTTCCCTTTTGTAACATTACTCATCTCATTTCCGAGATTTTTTTTAACAAAATTCTCTTTTTGTTTTCTTTCAGAGCCCCCGTGGAATGCAACCGTGTAGTCCATCCGGTGTTATAGCCATGATGCCACCATCAAAAAGTCCAACAATGGAATCAGCCGCTAGTCAGCGTGCAGCTACCCTTAACTCCGAAACACTAATGGAATCCTTGAGGCCAGTAAATCAGCGTACGTGTCCGTTGAAATTTTCCATTGCGAAAATTATGGAACCCGATGAGAAGACCCATTGCGAAAGAAGTTCTAGTCCTTTACAAGTAGCCAATGCTCGATCTAACAATCAATTGGAAGAGCGAACCAATTCCTCGTCGGACACCGATGGGGATGTTGTTAATTATGATTCAGCGTTTAAAAAATACGTACCAACGACCAGTTCAGCCGTTCAGCAGTTTGTCAACACTCGTCATCAGGAGTTGTTGACTCAATATCCATTGCTTTATTATCCCGGCCAGTTGATGTGTGCTGCTGCCGCAGCTCAATATGCAGCTTTGACGCAGCAACAAAGTGCGACAGCACTTTTAGCGTCGACAGCTGCAGCACCAAGTACATTGCATTTAAGTAGTTTTACTGCTTCCTTGAGTCTACACAGTCAGAGTCTAAGGCGGAGTTTGAGTTCTAGTCATCATGCCCATTCAGGACATCATCACCATCAGTCGCACAGTCAACATTCGAGTCAACACCAGCAGGAGAAGATAATTCAATCGAGTCCTCCGTCGGGAGGAAAATCACCGGGAGGTGATAATTCAAAGGCCTCGTCGACGAGGTCTGTCTCTCCGTCGATGGAAGCTCCGAGTCCGGGTGGGAGTTCATCGGCAAATAAGCAGAAAACCTTTTCATGCCTTGAGTGTGGAAAAGTCTTCAATGCACACTACAATCTTACCCGCCATATGCCGGTTCATACTGGTGCCAGACCGTTTGTTTGTAAAATCTGTGGCAAAGGATTCCGACAGGCCTCGACCTTGTGTCGCCATAAAATAATTCATACCGCCGAAAAGCCGCACAAATGTCAAACCTGTGGCAAGGCTTTCAATCGCTCTTCGACTTTGAACACGCACACCAGAATCCATGCGGGCTATAAGCCATTCGTTTGCGAATACTGCGGCAAGGGGTTCCACCAAAAGGGGAACTACAAGAATCACAAGCTCACCCACAGCGGCGAAAAGGCATACAAGTGCAACATCTGCAACAAGGCATTCCACCAGGTCTACAACTTAACATTCCACATGCATACACACAATGACAAGAAGCCTTACACCTGCAAGATCTGCGCCAAGGGATTCTGCCGCAACTTTGACTTGAAAAAGCACATGCGCAAGCTGCATGAAGTTGGATCGGGTTCCGGATCAGGCGGCGGTGGTCGCCATCATCATAGTCATAGTCATGCCCACCACCATTCCACTCAAATACACTCACCGCCATCTGTTGGCCGTTCTTCGGATGCTGGCTCCCCACCTATTAATGTAACAACCCCACCACCATTAGGCGACCATAGCAGTGCTGCAGCGGCAGCAGCTAGTGCCTGGCATGCAACAGCAGTTTCCAGCTTGCATCACTCCGGAATCTCACCCCTCCGAGCGGCCGAGTACTCCAGTTCGTTTATTCACTTGGCCGCCAGCAGCGCCAGTGGTGCCAACTCCACCAGCTCCACGCAGAGAATGGACCAGGTGCCATTCATTGCGAAGGTCTTTTGACACAGATACTATGCGGACACCTTGGCGTCGGCGACAAAGAGTATCCTCATCGATTGATGTCGCTCCAGTATGATCAGGCGGCAGCAACATCAACTCTAGATCGATGACAGTTTCAATTAGGATATGCAAATGTGATTTTATCGCAATGGGATTGATAGCACAAAACAAAAAAAAGGGATCAGCACTCTTGTGATCCACCGAAAGAAAAACAAAAAAACAAGAAAAAAACTTATCACAAAGACCCTTTGTATGGCCCTCCCCTTCTAATTGTGACTGCACTTCTCTTTGAAAAAATAAAATAAAAAAAATTATGTGATTTTAAGATTAATTTAAATACATGTGCAATAATTGTATAAAAATAGACACACACTCCGATGTAACGCTCGTATAAAATGTTTTTTTGTCAAAAAATAATAAAAAAACAAATTATTGCATTGACGTGTACTAAAGGTAGTTAGTAAAACAATATATTACAGTTAAACAGGCGGAACTTGAAATTAAAAAAATAAATTTGATGTAGATCGTTTTTTTTGTAAAGAAAATATGTAAAAAAAATTGTAATTGATAGTCGAAAATATATATGTTTAGAGTATTGTGTGTTAATAATTATTATGTGTAACGGAAACGATGGAAATGAATTTAGAAATAAATAAAAATTAAAACAAAAAAATAAGAATTTATATATGTATACACCGGTCAAATTGTATAGTTATATATATATACATATATCTATTGATTAGATGTTAAGCGTAAATGAATAAAAATATTATTCTCATAAAAAAATAACGTAAATTGTTTTTTTTATTTACAAAAAAAGGTTTCAAAATTGAGAAAAGTTTTTTGATAAATCACATTAAAAAGTGTGTATAAGTTATGGAGGTAAATCTTAATAAACTTGTAGAGTGTTCAATAAACTGGTGGTGGAACAGTTGACAGCATTCTTTTGGATCGCTTTCCGGCATTCCATTGAACCTGATTTGGTTAAGGATCTACTACTCTCTACAACGTCGAGCTTGAATTTCTTCAGATGTTCTGCGCACTAAAGGTCAATTTACAGCTCAGCTATCAGCGAATACGAGCGGGCGAATATTCGCATGTTTTGACATTTCATTCACAGCAATTTTTTTATTTAGTCGCAGTAATCTGTGAATCTCACTTGACAAAGAGATTGTGAGGTTAAACTCTCGCGAATTGTAAATAAAATTTGACAGTTCGTAAGAAGCATCGCTTATTCGCTAAAAAATCAATGAATTGTTGCTTATTTCACCTTTTTATCTTTTGCATTGATGGATAAATTAAGTTCTTTTCCTTGGGGGTATTAGAATCGTCAATTGTTTGCCTTTAAATGTACTACTCGCGGTTCTGGAGTCAGAGAGGAATGCAATCTAATAGGTTCGTTAGCAAGTGATTCTGTGATTTTGAAAAGTTGAGCCAAATTTTGGGAAAACTGCCTTCCGAGATGATGGGAACTGCTGCTCTTGTGATTACTTTGTCTTTTCGCCAGCACGCTTGTATAAGTGGTAGAATTCGGCTTGTTGAAATTAATGAATGTTGTTTTTTTCGTGACTTCAAAGTCGTTGGAGGGTTGGGTAGTGACGGTGATGGGCAGGTAATCCATATTTTTGGTTAGTATAGATGCACTAGATTGGATAAGATCTGTAGAGCTAGTACTAGTTGGGGGTTCTTCACTTGGCACACCGAAATCTGAGATCAATCTCAGCAATGTAAGTGGCGCGGTAATTGTATGTTGCCATTCAGGAGCTGTTCAAGCGATGATTGGTGGGTTGGAGGATGACTGGTGGTTAAGAGAAGGTATACATCTAAGAATTTCGATTTATGTGCTGCTAGATAGTTGTGCTGATACAGATGTGTGATGAGTTCGTATTTAACGGCATTATTTATTAGAAAAGCATTCTCCTCCATTTTTTAAATTTTTCCTGACGTAGAATATTGTAATTTCCAGGGCTTTGAAGATTGGAATTCGATGTCCGTTTAGTCTCCTGAATGTTGGCTACTAGGATGTTGCAAGTTTATTAGATCACTAAGCTTTCTTGAGAAGGAAAGCTTCCTTCTTCCTTCTATGAAGGAATTTTATTTCGCTGCAGTCGCGGTGCGATATAAAGTTTTATGACTGATTGCTGTCCAAAGCTGGGCTCAAATCTGGCGTATAGGAGAATTAGGTTGAGTATGATTCTCCGTCGAAGAGTAGTGGGTGATATCTTCTTGGTGACAACATTTACTGGTTCTTCCTCCTCATATCAAAGTCTGCCTGTCTTCATCATAGTAATGAGATGTTTCTTAACTCGACAGTGAGCTGTATTATAAGAATCTGATTCCTACCCAGTTTTAGGAGGTGTTTAGTTTTTTTGTTTAGCAGTTCATCGAATTTGGTCAATTATAAGGTTCAGGATCCTTCTTCTAAAGTAGTCCACATATCTCTGCAGTATCTGAAAGTCTATGTAATAAGCCATATAAGCTGAGCAAATTCTGTGTAGAGCTCTTAAGAAGCGCGGTTCTCTAAATTAAAATAAATAAATAAATATTAGCCCGTAAGCAGCCCATAGAGGGCCAAGGGCTAGCTTCTCACAACTGTACATGTTCTGCGTGGTATACATTTCGGCACATACAGAAGGGATCTACAGTTTTACGTCGTATCCGAAGGGCAGAGGGGTTTTGAGAAGCTTTCTCATGACAGTGAATACTCTTGAATATTTGTCAAACACTCGGAAGAGGTTAGGCCATGAAAAAACTTTTGATGGTATTTTTCTGGATTCGAACTTAGAACCCCTTGCGCAGTAGTCCAACGCACTAACCACTGAGCCACGGCGGCGCCCACAAGGTTCTCTAAATTAGACTAGTAAAATCGATTTACTATTGGCGGAAGTGGTTGATACCGTGAACAGGATCGTTTTAAAAGCATGCCCATGAGCAGGTGGGAAAAAATCCTCAAAATTGATTTATTTCTGAACTACATAAGAGAACAGAGAAAGAGTAGTCCTTAGTCATTCAATTGAGCGAAACAATCTTTCTGTCATCCACAGTGTCCTGGACAGGGCACAAAATAGTGACCACCAGTAAAGAATTCTAACTATACTCTGAATCCGGGTATAAGTTGAAATTTTTGTTCATGTGTTACATATTCTACATAAACTACGTACAATCCATCTCAAAAAACTACGTATACAATGTGGATGAAGTTAATTTGAATTAATTACTATGTATGAACAAAAATTCAAACTATTTTCATCCCTTAGACGACTTACGTGCAAGGATCTCCTGTGCTTCCAACTTGAAGCTAATTGAATTATGGTGCCAACACGTGTAAGGAGATCACTCAATGCGTGTTGGTGAAATTCCAAACAATTACAATGCGACCTCTTATGCGCAGCTAAAGTACATTAACATACGACCATCAAGATAAAGTTTTGTGTTTTTTTTTTTGAAAATAAATTTCACCATACGCTCAAGTGGTAACTTTCGACAAATTTAACGATAACTTAATTTACTATCTCTACTTAAGTCCCCATCAAACCATCAAACGTAACAACTTCCTTGCGCCTGAAGGAGTGCTGCTTTATTCCCTGCTCGTTTCGAATTAAAATTCCAACTTTTCATGTCATCGTCACATAAGGTTTCGAACTGCGAATTATAAAGGAATCTCAACTCTCGGCTGAACGCCTTCGACAATATCAAGACAATTGTGTTCAGTTGTAGTAGTGTTTGGAGTGGTGGTGGTTAAAAGGGTTGGCTAAATCCTGTCATTACATGTTGACAATGTGTTTGTTGTTTGGTGAATTTAGTGCAGGGGTGGTGCCTGCCTGATTCACTGTCCGATTAGGCACATTCGAGTGGGTGATTTTCAACTCAGTGACGGGAGTATTCTGGCTGAAACGGACTTATCTGTCATTCGAGCAGAAAAGACAAATTAAGAAGTATCACGACCTTCGCCCTTTGCGTGAGACCTTATTCATCTGTAAGCGACAAATAATATGACTTGATTTATTTCGAGGGATGTTTCGGCTTAGCACAACAACGAGGGGATTATTTACACCTTTCGTCCTAAAGTTTTTTTGACATCAGGTGTAAATATGACGACACATGCACTTGGTGGGAGGATAATCCCCACATGGATGAGTAGCTTAAATGTGTTCGAGCGGCTTATTATACGAGTAGATATGCGTTCAGTTAGATTTCCGTGATTAAGTGATGCTGTGTTGAAAGGAGTGGAATCTAAAACATCTGTGATTGCCTATTTGGTGTTTCAGAGTTGTAAGAACTTGGAAAAAACTACTCAAAAAAAAAATGCATTTATAAATAGGTTGACTAGAATCCAGGGGAAATAAAGGGTGATTCATTTAGAAGTACTTCTTTGTCTTGTGAATGTTTGACAGATAGCGCAAGAGTCGTTGTCAGCTGTCATGTTGTTTTTGTTCAATATTGTTTGGCATTTCATTGAAAAAACATCTAGCCCGGCACACCGTCAAAAAACGATTCAGCTTATGACAAGGAGCGTCCTACAAGGAATGTGTTTCGTGCAACTAGAGCACCGTATGGTCCACTAATGAGGCCTAATTCGTGTGGTATCACACGTTTAGATTTTTTACTTTAGGCCTAGAAAATAAGCCAAGTGTGATTAAGGAATTGGAAACCATTATTACTCGCGTTATTCGTCAAGAACCAGTTGAAATGATTGTACGCTTCATCGAAAGTTTTAACTTCAAAATAGACCATGTTAACCGCTTTTATAACGAATATTCGGAAGAAATTATGTTTAAAAAATGAATGTCAAGAATAGTTCTTCTTTTTTATAATAAAATAACCCGATAAAATAGAATTTTATTTCGTTTTTTTTTTACTTTTAAAAAACGACCTCTGAGTGAATACCACAATGAAACTTCTAGCCAACTCACAAAGACAACTACAGGCGGAAAGAATTGTGATTCAGCTCACAAATGTAGGGTTCTTCTAGGATTTAAAGGACATAGTTCCATTTTAAGGAATACTTTCCCTGAAACTCAGAAGAAATTGGATAACATTTTGGGTTGTCTCGACACTGCGTACGAAGTAGCGAAACACAGAAGGGAAGATTGGTGAATGATGAAGCGCTAATGAATGCGCCAATAGACTGGACGAAAAAGCTGCAGAACTTCCATCAGGGCATCAATGTGTGTTGCTAGTTTAACTATTCTCAATATCGTACACAACATGGATAACCGCAGATGGGTATCTGTGAGGACATAGGGTCTTCAAAGCCTAATGGATAGAGATTAACTGATCAGAGGAAATTATTTAGCTAGGGAGATCACAAATCAGGGCTAGGATTGGAATCTTCTCTGGGCATTTTCTTCTGAAGAAGCACGCCAGTAGATTGGGATACTGCGAGGACCTACACACCTCGGAGGATATTAAGCATATACCGTGCGACTGTGAGGATACTTCTAGAAAGGCACTTCTTTAGTTATCTAAAAGAGAAAGGTTAAAGGAAACAACTGCAGGCCAATCAGGTGCCTGGGCCACAGGTTTCTTTCTGCCGCTTATTTTGACAGTTTTTGTAGTGAAATATTCCTATTTTAACGCAATGTCGTAGCGTATACCAAAAACCATTACACTGACATTTGATTGTTGCCAGTTCGACAATAGTGTCAAATCGAAAATGACAGATGACGGCTGTTTGAAATCTCCATTGTAATCTCAACTTAAAAGTGACATTTGAACATTCTGAACTCCTATTGCAGATCACATACTTACTACAAACTTAGTTCCAATTAGGGCACATGCATGAGTCAAGTTAAGAGCCAGTACTTACGTCAATAATCAGAATATTCCACCTCCTTTATTTAATAAATTTGTTTACGTCTTCTCGGCCCGATTATACTTGCCAACTTTTTCAGAACCAACCACAGCATCATCAAGTGAACTATAATTTTGAAAACATCCTGAAAGAAAAGAACGTATCATAGTTATGAACTAGGTAGAACCATCCGATAAGACGTCAACTATTCCATTCAGAGAGAAGAGAACCTCTTGACAATTTTCTGATTCTGAATTGGAACGGAATGGTCCTCGTTACATCCTTTTTTAATGCAATCTATGAATAACCATTTTTAGCACTTTGATTTGCATGCATGCGTTCAAATAACTACCACTAATCAATAGATCTCCATCCAAGGATGTATTTACTAGAAACTACTTGCTTCGCATCTCAAAAACAAAACAAAAAAGGAAAGATAATTCCTTTCCGCTCTCTCTCTGCATATTAAAGGATAATAGGTAAAAAATACGAAACTAGATCCACTTGTACCTATTCAGAAGTCGCAATTCATTTTTTTTGAGAGAAAAGAGGATAACGATGTTGTAAGTCATGCGCCTCGAAAATTTACGCCACAGTTACCATTTATCGCAATTGAGGTGACACACCACACACCGCCAAAAAAAAAAAAAATGCAATGTCCTCCTCGAATATCCTCGCACCAAGTGTTGGGACTTTACAAGTACATACAAGCAGATTCGAAATGTGAGGATGGCGTCGTCGTTGTGTGCATTGAAAATTATTCATGTTAACGTAACAGGGATCAATTATTATAGTTCAGCAATTTCGAAAGGCGTCAAATATTCGAGGCATGGCCTTTCTAATAAACGTATATTGCATCTTATTCACACCTGAGAACAATCGAAAGAAAATATGTTTCTATGGAGACACTCTCAGCACTCAAATAATGCTCAACATGGGACCGAACAAAATTGGAATGAATGGGTCCGGGGCAAGGACTTTTGCCTCTTCCTACTCGACATGAAAAATTCTCATCTTTTTACATGGAGACGATGTAGAAAGCTGAGGTATTAGAGTTAATCTCTTACGCATATGTGAATTTTGCCAGGATTTTAAGGATTTCCACTTCATGTGTTAAATGAATAAGGATACATGTGTTGTGTCTGTGTATAGAAGAAGAAAAGCACGCTTCGATTGTTGTTGATATTCCATTTCTCCATCTAACAACACGCCACCTTCTTCGCATGCGAGCTAGAGTATAAAAGGACTGATGCTTAGAATGCATCCATTAAATGTATGAGTATGGTCCTTGTTCGTTGTACTGTCAGGATACCAAGTTGATTTGAGTGAAAAGATGCTTGAAATTCTTTAGATTTCGATGTATGGTAGCCTACCCGTGCCCGTTTCTGAGAGATTCTTTCTGTCTTTTAAACAATTTTGTATAGATAGACATAAAGAAGAAGAGAAAAAGAAATGTTGTAACAGGTCACAGGGGCGAAAAGTAACAATGAAAAGGATTCATTTTGAGGGCATAATAGTATTAGAACATCCGGAATAGATTATCTATTCTTGGGCTTTCATTCGTTAAACTTTATTAGAGGGTTTCATAACAGATAGGGATTCTTGTTACTAATTTTAGAAATAGGACTCGTGTGCCAGTTAATGCAGTATAGGATCCTTGGATGAGTTGGAATTTGTATTTACTGTTTTTTCCAGAAGCGTTAATAAGTAGGTACATAATGTATTAATTTCTAGGTGGGTTAGCCTGAAAGGAATAACTGGCCATCTCTCCAGGCCATTTTGTTGCGCAATGTCTGGAGCCATGAATGCAGCCTTATCCTTTTGGATTATTCCGCAAATTGGTATCAAATGCCGTCGCGGTTAACAGAGACTACAAAGTTTCCAACTTCATTGACTTTCTGTCCGACAATGTTCAGCTGAGCCTGAATGTCAGAAGTGCTCATGGCTTTGGTTCCGGCTGTTCTCGATTTGAGAAACGTGATTGCATATATTATTTCGGGTTTGTGGAGAGGTCCTGCTCGAACTCCAATCTGAGATTATACTGTCATCGACTTGATTAAGAGCTATGTTCTGTCTATCTAGTGAGCTCATCCAAAATCCGAAAATCTTTACTGGATGTTATGTGGAGTTCTGACCGTCAATGAGCTCCTTGGTAAAGGAATAAATAGTCTTTGATATTTGACACGTATCAACTTTGCCTTTCCTTTTATTTCGAACGGTATTGAACTTCGAGATCGATTTTCTATACAGCTGGGGCCGCGGTAATCACAGAATTGGCAATCACAGGAATGAGGACTGTTGATAGTTACTTCTTCTCGGACTTAAGCACCTTGAGCTGATGGACCCGCTGAGATGTCATATCACATCTAGGTGTTGTTTTTTTTTTACAGCGAGCCTCAAATATATTTTGTTGATTGCTAAGCGCGAAACTCTTAAGAGGGCTACAAGCAATGGTTGCAGGTTTCTGTGTCCCGTCATCCAGTAGGGACTTATCCTTAATGATGGTGTCTACATCTTCGCTCTGTTTCACGAGCTCAAAGAATGACATGATGGAGTAGCTGTGACAGCTACTTATCTATGACATTGAAGGATGTTGGGTTAAGGCTCAACCATAATCAACATTGGGAAGGATAAAGAAATGGTTTATGTTCTGTAAATTCCATCCAGTGGTCATAATACTATGTCAGTTCGCGTACCCTCTCAAAACAACTAATTTTTACGAAATTTTAAGATTTTTTACGAAAATCGGAGAATTTTCGCAGAAGAGAATGCTCACGAGAGAGTAAGAAATTTCCCCATGCTGCGAATTTTGGTCCAAGAAATTTCTGTGGGCAAAAATAGGACTTCTGTCAAATGAGTGTGTTGTTGTTGGTTGGCAAAATAATTTGAAGTAAATCAATACAAAAAAAGTGGTCAGCTTTTTTGTTCAACTCGTTCCCGCAAATTTTTGTGCATTTGTCTTTCTCTGAGAGAATTTTACCCCCACTCTTAGCTGCGAATTTTAGTGCAGAAAGTGTAGGAACAGATCTGTTGTTTGTGTTTATTTCGTTCATAATTTTGCGGCCCTTTTTCACACAAACGAGGGCCATATTCAATACATACGGCATACCTTACCTTACACCTACAGAGAGAATGAAGTGTCAAACTCAATCCCATTTCAATTTGTTTCTAACACAGTAACGGCGAAATCTCAGTTCTGTTTCAATCCGATTTTTTCAATTCTATTTCTTAAATGGGATAATTGAAACATCTGTCAAAATTTTTCTTTTTGCAAGTATTACTTGACAGTGGATAAAAATCTTGAACCTACCGGCTGTAGTCTTTTAAATCGTTAAGGTGGGTCATAAGTCAACTACAATGATTATAAAATGTACTCATATTTTGGTTAAGTAAATCAGTTTGGCTAGCAAAAACCTCCTCCCAACCCTCCTCGTGGGTGCCAGCCGGTAATAACCACCACAGTTTTCTTGTGTCTTGGCAAGATGGGGTTACCCAAGACCAAGAGGCATTGTATTGGATTATAAACTCCTCAAGGGTAATCCTCTAAATATGCTTCTTGACCATGAAACTGAGGTACCTGATTTCAGTGGTGGAGCGAGCACTGCAAGGCTGGGGGTTTAACCAGTCCCTAACGAGCTTCTTCAGTTGCTCAGGCGAGATCTGTCGTAGGCAATGCCTTAAATCGGGTCTGCCAGAATGGACCTTACCTAATTCTGTAGTACTCATGGCACCAAAACATGAATAAAAAAAAAATTAGTACCTCCTCTGAGGAGAAATTGCTGGCCTCAAGCCTCAAGCTGCCAAAGACACCAGCAAGAGTATCTCTAATAGTAATAGGCAGAAAAATATACAAGCCTCCAACTGAAACATTACAACGAGAAAGCCGTCCACATTCTCAGCAAGATAGCTAAGAACGAAAAGGACGGTGTTGAAAATGAAAGAGACCTTGAGGACAATGTAAGGTACCAGGCAGTTGTTGAAGACTACAACAAGCGACAAGCTACCAAGGCGCATCGTACTAAAAAGAAAGAAGTTTTGAAGAGGAACCGTTCTCAAGGCGAAACAACTCAAAACAAAAGTAAACGAAGCTATGTCGTAAGCAGCGCGTCTAAGAGACTTCAGAACAACCTTCGACATCCACTTCAACCCGCATAAATAATGTGGTTGTCTCTACTCTTACTGTCAGCGAAGTGGTCAGAGATGACCTTCAGGTTGCTCTAATAGACGAGATATCTAAAACCGGAGAATCGGTTATGAACGCTTGAGACCAAGTTATCTCAGATGGTCTGCGGCTACGACTTGGACAAAAAAGGTAGCACCTTACCCTGTTTCCACTCAGCCGAAGTCGCCGGAGGGCAATACGCATCCTTGTCGATTAAAATTGTATTGCTCACAATTCTTGTGAATTGATGAGAACAATCGTGAGCAAACAAATTACCGAGCGATTTAAATTCTTCATATTTCGTTTGTTTTTATTCACAACAGTCTATTGGAAATCAAGTAATAATTGTTTCCCTAAACACGTTTATAAGAAATTTTGGGTAAAGAACAAAGGCAACAGGAGGAAAATAATTTTATTGTCTTTCTCCTCGAAGGATGGTACACTAAGAATTTTCATATTAGAGTACAAAGAGTTTGGATCTAACTCGAATATTGCATGCAAAAATCTCGTTACTGATCGTCTAGACTTCAGCGACACGAAAGCCTAAGAAAATTTATGTTTATTAAAAAATATGAAATCCAATTTCATGATGGTGACATCTCTACTATTCGTTTATACCTAACACGCTACAAATAGTTATTTGTAACATGATATTGAGAATACAAGGCAAAAAAAATCCTTGTAACAGTTTTATCAATAAAATGCGACTTGAGCCACTCCCATTAGCTTAAATACGAAAATGTTTATCTTCAAATGAATTGCCAGTAATTAAAACTGCATAATGTAATGACCTTCTTCCACACACGAGCCACGACGACACGACGCAAACGTATTAATTACACATTATAAAGGACATCTTGGTGAATCCTGAATGTGCATCCCCATGTGCACTTACGTCTCTGTTGAAGCACAAGTTTCTGCCACTCAAATTTGACACGGATATTTGCATATCGCTTTGATGTCATCAACAACAAAAAGAAAATGCATAATTCTAATTCTTCTTAAGTAAACGTTAAAAGGGAACAATTTCAAAAGTCCTTTAAGTCTAGCTACGCCCACCATAAACGGCAGAGTTATGCGAACAAAACAAAAAAACAAAAAAAAGTCAAAAGCCCGGCCGATACTTGCCGCCATTCCACCCTTGTCAAATTGAGTCCTTACTAGACAGTCGTGACATTTAAGGATATGACAACATATTCTATATAAATTTTCACAAACAACAAGAGGATGTCACGCGGGCTTTATAATATGAATAAATAACGAGAGAAGATGCAAGATGCACGGCGACCAAAAACCAGCAAGTCAAGAACCACTTGACAGTTAGCGCCCTTGATATCCTGCAGCCGTCATCATTAGAATGTCGATTTGTTGAAACCTTTTTTTTTTGTTGCTTTCATCCTTTTTGATTGAAATTCGAATCGGCGTGGCTATTGTAATTGATCATCGTATCACTGGGCGTGTTGTAGATGTTTTTTCATCGATGGTGGTGAGGGGAGAAAAAAGGACATTTAATTTGACAAGCTCTCCTCCTGGCATGGGATCCACTTGTATGTCATTTCATTTTGTTTGATGTTTACCGAAGACCGATCTTGATTATTATTATACGCACTTGGCGACAGGACTCTGCGATGAGTACCTTCACATTTGAAGCTGACATTTTAATGAAATTCCTTCTGTACATAGATGGGTTTCCTTCTCCTGAATGTTCAAGTGTCAATTAGCTTAATTAAAAGAGATTTATGCATTCTTGAGGCTGCGTTTTATTTCCATTCTGAGGTTACAATGTGATGGGTGATGTTTTGTTGTGTGAGCTTTATGGTTTGACTATAATTTTGTACGCAAAGCATGTGGGCTTATAACATTTGGTGCTTAAAAAGTGTAAGGACATTATTTTATTATCCATAGCTTTTGAACCTTAAATGTGGTTTTGGGAAGGCGAAACTTTGTCTGCAATGGCGGATCAGGTAAGGCCCACAGTAGAGGCTTTATATTTAGTTGGCTAAGCTCTGAAAGCAGGTTGGGTTATGTTGAACCCACAGATGTGTATACCTCAAACAGAGAGAGAAGTTGAGGTCATCTTCATTTACGGAGCAGACGAGCGAGCTCGGCTTAGCTTAGCCACAGTTTGAGTCCATTTAACTTTCCAACCAAGCAAATGTATACCTAGCGGAAATACATGTAATCGCAGAGGCCTGCCAGGTCCTATTTATTCTGCCATACACTATCTATAGGAAGGTACGTAGCCTAGGAGCCAAAAAAACTATCACATCCATCAAAACTGGCTTCAAATTAGTTACACACTGTGGAAGCCGAATGACAACATAGCGAGGCAGTTATTCGAACGAAATAACCACGCAAATCAACAGCCTTCTGGGCTCTTCTCGGCAGTCCTTAACCGGAATCAATTTGTCTATCGTGGTTATTGATGTGCATTGGGCAAACCACGTTGGTGAAGCCATCTACGTCTTGAAATCAGTGTGAAGTATTAGTCCAAGGCTGCTCTCGATACCAATCCTGGCCATGTTTCTATCTGAGCAGAGCCGTCATCTTCATGAGCGATGCTGATTCCAACGTAATCAGCCTTTTTAATAGCTTGGACACCCATATTTTCTGTTCCCAATGAAGAGCATTGTAATTGGGATCAGATGTCCTGTCCTGATAAACTGTCTTTTGGATTAGATAAATTTCAGTGACAGCGTAGTTGCCATAATTGGGGGCTAAATAACAAATTGTATGTATGGAGGCTATCACATAGCTAGCGGCCTATCTTTCGGTTTACTAGCTCCTTTCTATGCGTTGTAACACTTGGCAAAGAAATACAATTGTACGTGAAGCTAGTTCTTCTAACTTTGTTAAATTTTTAAGTTAATCCTTCGATCCATCTTTTCGACAGAAATCAGCGCTTGAAATATGTCGAAAGACTTTGTGGACATAACTGCCTACTAGTAGAGCCATTGTTCTCCTTGACGTTATGAGAGCGTCAATCTATCCATTTTTGTATGCCCAAAAGAATCTCCAAATAATGTGAAGTAGTAATACGCTGAAGAATAAATCCCCACCCACACTTATAATTCTACTGTTCTCGTTGTGGGTCTGTCGCTAGTTTATTTATTACTTTGCGGAGGAACTCGTTAGTGTTTTAAGCTATAACTGGGTTCTATTTCTTAACGTTCAATTCTACTGAACTCGACCTGATAGTAAAAACACTTTGAGCACAGCAACAGCAACTTCAAAACTAGATATACGTCCTAAATCTGCTGTTGAATTTGTGTCTGCTGTTAAAGTTGCTGCTGGCTGTTGCTGTGTAAATGTGTTTCTCCTATGAAATCTAGTCGCTTATTCAATTCAATTTAATTTCAATTCACAAAACAAAGTGGTCCTCAAAGATTTTGTCTATTGGCTTAAGAAACGAAGATACTCCACTTACATAGCATTAAGCGTGCGTTAACTTATGTCATAATTGAACGAAATTTCTACTCGCGCTGTCAAAATCTGAGCCCAAAATCGTTTTGTCTGGCTTTTAGAAGATGTAGGAAGTCACCGTCAGCAATCCGTACGGTGTGAATGAAATCTCTACGTATGGGGCCAAAAGTGAACGACAAATTGACGAAAGTAAGCAGGAACTCAGTGAGAGCTCTACAATAATGTTTTGTACCACACGGCCATCTTTTTTCTTTAATGTCAACCGCAGCAATGGCTACCACCATTTTCATAGCATCTACTGTGGCTTTATGGAACCCAAACTGGAATTCGGAGAGCGTACTCTTTTCTTCTGGAGGTTATGGTCTATATTTTTCTACAGATTGGGCCCATATGATGAAGGTGGCAACAGAGAACTGATTTATTTTGCAGAGCAGCACCTTATGCTGTAATTACGAGTGAGCCAAGAATAAACTTTCTCGTAGGTAGCTCTGTAGGAAGTCTATAAAGACATTAGGTGTTGGGCTAACAGCCACTTGCAAAACTTTATGTTCGCACGGAAAATAGGACATTTAAAATTTTGTAGTCCTTATCCTTTCAGTTAAATCATAGCCATTTTGCAGGTAGTCGGCTTTTTTCCAGCAGTTGTTTGAAACATCTTCTTTTGCTTTTTCTAAAAGTAATTTGTATGGTATTCATAGGGTGCTAGTGGAAGTGCACCCTAAGACTTCTCAACTAATCTATGAGATGTTCTTCCTTCTGATACTTAAGGACATATCTTAGCTCGGAAAGGAACGAGCAAGATCTTAACTTGTGAGCAAAGTGAGAAACATAATCAAATTAGTATAAGCCAGCATTGATTTATTACTGTCAAACTTTCGTTCGGGCGGAGGGTCGAACGGATTTGTTCTTTCGGAATTCAGTTGAAGTGACCGACAACTTAACGAATCGAGGCCCAAATTAACTAAGGTCTTACAATACAAATCCTTTGTATTCGCAGTGTTATGTAAATGGTCGTACGAAACCATTATTCATGACAGATGTATCTATAATTTAACAGATAGGTATAAAAACGAAATTATTATGGCAACCGGATGGTGTTTACAGAAAATAGGGAAGCAATTCGTTCAGGTGTGACATTAGCTTATGTTTCCATTGTTGATTATGGTTGAGGCTTAACTCTCGTGATAATTGGCTAATAGTTTGGAGAGATTTCTCATTTGAAAATCGAAATTGTAATAGAACTTTAAATCTTATTATCCAACGACACTTGTACAAAAAAAAAAAGAAAGAAACCACAATCTAGCTTCAACATTATATCTTTCGCATTTCATGCACTTTGGAAGGACACACACCACACCAACCGTTTTAAATTCCTTTATTCCTCTTAACGAATTCTTCGACCTACAATTGGAAAGAACAACCGAACCACCTTCAGTAGTGCATAGTGCTTGAACATACTCCCAAGAATAATTAAAAAAAAATGAAAAAAAGAAAAACCAAAAAAACAAAAAAACAACTTGTTTTCGGGATTATTGGTATCCATTATGAAAATTGCTGACACGCCCTCTCACATTTCCTATTGGAGCAAATGTACACATTCAGTAATAAACTAAATATTGATCAACCCCTCTTGTTTCAAGTTTCACCCAACCCACCCCCACATATCCACCCTGGGCCCAGTAGTAGTCATCTATATCACATATTTGTGCAGGGGATGTTATACGCAGGACCTTCACTAGGAATGAAAATTTCCTCCTCTCCCAGGTTTCGTTTTGGAATCATGTAAATGTGTCCGATGGAATGTACATGGACAGTATTGTATACTACTGGAGTTACCTACATATGTATACGTATAGTGGAGAGGTTTCCCTTTTTATGAGCTTAGGTCGAATTCATGCCTCGAACACTAGGGTTTCGACGATTGAAGTTCTTATATTCGACCTCTCTTCTTGTTTTTTTTTTTTGGGGTGGCTTGTGTACCAACAGCGCCAAATGAATGACAGGATGAGAGGGTTGGAATTGGAATTATGAATTTATGTACACGCTGATATAGTGGCTATGCGCACTTCATGCTCTGCTCGCTGTTCAAATGCGACATAGAAATGGAAATGGCATTAAATTTTCATGATGTCATTCAGAGAAGAATATAATTGAGTTTTTGCTTTTTGCAAAATATATTCAACTGCTTTTTAGCTATTAGACATTTGGCTGCTTATCGATTTACATTTGACTGTGGCATCAATTTTTCTTGGAATTGAAAAGTATCGAAAGGAGCTGTTAAAGCTGGAATTGCCACCATTTTGACTTCGTTCTATCTATTTACTTGTGCACTGACACTTCGCAGGACATGCTCGAATCAGGAATCATTCTTCCAAGTGCGATTACTTTATCGCAATCTATCGCAACTGACCTGTTTAATGCTGCTGCTTGATTGTTTGTTCCTATTGATATTCTTTAGGTAGCAGATTCCAAAGGATGTTCATAGTTACTAACTTATGCCCTGCATCGCCTTGTGGGTCTCTGGCAATGCCGACGCTTTATTGTCTTCGGTTTCTAGTAGCCTCAGCTCCGCTCAACTCTTTCTCATGCTGTCTTCCTGGATAGTTGCGTATTTTGCTTATGAGCTCATAGCCCAACGTTGACCTCGTAACAGCAATCCTTTCACCACACGAGCCCTTACTGATAGGAGTGAAGCTAAGACAATGATAAAGAAAGGTTGGAGCAGTATCAAGCTTCTTAGAGTTTTTGCTTAAGCCTGGATATTTTGCAAAGGAAAAGTGCAAATAAGTTGACTGCAGTCTGTTCTTTATCAAAACAGGGAGAATGCTCCCGGTTTCCTATTAAAGACTGCGATTATCCGTTGAGTCAAAGTCATTTCAAACACACAATTGTGTTCGTATGAAACACAGTCTTGAATTGAAGCACTGACCGAGAACGCAAAAAGACACAACGTAGGACGAGCCCTGAAAGATAGCTATCCGTTAAACTCTAGGAGCTAGAAAAGAGAGAATTTAATCTTGCTACTCAGATCAGAGAACACTTGCTGTCATCAACTACTATGGAAGTGCTTTGAGTAAGGCATTAAGCATTCTACGGGCACCAGTCCCTGATCCTTAATCCTTTTGGAACCATTTGTGACTCGCCTATACTCTATTCTTTCTCAGTCCCTATTCGAAGACTAAAAAAATTGACTCTCTATATTTGCAGTAGCTGGAGCCTAGGTAGCCTAGGTTGCATTAGGTGGAAGAATCATAAAGAAAGTACTGATTTCGACAAGAAAGTTTGTAATATTGCGGCTGATCTTTAAGTAGTGGTCCCCGGACTACTGCATCTGCAAATCCTTAGACTTTTAAGCTAAAATTGCAAGTGTGGAATTGTATAAAGCCATATAAGTAGATTAGGTATCCTGAGCCAGCATTCTACTGCAACATTTCCCTGAATGAGGAATGGCAACACATTGTCGACATTTAGGAATAGAACCCGGACAAAGATTGGTTTCTATAATAAGAAGACCAACAGAGTCAACGACATCACAACGGTTGCTTCTTTCAAATTGGACAATAGTTCTTGCGAAATACCCTAGACATATTGGAGTAAGAGAGAAAAGATGCGATTGTATACTGTATTGATCTATTCCGGAAGGCCGGAGGGATAATTTTTACAGGACTGGAGTACATCGCATTGGTTAGCCTTAAAATGGGTCCAGATTGGGCGAAACATTTCAGAAACAAAAACGCATTTAAGAAACGTTTCTGAAATTTTTCGCTCGGTCTGGATGCATCTTTAAAGGCAAGTAACCTTCTAGCTTTATCTGTTTGCCATAAGTTGTCATTTTAGAGGCAGCCTCCTAGGCGTCAGAAACAGACAAGGAGAGAGCATGGGTTCGGTACGAGGTTACCATATTATAATAGCAACTATCCCATCATGCGCTACTACAATTTGAAGATCTAATGGCACAAGAACTACCCGAATCTACTTTAACCGGCTAAGGGATCACAAAGAGCACCAAGTACTAAGGATTCAACTTTACTTTATGACATAAACAATTACTTTATGACAGTTCCCCCATTAAAATCATATAAGGGACGTGTAGTAGAGACTCATTGAACAAAAAGAAGAACACTTTTGGACTATATTTTGTTCTCACTGAACGCAAAAATCTGTCATGGACTGAACTGTGCAAGACTGAGTTACTGAACAAAGCTATTAGGAGCTGAGTTTAAAAATCAAACTTGAAGTACGAGTAGTTTTGAAGTTTTTGTTAAAACATCAAACGCAGAAATTATTGAGGAATCAAATGTTCAAAGTGTTTACCAACAATTTGGGAAGAAAAGGAACTACAAACCTAGGCCATGAATATGTATCATTGTAATGCCTTTTAAAATGTCCAATATAACGGTAATAATGAAAGTGTATAATAGGCATTAATAATAATGACGTCATGCTGCTGCTCGGACAGCTCATTTCGTGCGAAAAGAGCATTTTGCAATTTAAATTTACACTCTCAACGGACGACAACACATCCTCTGTCCAATGAATACCTTAAAAGGGCTTTTTGCATAGATTGGTCAAAAGTACATGCATAGGTACGTTTGTATGCCCACTCATTGCTCATGTTCGTGTAGCCAGTGATGGTTTCAAATCAGAGGGTGAATTTTTGCCAAATGAGGGTTGTATCTACACCAACTCAACGTGTTGAGTTTAAAACGATATAACTTCTCATACCTCTCCGTATGCCGTGGGTGGTATAGCCTGTTGGCGTGTGTATCAATTAACTTATGTCAATATTTGATAAAAATGATATTTGAAGGACTTTTCCATGGGGATTTTCGTTGCCCGATTAGAGATGGAATGTTTAAGTGGCTGTTATTATCGAAACAATTTTACCCGTTGTTAGGGTATTAGTTGTTTTTTTTAAGGGATGGAGTTTAATAAAATGTATTTCAAAAATATGCTAATATAGATACCACTTATAGAGAGTCATGCATAGATATTGAAAGCTTTATTTCCATTTGATTTAGTACTGAGAGATGCTTTTTTATTGAGTTGTTCATCAGGTACGTTTATTATGTTGAATTCCAATTTATATTCTTATTTTTTCTCTCGATAAAATATGATATGAATAAATGTGGTTCTTAGGAGAGAAGTTTGTATTCTGAAATTTATATAAGCTTAACAACTAACGCATTTACTTACTTACTTATGTCCTGTATTCCTTTGTGGGAGATAGAGCCTCTATTACGCCTATATGCCATCGTGTATAGTTTCTGGTAATGTAACTGAGTTTTCTCCAACTTTTTTCCCAACTGGCGTGCCTTCATCTCGACCGCCATCCTGGGTTAATGGGATCCATTGTATAGTTGTAGAACTGTCACCTTCTCGGAGCGAATTCCTCCGTTTTCCTTCGGAGAAGCTATACGAAGCAAATCGTCAATCACCACAAGGAATATAATTGGAGAAAGAAGGCAATCTTGTCTTAACCCAATTTGGATCTCGAATTCCTCTGAATACCTGTGAGTATGAACGAGCGAATATTCGCAAATTTTGACGTTTCTTTCATAGTAACTTTTTTTTATCTAGTCGCATCTGAAGAAAAAAAGGTGTGAGGTTAAATTCTCGCGAATATTTTGTTCGTGCGAATGTGTTCCACATCTGTGAATAAAATTTGACAGTTCTCAAGAAGCTTATTATATATTACATATTCTCGCTTATTCGCGGAAAAAATAGCGAATCGTTGATTTCTTTGTAGAAACTATTTACAATTTAACGTTTTTTTTTACACAAATCGCTTGTTAAATTAAGGTCTGTTGTTTGGAAATAGCGAAGTTGCCTTGAAATGTGTTACAAATACTTTGTTCGCTGTTCGCCCTTTCGCTGGTCGCTAAATTGTGAATATACCTTTAGAGTATTCCGTGTCGACGTTCGAATCCGTCAACCTTTTTTCACAGTATCTAGGTGTGTAACACAAACATCCAAGAGCATTTTTTGGCATGAAAGCTTTTTAAAGCCTCTGAATATGTAAACGGTTTTCCAAAAAGAACTTGACAACTTTTTTTGTTAAATAAAACGCAAACTATTTGAGATATTTCACAAACTTTATTATCGTTTTGAAGTCCAATCAAAACCAATATGAATGAATGGAACTCGACTTCGTTCTTATGGCCACCGTGGGCACGTTTGCAGCGGTCGATCCGTTGGACCCAGTTTTCAACGACTCCGCCACACATTTCGGCCGAAACGGCCACTATTTCACGTTCATTGTTGACTGAAAAGCTCTTCCAACGTTATCGTCGGCTTTTTGGCATAAACCAATAACTTAACGCACCCCCGCAGAGGTCTGAGTGATGGCCTATTCTTGAGAACGCCATGGAATTGACTGATTTCGATCGTTTTCCTCGGACGCCTGAACGGCGGCGATATTTTCGACACTTCGACCAACCCGTTATCTCACGGACACGACATCATCACGGAATGAATATGTAGACTCAAATTTTGGCACTATACTTGTTGCCTGCCAACTAGGGCGAGAATTACGACCAAAGAAAATTGGTTATCATTTGTAGCCGTTGAGTGTACTGAATAAATTGACAGTGACAGTTTGATGATTAGTAAAAAGAGTGCGTTCACAAATTAAATTCAAAGTTGTCAAGTCCCTATTGGAAAACCCTTTATAAGAGGTTATGTTGAAAAATTAACCTTGATTTTAATCCAAATTCTTAAGAATTATCGAACGTCTCCCTTGACGATGATTTGTGAGACTTGTATGATCAAAAGGGCTTCCACGAAACAAATTTAGAACACATTTTAATTTCTTTTTTTGTCCATATAACTATATTTTATTTATCATTACAGCAAACAGCATCTTTAAACAGAAAAAAAAAAAAAATACAATATAAGAGTATCGCAAGTGTTTTATAACAAAATCTTAAAAAAAAGATAAGTAAACATACAAATATAATAATAGCAATCATAAATAAAACGGGCTCTGCGGAGCCCTAGAGAGAGTGAATTAGCAGCTAAGATTGCAGCACAACCTCAAAATTGTCTTAACGAAGAAGGAATTGAAAGAAAAAAAAGTATACAAGCAGACTAAACTAACGGTATATATAAATTTATTCCTTGTAACATCGATTTAGCCATTTCACTTCTACGAATGCAGCTCTACCTTGAACTTTACAGCTAAAAAACAAAACTGTCTGGATAAAATATCATCTACAACTAGTTTGAATACATTTTCTTAAAAGTTTTCTACTGACAAAAAATATAATAAATTGGCATGTTATCATGAATACATGTATTACTCTCATTTAGTCTTGAGTTTGTTCGGGGCGTTGTTGGTCGGCGAAGTCTTCTGCCATTCCATCGGATTCGGGTTGCTCTTCTTGTGCTATTGGCTGTTCTTGTGGTGGCGCAGCACCACCGGTGGCAATATCAAGCCCTTCAGAGTCAACCGATGCAGTGTCCATGCATCCAGCGCCTTGTATTTCATCCGCGGAGCTGTCCTCTTTCAAGCTAAACGATCCATTGCTTCTCTCTCTGGCAGCTGGTCGCGGCTTAAAAGTATTATTTTCAGTGTTTAACTCGTAGTTCTTGAATGGATCGGAGTATTTAACATCTTTGCGTTGTTTTCTCATTCGTTGACTGAAATTCGGACTCTCCGACCGGGCACGGGTGAGAGTGGGTCGTGAGGCTTCTGCTTGGCCTTGGTTGTCCCTAGATCGACCGAATTCGAAGCCATTTTGCCAATGGACATGAACATTCTCGTAATTGTTCTCCTCGATACGATTACGGCCAGATAGTTCGGCTTCTTTGAGTCGGGAGAGGGTGCTTCTTAGCGGCCGGCCACTTGGATCTCGGCGTGTATGCATTTCGGCGGCGCCATTAAAACGGACAATGTCCTGTGGAAGAGGTTGCGGTCCCGCTGCAGTAGCCTCATCTGCCGTCGCATACTCACAACCGTCGCAGTTACGTGAGAACATAAAGTTGAAGTCGATTACTTTGCAGTCTGGGCCTTGACCAATCCAAAGCGGTAGCCATTTGTTAACCAGCAGCCACTGTAGGGATGATTTAGATATGCGGTTTAGAGTGCTCGAATGCTCGGGACTTGATGGTGTTTTTGTGGGATTCTGCTGAGCGGCTTGTGCAGTTGGTGGCGCCTGAGTTGAGGATGGAGCTGCCTTCGGCGGCGGAGCACACTTCATTTTAGGGATTGCACCTAAGGAAATAGAGGTTAAAGCAATTTAAAAGGTTCATGGTTACAAAGTGAACTCACCTGTTTGCCTGCTTATAGTCCCACTCCCAGAAGCTGCAGCTGAAGTCGATGCTCGTACTGCTGATGGACCTGCTGCAGCCTGAATGGTATTCATATTTTCTTTAGCAGCACCACCAGCCCCTCCAGTGGCTCTATAAATATTATTCATGCTCTGAGAGTTCTCGCCGCCAAGGCAGCTGAAGAACGACGATGTGCTATTCTTAACATTCACATCCTTTTGTTGCACTCCACCAGCAGTTGCGGGAGCACCACCAACTCCAGACGCTGTATTCAAACGGATATGTCCAACAGTTCCAAAATGCGAATGTCCCAAAACGGCGTAGTGCCCTCCCAAATTGTAATGATCAATATTCCCGCACGACGAGCTCAAATGCCGTTCAATACGACCTATCCCGTGACCGATGACATTCAGCCTTCCATAGACCCGTGCCGAGCCGCCATTCACATTCCGATAAATCGGCTCATCCTTGATCTGTTCGTAAATGTTCTCATAGCGCAGACTTGGATTGTAGTTCGTGTTGTAGTAATGATGAGATTCAGTGTCGTCGAAGCTCCTCTGACGGCAAGCATAAAACGGCGGAGCCGATCCAGATTTAAAAGTACTTCCGCCAGTTCCAGTGCCACAACGATTGCGATTCAAAGCATGCAAGTCCAATTGTAAGTTTCGACGCATGCCCAGACCACTTCTCACCGAACGTGGCACATCGTAGGCCGGGGAATTGTTTGTGCGATCGTACAAATCATTGCGGTAACCAATATTTAAATTGTTATTGGGTAAATTATTGTTGTTGTTCGATCTCTGGTTGAGATTATTGATGACAGCAGCGGCTGCTTGTGCGTTATTTTGTTGTACTTGTTGGGGTGGTGTCTGTTGTTGTTGTTGTTGTGGTAATGGAAGTGGTAATGGTAATGGTTGAGGATCCAAATTGTCATTATTAATTGCCTCAGCAGGGACGATAGCAACGCCAGCGACAGCAGCAGCAGCAACAGCAGCATTATTAACTGCTGGTTGATTGTTATTATTATTATTATTGGCAGCAGCAGCATCACCAACTGCATACTGCTCAATCGATTCATAGATGTTTTCATAGTGTGGATGATTTTGTTGTTGTAATTGTTGGGCATGATTGTTATTACCCTCGACAGTTGATCGTGAATAACCAACTGCACCTTCAGCCGCACCTTCGGCTTGGCTGTTTTCATCATCACCATTTGCTGTTGTTGCTTGACTGTTTGACAAAAAAGATAACAGAAAAAAAGGTTCGAAATTAATCAGGTTTTGGGAGTAATAGTGTCTTAAGTCAGTAAGGTCAATGGTGGGCTATAAACTATCCAACATCGTAAGACTGTAATCGCAAAAAGACTCTCGAGACTTTGTGTTCCTAAGAACCAGGAGAAAACGTGTACAGAGTGTACAGAGAAGAACGATAGTTAGCCAACGGCAAGGCGTCTTAAGCCGATCGATTAGACATTAAAATAATGAGCACAATGCGGAGAAGATGGACAACGAGATCAATCGTTGGCACAGAAAAACCCTCTCTATCGTTCTAGGTAGATGATGTGTGCACTCTTGTTACTACCAAACTAATCAGAAAAACTTACCGTGCCACCGCACCCTGCTCTTCCATTCACATGGGCTTATCGATCATACACACACCAGCGTAACTGCGACCAATGGTCATAGAAGCTGGCAAAATCCTCCAACTGTCACTCTCCGGACTGTAAACCTGTAATCAAAGCAAAGTTACTCAGTTATTTCAACTCAAAGCCCACAGACACAAGCCTTACTTCAACGGAAGCCAAATTGGACGTCCCATCATCGCCGCCGACCACATACAAGAGCCCATCGTGTGCCACGACCCCGGCATTGCGACGACAAAAACCCATATCAGCTACTGAATGCCACTGATTCGATTCCGGATCATATGCCTCAACAGTTTTCCTCACCATTGGCCCATCATGTCCGCCAACAGCATAGAGTATATTATTGAGTACACCAACGCCAGCGCCACTGCGTCGGGCACTCATATCGGCTACACCGCTCCAAGTATCCGTGTCGGGATTATAGCGTTCAACACTAGACAGACACTGTCGCGAAAATCCATCATAACCTCCCACGGCATACAGCAGCCCATTGACAACACCAACGCCAACAGAACTGCGTCGGGTAGACATCGAAGCAATGAAACGCCACTCCTGTGTCTTTGGATTGTACATTTCGGCACTGCAGAGGCCTGTGGTGCCATCAAAGCCTCCAACTGCAAAGATACATCCGTTCAGAACTGCTACTCCCAGAGTGGAACGCCGGGCTTCCATGCTATTGCAAGTAGACCATGCATCTGTGGTGGGATCGTAAACTTCCACCGTGCGTACGCGCAATGAACCATTAAAGCCTCCAACTGCATAGACTCTATCGCCGAGGACTGACAGGCCAGCTCTGTAAATCGCAACCACAATTATGAAGCTGCAACAACTAATCTCGTTTGAAACTTACCGACACCTCCTGTTGGGCATTTCGGCAGCCTGATACCACTTCTCCTCGCGCAGATCATAGCATTCCACCGATCGTATAGCCTTTGGAGCCTGCCCACCGATTACCAAAAGAATCTTTGGCAATCCAACTGGTTTCCTTGGAATAGTGCGAGCACTTTTTGTATCATTCGGTAACAAGTGGTAGGTCAACGCTTCGATTATTAGATTCTTGCATATCAAGTTGCCCTCTAATAATGCCTCTTTGTCGACGCGTTGGGTGATATATTCCTTTGAGAGAAATGGCAAGCGCACGTGCTCCATTAGATTTGCTGTAAATCTATCGCGCATTGTCGGATCGTAACGAATCCATGATATGACACATTCGTAGACCTTCTCCTCACTTGGTACCGAAATTCGATCGTTTTTTATCAGGCTAATAACTTGTTCGTGATGAAGATTCAAGAACTCATCGTACTGGATGACTTCACTGTGAAATAGACGATAAAAAACATTGGTTTGGGTACTAGGACACCCAATAAAAGGACACTCACTTGAAGTGTTGTTCAATGTACGTGTCGGCATAGTTGACCAAGTCAACACAGCCGTGTATGTCGGCGAATTCCCGTATGCCCAAGCAGTTACTCGCATCCAATTGTGTCTGTAGGTAGTCACAACAAGCTTCGCGTACATCTGTTAGCTGCAGGAGGTTTGCCGCAGTCAAAAGCACCTGGACATTGTCCTCATTCACTTCAACAGTTGAAGTGTACACATATTCGATAAGTAGCTCCAGGGCACGATGATCGACACCTTGCAGAGTGATACGTCCCTGGCGGGACTCTTCGAATCCGGTGAACATTGCGTAGAAATATGGACTGCACGAGGCTAGTACCATCTTATGAGCGGGAATTTCAATATCGTCCGCAACAAGTGTAACGTCGCATAGAAGATTTTGTCTGCAAAAAGTGAGAGGAGTTACAATTTACTGAGTCGAATAGCTCTAATGGTAAACTTACTTTCGCATCTCGTTCATTGCTTCATAAGAGCGAGTTGTGTGCATATCATTGTGGTAAGATCCAACTGTTCGGTCCTTGCCGTTTGGCCGTTGAATGTGCTTTTGGGAGCTCTCATCCAATGAATTTTGACTGGCATATCTGAGCAGGCAACTAGAAAAAAGTAAAAGCAATGTAAATATAATTTTAAGATGAGAATGTTGAATGGTTTGTTGGAGAACTTTAGTCGGAGATAAGAGTGGGTTAAGCTGGGACTTTTCAAAGCTGATATCGACTCAAATACGTTTAGAAACCCACTGACCTCACTCAGCTGTCGACAAATTGAAGCCAACCTGAGACAAAAACGATTCAAGGCCTTCGAAGCTACGCACTCTTCCCCACCTCTCTGAATTGAACTGTTTTGCGTCTTAACCCACTGACTCTCACGTCTATGTTTGTGTGAACCTGTGAAGCGTGAACACTTGCCAGACAAAACAGTCTCGCTATCGCTACAAACATATGTTGCTTCTAATCAATCTTGATACGATGACAACGTTTTTGTTTTCGCCACTAAATTGAACAATTAAAGCAAGATACGGTGCGACTATTTATAGTCAAATCTTCGACTTATTTATTGCCTTCAAGTGGCCCCAAAAAACCTGTCTACACAAAAAAGGCTTAAAAGAGCATACCTGCCGCGTTCCATGCTGCCCTCGGCAGCAGAATTCTGACCGCCACCATTATTGCTGAGGTTGCTCATGATTCCTAGTGTATACTTCGTTAGCAATGCACTCAATGATATCATACACCATTCGCGATAGTCACTGAGGACTTTCCTGGCGTCGTTTTGCAATTAATTTCTAAAATTTTATATTTTTTTTCGCGACCACCTTTGTTCGTCCTTTGAAATAGCTGGCTTTCGACAGTTTATTGAGCGAATTCTTTACTTTCAAAGAGCGTCATTGCGTTTAATTTTTGACGTACGTGTTAAGTGGAATGTTTATTTTTAATTTTTGAACGTAAAATACAAAATACACTTGTTTGTGGGGCTGTTTTTTTGCTATTTTTAAACAAGCGTCTGCTGCGGTGCAGATATCGATAGATCGAACGCCATATTTATTTATTTTGATGTTTCGTTTTTTCTTCGTGTTTTGCTGTCAAAAAAAAAAAAAAAATGAGACGCACTTCTGATAAGGAAAATTGTACTAGAATGTGGAGGGTGTGGAATTACGTGCGTTGAGTAGTTGGTAGTTAAATTTGAAAATTTGTTGGAAAATTACATTGATTTGGAAAAACTGCTGCTTAACTACTGCAATTCATAATTATTCTGAATTAATCTTAATATCTTAAGTAATACGGGATCTAATTCAGTAACTACCGGGCGAGTTCTGTTTGAGAATTTTTTGCAGTAAACATATAATTACACAAGTGTTTAAAAAACAGGTTTAGCGTCGTCAAACCGGCTTTTATAGGAAACTTTATTGAAAATGTCAGTCTTGAATTTGTTAAGGAGCCAGTGTTCCTTTCTTTACTTGTCTAAGAAAATTGTAAGTGAAAAACGGGTCTCACTGCAGATTCAAAGCAACTTCACAGAACTTCTCGACTGTTTTGGAGTGTGCGACAATTTACCGAGCCTTTAGGACCCTTTTTTAGAGGGTTATAGGAATAGCTCTCTTACCAGTCGTTCACTGACCTCATCATATGGCGTATTATGAGCTTTGTGGTTGGTAGACTGCAATAAGTGCAAAAGAAGGCTTTAGGTCCCGTAGGTCCCGTCTTTACGTGTAGAAATATATACAAATCAGAACATGTACAGCTGTGAGAACCTAGGTCTTGGCACTCTTTGGGCTGCTTATAGCCCAATATTTTAGACCTGATTATATATTTCTCAACCCGAAAAGTTGTGTACTTCGCAGCCATTCTGCTGGTAAATACCAATATAGAATATATATACATGTCAAAACAACGTCAAAAATGACAGTTTGGTTTGAAAGTTAAGACTCAGCCATAGCTAATGTCATAACCGAACGAAAATTCTGCTTGCATGCTGTCAAAATCTGAGCGCACCAAAAATTTAAACGTGACCACATGTCATCTCGTTTCACTCTATATTGCCATCCTCAGCGCTCCATACGGAATGTGCAAATGAAACCACCACATGCGGAAGCAAAAGTGAACGAAAATTCGACGAAACTGCGCGAAATGTCATTATCGGTGCAGCATACAAATTATGTGTATTTGCAAAACGATGGCAGCATCCAGAGCCTTAATTCAATTATGGTTGGTCCTTTATGCCTACAGCAAGATACATAAAAAAGAGAGAAGTTATTTAACCAGCCAAGTCGATTAAATTCGCCCTTTAAACTACTGATTATTTGCGACAGACAAACACAGTATATCACTTCATTGGGACCCATTTTCGTATCTAATTTTAAGACACTCTTTTATATAATCCAAATATTTACCCAAGAAAATACAAATTAAAAATAAACACCCGCCAAAAACCCCCTTAACAAAATGGAGAATCACTGAGCACTAGCGTCAAAATATAGAACCACATGATCTCGACATAAATAACTTACAAAAATAAAACTATTGTTCAGCTTGGCCTTAAGTTAGGATCAAATGTAAATATTAACTCAATTGTGCGGTTTTCTAGATCAAATTTTTGTGGTTATTTGAACTATGTATCTGGCTAAGAAATAAAAACCTTGCCACAGATACCGAGTAGAATCGGTGTAAGCTTTTAGAGCGAGGCTTATTTGCGATAAGCTGTGCTTAAATGATGATGAACAGGCGTGTCGCTCTCTTGCTAGATGCAAATCATTACCACGAGAAAGATGGGCGCCTAAAGCATTATGTGCGCCCTAGAGGTGGCCGCAACCTTTTTAGAATATTAAACAAAAGAATCCCTTTCAATTACAAGGACTTGTCCCTAACTCCAGCATAATCCTCCTCGAGACAAAAATTTGTCCCACAAAAAAAGAAAACAGTTTAAGAAAGCCAAAATTCAATCACGTTTTTGTTCTCCACCAAACCCAACCAAAACACAATGGATGAGCTTTTTTCAGAGGGTTGCACAATCACCCCCTTAAAAGCTTGTCATTTCCTTAGTTTCCATGGAGTAGAGCGCCAAACCAATATCAATATTGCCGTCATTCAATTAAACGGGCAGCGGCATCAACACTTCAGCTACGGGTGTCACACGTGCCTTTGAAATTCATTTGTATCTGTCATTAAAGAAAAGCTCAATTGAAAGAGCTTCTTGAATTGAATTTGAAAAAAAAAAACTTTCCTCTATGAGGGATGAAATTTTCTCTCAGTAACAGCATCAACAACTGTAAATATGCATCCCTCACTCAGTTTGTTCGTAAATTTTGAATAGGGCGGTCTATCTTTGGCACAGCGGTAATCCTAGTGTTACGTATTTTATCCACGCGAGCTTTTTCTTTTTCCTTCAAAGTTAAGATTCACTAATCCTTTAGTCAGTTGTAGACAGAGGTTTGTTTCTGTTTTTTTTCTTATCTTCCTTTAGTAAGCACACCGGCTTTGTGAGTAAGCTTTATCCTTGTTGCTTAGGTGCCACCACCTCCTTTGTCTGGTGCTCTGTATCTAAACAGTGACAAGTGCTTCATTCGTCTTGGGCAGTGTCGTCGTCGTCGGTATTTTGATTTGTCTAAACTGAATTAAGTGAAACGCAGTAATACAGTGAAGTGATTGTATTTGTACGGGTTTTTTCTCTTTTGTGCGAGTTAATTGATTGCGTGGCAGATACGAGTATCGTCGCGTTAATTTTCGGATATATCCTGCAGTTTATCGTATAGTCCGGCATCAGAGTCTTTTGAATTTCCAGTCCAAAAGGTCAGTAATCTATCAATATTTTTTCTATATTTAGATTGAGTTCATAGATGAATCGCGGCAACAGGTGAAGTACTCGATTTACTGTGGCAAAATAGTCTACGGATTGATAGGGACTTGGTTAGAATGAGTGAAATGGGCTTTGGCGCCTGTTTGTGATTCAATTTGATTGTTAGAGTCGATTGTTGCCAAGAAGTGTACATACACATGTACTCATACAGTTAGGTGTATAACCCAGTAGACAGTGATTCTTGGAAAAAACTCCAAAGAAAAAATACAGCACATTTTCTAGCCTCAAAATAAGTTATCTTTCCAGGGAACTTCAATACACGCTTTAGAATGGTTCATCAAAAAACAAGGAGGCAAATGGAGGCTAAGTGTCCTTAGTAAAGGGTCAATCTTGAACCTACAATTCTCAAGGGCAACACATATGTCTGTGACTAACCCTAAACAAGTGACTGAATTAGAATCCACATATCAAGGGCGTCAGAGCTTGACACTATGATCTTGTAAGCTAATCTCTAGAGTAGAGTTTCACTCTTAAAATGAAACACTAGTTGTGTATGATGATGGGCACAGACTTGTGACTATATATTCATATGACAAAGGCAAGTTAGTCACAGATGCTCCAGAGAATCACATGCATTTCTTCGGTAGCATAAGAAGCTGTTGTTGAATTACTTGGCCTTGAAAATCGGTCTAATTATGTACCATTACTGCGCCTCCAAAGGCACTGATGGCTCGAAGATAGAACCGAAAGTTGGAGTCGTTTCGACTCAGCATTGTGCCACTATTTTAAAGGGTCGCCCTAAGTCTATTCTGTTGAGACCAGCGCTAGGTTAAACCGTTGTAAAGGCATCATTCTCAGATAGGTAGGGCTTAGCCTCAATCTCTTGCCAGGAATATAGTGTAAGACTTCATCGGGTACCTGGTCACTCTAAGGAATTTGGACGATGATTCTGAAGCTAGCTCAAGATTCGCGTTCATATTACTTTAGGCCAAGTTCAGTAGGGCTATGAGGTCGTCATAAGACACTCGGCATCTAGGCTATCTTAAGAGGAATAAGAACCTTACTGTGGCATCAACTGAATATCTTTAACGCGTTGTCAAGGATAAAGGACTTAGTCTAATCCTCTGGGGAAAAATGACTGAGGCTTAGATAACATTATTCTTGCAAGGAAATTATTAATTTGGAAGTTTTTATAGGGCACCGTGGCCTGAGATACAACTCTCACAAATTGAATCTGTCCTCAGAAGAACAGAAGAGGATTGGAACTCGCTCCGAACCTTCAACGCAAAAGACCATACCAACTACCAGTTAAATGAGGCCTTCGTCGTCTAGTTTTCAGCTTACCACTTCTTGGTCAGGACTTTAGCAGAATTCGCATTTGTACATCAGGACAGGGATAACTGACTCGGCAAAAGAGGCTTGAAGATTCTATGAAGTGACACAATCATAAGTTAACTTACGCGGGGTAAGGACAAAACATGGTGGAAGTAAAAGTAATCTCTTGGCATCCGCAACAGCTTGGTCTTTGCACCGGAGGTTCGGTCTTCTTCTTCGTCTCGAACTTAGGGGCTGAGATTCGTCCAGCATTCGGCTCCATACAGTAGGACTGGTAAGTTAAGCGTTCTATAGAGCATTAATTTGGTCCGTCGAGTTAGGAGTTTTGAATCCAGTTGTTTCGCCAAACCGAGGTAGCAGCGGTTTGCTAGTGTTATTCTTCGTCGGATCTCTACAAAGGTGTCATTTGTAGGATTAGTATTTGCTCCGAGTTAGGTGAACTCTTTGACGTTCTGCCCAATGTTTTGGACAGATAAATTTTTGTTTGTTGATAACATACATATACGTCGTCTTGTCCTCGTTCACTTCGTTTCGGCTGCCCTTGCCGGGATCTTTCGATGATGTCAATATCGTCTGCTTGTCCCAGCAGTTGACACTTGCCCTTCGCGCTATCTGGCAGCGCATCTCCTTGTCTGAATCCTGTGTACGTTTGGAAGAACTCCGAAGGGTTGTTTCCAAGTTGCACAGAGCATCGCGTCCTTTCCAGTATTACGTTACGCATTTCTTGTCGGTATCCCGAATTGGGCCATCGCCTAATAGAGCTAGAGACGAGGAATGCTGTCATAGGTGGATTTAAAGTCGATGAAAAGGTGGTGGGTTTCGACTTTAAATTCATTGGTCTTTTCCAGGATTTGTCTGAGTGTTAAAATTTGGTCTATTGTCGATCTGCCGGGCCGGAAGCCACACTGGTACGTGCCGTTTAGTGTGTAGCAGAAAGGTTTTACACGTTCACACAATACGTTGGATAGGATCGTATATGCGACATTTCACAGTGATATGCCTCATTAGTTCTTACAACACATAGGATCGGTTTTTTTGAAGATGGGGCATATACATAGAGCTGCATGCACCCTACCAAGACATCACCTCTGTATTTAAAGAGTTCAGCTGGAAGCACAGCGAGGCATTATCTTCTTTAACTATAGGATTCTACAATATGCGTTGACACATTTGCGAAAAGTTCACTGCGATTGAATCGCAATGGCAATCACAATCGCAAAATAAAATTACTTATCGATAAAGCCATTATTGATTAAGAAGCGTGTAGGCTTCTTGTTTTACTTGATTCAAAGGCTAAGGATGGCTAAAGTTTAAGCACGAAAGATCTCTTTCTCTTCCTTTTTTTTGTTTTCAAAACTTGTTGCGTTAATTTCCACCGATAAGCAAACAGTACCCAAATAATTACTCCTTCTAGCAGCACTTTCAGTAGTCATTAAGCTGTCCTTTTACGAATTAATTAGCGAAGGTTTCCTTTGTTTCTTAATACGTCCTTGGTTGACAAAAGGATACTCTAAATGGTTCATTTCGCACTCTTTAGCGTTGATGTTCTGCACATTTTCCCACCAATTATCCCTACAAACGGAAGGAAGGACATAAATTTCCGGCGACCAAAAACAAAAGTTTATTTCTTTATGTGGACACCACACAACATCTTCGAGGTAATAAATTTGGTGATCCCTTCGAACTTTACGACTTATTCTCTGTGTATGCAAACCAGCAAATATACGCACAAATTTGCTTGTGAAGGATACAATATTTAAAGTGTAGCCTTGCTGGGTCTATAGCTCCAGCATGTTACCAACTATGAATCCAAATTAAGCCACTCTCCTGGGAATCGGATGTCAACACTGAGCTTGAAGTCGTCGTTATTCATACGTAGGAGTGGGTTACATGAATTCCAAATGTTATCCTTACAAGGATCCATTTGCTTTCAAGCTGTTACTAAAAAAAACTAAATCCTTCTTCGAGTGTGGGTGCGAGTAGTTTTCGAGAAAATCAATTTGTTTCACATGCCATCGCCATGTAAAGAGAAACTCAAATGCCTCGGGTTGTTGTTGGGTGCATTTTGTATTCTTCGGATGTAGTATGAAAGTTTTTTTCTTCTTCCTTTTTTTATGTCCTGAATGTTAAGGAATTTCTCATTCGTATTAGGACTGTTGTTGGCATTTCTTTTGATTCGATTCATTGCCTTATTTTCGTAATAGATGTAAATAAGTCCTCTCTTCTAATGATGGGGACGGCGGCGGCGACGGAAAAGGAAATGAAGGTTTACGACTATTCAATGTCCGATAGATGGGTACTGATAAAGAATTATTGTGCTTACGAAAGGATAATATTGAAATGAGTCCTTTAACCACAAGTCCTATTGTTGAGTCATCACAGTTAATTTATTTCGTAATCCATTTGAGGAGATTCTCATGAATTTTTGTATGAAAATTTGATGATTTCTTATATTCGATTGAAAGGATTAGTTTACTTAAAAGTTGTGAATGGGATTCCTGGGAAACAGGATTGTACCTTACCTGATTTCTTAGGAATAAAAAAAAAGTGCTGACTTAAGAGCCTTAATCTACATTCCCATATAGATCCAAAAGATCGATGAAAAGGCAATAATAAAGGGTTCTCCAATAGGGATTTCTAAACTTTGCCAGGTGATTGCGGCCATATTGTTGAAGCTACGTCTGTCAAAATAGCTGTCATTTATTAAACCTGTTTTGCCAAATTAACAAGCAGAGTAATAGTATTTAATTAATGTGGAAATGATTAAATTCTTTTATGAAATGGGTCTTCTGTTCAATGAACAATTCGCGAACATCGCCCATATTACAATCGTCATAATCATTCTTTCAAGAGTCGACTGGTACAATGAACAATCCGCTTAATCTTAAACTTCACTTTTTGGTGGTGATTTTGGACTGGCGGCCTCAACGGTTAATACTTCTTTGAGAACGACGTTAGCCAGGCCATAACCGTCAATGGCGAGCGCTATCGGTTGATGATAACCGATTTCTTTTGACTCCTATTGGATGATATCGACACCGATGATTTATGGTGTCCATAAACTATAGCCAAAAGCCAAAATAAACAATGCCATGGGTCAAAATCAGTCCGCTTAAGGCGACAGAATTATGAAAAGTTGGACGTTTCAGATGCGCGCCACCTAGCAAAGCTGCGACATGCATTTGAATGATGTTAGATTTCATACATAATGGCATGTTCGGATCTTCTTAATAAATACAAAAAATTAATGATATCTTACACACAGTTTGTTGTATTCAAATTTAAAGATAAGAAACGCTTAATTGAAACATTTACAATATCTCTGTTAATCTGTCAGAAATGTGACAGCGACTTGGATGTTATTGCCAACATCTTTTGGCCAGAGAAGCTTCTAATTCAGGACCATCGGGAATCGTGACACCTTTTAATACTCTCTCAGTCAGAGGCTATGACCCTCTTTCTTGCAGAAAGGACAATTTTCATCACATCACATCCCCTCCCTCCGTGTGTAGGCTCATTTCAGCATTTGCACAGATAGTTCTGAAGCATGAATTGACGGGACACATGAGCGACGTCATCTGTCTATGGAATAAGGAAAATGGCGGGAAGAAGAAATGTTAGGAAAGAGTTAGTGACAAGCTCACATCCAGAAAATGTTCTCCGTGGATGGTGTCTAAGCTATTAAAATTAAATTGTCTGCGGTTTTAGCACTCGCTTATATAACGTCATAATTCACAGTATTTTGTTTTGCGTTCGTGTTTTAAAATACATTAGCTAAGCTAATAAGCTATTTACTTTGAATGGATAAACTTACGACATGAGTACATGATATTTCACTCAATGACCTAATCAATTTTAATTACCTCCTGGGTACCCACACTAAAAGTGTCTCTAATAATGATATTAGCAATTTAAAGTGACACACTCATCCTCATCAAATGGACATTCACTTCGCCAGTAAATATCTCCATTTCGTGTTGGAATTTTAAATCAATTCTGAAATGCAGTAATAACTCAACAAACACATTACGTACATATGTGTCTCTAAAGTGTTTGTAATTAATCTATTAGTGTCAGTTGGTACATGCGTCTCGGTTTGAAATACATATATTTAAGTGCATTTTAATCCAATGCAAGTGATGATTTCATGTTCGATAGATAGCCCGATAGATACACGAAAGAGATTGCGTACTATGAGCACCGTTCTCAGTGGAGACATTCGATATCATATGCATGATGCATATCAATTGCTATTGTTGATTTATAGCTTTTCATTAAATCAAAACATCTGTAGTGACGGCAGATACTTCTCAGTGGTGCAAGAGAGTGCAGAGATTAGATAACATTTGCGACATCACTTTTTGTTGTTAAAATGTAGCTCACACAATTGTGTAGGTTACGTATGTCAGTCTTGAACTCTTGATGTATCTTTGAGGGGCGAATCTAAGCATTCTATTGTTGGAATCTCGTCTGGCAACACTTAACTCAATCAAATTCAACCCTGTCTACTAAATTGAATAAATGAAACCAATATCTATGCAATCAGATCTGTTCTTTTTATTATCCTTACATGGTGAATCAATTATGGCAAAAAAAAAAATCCCATTTAAATGTTAACAGTCTTTTCGCGGAATCGTTTTTACATGGCAAACAAAGTCACAATTCGTTTTACACTCAGTTCTTTTCTTTTCCTCCTCCTTCTGGGCATATCCTTCAATGTCTACGCCAGACATATCGATATTTCCGATTCAATGCACACCAGATAGCGATTGGATTTTATATAAACTTTTGAGATACTTTTCTGGAAACTAACAAGAAGCTTAAATACTACGAAAAGTTTTAATGCATCTGGGTGAGGTAGATATGTATGGGTAGTATTGTGAGGTTAACTTTACTTTTCCATAAGAAGTTGCTGTGGAAATATAGACAGTGATATAGACAACAGTGGGCTGGGGTATATTGCCCCAGGTTCCGACAGTCTCGAGCCAAGTCACCTGAAGTCACTTGAATCCTAGGACACTAAGGGAAATGAAAGGACAAGCGACATACTTGTTGCATCAGATCCCTGTCTTGGAGTTCATGTACATCTCTTATAGCTCTTCTCACCGTTTCTTATCTACAGCAAACTGTGCGTGAGATATCATAAACATTTTGTATTTATTCATTTGGTAAAACAGATTAAATAAATGACAGTCCATTTGACAGATGTAGCTCCAACAATATGGCCGCAATCACCTGTCATGGTCCGGAAATCCTTATTGGAAAACCATGTGGTTCGTTTGGCAGATATAGTTCGCTCTATCAGAGGGAGTCACAGCAGCTGATGAAGAGATGGAGGAGTCTAAATTTGGACAGAGGCTTGAGTATAGGTGGCCCGGCAAAGTGTTTCCCACTCTGTCAAGACAAAAGTAATTGTTCTGCCGATAAGAAGGACCTTAAGTTCTTGCGGCTCTTTCTAAGTACCTAAACCTGATATCCCATACCATTTTGCATGTAAAAATGTCCTTAATTTATAACAACTGTTGCAGATAATAGATTTAAAATAAAAAGAACGCAAATGAAATCTCACCAAAACCATAAAATTGTTCATGTTCCACAGTGAATTCCCTATGATAATTCGCTCAGTTAATGGCCAGCCGTTAGAATTCCCATAATAGCCGGCAACCATTAAAATTCTTTTCTTTTTATTATGTTCCATCAACATTTTTTATTGCATGTTTTATTGTTTTTCACCGCACAAAAATACAAATTTCCGACTAACCAAATAGACTTCCATGTTCGGGGCGATAAACAAACCACCCGACCATCCAATTTTGGCAGAAACAACAATTCTGATTCCACCTCTTTGCAGCGCCATTTGACAATAATAATTAAGTTTAAAAGCAAAGAGAGAGGAAAAAATAAATAACTGGCAAGCCTATTAGCAATTAAAAATGATTACTCGAAGTAAAAATACGGAAAATCGTTTACGACGACAATCAACACCAGTTCGACGTTGCGAAACATGTAAATGAGAGGTACCTCCTGACAGAAGGCAGAGGTTACATCGCACCGTTTTCGTGCTCCAGCAAGTGCCAAGTGTTAATTGACCCAATTTGTCTCAGACATCATCATAACGTGTCAATTGACATCTGCCGGAGCTTTCAACGTACAGTACAAGTATTGTACTCTGATTCAGAGTATCGGAGTATCTATTGACGTAAGGCAAATCGTTTGTGGTGACGGTGAGGTACAACAAGTCGTTAATGGCTCCGAGACAATTTGTCGATAAAATGTTACGATTTCTTCCCCCTTTTTTTTTGTTGTATACATATTCTATTTGCAAACATAGGGTGGTGTGGGCTAATGTTGGTTGATAGTCTGTGATATTAAAAAATAATGAAGATTTATGCGACAGATATTACGATGTAATCAATGCCTTAGATCGTTTCGTTGGATTGCAAATTTTGTGATAGCTTTTTCAAATCCAATATAAAGCTTTATGTGGAGATTAGTACTTTTAAAAACTGTAGTGACTGTCAGGTGAAACTGACAAGGTGAAACAATTAAGTTCTTCACTAGAATATGTTTTTCTTGATGCAAATCGAAGATATAAAAAAGTAAAATGTAAAGTGGTAACACTTATTGAGGGTTGTAAAGTGGCAACAGTAGACGTCAGGAGATAATGAGCGCGATCCCAACACTTCGCGAAAGAAGGTATCCCATACACAGAAAAGGCTGACGGAAAAGCCAGGGTAAGCCATGAACCTTGTAAACATCTCGTCTTATACACTATAGGAACTACAAATGGATGTCCATGAAAACTTATGCTCTCACAAGGAGACCATCTTTTGACGAAGCCAGGATTGTACGAAAAGACTACTGTCCAGTGCCGATTGGTTTAGTTTTCGGTTACTTTTGGAAACATTATGAAGTAAGAGAAAAGATCAAAATGAAGGATTTTTGCCGATCTCATTGCTTTAAAGTGGCAAATCTGCTGGTATGCATGACATTTAGACGTATATGTTTAAGACGTCAAATTTAGATGAAGTATTGAGTGTTGGCAACACTTTTTCCAACTGTAACCAATTTGACAGAGTCGTACGTTCACTGAATTGGCTGAGAGTAAGATTGCTTGTGATCCTCATTCGAGTTTTGCTTCCGACACAGTGACGAATCTAATTTTATATTGAATGCCTACGTCAGCAAGCAAAATTGCGTCAAAAGTCACTGTATCATGTGCTTAACTTATGGACTCATTAGGCCATATTTCTTCAAAAGCGAAGCCAGCCAGAACACTATAGTTGATGGCTGTAGATCTCTTTCCATTCTCATCAGAACCATTAGAAAGCGCAACACTTTTTCCTTACCACAAGAAGAAAGTTCGTCAAACCAAAGCAGAACTCTGAAGAAGCCGTGGTGATCAGAGTGTACTTGGTGATTGAGTGTACGCTAGGGGTTCCAAGTTCGAATCCAGAAAAATACCATCAAAAGTTTTTTCGCGGCCCCACCTCTTCCGAGTGTCTGACAAACATTCAAGAGTATAATTGTCATGAGAAAGCTTCTCAAAACCCCTCTGCCCTTCGGATACGGCATAAAACTGTAGGTCCCTTCTGTACATGCAGAATTGTATACCACGCACATCATGTACAATTGTGAGAAGCTAGGATTAATAAGGAACAGGGTTACTAATAATACATTCAAGGGTCTACCTTTCACTAACTGATCCTCACAATTGACCTAAGGGTGACTTTAATTATTCTTTGTCCTTGCCACCCAACTAACTGTCCATTCACAACTCGGTGACCTGCGAACAGAAATCAGCGAATGTTCGTATATTTAAACATTTCAATCACATGTACTCGTAAGATGTGAATTTAGTACTAGTAAGTTTAAACTTTCGCGAATACATTGGTCGTGTGAGTGTGGATTGCGTTCGATTTTGCATTCGCAGGTCACTGAGTTGTGAACAGACCTTTACCTTATCTTACCTGTGTCCAAATGCTCATTCCATCGACAAGACTGCTAGTTAACCACTATTCCAGGCTATCGTATACCTATGATGATGCCATTAAACAGGAAAAAAATTAGAAAACTTTAAAATTTTGATGGAAAACCTCCTACACTTCTACTTGAACCATCCAAAATTTTACTAATTAAAAGAATCTACTAAAAGTTTGGCCATATCTTGGCAAGTTTTTTCCTACGATATCGTAATTAAATACGAACTCATTCGAGTAAAATAAATTCAATTAAACCCGCAGAGATGCAAACAGTTTCGATTGCATTTAATCGGAAAACTTTGGCAAAACTCTTTTGATAGCTGCAAATCTAATTATCCTAATGATTTTAGGAGAACCCTGCTCTTGAGGAATCGAATTAAAACTTTCTTTAAAAAATAGAATTTCAAAAAGAAAAACTAAGTTTGCAGTTTGAGCATAAATATAATCCTGTCGAGGGGTAAACCCCCGGAATGCTAAAATACGAAAGAAATTACCTTGACCATCATCCCCCCGAATCGAGTTTCACATTTTTGAATACAACCGTACATTTCCAACTCAAAACTTGTGCGTGGGAAAGTTGAAATACCGTCGGGGATTTTCACATCACTCGAGGATCAAATGGGATACCAACGACATTTTTAAGTGACATTATGGGGTGAACAATTTTCATCATTTTAGCGGTCGGTGGTCTTGGGGTTGTTTGCTTTAGACGTAGATCTCATTCAGTAGACAGCAAGGACTGCTTTTATGTTTGTGTTTCAAGTAATTTATGTAAACAGGTGGTTTTGTGGTTTGGGAGGATGGGAAGGAATATTTAAACTGGAGTAGAGGACACTCTAAGTGATATTATTTTATTAATTTGCATTGTGGTTTCTGAAAGCCTGGGAGACTTCTTGTGGAGAGTAGTAAGCAGTTCGCTGCGTGAAACTTATTCAAATAAAGTTCGAAGGACACTTTTCGATTTGGGAAGACTTGGGCAGGTTCATCGTGATGGGAATTGTGCCTTGACAGGATGTGGATGGAAGAAGGTTTTAAAGTATTAAGGGAAAGTGGGACATTTGTTGAAAGTCACGTACTCATATGGGGCCTGATAGATAGCTTATATATATATATACTATACCTTCTATGTTTGGGCAATCTCAAGTTTCTAAATCAGTTCACGTGACTCAACCACCAGTGAAACTGGATATGGAGGAGAACTTGATAGTATTTCCCTTAGTTCCAGCTCTTTTTTAAGGGAAATTTAGTGCTGACCTTAATATGCTGTCCTGCTTTCCATTTAGTCATCGAAGTGTGACCAATCAGATCATTTTTCTTTACCTTAGGCTGCAAGAAGCGCATGAGGGCATTGCTAAAGATATCAAACCTTAGCATGGCTTCAAGAGCAACAGTAAGCGTCATTCTAATACCTCTGGTCGTTCATAAACAGCCTAGACGTTAGATCTCTGTCAAAGTGTAGAATTTTATGACGCTTTGCGCAGCAGGAATCCAGACTAGGCACGCATGTGTTGTGTACATATACAAGGATCCATTCAATGCAAAGCAACCATCCTAGCATCTAAAAGTGGCGACTTGTTCTTAAAAATCCCGATTAGGGTACTTCACCGAATTCCCCAGACTCAGTGGTCCTTGCTGTATAGCATGGCGCCTAGTTTTGTTGAGAACACAACTCGTCTACACTAATATCATTCAATTGGAGAACGAAAAAGTCCACCATCTTGTATCTATAGGCCTCTCCATCAACTGTAGTGTTCTGGCCGGCATTTAATGAATTGGGAAATGACGATTTCACCAGTCCATAAAACAGGCCAAACAGTGACTTTTTGAGGCAATTTTGCTTGCTGACATAGGCATTCAATCAAAAACTATCCCTATCACTGATCAGAAGCATATTCCATGAAGTGAATGGCCAATCAGGTCTTACTTAATACTACGTTCGTTCACAGTTCAGCGACCGGTGAAATGTTTGATAGTTTTTTCTGCAAAGAAACTAACAATTTCCAGCGAATAATCAAATGCTTCTTTCGAACTGTCAAATTTTATTCAAATTCCACAGATATGGAAGCAATCCAGAACGCAGATTGCGAACACGAACTAAGCGTTGTTCTGGCGAAAGGCTATTCTTTAATTAGATAGTCAAGATTAAGTTGTTTGACAGATTCGCTCCCCAAGCTAAAATCTACCCAAAAACGCATCTCTGCTTTGACGTTTTAGTAAAATTAAATGGGAACTCACTCATACAAGCATTTCGGATGACAGTACAAGTGTTCGACCATTTTGTATATACTGTCAGCTGTCAAATTGATTGTCGCTGAAAAAAGTGTTGCTAACACCCTATAATTCATCTTAATTTGACGTCTTGAGCAAATCCGTCTAAATGTCATGTATACCAGCAGATTTGCCACTTTCTAGCGATTTGATTGGCAAAAGTCTTTGACTTTGATCTTTTCTCTTACTTAAAGCCATAGGTCTTTCATACGAGGTTAAGAACTCGAAAAAGTACTCCACCCATCTGAACACGATGTCCTCTTTATTAAAATTTAATTATCTTGAACGAAACCCTTAGAATAATTTTCATTTTCATAATTAAACAATGTATTTGCCCTGAATAGAAAGCCTTGCAAGCACTTCTTCCCAACTGTATCAAGGACCTTCCAAAAGTAATTAATTATCCCGAAATTGCCAACATTATTGCGCATAAACAAAAATATTAATTAAACTCATTAAACAGAGTGCACGTTCGCTTATTAACAACGCAATATACATATTCATGCTCCTATTGCAGATCTAATCAGTAAAAAGAAAGTATCTATACTAAAGAAGTCAACGGCCTTGTCGTCTTTAGCATTTAAGTATCTTTTTTTCATAACAAATATACCTTCATACGTACAAATCAATACACATTCATCAGCACCTTCTATAACTGGCAATATTTCATTGCTAATAAATGCCAATAAAGTCCTCGAATGGCATTGTATCTTCGCCCCATAATAGGTGCTACAACGAAAAGTATATATGCCATATTAATGAACCGATACAAACGGAGTGGAACTCATAAATTTCATAAGCCATAATGACAGTCGTCGTTGTGCAAGGACGACTCTTTCATTTGTATTGCCACTTTGAAGGATGGGTGCTGATAGAAAATTAGAAGACATGATTAATTATTCTGACGAAACGCGTGCGAATTTGCAAATTAAGCCGTCAAGTCAAGTTGAGAGGGAAGGAGACGACATCCCTTAATCCTGTAACATGAAACTCTGTTCTGGAAAGTGAGACGATTTGATTGTATTTTGAAACCAATTTTAAAGAAAATCGCCTTTAAGCTCAGAATGTGAATCAGTGACCAACCCACTGTACGATTCTTTATTGATGGTTGTGCGAAGAAATAAAACTGAATGTGAGTGATACATTTGTCCTGTCTGAAACATATCTCTTGAAAGACATTCTCACTCATAGGAGAACAACTATAGCTTTGTGGTGTTAAAAAGGTTTATTTGTCTGTTCTGATACGACTGTCTAAAGGTGGGTTATCCTTTTGTCAGACAAAGATGCCTTGGAAATAAGGAGGCAAATGAATGATGGTGAATTCTTCGAAGAATTGCAGATAACATTCCATAACCTCTCTGCACAGAGAAGGGATGGTTGACATTTGTGAAGATTGGGAATATTAAGTGTTTTTCTTTTGTCTAAAGCATACACGCGGACTTGCTCAAAATAGACCACCGAAGCTACTAGTTCGTGAGAAAAAAAGTAGTAGTTTTCTATGAGATATGAAAGATAATGCCAAGGATTCTCTGGCAGCAGGTTGGCTGATATTGTGTTGACCATTTTGCAAAGTCAGGGCTTAGATGGCATCCTGCAGTTGATGTAGGGCTTTTTGCACTGCAATATTCTAACGACAGAACTGAATTATTGTCTGGGATTTACACTCAGCTATATCACCAGCCCATAGTTTTAAATCCTGAAATATTACCGATGTAGCATCTGTGTAAACAATCCTATCCTTGGCGTACACCAACAGTCAGTTAGTCAGATCGCTGATCAGCTCAATGTGGATTGACAGTCCTTGGGGTTACGTGAAGCAAAAGTTGAATCGTCAAAACGATGTCGTCTAAACGATTGTTATCATACGTGATGAGAGCGCAGATTAAGAGAGTAGATCTTGCAATCACCAACTTATTGGAATTAGACAACCAGTGAACAATGTCTTAAGTACAACATGACGATCCACATAGTTGTAGATGTTACTTAACTATCGCTTTTAGGATAGGATAAGAAGATACGAGTTGAATGTAAGCTTGCTTAATGCTTTATAACTTTCTCAAATGAATTCTTACATTCTCCGCAACAAACTTCATAGTCCTTGAGTCACGCACTCAATTGTACAACGTCCTTAATTCCCCAACTTCTACGCTCTTACAAACCAATCTCATGCCAAATATAGAACTATTGTCAGATTATACACAAAAAGAAGAAGAATTCCTCACATTCACTCTTTCAAGGATGATGACACACAAATCCTTCAAAAAAGAAAAGAAAAAAGAGAACATAAAGTCTGTTTACACATTCATTCATGCAAGCTATTGCTCTGCAAGCAGTCAGAACAACCCCACCGGGAGGATAAGATCAATTCAATTGGACCACATTTGCACATCAATGCTTAGTTTATGTACTATTTGTATAAAGCACTTCGTCAGGCACAGAGTCGTAGATACATAAACACCACCCAAAGGAGTTCAACACCATTTGCTTCAACTTGAAGGTGATTCCCTACGATTTCACATTAAAGTGGGATCCTTTCACTGGCCAATGGGTAAACTTCTTTTTAGATTTAAAGAGGAGAATGCAAGGACGGGATGATACTAAAGGCAGGTCATAGAACTTTTATACGCAACTCTGTAATTAGGGGAGTCCTTGCCACGCAGAAGATACGTTGAATACATGTGACCTAGTTGGCGAAATCACTGCGAAAAATTATATCTTACGGAGCTACTTTAGTTTGTGGGAGGTTCAACGTATTTTTGATAGTTGTTTGCAAAGTTTTTAGGGGAGATAGGAGATAAGTAGAAAAATAGCGTTTTTAGCGAAGGACACAAACTGCGATAAATGTTTGGTTTAATGGGTGGTTCTTAGTTCTTTGTCGAGAACTAATACACGTCTTTGTGAAGGGAGTAGATGAAGGGTCCTTTTTGATTGAGGGTGAATCATTTATCCTTGGTGTTATTAGTGGTGCTTATGGAGGGAGCAAATAGAAGGGGTGGAGTGCAGAGAGAATGATACATGACTGAGAGATAAAGTACACCATATACGTGCAAGGATATAGAAGAATGAAATATAATCCCTGAGCATAATGTCAGGCGATTAAATTAACAACAAATTACCTGGTTTGTAATGGAAGCAAGCTTTTAAAGCAGGAAGTATGGAGGCAACAGGAAAAGGAAATTTAGATCCATTAATCCTTTCTTCTGATGCTGTTCTATGAACGGACTTCCTCCTTTCCCTATAGTAAAACTAGGCTCACTACTCTAAACTCTAAGACTATACATAAAAGAAGTATGAACTGATGATTCCGCGATTCACTGTCATCCCAAATTCTACACTCTTACTTGTTGGAGAACCCATTCATCTACAAATGAGCCTCGTCTCTAGTTGTGGTCTGCGAAAGGACGAGTTCGTGTGCTCGGTGCGGAATTAACTGCCTCCTGCACACTCTTACAGCTGCGATATTTTCGGCAGATCTTGCCTTTTGTAGACGTATGAGTTTGTTCACTGAACTGTTCATACCAAATTTTACCACCACGTTGCGATTAATCCTCCCGGAATTGCGATTATGGCGACCGTAAAATGGGCGGAGTGCGCGTAATGCTGCTCGAAGAGAAGGGTCACTGTCATAAAATAAATTTTTCAACGTTATAGCTCTTATTTGGCAAAATAGGTTAAATAAATGACAGTCAATTTGACAGTTGTAGCTTTAACAATATGGCCGCAATCACCTGTCAAAGTTTAAAAATTCTTATTGGACAACCCTGTAGGCTTTCTTGTTTCCCTGTTTCAGAACGTCTCCACCAAGAATTCAGTGTCCTTTCTTCCAGGACATACTATATTTCAATTTATCTTACACGCCCACATCAGAAAACTTTCTTTTGAACAATTTGTTCAAACAAATACACGAAGAAACTCCGTTAAAGGACAGATAAAAGTGATTCAGAGTGGGAAAAAAAATCATCATCCCCGCAATTGCAATTGTAACTAATATATCCTTCAGACGAGTTACCATTTACCACACCATGACCGCCTACACCATCTATAAATGGATTGTTCTTCTTTTTTTTGTTTGGAATCAAAGTGGTATATCCTTTTTGGTTTTTTCATTAGCAAAAGGGTTAAGTGGGTACATGTGCTGGGGGTTTTGGTCCTATTTCGAATTCTTCGTATCCTTTTTGGTTTTTGTTTTGTTTTGGGATAAAAGGTATACTTCATGTGTTTTGGCTTATTTCACTTGGGGTTTCGCCTTTAATTAATTAATGACAGTAAGCTGTGTTGGATTCGGTTTTGGTGCACATGGCTGAGACAATTACAACGTGGTTTGGTCCTGAAGTTAATTACATTTCGAACGATAGTTAGAGATGCGAACTATTGGGAACCAGGATGAGAAGTTGACTTTTTGTGTGCATTTTATAGTATAGATGGTGTCTAATGTGGGAATTGGATTATTTAAAGCTGATAAGCAACACTCTAATCTGTGTAGTCATGGGAGTAGTGTTGCTGTTGGTATTTAGTACATTTAGTGTCATAAAACGCTCGTAAATGCCATAGAAGTGGAAGGAGATTAATAATGGATTATGGATTGTTAATTTTCTATAGATGGATGGGTGCTTTTTCTACGAGTTTTTGAAAGAACAGATGCTTGAGTCTAAGTTCTTTAATGACACCAACTTGTAGGCCTTTCGGAACGTGGAACATTAGTTACGAGGCCTTTAACGAGTTGAGAAATTCACGTGGAATATACTTTAAGAAGGCTGTGATCATAATGTTGCATATGAGACTGGATAAGCTCTTTAGTCTTCCAATCTTGTCGGGATGCTGCTTACAATTGCGTTAACAAAGCTTATTGGGATTGGCTCTGTGCTTTACTGAAAGTTTTCTAACTTGCGTTCAATCTAAGGATCTGGCACGATAGCTCTTCACCAGTTGGGCCTAAAACCCAACAAAGTGCTGGCCTATTGTGCCGCAGAAGTTTCCTAGGAAACCGTAGAATCCACAGAACAGTGGCATTTGTTGAGTTTATACTTACTCAGAGGTAAGCGAGGTCCTTAAACGCATCGAAGTTCATGCTGTCAATAGTGACATTGCGTCTATTTGGTTTTGTTCTAAGTTCTCTACTTACCAAATAGAGAATTGTTAAGAATTTGCTCTAGAATTTATCTTGAGCATTGGTTTTGCCTAAGGATTCTCAAGAATGCTCTGAAGGTCGTCAGGATTGAGATCTAGTATCTGTGGTAGTCCAAGGAAGAACGGTGTGCTGATGTTTGACACATTACTCAGGGTTGCCCATATTGAACAATTGCTGCAGGCAGTTCAGTTGCTCTCTAGCATTGACTTCTGTTCTTTTTGGCCATCATACAAGAGAGATGTGAGTGATTGTGCTAGACGTCTATCTTTGGTTTTAGAGCTCACAAAGTCCTAATTATTGGAACATGAACATTACCGTTGTTGGCTGTTGGTAGTATTCTTTAGGTTCCAATACCAGTTAAGTTGTCTTCTGCCATGCGTCATGTGTCTTCGAACTTCCCTACAACATTGATGACACCATCGTAAGCGTAGCCTTGTCCTTGCTTTTTAGGTCTAGCTTGGAGTTGTTGGACTCTTCTGTAGACGCTAATCGGGGATAAGTTCATTTTCCAGTTCAGGCTCGAATCGGATTCAATTTCTGTTCAAATCTCTTTAAAGTATTTATTATTTAATTTTTAAGATATTATTTTAGAAAAACATCAACTGATTGGTTCCACTGCATTCAACCCTTTAAAGTACACAGTTTACCTGCCTTCGTAAAAAGGTCATTGAACAAGTATTCCCTTTAGTTCCAAAAGCTTAGAAATTTCCCTTCAAATGAATTTTTTCCAAAGCTTCATACATTATGAGCTTTTCCGGCGAATTGAAATGCTTTCCCTTGGTGGATGGTTGAAATCTTGGATGAATTTACAGCAAAAGTTCAGAAGGGATATTTTCAGGACTTTCTGTGGCGAATACGTAACTTTTCTTTACTATGTAAACAATTCCCAGGTTTGTGTTGGTTATATCTTCGATAATATTGATACTAGTTCGTGTACAGTTAGCTTATTGCAATAAGGATAATGAACTTTCCATAGATGGCTTACATTTCAACATGGAGTCTGTCTGTCTGATAAATGTATGTGATGCTTAGAAAGTGACCACGATTAGCATAAGAAAGCTTCATAAATCAGTAAAAATTGTTTGGTGAAACTGTATCTAGAACAAACAGCTTTACTAGAGAATGGACTATGTTGTAGGGACAACCGCACAATGATGGAACTGGCTGTGGACTAGTCACACTTTCTGTAGTTTAGTAACAAGAAAAAATATCGGAGGAAAAACACAACCTTACTGGACCCCATTTTCAACTTTGAATTCATCAGGCAAACCATCTTCCTGACGTGACGATCGATACTATGTGCTCTGCTCATTGACAAAGAATGTGCTCGACTTGGAGCAGAAACTTATTCGTTCGACTAGACTATTTTTGCGAGGTTTTCTTAGCAGGACCTTTTTATTCCGTCTCTTTACTTAAGGCGCTTGACAACTATTCCTCCCTTTTTGTAGCCACCTAGCCACCCAATTTTTCGAATCTTATACTATAAGCAGTGTGTCGGACGATCGTTGCTTTCCCAAGATGCTACCATAGTTGTTCTGCTTCCAAGAATTAAACTACATACGCATAGAGCAGTTTACTGGTTTAGGCAATGCTGCCATTGCCAATAAAGATGCTTCAACTACATCTCATTGCCCACTCTAATTGTGATTCAATCCAGTGCAGTCACTGAATATCTTTGGAAACTTCTGCGCCAAATTTGGGTCAGGCAGGGCTCTCTCTGAAATGCTCCTCAAAGGTTGACCCCTTTCTTAGTACTAAACTGCTAATGAATACAAGATGTTATTACTCAAATGTGACATCTGCCAACTCACCCATCATCTCTATCTGTGTCTCAATAAAATTCCTAAAATATGAGTTGGCAGTTCTTGTATGTATTTGTCATCATCAAAATTTCAACTGCTCGATAGTCATCGATGTCACAATGTATTTACACATTTTCTGCTTTTAATTAGTACTTCCAAACTAATAGATAACGCATTAGTATCTATTGAATTGTGTACCACAAAACACAGGTTAAAGATACGCATAAACCTTAGCATCCGGCAGCAATAAGTAATCAGAGTAAAATCTATCGAATTGCATTTGCATCTAAACAAAAACAAAAATCTGTCTAAAAGTTGTTTCCATTCCGTACCCATGTCGATGCTGGAATTACACGCAACTGTATGACTCCGATGAGAGGTCTTACGGTCTGTTAGTGGACCTGTTCAGCGTATCGCCTCTTGTTTCCTGAATTTAATAAGTTTTCGTGAGATTTCCATGTGCACTGCAACAATTAACACGGGTGAACTATGAAATTTTAATTATTTTGTGCTCCATGTTCGTGTTCAGCTGAAAGTACACGACGACACAGTACACGACTATGTTGCGCCCGAGTATTGCCTGAGATGTGTGTGATGAAACTATGCAACAATTTGCACGTACATATATACGTTGGTCTATATGTTTTCGTTTTGTTTTGTGAAAATTAACAATTTCAAGTTCGTTGAATGATTTCATTCATTGTGGTGTTTAAACAACTTTAATTTAACTGTTAAGGATTGAATCAACAACAAGCATTATTGACATTATATACATACATATGTACATGGGACTAATATGGTGGTAGTGTTTTAATTATTTCATTTGGAATTTCGGGAGAAAAGTTTGCGTCATTGTTAAAGTTGAATTGGTTATGGGACATTTTAAACTGTCAACTAACATGGTTGTTAGGCTGACAAATTCAGACATAGACACGATATTGGATGAAGTGTCCTTTCTCTTTTAAGCGTCATCATTTCTCCAGAAAGTACATATATACATATATCCCTTTCGGGTGCCCTCAACACACCATAGTTCTTCCTTAGGGAAACTTTGACAACTAAAACCATATAACCCAAAGCTTGAGAAGCTAAAGAAATCCCTAGGTTGTTAAAGAAGGGTCTGTCCAAATATTTTGTCAGTCTCCTAGCAATACCCTTCTTAATCGCATAGTATGTGCACTACATCCATTGACACGTGCATGCCATTGTAGTAACTACAAACACACTTATGTCCTTGTCCGATAGTCCTAGTCCTCGGGCCTTCTTTCCGTAGATATCAGTGAATCCCTATCGTCATTTCAATGTCTGATCTACCCAGCTTTATGATCATGAATTCCTTGGGATTTAGCCCAATCCGTTAGACCTTCTCCTTTAATTTAGTGCTATGGACTTGGTCACATTTATGTGAATACTTTGCAGCCAGAAGTTATGTCCAACTTCCTTATCTAACTATTTTATTTTAAATATATCAAGCCTATCTCACATTAAGTCATGTTGCAGTTGAAGAAATTTGGAACTTTGGAGTCGTTTATTCTGTGAGTCAAGGACGCTGATCGCCTTCCAGACACCAATCTTTGCCCGGGTATGATAGCCAATAGTCATAGATGAGTTGTCATTTCCTATTCGAGGCATTGGGTGGTATGAAATATACTTTCGCTCAGAATCTTGACTTTTTATAGCTTTAGCTCGGCTTCTTATGCAAAAAGAAAGTACAACTCAGGGACTGAGTAATGTCTCAAAACAATAAGGTGAGGCTCATAAAAGTGGGACTTCCGTCTGAGCCAAGGTATTGCATTGGCATACAATATTTGAAACACACCCCACTTCAAGTGTCAAAAATTCCAAATAAATACTACTTTCTGAACAGAACCAACGCCACAGCAACACTGAACAGCTCAGCTCTCTGCTAGATCGAATATCACATTTGATTCAGCGCTAATGGCTTGCAAAAAATCCCCCGACTAGTGTTGGTTCGTGTTGCTCTTTTGATTGCGTTGCTCTCCTCCTCACATGTACATGCATTCCTCTTCTCTAGGCCCACAGCCCTCTCGAGCGTTGCCGCTGTCAAAAGTATGTACAAAAAAAAAAAAAACGACAATATTCGTCGTCGTCGTGCCCATGAAATTGTCTTCCCGGCTCGTCGAGCAGGTGGTTTGGTTTGTTGTTAATTTTTTTCTTTGCTTTTATATCAATATCTAGCTATAGTATGTCTGTATCTGTGTTTTAGTACTGACGGTCTTAGTACAAAGGCAGCAAACAAGCAGCACACAGTTCATAGCCGATTGTCAGTTCGAGTAGGTGGAGAGTGAAGCGCGTTGTGTCATTTTTTTCCGCGAGAGTTCACTCCACAATAACGCAACTTTTATCGTCGTGTCGTCGCATTTGATATATCGTCTCGTTTGTTCCGCGATTTGTCAGTGCGCTAGTGTGTGACTTTTTGTCAACAAAAAAATATCAAAAGTGTCCTTCCAAAGGAATAGAAATTGTTTTAAAATTTTGTGGAAAATCAAGTCACACGGATACAGAGTTTGGTTAGCAGAACAAAGGAAAAACTATCTCAAAGTTTTCTACACTCAAGAACCTGATTCCAAGGTACAAAATAGCTAATCTTCTCTTATCCCGCGAGTCATTTGACTTGGGGAAAAAGTATACATACATAGAGATGCTTTCTTTCATGAAATTTGTTTTTTTTTTTTTTAATTTTCGTCGACGTGTTTCGAGTTTGGTTGGCATATTTTCGGGGGAACGCGACGCGACGCTTCGAGAACACGATGTTGATGATAGTCTCACATTGAATCGAACAAAAGGGTAATAAAATCGATTCCAATTGCCATACACTAGTGTGAGATACAATATTTTAGAATAAGCTATGCGATAGTGTGATGTCTGTCAAAGTGTTGCGATTGTGACATGACAGCGACGACGACGCGCCACAAAAGATATATTAGCGGAGCATTAGCGGCATACTAACACAGTTCAGGCTTTCCGTTGGCTTTTCGTTTTTTTTTCGTTTTTGTGATAAAGAACCCATTTAGCGATAAGACAGTTTGAGGTTTTAATTGCCAAATGAATCAAGTTGAAGTTTTTTTTTTGTTCTTTTGTTTTGACATAAACATTTCATTCATATGCCATGTTTGTGTGCATGTAGTTGTCTTTCGTCTTTTAAGTTGCGCGATGCAAAGTCGAATGTGTAGATTGGATTTTTATGACTTGGAACGATAGGATAAATCAGATTTATGCGACTGAATGCGGCACATAGAACAAAGGTATGGCTAGTCTCGTGTTGACTAAGGTCAAGTGCGGACAGGAAGTTATTGCGCAGCAGTGAAGGTGTATGACTTTTCAAGCGGCAGTCCTTGAGGAAAGAAATTGCGATGCAAGTGGCTTGAAGTAGATACTTTCTTAAAAGTTCACTTATTGGAAAGGTAGCCTGGTGTGGGAGACTCTGAGTGGTAGCTCAACGTTTTGCAACTAACGATTGAGTGGAGATTAATTGTCAAGTGGTACCCAAGGTCGTTTTGCGTTCCACAGCAGTTGAATTTTTACGCAACTCAAATACAATATTACGAGGGCATACACTCAAGGGATCACTTAAAATTCAAAATCGTAATATAAACTCGTACGTAGTCTAATCTTACCTAGTGGATTTGTTAAACTAGAAACAATGTATTGCGCATTCAAACGGTGATTCTTACAGGTTTCTTGTGTGCTGCCAGTCGCCTTAAGTGAAATTTCACTATTTTCCCATTCTTTGTGGTGATATTCCTCATGGACTCCTCCGTTCCTTCTTAAGTGTTCTACAAACAATTCAATTCAACTGTTAGTTCAGTCAAATCAACCAATTTGACAGCTCTTAGTTTGACGTTTGACGTGTCGATTGAAGAAATTTGATTGGAAACTCTTTCAACTGAATTGAATCGTGTGTGGATGAGTATGTTAGGAGTAAATAGAAATAGCCTTTAATAAGGATGGAATAAAACCGAAAATACATAATCAATGGCTGAGCCTATATGTCCAACCAGCTCCTGAACCCATTTGGTTCCATAAGTATTGAAGGAGTATTCATGCTGATGGTTTTCTCTTTCTTCTCGTCCCTACAGCTTGTTCAGAAACGATTTCTGGTTATATTTAGCCTCTAGACATATCACAGTGTCTGGTGAGGACGCTGGACATTTTGAAAAGAATTGGTCTCTTGTAATTAAAGATCACGTTGGGTGATCGCTGATGCTATTTGTGTAAAAGAAGAATGAAAGTTGTCTCTAGAGATGCCTTACAAGATCCCAGAAGATGTTTTGGGATTTAATTGGAATCGGCTGAGACATTCTGCGGGTACAAGTGCTTACTATAGAAGCCTCTTGAGTCGGCAGTGGTACAATAGGAGTACATAGTATTTGTTCTCTGCTCCTTATTGCATGATCCACTCCCTTGCGGCTTAGGCAGTCTTAAGCATCTTCAGCGAATCAATACTCTGTGAAGCTTCGCAGAGGACCAGGTTTTATTCCATTGCAAGACTGTTTTCGTCACTAAAGCAGTCTCTAGTGACATGAGGCTGCCAGTGACTCATCTATCGCAGATATTCGACAAGAAGAACTGCCATCTATTCAGCTGTCGTTGTTGGAATACAGCTTCCAACATTTGCAATGTTCACAGCACTTACCATTTGTCCAATCAGGTCGTCAACCATTCCACAGTGGAGTCAGTGGTACTTCATTATTAAGATGGTTTGGGTATGGTAGGATTAAATGGGATATACAGTGGACGGGTGGTATATCCCCGATATTCAGTATAACCGAGAGCTTGTGCTTCTATTCTAAGGCCACCACTTAGACAGTTTCAGGGCCAACATTACTCAGCATATCATTGGAATATTCTGCAGAACGATTCGCCATCTAGTCAACCCCCACTGTCGCCATAAGATTGGATCGGCTACAGCTCAGAACCAGGCTTAGCCTTTTGCTCCCTTGGTCTTTTTCGTATAGCCCCAGAACCAAAGCTATTTTGTTGGCAAAAAGAGGTATCAGTTGTTTTCCGCGTCGCTGGCTGACCCCTTTAAGAAGAGTGTCATCATTACCACGAGGTTGGTTTTGCGGTGACAAATGTGGACATTGGTGCCTTTCGCTCCTCTTTTTCGCAGTTGAAACTTGTGTGACTTCAGGCCTTTGAGCTTAGTCTGCTACCAAATGCCGAAGTACATAGATCTTCCATTCCCCAATTTCCAATTGCGAGCCGCTCGCTTTGACTGATTCTGTATTTCCTTAGCCTGGAATTACCCCTTCTGCCGACCAGGAAAGACGGAAAAGTCAATTGCGTTATCACTCCACGAGGTCAGTGAGCTCATGGATAGTACTATAGTTCCGCAAAACTTGTCAGTATTTTGATGCTTTACATCTCAAAACTGATAACATCAACCGACCAAGGGCCTCCCGTTTTTCAAAATCTGTACGTCGCAGTTAGAACAGCCGTCAGTAGCCCCGCTGTATGTTTTTGATTTGTTCATTCCGCCATTGAAATGTAAACAGCGATGAAAACATTACCACATGTCTAAATATTCTTTTTTTTTATATTTTGCTTTTAGCGGTTCTTCTCTCTCCTCTCCTTCTACGTGTTTTCTGCTGTAAAATTAGCAAAAAATAATAAATAAACGGACACACGGATGATTAGCCGGAGCAGATGGATTGCGTTTCTATTGAAATTGCCATGAATTTGTGCAGTAAAATTTGGATTTCATTTGAATTTCGTTTTGAGTAGGTAATCATCTCATGAATCATGAATCACTTGCATTGCATTCTGTGTTTATGTCAGCGGAAAACAAAATTAAATGGAAAATCTATTAAATTTTTAGCAGGAATTTTCTCCAAATAAACACTCGGATGTTTGCTTGTTGTTTGTTGCTATCTCTTTGATAATAATGTTACCAGATTGCGATAAGAAATGTGATTCGAGTTTGAGATTACTCATGTGAAATGGCGCGCGATGACACAGTGGAACTGAGTAATATGCTAAATAGTTAGTAAGGGGCAAACTCTTGACACTATCATTCATTTGCTTGATTTTATCGAACAAGTTTCTTTGCACTCGGTTGAGAGATACACGATTTTGTGTTTTTTTCTGTGGCGAAAGATATGTAAACAAAAAAAAAAATTATTCAAGACGAGAAATGAGGCACTCTTGTGGAACTAATACAGTGGGATTGATGTGAAGTTGTGGGCTTTAGGTGATACCCTATGTTTTTCAGTGGAACTTATTTGTAAGTAGCTTTTGCTGATAATGAAGTCAGTAAGCGGACTATAATCTATCATTTAGAAGCATAAATAATGTTGGTTCTCGTCCAGTTTTAGTTACCACAAGAAGGGAGTGGGTGACTGACTGGAGCTTATCCAATAGATATCTTAAGTCAATTACGTATTGGAGGTTTCCTTTTCAAACCAAAGATAGTATATCGTATTCCAAATTAAAAGCGAAACTATAAAGAAACTATAAAAGCCGGAGTACAGGACACAAATCGTCCTTAGCTCACAATGACACTCAAGTTAGAGAAAGCTCTTAGTTCTTAGCTCTTAATTCTAAGTTCTTACCAGATGTTTTGAACTGACATGTTCTTACTTACTCACATGGCACCTGATCCTTGAAGAGTTTCTCACTTCCATCCTATGCACAATGCTTGTAGTTGTAAAGACCAAGTTTTGTGGCATTCACAACAGGGTGGTCGTTATACTGGAGATTAGCTCTTTACTCTCGCCTTGAACCTGGAGGCTATGTTTCGGGGATCATCTTGGCTGGCGCGTTACTTTCCATTCGCTCAATCTAGTCTACCAGTCTGTCTTACTTTTCTTGGTTCGCAGCTGTATCTTGTCCTGCATTCGCCCCCTTCGCATGCAGGATATAATATTTGCCCAAGTATCTACTTGCCTCAAACTTCGACGGTTACTTACTGATTACTTTAGAATATAACGGGTAATATGAGCGTTTTAAAGATCTCTAATTAGCTGGATTTTGAACCCAGCTACAGGCTAAGTACTCGAGTCCCCAGAAAGTTGTCATTTGTGGAATCTATATTTGCTTCTAGGCAAGTGAAACCCTTAACTACCTCAGAGTAGTAGCTATCAACAGTGACATACTTTGTTTGTTGACAACATGTACTTCATGAACTTCGTCTTGTCCTCATCCAATTCAAGATCAATTCATTTCGCTTGGTCTTCGCCGTGAACACCTCTATGACTGCTTGTCTACGTCACGTACCATAACTGTCCGTATGCACTATCTGCACCAACATGATACTGGAGAATTCACATGACAGCGCAGCTCCTTGCTGAAATCTAGTGAACGTTTAGAATATTTCAGAGGTTATGTTTCCAGGTTGCAAAGGGCAACAACTCTACCCGTACTTAACCGACGACTTAGTGCGCGTGTCCTACTGAACTGGACCTTCGTATTTAAGAAGCTCAACTGCAAATCTATCAGGGTCAGAGGATTTGTTGCTTCCCTGTTTTCTAATATCTGTACAGGAATTGGGTCCTTTACTAGCTGATGCTTAGCCGCAACCAATATTCCTTGCGCCTCGCTGAATAGGTCACTTCGAAGCTTCCTGATTTCTGGAAGTTTTTACACCCACGAGACTCTTCTTTGGCTGGAACCTTGCTTGATTGCATTTTTTACGCAGAATTCTCATCTCTTTTCTTGTTTTGGTTCTGTATTCTTCTGTCATACTCTTCCGTGGAACAGACTCATCGTCGCACCATGAACTCCTTTTTAAAGTCGTTATTGGCTGTTACCAACTCTAGATTAGGTAACTGCTGACTACTGTCGCAAAAAATGACAGGTCATCAGTCTGTCCATCTGAAAAATATAGAAAGACTGCCTGCCTGTACATCAACTATCAGAGAAGTAGCATGCTGCGCAGAGCATTGGAAATTTTATGAGATTGGGCTTCAGAATCAAATGCATTGAGTATACTACAAATTTCAAGTTAGAAGGGACAATATTAGACTCTTTAGGCAAATATGCATCTGTTTTCCAAGCGGAGAACTATCCTATCCCAGTGGTCACGGATTGTGTTTAGGAAATAAGTTGCAGGTTCTTCACATCTTCTTTTATGTTGATAGTCTTAACCATGTTTTACCCACTCGGGGTTTTTAAACCCAATAAATCTTTAAATTCTCTCCCATGACAGAACTCTCTAGGTTTCCACTGGATTCCAGGTCATTAATCCTCTGATCCTTTGATGACATGCTCTCCTGCATTATGCTTATCCTGCTGATTGCTTCTGTTTCGAAGAACTGTCGGCAGACTTGGGATTTTGTGAGCCTGTCTGGCCGACAGATGCACTCTGGATATTCTAATGGATATCTCTGGCAGATGTTATGCTTAAACAGGGTGTCTTTAAAGACTTGGCTGGTGATGCAGATGTCTACAAACACCTCTCCTTTGTCATTCCGAGTTCCAATGCCATGAACATCCCTCACGTGCTTAAGCAATGAATTCTCTCACCACCTTTGCGATGGCATCATTACGCGTTTGATTGTAGAGGACTTAATACTCTCCTAATCGTCCTCTGTCGCTACTTTAGTCAGATCTTAATACTGAGTGATGAGAAATTTTCTTCCTCTACTGGTTTAGCCTTGCTGCTGGAGTAGAGTTTGGTAAATGATATTCGCATCTCATCTCACTCATTTACTAGACTTTAGTTTTCACTGCCTAAACTCAAACTATAGTCGGTGAAATCTAGAGCTCTGTGAAGTAGCAGAGTAATGAGTCAAAGAAGGGACAGCAACTAAATGATGTACATATGTGTTCAATAGCCAAAGTTCGCCAGCCAAAACCATGTATCACTTCACTTGTGAATCACCTTTATTGTCTTCATTCGGCTGTTACCTTTTATTTGAAACGTCTGAGTCTCCTTTCGAAGTGTACACAGAAAAGGTAGTTATTGTTGCCAATATCCTTTAGAATGATACATTTATCGAAGTTTAAGTAAATTTACCTTGTCTGCCATTAAGAGCAAATACAGATAACTTTCTGCTTACAATACCCATTTAGGATAGTCAACATATCATCGTCTCTCCCAACTTATTGACTGTTTTCATGTTGCATTCAGAACATCCGTCTGCTCTATGTCTGCTAATGGCCCAAAAAAAAGAAAACAGCAACACGCGTTTGTGTAGACTCAAAGTTCGTTGGCCATTATGATTATCACAGTCGTAAACAGATGAATCATTCCCTGCAGTCGTGTTCTCAACATTTTATTCAAATAACAAAAACAAAACCAAAAAAAAGTGTCACCTCTACACATCGGAAGCAGTCCAACCCAATCCATTCCTTATCTAACAAATGACGTAAATTTAGAAAATTAAAATTTAATTTCAACAAAAAAAAAACGGGGCAATAAAACCTCACTTGACCCAGATTTTATTTTACACCTCAGGTAATTGTATCTAATAAAATGTTTCACCTAAAAAAACCTAAATTGCGTCATTCGTTCTACACTATTCTTTATCGTCGTTTTGATAAAAAAAAAAAATGAGCTTAATGTCCCACCCAAACCACAATGTCCTTGGTAAACAAACAAACCACATGGCCTGTAACAAGTGCGAGGTACATTCGAACGCCACTATATTATGGATATCAACAACTGACACTGTTACATGAACATCTTGAACATTGGGTTACTTAAAATTTTATGGATTTATTTACTAATAGTAACTCAAGCATTGGATACGTGAGTGGGTTGTTTAATTCTCGGGAATTCTCATCGAAATGGAGCAATTACTACGAGCTTTGTGGAACAGTGTGGTGGAAAAGTTTTACACCATTTTGTTGAGTGTTCTGGTAATCCAAAAGAGGATAGAAATTTTACTTAGCATACTTTATGACCTTGATCGGTGGGTTCTACCGAGTTTTCATCGGCTTCACCTCTTACAAATTCCCAACAGTGTTACTATTGCGAACCTGCCTGGCTTAAGATGGACATGTGGTTGGCAATAAGAATGCCCAGGTTAAGCAGTGTGAGGTCCTACAGTGCGTCAAGAACTAAAGGATCATCTCTTACATGTAGTAGTCAAAGTCACTAGCTCACTGACTGCTACCATTCAAGAAAGAAAGGATCGATCGTCGGTTGATCGCAGCGAAAGTACAGGCCCTGCTTGTTGATAATAAGAAAAAAGGGATCGTTGAAAAAAAAAAAAAACAATTGGAGTCCGAATTGCAGGGATTTTAGGGAGAGCATGAAAATAAGGGCGTGACTTGACAAGTACAATTATACATCAACGTGCTGTCTATTGAAGCAAAAGACACAGCAGGCAGATGTGACAGTAGAAGCGTTTATAGAGTCTAAAAAGAGCTGAGAGATGGCAGTAATCCTGCCCAAAACAATGAAAGACTTAGGCAGTTCGGATGAGGACCAGCTCGTGAGATGGAAAACATGTTTCGCTATTCTTTTGAACTGGCTGCTTTACTTGCAATATGCACCTAATCTTGACTTTGATGTCCGAGCAAAGAAATGCTCAAAGTCTCACTAAGAATTTCGTTGCGAAATGGCATACGTGCAGAGCTTTTCTGAAATGCGACGACTACATCAGCCGAGTTATTGCTCCTACTTGTTGCTAAGGCATAGATGGCCGAGGTTATTCCATATATGAGAGTAGGCAGGGAATGATCAACAGGCTTCATCAAAAAATGGCGAGGAGAGGTTTTGAGACATGCTACCTGCTGTGGATAAGGTGATAGTCAGAATTATCCTAACGCGATTCAAAAACCACCTTTAAGGAACAGTGCTTCCTTCTCCACTATTCTGCGCCACGTACTCCTAGGACTGCCGCGTATCTAGTCAGTCGATACTAAACGATTAGGTTTCCGCACTGGATTCTCCTATGAAAGTGCCATGAACACCTCGTGGATCATCACCGAGCTGTGCGTTGAGTATCGATTACGACTTAACCTGCTCTCCTTCGGTGGATTTTGAAAAGGCGTTCAATAGTATCAATCGGATCGGATGTGCCTTGCGCAGAAGGGGCATAAGATTGGATTGGTGATGACGCACTGAGGCCTATTTTAGATATGCTAGAGACGTAGCCGATGTAAACCTCGGTTAAAATAGTTCTTTCAGCCCGATTATTTTAATGAACGGGAGTATCTTTATTGGATGCAGGCATGATAGAGCATTTTCTGACAAGACGTAGGCACCCAGGCAGGTTCTGCTTTTGTAAATTATTACTTTACCTTAATCAAAGAGGTAGATTGGTGTTTCTTCCTGGCCCCTGATATATCTGCAGCGCCTATCCTGCATTTTCTGAAGTAAATTCTGACGAATATGTCACACGTGTAAGTCTAGCATTCTTACTTAAGTTTATAGATTCTCAAATGGTTAGCTTAGGTTAGGTTAGAGTGGCTGATTGCAGCGAGTGCCACAAAAGCCCTGTTGTGATACCATTTGAAGCAATTATTATTATCTACTCGTTAAAATAGTTGGAGCTTCCTATGAAGCTATGGAGGCAGTTGATGTCTATGCCAGCGAGTTCGATGTAATCATCGAAGAAGTTTTGACCTCCTCTTCCTCCTCCATGAAGTTCCAACGGAAATCGTTTGCAGAGGGGCTTAATCTAATGAAGTGCTTTCCAATGATGTAGTGCCCTCCTAGTCAGTCCTAGGAGAATGAGGGTCCTTAGGTTTTTATTGAATAAGAGTTTGCTAGGATGTAGTCAGAATCTGTTCGGATGCATTGCATTGAAAATGGATGACCTGTTTGAAGACTAGTCCCCAGAGGGCATGAATTTATGCGAATGACTGTCTTTGCTACCACTTGCTTGCAGTAGACATCTAGCAGTAGCAAGTGGAGAATAATGTCCATCGCCGGTTTAGGACTGACTCTCAGAATTTCGTTGATAGTAGTAGGTAACTTTGTCCAGACGTAGGTATTGCCCTGACTACAGATATATAAGACCAATCAGCAATGTGAGTCTGAAGTCCACATTTGCTATCAAAAGTTTTGACAGGATGATTTGCCATATATCCTTTTTTTGATAAACAAATCGTAGCTCGATATTTCATAACAAATTGACGAATTCTTTTCACCCCCACTGTTCCTTGTCGTTTACATACAATTTTTGCATTTTTCTTATCGGTACTTTACTCCTATGTAGAGCAGTATACAGTTAGATGTAACATTTTATCGCCATTTGATTTGGGGTTCTAATGATCCATCATTTTGTCACATTTGTGAAATTTACCCTCCCACACAATTTGCTTATCAAAATACCCAACCCCAACGACGCCACCACTTTGAAATTGAAAGTAGGTAAGTACACACTCAATACCGTTAGCGAGGGTGCATTTTGTTTACAAACATTTTCCACTAATGACTGTAGATTTTGATAAAACCAACTAAAGGGTTCCATAATGAGACAGAGATAACTTTTAATTACAAAAATGACGCCATACAAAATGTATGCTGCTTGTTGTCGAAATTAAAAAGCAAAAATGCAAATTTTGGAGGAACGATTATGCTTAAGGCCGCGAGATTTGCGCAGGCATACAATTGGCCGATAAGAGCCGATATTTTATGAATATAATAGGTGCCCTAGAGTTTTAAAACCAATGACAGTCGGTGGACACCTTCTTTGCATTTCGAATTTTTTGAAATAAATCGGTATAGGTACCGATGCCGGTCAGCTACGCAATAAATAAATCGTAAAGTGCAGTTTGGCCTCTTCCGTGGAATGAATTCGGAATAAGTGTTGTGCTGGGGCCTGTCTGCCTGCCTGCCTGCTCACACACACAAAAGGTGTTTCAAGAAGTGATTTATTATCAAGAATTTTGTTGACTATTTATTTTATTTAGTTTTTTTGTGCTTTTGTGACAATCAATCAGTATTTAAGTGCTGTCGATCGATTTGAGTGGGAAAATATTCACTCTGGATGAATAAATTGTTTGGTGAAGTTGCAGTTCTTAAATTTTTTTTTGTGATTCTTTCTTAAAACAAATTTGAGTGCTAAGTGTTTAAAAGGAGTTGATATTAAGTTTAAAAATTACAGTTGTTGGCATAAATTTATGCACTCAAACTGAAATAAAGGCTGGTTCATTTTAAGGTACTTTTTTCAAAAGCAAAAAAAGAAAAATAATTAAAATTTTCTTGGGTTATTCTTGCTATCAAATAATAGAACAATTATTGGCATTTAATTTTTAGGTATTATTGTTTTTTAAATGTTGACTATGAAGGGACATTCTCAGTTCACCAACCTCCGAATCAGCAAACCGCACACAAACTGATTTTAGTACACTTAAAGGCAAGCAATTGACAATTTTACTATTCCCAAAGAAGAGACCCTAATTTATCTATTGATTTATGTATGTAAAAAAAGTTAAATTCTATAAAGTTTTGCTGAAGAAATGAACAATTTACTGATTTGCCCGCGAATAAGCTAATTCTTCTTGCGAACTGTCACATTCTATTTACAATCCATAGATGTGGAACGCAATCGACAATTCTTTTTTTCCTTTGCTGAGTGACAAATAAAATTTAATTGATTCCAGCGACCAGATGGAAAAGTTGCTGTGGATGAAACGTCAAAATTTGCGAATATTCGATCGTTCGTATTCGAAGTAAACTGAGCTGTAAATGGACCATAATTGTGGGCCGAGTATTTCGAGTTGTATTTGGCAAATAATCGAGTAATATTCGCTTCCAGTTCCTCAATCGTACCCGGCTTATCCATGTAGACTTTGGACTTCACATAACCCCAAGGGAAAAAACTTAGAGGTCTGATATCACACGATCTAGGCGCCAGTTCAACCATTAGAAGGCCGAAATTAACACCGAATCGTTCTCGCAATAAAGCCTGTGGCGGACTAATCATAGGCACAAACCTTTTGCCACCAGCAGCGCCGATGTAACTTCTTACCTGAACTTGAGCAGTAGTACCAACATAGAAAAAAAAGAAATACTTTTCTTTATCTGTCATCTTTTCTACTTTTCGTCTTTCTTTTGTTGTGTGTGTTCTCAGCTTTCTCACAAGACAGACGTTTCGGCTAGCCACGCATTTTTTGTTTCGTGGGTACTAAGCATTGCTCCCATAAGCCATCGACAAGAAGCGCCATCTTATTGGTGACAAATGTCATGGAGATCCGATAAGGGGCGCCATTGACAGTAACGTTCTCGCCGGCCTAGTTCTTGAAGAATTATGGACCGATGATTGCGCTAGCTATGGTTTCGTCTGTTCATAATGGCAGCTCTTCAATATCTTCTAGTTGCTCTTCAGCTCAAGTATAGCAATTTTGCTTAGTGACGTATTTATTAACCCAGAAATTTGTCTGATTGCTGAATAAAATGTTTGCTCAAAATGCACGAAACACATTCTCTCTAGAATGCTGATTTGAATACAGCCGGATGATTTAGACGCTGTGCCAAACTTAAGGCCCCGAGCCATAGAATCCGTCGATTTCAATCCGTTTTACGTTGACGTTGAAGTTGACGTATTGCCGGATAGAACAGTCCCATAGAATCCGTCACAACCGTCAGCTGATTGTCAAAGGCGATGACAGTTTCTTTAATTCTCTCTCTGCTTCCACCAATGAAAATGCGTACTCTCAATTTTCTTATGCGTGAACTTCAATATGTGAATGTGTGAACTTAAATACGTGAATGTGTGTACTGACAACGGATCGACGGATTGAAAAAGTAGAAAGTAAACCTACTTTGTCCGTCGAAGTTCATCCATCCGTTGGTTATGGGCCGCCTCCCATAAGGTTGTGTGTATTTTATCGAGCTGTCAGTTAACGTCGACGGAACAGCGGATCGACGGATTCTATGGGTTAAACTTAAATCAAATGTCAACAAATATTGAATAAAATCAGTATGACAGGTTGACATGACTCAATTGTCGTCTGTCAAAACATCCATAAAAAAAAGGTACCTCTAAATGAACCTTTGAAATAAATTGAAAGAAATTGAATCAATTTTACAAATCAGCTTGGATCTCAGTTTCTAAATGAAAGATCGCAACAAAATCGAAACAAAGTTTTAAGTAAAGTCTTAGGAAGTGCAACTCTAAGGAGTCAGTTACATTTGGTCCAGTGGTCTTCCCGGAAACATACAGACCCTGATCCTTTGCGTCATCACTACCGCATTCAAGTTTATTTTTATCCTCATCTAAAAATATGATGGCAATTTAAAAAAAAAAACATCGATTCTTTATTATTAAATTACGTAAACGATTCCACAAATATCAACAAAATCCACTTGGAAACATATACCTTTCGGTATCAGTGGACGCATTTACTGTCAGATATTGACCACCCATTACGTCATTCAATTTTTGCATGACACACAACAGAAATGCTAATTTAACATGAATATGCAAATTCTTTGTGTGAAACAAGCCCCATTGGAATGAGTTTGCGGAAATTAAATATGCAAGAGGACCCTCCGCAAAATGAAGCAACTCTAGGTGCTTTCACATTAAACATCCTGTGATCCCTAGCATTTGTAAACGATTTGCATAACACATTCCAGCAACAAACGTTGCCTCTCATGTTTGTTTTGGAGTTTCCATTCAAATTCGAAAATGAGAGGGGAAAATTCAATCGTTTAAATTTACAAATCCATCCGATATGAGGAGGTTTTATTGATTTCAATTTAGAAGGAGTAGCTAGGTTTCAGTTGCATGTTCCGCGTTTAATGAAGTACGCGTCCCCGTTAAACTGGATTAAAGACATTCGTGGCGGTGCATTCGTGCGTACTATGCACATTTTAGTTGGCAATTCGAATAAAAGATTGAATTTCGTTCGATAACCTCAATTTTACAGCGAACAACTGAATCCAACGACGAGTGCAGAGTTTGTGATGCAATATAGCGGTCGATAATGGTGGTGGTGGTGCAAGGCACCTAGCTCACTTCCTTGCACCGAGTAGATAGGTTGTAGACTCTTAATGGTGGCTTTATAATTCGATTTACAGTGATTGTAATTCAATTCTTTTTATTTTGCTGAGTCTCTTCTTGCAGCCAGAAAACAAGATGAAATTCGATATGAATGAGTGCACTGCGCTGGTGAGGGTAGTACTATTGTGCAATATTGATGGGCAAAATAACTTGCACTGTGACTGCGAATCGAAGCATGAAATTCGATTAACCAATGAGGTGAACAAATTGCTTCTTTATGAAGTCTAGTCAATTTGCTAATCAATGGGATGTAAGGTCTCTGAAACAGACCATTTCCTTAGTCAGATCGAAGCTACTAGCAACTCTGATAGTAAGTGCCCAACCCATAGAATCCGTCGATCCGTTGCTCCACCATTTTTAACTGACAGCTTGATAGAATACAGACATTCTTATGGGAGACCAACCAGCGAGTGGATCAATTTTGACGGCTAAAGTAGGTTTACTTTCTACTTTTTCTACTTACACATTCATAGATTAAAGCTCTCACATTCATATTGAAGTTCATTTATAAGGAAAATGAGAGTACGCAATTTCATTGGTAGAAGCACAGAGAGAGAATGTAGAGCAACTGTCATCGCCTTTGACAACCAGCTGATTGATGTGACGGATTCTACAGGACTGTTCGGCAATACGTCAACTTGAATGTTAACGTTCAACGAAACGACTGAGCAAAGGATCGATGGATTTTATGGGCTTGGCCTATAAGCCTTTTAGGAATTTCTTTAGAATTTCAGACAGATTTCTTTAGAAATGGCAAGCCTCCTACCTGTGGCACAAAAAAGGCTAAGTGAAGGTGTGCTTGAGCCATAATATAGAGTTGACTGCTCCAAACGCCTACCAATAGAGTGGTTAGAGACGAATAATTAGTCGACGATCCTTGACTATCGACCAGATTTTGAAAGGCTAGGATCTTCCTCGATTCACGTGGCTCCTCCTCGACTGCAGGAAACGTTCACGTGCTTTATTCGTAGGATAGACATCGCGGAACTGAGCGAAACTATTTCTTGAATCGAAGGTTCACGAGAAGGAGCTTATGACATCGTAAATCGAGATGCCATTAGGTACAAGGATGAAAAGTGCCATGGATTGTGTCAAAGGATTGTGAAATCTTACGTGGAGTACATCAAGGCTGTATACTGTAACCACTATTGTTGCTGGTGGCTAATCTGGGATGTACTCTCTGCAGCATTGACGCAAAGCTATTGACTGTGCAAAGCTGTGAATACAAGCTGACAACGCGATGGTCTATGTTGACAACGTGGTCATCCTAGCTAGGGAACATTTCTTACAGCCCAAACCGAAGGCTTCTCCTCCTATGGCCAGTGAACAGGTATCTCCATGGAAGGCTTCCACTATATCGACATACATGAATCGATGACATGATCTTGATACCAGCATTTGAAAGGAAGTTGGTTATACGAATTCCTTACTGGAGTAACTAAACAAAGTGATGAACTTGCATTTCAAGCTGGTTCCTTGAAAGGATTTCGCAGTCCATTGTGAAGTCCAAAGAATAAGCTATTCCTTTCAACAATTCTGTTGCAAAATTACGACCATCAAGTAGGTTGCAAGAAATCATTGCTTAAATGATTACTATTCGTATGTATCCCCAGGCAACTATTTCGGATCTGAATTCTACTCCGCCCTCAAGAAACATGCACTACATAGGTCCATTGTGCTGATGGCGGCAGACAGTCTGTGAGTTCTTCTTCTGGCATTACATGGTCCTCTTTCCGTAGAGAGTGGATTCTCGACCATACTTGACCAACCTTGACTCCATCAAGTTACCTATGCATGTGAGATAATGTTTCTTTCATGCTCGCATTCAAGGTTAACTGCCTTTTCCATGACAGACGCATCTCGTGCCCACCAGAAAGAAACCCCACGACTAGTACATAAATGAACTCAGAATAGATTGCAGGATGATGCACCCAAAAACCAAAAAAAAAAGCAATCTACTGTGACGTATTTCCACACAAAAATACTCTCACTGAACCCTGTTTGGTGAGCTTGTTTTGTGTTTTTTTAGCTAATGTATCCAAAAGTCCAAACGAAAGACGTCACTCAATCAAAATGTCATTGGATGACTATCAATTCAGACCAAATGAACGAAAGCAGAAAATACAAAAAAAAGGTTAAACTCTTAAAATGAGATTAACTTGCATCCATCTAGCAAAGCAATTTATATTTATCCAGTTCTTTTATTTCGATTCTTTTTTTCTTTCTATAAATAAACTCCTCTTCTAAATGCAGAAGGAGCTTCGAGGAGTTGAATATCCTTTGTGTCGTATCTGTATCGGTTATCACTCTCTTGTAAGACACTCAATTCTCGTTTCTCGATTCAGTCGAGAAGAAAATTAGTTACTTTCGAACATATCGATGCCAGATACTGCCATATGGGTTTGGTAATCAATTTTGAAATGTATCTATCACTATCAGAGGACTTGATACTAAATTCCTTTAGCTGATGGATTGTTTATTTAATTTTACTTAAATATATTTAATTACTCGAAAGGCTTTCAATTTGTTTCTATTTTCATTATTTTCTCCTGCCACATCAATTTGCGTTCAATAATTATATAAATGTTCGGATAGCATGCAAAACTACGACGGAATTTGACACGCGGAACCTGATGTTCTTGAAATTTCGCAAATCAATAGAGTTTTGTGCGTGAAAATACAATTTAGGCGTTTTGTGATGTGCGTGTTTCGGATTGTTTTTGGCAATTTCCATTAATTAAATTAATTTGTATTTGCATCTGAATGATTATTGTTGTGTGTTTTTGGCAATTTAGAGAACAATTATCGACGAGGAAAGTAATTGGTCTATTTGCATTTTAAATTTGTACAATTTGTTACGAATGAAAACATATATTAGGAATTATCGATCGCCATTTCAACTGAGGAGAAAGAACTGCTGAAAGGTGTTCAAGTTCCAACCATGTCCAGTCAAGTTTCACAGTTGACTTGAATAATGGAAGAGCGCTCAAAAATGCTGTGAATCATAACCGAATGTAAACGTCGCATACAAGTCCCTATCAGTAAATTAGACACGACTCAGAGAAAGTGCATATCAGAACCAGATAGCAATACATACACTATTTTCCTCTTTCTTTTTTGGGCGGTATAGTAGTGATTTTGACACTAATGTTTCCCTTGAGCTCGTGTGAATGCTTCGTTCCTCCAACTCCATTTAACGGCTCCACAGAGTGTGACTTTGACCTCGTCCGTTATCAAAATTTGTTTCCAAAAATCAGGTTCAGTATCAAGTATTGGAGTGACAATTTGGCCGTATTCTAAGCAACAACGTGGACAATCTGTTGTCGATATTCTTTGAGTCAATCGCACTTTATACGAAAATAAGTCGTGACGATTCGTGACGTGACGATACGCTTGGCAACACTCTCTCTTGATAGAATTCATTAAGTTCAGTTGAAGTCTCTAAAGTCAGTGAAGTCATTTCAAATCATTGACGTTTATGAAGTCAGTGATGTCATCTGAAGTTTAAAGTAATCTTAAGTCATTGATGTTGTGCATTCGTTAAGACTTGAATGATTTCAAATGATTTTACTGACTTCAAAGAGTTCAAGTGATTTCAATAAATGCTAATGACTTCAATAGAATTCAAGTGAATTTTAGTGTTATACCGATAAAATTGTATTGAATTGACGTTTCAAAAAAACATGTCTTCTCCAGTCAATCGGCTGGTAAATGTCAAAGTCATTCAATGTTCTTGTGTAGGCCATAGACAAACTAAATTTAACAGTCAACTTCGGGTCGATTTTCTACAAATAGTTTGTTGAAAAGGAGTGAAAGAGATAACCCGACAAATTTAGGTAGTCTATGGTGTAGGCGTGTTTTGAAATTTTGCCTGATTGCTGGGAAAAGGTATTCCTTTGAGTTTTTTTTTATTGAAATAATACGATTTATAGAAAGGAAAGCGGTTATAAGTCCAAGCTTTTTTCCTCTCCTACTACCTGTCAAAGCGGGGACCCTTTATCACTAGTCAGAGAGCGGATGAAGCCTGAAGCCTCGCAGCAATACGAAGTAAGGATGTACAGCTTTCTCGCTTCTTTGTTGTGGTACTCCACTTTTCTGCCAGATAAGGTTCTTAGAAAAGAGAGCTGAATTAAAAAAACATATAAATTAAATATTGTTCCTACGAAGTGATATTTTTGCAACAAAAACGCCGAAAAACTGTTTTTTTAAAGAAAATCACCCCTAAAAAGTAGGCGTGGTCATATACAATGTATGGAAGATTTTTAGAGTAAGGAAATCTCTACATATTTGCTTAAGTAAGTTTTTCCGAGTTTCATACAAAAATACTGAAGAAAATTAATTTTTCGAAAAGTGGGCGTGTCAGTGGGCGGATTTTAAAAATGTTTACACTTGTTCTGTCCCGATGTCCAAAGACCTCGCATACAAAGTTTCATTGACCTAGCTTAAAATTTAAGGCCCAAAAACTGGTGACAGACAGACGGACAGACAGACGGACAGACGGACGGACATAGCTCAATCGACTCGGCTAGTGATGCTGATCATTTATATATATACTTTATGGCGTCTATCTGCAATATTTCTCTATGTTACAAACTATGTATCAAACTTAATATACCCTTAGGATAGGGTATAAAAAGAAAATGACAGATTAAGAAAGTGCAGTGCAGCCATCTTGTGGTGAGGTTCAAATTGCAGTTCAGGGGTGTTATCTGCTAGTGCGTTAGATGCACTTGTCCAGGGATGATACTGATCTTAGGTTATTTTTAATGCTAGTTCCAGCTTATTGTTGCGACATTAAAAACCACTTAGTGTGCCTGATTTTTACGCAAAAATTACAACTTTTCCCATTCACTTAATTCGAATAATTGCCTGCTAACCACCTGCTCTAAAACTTATTTCTGATTGTTGAATCCATAAAACTATTCTTTCGATTAACAAATAAATATAAAATCAACCTTGATCGTTGGCCAATAAATGAATCAATGAACCCTAAATCAATTTTATTGTCTGATGATCACAATTTGGGCATTTTATCGCTCTAATTTATCTCGCACATTCAACTCAAAACGAAAAGGAAAGCCCACTTACTCTTAAAAATGGGAAACTTACCTGTAAAAAAAAATGTCATGTTTTATAGCAAAAAAAAACCAAAACTGGTTGACATACTACGAGTAGACTACTGACCCCCTCTGTTGGATATAAATTTATTCATCCCATTCAAAGAGCAAAAACAAAAGTTGTAATTAGGAAAATATTTTTGCAACATTAAACAAAAACCGCGACGAACATTGCAAACATTCCGGATTAATTAGTGACAATGTGCTATCGAGCAATAAATTCATCTAACTTAATGCTTAATAATGTGGATAATAAATCTGTTATAAGCGCTCAATTAACATGTTCAATTTAGAAGCAATGGATTTAAATTGCCTCAAGTCACGATGGCACACCACCACCGAGAGCGGTGGCTATTTTGTTGTCGCCCATTACACCAGACAGAGCCCTCGGGCAATTTTGTTATTATAGTGCCGCTCCTAGGTTGTTTTTTTTATTTTTTCTTAATTTTAAAAAAAAAATAAATGCATAATATATTTATTTTTTATGCGCCTTTCGGTTGAGGTAGTAAGAATCAATTAATTTAATCGAAGTGCGCAAAAATTATAGGCGCTTTCGTTAATTATCTTTTATTAGTTGATTGAGTGATTGATCGTGGCTTAGAAAAAGACTACATAGCTAGTCGAAGATTGATATGGGAAAGGGGTTATTCGGACATTTGCTGTAAAGTGCATATGAGGTCACAAAAAAATCTGTGGAACGTGTTGCTTTATCGCGTTTTTGTCATAGTTTAAGTAGGCTGTTGCATTTGGTGGGAGAGATTGTGGGTGTATCACTTTAGATCACTTATCACTTAAAAGTCTTACCTCCTCATGAAATCAAAGGATAACCTCTTGATAGTCTCTGCAGTCCAGTTTGATGATTCTGCGCTTCCAGTTGAGTATTTCAGCCCAACAAGATAGCAGTCGTACCAATATTCCTCCGAATGTAGTCGAAAGCACCATTGCCCTTAGCCTTCTTCATCCTGTTGGCAGGTACATTGTCCACTGGACTTGTCGTTATCCCACGTAGCCCTACTGAACTGAACCTTTATGTTTATGTTGCGCTTGGGTTCTGAGCTTACCTGTTATTGCGACTGCGGTCTGAATGTTGCTCTGGATTGCAATTGTACTGGTACTCATCTTATCTGCTTCTATTCCATGTATTTTTGTGCGTAATGCAGCTGATTTGGCAGCACTTTACTCAGGCATTCGTCATTCGTTTCTTTCTCATTCGCTACCTTCTGTGTGACTGTCCAATACTAGGAAGATTGGCCCTACACTTAAATCATCTAAGATGTCATCAGAGTGTGCATTAAGGGATTCTAAGGCGAGCCTCAGAATATCCCATTATCTTCAAACACTTAGGGTGAAACTGCAAGCTTGACAGGCATGTATGTGCAATATTTTGGTACAATTTTTCTAGGACACCATTCTTGTAAACACACTACAACTACAAAGAGATGTTTACTTTGACAAATAGCTCTCAAAACTGACGTTTGCACTGACACGAACTTGAACACTGAGTATCTAAATTTATCCTACAAATTTTAAATTTTTGACTTTTTGTTTCTTTCAGGTTTTTGACTTATCTTCACGCTGGCTTCATCAAACAACCCAGCACCGCCCGTACTGTGGCGTGCGCGTAGAAAAGTCGGTAAGTTACAAAAAAAATCCATCAGTTTTATTCCCAGATTTAAGCTATCACTGAAACAGTGATCCAAAAAACTTTTACCAGCTCTAGGTTCAGAAAACACTCCGAGGCAAAAATTGTTTCACCTCTAATCCTTGCGGCAAAGTCCCATAAATCATTCGAAAGAGCTCCTCGCTGTTTACCTTGACCACTTTTTTTCGGTGGATAATAAATTAAATTGAACATCAAAACTTTTTTTAACAAAATTTCTCACATATGTAGTTATGTATCTGTTTTGTTTGAATGTATTTTGGATTACAAAAAGGATACTCACAGGGACTATAAAATATCCCATCGATTAGCCTTGAAACTTGAAATACTCGTATATTCAACAACAACACTTTGCATTGGAAAAGCTAATATTTATCTCCCAAGGACATGTCATCAAACCATTCTACACATATCCATTGCTCCCCAGGGCACATTGTGTAGGTGGGAGCTCTATACATAGAGATCAAACCCCAGGGCAAGGACATTCAGATTGTATTTAAAGTCGAAATCAATGAGATTTTCAAAGAAGCAAAAAGGTCGATGGGATGCAACTATAGTGACATCCTTAAAGAGGATGGTTCAGCCAGGAAGTGTGTAGAATCCTCGTTTAGTTTGTCATTTGTCATTTGTCAGGAGCTTGTGCAGTTTTTTTTTTTCAATTAATCAAATCTTGTGCGAGTGTCATTCGAATAAGGAATCACTAGGAAAGGACATCACTAGTCTTGAATTCATTCAAAAGGTCATTGTCTTTATGTGTAGATTTTTCTATCCCAAAATTTATTTCCTTTCTCGCTCTCAAAGGACCTGTTCATCCTGAAATTATGTACCAAAGAGACAGATGGCAGCAGGCGTGTTGACTGTTGATTTAATCGTCTGCAAAAGTTTTTCTCTTTCTCTGCCCCACCTCTTTTGGGGGTTCAGACGAGAAAGGAAAACTTTTTTCCTCGTTGTGACACTAATTGCAGATAATGACAAGTTGGTGGCGTTCTGACGAGTGGTTAATGAAAATTAAAATAATTAGAATGTGTTTTCGTTTTCGTTTTCTGCTGCTGAGCAACAGGGGAATTTGTTTATAATGGATGGAGTGCTAATTGGATTTATTACATTGTGTGTGGTGATAATTGGAAAGTAGTAGTATCTTTCTTACTCTAGAGATTAATGTACCGCGCGATATGGTTTGATGGCAGGTCGATTATATGCTGTGAATATTTGGGATACGATACTTGTAGCTAAGCGGAAGAACGCTATGCGTTATTGAGTTTTATGAGCTGTGAGAGTTATGAGGGGTGTAGGAGTGTTAAAGTCTAGTATAATGGAAGGTAGACACTATAGAAGCAATATCAGCTTTCAGGTTGTGTGGTCACTCTAAACTGCAGCAGACTGAAGGCCAAAACTACCTCATGAATACCAACAACTGCAGACAGAATCTTTGCTTTATGACGACTAAGTTTGGCCATAGAAGTTGTCCATGACACAGATAGTAATAACAAGGAAGAGGCCTTCTACACTGAGGGATGAACGTTTTCATGGAGCTGGCGTCTACTGTGAGACACTAAGAAGAGCCCATGGCAACAGGCGACCTAACTACATATGTTCGACGACGGTTTAGTCTTGCCAGTCTCTTGACTCCCGTCTGTCAAAACATTTTAAGCCCAACCGGTTGCTTGTTTCTCTCAATAGCAGCAACAGTAGAAGACTTCTAAACTGTGCCATATGCCATATCAAGCTCCAAACTTTCTTGCAAATTGTGCTAGATCATTCATTCAACGTCTTGGAATTGACTAGCCTAAGTTGCGACTGGTAGAAAGGTGCCAGATTCTTCTAAAGAAGACTTTAGAGGACATTTTTCTCTATATTTGGTGAGTTTTACAAAAATGCGATTGATTCTCTTGTGTATGATTTCACATACCGAACAATCCAGCTTTATAAGTCTGAGAGAGTATGGTTTAACAGTTGCAAGGCTATGACAAACTGATGGAGAGGCGAGCAGACAGAGAGATATACGCAAGGACAGACATATGAACAAGTAGCCATTGTATGAAAGCCATATGTGATTTGTCATTCATTTTAAGTTCCGGAACATTAAAATAGGGTCTAAAGAGGTTCTGAGTTTGACTGTGGGTCAAAAACTGTAAAGATAATTTCTGATTCTCTTAGAGGTATTTTTTTCAAAAGTTCAAAAAAGTTAGAAAAAGTCAATTTTGACGGATTATCTTTATTACTAAGAAAAAGAAAAATTCTTGACATTTATTTATTTATTTATTTTTTTAAATGTTGTCCGTAACTGTGTACAAAATTGTCCAGTCTGAAGTTACGATTTTGGTAGTGCGTCCGATGATTTTGTTTGGTATTCGATAAATAATGCGAGTAATGTTGGCTTCCAATCTCTTGCTGGTTCAGAAAAGCGTAGAAACAACGGGCATCAATTTGAGGCTGCAAAGAGTCCATTTGCATGACACCATCGCCATTGAGAATTACGCTCTGGCCGTCCTCATCCTCAGCTATCTCTTCAATATTTTCTTCACTACGTATTGTATGTAGTCGCTTTGATCTCATAATGCCAAACAATATTAAATAAGAATACAATGACATTTTGGCACGACTCTCGCGTCCTTTGTCAAAAAACTCATAGACAAATAAGTACCTTTAAATGAATCACATTTCACAAATTGAGTGTTTTATTCTGCATGACTTCATGTGCTTACAGACTTCTATGAGGCTTTCATAGCACCCACCTAGCCTTTATATCTCTCTATTCAAAGACATGCAACACTGGTTAAGGACCTTTGGTAGAGGTTATGATCTGGAGAAGGAGAACTGCAACCCTCTCACTTTTCGACATTCCTACTGTTTCGCCGGTTTCCCTTAAGCAATAATTAGCAAAGGACTGAGAGCGGTTCCCTGAAGTACACCGACTTTTATTGGAAACTCTTCGTCTATCTAGATTCATTTCTTAACAAAAATGCTATACTTGATATCCCTAACATTGAGCCCTTCGACAGGATGCGGAGAGCATCCATCCTTTAAGTAAGAAAATACAATTAAAACTTTTGGGATTCTTCCGGCTAAAAACTAAAATCCATCCCAATTCCGCTGAGAGAAAGGAAAATTCCTTAAAAACTTTTCGTCCAAGTGCGTCCAAGTTACTAATAACTCTTGCAGAAGCCAACTGCCACAAATCCTTTTACAGAGAGAAGAAGAAAAAAACCCCATCTGCGTCAGCAACAATAGACGCGATAAAACTACCTACCTAATTGCGAAAAAGATCTCATAAATAATCCCCCGGCGACATCTTGCAGCCGTCCTTGGACTCATCCCCCCCTGCCAGCCAGCTTATAATCCGCTTTCTTCAAGTGAAATGCACATCTTCTCAAAATCATCTCCGGCTGAAGGATTACCTCTCACAATTGTGCTGGAAGTTCCGGTTTTATTTTTTATCCTCCCACCGCACACAGGACACACACAATGGAATACAGCCTTGCATAATTGGAATTAATTATATGGTTTATTAATGATACACTTCATCCGATGTTAAATTATGGCAATTCCAGACATGCTGGGAATATCCTTACCACTGCCGGCTGCTCTGTGCAGGCAGGACTTAATATTTTGTGCGCGCGTAGTACACCCTCAAATGTCAAATAAACAATGCACACGAAGCGAAGACAACGTCGCAGCAAAGAGAAGAAGAAGAAGAAAAAAAAAGTAAAAAAAAGAAACCAAAATCCTTCTTGGAAAGTTCTTAGATTAAAAGGATTCAAATGACATCATTAATCTTCGCAAAATTTCTAGGACTCAGTCAAGCCAAAATGAAGAAGGACACGAAAAGTGAACCAGCAAAAGCGTAAGGAATTAGTAGAAATCGTCGCAAAAAAAAAAAAAACAACGAGCAACGAAACTGTATTATATTCTTCGTTTTTATTTAGTATCCTGCGACAGAGTATCTCTCCTCCGGCAAGATGTCACAACTTAAGTAATGGCGAATGAATTATAATTTCGCTTTCGCTCTACTCCTTATGGGTGAGAGAATAAAATGTATCTTCATTTTATTCATCCGGTCGGTTAGTTTGCTTGGTATTCCTTTCGTCCTTTAACTTTTTTTTTTATTCGTGGCCGATGTTTTCTATTTTTAAATTGAGATTTATGAGCGATTATAAGGGAACAAAAAGTAAAAGGAATACAAATGGGTTTTTAAAGGACTTTTTTGCCGTTTTTGTTTTTTGTGAAAGAGGTTGCGACTGTAGTATTTTTCGCGCATTTTAATTATAAGAAGGGTTTGTGTCATGTGATAAATAAAATATTCGCCATGACAGTGAAGGAAATATGAAATATTTTAAGGATCCAAAAAAAGATGAATAAATTCTGTTTGAATTTTTTGGCAAAGTTACATTCAGTTCAATGTCAAGGTTAAGAGATGTTTTGACGCAGTCAGCGTTTTTTGGGAGAAATACTACGTTGTGCAAGATTGTATTCAGTGAAATGTGACATATTCATTGAGAGGGTTCAAGAGAACGTATTTCTAAAGGATACGACTGCAGTAGAGGAGTTTTTCCTTCCGCTTGAAAGTTGCAGTTTGGTAGCAGGAATCAGGCAAGTGATGTGCAGATGTCAGGAGGGAAATTTGCTTTAACAGCTTGGGGATTAGGCTAGCTTTTTCTGGGCACAACACCAGATGGCCTTCAGCATCATATCCCACATTCTGCAAGGCTCTCAGGAACTTGGAGCAATTCAGACTTCATAGAGAACGGTTCTGTTGCCACTACTTGGTGCCTGCTACTCAACGATGCTTTTCTAAATATTGGAAACGATCGGATGCGCTTTTTATCCTCTTTTTTTTCGTTGGGTACCGCCGTATTGGCTTCTCATGACAGGAGGCTATTTAAGGACTGTCACTAACTATGAACTATACTCTCTTGCTTTGGGAGCTAGGAATCGTGCAAAGACGAAAGAAGCTTGGCCACTAAAACGATAGATATATATCAGGTTGGAGCTCAGTCCACAGTAGTACGTAGCCCTGAGAGACACTGCCTGTGACGTTATACTGCCTTATTACGTGCTCGGAGACATATGTAGTACAGTAGCACAATCTTAAAGCCTGGATAAAATTATTGCTATTCTTTCTAGCAGTCATGATTTAATTGGTGCGATGTGCCTGTATTAGGCTTTTTGGTTCCTGAGCAGTTCAAGCTTTCGCTGTTAAGTGAGATATTCCTTGAAAGATAGCCTCCTGCCTAGTAGAGCTCTGAGGTTTTTCTTCTTCGACTGCTGGTCTTTGATGCTTTTGTGTGGTTGTGGTCTCACATAGTAATAGTGATATTTTTCGCTGCCCTTCTGCTGGTTATAAAAAAGCGCTTCTTCAGAACTCAACCTTTTTCATGTGCTCCACCTCTTTCAGTAGCTCAGAACACCAGAAGCCATATCAGTGTCACATTGTTTTTTTGAAAGGGTGATCAACTTTAAAAATTGCCTTCTCCACGTGTGTACCTTTATGCCAACGAAAATGTTTACCAAAAAAACTCAACCAACCGATTTTATCCGCTGAATTGTGTTCCATAAAATTAGTTGTGTAACTTAACGCATGAGTTACTCTTTGTCGAATCACCTGTGTTCGTTCGGTGGTCATTCACATTGAGGGTTTCTCCATGCTCGTGGGTGGGATGTGTTTAGAGAGCGTCGCACCGGCTGTTATAACCACCTAAATAATGTGCAGCCATGGTGGCATAAATTCTTCTGTTGACACCACTAAAAGAAATAACATGTCAACATGGTTAGAGGGTTGAATTTCGTATTGTTATTGCTTAGCTGTCTGTGATAACAGACCAAATTGATCCTTTGTACATTGGTCTAGTGAGTGGCTAGAGAATTGTTATTCTTTGTTTGGTGAATCCTTGCAAATGGAATGGTTTTTCTGTGTGAGATATTAGAAAACTCATGTGAGTACTCGAATGGGATAATGGTCCTATTTACAAGTTTATATCTTCTCTATTATATGCTTGCACAAGTAGTGATGAGTTCAATGCTTGTTATCCTTTGAACATTTGTCTTTGAATTGCTAAGGTAAACGTTTTTGAAACCCATGTTTTGGATAAACACAATGCCAATTTCTTTTTGCAACAAAGAGTGTTTTATCACTTCGAGCGAATGGAAGGTGGTCATTGTGTGAAAGCTCTTTTGTTAAAGTCCTATTCACATTCATATTACTTTTAAATGTTGTCGTCTAACATGAATGCAAAAAAATACTATGAACCCAATGTAGACGACAAAAAAAACTCCCCAATAGCTTGGACACAACCCACGAAGAGACTGAATCTCCACGAAGAGACAGAATCTCACTACATACTTTATTCGAAAATACCTTCTTCGCTGCACATTCGCATCCCTGCGGATTACTTACTTAAGTCCTGTATGCTCTTGCGGGTCCTAGGGCCTCTACAACCGCTAATAAACGCCTTGATAATTGCTTTTAATTGATCATGAATGCCCCTGCTACGCAAGGCACGCCAAACAAATACCCGATTGACACTACAAACGCCTTTTCAAAATCGATGAACAGCGGGTTAAATGGCGATCGATATTCGCAGAGTGTTGATGATACATAGATGAAACCAGCTTGTTCGGCGTCAAGTGGGTCTTCGAGGTGTTCTTTGATTCGTTCCAGGATGATGCTAGCTATTATGTTGGCAGCAAGCAAGCAAATACCTCTCCACGTAGATATCTTTGCGAATGTATATTACCAATTAGAGTATGGTTATTGAACCAAACTGAGCACAAATGAGCTGTCAGATGGCAAATTGGCTGTCACTGAAAAAGTGTTACCAATCAGAAAAACCAGCCTAAAGGAAATTGGTTGTCAGTGATTTCCTTAAATTTTGCCAAACAGTTGCTTAGACTTTATAATTCTATTGAGGTCAACTTAACCCAGGTTTTATCAAAATCCTATGAATTAACTCTTTCAGTCATTATGCTTATCCAAATGATTAAATTGTACTGAGTGCCAAATATATGTTTCAACCACTTTATTACACTTGCCTTCCAAAAACAAACAAAAAACAAAACCTACTGAATGACATACGAGAACCCTTGAATTAATACACGTGCTACTTAGCTACATTGTGATGAGATACCACAGCCTATGTACCTCCTATCGGAGGACAGATCAAAGGAATACCTTTTGTGTCAAAGCAATCCGCTGCGTCCATAAAGACGAAACCTATGCATGTAAATTAATTTCCGGAAAATATCTACACAACGGGCCACAACATTGAGAATGTAAACAAACTCAAGTGTTGCCAGTCATAAAGATAAGATAAGGATATCTAGAGCTTGCTCTCCTTATCTTACTCTAAGCGGGAAAAGCTTTGCTCTCCGCCTTTATGGGTGTTAGAAGGAAAAAGCTTTGAAATCTCCCTTACTATCAAATTGAGGGGTGAATGCTTTTGAACAGCTGGTCGCGTTTGTTCATTTTATCTTGCATCATGAAAAGAATGAGTGTGTGCAACGAAATTTTAAGGACTTACGATTGTATTGGTTTCTTTTGTTAAGGCGGCTTGTTAGTGTGTGCGTTCGAAAAAGCCGACAAGCATAATTTGCCCCCTTTGCCGGCACGGAAATTCAGATGGTAGAAGTTAGGGCGACATTCCTCGCAGAGAGAACGGATATCACAACAATAGATAGCACGAACCTTGGTTGTTGGTTGTGTGAAGGGGCGAATTCACCTTTTTTGATGCAAATGAAAAATAACATAAAAACAAGAAAAACATGATTCATGCGAACGAATTGTTGCAGCATTGCCATTTTGAAGTAATGTAGAAGTGTCGTGACTTTTTCAAGATTAAACAAAATTATGAGCTTGAATCAGCAAGACGGGGGTGTATCTGTTTTTTTTACAAAGGATGTCTATTTGGTTATCGATGATAACACCTAGACGCATTTGGTAAAAAGGGTTCTACGACTATCGCTAGCATCAGTTAAGGTGATCGGCTTTGCTAATGCTGAATAACCGCCGTGATTACTGTGACCAAAAACCCCCACACGATAGAATCTGCCACGGATAAAGCAGCATTTGACTTAAATCTACCGCCCTTGAACTAGCTGGCCGAAAGTTCCGAAGCTGTCCTAGTAACCAGCAGAAAGACTGTTATTCGGACACTTTTTTACTCTTCTAGCTAATCAGAGTTTTATGTTGCAGATGAGCTTATACATATGTCCACTCTTGTTATCTTAGTTTCATTTAGACGTCAAACTCAGACTTTGGAAAGAGATAAACCCTTTGAACATAGCCTGTGATTGACAGATGTATGCAATCTAGGTCGTCTTAGTCTTTCATCATAACCACTTTGTTGTCAGAGGGTGTCAGTTTTTATGTTTTTGATCACTCTTTATATAGGTAGTTCTAATTTGTTATACTGAACACATAGGTCTTCATGGTGCTCCGGTATGGTTTTCTTCTGTTAGTCTGTTTCTGTGTATACATAAAAATATTATGGTCCACTCTCTTCAACAGATACCTCCTTCCACCACAAAACATGGCACCCAAAAGAGCCTATCAAACTTCACAGTAACTATAACATTAGGTGTGATTTGTCTCGAATTTCATTTGTGAACTTGTAACACCGAATGCAATAATTAACCTAGAATTTACTGATGCTTTAATGTAACTTATATAATATATAAGATCTAATAAAATTTATTTATTCTTTTTCAGGTAAGAAAACTGCTCACTACTTTATTTGAGAAGACTGCGAATCAGTCAACTAATGAGTAGGTATATCCTTCCAAAAAACTGGTACTTACAAAGTAAATAAGATGTTTCTATATAGTAGTAGATGTTATTCTAGTACAAAGTTCTGTCCAGTGCAAGTTTATCATTGTACTTATTTACTTCTCCTTTTCCTTAATGTCGGTATTGTCATACATATATCAATTCTCGCTAAACCATTGTGAAGCCGAGAGTTCCAGAAAACATTTTAGCCAGATGATCTCATGTGACTTAGGTCTTTCAAACCCAAATCTTTCATCATAAAAATTTGATCATATTTCCTAATTAAGTTCAAAGCATTGCTGTGGCACCATTGAATTAGACTCTCAATGGAGAGGGCGAGTTAAAACCCATTGTCAGAAAGCACACGCGATGGCGCGTAAGCCTTGAAGAGGTGCAAGAATCCTCAAAGGGGGTACATGATGTCCTTATCCCTACGCGCCTTTTTCGCCGTGTACATTGTTTCAGCTAAAGAAGCTACGTCTAGACCTTACCATCATTGAGAAGCAGACCACTTTGACAACTATTTTTCATTACAGTCAAACTTCTTTATGAACAAACTTATGTATGTCAAACGCTCGCAGAAGATAGTACAGTGATAAAAAAAACTTGTTGGTCTGAGTCACGGCATCGAAACATTGAAAGGCGGTTTTATTAATTAATCCCTCTTAAAATTATGATACATCTTGTTTTTGTATCTTAGGTTGAATGCATTGCAGTACAAAACAAGTGTGACTTTATTTTAAATTATTACAAATATTTACTTTTCTTTTCTTCAATTTCATTGATTGAAACAGAACCTCAAACCTCTCCATTCATTCAAAAAGGTATAAATGTACACACTCTCGGGGCAATAACCTTGATAATATTTCTAAGGTCAATAAAATAGGGTAAGGGCCCACACTCTTCCCAATGCGTAAATACGTATACAAAAGTAAAATTATTGTCTGAATGCACTTTTGAACAACGAAACAAAAAATTGTTTACTTATTCACTGTACCATGTCTGGCAACACTACACCCCCTCCTCCCCCACAGACAAGAGACGCACATGGTTCTCTCACACAGCCATCCAATTTATCTCTCTCTCTCAGTGTATGCACACGTTCGTAGTATTAGTGTATAACTTTCTGAGAGAAATAAACAAACGAACTTTTTGTTTGTTCTACTGCTCCACCGTTGGGAGCAGCTCTCCCCAAAACAAAAGCAAAAAAAAAAAAACGTTGCTGCTATATGTAGATGAAACGAAACGAAACACACACCACACAAAATAAATACAAGCACACACACTTGAAAGAAAGAAATTCTTCCACCGACCGCCGCCGTGTGTCTACGTTTTTCGCCGCAACAAAAATTTCAATTCAAGTTTTTCAATTTAAAAGATTAATTTGCCTCAGTATCTGAGCGATATTCGGCTAGTAATGGTCGTTTCACGGCGCGATACCTTCCACAATTTTCTATAAAAAAATCGAAATAAATTCCAATATAATAAAAAAAAACAATTGTAGAATGCTATTTGTCTATAAATTATAAATTTATAATAAAAAAAAATAAAGAATTAAAAAAAATTATAAATGAAATTAAGACGACTATTAGCTACGATTAACGATTAAATTTCGGTAAACAAATATAAATCTATTCATTTATTTATTTATTTCCTTTTTTGTATTTTTCTCAAGTGTGGTTCAAAGGTTAAACCAACTAAAGTTGTGTTCAAAAAACAACAAGAAAACAAAATAAAATAAATAAATAAATGATTAGAAGGTATTTTGCGGCGAATTTACATTTTAAACGCAACAAGTAGTGGCACGGAAAAAAATTGAGGTCCCTTTCCCGTTTTGAATAATTCTTTAAAGTTTTTCGGTGTTTGCTGTCGGCATGGTTTGTGCACTGGCTAATTAGAGGAAGTCACCTAGATACTTTCTAATTTTGTGCACAATTCAATCGGGCATACATTGTTTAATGAAACGTCATGTGGTTAAATCTTATCGGGGTTTCGGGTTGGTTTCAACACCAATGGTGTGTCCGCGAACGACGACACGTTATTTCCCATTATTATCATGTCAAATTGTTTTTAGTTTTATTTTTTTCTAGTTTATTACTATTATTATGATGTGCCCTAAAGATTGCACAGTATCTATTAGTCAGCTATAAATGTTTTATACTTCTTCCTAGTGTCCCCTCCCCCCTTTATAGCCAATACATAGGCAAACGTGAAACGAAATTATATAAGTGTCGTGAGTGCGCGCACTAGTGTGTTGAGGTTTTTTTCCTTCTTCTCATAAGAGTATCTGTGTGTAAAGTAGAAGCAAATAAAAAATAAAGTGAATTAAGCAATCGCGCACAAAGCAAAACAAAAGTGAAATATGATTAAAAAAAGAAGAAGAAGTGAATCAAAAGAAATCTATCTTCCACCTTTCACATGCGCGCGCAAAAAAAAGGGGGCCAAATGGGCACTTTACGGTTGCGTTTTTTTTTTTGGTTGAGAAGTATAGAATTAAAAAAAAAATCTCCACATTAGTGTAAGCTGTGTAAGCGTGTATAAGTGCCGCGGCGATTTCATTCAAGATTAATGGAAAATTCCCTAGGACGGGTTTTTTAGTGCCGCGAGAAAAAAATACAAAAAAAAAAAAAATCAGCGAATTATATTTGCAAATGAAATTCGATACTCTCTTCGTCTGTTTCTGTCTGTTTATCTACTAGTTTTGTGGAAAAAGTATAAAAGTATCTTTTGTTTTTTTTTTTTTTTTGCAGAAAAAAGTGATTATTACGGCGAACTAGTTATAGAAAGAAAAAAAAGTATCTCTTCCTCGATTTTGTGTAGTATCTTCTTCCAACAAAGTTGCAGTTTGTTTTTGTTTTTATTTCTTTTTGGGGCCAATCTTCGTTTTTTTATTGCTAGTGTGAGTGCTTGTATTATTACTATTTCTGTTTTGATTGTGTGTTATAATGCGCGAGCATCTTATTACGAATGAATCAATACAAAGGCAATACTACCAACACAGCAACAACGACAACAACGACGACGACGAACAACAACAACAAACCACATCATCAGCATTATCATCATCTTCCTCAACAACAACAACAACAAAAAATTCAGAACAGCAGTTACAACAAAAACGAATTAAACACAAATCACATCACAATACAAGAACAACAACAACAGCAAACAACTTCAACAACAATACAACAACCGTCACCAACACCACCACCACCAGCGCCACCGCACACTGTCATCAATCGTATACAAACCGATATTGGAAATTGCATCCGTGTGTGGAGGCTAAAACATAAAAAAGATAAAAGGAAAAAAGGTGAATAGAAAAATAAATAAACATAAAGACCCCATCCAGAGGGATAGACTGTGGAATTCCTTTAAAAAGTAGTAGAGCACCCCATTAGCCTAGTCCGCATCTACTCCAAGTCTATCTGTCTGTCGCAGAACAAAAATAAAAAAAAAATAGAAGCTTATAATATTTAGCGGTATTTTGCATAAAATTTCAATTGTCTGTTGAATATTTTATGAGATGAACAGATTTCAAATGAAATAGATACTTTTTTTTTTCTCATCTTGCTGAATGGAATGTCTATTCTAGCGGCAATGGGGGACAGTGATATGATTTATTGTTTGGATGGTGATTCCATCGACACGGGTTATTAGTGAAATTTTTGAATTCGATTTAGGAATGACTGGGCTTTTCTGCATAAAAAGTTAACAAATCCAATTGTTAAAACTGAGTCATTCACATCCGGCAGATAAGTGGGTTGCAGTGACTTCCACAGGTTAATTCGAGGTATAGATAGAGTTCTTAATAAAAAAAAATTGATGGGGTTCTTAGGTTACAACCAATAAACACGTTCAGTCGGTTAAGAACCAAGCACACCAAGTCCATCAGTGACCCTAAGATGACCCATGGATGACCCTAAGAACTTTTCTCTCAAAGTACCCGAGAGCATCTTTATCCAATTCTGGCAAAGTCCATCTTTCTGGGACATACATATAGCTGAATCGAACTGATAGGTGACAAAGGGTTTGCCTTCTTATCTGCATTCTTAGTTCATAGAAACAGCGATACACTGAAGTCGCTCACCATAGAGTCTTAGTAGACAAAGCCTTTTGATACATCACACTTATTTATGTTCCTGCTTTGCCTTCTAAGGGAGACAGTGTTCCTTTGGTCTCTTCCCTCAATACCTGCAAACGGCCTACTGAAAGCCCGACTGAGTTCATGCCATTGACGTAAGCGAGTGGTAGAGTATAGATCTGTAAAAGATTGTACCCTCGACGTAGCCTTGTTAGTTTGTTAGTTTCGTCGTTGTTTACGTTCTTAGTTTAGTGACTCAGAAAGTAAGAAAACGCACTAAACCATAAAATTGGCGCCCAACGTGGGACCTAATAATTGACCTTGGCATTTAATGGTGCATGACTACCCAATATGCTTATGATCAAAAGAGCTAATAGTTTTATACATTAAAAAAAAAAAATTGACATAAGACGTATTGCTAGCAGGAGTACACTTCGTTCCCCAGGGTTGAGCTAGCTACCCCTGGTTGTAGACTGCAATATCTCGAAAGTAGTACGTTCATGTCCAGTAGCGTAAACTGGGGCCATTCCGAATCTTTTTCAACTGTTTTTTTACTCCTGAGTACTTGTTTTATAGGCGCATTTAGTTTGATCAATCATTTAATCATTCTCTTAAAATTGGCGCCCAACTTGGGGTTTTAAATTTAATATCGATAGGAAGCTAGCCAAGAGGGTTCTGGTCAATTTTAAACAGCCAATTAGATGTTTGCCCTGCGACCCACAGTCCATAGCGTGTGTCAATGTGGCCAAAGAAGCGTCACTTAATACGTCAGTATATATGTATTTGATCTCCAGGCTATTCTTCTATCTTATTTAGCTTTTCATGGGATACTAGATTCACGGGTCTTATTTTCTTTTAGAAGTGACCTTAAAGCCTCTTCGCTTCTGTACCTTTATGTGGTAGTTCTGTTTAATATCAAGACTTAAACTTACTTTTTGGTCCATTCCCTAAATGTACAACGCACAAAACGGCCAAGTGGTTTCAATTCTTGCTCCGGCTGGAGCTCCTTCTCGCTAGAATCTGCTAAAACCTAGTCTAGATTCGATAGTGACAAATCTGTCAACCTGGTGCAAAAGTATTCAAGCAGCTAAACCCACTCAATGTCAAGGTTTTTCTTAATTCAAGTTCATAAGTGACGCGTAATTGGAGCGATCTATAGAATTATTTTGAGAGAATTAATAAATGGATTCGCTATGGAAGTGCTCGTCGAAATCAGTCTTCTATTGTAGTTCAGCCTTAAGTCCTATAGTGAAATGTCAAGCGAACCAAACTGAGCTAAATCAGCTGTCAGCTTTTAAAAAAACCTTGCACTACTTCTACTACCGCCAGAGCTAATTATGTTCCGGCAGTAATACCGAAGTCAGAAGTTGTTTTTCCAGTACTTTATCGAAGTTTTCAACATTACTTTTGATGCATTTCAATCTGAAGTCTCCCAGCGTGTCGTCATCCATAAATATTCTACCCAATTTCGAACTTCTTTAAACGCAATTAGCTATACCGTCATTCACTTAAAAAAAATATAGATATAAACATTTAAAGTACCTTTCAATAAAGACTGAAGGCAGTCATCAAAAAATCTCTCTCGCAAAATTGATTTATTTTCTCTGGTATTTGTGTTGTTTTCTTACCTCAAATTTTCGCAGTACACTGTTGCGCATAAAATATTCATGCCCGACTAGACCTTGGGAAATATTATTGTTCCAAAAGCATCTACCAATATCTTTCACATCAAATAAAATTCCATACAAAAAAATCTGTTTTTTTTTTTTTATTGAAAACATATGGGGGGTGTAGGTACATTCCAAAGATAATGCTCCATAACGCAAGCGAGCAGGAAAAATATATAAAAAAAATACTGCTCCTTACATTCAAGGCTGTTTGTTAAATTAAAAATATATAAAAAGATACATATACACATGTATATACGTTCACTTTTTAATCATAAGACGTGGAATAATAATTCTTAAAAATTGATGGGGTGTATAAACATATCAAACAGAAATAAAGCCTTTCGACTGAACTGAATTGCTGCTGGCATGCGGTGTTTTCGCTTAAAAAATAAAGAAAATACTTTTATTTAAAAGAAAATCTAAAAAAAAAGAGAGAATATTTTTATTTTTAAATAAAAAAAAAAACTCTACAACGACATTTGTATGTTGTTGATGAGGCGACACTCGGATGTATTTTTGGTTTCTTTTTTTGGAATGTGGATACATTGTAGATAGATAGATACATTGTCATAGGGTCTTAAGAGGATAATTAAAAGCGATCATGAGTAAATAGCTTATTGTGATCATCAAAGGAAATGTCGAATCATTTGATTTTGTTGTCAGTTCGGTTGGTGCAATAAAATTTATGGCACCATATGTCGGTGAATTTACATTTTATTGTCATACATCGATTCATAGTGATGAAATAGATATTTGATGACTGCATGGATTGTAAATAGTCAAGTTCACACGAGACTGTTAACTGGCGGTAGATGGGATTACTACTTAGCAGCCTATGTCTTTTTGTACGACGGTAATGATCCCCAATCAGTCATTTTTTGGCCTCGGAAGGCTTACTCTTTTCTCTGCGAATCGATTGCAATGGAACATTGGATGCCCTGGGTCCTGCTTTTTATCTACAATCACCGTCACCTACCTAAAAGCTCTCATTGAAGTACAAAGACTAGCGTGCATTGGTGCTACCACTGCAATGAGAACCACTCCAACTGCGGGGCTTAAGGCTATTCTCAAACTGTCTCCGTTAAACATTTATACGAGACCATTGGCGGCTTAAGAATAAGTCAGACTGCGAGCTGTAGGTCAAATGCGACAGGGCATGCGACCATCCTTCGCAGACTTTTTGCCCATGCATCTACGACGGACTACATTGCGTCTTACCTTGACTTCGAAATACCATTTACCTCAGTTTACCCTAGCAGAGGAGAGTGGAAGGATAGCCGCATACCAAATGCCAAATCCATAGCTATCCTGGCAGTGACAACAGCCACCCGTGAGTCTGCCAGAAGGTATCACTTTCTTTATCGACAGCCAGGCAGCTATTAAAGCAATTACCGCCACAGAAGTAAAATCCAAGTTTGTGAAGTGCTGTCGCGAAGAGCTTAAGGTTCTTGGAACACAGCACAAGGTTCTGCCCTGTGCATGAGAGCATCCCGGGAAATGAAAAAGCAGATAAATTAGGAAGAAAAGCTTCATCGGACCCTCTAGAACTGACTGACCTCTCCATAAGCTCCCCGTCCTGCGTTCTCAGGCTTGAAGCTGGAAGCTGGAGAGGTGAACCTGAGATGGAATTCCCTAGAAACTTTTAAAAGTGCAAAATAATTATGGCCAACTTTTGACAAAGCTAAGACCGAGAGAATTATTCGCAAGGACCGACGTTCACTGTGCATGCTTGTGGAGATCGGTCACCGCAGCCTCGGTCAATTAGTCTAGCTAGACGTGATCACCATTTTGTAAATATTCTTAGGGACGATGGCATCACCGATCTACCCAACTCAATGTAGTAGCGTTAGTTAGCAGAATTCCGTGTTACATTATGTTTCAACAGGAAAGGTCCAAAGATCGAGCCCTGTGGGACTCTTGTGGTAGCTTTGTAGTACTTAACGCTATTGGCCGATACGGTAAAGGTTTTTCTCTAAGCAGCTCTCTTAGGGGTTCATTTTGGCTACCTTGTTAGACTTGAAGTTAAACAAATGATGGTGTATTTACCGTTGTCGTTGATGACAGTATCCTTTGTTTACCGAGGAACATAGTGAATCTGATGACATCTGGATGAGGTTTTCTCTGCATACTTGGAACATAATTCTTCTTCATTTTTGCTTCGGTTTGTAATAGTCGATAGTAAAGTATCTTCCTGCACCAGGTGTGGGAGGATTCTGTCCACAGGAACCGAACCTATCTCTTGTCTCCTTTAACTCCTCCGGAATCACTGAATAGCTGGAAAAATGATTGATCTGAGGAGGATATGATTTTTAAAAATATTTTTGGATGATTTCATCCATCTATCATAACTTGAATGTTTTTATTCTGAATGCCGGCTGATGGAACTGTGTACTTTTACCTATCTGTCACTTAAATTGGTATTTGCGTACAAGAGGTAGCCTTCAGAAGTCACTAGCTTCTACTCCCATCCATGTCTTAATTCCTGGATATTAACGTATAAATAGATAAAATTGATGACCCCTTCTCCTATAAATACGTCAATTTACCAAGTAAAATATACTGTACTGTATATGAAGTACATAGTGCTCTTGGTGGTGTCATGAATTCTCATCAAACTGTTGAATCAAAGTCATGAATCTGAACTACATAGCTCCAAATAACTTGACATCCCTGACTGACAGCCAATGGATATTTTTAAAATTATGCTGCTTGTAAGTTAAGGCTTACTGGCTATGGTAATCAATAAAACACACAGTCACATTGACTGCTAACCTACTACCGTCAGATTGGTAACCATTATCATCTAGAGACACAAAAGGCCTGAAAGACAGACTATCCTCTGCACCACTGTTGCCTTTCTATGGTCCTCCCAGAGAGACAGAGCATCCAAAGACCATATCCCACTCTAAGGCGTACATATCGCCCAAAATGTTACCACCGTAAATCCCAATTAAGACATTGCTGTCCATACTTTCGAAAAGATCTACTTTTGCTGTTAAATTTCCAGCTGGACATCGACCACAAACAGACAATTATTATGTTCGATAACAAGGAAGCCATGGTCTTGTAACTTTGAGTCTTTGACTGTGACCCAGCACATGCATGTTGTATGTAAACAAGGATGAAATGCCTCCCACAGGTTTGATAACATGCATGCAGATGGCAAATTGTTTGCCATGGTAAACCCCAAGCGATACACAAAACCAAAACTACTCGTAGTTTCGATGTACGAGTATCTGCGTCAAAGGGTACAACTTGATAATTGCTACGCAAAGAATATTGATTAAAATTATGCACATAATGCCAATCAAAATGTATCTCAAACTCAAACAAAACCACAATATTGCTTGCTAATTTTGTCTCTTTTTACGTCAAGCCCCATCTGACATAGTAAATTGCCGCATGTTTGTTAAAAAATAAAATAATGTACGAATGAAACGTGCAACAGACTTAATGTATTATTGATTCAGTTACTGGATCAAGTGTCACATGTTGGTCAATATTTTTCTGAGGAAGTTTTTGAGTTTTTGGTTGGAGAGTTATCAGAAGTATTATCTGAAGATCATTAGTCGGCTTGAGTCAGTATATGTCAGTATATGATGCCAAAAAGTAATTAGCTCTTAAACTTTGGTACAACAAACTATTGTGACCTGTTGAATGTAAATCGTAATTTAAGCAATTGGAATAAAGACGAACAGTAGAGGTTCTATTAGTCCCCTTTTAAAAAGTAGATAAGTTTCCCAACGAGTACTGTTGGCACTACCTAACTATTTCTGAACTATTTCTGTCGCGTTATAATTTTGCAGCTGCAACACTTTAAGCCTAGGGCTTGATGCCTTGGAATGACACAGTTTCATATGTGCGAAGATAGTGTCCTTGCGGCTTCTGTCAGCTGTGGCGGTAGCCAAAGAGGTTCGGTTCCATTGATACAATCATTTAACCCTGGATACGCTGTACAGACCTGCTATTAGAACCACCCAGATAGCGATATGAATGTAAGGACGTCCATCAGCTCCACGTTCTCTAAGTCCTCTTGCCCCGAGAAGAAATGCATACAAATAGTTCTCATTCATCCGACTTTGGATTCTATAAAGTTGGTTTGACTTGCTATCGGATCCCATGGTTGCACTTGTAGTCACCATGTCTCATCTGCTGCTTCTAATTCTGTCCTTTCGTCTGCTAGTTGCAGCCAGTTCTGTAGAATCCCAAGAAACTCTTCAAGGAGTTCGGTCTCTACACTGGTCGTTTTGTTTGCGATCAAAGTCCGATCTGCGAAAGTCTGAAAACGTCATAATTCATTACGATACACAGTAGAGTACTTAGTACGTAGCTTTGAGGTACACCGCTTGTATCCTCGACGTCTTTTTTTCGAACGTTTGCATGACTTCGTCGAGCGTCATCCCTGTCGATCGCCCTTTGGCATAGGAGTGCCGGTATTTGAATAGGTAGAACGACATGGTGGAGCGCAATCTCTGCCGATCGCTCTTTAGTACAGGCGTGCCGGGAGTAATCGAAAAAATATGTCGAGGATATTTAGTAAATACCTGATATTATCGTTTGTAAAAGGCAAGAGCCGCTCAGCTTTCGGCACAAATACAAGACAAACATGTCGACAGCTCAGTGGTTTAGAAGGACACACCTTCGGAAAGTAAAGACACTCTAAATTGCACCCAGGAAGTACTCGTACAACCCTTAATCGACAAATGCTGACCTGTTTAATGCCATACTCTGCCCATTATCGCCAAAACAAAAGCCTTCGCCACTTCGACTACCTCTAATGTATTCAAAACCTGTTAACTAATGTGTAGACGTCATTTGAATACTACAAAATGTATTCGGATTACTGTCAGACTCAAATTGTATCTTATCACTCAGCACAGCACGTACTACGCACAGATTTTTGTTAAATTCAATTCCACCACACAATGGCAAACAAAACTCAATATTGATTTTGAAAAAATATTTAATTTCAAAATCTGTTAATTGAAATATGCAAATAACTTTAATTATGAACCCTGTGCTGAAAACGTGTGCTCTGCACCGTGGACCAGATACTTTTTTTGTTTGTGAAAAAACATATCTCCCACTCTGTGCTCATGTATTTGTTCACATTTTAGTTACCAAATTTTCAGCCAACGAAACCACTTAAGTCATCCATTCACAGGTTTAAAAAGTGTTTGCTCATTAATTGCACTATGGGCGATTAAAAGTTACTCATAATGTGCGATCGCAACTAGCATCTAGCACTACCACTAGCACCCTCTGTGTAGCTCACGACAGTATCATTATTATTTTTTTTTTTTACCTTTCTACGACCAGTAACATATGTCGCAACACGTGATTACGCCAACACGGTGTTGTGTTATTCAGTTTCTGCTGTACTGAAACAAAATATCTACGAGCGAATAATTCATTGTTGTATCTACGAGTAGCGACCGCTGTGCGTTGTGTTTTTTTTTCGTCAGGAACACCTGGATTATAATGACAAAGCTATCTTGCACCCGTATACCGTATACACAAAAAAACAGCAACAACAACAAAAAAGGGAAAAAATAATGGGGAAACACGCTTACATAAGCTAAATAGCCTCTGTAGTCAGTTTCTTACTTGTTATACAAATGTTTGAAGTTTGAATTGAGAGAGTGGAGGTGGTGGTGATGGCGCTTTGCCGCCGCCGTTACAAAAGATACAACTACGAGTATGAGTACGAGTATCTTTGCGAGCCTTTTTTGCGCAATCAAAAGCAATATTGTTTAACCTATGCAACTGAATATGATATAGCAACTAAAGAGTCTCGTATTTGCAGTCGATAGCAAGTGGGTGGTGGATAAAAGTGCCGGGGTAGATTGTTTATCGATTCGAAAGGATTTCGTTGAGATACATGGCTTTTGAATGGAAAAAGTATTAGACACAGAGTGACGCTTGAAGGCGAAAAAAGAAAGAAACTAATTTAGATTTAGATTGCCTTTGCATTTGGACGTTGCATTTGTCTGATCGGACTTTTTTGCAAAGAAACTTTTCTTGTGTCTAGCTTTGTGCCTGTTTTTTGTAATCAGTGCACGCCAAAGGATATGTGAGCAGCCTTCTGTCTACTCATATGCATGCCACGGGACCGGTGGTAGAAAAATTGGCAGCGAAAGGCACAGTTTGAGACCTAGTCGGCTGAAGGTTTCTGTATTTGAAGAGGATTGTATGTGATTTTTGCATTCCTTCATAATTCACATTATTTTTTCGAATTTGTTTTAGACTATACCAAGTGCTTTGTATGTTATAAAGGCGCCGCGATAGGCAAGTAGGAAGAAAGAACCAACTAACGGCAGAGTTTTAAGCTCAGCCGGCTGAAGGTTTCTGTATTTGAAGAGGATTGTATGTGATTTTTGCATTCGTATGTAATTCACAGTATACTTCCACAGTCGTGTTGAAGTACATAAAGTTCTGTGCCATGTGCATGCCTCTAAAGACAGAAGTAGCGAAAGGAACGAGCTCATTTAGAGTAATATCAAACCAAGTCGGCAGAAGGGTTCTCTCTGTGGGTGGTTTCCAAATTTTCGAAAAGAATAGCATGTTATCTTTGCATTCGTTTGTAATTTACAGTATTCTTCTGCAGTCGTGTTGAAGTACATAAAGTGAGAGAAGCAGAGAAAGGAAAGTTTAAGTGTAGTCAAATTTGAAACTCAATCGGCAGAAGGTTTCTGTATCTACTCTCTGTGAATGGTGTCCAAACTATTAAAAAAATAAATATTAAGCCGTAAGCAGCCCATAGAGAGCCAAGGCCTAGCTTCTCTCAACTGTACATATTGTGCGTGGTATATATTTCTGTACGTACAGAAGGGACCTACAGTTTTATGCCGTATCCGAAGGGCAGGGGGGTTTTTGAGAAGCTTTCTCACGACAGCTATACTCTTGAACGTTTGTCAGACACTCGGTATTCTTTTGGATTCGAACTTAGAACCCCTTGCACAGTAGTGCGACGCACTAACCACTGAGCCACGGCGCCCACAAAACTATTAAAGGGGATAGTTTATGAATTTTTAATTCATTTATAATTCACAGAATTTCTATTTGACTAAACTAAGTGTTTTGGATGCGAATCATTTGCATAACTACTACACTGTGAGGATCCATTAGTGCTGATTAGAATATGTTAAGGCACCTAGGCATTACTTTGGTACATATTCTATCTCAAGGACTCCCAAAGTAGCTTTATTCAGGACAAATGTCGTACAAGTGATAGATCTACAAAAAGATCGAGAGGCTTGATTGTGCCGACATGCAATAATGGTCTTAAAAACTATTCTATTCTCTTGTCAAACCCTAATACAAATATCATTTTGCGATTAAAAAGAAGAGACAACAACTCATTAATCATTCCAAATGCGTGATGGTAAACAACTTATTTAGTTCTTTCCTCACACCAACGAGGCTACAAATTCAAATACGGATACGACTGCGGAACAAAAATTAATCGAGTATCTACAACTATGAACTCATTCATAATTCCTACAGAAAAACACAAATATTTATTCCTCTTAGATGAGATTTAAGTTGAAACTATTCAAGTACAGAAGAGTCTGAGGAGAGTGGACACTTGGTAACTTTGATCTATATTCAGATACATTATGTCTCTAAGTCTATGCAAGGTATTTCCCGCGTGCTCGGCAACTAAACAAAATCCCCATGACCATGTGATTGTGATCCAACAAAATACCTAATTTCAGCACAACGACACAAATGTAAAGTAAACTTTTTCGGCTAAGATACTCTGTGTGTGTGAGTGTGGAATTTCGTCACGATCGATTTTAGCCAAATAGACTGGCACATTTTGACGCAATGACAACGACGACGATGAAGACGAAGACGACGGACGATGAAACGATTCACTGTAATTGGCGTTAATCACAAAACAAATAAATAAAAGAAGAAAAAAAAAAAAACTCTTACACTATCCGCAGATACGAGAGTATCTCTCAGATGGGACGAATGGAGTTTTGTTTTCTTCTCTAACTCACTAGCAGATACAAGTTTTCGTATTCTGCGAATTGATTCAAATTAATGAAAAGTCATCGCCGCCGCCGCCGCCGTCAGCTATTGTGTGTGTTTCTTGGCTCGTATTGTTGGTTCAACAAATTCACAAAGAGCAAGCAGGCAGCAGCACCCCAAGAAGCAGCAGTATCTGACCGAATCAATTTGTTTATATCTGTATCTGGTGGGGAAATTCATTGACAGAATTCAGTGTCGGTATGGTTGGTGGATAGAAATTTTTCTATTTTTAAAAGAAAAGAAAATAGTTTTTCGTTATAGATACTTTTTTTGGTGTAACGATGAAGAAGAAGGGGGTATTCATAATTTCGTCAATGCACGTGTGTCGACTTGAGAGAGGAGGAAGATGTGCTAAATGGAAAATTAACATGTCAAATGGCAGAAAATAAGGGGGCGCCCCCTTACCAATGGAACGGTACTTGAAAGTTAATGGAAAAGGCCCTCTCTGACAGTGACAGCGTTGCTCTCTGACAATGACAAAGGGAAAAACGTTGATAGGCTAATGGGAATCATTTCGCTGAAAATAGAAATTCAAAAAAGGAGAGGAAAAAAAAAAGCCAATTCCTTGGAGATTTAGGAGTAAAGGGGTCAATGAACGCTCCCAATGAGGTTGTTTTGTAACAAAGTGGTTGACACGGTATAGGCAGTGACTTTTAAGGTGATGGCTAAGCACCGAACGAAAGAGGTAAACTCCGTCGTCCTTGATAGATGGCGTGTGTTTGATTTGACTTTTAATTAATGGTAAGGATACAGAGGGTAATTAAGTTTTGTTCACCCCTGTGGTTCTTAATTAATAACTCCTTGAAAGAGACGCGATTTCAGTGGGGTGAGTAGGACTTCCGTCGAAAGATTTTGTCGAATACAGAACTGAAGGATACGCGGTGCTCTAAGTATGTGAGGCAGAACATTTGAGAAGAAAGCACGGCAACTGGGAAAGAGTAGGGCAGAGCGGAGGCACATTTTCAGAAACCGGCGAGTAGGCGTTGTAGAGGCTCTAGGACCCACAAGGGGATACAGGACATAAGTTAGTAAGTCTGTGGTTCGTTGTCAGCGACTTACTCATGATGGATGCAGGAGACTTTGTTCACCTCTTGACTGTCTTAAAATCCAGTTGATACACTTGCGGACTATGTGGTCAAACTAAGATCGTTTACTTCAAAGAAGTAGCTACTCAAGATTGAGTTCCTTTCATACTCTACTGTTTTGGAATGCATTAGTCTTTAGCAGCAGAACTTGTCGACAAGCATATTACCTATCTCAAGAGTGCCAAATGAAAGGCTGCTGCTTCTATATCCAAAGGAAAATGTCCAATAGTCATTAACTGCTTCCCAGACACTTTTCGTGGTCACAATTAGTCTCATGTTGTTTGAGGTTAGATGATCACCAGGAGGCAGATTCTTCACAATATTGTGGATACTGGATGCGTTTTGCTTTCTTGTCTACTTTGGGGCACATTGACCAATAAGGATTCTCGTCATGAAGATCACCCACGGTCAGTAAGCCTCTAGGTAGATCAGAAAGAAATGCTTCCAATTGATTCAAGTGTCTTTAGGCTTATAGCATCCCTCCTGACTTATCTCTGCTTGTACTGATGTGTCACTCCGACTCATCGATGTTACATAATATTTCCTTTGGGCTGCTGTAGCAAGAAGGTTGCCAATTGCTACATTTGTCATGTCGTAGGAGGTCGTCCAGAAGGCTGATTCTGTAAACTACTCCCGCCTTTCTTCTGTACGACTTCGTCTTCATTGCCCAAGCTATAGAGCAACATCTATGTCGCTACTCTAAGACTAGTCTCTTCTTGTGCCTTGGTTCACTGATATTTGGGCATCTAAGTCCTAATGTGGTTGCTTAGAAGTAATGTCACGGTCCTTTAACTTTGTATGCAATCTACAAAGAGATTCCCCACGGTTAATTTTATAGCCTCCATGAATCGCCTCTTGCTTCTACATACCAGAGTCCTGCACCATCCTTATTGCTTCATACTCCTTAAAAAAGTTTGGTCACTACAACGATGAACGTTGTCATACAACTCCATAGTAGCGGACCTAGTAGGAAGCCTTGCGGAACGCCATTCGTGCCTTTGTACTGTCGAAGTATAACGTCTCGTAGTGCAGTATACATATGTATGTATTATTTTAAAGACATCTTGTCATTGTCTAGTACTTTCTTGCCAGTAAGGACTCCCCAAATGTATCTCCAGTTTCCGGTGTTCAAGGCATGCTCTACATCTAAAGGGGTGACTGTACAATCCTGTTCACTGCGTCTTTCTCTGGTCTTCCTATGGCGATTGTACACTCGTTCGCTTAGGCCTAAAGTAACTCGTAGATCCTTCTTTGGAATGTGAAGCACATTTTGCTTCCTTGAGTGAAGTATCCTATTGATTGACGTGTCCTACGTGGGTGATGTTTTCTCCAGGCCATTTTAATTTCTTGTTTTCCTAGCTCTGCCCCAGACTGTCCCTAATGTGACTCTCTCCTGCCAGACGTTTCTGGTTCTAAGACTAGAATCTTCTAGCTCTTCCTTGTCTACACTTCCGCTCAACTCCTACGAGATTTCAGGACGTACCTTTAGTGACCTCTTCTCCTGCTGTTGGATACATTCTCATGGTTTTGTTAGACATTTGGAGAGTTAACCTCACTTGTTGTTTGTCCATGGAACTACTTTATGTGTCTATCGTCATATACATCAGAAGGTCTGCAGTTACTCTGACTATCACAACTTCTGAAGTAATACTTATCGTCAGGGTCTAAGGTGCTAGCTATTCACAGTACAACGGCGTCATAGTTTAGTTAGCAAGCCCAAGGCCAACTATGATTCAGAACTAACTTGCCATTAGTCACAAAAGGTTATACAATATTATTGCAACCTTAACTTAGTTAGAAAATAAAAATAATAAAACAAAATTGTCGTCTAAGTAAACAATAAATAATAATAATACGATAAGATTTTTGTTTGTAACGTGACCCTCATGTAATTGCCCATATCATCAAAGTTGTTTAATTGCTTTCAATTTGTTTAAAACAATTCCACAGAAAGCCGGCGAAGATCAAACGTCTAACCTGTTGTAAAAGTTTTGTTATATATTTTTCGAAGAAGAAGCAACAGAAAACCACCTTTGGGGACAAATTTTGACCGCAAATGAGCCATTCTCTTGAATGGAATTTGGTGCATGAATCATTAGAGTAATGGCTCGACTGAATTTATGTATAAAATACTTTCATTCAATAAACTAGAATGAGTAACTTTATTGAACCAAATGAACTGAAAGGTGAACTAGTTCAATGACGTAAAGGAAAGTATTAAATTTCAATGAGATGAACCAACTGAAATTGGTTCAAATATGTGCAGAAGGCTCTTATGGAAACCGATGACTAGCCCAATAATGGCTTGCCTTCTCACCACATTCACTGTCATGGAAGTCTATTAGGCTCTCACAGAGTAGAGATAAGATGTTAAAGTCCTTCGAGGTAACCGTCTCCCCATGAAAAAAAACTGCATTAAGCATTTGTCCTGTACAATCTAACAATCAGTTTCAGCACACCTCAATTATTTTGGAAGGACTTGGCGTATTTAACTTAGGATAAAGGGCCCAGTCGAAAAGCAGCAGAGAGCAATAAAAATAATTTGGGTGCGAGAATGCAGCATTGCGGAACCCTACTTTGGAGTGAACTTTTCTCTATGCAAAACCTGAGAAGCATTCTATTTTCAGAGCTTTTCGGAGCCGTATTTTTGACTCGAGACTCTAACGGCTAACAATGGGCCAGGTTTGATGGATATGTTGGGTGTTTGGACCAAAAATGTGGATATCTTCTTCTTGCTCAGATGAATATAAAGCTAAGCTTGAGTAAATGCAATGTCTACACCCCCACCAACAGGTCTAACACCACCCATTAGTACAAAAAGTTAAATAAAAGTACATACAGACTAGGTTAACATAGCACCCATAATCACCTACATAAACCTAATTACAAATTCATTCGAAATTCCAACAAGTCTGGTATCTGCGTAGTCTACCTTATCTCTGTCGTACCCGTACCCGTAGAACGTAGTCAAAAAGCTCTCGAAAAATGTATATCAAGTGTTTTTGCTTATCTCAATGTGTGCGCTTCATATACACAAGTACCTACACGCTATCGTATAGACTCTTGAATAAACTTAATTCAAAATAAATTCACACCTCAGATAACGAAGTACAAAAAGTTTTTCTTCTCTCCATTATTTGGCTCATAGTTTTGTGCGCTCAACAGAAGAGCTGCCTTGAGAATTTTTTCCCAAAAAAAAAAAAGCAAAAACGACTGAATGAAGACCAAGGACTGATAACAGAAGAGAGAATGTATGCTTACATATATACTTTTCAATAAACGAGATACTTTTTGATTGTGTTTGTCTGTTAAGAAAGAAAAAAAATTGGTAAACAATGCAATATTACGACAATCGATGTTACGTAGATAAATTAGGCCACGAGGTGACATTTTGTATTCAAGCATATGTATGCTGCTTGGATGTGTGTAGGTGCGGGTTTGAGAATGCTTTCATGGTCACTCATATCAGTTGGAATGAATTTCAAATTATGTACGGTACTTCGATAAGGCAAATGACTTGTATTATAATTTTCAAGGTAAGAATCAAAGTTTTTCACCGAAAAAAGAGGTACTTTTTAGGTTCACAAGCTTTGCTACGGAAAGAAGTTCATTGCACGGTTGTATTGGCAACACTCCTTTCAGCTACGGTCAATTTGACAGATGATTTGAGCTCTGTTTGGTTTGAAATTTCACCACGAATAGAGTTATGTCAGAACAATGCTTGCAAGTCGATGTACATACATAATTGCATTTCGCGGATATTAAGCCCCAACCATTATTGCATTAGGCAATCCATGAATTGTTTTCATTCAGCTGTTGCTGCTTTAGAGTTTAGTGTTTAAAAGGTCCTGAATGACTCGATTCGTGCACAGCAATTGGAGCTATGTATATTCTTTATACTTTTAACTTTACTCTCATATGGAAAACTACTCGAGAGTTGCTCTTGAGATTTTACTAGCAAAAGTGCTCTCAACTGGACACGCACTTTTGTGTTGTTCCGGTCCCAGACCCGTCTGTCTGACAAATGTCAAAAAGTATGGTGAGTAATTATGTTCTTCTTCATCTAGCAAATGCCTCCAATTCAGCATTGTCGAAGGATCTTTCCTTTCCTTAAAGCGGACGATCGTCAATCACTTAGAGCAGCATCCCCTGAAATTTTTTTAAGGCTCTCGATGCGCTTCAGCCGTAATTTTCTTTTAATGAAAGAAGTAAATTAACACTTCCCGACAATGGCGATCATTTGGCACAAAACCAGACATTTCATCAGTGTGTTTCACTAATGTGTCAAAACGGCTCATGACGTTTTGGATGTGTCAAAATCGAGCAGCTGGAGTTGGAGCCATCTATTGACAAACAGCGAGAACTCAGTTGAGCCCTCTACCTTCTGAATCCTGCTTAACACTGTGCTGAAGGTGTAGAAATCCATACCGCCTACAACACGTATAGTTGTGAGGCACAATTTGTTTTTTTTTTTTTTTTCTTTGAAACAACTTTAGCTTACACTAATGTCCACCACCATACATCACTCTCTGTTCTGCTGTGTGTCTATGGCGACGGCATAACAAATTATACGATGAAAGTATCTGAGTGCCGCACACGCATGTCGTCAATTCGATTAAAAGCCAATGAACTTCTTGTTTTTCTTTTATTTTATTTTATTTTGCAAGAAATTACGATGTGAATCTGATTAATTTCTGTCATTCATTCATTGGAACTAGCTATACACTATACAGTAGTGAATGGGAAGGCGAACGCGAAATCCAAAAAGGAGACGGGCCTTTTTTGTTTCTTCTTTTTTCTTAAATTGCTTCAATGGGGACTGGGAGACGAGGAGGGGGTTAATATTATGCGCTTGGAGCAAATGGATAATAGAGTTCATTGTGTCGATGACAAGCGCGTAGTTCATCTTTGGCGTCAGACATTTGTGTTTCCTTATCGAATAGAGACGCCTTACTCAATTGACAGATTGTGGGAAGAGTCCTTAGTTGATCTGATCGAAAAGCAATTTATTAATTGACTAATTGAGTACTAAAAAAAAAAAAAATGTGCGACTCTTGTGTACTCGGATAGAAATTTGTTTAGTCCAGCGAACACGGGCTGTCAATTGTATTCAATTTGTATTCAATTGTCTGCTCATTGTTGCAAAATTTTTGTCACTTGCGTGAGGTTGAAAGTACAAAAAATAAAAAAGCGAAAATCTCTCATCAAATTGAACTATTGTTAAACAAATTGAATCTATTTTGAAAATTTCATAGAACCTTAGTCATTGCTATTTTCGTATGAAAGACATATCAGGAATTGTTTTGTTGTTATCAATTGGAATTAGAGGAGGCAAATAAAATTGAATGCTAGTACGTTGTGAGTGTTTATCTGGCTTTTGGTTTTTTGTTTACTACTCGACAGTTGGACAGACCGAAGCGAAGTAGGAAAATTTACGCGAAGTATGCGTGGAAGATTCGATAGTGAATTGGTAAACACCGAGTATTGGTATTCTGCTGGAAGAATAGTCTTGATCCTTGCTATAGTTTGGATCAGGAATTGGATGGTTTGGAGAGATAGAATGGTCGAATGTGGATTGAGTTTCACATCTGTGAATAAAATTGTTGATTTCTTGTCAGAAACTTATTACAATTTAACTTTATTTATATAAATCGATGAATAAATTAGGATCTCTTCGATTGGCCAGCCGCTGAGCTGTGAATGGACCTTAAAAGTAATCACCAACCAACGTTTTAAAAACTGGGAAAGGTAAACGCTAAGTACGCCCTTAGGCTAAACCGAAAAAGGGCCTTAGAATTGTATCCAAGTATTTGTGTATTAAATATTTATCACGACAAGGAAATATGGGAAATTAATTCCATGTCCTTGACAAGGTACCTCACTCTCTTTCTAAGTGAAACCAGTTCTACCCATGAACTGGTTGTGGTTACATCGAAGGAAAATATCCTTTTCCACAGTCAATTGCATCCTCTCTAGCGGAAGCATCTGTATGTGGTCTATACTGTACTGCAAGCCTGACAGTGTGTCCTATTAAGTTGTATCCGCAATGTGAGACGGTCCATATGTGAAACGATATACGAGCATTTAAATTACCCGTAAAGTACGTGCAGTGTTTGTTAAATTAATTTTGTTTCTTTTTCGTACCAACCCCATTCGCACAGTCTCTTTAAGAAGACACCCAGTTTTAGGTACAAGCACACATGTGGTCGTCCTTCTTGTCGCCGTCATCTTCTCCCTCTCGGGAGGATTAATGTAGTCGACTGTATTACGAAGACAGCACGTCAAAAGCCATAATGTAAGTAAAGTGAGAAGGCATCCGCTCTCTTGCAGGTGCAATCCAAGTCCTAGTCTTCCCTGCCCCACAATATTATCTAACACTAACTCCGGTGTCGTCCTAAAATCTTAATCCGCAGATGGCTTAAATGGATTACGGTGTAATATAAAACGGTGGTGTCTTCATCTTCTCCTTTTGTCATTCAATGGTTGAAGGGATGAAAGATCATTAAGTATGCAGTCTCTATATCTCTTTTTCAAGAAAGTAGTAGATACAATCTCTTCTGAATGCATTCAAAGTGTGTATTTTCCTGAGACCGGAAGTCGGGCCATTTTTTTTTCTTTTCTTTTCAGTTTCATTAGCATTTTGTATTCTCTCTTTCTCTCTCAACCTAATTTCACTTTAAATACATTTGGCCTTGACAAAGACCCTGAGAGATTGAATTAAATCACTCAGATAAGGTTGTTCAAATTGTTTGGAAGTAGATACATATGTTTTCGAAAAATGTGGTTTGATTGTTTTCTTTTATTTTGTTTCCTTCAACTCAATGGGTTTTGCTGTCATTTATATGTAAATTGTGGAATTGCATTTGAATTCTGTTTGTGGCTAGAGAATTTCATTGTTCTTTTTAGTGTTCTTTAGAACAGATGGCTAGTTAAATACTGAAACGCCAGGTAATTACCGTGAGATACTTTGCTTTGTAAAGGGTCATTCAACAAGAGGTGTCATTTTAAATTTCGCGCCATTATTGAACTGTCAACATTCAACTGTCATTGCGATGACTTTTGCTAAGTGAAAGCTAGGAGGTTATTAAATATAAATCGTTACACATTCCGCACAATGTATTGAAATAGGAAAAATTCAGTAGGAAAGTGCTGAAAATATCGCGTAGAGTTCGTACTACTTTTGGTTATTACCAAGGACCTTCCCGCATAGGTATAGTGAATCTAATCGATAAATTTAAACGTCTCAGACAGATTAGTGACACGAAGAGTCCAAGTCGTGTTCGACGGACAAGATCAGTTGAAATTATTGCCACATACTAGAGAATGTGGCTGAAAACCCAGGTGTGTCCATTACAAGCCGATCCGCAACCACTTTGCACCGCATTTGGCATCTTAGCTTATGAGGTCGAGTTCAAAGTGAATCGAAGCCAGTAGAACAAGCTCAATGCCGTACTTTCTCTGAATGCTGGAAATGAATGGACAAGATCATGACTCATTGGGTGGTATGCAAAATCATTCAACTCAGACTAATGTAAGTCACACTTTTTATGAGCTTAACCTCATTTGAGACGTTGCTCTATCCTTGATATGCATTTTACTTTCTTTTTGCTTACAAATCCCTAATTAAGCTATAAAAACTGAGACTTAAGTCTGAGTATTTTGTATACAACTCATTGTCATTTGCCTGAGGACAAAATCAAATAAGGCAGACGCATCTGGGGTTTGGAAAACTCAAGGAAAATAGCGGAAAAATCTCTCCATCCACAGGAAGTGACAGTTTGATGTGGGTTTTGAGCTGAAGATGTCGTTGGATCGTATCAGTGGATCGAATGATGTTGATTAACTTTGTATGGCCTGAAACTTATGCTCTGACTTTAGGGACCTTCATTTTCTGTAGTTGGCGCCACATGACACACAGATGGAGAAACAATGGCTCTACTGTCCTATTTAAACAGCATAAATGACACCTCCATATCTACAATGACAGCTGTATATCTAATGTAATGACAGTTGCATACAATGACAATTGCATCTCTATAATGACAGCTGCAAATCTATAGTGACAGCTGCATGCATGTAATGACAGCTGGATATCTATAATGGGAACAGCGATGATTCCATAAGTGTGTCATTGGAAAGTTTGACAATATTGACGCTTAAAACACTCACTAAAATTCCTTAAGTTCGCAGACAAAACTAATAAAGACTCTCTTTCGCCCCAAACCCTAGGAAGATCATTATTGTGTAGTAAATTCAAAACTTTTCCAGGGCCTTCAAGCCATGTACCGACCTCAAACGACCAAAGTTGATCGTTAAAGTAGCGAAATCGTTTCAAGTCGCCAATGGAACCTTGTTCCTAAAAATTTTGAAAGCCATCGTCTGCCGCCATCCATTTTATTTTTCCCGTTAAAGAGAAAGTAAAAAAATGTCAGCATTTACCCAAAGTAACGTTTTGCAAGTGCAATATTATTATTACTATCTTTTTTTTATAGCACAGCCTCGGGGGGAAATGAAGCCAAAAAGTCATAAAGCTTGTCTTTATTGCTACTGCAATTGCTATTCCTCAAAATAGAAACCTTATTTTGCAACCTTTTTTTTTTTTGTTGTGAAAAGATATTCATAGATGCACCCATGGATTCGAGCGATGATGATGCGCGAAGATGGATAGTAAAGTATCTACACCACGAATGTGCCATAATAATCCATATAAAGTGCCGTCGAGAGGGGGAAAGCAAAACATTAGATATTTTTAAAAGTAGTTTCCAGCGGGCAAATACTCATAATTTTTTTCCTAGTTTTATTGACAAATAAAGTGAAGTAAGTAAGTCTTCAAACCTTTTAAAACTCTTTGTTGAAGGAAAAAATATTTCCCAGTTTCTTTGTGAGGCAATTTTCAATTTTGTGTCAGGAACAGCAACTGTAGAGTGAGTTATCCACTGGATTGAATCCATAAAAAAATATTCGAATGCTTTTCAAATAGAAATGTTTTGTGGCAGAGCGATTCGTCTCCTGTGCAGTGGTTTTGAAAATGTTTTATTTCGGTTTAGCTTTGGATACAAGTTAACATTATATTTTGAGAGTAAAAAAACGCTGGGAAAAATTAACTCTTGAACTAGCAGTCATTTGTAAATTTTATGGTTTAATTCAATTTAAATTGAATCGAGTGTTTCAAGGGCTACGCATGCATGGTTGCGTATTATCGAAGGTGGCATCCCATGTTCATTAGATGAGTGAAGTGATTCATTGAAGAGGTCCATATTAACCAATAGATGATCATGTCTATAAGTTTGATGAAGCTGTCAACTGATCCATTCCATTCAATTCAGATCGATTCAATTCAAATGTCAAATCCTACGATCTTGAAGGCCAGGCCACATGTCCATCTCTTTAGATAGTGTTGTCATTGAAAACTTTCTTCAATAACTCAATGGTTTAGCAGGCAGTATGGCATGTCACGCCATACTACGCATGTTTACGCCTTTTCTTAAACACAAATCGTTGATCACGACTCTTTGTCTTGAACGCCATGGCCAGTAGTCCTACGCACCAATCGCTGAGTGATTGCATTTCTCAATTCATCCAGAAAAAGGCCTCGTCGCTGAGTACGATTTTTTGACCAAAATTGGAGTTGAATTCAAACTGCTTGACAGCCCAGTCTGCGAACAAACGGCGCCATCTATGTTCATTAAAATTGAGCACCTTGGTCTGTTGAATCTTGTACCTACGTGTGTAGGCTGAAGTCATGACCATTTGTACGCTATAACTCTCCATATTGATAAAGCAAGATAGACTTAATAAATGACAGCCAGTTTGACATATATAGCTTTAACAATATGGTCGCCACGACCTGTCAAAGTTCAGAATTCCCTCTTGGAAAACTCATTATGAGAAATCACAATATTTTGAAATTTTTTCAAGAAGCTTCGAATCTGAATTGTTCCTTACAAGCAGCAGGTTCTTGTGCTAAAACGTGGGTTCTAAATGTGCAGTATTTTTGTCGAAATTCGTCTTAAAATTTCACCAAAATCAAACGAAATTCTGCTCATTTTTCGGCTCAAATTTCAGTGAAAGCATGAAATCCCCACAAGACGTCACAATTCCCATTGCATGACGAACTCTGACTGATGCATTTCTTGGGAAATCCCCGCCCATTAAAACGATTCCCTGAAAAGCTGTACAAATCCCAGAAATGTGACTAGCTATTGAGCTATGACTAATCCCTTTCGAACGATGAGATGCTGAATGAGATCGACAGCAATATATCATCTAAATTTTAATGCCCATTCACGAGACATCTGCATAATATCCACATGTATGTAGGACACTTTATTACATTATTATTTATAGACTTTGAAAGATAATGGAATACGCGGAACACCAATGCTGCTGCTGCTGGTGATGATGATGATGACGAAAAAGAAGAAGAATTTCATTGCTTCATCGAAGAAGAAGAAGAAGAAGAAAACGATGAGCATGAAAATTATTAATATCTCTTTCGTCGTTTTGTTGGTTCTCAGAAAATCCATTTAAATCCCGTCCAAATCCATATGCACACACTTCAGCTGTATTATAACTGAAATAAAACTGCTATATTATCCGTTTAGATGAGTGTGCATTCATATAAAAGTCAAAGCATGAACATGACTGGAGGACGTGATGACACAAATCCAACAAATGTCTGTATCCGTGTGTATATATCTCGACATAAGAAAAAAGAGCAACTGAATTTCAATCATCATCACCATCAGCCTCACTCAAGTATCCTTCACACTCGTGCTGTGCGATGCTGCTATAAAATCAAAGTTCCGCATTGCAACGTACCAACGTACAACGCACATATGAATACCTTGTCCACATTTGTGGATACTTGAGGCTCTCTTTGAAGCACCTCTCTCTCGTACCTCTCTCTAATCGTGATCTTTCAGCGGAATGAGTATCTTTTGCAGGTTCTAGTACGTACCTATGTACGTTCGTCTATTTAAAGTCAAACGAATGCTGTATGGTGTAGCTATTTTGGGACGAGCGTAAAAAATTGCATGAAATTGAAATTTGCGCAAGGATTTTGTTACGTCGTCGTCGTCTTTGGAGGATTGAGGGAAGAATACTTCAACAAGACGTTTAACTTTTTTACTTCTTTCTCGGAAGAAATGTCTGTCTTTATACCTGTAAGCGCCGCGAAACGATTTGTCGCTCGTGTGTGTGCATAATTCTTTTGTAATAGCTTCTAGAGGAATCAGGATGGTGTTCCTTTATTACCGTCTTACAAGCTTGAACAATTTTAGGGGACTTTAGCATATGCGTCAGTGAATATATCGTCAAGCGGAATGCACTCAACTTAAACTTGTGTTGTGTTGAGTGATGACTTTATTGTACTCTTAACTACTTAGTTCACGAAGAGTTGGTCCTTTGTATGCATCTAACATTGTGTCAAACGTAGGAACATTACAGAGGTAACAAATTAGAGAGAAAGGCGATGACTTTCTGTAACTCTTTCCCAGCATTACCCAGAAAATCGATGGGACCCTGAAGACTCTACTGTGAACTCTACTTCACTCCACCCTACGAGATAAGCCCCTTGGCATCAATGCTAAATCCATATGACGGGTGCTTGATATAAAGCTCAATTTGAAACTGGTTGTGGAAAGTGTCAAGAGAGCCGCTATAACCTGTTTCAATTGCAGGAGAATGTTTACAGGGAGACGCTTTCCCAAGAGTATAATCTGGATGTACTGTTTAAAATTGCCAATAAAATACCTAACCTAAAAGCAAACACGAAAGTTCAAAGACCAGCAATGAAAGTCCAATGAGAGCCACACCATGGTCTTGAGGTCATCCTACCTTCGCACAGGCAGAGAGCATTTAAGCAGTCATTGGTAGCCACTAGGGAACTTCCCTGCGAAGGCTGTGGTGATGAGATCATTCACTCTTTGTTTCAGTTCCAACTCGCGCGGAACAAATTTCTGGAAAGACACTCCATAAACGAGCTAGAGGAGCTGCAGCTAGCATGCCACTGGAAAGGACAATGAAATTCACAAAATCTAAGGGATGGTTTGTATAGACACAGAAAGAAGGGATTATTAGATTGACACAGGACATAGGTCGGCACTGACCTGAACCTAGATAGGCTCTTAGGGTAAAGTTTTTGAACGGTCCTTAGTAGGTAACCGCCACAAGAAGACTTACTGCCTCCACGGGGCGGATACCGGGCAACGCATGCTGAAGCGAGTTAGTCGGAACTTCCAATACCTTAACGACCTTCGTTCCCATGGTATATCGGACTCTGTCATTTGGACTACACTCCTCCATCACCTGCCGCCAAAAAGGCCAAGGCAGGATCAATACCTCTGGTTGGGTGTTGTCTCGGCTAACTTCGAGAATTTATCATTTTAAAATCAAGCCTCGCTAAAGGGTATCAAAGTAGTCCCACATGTATTTGCATTTAGGGCACAGATTGGGAGAGAAGAAGAGATAGGAAAGAATTGGTGAGTTACTTTACTATCCATGGTTGATGTCCAAACTATAAAGAAGAACAATGAACAATATATGGGACTTTTGTATGCACTTATGTTCCACAGTATTCTCATTTAATTTCATTAGTATGAAGGACCAAATGAATTTGGGGACTTGATCATCTCACACAGAATAAGTTTCTATTTTACACCCATTACTCTCTATTTTTGTCCTTCAGCCTATAACGATCCCAACTCATTCAGATAAATTAAAACAAAACGAAGACAGTTTTTAAATTCACGTAAATTTTTTCCAGATTGTAGGTTTGGTGCACATTTTCTAACAAAAAAAAAAAAAAGAAAAACTGTAAAGGACGTCGTCGCAGGGATAAAATTAATTGCACACCAATTACTTTTGATGTCATTCTCATAGAAATGAGTGAGTCCTTCTTGTGCTTAAGAAATTAAGTTATTTTTGGATGGATGGCAAACCATTAAATTAAGTCGATTCTGCTGTATGATAAAAAGTCCTTTGGACAAGCGCGAACATCACAAGGTGTATTGTACTATCTATTTAAAATGAGTACCAAGGACAATGTTAATGAAAATGTAGCCAACACGCGAAATCTCATTTCAAACGTCATCTACAACAAATAATCCTTCGTCCTCACATGCACTCTGTGTGTGCACTCATATATAGGTAACCATCTGTGCAGGTTTGTGTTGTCATATTGGCTGCTCTCCATTACGGTCAATGTTGACACTTTAAGGTACGTTAAGCTAATAAAATATTGCCCCTATGCCTTCTGTCCTGTGTCCGGTGTCCTGACCTTTTTTACACTGACTCTCTCTCTCTCTCTCTTTCTGTTTAATGTCATTCCCTTGAGATGGACAGAAGAACACGAAGGAGAGAGAAAAACTTGCATTGCGCCACAACACTGAGGATATTCTGAACAACAACTGTTCCCTCACAGGAGTAGACAACTGTTTAGTTTTGTTTTGTTTTTCTACTTCTAGTCGACGGTTTTTTTTTTTTTTTTTGATTTTTTTAAAGCCACCTTAAAGCTGCAGGTACACAGGCGGCTTAAGGGTTTGCATTTAGTTGACTGTCTCTCGCTCTCTCGATTGTCTTGCCACGCTTTTGTGGCGGGTAAATGCTGCAACGCGTTCGAGGTGAATAAATCGATTTCAATAAATTTGCTTACCGCCATGAATTCAAGGATACTCTTGTGCAAGAAAGGGGTGTGACATTAACAACATTTAATAGGTCGAGCACTATGACTTTTGCTGCGACAGTAAAAACAAAAAAAGCTGAAGGATTCAACTACAAAAAAATAGAAACACGAGTGTGTCTGGTGGGAGTTCTGTTTTCGGGATAAGCTCATGCAAAATTTATAATTTTTACTTATGCAACTGCGGATGCAAAACAATGACTGACATGTAAGGCAATATGCATTACAACAGGGGAAAATGTGTCACGGAAGGGATTCTGGGAATTTTTTTGCTGCTAGCCTTGGGAATACAGAAAATATCCGTCCCAGTGGTAGTAGCAGGTTTCATGCTAGAGTGTACATAAATAGAGAGTTCCAAGAGTTGCTGTTTAAATTGTAGGCTTCCAAGAACTGAACGCAATTCGAAATTTCTTCGAACAGAAGGACACATGGTTTTTGGCGTAAGGGTGGACAAAAAGTTATAAGCGTTCTTAAGGGCGCAACCCAAGAAGGTCGACAGGATTGTATGCCAAATGGATAAAGCATTTAGGTTTACTGCTTTTTGTAGCACCTTTTCTGTGAGTACTTACCTAGGGTTCATCAGTATCAATGCGTCATGTATATATATGACCCCCGCTACGATCACTGTGTAGCGAGTTTGAAGGAGGATCTTAGAGAAACTCAAAGGCTATAGACGATAAAACACAAATCATAGGTTTGGCTGACGACATAAGCGATATTGGTTAAGGCGCCACGTTGGGCGCCATTGTTGTGAGTCAGGGTAAGGCCACGGAGGCAACTCTATTGCATGTGGAGGCTGGGCAAGAACCACCCAGTCCGACGAGCTAAAGCCGAGCAATCGCCAGCAAGCCCCCGTCCTCCTCTCCTGCACTGAAGTTGTCTCCTGGTCTAGAACTAACTCCTAGACTACATTTAGGGCAAACTGTCACTACCTTTTTGTTCAGTATTGTTGGGCAAATCATCTTTCATAGTAGTGTTCGGTTAAAAAAATGATGTAGGCCAGTGTTGAAGAATATCTTTATATCCTGTGTCCCTCGCCTTTGTGGAAGAATTTGCTATAAGACTTGAAGCCAGGCGATCAATGTTTGCGTCGCGAGTTCAGTAATTGAGCGCTGCAGCAGTGGATCTAGTTTTTCATCGTCAAATGAATGGTCAGTAATTAGTTTGTCTTGTCCCAGTGACTTTGCAGCCAACTCCAGAATCTATTGTGGCCCATTGTGAGCTCGATCTTAATTTGTTGCTGTAGTTTTATCTGGTCCATGGTGGCGGCTTCAAACTGTCATAATGCTTTCCGATTGACAGAGTTTGATCTCACGTCAGAAGTTTCTTTGGCATGGCATCCAAAATTAAGTAGAGAACCCTTATTCCTTTTTCCAAACCTGACCAAGTCCGAAACAAACTGTCAACGATTCACCAGAATTCCGAGTGCAGCCTGACCTTTGTTCTAGAGGTACAGATATTGGCCAGGTCAATGACAATCGACTGTCATATTTACTATATACTGTCAGTATGGTAAGAAATATATGAAGTAGTCCTAGAAGCATGTACATATGTGTGAACAGATCTAGCAAAAACGAGACCAAACACAACCTGGCATAAAGCGATTAAAGAGGTACCAAATTTGACGTTTATTTTACGTATGTGACACATCAATTTCAAATTGAATGCGTTCAACTCTGTTCAACCAACAAGTTGGATGTAGTTAGTGATTGTTGCTCTCTGAGGGGCTTATCAAGTAAAGGGAAAGTGGTGTGACTTACATTGAGTGCAATGATGAGTGCTACAGACTATCAGTCTATAGTTTCTAAAAGCAATGGTTAAGACCTCAAGCCCTCTTTACATAGGCTGAGGGCTTCTCCTGCCAGATGCGATGCAATGGAACCCGATTACGATAAGGTATGATTCTTCCCCCTGACTCTACCCCTTGATGGTGACTTCAAACACCAAAGGCAGTCCGGAACAAAACCAATTTGCATGCTTTCCTCACTTCTCGTTCAAGAAGAATGCCCCATTTCTGTTCGGAAATAAAACAAAAGCAAAATACCGTTTCAAAGTAATCAAAATCGTTGCCAAAAATCACACCCGGGACAGGGATTCGAGGTCTGCAAGGGCAGTCTCTCTCTCTAGCCAGATGTTCTGTATCTTTTGTGCTCCTAAAATAACATTGTAAACACTCACCTCATAGCCAATGTTTGCGATGAAATTCATTACCCAGCACGTGCAGTACTCAAAAACAAAGAAAAAATCCATCCAGATACAAAATTACAATGAAAATCAAACAATTACTTCGTCAATTAGCGCATTTTAGAAAATCACGCGGCACGCGTCACGCCCCATCAATTAAAAGCATGTCAATGCTCATCTTCAAGGACGTTATTGTGTCGTCCCTGTTTGGTTGGTCCTTCCCATCTCACATTCTTGCATATTCTTCACTCGAACTGTATCTAAAGCAATACAAAAGAAATGTGGGTGGCAATTTGGCCATGGCCCAGTTTGGGCGTCCTAATGGATTTCAGATACATTTGACGGTGCGCACTAAATTCAACAGAATTCAAAGTCTGCTCTGCCTTCCGGTATGTAGCGAAAATCAAAGCTTGTACGAGTACAAACTCTAAAAATACTCGTCGTGAAATTGAAATCATTCGCGTCGCGCTCCTTTCTACTTGGCGTAATTAATTCAATCACAAAACGCATATCCACCCACGGTGGATCTCCAGCATTGCTACGCAGGATGTTTCGCCCCAAAAAGGATGTAATTCAATCAAAAATACATTTTAAAATATTCTTTTGATGTGAAAGTTCATCGCTCAAAAAAAAAAAGTATATAAAACCAGAGAGTCTCCAGAGATAGAGGTAAAAACAAATTAGGTTCCAATTACGAGGAAGTATCTCAAAAAGCAAAACGAAATTAATTACAAAAATATATGCTTCGGATACATTATTAAATTAGTCATTCGAATGCGACAGGCAAAGGCTTTAAATTTCCCAGGTGGCAGCCAGTGGTCCAATTTATTTTTCGGTTTTGAGTAGAAAATTCCCGGAATCTAATTTCATTCGAATGGTAGACTATCTACGAGGACACCTTTTGAATAAGATATCCTGCGAGAGAGTTCATTTTCTATTTGATAAAGGACGAGGTTCAGTTGAAAATTTAGCAAACTATTGTGTCGCCATCTACAGAGCAGAGGTTCACAGATAAATTCGTCTTAATGGCGACAAACGTGACTACGATAAGAGGTTGGCTTGGCATTACCCCACTGGATAGGGGGGAGAGCAAATTTATTGGATTTTATGCAAAAGACCGAGAGTAATCAACCGCAGGTTCTTGTTTTAATTCATTTACACGCAAAGATCCAAGCGATAATGATGGTGAGTCAATTTGGTTTTCTTGTGAACTTTGTGCGCTAAATTCCCTCAAGTTTAATACGAGTAGAATCCACATGAGCAATCGGGGGAAATCCTTTCAGATACAAGCAATTGCAGTTGTATTTAGGTCACACAAAACAATTGTACATATGTACTCTTAGATAAGGACTCTTTAATCCTGTTCTACGGAGAGAAGGGTGACTTGTGTTTATGAAATGCTTAGAGCACTAAGTCAGACTAATAACGTAAAAAATGCAAATGCAAATTTCATTGCACAGAGGATGTTGATATACCATATTGCATATTCGCAGAATTTTGTCTGGTGACGATGCTGAAAATTTGCTTTTTAAATGACTTGCAACGTGGACTTGATTAAAGGCGATTATGTAAGGGACAAGTTGTTAGGTTTGCCAACGGTCAGATGGTACTTTATCATTCTTGGAGCAGACTGATTTAACCAGGTTACTGAAGTAGTTTTAAATTTTTAACCATTTTTACTCAAATTACTTGTAAAAGCCTAGCCTACCCAGGTGATCAGGTACCCAGTATATTTTTTTTGGCAGCTAGAATCTCAGCCTAGAAGACAATGCATAGGTCAATGCATAGATACCATCTAGACTCAGGTCTTTTGAATAAATACCTGGCCCTGTTCCCTCGTTGGTTTTGGACCCATCTATAGCAGGTAGTTACTTACAAGAGACGTCAGTGAGGCGACAAGAGATACATACTTATGTTCTTTGAAGTAACCACTGCCACCAAACACAGTTTCTCTTCATTCTGAAATAAGACACGATTGCCTTCCATCTTCTTCGGTCTCGTCAAGTGATACATAGTTAAATGCCTCAGATATGAAGGGGATAGTCAAGCTGGATGCAGAGCCAGTTTGATACCTAGTTTACGACTGTACAGAGGCATCAATTCGCAGCAGAAGCAGTCATCTATCTCTCTGTCACAAGTACGGTCTTATAGTCCTCTGAATCTAAAGCTTTAAACTGATAATTGTTTACTTTTTCGTTAGAAGTTGCATCTGTGTACTGGATCCAAGTTTAAGCCCCAGAATCTACGAACAAGTTGGTCCAAGGCTTACTAATCATATAAAGCTTCTCAAGGATACTCTCGTGAGAAGTTAGGTTTTGGACCTTAATGTGTTCCTATTATGTCACATTCATTCCTATGTGCCAAAGGTAACACATTTAAAGCTTTAATGTTTTTAATATTATCAGCATAATTCCTCGCGGTGATGTGATTTTTCCCACCCTCATTCAATTTTCTCTCTGGATCACGTAGCATTGAAGGGGATGTTTTCTTCTTCTTTTTTTTTTTTTTTGTACTAATTCAACTGTTGTGCGGCGTTCTTAAATTTGCAGAAATAATTTCTAAATGAATAGCTATTCTCGGAATTGTATGAATATTCAAAAGTTTCTCTTGTATTTGACTTGACACCTGGGATTCAGAGCAAATGTTCCTGGAAGTGTGGTTGAGTGGTTTTAACCTTGAACTTGATAAATTTAATAGCAATTCCTTGGATGAAATAGTTGGTAAAAGTGCAACCCAAGAGTGCATTAATACAGAGGAGATAAACTGCGATTTAGTCACTGTAAGTGATTCTAAATTCTAGGACGTCACATCTTTTACTGGTAACTGCAATTACTTAAGTCAATCGAAGATGAATGCAGTGATCGCATGCTTTTTCCACCATCGGAAACTGCTTCCATACATTCGCTATAAAGGGCGCAAGTTTCTCTCCAGCTGTGCTCAGATTGCAACGCCTGTTTCATAAGGAGCGGTGAACTCAGTAGGTTATATTTCTAGTCTCCTAAGCAACTGGAATAGAATTCTGGTAGTTAAGTATACCTTGCATACCATAGTGTCCGATTGAAGGATTTATAATTTCAGAGATGATGGCCATCTTCTTCCTTTCCTCTTTCGTCCTGTTCATTGCAAGCTTAAGAAATCTGGTGGCAGTAAGGCGATGAGTAGGAGCGCAAGACGAAGTCGGGTTGTCAGCTTCACAATGCATCGGCACGTCGCAGTGACCAGTGACCAACTCAGAGCTCTGGATACGACAGATTTGATACCTTCTAATTTGTCTATGACAGTATCCGATGTTGATGACAATATTGATAATCCTGAAAGAGCTGCAGTAGATTAAAGGGAAGGCTAAACGACTAAACGAAATTTTTCAAGTTCATTGGCACTACCAAAGCCCAATCGATAGTCCTTTTATCCTTTCTTGGTTTCCAGAAATTGCTCACAGGGAAAACCCCCTCTCCTAGTTAAAAGTAATTCAAATTACAATTAAGGTAATGCCTCTCAACACGTTAAGTATCATCTGAGAATTTCCTGAGTTCCCGCTTATCTTACATCAATATTCATAAGCGTTAATTCGCTGAAAATTAATTAATAACTAAACAGGTACTCCGAAAAGAGTGAATCATTTCGAAATAATTTTGAAGAGCTTATGCGCGGCGGATATTCCATCGAAATACTTCGAATGCCCCAGCCTGACGCGTGTGGGCATGCATATAATTACTCTGCCTACGCGCCCCGGTGAGAGACATCCAAATTGAAAGTAAAAGTCTAATTTAGTAGTTTTCATTTCATTTGCAAGCTGCTGTCTTTGATAAAGTAAAAATGTTGATTGTGTTTACTAATGTCAACTAGTAGGATTCGAAATGGGAAAGCTCTAAAACCGGTGGCTGTTTGTTCTACTTTATAAAGTAAAGTAGCTGCCGCTGCGAGTCTGTTCAGACAAATCAAATGTTCTATGAGCTTTGTAGTTTTCTATTACCGGTTGTGAGTAATGCGCCGGGGTACTTCCCACGCCAGATTGACGTCAATTCGTCTTTTCGTTTCACTCGCAAAACTACTTAATGAATACACAACTACATACGAGTATGTGCGTACTTTCATTCATTTGAAGAAAAGTTGAATGAATAATTTGAACTTTTTTTTTTTTTTTTTTTTATAATCAGCACATGCCAAAGGGGATATGAATACCCTTTTGCACATGCCAAAGGGGATATGAATACCCTTTTACTGTTTAACAGGGCACGGGCGTTAGTTAATTTTTGGAAGAGAGAAGAAGGGATAGGAAAGAGTTGGTGTAGTGGTATTTGAAACTCAGGTGATATTAGGTTTCAATGTTTATTCTCCATGGGTGGTATCCAATTCGATTGAGGAGAGAGTTGTGTGTGATTTTTGCATTCGTTTGAATTCACAGTATTTTTTTCGCGTTCATGTTGGAATACACGAAGTGCTTTCTGAGCGAATTATTTAATTTTTAATACTGTGAAAATTGAATGGACTTGGTCGGGAATTGATCACCAAACTTCTCATTCAATGACCGAATACACTATCACTACGCCGTGGCGATTGTGTTTCGCAGCTCATTATTCAACGAGCAAAAAAATTAATTTGCCAGAATTTTTTTTGCTACAAGTTTTTTGTACATTTTTAACTTAATTGGTGTGAATGCAATGTTCTAAGTTATTGTCAACATTCAAGGAGTTATTTAAAGTTATACAAGGCTTTGTAATTCTTATTTGAACGCATTTGCAAGGTTTGAAAGTCAATGTTGTAAATGGCAATGGCCGTGAAGTTGCTTGCGCTTTTAGTTTACACTGTCTATTGGGTGTCACAGTGAGACACAGGTGGCGCTCCCCTTGATGAGTGTGTTCAACTATTAGAAATAAAAAATTGGAATCGCAAATTGATTGTACCCTCATGGAGTCTTTTGTCATTGTAAGCTCTGCAAATCTTTGTGTGCTTGTTGTTAACTTCCATTTCTTTACGTGTTCTTCAAAGGAACGAAGATTGTGGCCTCAACAGGTATGCTGGTGCTGTCTGACACGATCCAGATCGTCCGAATACATTTTGCTTTTGTATATAATGCGTGGACATATGAATGTCTTTCTCAAAGAGAAGTGGGGTCAAAATCCATCCATCGTTAAGGTGTCCTGGTTCATTCTGAAAGGGAGGTTTATCTTCACGCATTTCGGAATTTGTATAGGATCATTCCTACAAAGCGGCAGTTCCTCTCTTTTGGTGACTGGTTCATTCCTCCACTCATTGCTACAAGGAATTTAGATTGAGAATCTTCTAGCGACTTTCCGCCTTAAGTGCCCAACCCATAGAATCCGTCAATTCGTTGTTCCGTCGTTCTTAACTGACCGCCCAATAGATTGGTGGAAGCAGAGAGAGAACATAGAGCACCTGTCATCGCCTCTGACAATCAGCTGATGGATATGACGGATTCTTCAATATGTCAACTTAAATGTCAACGGAACAACGGATCGACGGATTCTATGGAATCTTTATTCTTTAGAATCATGTGACCCATTTCCGCCTCTCTAATGACCGAATTAGTTTCTTCCTTCAAATACGTTCTATACAAATCGCCAAAGGTCCTCCCTACTATAATTTATGTACCACAGACGTTTTGTGCCAGAATGTCATCTATCAACTGTCATTTGTTCCCGCGCCTGATTAGACAAGCGCCCTAGAGAAATGTCATCTAGATCTACGTGCGATTGAATTAAACTCTCCTAATGAGGACCACCAACAAAATAATGTTTTTTTTTTCTTTTTTAAAATAAAATCGCTGAAAGCTATTACCAACTAAATTCAGATTCTAGATAAGGCATCCGCCACCCCATTCACAATGTGGAATATTTCCAACAATACAAACCCACTTTTTGCCATCTTACATCTGTCATAATGGACCCAACCAACAACGATTTCATTTGTATACAATTCGAAGGTCCTTTTTCCATTAACAAAAAAGCCACAAGAAAAAAAAAAAAACCTATTCACTTATCGAGAAGAAAGTAATCACTGGGATACACCTCCAACACATTTCATAGATATACAAAATGAAAAGATACTCATACTCGGTATATAGTGTACCACAAGCACTCGCGATATAATAAATTGGAAGCCGGCCAAGCATCGTCTTTATTATTATTATTATTCCAGAGAGTGTCGTTGCTTTTTCAAAAATTGGATAGTATCCTTGGGTGGTAAACGACAATCTGCAACCACAGTAATGTATGGATGTGTACGATACGTAGTATAGGACTTTATGATGATCTAGTTTTTGCTACTGTTGGTTGTCCCTATAAGGAACTGTGTTGTTTGTTTCCCTCTATTACGTATTCGACATTTCATTTTAAACTTCTTTTCAGATTAAAAAAAAAAACTGATGATAAACCAGCAGAGGAATGTGAATTTTGAGATATTTTACATTGTAACGACAAATTCGTGGGGAATCTCTTCAACTAACAACAAAAAGATATAAAATGAAATATTTCAAGATTTTTGTTATTACTTTTGGAGGAAAGGTACTTTTTAGAGATAGAGAACTAAAAAAAAAAAAAAATAGAACACTTATGGTAGTTGTTTGTCGGGTGCTTTGTCCTTTGGAGCCTTATTTGTTGCTAGCTACATAAATTTGTGGGAGCAACGCATTATTCTTATGAGAATGAAAGACATTCTAAAAGTTGAATTTACATATCTAATTAGTGGATGAGAGGAAAGTCCTTCAACCATAAGAACTGAGAACTAGCACTTACTCATCGGATGAACTGAAAGAGGCATTTTGCTTAAGTCACACAAATCCTCAGGACAGCACAAGTTCAGATGGCTGACAGAGTCTCCGACTGGATCTTCCTTGTATTGTATAAGGCTGCCTAGAGCTCAGAGCAATACCAACTGACGAAGGTGAAGATTGTCTGCAGACTCAACGCAGACGTTATATGGCAGCTACTCTCCCACAGAACTGAAGACTAATGTCTTTTCCTATCAAGGTCCTAGAAAAAATACTTGATCAACACTTTAAACCTACCGTTGACAGCACCTCGTGATCGATGTACGTCGCATTTCTGTTGAGTCTTCAACGTAGATGTCACAGTGAGACACAGATGGCGTTCACATTGATGGGTGCGTTCAACTATTAGGAATAAAGAAAAGCTGACATAGAAATTTGTTTGTACCCTCATGGAGTCTGTTGTCACTGTAAGCTCGGCATTTGTGCCCATTCTATGATAAAGTGATACGGGAGCATCCATTTAGTCAACCTTCATTCAGAGAAGTCATGTCACAGGCAATTGTGTTCATTAGGAATCCAATTGTCCATGAATACACAGATTGAGGATGAAGATTGAGGCTTACGGTCATTCGGATGGCGCTTAACTCCATCTGAACTACAGAGTCTTGCCAGCTCAATGAATACTGCAGTCACATGCCTCCTTCAAACTTCACAAATAGACACCAGCTGCTGATCTTTGATCGGTTTCGGGGCCAAGAATGTTTGCTTCATCGATATTCTCAAATAGACTCTGTCCAGGAGGTTATAGACTTTGTCCTTGACAGGAATTTCCACTTCTTCATTAGGACGGAGATTACTCTGATGATTGCTTATGGACTTTAAATCGACGACCATTGATCGGAGGTGGTTTCCAATGAGGATTCCCCAGCCTAACTAGTGCTCAGTCTTTTGAGGCAGCAGTTGTAAATGTCAAAGTGAAACTCAAACAAAAACTTAAAAAAATTGCAACCACCTTGACAGTAAAAATAAACAAGACATAAAGCAGAACAAGAAACTAGAAACGTCAAGAGAACCCTAGTAACTGTCAACGACGTCAGCCGTACTAGATCTTGTCATCATTTTTGGCAAATAACCTTCAAATATTGAACAGGGAATATTGGAATTCACCTGGAAACTAGCGGAGATTGACAGAAGCATTGAGCTCGTCGTCAACACTTTGCTAATCCATCTGCTAAAATACATTTTTCACCGGAATGACAGATTTGCCGCTATCGAATCTAGTGGACTCTAGAATGCGTCCATTGACAACTCATAGAGAAAGAAAAATGATGGACATAGAAAAATTGTAGTAGATTTTTTCGAAAATAAAGTGTTGTTTGCTGGAAATAGAAAAAATTGAACTAATTAAGCACTGTCTGCTACTTTATTCACCAATAAATGGAATTGACCTCCTCGAATCGACGTCAACCTGGCAGCACTGAAAATTAAGACAGTAGTCCTCTGACGGCTGAATGAATATCCAGATGACAGTTGGGAACAACAGCTGCCATCACCCATAATTGACAGTAAAATGTAAGACAAGTTAAACGTGTGGCTCAGTTTTAAAATAATGACAACGCACGATGCTTAATAGCACATAAGCGCGATGAACGAGAGAGATAAGGTGTAACGAGTTGATTTACTGCAATTACTCATCGACACTCCAGCTCCACTGACGACGCACAGCTTTCTTCAATTATTCACGTTTGCACGTTTCCTAGGAATGTCGCCGTCGGCCCGCGGCGCCACAGATCTAAGATAACGCGCCTCTGTTGACATATTTGAATGACAATAGCACAATTCATTTCTAACAAGACCTTTGCCACTCTTAATGCGTGTTAATTTATTTTCTTTTAATTTTCGAAACTAAAAGAAATATATTTTCACTTTGCTCGACATACATCACTCTGTGAGTTATGCGCTTTCTACATGACTGCTATTGTTTTCTATTAAAAAGCGACCGTTAAATGAAACGTCAATTTGTATTTTTTGCATATTTCAACGAAAAGAATTTATTACCATTTGACTTCCATTTTAAAAAGACAAAACTCCTTGTCTATCTTTTGTTTAGTAGCACTTTCCCGCGAAACCCATCTATGGTGTCAAATTTGTGCAAACATAATTCAAGTCACAGCGAAATTCAAAGCCCACCCTCAAGTCATAATCGAAAAGCACATTTCATATTAATAAAAATACTCATAGATACATTTGGTGTACCCTCATTTGATTTTTATTACGTTGTCCATAAAAATCAAATTCATTCATTACAACCTTTTCCGGCAGCAGCAGCAGCAGCATACGGCCTGGGTGGCCCGAAAGCCAAAATTCCTCTCTGCTAATCCCTAAGCCGCACAGCACAAGATGTCCAGCCCTCCCGCTCTTTATGGCTCTGCATAGACTAGATACAATCACTTCTGTAGATACTTTCGGCGGTCGTCTTTATTGTTGCGTTTCAAATAAACGACAAGAGATACTTTTATGCATAGACGCGTATAAATCATAAAAAAAAAAAATCAAAACAATGACAAACAACAAATAAATAATAATAATTGAAAGTATCTATAGATAAATAGACAACAGATAACGTTCCGCATGGAAATACCAATAATTAAATTTTCATTTGAAATAAAAAAAATCTCATTCCTCAGCGGACTGTTAGTCACTTTTTAATGTGTGTACTTTGGGAATGCCATGAAGCAGCATCGGGAAGTGAGTGTTAACGCTTCTTTTCGTAAAACAGTTTGCATTGGGATTTGCCTCAAGCAATACGTTATAGATACAGTTTAAAAATAAGCAGATACATTCTGTGGACAGTAGTATGAGAGTGCATTTGCGACGGTTAACTAAAAAAAACTTTTAATCGCTTGAATTTTAAATAAAAAATAAAATAAAAGAAAAAAGAGTGCTGCAAGTGAAAAACAAATTAAGACGGAGGGTCTAACAATTGTTGGATTGCTGGCGGGCCCCATGGGCCAGGCTGCAAGTATGTGCAGATTTCGTGGATGTCGCTACAAAAAGAATAAATCGAACAAAAATCGATCAGGTATGCCTTCTAGATTTTAGATTTTTCTTTTTTTTTTTCTTATTTCATTATGTGTTCAGTGTTTATTTCTTTTCCTAATTTATTTTGGCTTCTAGTGGTGATGACTTCCGTCAATTGTTCAAAAAATAAACAAGTATATGCCTTCTTTACTAACAGTCTTACTGAACTATCCGAGCTCCGAGCTCTCGCAGAATCCTGGAGTGTGCTCAGCAAAATCATGCAATCAAACAAAACCAATTTGCACTGGAGTTCCTGATTGCACTATCTAGGGTATCCAGTGTTGCCCCGGAGTAATAACTCAAGATTCCAAGGACATTTTGTGCACCCAATGTCAAAATCTGCAAAGTGAAACCTTTTCGAACCACCCATGACTATTTTTACATTGGGTACATATCTTTGAGGATCCATATCCTTCGAAGGAGGTAAACTGTGGAGTTTCACGAGTTTTGGATGCACTGTGTGAGTTTGTAGGAGGCACAAAGATACATACTTCTTGCTTACTTATCCTTTCTTTATAAGTAATTCAGATCAGTACTCTGTGGAACCATATAAGTAAATTTCGCTGTCGGCTGCAGTGACAAGCGAGTAGACGGTGACAAAACCTATCCCCTGTTATAGTCCCCATATCTCTATCACTCCAGGAGCAAACTCCTTAAGAAAATAAAATTAAATATAAGGCCATATCAGCCGTGCACAACTGTGGTGTATAAGCGAATTGTCACGCCACCTAACGTACCTTGACAGTTTCGTGTCATTTGATAACCACCATCAAGAGTGCTGTCAGATTGAAGTTGTATGGATTCAAAATTGAGGAGTAGCCGACATAAGATAAAACGCGAGGCATTGGAGCATACCAGAGAACTGCAGCCAGTAGCTCGTTTTGTGAGCCATTCGAAATCTTCACTGCTTTTCACATACTCACACAGATTCGTATTCCTTCCCAAAAAGGGAAATTTTATTGCCTCTCATAAAATGAATCTGAAGCAAGCTCCCATTCACATTCATTTCACTCTACCTGGCACTGTATTTGCACATGTTGCTTCTTAGTGGCTATACACTTCCCAATAAAACACGGCTTCTCTTTCAGCTTGTTTAAAGGTCTGTCAAGCTCTGCAGTTCAAACTTCTCCCGGGAATGCCATCGTGGATTTCTTTCTATTGCCTTCAAGGGATGAGTGTTCAAAAGCCCAAAATCGGGCGGTAGCAAGGCATTGAAGCTGTATGGTGGTAATAATTCTAAGGTGCTAGGTAGTAACAAGATCTCTTGCAACTAAAGCGGTGTGGACCAGAAGGAAAATAAGTCACTCTCATTCGTTGCCTTATGCTCCTAGTCCTTATTTTATTTAGTTACATACGCAGGGCCGTGTTGTACGTGGTATATATTTCTGCACATTCAGAAGGGACTTGGAGCCTTATGTCGTATCCGACAGCAGTACTCTTGGGTTCGTGATGGTAGTCTCCGAACTTGGAACCCGATGCACAGTACTCCAACGCACTTGCCATTGAACAAAAGGCACCCTTTATCTCTTAGGTTATGTTTCTGTTTCGTGATCTAGTATGGTTGTATGTAAGACAAAAAGGAGGAGTTCTCAATCATAGTCGGTGTACACCAGGAGAGCGTCGTAAGTCAATTGCTTTGTGTTGCTACGATGTCTCTGAAGGCAAAGGAACAAACTGCTGATGGTAGAGTCACAAAAGGAGAGGAGCATCGTTGAATGGTTGTTTGAGAAACGACCATCAGTGAGAATACATTTAGCCCAGAAGCAGGTGGTAAAGACCCACGAGTAAAGGGTTCATCTTTAGTGTTTTCAGAGTCCGATAGACCTAGTTTTATTCACTGTCAGCCAGAGCAACCCAGCTATGTTACAATGGTCGAGCTGATATTTGGCTATTACCCCAAGGAAGCTATAAATGTTTGTTACTAAGTGGGCAATATCATGAGAAATCTGGTAAAACCGTGTCTCAAGCGAACAGAGAAGGAACAAGGTCCAAGTAGACATTATCATTTAGCATCAGTTGTTAAAGCCTCTAGCTCAGTCCTTACTTACAGAACAAGCCCTCATGTCACTGTATTTCATTCAAAAAGCCCCCTGGTCTACTCGCTGCTTTTTACCATGATGATACTTTCAGAAACAAAGTTGCCAACTTGATTGAATAGCTCTGAGTTGAAATCTCTTAAATCTTGTGCAGCTATAACCACTTAACAAGTTTCCTGTGCATTGTTCGTTGGTAGTGCTCTTCAAAAACAAAGGTAATATTGATTTAAAACTGAAAGTGCAAATCCGCCTTTAGTGCTGCCATCTCTCTTGACTTGTTTACTTAATGCCACTTGAAGATACATTGATATGCGCATACGTAACCCATGACAATGTATCTAAATATTTGATAACTTTTCTACACACACACACAGTCAGAGAAGATTGGTTTTCTAGTATCTTACTTCCGATGGAAGAGAAACTCCTTTATGATCCATTACTGCTGAAGGAATCACTTAGCACCATCCACCATCCACCCAAGAGGATGGCACTAAATGAGAAGAAAAAAGAAAATCTAAGAGCGGAAAACCTCACTCAGTCTGTGTTGTGCTAGTGCTGCAACACTCATGGCACTTTCGATGCAAAACGGGAAGTGATAAACGTTGTATCTCTTCCACTTTACAATCTCTGACACAATTTCCTTCTCATACTAGTCCCCCTTCGCTCTTGTGGTTCGAATGGCAGAATGTTTAATGCATTCAATATGCTAACTTCTAGATGGCTTCCTTATGCATTATGTCTGTGCGTGTGTCTGTCTCCTCAAAGTGCTTTGGATGGATAATATTCGTTCTTTTTGGATGTAACTAGTTCAAGACAATAGAAATGAGAGGAGAAAAATATTCCAAGCAACTATCTTATGGTACTTTTCAAATTTATGATGCGTTAAGACCAAACGTCACATCAACTCTTATTTTTCTTGTGTGAAATGCTTTTTCGTCTTTTCGTCTTTTCGTCCAGTTCCATTGGGTAGACAATGTTGTACAGTCTGATTGCTTAAAGGGGGGAGAGGAAGAAACAATGGAAATCCTAATGGGGAATAATGGATAGTTATGTAACTTAAGTGGCCACTTAGAGAGGGTGTAACTATTTGTTAGCAAGTTCAATAAAATTTATCTTGCTCTCTATGGTCGAGACTTAGTGGTGTGTTAAATTGAGCCTGACATGGACTTGAATTTAATTAAAAATTTATTTCTCTTAACTCGAATCAATCCACAGAATGGCATTGAAATTTGACCCATATTCCCCGCGATGAAGTACATATTTGTACGTCAATGAATTTTCCTGGGAAATTTTCGTGTGATGACAGTTCAAGGGAAAAGTAACAAGTGGGAATTTCTGGTGAAATTCTTTATTCGATGGGATTGGTGGAGTTTCCTGGAAGTCACCCTGTAGATGGGCTTTCTGCGGGAGGCAGTGGACCTTTTCCTGATTCCTTCTTCTATGCTCTTATTCGGACGATGACTATCTGGACCAGCCTTGGACCAGTTAAAAGATATCGCAGCATACATGCCCAACAACAAATTAGACGGGTCAATTGTAAAAGAACTACTTGGCAGGATAAACCTTTCAGATGTCCCTCAAAAGTCTACATAACAGTTCGTCCGATCTAATCAATGCTGACAACTACAATCTGAGCTGCAGAGCTCTTAGATGAACCACTTCTCCACTTCGAAGCACAGATCATTTGAAAAGTTCAGAGCTTCGTCAGGACCACTGACAACAGATGGTAGAGGATGAACCCTAGCTGGCAGCATTCATGTCCCTGAAATGGGTTACTATTGTCGATACATTAGACCCAACTTCCAATTGTGAGTTTGCTTCTCTAGATTGGAGGTCATGCCGTAGTAAAGAACTTTAAGTTGTGACATAAAAATGACATTGTAATGACGTCTACTGTCATCTCAATGCTCGATTACGAGAGCGATAACGCCACGCCTTTTATTTTCGATGACGAGTTACTCAAAAGAAATACGATACGACTCATCGAGCAGAAGAAAACTTACTCTTATGATAATTGCTTCAGGCAACTGAGGCTCTACTTGTAAGGATTCTCATTGGAAGGGAACAAGTGGTGGGCAGGCAAAGCCTCAAGTCAATCTTGACGTTGTTCACGGAAGAAAATTCACAGATTTTCTCGAACACGTCATTGGAAACTGTGACTGGTAAATGTTAGGGAACATGTGGTTCCAGTAGTTGAATAGTCGACTTTATTTTGAAGTCTGAGCTAAAAAACGATTTTCGCAAGGAGCAAATAGTAGCCAGAGTAATAGGGCGACTGTGGCACCAGCCAGCACAATGGACTGCTGGTCTCAGGCATCTAAATCGAGGACTGTTCTCAACCAATCAAGCAACCATTCAATTAGCCAACTCAGAGAAGCAAAGCAGCTTTCATCCAACAGGGTAAGGGTCTATGCTTCTGCATCATAGAAGAAGCTTCTCAGGAACAGTTTATGCTTCTCCGTTGCCAACAAAGCAGCGATTAGCAAGAGCTTATATCCGCGCTGATGTTGTTTGACGAACTTACAGCAGTGTCACCTTCTTAGCCAGCCTGCGGTGGGAGACTTCTCTGACCGATGAAAGCATATACTTCATCCTGTCCTCGGTCCATTTGGATTGTTGCTAACTCCATTCTGGTGAAAGTACTCGCTTCGTTCTTCCTATCACATCCGATTCTGACGTAGCAACGAGCCTTACAGCTTCACCAATGGTACCTGTCATGCGCTGGGCTCACACAAACGAGTACCTCGCCTCAGATCGACAAAATGACAGGGAGGCGCTGAGAGGCATTTCACTTCCTGTGTACCTAAGCTCTTGAGTATTTCTAGTCGGACTTGAACGCCCGTAGATCGCCGAAGTGTCTTCGTCTTCCGTGGGACTATTCACCGTCCTACTCTGGACTGTTTGTTTGTCATGTTCGGCAGTCTGCTGGGCATTTTGCGACTCGAAAAACTGGTGTGTATCGACCTCATTAGAGAGAAGTATGTCATCATTGGACCACTAAATCTGTCACAACATCTGACAAACAGTTCTTCTACTGCTATGACAGCTAATTTGCGAGTTCTTCCCAAATCCTCCAAGTCACTTAAAGCCTTGATATCTCTCTAGTTTTCTCTGAACTCCTGGTGTCCTTTTCTTATCACCAAGCGAATCTATCATTTGTTCAAACTTCAATTTACTTCCTTCAATACTCTTTTTTACGGATGCCAGTCGGATTACCCATTGTTCAGCTTCCAAGAATAGTTCCCTGCAGTTTACTTAAGTTCACTTCGAATTCCGTTTATATTTTTCATACGTGTATCTTTTGAATTGCTTTCACATCGGGGCAACAGACAAATCTTTTCATCCATTCACCTGAGTTCGTCACCTGAAACCGCCACAGACAATAAAAATGGGGGAAACGGAATCTGAATCAGATTGCGCGCGTCTGAATTGATGGGAAAGGTGAAAAGCCGGTTAATGACGACGAACGACAAAAGAGCTTGCGTCATTTTAAAATATCCAACGGAACCACCATCGCATCGCGTCTGCGGATGTAAGCTACATAGATATCTGTCAAACCAAAATAAAGAAGTTACACGAGTAAATATTCAGAAACGTGATGTGAATATTGAATCTTCGTCTCGTCTTTGCGTTACGGATACAAAAAGATCTTCAAGTTAGATATTCGAATTCGATCATGTGTGAACCTATAAAATAGTAGATTCTCTCTGAAGAGCAAATCCCCACCCCAGAAATGAGGAGGAAAACCAAATTCAATGGCTATTTTGGAAGAGAAGTCGTTGTTTTTTTTTTGTTATTTTTTGTGAGACCAAAGTTCAGAGTCTTTGTCTTAACGATGTCTGCGTTGTTGGCGTATACAATGGAGACTTGGTTTTTCGAAAATATCCCCTACTCTTGTGCGCGTGTGTGATTCATGCGTAGAGCGAAGGCGTTATCAATTCACTGTGACGTTAATCTTGCTTTGCGTAAACGTTTGACCACTTGTTTGATGTACTTCGATTTCGACCGGCTATAAAGATCAAATTCTTGAGATACGTTTCGGGTTTCATTTCATGTACGTCACATTTTTGCTGGTGTAGTTATAGTTGGACGCGGATTCAATTAAGAATTTAAAAATAAACGTTGTACCAATAGAATAGTTGTTCTAGTGCTCTACGTGAAGCAGTGAAACCACTCAGACACAACGGCTCTGCGCAACAGGAAGCTTAGATTTCACACGGACGATGGCGCTAAACACTATAACGTTGCCACAGGAGTCCCTCAAGGATCGGTTCTTGGACCTCTTCTATGGAACATTATGTACAACGGAGTTCTACGATTATCGCTGCCTGATGAAGTCAAAGTGATTGGGTTGGATGATGACACCGCTGTGGTCACGCCAAGCCAAGAATCTTCATGAGGTGGTGTCCGTCATGGATTCGGCAACTATGATAGTAAAGCAATGGCTGTAATCTGACTGAGGTGGTTCGCTGAAGTAGCTTGGGGTCAAGTACGCAAATAGGTTACGTTACGTGGAGTATTCAAGTAAGAAGGCATCACTGATACAGGCGGCGCCGGCGCTCTCAAGAATACTCCCGAACTCCGTAGAATCATAGACAAAGAGAGCAAGGGGGGAACTGTAACTACTCTCTTACACAGTTCCTGTCCGGGCACGACTGCTATCGAAAATACCTTCATAGATTTGACACGATAGTTAGCCCCAGAGCCCGGATTGTCCAAATGAAGAGGAGGACGCAGAACATGCATAGGAGAGCTGCCAGGTCCAAAAATATCGTAAGTCAAATGACGAGTTCAGAAGGAGATTGGATAAAGATCTGCCCATTCACAGTGTATTGTACACGCAGAATACCGTGCGAAGAGCAGAAGCACTAGGAAAAGCCCACGTCCACTGTACTTCAAGAAATGTCCTCTTCCTTGACTCTTTAGACGTAAAAAAAGCCTTCAATGCAGCCAGGTGGATTGACTTAGATCCCTCGATCCAGTAAATCCTGTACAATACCATAAAGGGAAGAGAGATCACTACTGAGGCAGCTCAAGGCTCAGCTTTGGGCCCAGATAATAAGTTTGAGAGCTACGATATCTTTCAGTTCATAGTACTTTTTGATGTTTACATGAAGCTTACCTTTTGTCGCAACGATATCGTCAGATAATTGTTTTCATACGATAAAGCGATACGACAAAAAGCGATGCGAGAAGCCTAGATATACATACTTCCGATGAAATATATTATGTACGCGTAAACAGCTATAGTCACTCTGAATCTGAACTGCAAGTAGGATTTCCTCGCATGCAGCCTGCAAATTTCTCCAACACAAATTCTTCTCACCACGTTTTTATGCGATTTCCAGCGAGAAGCTTTTATGATATTTGCGAAGGGTATAGCTTCACTGCTCGCACCTAAATACCTTGTATTTATTATTGACAGCTTAAGTTGACAGTTTTTGTTGGATAGTCTCAATCTCTATAAAATCATAAAATTTTGAAATATAATTGATTTTTGTTTTTTTTCTTTTTAATTACAGGATTGCATTTACGTAGTATAGAAGAGCCTCAGCAAACATCGAACAGGATGCCATCTGAGCAGGGGGGCACAGGAATGGGACTCGATAATTTGGGATCTCGCCCCGGTGTCCCCCTGCAATTGCAAATGCTTCCGTCGAATCAACAATGCTATGATGCTGAATATGCGCGTATGGAAGCATGGATGGATGAGAATCAAGAATTTGTACAGGATTATTTTTTAAGGTGAGTTAAATAAATCTGTTGACTGATGGTGACAGTTTTATTGCATTACAACAGGAACAGCACTTATAGACAAGATTGCGCTACTTGACAGCTTTATTGCAGAGTTTACTGCTTTCCGTGTAATTTTTTTTTATATATTTAATTGCAAATTATGAGTCAATAGATTGAACGTTTAAAGAAACAGTGAACAAGGTTACTTATTCGATCAAGCCGTAGTCTTTGCAGAAGAAAAGATTCAAATCAAATGGGCGATTCATTTAGAAGTACTTTTTTCAAAAGTAGAAAAATGTAAAAAAATATCCATTTCAGTAGATCTTTATTATTATCAAGCAAAAGTAAAATTATTGACATTTATTCTTAAAGTTTTTTTTTTTTTGAAGTGTTGTCCGTAACGGAGGTTCATAGTCCAAGCGAAAAGCGAAATGTTTCTCTAAGTGCACGTAACACAGTCTTCGTAAAACGCTGATTTTCGTCATACACCCGAGTGATTTGTAGACGCTGTGACGGTCTAAGTTTTTATATAATAAAATGTCAAACAATAGTGAATAAAACTACCGTAACAAGTTAACACGACTCAAGTATCATCTGTCAGAAAGTCTCTAGACAAAAAAGTATCTCTGTCTGAATCACTTTCATATCTCTTTGAATAACTTTTGTTTCTTTCGCCATCCTTTCGTTGAGCACCACAAAACTCGCGAATATTATAATATTGATCCAGTACAATCAGTATTAAAAGTAGGATCCCTTATTGAGATCAAACAGCTAGTATGGGTCCACGAATTCATCAACTCGTACTAAAGTGACATCTTCTGCGAAAGTATTCTTTTCCGATCACGAATTTTGAAAGATCCGTAACGATCTCGCAGGGGATCAACCAACATCAATGAGTAGATACTGATCTGCAGATAAACGCTGTCCACAAGGAGAAGTCGTTTCCCCCATTTTGTGGCCCCTAATCATAGAAAATCTTCCAGTCAATTGGAAGAGATCAAGCTATATCGTTTTGCTGATGGATCTGACAATGTGGTAAGCTCCGCAGGAATGATTTAACACAGAAGGACTTTCCATCATTCCAAGATCCTATCAGCATCACATTAGTTCATTCGAATGAGGTAAAATATCGCGACATTAATCTTAACAAACGAGTTAACTAGAAGTCCACTACTTGTGCCTTGTGGGCATTTTGGTCAACACGAATCCTGAATCCTGCTTACTCATGCACGCTTTCAACTATAAATCACTAATAAACTTTGTCATTATGTATTTCTGCCAAGCGAACTGAATTTTATTGCTCGAAAGATAAACAAATTTTGTTTTGGTCGACCTCCCCCACAAAAGAAATGAATCTATTCCCAGAAGGATATCTGTTGCTATTAGCAATCCTGCCTCGGTGTAATATTCTCATAATGAGCAATTGACAAAAGAAATACGAGTCTAGGGCATTCACCTACATTCATTACATTACAACCCACGGTCCTGTGCCCTGTAATAGGCACAAGTGACAGTGAATACAGCCCACACGGGTTCGTTAAAATCAAGATAAACCTTGAATCCATTTCGCCTGCCAAAATTTAGTTTAAAGACTTCTTTTCAACACGAAGCCCGCACCATTCAAATGCAAGTCTTAAGCCACTCACATGTTTCTCTTAAAAATATCTGAAGGTCTTAATTCTTTTCTTTAAGTTTACGAAATTATTTATTTTGGGAACATTTCTTTGCTTACACTCCCTTTCAGTTGGTAAGTACTCCTATCTATGTATCTATTTGTGGAATAAGCTTCCTGCTGAACACATGTTCCCCAAAGCGAATGTAAATACTACTCAACTCAATTGAACTGGACGTTGCTATGTGCGGACGACAAGGTGCTTGACGCAAGCAAGCACGGCAATCAAGGAGCCTTTATTAGGTCTCAAGGAGAATATAAGGGAATTTCCTTAGAATTTTTTTTCCTCTTCTTCTTCCTTTTTCTTTTTGTGCTGTTCAAGGAAAAGACAAGAAAAACAATGAAATCAATATTCAATAGACGAAATGGTTTGCTAAAATTAGACGAAAAGAAAAATTACGAATCCCTAAAATAGATTATGTACATAATTTGAGTCTTTGTGGTTTTGAATTGAAAGATTAATGTAATGATGGTGGTTTCTTTTTTTTTTTTGGGAAACAAAGAATGAACAGAGTTCATTCACAGTGGTGATGCATAGTCTATTGGAACTAGGGCCGTGGGCACTGTAACTTCCTTACGAAAAGGAGAGAGCAACGCCTTATAACGTGGAAGAGCACAAAAAGTGAAGAACTCATGTGCGACCGATATAAGGTTATTTTTTTTTTTTTTACTAATTGGCAACACTTTTTGAGCGACACCCAATTTGACAGCTGGCTGCTGATTTGAGCTCAGTTTGAGTTGACATTTCACCGTGAATAGGCAATACATAATATAATATATAATAGACATATAATAGACATCCATCTTTAAATGATCCTGTCAGTCTAAATTGCTTTACGGTATATGTACACGAATGTGAAGGAACGTGTGATGTCGTGTTGTTTAACTTTTTCCTTGTTGAACACCACATTTTCGGCGGACTGTCAATCAATTAAAACAACAACAAAATGTACAGAATCACTATACAAAATAGCTGCCACCGATTAAGAATGTCGATCGAAGACGTCTGTCACTGACGGAAGAAGCTGTTGCTACTATATAAATAGCATAGTCTTGAGCACGATCCGAATGAATCGACTCGCTTAACAATTGTAGCTCTGTGCAGCTACTTTACCGACGATTTTGTGGAAACAGCTTAGCTTACGAGGATATAAAGCTCTTGGTCTTCGGCAATAATTGTAAATTCTTCACAGAACTAGACCCATAGGCTTCCTCGATAAGAATAGTGCTGATCAGTTTTAGAAAGAGAGATTCCTACAACTCTTCATAGATACAGCTGTAAAAGGAGCTGGGATACCAACTCTCGCTTCATGTCTTCCGATTATACAGTGACCATTAAATTACCTACATATACATACGAGTATGTATGCTTAATCTTCAGTCTGCTTTTTGCTTTTCGGAGATTTAACTTGGACCAAGTTTGTCTGACATGGTTGCTATTGCTTAGACTGAACTATGCCCCATTAGCCTACAATAGAACTAGTGCAGAGATAGTATATATTGCTGTTTCTCTTCCAAGGCGAAAAACTCTTCTTCAGTCGAAAGCCCTTTTTTTCTGCCACTTAGTGTGCCAAATAATATCCCAGACTAAAACCATATCTCAGCAACCAAGAGCGTCATCTATTTGTTGGAACAAGCTTTATTTACTATCTATCAAAATTTTATGACATTTGGTTGGCATTTCAAAATTAGAAGAAATATTTTTAAGACCACCTTCTCATTTGATGTTGAAATTATAATTTGGAACAAAGATCGGTCATTAAATTTCATGCAAAACTGGGTTAAAGCGATGCAAGAAGTGTACCGTGGTAATTTGTTGAGTAGAGCAATTGTCTTTGAGTGACATAAACGGTTTTTGTACGACATGAACACGGTGGAGGATGGCAAATACACAGAATGGGCTGAAATAATCCAAAAAGCGATGGAAGAGACCTTAAACATCAACAAAAACACTAATAGAACAGTTTTTCACTAGGATTTGGGCAAAATAAACGTCTGTTCAAAATTTGTTCCATTTGATGATCAAAAATTGATTAGAGTCTGACATTCCAGAGACGTCATGGCAACCTCAAATAAAGATTCGAACTTCAAACAATTGTTTAAGGTGCTTCTCTATGTTTCCGAACAGCGTCGCTTGATTGGATTTTAGGGTTTTATTTGATCGACGAGGATAAATCTGAGCAAAGTGTTTTACACTATTAGGTACTGTTATTGTTTTTTCGGTTTCAAAAACTTCGTAACTAATCCACAATCTGGAGTTTTTTCTTTCGAAAATTATGCCAAATTTGGGAGTTTTTGCGATTTGTTTTGGAGCAAATATTTACATCTGGCAACGCTGGATGCTTTCTTGACAACACTCCGACCATTCAAGCAGTTTTCATCCGATTATAGATCTCCATTGAAGACTCATTTTAAATTCATTTATAGCTCAGCGACCTGCGAACACGAATGAGCGAATATTCGCAAATTTTGACGTTTCATTCACAGCAAATATCTTATCTAATCACTGCAGTCTGCGAATTTCATTTGTCACTTTCCAAAGGATTATGAGGCTAAACTCTCGCAAAAGTGGATCGCGTTGCTCATCTGTGGAATGTGAACAAAAATTTGACAGTTCGCAAGAAGCATTCGCTTATTCGCGGAAAAATAGACGTATTGTTAATTCCTTCGCAGAAACTAATTGAAATTTAACTTGTTTAAATATAAATTGATAGATAAATTAACCGCTCTTGCTTGGGAACAATAAAATTGGCAACGCCTTCAGATGTGCTAAAAATGGTTTGTTCGCTGTTCGCTGATCTGTGAATGAATAGCCATGTCATTGCCCAATCGCAGCGGTAGTTCCATTGAATAAATTGGATGGAGAAAGGGTATGTCGCCGTAAGTCTTGAGACTAAGAACAAGAAGGAAAGAATAGAGGATATCCGTATCCTTCAACCCTACGATGAGAATTTCTCATTCAAAAAGTAACTTCTCGTGCGAGTCCAAAGTTCTCATTTGGCATTTGTTTATGGTTTAAAGTTGGCTACAAACCAGCTACTGGCATCCGAACCTCAATCCGGTTGAGATAAACTAATTATTTGTTTATACAGTTGACGACGTCAATCTCGCGCAAGGCTATTATTTTTTATTTGAATTTTTTTTTTCCAAAAGAACTTGACCAAATTTGCCATTTAATTTAATTATGTTTGATTCGTTTCATAATTACTTTTATCTTTTTAATTAATTTGTTGTACTCTATTTTGTTTTTCTTTTTTTTTGTTACAGAAAAGCAACACGTCAAGTTGTAGACGCATGGTTGGTTTCACATGCCACTTCAGCTGGTAATGATATAGTTGGTTCACCTACACATGGAAATGGACAAAACTGCTCATCGCGTGGTGGCTCTGGTGCCACTACGCCAGTAAGGTATGTTTGATTAAATTATTTTTTAATAAAAAATAAAAATATTGTAATGCATTCTTGTTTCCTGTCGGGGTTTTTTGTAAATTATTATGGTTTCATAGATTAATGCTTTATCTGATGCGTGTGCGTTTAATAATTGAGATATTTTTCATCTGTCAAAGGATGTTTTTTAAATTAATTATGGAAACATATATGTATATGCCTTTAAGTATTCAGAGATGCAATACAATGATCATGTTTGCATCCAAATAGAATATAGCTACTATCTCATGTTAGCAACAGGACGCTTTGTTTCTCTCCTTTCTTTACTTTAAGAGTTCTCGTAGAATTTCTGCCTGGAACACGGCTGCTACTTTGCCGTCCCATGCACGCTTCTTCCAGTTGTCAACCAAGATCATCTTGGTTAGAGCCAAGATATTTGCTTCTTACTTATCGTCCATCACTCAACAATACAAAGAAGAGCTATTTACCCTTTATTGTAGACTCAACTAAATGGCCTTATAGAGGATTATTTTGGTCCTTCGAGCTTAGAGTTTTGAAACGAATGGGGCTTTGCATGGGTTTTGGATCATGCGAGGCATCAAAGGTGAGGATTATGTTTACTGCTTATGCATCTCAGAGTCTTAGTCATCAACAGCTTTTGAACAGAGAAGTTTTGTGGACAGCATGTACTTTATTTTGGTTCCAAATAACTTCTGGTTATGAGAAAGACCTGGTCGTAATGACTACGTTTTATTCCCGAACGTGAGGTAAGTGCCCTTGCCATAGCAGTTTCTGACAGGAGAGACTAAATGACCATCCTTTTTGGCAATAGTTTCTGATTAGAGGACTCCATTCAACAGAGCAGCGTTTCAAAGCTCTTTGAATGCTTTGATGGTGTATCGATCCATTAAACTGGCGGCTTCTTCATACTGTTGATGGTTGTTGCTTGAGCATATCATCCGTAGTATCCCCCATTTGCTTCTACTCAAGGACAATCCGCCTGATGAGCTCTAGCAGCTGCCAAATTTTTTCCCGGACCTTGTTTGCTCCTCCAAACCCATCTCGATAGTCAACAGAAAGTTATACATAAAGGGACGCCCCTGCTTGTTGTTTACTTAACCACCCTTCCAATTTCCAAAATGAATTCCATTCAATCTCTGACAGACGTCAGGTGTCTTGTGGATATTAAAATATCTTGTCACATTGCCAACACTCATTACCTGTCTGACTTGCTTGATATCCTTTGCACAAAAACAAACCATGGAAACCGATCTGAAACGTGCATAGAGACATGAGTTGCCAGAGGAAAGTTCATATTGCAAAAATAGATTTTAAATTTAATCAAAAAAAAATAAATAGATACCAACAAAATAAATAAAAATCTCTGACTAAAGTTGTAATTTTCCATGTTTCACTGGTGTCTTTTAATAGACCGAAATTAATATAGAATCCATGAGATATGTATCTGCCGCGAGTTATATTTACTTTTAGTTTCGTTTGTTATTTTTGAAATTTTCGCCTCTGTATTGTATCCTTTTTTGTTTGTTTGTTTGTTTGTTTGTAGGAAAATATCAGCGCATGAGTTTGAACGTGGTGGTCTACTTAAACCAATTGTTAATACAATAGATGGCACACCGACATTCTTAAGCATTGGCACACAAAATGATTGCTCAGCAAACACGTCATGCGGTCAACCTGGCGGATATCACAACGGCGGTCAATACTATCGACCGCAAAGACTGTCAAGGAATGAACTCAAGCAGCTGGACGAGAAGGAATTGATTTTTGAATTGGTAAGGTATTGTCAATGCTTTTTTTTATTTTTATTTTAAAACGTGTATTAAGTCTAATTTTAAACAAGTAAGCACTGTTCAAGGTCACAGGTGGTGCTAGGTGAGTGGGCAGTGAAAAAAGTCCTTAAATTCGACGCCTGCTTGCTTTAGAAGATCCTTGTAGACAGAGAATGTCTTAATGAGTCCGAGTTTTGGCAAATACTAGTCGAATTCTGTTACTTTAAGAGTGAAACAGATGTTTCATACTAAATAGTACGTGATTCATTTAGAGGTACTTTTTTAAAAAGTAAAAAAAATTAAAAAAAACTCAATTTGATCGAGTTGTCTTTGTTACAGAATAGAAAACCATTCTTGGCATTTATTTTTTAATTGTTTCCTACAAAAGTTAGCCATAACATCAGTTTATATAGTTCATTCAACTCTTGATATATGTATATGGACCGATGATTCCTCCTGCCCATAATTACCAAACCGTTGTTTTGTTTTGATGTAATGGCTCTTCAATCTCTTCGGATTGTTCTTTTGTTTCACAAATACGTCATATTGACTTATGACGTAGCATATGAAGCATATTTCTGGCTGAATAGAGACTAAGTGTACGAAACATATTCCTCGTAGAACGCTGATTTCAGAATAATTTGTGGGCACTATTCCAATACAAGTTTTACTGTAATAAAATGCCAAAAAATACTGAATAAAAATGCTGTAACAAATAAACACAACTCACACAATATCTGTCAAAAAATTCATAGCAAAAAAGATGCTTTTAAATGAATCACTCTTTAATTACATCGGTTTGCTATCAGAACTCCTCCATCGATCTCCTGGTTGAGTTACAATAAGTTTCAATGAAACCTACACTGTGAATGTATTAAACACTCCTTTAATCGATTTGAGGTTACAGATACGTGTCCTGAGAGATCTGGCTTCTAGACAATGTGAGCGTTATGACTCTCAGAAGGCAAAAGTTCTCAGAACAGCATCACAAGATTCACTTCACTGACTAGTCTCTTGGATCTTGATTCACAATGAAATCGCTGAAAATTCCGATGAGGTTGCTAGACAAGGCTCAGAGGAAAAACCTGCGTTGAGTACTCGATCAAGAATTCCATTGATGATTGCTTTTCCTATGAAACTTATGACTCTTCTTGATGTAGACTGGTCTCGGACTTTAATGACGAATCAAAGTAGCAATAGTAGTTCCTAAGAGTCAACTACATTGATGACAGCGTACTAATTTCCTGTATTCCCTTGTGGGACCTAGGACCTCTATTAAGCCTGCGCGCCATCGTGTATAGCTTCTGACAATGTGCCTCAGTTCTCCCCAACTTTTTTGCCAACTGCAGTACCTTCAGCTCGTCCGTTTCGCTCCATGTACTGGGTTCCATTTACGGAACGTGTGACCATTGATTTTCGTCGTTGGATGATCGTGTCTATAGATTCTTGACTCGTTCTCTGGCAGTGGGAATTTTGGTTGGTCTAGAAAACTCGGTAGGTGTAATCGGGATCTGTGGCATGAATTTCAGCTTGAAAGACGCTCTCTGGTGTTCCCAAGACTCTGAGTATGTATTTCTGCTTTCTCCAGCTCTTGTGTGTGTAAAGCCATGCCTACCTAACCTCGCTATAGTCTATAATCACTCCCACTTCAGTGCCCCAAGGATCACTTAAAAAACAAAAAAAAAAAATATTCCACATACGCCCCATGGTACACAAAATCTATCTCTTGTTAGCAAATTGCAATATTGTATCCAACTAATAAGAAAACAAACCCTCTTTGTATATATTCCAGGTCAAGGACATCTGCAATGAGCTCGAAGTTCGATCGTTATGTCATAAAATCCTGCAAAATGTTTCAATTCTCCTGAATGCTGACCGTGGTTCATTATTCCTCGTACAAGGCAAATGCAATGGATCCGATGGACCAAAGAAGTAAGTATTTTATACAATTTTTATTGTTTCTCCACATGTCCTTGTGTGTGAACTTTAACACCAAAACACAGTAAGCTAACAAAAGGACATCCACTTGTCGAGGAGTACATAATTTACTGCCATGTGGTAGAATAATTTACTAGACAGTGTCACTTTGTGAGGAGATATTCCAGAAATTGCAGGAACAAAGTTCTACGTAATGAGTTCCACGTATCCTTCTTATGTGTCCTGCCCCGTGGGGTAGTTCATCGTCTTATTGGTGGTGTCCTGTGTGGTTTCTAAAGCAGCTGTGTGTCTTATCAAAAGAATTTAATTGCAAGCATTTAATTCGCTGTCGGCAACTAGTAGAGCTCTGCTTTTATAGTATCTAGATGCAGCAGGTATCTACGACTAAACACCTAGTCTATTGTCTGACTGTGTGTGGAGAGGGGGAAGGAATTTCTCGTTTTAATTTTACGGTCAACGAGTATCCAATTATTATTATTATTTTCCGCGTGTGACTGACGGAATTGTGTGTAATGCTGACGAGGCGCGCGTGGCGTTAAGGAAGCAATAAGGGACATGTCGCTCGAGCACGCTCTATTGTTCTTTCTTTTTTTCTTTAACTTTGAAATGTTACGTGACATTTTCCACGAGCTATAGGAATGAATAAATGATGGTCAAGGGATGATGTGGTACTTTTTTCTTGGCTTTTTGGGGGTGTAGTCACCCTGGGGGGTCTGACTGATGGGAGTATTTCTAAACAATTTCTATGATTAATGATTTAAGTTACCAAAGCACAGCTTTATGCTGTTTTTGGTTCTTTCTTTTAAGTAAATCGTTCTGCACGAATGGACAGAGGAGTGAAAAAAATCTTTAAGTGGATTTTTGAGAAGTGAAAGTCTTGAGATTTTGTTTTTAGTTCAATGAGTTTGTATCGTTAAATTTTTGTTCGATAATAAAACAGAGAGAGAGAGAGAGGGCACTTATAGAGTTAAATAAAAAAGAGGGAATACATTTTAAGGTCCTACAACTGTTTTAATGTAAATTGTTTATTCCTTTTGCTGAGTTATTTGCTTACGAAGAGGGGAGGGGAGGGTCAATTTTAGGTGTTGCTTTCAATGATTCATTTGGAAGTTGGGGGATGTTTATAATTACCTATGTACTTAAGGCGAATAGAACACCAGATCCTTAACAACGTCGTCTTTAAGTCTTAGTGCAAAATATCTAGACATAATTCTGAACTCAAAACTATTAGTTGGAAACTCAATATAGAACAAAGAGTAAAGAAAGCAAACATAGCTTTTTTTCGCCTGCAATAAAACCTTCGGTAAAAGATGGGGACTCCAGCCAAAGATGACCCAATGGATGTACACAACCGTTGTACGACCCATTCTTGCCTATGGTGCCATCGTATGGTGGCCTGCCTTGAGCAAGAAATGCAACATTGGAAGGTTAAAAAAAAAGTACAAAGGTCAGAGTATGTTGGCATCACTGAATCGATGAGATCATATCCCACGGATGCTCTCAGTGTAATCCGACATCTGATCCCTTCTGAACTTGACATAAAACATATGGTTCTCATATGTAGCTACTAGCTTTGTACACAAATTTTACTTCTGAAGAGCTTTGCTATAAATCACAAGTTCTTTGTTGTTCGAAACGAGAGACACCATCCAGTCCAATTCTGTCTACAGAACCCACGGTAGCAATCGCCACTAACAGACAAAGAGTTATCTTTCCAAGAACTTTTGTCATTTTTCTCTCATATGAAGCCAATTGCGTCTATTTTGTATTCATCGGAAGTTTTCGAGTGACAGGTAGTCTTTGGGTTGCCCAAATTCGAGACCAGACAGTGTGCCTCTCTCTCTCTCTGAAGATGAGGGAGAATTTTGCTACTCAAAAACTTTAGAGATGAACTAGAAGTATTAAAGGGAAGGGGTTCCTGATGCTCGGGATACACGATTCACTTCCAGTGTAGAGACGAAATAGTCCGATGATCGGTCGGTGATCAGGTTAAAAGACGAGCCAACGGTTTGGGATCGGATGACTGTCCTTTCCATGGAGCTCCTTCCTCCATTACTTGGACGATTAACAGTCATGGATCACTTGCTAGGGTATTTTAAGAGGTGAATAAGGGGAAACTTTTATCGACTTACGTCCATGACACAGAACGTATTTAGCTTACCACATTGGTAGCCTTTCACTGACTAGTCTATACTTCGGTTTCTGACTCTTTTCCCTGTCCTTGACACCTTATTAAATGGCTGTCCTGAAATTGGTACCTTCATTCTGTGTATGAGAGCAAAGAATGTGACCTAGCGGGTTTGATTGATTGGAGGTATGGCAACGATAGTCCCTCGTGGCCTTTTATCTAATGCGCATCTTGAGTTTCACGCTGGTAGGAATGATAAAAGAAGCTATTTTAAGCTAATAGCTATTCTTCCGCTAAATCTACACAAATCCTTCTATTTTCTTCAGCTGAAAGTATGTCGAACTCTAAAGGCTTCATCCTTGTCACCAAGAGTACTGTTTCGCTGGAACTACGAATTCTCTCTTTCATCGCTTATTTCATCCACAGTACGTGCACGAAATAGCCAGTAGCATTCCTTTCCTTAATTTCTCCCCTTATCGCTACGCACTCTTAATACCAATGTGCATCATTCTGCCTTACTCCCATCTCACTTTTAGTGACTCTATTTATATTATAAGTATTTATAAGCCCTTAAGTAAGGGTCTATCAAAAAATTCAGCTCTTAAAATTACTAATAAAATTTCTCTCACTTTTTAGGTGTCTTGTATCGAAACTTTTCGATGTGTGTCCCCGCAGTACAGTAGAAGAAATGGAACAACAAGAAGAAGTTCGAGTCGCATGGGGTTCCGGCATAGCCGGACATGTAGCTGAGAGTGGTGAACCAGTAAATATACCCGATGCTTATAAGGTACGTACATGCATATATATCTATCTAGGTATCCTGAACCTAGTGTAAAACTAGAGGGCTATTATCAGATAATAATAATTTACTAGATGTTGTTTGAGTTCACGCTTCATGTTGATGTTTTAGACAGACCGAGTGTCTCTAAATCCTTGCTTCGTTTTTAGTCCTTCAGACATGTCACTGAGCGTTGATGTTTGACATATTTCACACTATTCTGCACCTCTTTCGATACTGTTCTTCCAGCTAAGGCCGCTGTAAACTAAGGCTTGAGTGCCATGCGCTCATCCATCCACCTTTAAGTGTCTGCCTATAAAGATATGTGGAAACTTTTATGTCTTACACCAAAGTGCCACAATTGCGAACATCTTATGCACAGTATTCCAGTTGTCATACACTCTCTCCTGCATTGTGCTGATGATTGCTTCTGTTTTGAAGACACAGTGGTTCCCGAACCATTTGCTCACTTGGTAAACCCTGGTCCTGTTGATGCATGAAGACAAATGCAATACGAAAGCAGTATCATTTTGGCTCCGTCTTTGTTTTCCAAAGTCGATTTGGCGGAGGTGTTCCTTTAGATTAACTAGAACTTAATAGGAAAAGGTCCTTATCCTAACGAATTTGTTTAGAGAGATCTTCCAACAGAAGGGATCGCAAGTGTCAGTGCAAGCAAGTCAGTGAAGCACAAAGTCTTAGAGTTGTTGTAAAGGGTGACTTTTTATAAGCGGAGAACTTTAAATTTAAATAAAGAACAGTAAAAAGGCTTTGATGCCCATAAAATTTACTTTATTTTAGAGAAAATTTTATGGCATTAATTTTTCAATACAACTTCGGGCATATGACTGTCACGCCTGACGCTTGTAGGGTGTAACCTGAAGGTTCAATTTTCATACACAAATCAGACTGCATTTCTGCAATAAGACCAAATGTTAGCTTCTACTGCATTGAACACCAAACATCAATTAACTGGCAACGCTGGCAAGAACTGTCAAATTGGTTGTCACAGACAACAGTGCTGTCGCTTTAAATAATTTGCAAACGTTGCTCCAGCGAGCAATGATTAATTCTCAATCCAAACTAACCTCAACTCAAGCCAACTGAGGACTGTCAAATTGGCTGTCACAGACAGACACAGTGCTGCCACTTTAAAGTTCTCTACGTCTAGAAAAAAATACCTTTTGTAACGCTCATACAAAAGTGTACTTACTACTAAAATTCGTTCCAATAGTACTATTCCTATTGCTGCCCTGACTTAAATGGACTACTATGCAAACAGACTGACAACAGTTGAGTCGACTTAATTGATCCGGCTTAGCGCACCGTCAATTTAAGTCCTTTCAATGCATTCAATGGATGACCTACATTCAAAGCAATCTTTCAAATAATTCACAATAATGGCCTTAAGCTTAACACATCAACAAAACTCCACTCTCTGCTTAACGGTGACACAAAAAAAAGGATTAATTACGTTTTACCATTCATTGTGCGCGCATCCAAAATTCATTTAATAATAAATTTTCATATCACACAAATCCGTTTTGGTCCTCCTACACGACATGGGGGCTTATAATTTTTATTGCTATCAGCATAGCCATAAATATTTAATATGCTCCTCTAATAAAATGTCAACTTTTTTTGTGCATTTTATATCCGATTTTTGATCCTGTGTGAAATGGTTCTCGGAAAACAACAACATCTAACACATTCGCACAAAGTACACAGCACACTCGTACAATATGTCATCTATTAACCAGATGAAGCACATGGAATGAAGATTGATGGCTTGCCACTGTGTATGGCAAGATATTATCCTTATATCGATATAAATATTTAATGTAAATGATAAGGCTCAAGGGAATGGCCATAAACGTATTAAGAGACACTGAAGTTGAGCAATTTAGTTAATGCGCTAGCTAATTATGTTGATTTTTTTTTTCTGTTTAAGGATAAGTCCTTATGTGTCCTTGGGATTAATATTTTGTATATTTTTTTTGTTACAGGATAACCGGTTTAATTGTGAAATTGACAGCATTACTGGGTACCGGACCAAAGCTTTACTCTGCATGCCAATAAAGGATTCATCGGGGGATGTCATCGGTGTGGCACAAGTCATCAATAAATTGGATGGCGAACGTTTCACTGAATATGATGAAAAGGTATGTATAGCCATGGTTGTGGTAAATTGGAACATTTCCGTTATCAGAAATACACAAAGTGCATTTATCCGAAAGTTAATGACTCGGAAGAGAATGCTCATTGCCTATGAAATGCTCCATGAAGGACTCGTAGGCCATGGGAAAGTTAATGGGCTTTATTTTTTCTGTATCGCATTCTTAGTTAAAATTTTTTTCAGTAAAATATGAACCGCGTGGCTTTGAGGACATTAATCACACTTGCATTCGGATGTCACCCCATTATGGCGATTTATATTCCTTTACGACTGCAGTATATAAGGACCTCTGTCTTGTGGTGTTTTTGTCCACCTAGCGATGTGATAATCTGAAGATAGGATGGGTATCAACCCTCTTAAGTTTATGTGGCCACTTACTGCACATCCTTTTAAGCTGTACCCTGCTCTTCATCATTTTCCTAAGCTTAGGCGTCGATTACACAAAGTTTGACATGAATACTGGACACATGTCATCGTCATGTGCTAGATTCTCTCTGACTGCAACATTATTGACATATGACGCAGCATAAGAGGCATATTTCTGGCTAAATAGAGACCATAAGTTGATCTAAGTGTACAAAACATATTTCTCGTAGAATGCTGATTTCAGAATAATTTGTAGCCACTGTTATAATATAAGTTTTACCACGTTGAAATGTCAAACAATGCTGAATAAAAATTTTATTACAAATGAACACGATCCGTACGACATCTGTCAAAAAATTCATAGCAACAAAAAGTGCTTCTAAATGAATCACTCTTTGATTTCGTCAGGTTGCTGTCAGAACCCCTTTTCCCGTGTGCTAGCAAGTCACTGTAGAACTATGAAGCTGCATGTTGGTATAAATAGCATAAGCGTCAGTGACATTGAGCCATCTTAATGTTATTACGTTCTCCACGTTGATGTGGCGTCATAGATGGCGTCTACTCTTGCCTCTCTATCTCTATCTGCTTGATAGGTAAGCCACAGAAAGGTTCAGGCCTCACGGAAATTGGGCGTCTAATCTGTCTGATTTATTAGTGGATTCATTGCCAGGAGTTCCCTCATGCTCAGGAAACTGAAACATGTCCAACGGCCAAGCTGAAGGAAATCTAATTTTCTGGGTCAAGACGGTCATCTCCAGTATAATCACCAGGCACTGTGCCATGGAAACCGCATCGCTATACAGCACAACGACTAGTTGCAAGAACTCAAAAGAAATGGAATTCGTTCGGTAAAAAGAAGAAGGTACTTCCATAGAGAGAAAATCGTCCTTGAAATTTTGTATACCATCGAGAAAAGAATGTCAAACGATAACAACGAATTCTTCGAAATCCTAAACTTTTAATGACCCTCAACTACGTGCAAACTTCAAGCAAATTTATTTGCTCAAAACTTATCTGTTCATATGAAATTTTCTACCAAATTTTGCCACACAAAACGAGTTCCTTATTGTCATGTACCGCAACCTTTATCCACTTTAGAACATCATCAGTGTTTTATGCTACTCTCTACAAAATTTATAATATTTTTTCAAGTTTCTTCTACTTGGCAATTTGGCGAGTTAATTTTCTTTTGAAATTGCATTGTAATTTGCAGAATGATGTGTGTATTGTGTTTGTGTGTATCTGTATAACACACACGACATGCATAAGATAGTTCATCGCATTTAAACTTGTTCCACTCAAATTGCAAATGAAATTAACCATAAATGGGTTGCACAATGCGCACTATAAAAATAATAATAATCCATTGAGTCCGGATAATAATAAATATTCGCAGTTTTTCCCCATAAAAATTGCAATTTAAATCTCAAAAATAAACGTTAACTACCACGAGTTTTTCGTTTCCCGTAAATAAATGTCAATCGTTAAAAATAGAAATGGTTTTATGTAACTCCAAATGAAACAGTATACTTTCTCGTAAAAATCTTTTTTTTTTAAATATTTTTTAAAGTTTAAGCTTTAGCTGCACTCACTCAGTTTGGTCAACTGTCAGCGTCGGCCGAGTTCAGCACCGTAGAAGTGCTGTCAAAGCATTTGTTTTGACTGTTTTCATTTTCAGTCACACTTTTCAATCGCATTAATGGTCAAATATAGTTCTTTTCTACTAATGCTGGACGAATAGGCACCAAAAAGAGTAGTGGTGACATTATGCCCACCTGACGTACTCCATTTCCAGCACTTTATCACTGTATATTGAAATATACGTAAGACTTACCAACTTCGTAGGTACTCTTGGAATGCGTAAAACCAAGGTGAAAGTCAAAATCAAAAAAGTAGACTTCAGGATGAAGGATATTTCTATTGTCCCAACCTCTAATCCATATCCTACTTATTAGTTTCATAACTTAGTTAAGATGTTATATTCGGAGTTGTATAGCCAGTTCAGTAAATTTGTCCACACAAAAGAAAAACAAAACGAAAAGGAAATAAATAAGTCAGTAACCAAAAGTGAACATAAATTGTGGACAAAGTCGAATCATAGATGGCGTAGACTCCAATTGTAGACAAGAACCACTAATTTTCTTATAGTAGAAACACAGTTTGACAACCGTGGGGATATTTTTGAGAGCCAATGCTCTTCAACGTAACAGAACATATTGACCACGGCAACAGCAATGTTAGATCTAAGTCCTAAATCTGCTGTTGAAGTTGCTGTTGGCTGTTGCTGTGTCAATGTGTTGTTCGTTAATGGTTGTTGTCTACAATCCGATTCAGTGCCATCTAAGATTCGAAGCTTGCTACACGCTTTCCAATAAAACACTGCTATTATCGCTTTCTTACAAAATATACGCTCCCTGTTTGGTGTCCGGATTATTGGGCAGAATTTTATGTAGTTTTTGCATTCACTTGTAATTCACGGAATTTTTTGCGTTCATTCTTTCGGAGCTGGTCTTGACAACGAAGTAGGATATACATTTGACAGCTGCCTATGATACGATATGGAGGAAAGGGTTTAGTCTACAAGGCTTTGCATACCCTTTCCTCCTTAAAGGTGCTCAAAGTGACATGGCTTACTGCAAGGGTTTGTACTATCGCCAGCACTATTCGCCAGGACAAGCGATATATGTAATTTGGACTGTGTGAAGAATCTGTTCGTGTATCGATGACATGCTATGGAGACTCAATGCTAGCATCGTCATGTTTTTATGTCAATGACAGCTAATAACCCCCTCCTACGCCCACGCCTTGTTATATCCTTCTATCCAACTCACTTGCACTCTACGTTTCCAATAGGCTTAACCTGAAACCCACACTCACTCGGTCGATTTCACTCGAATTAAGTTGAAAATCTCCATTTAATCCCCTCGAAGCATATCCTTTTAACTAATTTCCATAATCCTTAGTCGAAACACATCCTTTCAACCGCGCTATGTCCATTAAAAGTGATTGAAAAATTTACCAAGCACTCTCCAAATGAAATGTTCCAATTTCGATTAACCCCAAACACCAGTTAAATAATTAATCCTTACGACGAGTGTGCTATATGATCCTTTTTGTCCACACAGGTATTTGCTTCCTATTTGCAATTTTGTGGCATTGGCCTTCGAAATGCCCAGCTGTATGAGAAATCTCAATTGGAAGTCAAACGAAATCAGGTATTGCTCGATTTAGCCCGAATGATATTCGAGGAGCAGAGCACCATTGAGCACATGGTATTCCGAATCCTATCGCATATGCAAAGTCTAATACAATGCCAAAGAGTTCAAATCCTGCTGGTGCATGAAGCATCCAAGGGGAGCTTTTCACGGGTCTTTGACTTTGAGGCAAACGATTTGAGTGAAGAGGACTCAATATCCCGTACCAGGTAAGGTCCTTCTTTAAATTAAATTTCAACAAAATTTTTTATCTACATGTTATGTCCTTGCAGTCCATTTGAATCGAGATTTCCCATAAATGTCGGAATTACAGGTCATGTAGCTACTACGGGTGAGGTGAGTACCAAACACAAATGCACACAGGAGAGAGTCCTTTCAATTGATTTTGTGTCCCTTTTGTAGACTGTTAATATACCAAATGCATACGAGGACGATCGATTTGACCCGAGTGTCGATGAGGCACAAACATTCAAGCACAAATCAATCCTTTGTATGGCTATCAAGAATTCGTTAGGTCAAATTATAGGTGTAATTCAATTAATTAATAAGTTTGATGATCTGGTAAGTAGTCCTTCTTCATGTCCTTTAAATCCACTAAACTATTCTATGTTTTCTTTTTAAGATCTTTACCAAAAACGATGAGAACTTTGTGGAAGCGTTTGCCATCTTCTGCGGCATGGGCATCCACAACACGCACATGTACGAGAAGGCCATTGTGGCAATGGCCAAACAGAGTGTCACACTGGAGGTGCTGAGCTATCATGCATCTGCATCGATGGATGATGCTCATCGATTAAGGGTGAGTTTCGTGTTAAACATGATTGAGTGACTACCTCTTGGTAGTAGTTCTTCTTTCTTTCTTTATTTTTTAATCGATTTTCTGTCAATCTGAAGAGGTGACTCTCTCTGCCCTATCATCATCATCAGGATGAAGGTTATTCATAGGTGTTCTCGATTGAAAATAGAATAAATTGTCTTGCTTTCTTCAAAAGGTGTAGTCAACTAAACTTGGAACAGTATATTGAAATAAACTTGAGATTTGATTGAAGGGGGTTGGTTTTGTTGTAAGAGAGATGAGTCCTAGTCCTGGGGTTATCCTTCGCCGTGGTAGGTAGTATAGTTTGAATAGGAAATAGAAATTGTCGCTTTTTATACATATTGAAGATGTAGTCATTCGTTTTATGTCAAAAGGGTGTAGTATACTTGAAAATGATTTCGATTTGTAGAGTCGTATGTTTATAAATAGATGAGATAGACCTTGGAAAGGGTATACCTTTACTGATTGAGGATACGGGTACAAGTTTTTTTTTAAATTGTGTCTTGATACACTGCGCCATACCCAAATTATGTGAACTTTCAAGTTACTATAGCGTGTTTTATTGGAAAGTGTATAGCCAGTTCAGTAAAATCTTGCACACAAAGCAACAAGGAAATAAAATGTGGAAATTAAAGGTAAAGTGTGGTGGCGTTGACACCGATTGTAACCAAGAATTTTTAATCGTTTTGCACTCATAAGTGCTATGGGATTTGTTAGTTAATGGTTGTTGTCTACAATTGGACTAGACTCGACTGTCGCTTTGAAAGTAAAAATTAAAAGTGAGTATGGACATTTACTGGCTATGCACTTTTCAATAAAACACGGTTGATGACAAGTTTTGAAGCTGAGCTAAGGGAAAATAGATGATGATTTTGTGTCCTCCGTATTGTTGGGCAGGATATTTGTAATGACCTACTTTTCTTCAGCATGCTATATGTGACCTCCCAGAGGTCTAGATTTTCCTCGACGCACTGCTGGCTGCTCTACTTGATGGCCTTTTCGAGATGGCATTTCGCCAGTATAAACGTTACTAAACGTTCTTGGAACTCTTGTCTTTCACTATATAGATGGGATCTGCTCCAGTCCTTGAAGCACTTTGCCACGAAGGTTCTGATATCATTGCTCCACCTTTCTTCTTCTTTCTTCTTATCATTTCTTCTTCCTGATCTTCTAGGTTAGGTACAATTACATTGTACACTTTGGTCTATAGGATCTCTGCTGACGTCTAATTGACTGAATAGCCAGTGTCTATCATTTGCTTCAATGTGTCTTTGTCTTTTCACATCTGTCCTGTGATAGATTCCTTACCTGGCTTACGAAACGTTTTTTGGCTTATGGTCTAAGAAAGCACCCATAGATCCGGAGTCCTACTACTCCATTCTACAGTTCAGGAAATCTTTCGTGCGTCAGCTAAAATTACATTCAGGTAGTCCCTATGTGTCAGACTATGAGGTGGTTATATGCTGTACTGTGGATGCTATTTACGCTAGTGTTTACAAAGTCGTCTGACAAACGTCTGACAAACGTCTGACAAGTTATCATCCAGGCAATTACTACCACCCAAGAACTATTTACGTTTCACTGGTTAAGGCATGGTCCACTCGAGTGAAGACCTATGCTCGACGTATTACTCTATTGTAAATCTTAATTTGTTTCGATACAAAAGGATCCTTACCTGAGCGATAACCTGCTTGTTTGAGTCGGTCCAGTGGTAGTAAAGAGACGCATAAAGCTCTTCAAATTCCACAGTTTGTTCCAATCCTTTTCAGGAGCAGATGTAGCTAACATGACCATGTAAATGTGTGAGCATCGCCACTTTATCGGTCGACAGCGATGTCATCTATACCCACCGCCTTGTGTCGTTCGAAAATTCCATCACCAATGAACTCTAGAGGATGTTTGAGACCTACTGCCTCACCTGGTTTCTTAGGTACTTAGGCACTTGAAGCCACTATCTCATTATGTAGGACAGATGATATAGGGCTTCTAGCTCGATGGCTCTTTTCTGCGAAGGCAGATCTTATCTTATCCGTCTCTACTGTAGTCTGAAGGGGAAGTGTCTAAATGCTGATTCTGGATTCTTAGAAGCTACTCAGAGAAACATTCTCCAGCACTTAGAACAGTTTACTAGCGATCATCAAATCCATGGCTCTCTTGAACCTTACAAACCAAACATTTAAGGTTATCATGTAATATCCCCAAACTTTCAATAAACCCAATTCCATCGCCAAACATAGTGAGCAGAATCCCCTAGATATTACTTAGCAATTTTGAGTTACATCTTCATACCCTCGTATCTTGTTGCCACTTAATCTTGTCTTACCACACTATGGCTGGGCAATTTATGAACACAAAGTATAGAGTACATATATCACTTGGTCAATAAAGCGGCGAAATCCAGTGGAAATGATGTCCTTTGTGAACAATGTTTCGGCTATTAACACCATCTGACGCACTCACTCATTTATCACATCAATAAACTCGGCTTTTATTTCGCCACCAATCTCTTGATGATTACTTCCTTGTGATTTTATTACATTCGGCCAGCGCAGATGCATGTGTGTCCTTTCATTAACTTGTGTGCTTGGTCAAAACGTGTGTAGCAGTCGTTCCTTAGTTTTTTTTCCTTTGATATCCTGTGGATGGGAAATTAATTTTTGTTGAAGTTTTGATTAAACTTGTAAGTGCGAGTCATCGGCAATAAAGTGACTTTTTTTTTGAGAAAAGGATAGGAAAAGGATTAGTTGGAATTTTTTGAAGAAAGGCTCAGCACTGACACTTGTCGATGGATATTTGTTGGGCGAGTGCAAGCTTTACATAAGTTTAGTAGCGTCATCCTGTGATGAGACTGGATGCTGTGTATGAATTTATTAATGACATCCTTTTTGTACGACAGAATCTTTACAGAAACTGAACTATAGTTGTAATGTCATAATTGAACGAAACTTAAGCTCGCTTACTGTCAAAATCTGACCACTCAAATAAATGCATTGTAGAAGAGCGTATGAAATATCGTCTTTTTCCTGGCTCTCACAAAATGCCATCATCTGCAGCGTTTAAAACTTAACGAAAACTCGACGAAACTGTGGGAAAAGTCAAAGGGAAAAAGATGCTTAAAGGCTCAACCATAATCAAAATTGGGAACCATAAAGCGTCACAATTGAATAAAGTGCTTGCCTACGTTCTTTCGCCTGTTTACCTATCTGTCAAAGCAAAAATTTGTAGTTCGACATTTCTTTTAGAAATTTTCAAAGACCTATGTCAACCGAGAGCGCACGCTCTTATGTTCGCTCATGTGGCAAAAGTGAACGAATATTTAACGAATTAACACTGGATTTATGTGTTAGATTCTGAGTAAGCGTTGCCAGATGCTCAAAATATTTAACCCCACAAATCGTAAAAACCCCACTGGATTTTCACTTAACTCCAAAGCGTCTTAAGCTCTTTAAGCTGATTATGCGAACCCCACAGGCGAGTGTCCCTAGAAATTAAGAAGGGTATCAACTGCAAACTGTAGTAGTTCGATGATGTAACTTGCCGGTAACGAGTACAATGACATCCCGAGAGCCTTTGCCCTTTGACTGTACTTATTCCAGATCTGGATTCCAGATCGCTTTGTCATGTAGGGTGTTCAGGGCTGACTGTTTTAGGTCGGGAGATGGGAATCTTTCAAAGACGAGAACGGAGCCCGTACACAGTAACAGTGTGGGATTCCCATCCACTAAACGCACCTCCTCTTCTACCACTTGTCTCAAACATCTATGACTACTTAGCATGTGTGTCAGGTAGAAGTTGAGCTCTCTATGTTTCCTATTAGTATCTCCTTAGATACTTCTGTTAGGTAGCAAAACTCAGAACAAAGTACATTTTTTAAGCGCGAGTTCTGAAAGTCATAAATCCTAAAAGAACTTTAGTCAAAGATAAGGATAGGTTTTGAAGTTTTAAAGAGGTCTTGATGCATTCTGTTCTAAATGCTCGTTCGAAACTAAGGAATAGAAGACTTAACTCTCAAGGTACAATAGAAGCCTCTTCGTGTACAAAGAGCGCTCCAACGACTCGATCAGAATAGGAGTCTCTTTACGACATAAATTCAGGTGCTTAAACGACCTGTCTATCTCTCTTAGTTCTTCTATTTCTCATAACCTTTTCCCTTTATCATAAGTTTTTTGTTTTTTCTTTTTTTTGTAGAAACTGCGAGTTCCTTCGGCGGCGCACTTCCAGTTGCACGACTTCAAATTCGATGACATCTCGTTCGAAGATGATGACACACTTAAGGTTTGAAACTAGCCCTCACATTGGTTGTTGTCTTAACTCGAATTGTATCCTTTCCTTTAGGCCTGCCTACGAATGTTCCTAGATTTGGATTTTGTTGAACGCTTTCACATCGACTATGAGGTCCTTTGCCGATGGCTGTTAAGCGTTAAGAAAAACTATCGCAATGTGACGTACCACAATTGGCGACACGCATTCAATGTTGCTCAAATGATGTTTGCCATTCTAACGGTAAGTTATCCTTTATATTCTCAAGAGAGGATTCTATTCCTTTTTCTTTTTTTAAAAGGCCACTCAATGGTGGAATATATTTGGTGAGATCGAGTGCCTTGCCCTAATCATTGGATGTCTGTGCCATGATCTAGATCATCGGGGGACCAACAATTCATTTCAAATTAAGTATGTCCTTTCAAAAGAAACCCCTAGGACTCTAACTCTAAGATTTCTTTACCATTTGTAGAGCCTCATCACCCTTAGCGCAATTATATTCAACATCAACCATGGAGCATCATCATTTCGATCAGTGTATTATGATCCTTAATAGTCCTGGAAATCAAATTTTATCGAATTTATCATCAGAGGACTATAGCCGTGTGATACATGTCCTCGAGGATGCAATCCTTTCGACTGATTTAGCTGTCTATTTTAGGTAAGTTGTTTGATTATTTTATTTTTTGAAGGACTTACTTGTAAGGACTAACTTGCAGGAAGCGTGGGCCATTCTTAAAGTATGTCGAGGAGAAACCAATGAGCTATTGGGTGTCCGATGAGCCCCGAGCACTATTACGTGCCATGAGCATGACAGTCTGTGATTTATCGGCCATAACAAAGCCGTGGGAGATTGAGAAGCGTGTTGCCGATTTGGTTAGTTCCGAATTCTTTGAACAAGGCGATATGGAGAAGCAGGAATTAAATATTACACCTATTGTGAGTGCTAAGATATTTTGAAGTAAATTTGAGTTGAAATTCCTTTTCGTTTTAGGACATAATGAACCGAGAGAAGGAGGACGAGCTTCCTTTGATGCAAGTGGGTTTCATTGAGTCAATTTGCCTGCCGATTTATGAGGTGAGTTATAGTCCTTTTGCCCAGGCTTTAAATATTGGAGAAGTAAAGGGAATTAGGGTGACAAACAGAGGCCATTTGGAGGAAAAGGTCCTGAATGTACTTTATTGTAGGTAGGGTTTGTTGTCAGGGTGAAAAAATTAAGTCACAGATGACGTCCCTACGAATACGATGCTCTAGATCCGGCTAGACCTAAGCTGCAACCAAGAAGCCTCTAGAGCTAAGTCGATCCATACGTAGGAAGCTGCAACTGGTAACTGTTGATTTGGCAAGATAGCATTAACAAATGACAGCCAATTTGACAGACGTAGCTTTGACAGTATCGTCTCAATCACCTGTCAAAGTTGGGTAATCCTTATTGAAACACCCTTCACATACTCCACTTCTACTAACCCCTTGCGAAGCTATTGCAACAGAAGATCTTTAAATTTTTTCTCTTAACTTTCCAGGCCTTTGCTCATCTATCGGACAAACTGGAACCACTTGTCGACGGAGTGCGAGAGAATTGCCGACACTGGGTTGAATTAGCCGCACAAGTACAAAATAAACCAAAAACTCACAGTTCAGCGGACAGTTCACCCAACGGCGGCGGCAATGACGACAGTGAACCCGATCCAGATCCTGACGCAAATCCGGATAGTGATAATCCCTCGAATGAATTCAATTCCACGACAAGTAATGGTTCGACCCCGCCACCAACTGGTGAAGACGACAGCAATCCCATCTCACCGCTAGCAACTGTTCCCCAATCCCCGGCACGAGTCATGACTGCCACACGCAGTCGTACGCTACGCAACAACGCAATGCAAGCGGTCAAGGCGAAAAATTGCATAAATTGCGAACTAATGCGCAACAATATCCGTAAAACAGGAAGCCTCAAAGGACCAACCGAATTCCAGCAAATCGTCCTCACACAAAAATCCCAGAACGGTAGAAGTTACTACAGCCAGAGTACCCCATCGGCTCTAGGCGGACACGCAGGAGGTATAGTCGGTGGCCACCACGCCACAGAGAGTGATAAGATACCAAAAATAGTAGGTAAACTTGGAAATTTCCATCGGCAGTTCTTCTATTCGCAGACCCAAAACGGCCTGATCTTCGAGCCAAACGAACAGCTGAACCTCAAGCCCGGCGACCTACAGCGACGCAGGCATTCGGAAACGAATGGCTGCACCACCAAAACGACAATATTTGACAAGTAGACGCGATGTGATCGGAGCCTCAACCTTTCAGAGAGAAGAAATCAAAAAAAAACGAAGAAAATCAAATTAAATCAAAAAGTAGAAAGTTTGACTTTTTAAATTATTTAAAAAAAAATTTTGTAAAATGTTTGTAAATAGTTAATTTTAGGCAAAGATTTATGTATGTATATTTTTTTTTGTTTGTTTTTAAGCGAGAGTACCGAGAATCCACTTCTCATTAATTTCTATTAGTCTAAGGATTTTAAGGATCTACATTAGTTTCTAATTTATATATATTTACTTATGCATATAACAATAAATGTAACATTTAGTGATAATTCATATAAATTTAAAAAAAAATGCTATAATTACATAAAAATATATAAAAAAAAAAATTTCGCGGAACAACAAAACCCTCCCACATGAACACACACAAAACCATAAACAAAAAAAAATACACAATTGTAATTGTAGAGATTTTAATTATAAACATATGTATGTATTCAATAAAAGTAGAAAAGTAAATGATTACATTTTTAACTTATTGTATGAATATTTGAATTTAGTTTCTAGTGATATATATTCTTATAAACAACACAACTTTACTGAGTGATTTGCTAAAAGAAAAAAAACAAATGAACAGGAACGGTTCTCTAAGCACCGGCCGGTTGAATTTTTTTAATTCAAAATAATTATATTTTTCCACACACCGTTTGATAGGAAATTAAAAAAACAGTTTAACTGTTGTATAAAAAAATTTGTCACTTTTTTTTTTTTATTTCCTAAAATGTAATAATATTTGCATTCGTGTGTTATGTTTTGTGAGAACTATTATCATAGAATTTTTTTGATTGAAAATTAATATTTTAAAATCAATAAAACAAATAAAAAAAAACAAAAACACTATACAAAAACTTATAATAAATTTGATTTTTTATTTATAAAAGCCGTTAACTCATCAACCGTTAGTCGTAGTGAAATAAAACTTTAGACATCGACAAAAAGGCAAAAAATATTAAATACGTGTTTTTGTATTTTTCGAAATCACTGCCCTAGGCAATTTCAGGGGGATGAAATGGTCATAATGTGCACTCTTTTGAAGGGCTATAACTCCGAAACCGGTCATAATATCGATGTGAAATTTTACATGGTGATAGAGAAAAGAAAATCATTTGACACGTGTTTGAGGTAATTTTGATTTTGGTCCAGCATTGCCATATACAAGTCCAAATGTAAAACTCCTCCCTCAGAATAAAAACCCTTAAACTGGAGGGAAATCCCCGTATAAAATTAGTCACATAACACAGCATAGTTTGGATTAAATACACGACCCAAGTATAAGTAGCATGTCATGAAATCAATCCACTATCTAAAGCAGTCCCTAATGGATGATGGCGCATTCATCAAGACTAAACAGCCAGAGAAGAGCTACAACTAGAACGCTCTTAGGCAGCACAAAAACAAAGAAAAAGGTGAGTCCGTCTTCTAATTGCTTAACCAAAACTTCACTGTTAGCAACACTGGTAACACTACAATCTTTGTTTGTGCGAGTACGAATGCAGAAACTGATCTTAAGGCAGTAACAAACATTGGTACTTTTAGAGTAGAGAACTGGAGAGTGTCCAACTTACAATCATGCCTATTATGGTGAAGCATTTGCAATAATCTTAGCAATAATTTGACTAATACCGGTTACATGTCAAAGTACATAATTTCATATCGAAAGAAGGCTGATGATGACATAAACCCACGAAGATTTCTGTTTTATTTTGGATAACTTTAAAGTCCATCCTAGATTATTTTCAGACTCGAAAAACTCGTATAAAATAAAATAGAAATCGTGATGTTCGTTTTATTCAAAACAAATTAAAGAGAACCGCGCCATCTATGGCCGAGAAATACTACTAGATCAGTGCTGTCACCAACCACGTACCGCAACCGCTGCACAGTATTGCAGCTTAGATCTGAACCATTGAGGACATTTTATTCTACGGTTCTATGCTCAAAGACAACAACCGGAAATTCCGACTAAATTTTAGTACTAGTAAGATGGATATTTTCTTAAAGGGATTTTATTTTATACACAAACCTTTAAAATCGTACAGCGCCACACCAGCTTGGTAGCTGCAGAGTTTCTCGTCTTTGTTTTTATATACAGTGTTCCACAGAAGTTTACGTACAGAGTTAAGATATAAATAAGCAGAGAAAAGGAAACCTGACGATTGAACCATCGGCCTAAGGGTGAAAGAAATACCGAAAAACTCATTCGATTCTCCAAGTGATGCGAGACTTCATCGAAAGTCTCAGAGCTCTTAACAATCTCTCGGCGATTCAGCTGGTTGACAAGAAAACAAAGTTGGTTCGAACAACTCCTCGCAAACTTTGCGGCAGATGAATATATTTGAGCGTAAAAGAAGGCAGGTTGAAGGAAAGGATTATGACGTTCTTGGCAAGAGTTAGTAGACAGCAGTTTGTCAGAGTTCAGAAATAATTACATTCATAAGCCAAGAAGGCGATTTGCTACATACCAATGAACCAGCAAGAAACTGATGATATTATGCCAAATGAACGCTAAGCTTCAACAGGAAACAATTGGAAATTGGGCTCTATCACCAGGAGCACAAACATTCAAATGAGTTCTGCTAATACGACCCAAGGAAACAAGAACCCAAAAGACTGAGTTAAAGTTTTCCTTGCTAGTGAGGGATTAACCGAGCAATGGTTAGGGACATTGATGAAGTTACTACGCTCGAAGCCATGTAAAAAGTATGGAACAAGAGATCACATCAGAAGAAGGCATAGTGTATGTTCTGTAGAAAAAATCCTCCAGTAGGAAACAGCTGGAAGTACCCACTTTTCACGAGTACCATCGCAAATCAAAAGAACATGAAGACAATAGCTATGACGGCTATGAACCTGTTAACATGACTTACAACGACTTGGGTAAGTCTGGACAGGAATACTTCTATTGGGCACAAAACTAAACCACCTGCAGGAATATATGATATGATACTGTGCGGGCAAATATAAATAAAACTTCCACAGCTGCTCGACCAAGCTGGATGACAAGTGAATACCAAACAATGATAGACAAGATATTCGCCAATACACTTTCCAATCAAACACGACTATAGTTAAAGTCACGTCATATGTCCCAATGTCCTCATCTAATTGGGACATAAGGACCCTAGCTCAAAGTACACCCTGTCCGTTTGAAGTTTATGCAATCATTGCCTAGAACCTCGTCAAGTACAGCTCCATTACTCGCACCTTGTGCAGGAATCCTTGTTTAGTCCTAAGAAAGAAAGGGTTATTGCATCACTGACTTTCTCTTCGTAAGATTTCTGACTTGTTTAGTTGAAGCAGAGTCAAGTTGGACAAAGCTTCTTGCACCTAATCCCTGTAAAGTTCTCTGTTCCATTTGCCGCTGTTGAATCTTCCTTTTTCTCGCTACTTCCTTACGCATGGATCACGCTCCAACTAGTGCCGCCATCCCATTATCTTCAATAAGATCAAAATTTGTCGAGTACAACATTCAATGTCTTGTTTCAAAAAAAAAACCTCAAAATAAGTATATCTCAACGCATAACGCGCGACTCTGGGCCCGGAAGATGCATTTCTAACATTTCGCCAAAACCAACAAAAAAAGAAAAAAACAAACGTCGGACTGTCTATGTCCTCGTTCTCTCTGTATTCAATTATCAGCTTGCATGTTCGTACAATGATTCTCTATTATTCGAAACTACTGCTCGTGTGCAATCGCCACACCATCCATAGCCCACCAAGAACTCATTTGCACTACGTGCTAACGAAACGAACACGGGAACATCCCCATCCCAGTTGGTGCACCCTGCCAGCCTGCCAGCCTGCCACCCATACACCGAACGATGCAATCATCATCCCTCTCTCTCTTGGTGTGTGTGTGTGTATAAAGGCGATGTTAGATTATAATCAAGTTGGCTGTCTCCAACCCCCAAAACGGGGGGTGCAACTACATGTTGGTTTAGAAAATGATTGGTGGGTGGGGAGGACGATGGTCCATGGGAGCCACACTCCAAACGCCCAACCGACACACGGTGTGCCATCGCCATCGTCGTCGTCGTTCGAGATTCGACGACTATACGTAGTCGGAAATTATTCGTGGATAACTACGGGTATGCATCCATACAGTTGCCACCCAACAACGTTTGGAGTCAGATCGACTTTTCTCCCTCAACAGATGGGCGGGGGGAGAGGGTGGCAGGACATGCAGCCACACGAAGGTACCTTAAGCTGGGAGCCGTTCTAACTACCTAGGAATTGCATTCGCACATTGCACGAGATATTCCAAATCCTGGATCCATTCTCGGTGCATCATGTTGAAACAAGCGCCCTAATTGGATTCGTTAATCAAGGATTTAAGCATTCTCTGGCAATTTTCGACGAACAACACAATCAGCTGCCGCCCATATCGGGCGTATCGCATGTTGGTCAGCAGCAGGACTCGACGCCTAGAGGCGACCCAAACTACGAGCACTGCCCCATAGTTGGACGATAGTGTGTTTTTTTGGGGAGGCAATCGCCAGTACAATTCTTAGCTTGAGCTCACGACACGAGAGGGTGGGCTGGGCAGCTGGCCATTCGATCGTCTGGCGTGCGTACTGTTAGCGGATGAAGTTTTACATATTTTCGTCGTCGTCGTCGAGTGCACGAGAAGCCCTATTGCCGATTGACGATTTGAACATAAATGCGAGTGTGTATGTCTCTATTGGACTGGAGGGGGTTGGGGGCTTATGGAGCGCCGCTGCTGGCCCATATGAGTTGTGACGATGATGATGACGTTGTTTGCTTTCAATTAGCTGCTCTTAATAATTTTAATCAATTTTCTTTTCATTGTTTTTCCTTTTTCTCTTCTCTGTGTGGGGGAGGGGGTTTTTTCACTCTCCCTGTGTGTGTTTGTGTGAGAGATGGTGAGTGCTTTTGTATGCTTTGTTCATCGATTCAATTAAGTCGGAATATTGCGGTTGTTTGAGAAGTAATTGGGCTTTCAGGAGAGAAGCTAGCTTGTGTGTGTGTGTGTGAATGCTATTAAATTTAAAAAGGGACCATTAGCTTTTATATTAATTGAAAGTCGATTCAGTCGAGTAAAGTACACGAGTCCTTTTGTTTTAATTCAAGAGCAGTACCAGAGCAATACATTCACCAGGAGTCTATTTTTGGAGAATGAATGTTGTCCTTCCTCCTTTGGCTGTGCTTAAACTACTTATTAAGGAAGAAAGTCATTTCATTTGTTCGACTGTCGATAGTCGGTGTGTGTTTGCATAACCTTCTTGTGGGGGTAACCAAGCGGCTGGTGATATTGAGGGGGACAATGCGCCTCGAACAAGGGATGATAGAACGTTAACTATCGTACCCGATCTAAAATTATTTCCTGAAATATGAAAAAACTCCTCGGGGACGTGGGAATACTTCATCCATACAACTTAAGCAAGAGTTCTTGCTCAGTAGTAGGCTGGACATTTAGATGTACATAAGTGCGATAAGAGGGTTGGATCCGTCTAAAACTAATCACCAACGCGTAACACTGTATCACTCTTCTGCTTCTGGCATGTTGAGTTGAACTCCTGCTAACACGCACAGCCATGCGGAGGCCTGATTTCTTGCCAGCCAGTTCGTCTAGAGAGAATAGAGATCTCCTGCAACCAGCTGGATGCCATTTCGTTACCTCAAAAGGAAAGACCTTGGCCCAATGGCGACATATTGATGGTAATGGAGAACCTGAATGCCATAAAAGGCAAATGGCTCCATTCCAACGTTGAATCCGTGCTGCTATATGGATGTGGTCCCTAGAGGGTGACCGTCACTATCACGAGGAAGCTGCAAACGTTTGTCAATAGGTGTCTACGCTACATCTTAAAGATATTCCGGCTAAAACGAACGAGCCATGAATTAATAGGCACCACCATACGACGATGTAAGAATCAGTGGATTGGTCACTCTCTCCAAGTGATTCAATGGAACCAGCTTACCCAGGATGGCAGGATAAGCAGCAGGATAAGCGTGGCGCAGAGAAGTGGAGAAGGAAGCATGGCAACTGGGAAAGAGTTGGGGAGAGCTGAGGGGCGTTGTAGAGGGCCCTAGGACCCACAAGCGGATACAGCACATAAGTAAGTAAGTAAGTATCATAAACCTGGTACAAACCGGGTTAGAAATGGTCTCAAAAGTTCACCACATTTTAGCGTGCAATTTTCACAGGATACTGTTTGATTTGCCTTCACGATGGGCACCTTAACATTTCCATCATTTACACGAGCTTCAGAGACCAAGAAGATTGTACCTTCTGTGCACCTAATCGCCCTCCCTTTTTATCGCACTAAGGTTCAAGTGGGCCCAGATAGACTCTCTGTTGAACTTCAGTCCTAAGGTCGGAAACATAACAAAAACTTCTACCAAGTCACAAATGCGCCATTTAACATTTGTTCCTCGTATGAAGATGCCTTTCAGCTGCTCAATTAGCTACTTAAATTATTTCACCAAAAAGCGTCCTTTTCCTCGTTCGGTATTCCTTTCGGCAATTGTAATCCAATAACAGAAAATGTTCTCAACGATTTCGATTTCCTCTCGAAATTACCCGAAATAACAATTCAACTTTATCCAGTTGTAATTGGCTTAAGCTAATCTTGATTTTGAAGTATAATAATGTAATATGAGCAGGATTGTCTGCCAGGAGGGTGCACCCAATTCGACAGCTTCTTAATGGGTGGGTTACGGTCGGTTGTCGGTTGTGGTAGTGATGGTGGTGATGGTGGTGGTTATGCTGCCGCTAGCAACATTCGTGGTTAGTGTTGAAAAACCGATTCCAAATCTTATTTGTTTTTTTTTTTTCTCTTTTGAACAAGAAGTAGATAGAAGTAGTAAGGATGGCACATGAGAATTCTTCCTTTCGTCCTCCTCCAACCCACACCCACGTTTTGGAAAATTTCCATGAGAATATAACCTTACCTCGGGGCCTTGAGATGTGGTATCGCATCAATCGGACTCAAGACAAGGCAAGGCATTACTACAGTGCATTGCAAGTGGTCAAGCGAAAGGATATCGAAGAATTCCATCCTCGAGCAAGGTGCTGGACCATATGCCAACTCTATGTGTAATGTTATTTTAAGCACAAACAAATGCAGCTAGCCTGTAGTAAGTCGTCGTCATTTCATTCAAAAGGAACGCATTACTACAAAACATATCCTTTCTCGGGTTATTCAGGGGGTACGCTTGAGGCTAGAGAATCGTCCGTCCGTCGTCGTAACAATTTTTGCGGAATGGACCAAAAGGAAGATGCAATCATTCGGTTTATCGCAAATAACTTGTACAAACCCAAAGTTTATCTCGTCGAATCCAGCAATTTCACTATTCCTTTCCTTTCCTCTCCTTGTTTTTTCTTACTTTATTCTTTGTCCAGATCTAGGGAAAGAGAGAAACTCTTTCCTTTTTATTTTTTCTTTTGCCAGTCCTTGGTGGTGGTAGCTAAATCGTTTCTTTTTGCCCGACTAATGCCAAAAGATTTTCTTCGAATTGGCCATTTAAAGTAGATTTGTCCAATGTTAGAGCGCAGCCAGAGGGAAACCAAAGGACAAAATAGATTCTGTAAACACGAAGAGTTAGAGAACAATAGTCAATGAGTGGAGTTTTGGTAGTTTTTTCTATTTCGCGTTGAAATTTTCAAGTGTCCTTAGAGGGAGGAGGGAAGTATTTGGTAATAAAATGAATTTTGGTGGCCGTGGTGGGCATGGAATGTCCTTGTTTTTAAAGGTGAGTTCTAACGACTTCTTTTCTTCTACTCTAGTGTTAGACGCGGTGATGTCGAAAGAAGTGAGAATTAGCAAGCAAACTCAGGACATTCGATGCAATTCGGACTAGACTGATTCTTGATTTGAGTGTCAATTTATAATCCGTTCCTTCTAGTGGTGGATGAGTTATGAATCGAGTGCCTGTCTCGGAGATATGATGTACCTAAGTATACTTTGTTAAGGGGATCTGGTCAGTCACATTCTAACAGGAACTATTTTGAAAGAAGCTCAAGTTGTTCCTCAACTTTTAGCATTTTGGTTTCTTCATGTAATATATGGTAAACGTGTGATATGAGGGAGCAGCTTGCGACTATATGTAGAGCATCGTTTTGTCAAGTTTAGAGCTTCTGCCATTATGTACAGCAAAATTTAGAACAAATCTGCCGCATGACTTTTTTGGTGATATTCTTTGAATGCGAAGAAAATATCAGCAGGCTGATGAAATCTGAGTCCTCGGATCTTTGGCTGATTGATGGCAGATATTGTCCTCCTTCTTATCTCATATCTGAATGAAAACTTATCCATTATAGAAAAGACTTGAAGAAGAGACTTTCCGATACTTTAAAAGCGAGAATTTTCGAGAAAAGAGTCTGTTGTCAAACTCTGTCAAAAGCCTTTGAAATGTCAAGCAAATGTCAATCTCTCTTTCGCCGAAGTACTGGGGGGATTGGTTCCACTTCTCAATGAAATATGCTGATTAGATGGCATGGATCTCTTGTTACGAAAAACATATTCCCATTTCGTGGACTCAGGATTTATCAGAATTTCCATGACCTTGGAAAGAAGAGAGACAATGGGTACAATGCCTCTGTAATTGGTAGGAGATTCGCCTTTTTTAGGAACAGACTGGACAATTGCTCTTTTCCATCTTCTCGGAGAAGAAGAGCTCAGAAGAGTAGCCAGGCTTCGTAGAGGTTTTGCCAGCGAAATAGAACACCTCTTGAGAACTATAAGGGGATACCATCTGGACCAGCAGACTGGTGTTTGATGTCTGACTCCAGCAATTGTGTGAGCATGAGTGCGAAAGTGAACTTGTCCCATAGAGCATTTTATGCACAGGACAGGTAATGTACCATCCTGCAAGGTGATGTTCGATACAAATTGGAAGCTGACAACTGGGATGTCATTGTAAGCGTTGGGATGGCAGATACTACCAGCTATGGGACACTATTCGTAGACTCCGACTTCTTTCTTTACGTGCCTACAGTTCTAGTCCCTATTTAAGACCTTCATCTCTTGTTAAGAGCTCTTCTTGTGCTTTCGTTCACCGATATTTAACATGATTCTTTCCAGGGCCGGAAATGTTTCTTAGTCTTGAGTTTATGGTATATAAGCTGTTTGGAAGCTACCAAGTGATAGCCCATGATTATTATTATAGTCTACAGGACCCACCTGTCTGTGATGATCAGTGGTCCTTTATGGGCTCCTTATTTCAATCCATAAAGAATAAGTACCATTGAAGAGAGAATGTGTACTTCTTGATTCCTTTTTCTAGCGCTGAGGCGACTTCTATCTCGCCTGCGATGTCCCTCTCATGTTCTATTCATTCTTCCAAGCGATATCTTTGCAGTTTTTGATCTCCTGCTCACATATGTATATGAATATGTCTGACATCCGGGTTTCATCATGATTAAATACTTGTGCCGTGGATTTACAAACTTTGACTTTGGCTCGTTCGCTGGCAATCAACCTCTCCCAGCAGTAGTGAACGCACATCGTTTGGCTTCATCGAAGAGCCAGCAGTGTGTCCTCCCCTCTCGCTTACAATTAGAAGGAACACATGTCTGCTTAATTATATCCTCAAGGTGAATGGAGCGCAAACAATCTGGGGCACTTATAGCGTTTTGCTCCCCGAAAACGAAAACTATACACAATCGCATGTTCCCTTCAATCTGCGTGCTGATGATGAACTTTCGTATCCCTGTGTGCGTGTTTCCTCTTTTCTCTTTCCCCTTTCCTCTTTTCTCCCTATCCCACCCACACCTCAAAACAAAAGAGGAAAAAAAAAATAATAATAATAATAACGAAGCAGCAATTGCTTGCTTGCCGGCTGGATGGATGGTTGGATGGTTGGGATGATGGTTGACTGCCTGGCAGTTTCCCCCTTCATCAATTTGCGCAGCTCTTTTTATCGCAATTAATTAACTAGCAAATTAGTTTGATTGATTATTTGAGAGCTGTTTGTGAATACGGAATTTCATTAAATTTTAATAAGCTCGTTAGAGGCATTAACGAACAAGTTAGGTCTCATACCAGCCGCCAGCCGCCAGCCGCCAACCCAACATCAAGGGGTTGTGCTGCTGCTGCTGCAAAAGGACGATGAACGACTGTATGAAGTGGGACGAGTATTTAATTATCACGCAGATACACACTCGTATACCTATACTATGTACAAATTCATAGTGTTTGAATTAGCTAATTAATTCACGTATTAATGTTGGAAATTTGCTTGTACAACAACAGTGTGCTCGCAGATTTAATCAAAAACGCCTTGAGTGTAGTTCGGGCCTTGGTAGCGAGAGCAAGAGCAAGATAAGACCGTTGGCACGCGGGGGCTGTAGGTCAATATTAGATCATGGATTTGTGGACACGAGTTGTTATTAATTATAGAAAATTTACAGTTGATTTAGTTGGGGCTATTGATTTGGATTTAACTGCCAGCAAGGAGGCAGGAGGCAGGAGGCAGGAGGCTGGGGGAATGGCCGTAATTTGATTTGGAAGACTTTGATTTGCTATGTTTGGAATAATGTAATTATTGACATAATAGCTATAATTACCATGAGATAAATTGTGATGTTCAAATAGGTTCTTTTGTGTGCGTACTTTTGTGAGAAACTTTGCAGATATCACTGGAATGAGTCAGGATTTGAATAAAGATCAGCTTCGCCAACATAAACGAAAATAAAAACAAATCCTGGTCAACTAAAAGTGACCGAAACAGACGGACTAGTAAATTTTGAACAAATAGCCTATATTCTGCGTGTAAAATTCCTATACGACCAGAAATTGAAGCAAAAAATTCTACAGTGTCCCAAGGGTAGTAAAAATGTTTGGTCATTCGTCAAAAACATTAAAAACTGTGCCTCATCAGCCATCCCTACGCTCATTTACAATGACATTCCAGTTGTGTCTGTCCCTGTGCTTGAGAGCGTATATTCTTCTATGGGACAAGTTCACTCTCGCACTCTGGCTCACACAATTGCTGGACTCCTTAGATGTCTTAACATACATCAGTCCGCTGGTCCCGATGGTATCCCCTTATAGTTCCCAAGAGGCGTTCTTCCTCGCTGGCAAAACCTCTACGAACTCCGTCTACTCTTCAAAGCTCTTTCTGAAAAGATGGAAAAGAGCAATTGTCCAGTTTGTTCCTAAAAAAGACGAATCTCCTACAAATTACCGAGGCATTGTACCCATTGTCTCTCTTCTTTCCAAGGTCATGCAAATTTTGATAAATCCTGAGTCCACGAAATGGGAATATGTTTTTCGTAACAAGAGATCCATGCCATCTAATCGGCATATCTCATTGAGAAGTGGAACCAATCCCCCCAGCACTTCGGCGAGGGAGAGATTGACATTTGCTTGACATTTCAAAGGCTTTTGACAGAGTTTGGCAACAGACTCTTTTGTCGAAAATGCGTGGCTTTAGTATCTATGAGTTTTTTCATCCAATCTTTTCTTTAATGGATTAGGAAGATAAGGTTGAAGCTATCCCTGAAGCCTGACATAGACCACATAAATGCTGGTGTTCCTCAGGGCTACCAATTTGACTCTCTTTCTTATTTTTATAAATGCTTTTCTGTCCGCAACCTTTAATCCAATCCAAAACCTCAGTTTTTCTTATTCATTTATACAAGAACTGGCATTTGGGCTTAATAATGTTCTTGGAGGAGACCTGATGCAGATGCTTATATTGGAGACTCTTGAGGCTGTGTAATATATGGACAAAATCTGATAGAAAGTGGTCCTAAAGCCCCAAAACGTCCCGCGAAATCTCACAAAGTATTATCGTCTAGGCAAGACTCAGATGTATCATTGATCACCAGGGTAGGCATCAAATGAGCTAGCGATCGCTATTATATGCATTGATGGGATCAGATCTTGCTGTGGCATAAACTGGACTGCCATTAAAGGACTGGCAACGTGAAGTATTCCAAGGCATAGACAATTCAAGTGTTTAACTAAAAATCATTTATATTACAAGAACATCCTTGACTTGTGTGATGTAGGATCGTGACAGGCTGTAAATAGCCTCTTGTATTTCAAAGAAAGATTTCACCCTTTTCTACGCAGGGCTTAAGCCAAATACGGAGTACGTTCGACCACATTCTCACTCCAATTGAGATTGCGGTCAAGCTTAGAATGACGTCCAAGAGTAGTCTCTGGGGTGGGCCAGTCGGGGAGTTTTGAATAAGTTGTGAATAAGACTAGACTAAGATGAGACTTCGTGACGTGGTCTGCAGGTTATTTGCTTATAATGAAAGCAGCGGGGGCTTGGTTAAGAACGTCTCACAGAATGGGTGATAGTACTCTCCCTTGTGGGACGCATCCAAAGTATTTGCTGATTCGCATCGAAACCTTTTCATATCTGCTAAAGTACATTCCAACTGATGGCAAATGCTTCGCTGCCAACGTCACTCCAATGCTCCCTTACAACAACTAACTCTACAGCATCCATTCAATTGTAAACTATAGACTAAATTTGATTTACCCATCCGAATAGTGTAATGTGATAAATCAACTCTATTACAATTTCGAAAGACCGCCTTCAGCCGTCCTACAAAGCGACAAAAATTATATAATAATGAACAAATTTTCACGTAGCCTTCCGAATTTACTTTCCATTCAGAGAGCGAGCTCTGTCAGAGCATAGTGGTGCCAATGGTGGCTAAGGGATGACGCTATAATCTACCTCAAAAATTGTATGTGCGGTGGGGTGATGTCGCCACCCCTTTTAACCCCCAAAAGGCCTTGAATTTGACGTGCATACGCCTAGGGGCCCCGAAACGTATTCCCATACCATTCAATTTAGATTCTGAATGTTGTACCTACCATACCATACCCGTAGCCGTAGTCGTGTTGACGGTCCTTAGTTATGCCGTCGGTGTGGTGGTGGTTGTCTGTCGACAAGAAGAGTACAAAATTTCGTTTTGGCACAATCAGAAGCTGTAATTTGCCGATTCAAACCTCGTTACGAACGTTTCACGTATAGCCTCATGATGAGACGTTTGTTCTGTGTTCCATATATAAAATGATATTCCCACCACCATCATCATCGCCATCATCATCATCAGCATGAGCATTGAAGTCATCACCATCATCAGCAGCAGCAGCATTGGGAACTGATTCATGAATCCGTCCAGAGATCCCTGAATTCAGTTCAGAGGACACACTACTATATGTGAGGCGGCGGCAATGTATGACATAGGGAGGGACAACAATCACCATCATCATCATCATCAGAGTAATAATTTCACCAGCAACAAGCGCGTCAGGTTCTAGTAGTTCTATACCAACCAACTGAAAGGTGATAGCAGCAGGATGGTGCCTACTAGCAAGCACCAGCTACAGCACCAGGGTATTGGCACAAATGTAATGTGGTTAATTAGGAAAATATTGTTCTCTCGATGAGCGTATTATTCAATAGAAATTTACTACTACTGCACTTGTATTTGTTTAGTGAGAGGAGTGGGTGCCTCCGTAACAGGGACCGACTGGGATGTTGTGCTGCACTACACTGCGGTAATAGATTCTGTTCCCTACAATATATGCGTGCGAGTGCGGTGGGTAATTCTAGGTAACAGAGTTACATCAGTGTGTTGGCTGAATGAGCGAATGAATGGGAACTAAATTGGAAGACGATTGCTCTCCCCCACGAGGTGGGGGTGGGTGGATGTTTCTTATGCGCCATTTAAACATATTGTTAGAGTTGGCAACATTTTGTTTCCCATTCAGCAGACAAGGGGTGGCATTATTTTAAACCGTGTTCTTGATGAAGCGACCATTGAGGTGACTAAGTGGATTAAGACTTGGGGGCTTCTGTTCTGTTTTGAGCTAGGAAGTCGTAGGGATTAATAGGTGAACCATTTGTAGAACACAAGACGTCTATTTGTGCTTTTATTTGATTTGACAACGAAAAGAGAAAGAGCATTAGGGTCTAAGGTTGGTGTTTAAGCTAAAATTTGGGGGAACTTGAAGTTCACTAGCCTTAGATACACACTTCTGCACCACAAAGAGAGTCTCGATTGGGGCTTTTTGCCTTAATTACACACTTAACTGCGCCAACTATCGAGGCATAAGTCTCCTCAACATTGCGTACAAGATCTTTTCTGCGATACTGTGTTAACGCCTGAAACCTTTTATCAACAGCCTGATTGGTCCCTATCAGTGCGGTTTTAGGCCAGGTAAGGCCACCATCGATCAAATCTTCACCCTGCAACAGATCCTGGGGAAAACCCAACAAGTCCACATCGATACTCATCATCTGTTTATAGATTTCCAGGCCGCGTATGACAGTCTAGTTTTGACATGCCAAACTTATTCGTTTGTGCTGGATGATGATGATTAACTTTGACTATGATACCAGCGCAGAAATCAATGCAATTGAACACTAAAGACTCTGTATAAGACCCGATCCTTCCAGTCCTTCTTTAAGGTGAAAAAAGCCGATGAAGATATCTTTGGTCACTTCGAGAGAAAAATTCTTCGCAATATTTTCGGTCCCATTTGCGTTGACGGGAGAAGATTCAACGACGAACTATGCGAGCTGTACAGAGACATCGACCTAATCAAAAAACTGTGTATTGGACGTCTGAGATGGCTAGGACATGTAGAGCGAAAGGACACCAACGCTCCGGCTCGCAGAGTCTTCGAACCAAAGCAGGAGAGACGACGCAGTAGATGCTGCAGGTGGCGCGTACACATTCAAGAGACCTCGACCAACTGAAAGTGTGCTCCACTATTCTAACAGGCTTGCTTTTGGACAATGCAGTTGGGCTATACTCGGAGGAGAAAATTGAGTGAATACCCGGACGGGATTGGAATAGCAGAAGTGTCAGTACTGGTAGACAGTCTAGACTTATGAAACTCCCACAAATTCCCACTCAAAGACTGTTCTAGAATCGACTTAATAAGAGTTCCAAGTGGAATGAGGTTTATCTTGATTGGGCTCTAATTCGTAGTGAAACAGTTGAACTCAGCCACGTTTGCGGAAAAGGAGCGACTGATTTTTTTGGCATCCCGCCGTACTTCTTCGTTTCTCTGATAGAAGGCAGAATATTGGCGGCTTTGGATCTGAGTGCTGGAGATAAGCATAGTCATAGGACCCCTTGAGCATATTAGGGGTACAATAGACCACTTTAAGTCCGAGGGAAATTTCTTTATTCTTGCGATGGTCTAAGCCACTTTGTCGCGAAATCCTCCCTTTTGTTCTCAGGTATCTTACGTAGCAGAAAGCTACTATCTAGATGCAGACTTCATAAATGCGTTTCGTTCATAAGAACGAAACCTGGAAAGAGAAGAGGAATCCTTTGATAATTGATAAATCTAAATGGCTGCCCAAAATCTTTCGCGAGACTTAAATCGGCCGTCTATTTCATGGGACTCTAAGCTTCTAGATATGTATTTTGCATAGAGGATTCCAAAGGTCAATATATCTAAGCCAGTACTTAGGGCACAACAGCTTCAATCACTTATAGACAAAAGCAGACCCGAGGTTCCTTGGTCACTAGGGTGTAACATATCCCGTCTTATGAATCAAAGAATTATCCCTTTTAATTGATTGCCATAAAAGTACCCGGGTGTTTCTTCAAATCGCTTAGCAGTACATATGCACACGGTAATGATCACTGACACTTTTCATTGCAATCAATTTGCAGGTGGACTGGTGACTGGTACTCGGGAACAGCAAACCATAATCTTTCGGTGTTCAAGGACCCTTTCGTGTTTCGTTATGGAAACACCCTTTTGCCGAGGAGCAATCAAAAGCCCAACACACAGAGAGCGCACCCTTGATAGCCAATTATGAATATCCTTTTCGTATATCCTGATGCAAAAGGCATCGCATTATTACGCACGATGATGCGGGGATTTTGAAAAAAAAATTCCTTAAATCATTGCCAAGTTCCATGACGCCGTGCCGCCGCCATCGTCGTCGCTACCATTGTTGTCATATTCTGAAGAAGAAGAAGAAAAAAACCCCGAGCTAATTAGTTCTTTAATAATTTCTCCTAAGTGCTAGAAGGATCTGAACAAGTTGGCGGCTGCATGCATGTGTGTGTGTATAGCATTATTCAATTAAGACTACAACCATTCGAGAGGCATGAGTGCGGAGAGAAATTAGCCAATTAAAACACCAAAATCATGTTTTGCCAAACAACCCTTGAGATTTTTCTTTCTCTCTCTATGCATACACATGGGGCGCTCTAATGAATATGACTGTGAAACGGATTAAGGAAGTTGTTAAGCGGAAAGTTTAAAGTTTTTTTTTGAGATTTTTAAACGTTTGAGACAGAAATTTTGTGCATGCATAATGGAATGCATTTTGAGGTTTAATTAGGTTTGGGAGCTTTTTCTAAAGATGGAGATAGCAAGCACAAGAGATAGTCTGTTCCGCAAGGCAGCAAACTGTGATGCGCTAGGCCTCTCTTAATGGCAAAATCAAGCTCTCATGAGCCTGCTTCCAAATTGGTGCCCTTATCGAGGTACACAGTCAGTCTGGTGGTAGTCACCTTCCCACTGGATAGACGAGAAGTGAACTGAGTACTTTCTAGGCTTCTAGTATAGACTTGGAACACAACCTGGTGCATGCCAAATTACGTCTACGAGTAGCACCAGTAGGTAGACCCCGAAATACATGGGAACAGCGAATCCGAGACATAGGACACAAAAGAGAGATGTCACTGATCGAAACGAAGAGGTTTAGTACAAACAGAGAGGAGTAGAGATCCTGGATTAACAGAGACGACACTCAAGCGAACAGGGAAAGACGACGACGAAGAAGAAAAAAGGTATCCATTGAAGCTATTAGGCGATCTGAAAACCGATATTGTCCCTATCGACTGTCAAATAATGACAGTTTTATTGACATTTAAAATGACAGCTCTCAATTGACGACCCCGATTATACACTGCCATCTAGTAGCTGATAGCAGTAAACTGTTTCTCTCGCTCCAAATAAAAATTAACAAATTATTCTACAAGACAATAACATGTCCCTATTAACCGTAAAACAACAAAAGACAGGATAAAAGAAAACAACCAAAAAAGTTGAAACAAATTAAACGAACAAATGTCTAACAAATAGCATATGTCATAAGTGAATGGCTTGCCATCTATTTTGCTAATTGCTTCCAACCCACGTCCACGGACACAACACCCCTTAAGGACTACGAAAAGTAGATATACCATTGCATTGATGTACTCCGAAGGAATTTTATGTTCCATTGTTACGATTAGGTTGCCTCTTAGTCCACTATCCGGACGACAACGACAACGACGACGACGACGTCGAGATGTGATTACCAATTGATTTCTCTATCTCCTTGTTCTCCTACCCCTTTTCGCCTTTGTTCGTCTCAACATACATACATATGTATGTACAGTTTGGTCCGGTAAAATGGGTTCAATGTGAGCTCATCTAATGGAACTGATCTGGCCGTAATGTGACAACTTTCATGGGGTAGAAGGGGCCAATGGGCGGGGGTATTACATAACAAAATAACAATCATGTAGTCGATTTTAGTAATTTAGTGCAATTAGCGAATTGAAAGGTTCATCTTGTGCTCCTGGTATGGTCTCACCCACAGGCACGCACAGCACACACAGGATCTAATGGGTGGGGTGTGCCCAGTCATGATTCTCGTATGGAATGCGCCTTGAATGGGATTTTCGTTATTAATTTGTTAATTGAATTAGCGTTTACATGGGAATGGGGGAGAGAAGAGAGAGAGAGACATTTTGGGCGGACACACATTGTACACTGAAGCAGATTGAATGGCCTGGACGAAACAGATGGGGAGCCATTCAATGTCCTTGCGATTAGGTGTGATTGGAAGTAACTTCTGTAATTAAAATGGGTTGAGCGGGCGTATACACGATGCGGACGGGTGCGGACGTATTTTTAATGTAATTAAAGGGCACAATTTGTCATATTAGCGAGCGCGAGGGATATGACCTAATATACGCACAGGAATGGGTTGTAATAAATTAGGATGCCAGTTGGGTTGTTTCTCTGAAATGAGTTTTTCAGGAAAATTAAAAAGATTTCACTATTCGGCGGTGTGTTTTCCTGGCAGAAGCGATGGATACTTTTGTGTTTGGTCTAATTTTCGCACAACATCGCGTCGAATGCTGGCTTCCAAATGCTAGTTTAACGGCGACTTTACATATACCCAAAAAAAAATAACCTAAAAGCATCAAACCGCTGGAATGAGCTGGCTATTTGACAGGTCCATGTCGTGAATCGTTTCTTTTAGTAAATAGATTTCATCGCGCGCTGTATGAGATGTGGCATCGTCTTAAATTGAACCAAGTTTTGCAAACTAACCTCAAAACAACTGTCAAATGGCTCTCACAGTAAACAGTGCTGCCAATTCAAGGTTCTCGGCCTCTAAGAAAAACCTTTTCATTCAGTATTAAGTGAATAGCACGACTCAAAGTGATTTTAGAGGCGATCACATGTACTTTCGTCATATGTTTGACTCAGGACGAGTTTTAAGAGGCAAACGAGAAGTGCGAGGTACTTTCCAACGGTAACATTTTCTCTGTCAAGAATTTGAAGACATTTTACCCCGAGCGATTCTTGGAACGCACCACAAGGTTCTGCTCTGCTGGGTCCCTGGACATGAGGGCGTCCCAGGAAATGAAAAGGCAGATCAATAAGCAAGGAAATCTTTATCAGATCCACTAGAACTGACTGACCTCTCCCAACCAAGCCTGGACTAAATTACCACAGAGTCCAAAGCCTTAATGCCTGTCTGGTGTGGCGTTTAATTTCAGCAGCCTGTATGATGGCTTTGACTTCGGCTTGAAAGACACAGCAATCGTCGTTTATTCTAAGGAAGGAGAAACTAAAGTTTGTTCTAACACATCCTGTTTATTTTTAACAAGTTCCTTTGATAAAATAGAATGAAATCGCAAAGACGCACTCACCCTTTGTTCTGATGCCACTACTTCCTCATTTACATTGCATCAAATGACGCTTCCTAGCTCTTTAGGTAATTAAATCTAGGAACCCAAAGGCGCTTAAGCATTTGATTCACAGGTATAAGTTGCCCAAACAAGTTGTGCCCTTACCTAAACACCTTAATCACTGGAAACATAGCATTTACTGTAGAATCAGGTATTTCTACTTTTTATTCACAACATCTTTAGCCCTCGAGTTAGTCAGGAGTATGATGATAGCCTAGTGTCCATCTATGTCTCTTCCTACCAATTGTTATCCATTTCTTAGCTCAATAACCCACTGAATAGCAGTTTGCTTTCACTCCGACTCCGAAATCGCAATCACAGTTTAGCTGAATTCTATTAAAATACAACCGACCAAACCCTATCCTTTTTATTCCAACAACTGCATGAATGGCAAATCAACATTTCATCCATAAACTTAAATAAAACGATGAACCTTATAACATATACACTTGCAAATCTACTTTATAATATGGTGCTCATTAAGCAATGCAACCCTCACATTATAACATCAACTTCCAGCCCACCCATCCACCCACTGACACAATCATCCATCCACCCATCTACTCTACTTCATCAAAACCCACCAACACACACACACACACACACAGCCATACATCCACTTCTTATGACGTGGCAATTTCAATTTAACCTCATCTTATTCCCACAATTGAAACCTGAAATGAGGGTAACTGAGTGAAAGACGTAATTAGTGTATTTGACGTTAATTCACTTAGAGCAGATTAATGAGCAGAGCATGAAGGATGTATATACCACCCGCTCACCCTTACCGTCGCCAGCGCCAACGCCACCTACTTACCCTTCAACGAAATTGTACCTTTGCATGTATAGCTAGTCTTGGCTGGCGTTCGTGTATAGTTTCCAAACCAAGATGGGTGTGTGTGCAGGACCCATCAGGGCAGGGCAAGGGAGAGGGAGTTTTCATTCAATGAAACACAAGGGGATAATTGCATCGACGAGAAATTGGATGAGTTGGACTGAATTTTTCTTTTTTTTCGTAAAATGCTCTGATTAGAGTGGTTATTTATACATACATATGTACATACATATTTTGTTTGATCGCAATAAAGCTTAAAAGGCGGACTTTCATGTGCGGGTAGTTCTTAGTTAGTTCGTTGGACTACTGTGCAGCGAGTTCAAGGTTCGAATAGCAAACTAATGCTTTTCTGGCTTCTTCCGAGCACCAAGGAGTATTACTGTCATGAGGAAGCTTCGAAAAGGGCATACGAGTATGTGTAGCGGATGTGGTATAAGACCCTGAAATTTTGTGTTCTAAAGGCTGCTTATGGCCTAATATTAGCCGTGTTTTATTGCAAAGATTATAGCCAGTTCTCAATACTCACTTAGTTTAACTTTTAAAATGGCATATGACTCTTAGATGGCGCCGAATTGGACTGTAGACAACAACCATTAACGGAAACAGTTCAAAGCTGTTGTCTACAATTGTAGTCAAAGCCATCTATGAATCGCTGTTCTGAGATACTCAAAATCCTTGTGCAATACATGGAGTGAAGTGTGGCTAACATATTTTTTGAGAACGTCTTTGGCAATTCGTTTACTCTACATACAAGCTACTGAACCATGAGCAAGGATTTCTTATTGTCGCAATTCAATGATTTCTGCACTGTGAATATAGAGTTCCACGAGGGCAGTAAAATCACATACACTACTCCAGCGACTGTGGACATTCTGTAGCACACATTCGATGGACCAACATCGGAAGCATATACTACAATTTCTAATGCAACCGTCGCAAGTTTGAACAAGGAATATGCAACTGTTCTATTCTGTATTCCTAGCTGAGGTTGCCTCTACCTTAAACGCTTCCTTAACACATACAGCAAAGGACAAACCACTCTACTACTACTCTACTCTACATCAACTATCAGAAAGGATGCCGCCAATATTATAATAATCCAAACAGCCTTTCTCCATAGTTATGGCTGGCGTATCTCAACATTCGATGGCATATGTAATATAAAGAATGCTATTAGAGAGATTGCTAGTAAAAATAAATTCACAGAGAAGTGTGCGCGCAAACCCAACAAGGGTTCGGTCCAATATGAGATTGTTGGACGACAACGATGAGGAGGATGACTACGGCGAAGCAGTAGCAATCGATCACCGAGGAGTGTGACTGGCCGTTGGTAGTGGTGAGACGAGTATGATACCATTTAGTTGATTGCTAATTCCTGAACTCGCAAAAATTAATCACGAATATTGCTGAAATTCCTATCCAACTATCCAACAGATATATAACTCATGCAATTGTCGAACAAAGTTGCTGGCAAATAAATTATATTAAAATAAAATTTCCATCAACCCGGAGGGGGAGCTAAGAGATTATATTTTGGGATTTTATTTCGATGTTTTCTATTGGTAATAGCTATTTGGAGGAAAGTTAGTCTGTATGAAGAGCCTTTAAAGCAGTCATAGGGAAGGACTATGCGTCTACGAGTGGAATACAATCCAAATGTGGGGCTCTATTGCCAAGTTCTAAGAGTTAGATGCTTCTTTAGAATAGGTGAATACTGCTGTGTGTTTCAAGCTGAACGCATTACGTTTTTATGGTATAGATTCATACCAGTTTCGTTGCGCCAACGGATATCAATGCCACTCGCGTGCAAGATTCGCAAACCTAAGTTGTACCCGAAACAAATCAGGCACTCTTTCAAATTCAGTGACCATCCATTTTATCAGCTTGCAATCTAGAAAGACAGGCTTAGGTTCTGAGAAGTCTTCTTCTGAGCCTTGCCTAGCAATCTTATTGGCGATTTCATGTTTTGATGACTCTTTGGTATTGTTTCTTCACAGATTTGGAGAACATACATACCATGGAGTTGAGAAATATCTTGAGACTCATTCAGTTTACACGAGTCCATCAGGACCTTCAGCCAAAAGGTTTAATAGTTTTTTTCTAGTTGCCTTTATATTTTGACATCCGAGTCTCTGCCTAAGACACAACTGTCTTCTGTCCTCTATAGTCGCAGGCAGGCTCTTGTGAACACCAAATTTTCTGGCATCTGCGACAGCTTGGTCTGGGGTATTATTCGTTCTATCGAACCTGGATTTCTCCTGCTATTCAAAGACATTCTTGGGTTGAGCATTGTCGTCCATACGCTCGATATGACCTTTTTCATTGCATCCACTTCCTAGTACAGTCCTCGGAGTTATTCTCTCCCCTTAACCCTCAGCGCTTAGGGAATCTAATTTACGATCTTTCATTCAAAGGTGTCCAATACTCGTTGTTGCACTGCTTTTTCACTTATCGCTCAGCAACATAGACCAGATCTGGTAGAGTAAACGACCTATAGAGCAGGGTTTGTGGAAGATACAGCCTTCCGAGGTTACACCTGTCCTGTCTGCTCTATGGGATGGGGGTTTTTTCCATGTCCTTTCAGCAAAAAAGTTGGATGTTATGCTACTAATGGACTTTTTCTTAATCACAATAACAATTCCCTACGCTTCCATGACTAGCTTGCCTGGGATAGAGCATGGGCTCTAGATCCAAGCCAGCTCACAATACAGAGTGAAGGCTCTATGGTTTCTTCTCCTTTGATAGATCCTCGAACGCCCCCTTCCCCCCATCCAAAGTGAACCAAAGGACAGACTAAGAAGAGGTAGCTTGAGGCGACTGTAAGTAAGTAATTTTAGCCTTCACTTAGATGTGATAGATATCAAGTCAGTTGAAGAGTAGAAGCGTCCACCTCCAGTTCCACGCGTTAATATCTATCTATTAACTGACCTCAAGCTGGGGAGATGGGATCTTTGAAATACCGGAAGATAGCTTGGGATTGCCTTCCCAAAGTGTTGCAAGGTCTCATAAAGAAGGGTGTTTCATCACTCTCCTGCCACAATTAAGCTAGAGTCTCTTCCGACCTGCAAGCATATACATGACACAAGAAGGAAATACTTCATCATAATAATTGAAATTAGGAAAATATGTATCTCAAACCCTATAGTTGAGTTAGGTCGAGTTTACAAATATCAATCCGCAAATTATCGATTTGCCAGAATACGCTCGCTCCTCCATCTGATGGTGTCAAAATGTCGAGCTGCTTCAGATTGAATTTTCATTCATCCCTTCATCGTTGAGAGGATTGTATACTCTATAGTATCCTTCTCTCTCCGCGTGTGTGTGTGTGTATTTGTGTATATTCATCCTGCATGATGGTAGTTGATCCCTTTTCCTTTCACCCAAAAGCACTCATGGCAATGACAATGACGACGACTACGACGACGACGACGTTCCTGCTTCTGCCACTCTTCACTTCTGCTGCTCCTACACCCCATTCCTCCTTTTCTAGAGACTAGATTGGAGTTGGAATAATGGAAATGTATGCGATAATGTAATTGCTTTGTTTCATCCCTCGAGAAAAGGCAGCGAAGTTGTTCTCTCTCACAGAAAAAAAAAAAACCCAAAAGCAAAGGCTAGGAGGAGAGAAGGAAAAAAATTGAATTAGATTTAATGAATGAATTACAGTTTGGATGGATAAAAAGGATTGGTTATTGATTTTTATTCCGCCAGGATAAAATATTACTCCATAAGTGATACGAATTGATTTGGAGTAAAAGGTTTCATCCACTATCGAAGCTTCGTTCAATGCACACGAGCAACTCCTCTGGGATGAAAGAGTTGCAGGAGGAGATTTCTTTCCCAAAAAAATAATGTCAAATGTTTGTAAGATTTGACTGATGATGAAGTTCTCTGGTGACCATCGAACAAACTTCGTCAAGGAAGTATCCATAAGTGAGGGAGATGCTATGCTTTGCTAGAGGCTGATGTGTCCTTACTATTTCGTTGGCACAGCAAATCATTCGATGGGTATTAGATGCCATATGCGAGGAGGACACTGATTGGGAAATCTTGGTTGGAAAGTGAGTGGCGTAGTAATCAAAACAAGAAGGAACGCAGAAGAAGAGCAAGCAAAAGAAGTCAACTACAAGAGGAATTACAGAGCAAGCGAAGGCAGCTCCGTAAACTGATTAAAAAGTACAAAAGTGAATGATTTCAGGCGCTCAAGCATCCAAACATCATGATCATGAGCTCAATTGTCATCAATCTATTTTTAATTTATTGAAGTAAACGCCCCTAAAAAGTGCGCGTGGCTATATACAATGTATGGACGATTTGTAGATTAAGTGGATATATACATATTTGCTTAAGTAAGTTTTTTCGAGTTTCATATGAAAATAGTGAAAAAATGTGATTTTTTGAAAAGTGGGCGTGTCAGTGGGCGGATTTTAAAAATTTTTACACTTGTATTGCTTACTTTTCCAAAGACCTCGTATACAAAATTTCATCAACCTAGCTCAAAATTTAAGGCCCAAAAACTGGTGACACACAGACGGACGGACAGACGGACGGACAGACGGACGGACGGACATAGCTCAATCGACTCGGCTAGTGATGCTGATCATTTATATATATACTTTATTGGGTCTATCTGTAGTATTTCTCTATGTTACAAACTATGTATCAAACTTAATATACCCTTAGGATAGGGTATAAAAAGTAGGGAGGAATACCTCATGAGTCGGTGCTGGGACCAATTCTTTGAAATAAGTGTACGATGACATACTAAGAAAGTTGGGCTGAAAGGTGTAGATATCCACTAGTAATACTGGCCAACATTTTTACTAGCGGAAGTGATGCAAAACAACGATTAAGCAACATTGGACGTGAAGCTATGACTGCTAGCTTCAGAGCCGAAGCCTTTCTCATGCGACAAGCGTTGATGTGGAGACTGGAATGGGATCTAAACGACTACGCAATTCCTATAAGGACATGGATGCTTCCGGGAGTATCTTGACAAGTTCGCGGGAAATCCATTCTGCCAGCATTGTGAAAAGAAGAAGAAAGTGTTTTAGTAATGAAATGCTTAAGCTATACAAAAGGGCTAGAAACATCTTGGAAGAGAACAGAGCATAGGAGAGGATTTTTAGTACGTGGAAATATAGCAGCATTTAGTCGAATACAGCACAGATCTTCTTGCAAAAGGAGGATCAGATACTACTCTCCTAATTCTGAAGTCGGATGAATGTCAGTTTGACAAAAGTTCTTTACTGTGACGACTCTTATAAATATGATGCCTAAGTTAATGGATAATAGCTAGAATCATCTTGCAGCGAATCAAAGAACACACTCGACCCGCTCTGTGTCCTCCTGTGACGACTATCTCAACACCCTAAGGATTATTATCGAGCAATACACTGAATATCCTAGGATGTCTGCGGAGTTCCAACTGCAAAGTGGGGTTCGACAAGGCTGCGTTCATTCACTAGTACTGTTTTTATTGGTGATCAGTGATGTTCAAATCTGTGTAAAAAAATATTTTTACCTTTTTTACATTTGATTAGCGTAAATAAGTGTAAACAACGTAAAAATCCCGTAAAAAAGGTAAAGAAGGGGTAAATAAAGTACATTACTGAGAAAAATCAGAGGCTTTGCAATATCTGTCAAAATCCAAATAAATAATATAACTGTCATCTTAAGCATTGAAGCTTCTTAATATACCAGCATCTTCGCGCAAATTGAAAGGGTTTTCTCAAACTGGGCTCAAATGCATAGTCCTTTAAGAAATCGATTGACCTTTGAAAGGTCTAAAACACTCATTCATGTATATTTTTCACTAAATTCAACTAATGCAGACTATATAGATATTGAAACAGAAGAGTAATAAATAGTGTATATGTTTCACTATTAAAAAAAATCAAATTTTTCTCGATTTTTTATTTGGTCAGACTTCATTATTATATGTATTTCAGAAAAAGAATACAGTATAATATAATAACAGGGTTATTCCTAATAAATTCATTGCTGGGGGTCCGTATTCCGCATATTCCGCATACGTTAAAGGTTGACAAACGTTGGATTAGAGAATCTGTTTTCATCAAATCGGGCTTTTTAATAATTTGATCGAAAAGAAGATAAAACCCAATAGTTTTTTTGTATACCGCACAGATTAATCAGATACAACTCTCATCGTCTGTTTTGAAGCTCCCCAATTTATATTATTTATCGTGTTTTTTTTTTTTACTTTTTTACCTTTTTTACGTTTTTTACATAAGCATAGTAAAAATTCACCATGTAAAAAACTATCGTAAAAAACCGTAAAAAACGTAAAGTAAAAAAGTCGAACAACACTGGAAGCAACTCAAAGAAGTGCACCCAACTTCAAGCTGAATGTATTAAAGACCTCTACAGGCGGTTGGAGGAACTCAAAGAAGTGCACGCAACTTCAAGGCAAATGTATGGAAGACCTCTATAGGGGTTTGGAGCAATTCAAAGAAGTGCACTCCAAGCTGAATTTATGGACGACCTCTCTACTGGGTTGGATTAACACAAAAAAGTGCACCCAACTTCAAGCTGAATGTATTAAAGACCTCTACAGGCGGTTGGTGGAACTTAGAGAAGTGCATCCAACTTCAAGTTGAGTATATGGAAGACCTCAATGGGGCGTGTGCACCCAACTTCAAGTTGAAGGTATGGAAGACCTCTAGAGGCGGTTGGAGGAAATCAAAGAAGTGCACCGAACTTAGAGTTGAAGGTATGGACGACCTCTATAGGCGGTTGGAGGAACTCAAAGAAGTGCATCCAACTTCAAGCTTAATGTATGGACGACCTCTATAGGTGGTTGGAGGAACTCAAGGAAGTGCACCCAACTTCAAGTTGAAGGTATGGAAGACCTCTACAGGCGGTTGGAAAAACTCAAAGAAGTGCATCCAACTTCAAGTTATATGTATGGAAGACCTCAACTTAAATTGACGTGTACCCTCTACAGGCGGTTGGAGGAAATCAAAGGAGTGCATCCAACTTCAAGCTGATTGTATGGAAGACCTATACAGGCGGTTGGAGGAAATCAAAGAAGTGCACCCAACTTCAAGCTGAAGGTATGGAAGACCTCTACAGGCGGTTGGAGGAACATAAAAAAGTGCACACAACTCAAAGCTGAATGTGTGGACGACCTCTGTTGGGGGTTGGAGGAACTCAAAAAGTTGTGTACCCAACTTCAAGCTAATGTATGGAAGACCTCTATAGGGGTTTGGAGGAACTCAAAATGATGTGCAACCAACTTCAAGTTAATTGTATGTGTATGGAAGACCTCTATAGGCGGTTGGAGGAACTCAAAAGATGTGCACTCACCTTCAAGCTAAATCTATGGAAGAACTCTGTTGGGGGATGGAGCAATTCAAAGAAGTGCACTCCAAGCTGAATTAATGGAAGACCTTCTCTGAGTTCCACCAACCTCCTATAGAGGTCTTCCATATACTCACCTTGAAGTTGGGTACACTTCTTTGAGTTTCTCCAACCCCCTATAGAGATCTGCCATACATTTAGCTTGAAGTTGGATACACTTCTTTGAATTTCTGCAACTGCCTTGGGTGCACATAAATTTGAGTTTCTCCAACTCCCTGTAGAGGTCTTCCATACAATCAGCTTGAAGTTGGATGCACTTCTTTGATTTCCACCAACCGCCTCCAGAGGTCTTCCATACCTTCAACTTGAAGTTGGGTGCACTTCCTTGAGTTCCTCCAACCGCCTATAGAGGTCGTCCATACATTAAGCTTGAAGTTGGATGCACTTCTATGAGTTTCTCCAACCGCCTGTGAGGTCTTCCATACATTTAGCTTGAAGTTGGATGCACTTCCTTGAGTTCTTCCAACGCCTTATAGAGGTCTTCCATATACTCAACTTGAAGTTGGATGCACTTCCTTGAGTTCCTCCAACCACCTATAGAGGCCGTCCATACATTAAGCTTGAAGTTGGATGCACTTCTTTGAGTTTCTCCAACCGCCTGTAGAGGTCTTCCCTACATTCAGCTTTGAGTTGGGTGCACTTCTTTGAGTTAATCCAACCCCTTAGAGAGGTGTTCCATACATTCAGCTTGGAGTTGGGTGCACTTCTTTGAGTTGCTTCCAGTGTTGTTCGACTTTTTTACTTTACGTTTTTACGTTTTTTTACGTTGTTTTTTTACATGGTGAATTTTTACTATGCTTATGTAATAAACGTAAAAAAGTAAAAAACAAAAAACACGGTAAATAATATAAATTGGCGAGCTTCAAAACAGACGATGAGAGTTGTATCTGATTAATCTGTGCGGTATACAAAAAACTATTGGGTTTTATCTTCTTTTCGATCAAATTATTAAAAAGCCCGATTTGTTGAAAACTTATTCTCTAATCCAACGTTTGTTAACCTTTAAGCATATGCGGAATATGCGGAATACGGACCCCCGGAAAAGAATTTATCAGGAATAACCCTGTTATTATATTATAATGTAATCTTTTCCTGAAATACATATAAAAATGAAGTCTGACCAAATAAAAAATCGAGAAAAATTTGATTTTTTTAACAGTGAAACATATACAATATTTATTACTCTTCTGTTTCAATATCTACATATATAGTCTGCATTAGTTGGATTTAGTAAAAAAAAATACATGAATGAGTTTTTTAGACCTTTCCAAGGTCAATCAATTTCTAAAAGGACTATGCATTTGAGCCCAGTTTGAGAAAACCCTTTCAATTTGCGCGAAGATGCTGGTATATTAAGAAGCTTCAACGCTAAAGATGACAGTCATATTATTTATTTGGATTTTGACAGATATTGCAATGCCTCTGATTTTTCTAAGTAATTTACTTTATTTACCTCTTCTTTACCTTTTTTACGGGATTTTTACGTTGTTTACACTTATTTACGCTAATCAAACGTAAAAAAGGTAGAAATAGTTTTTTTTAAAACACAGATTTGAACATCACTGGTTGCTCCAACTGCCTATAGAGGTCCTCCATACATTTAGCTTGAAGTTGGAAGCACTTCTTTGAGTTTTTCCAACCGCCTATAGAGGTCTTCCATACAATCAGCTTGAAGTTGGGTGCGCTTTATTGTGTTAATCCAACCCCCTAGAGAGGTCTTCCATAAATTCTGCTTGGAGTGCACTTCTTTGAATTGTTCCGAACCCCAACACAGGTCTTCCATACATTTAGCTTGAAGGTGAGTGCACATCTTTTGAGTTCCTCCAAACCCCTATAGAGGTCTTCCATACATTTACCTTGAAGTTGGGTGCACTTCTTTGAGTTCCTCCAACCGCCTGTCTTCCATACACATACAATTAACTTGAAGTTGGTTGCACATCATTTTGAGTTCCTCCAACCCCCTATAGAGGTCTTCCATACATTAGCTTGAAGTTGGGTACACAACCTTTTGAGTTCCTCCAACCCCCTACAGATGGATGCCATACATTAGCTTGAAGTTGGGTACACTTCTTTAAGTTCCACCAACCGCCTATAGAGGTCGTCCATACAATCAGCTTGAAGTTGGGTACACATCATTTCGAGTTAATCAAACGACCTATAGAGGTCTTCCATATACTCAACTTGAAGTTGGGTGCACTTCTTTGAGTTCCTCCAACCGCCTGTAGAGGTCGTCCATACAATCAGCTTGAAGTTGGGTACACATCATTTTGAGTTCCTCCAACGCCATATAGAGGTCTTCCATATACTCAACTTGAAGTTGGGTGCACTTCTTTGAGTTCCTCCAACCGCCTATAGAGGTCTTCCATACCCATACAATTAACTTGAAGTTGGGTGCACATAAATTTGAGTTTTTCCAACCCCCTATAGAGGTCTTCCAAACATTTAGCTTGCATTTGGATGCACTTCTTTGATTTCCTCTAACCGCCTCTAGAGGTCTTCAGCTTGAAGTTGGGTACACATCTTAGTCTAACCCTCTATAGTAGTCATCCTTACACTCAACTTGAAGTTAGGTGCACTTTTTTGAGTTCCTCCAACGGCCTATAGAGGTCTCCCATCCAATTTGCTTGAAGTTGGGTGCACTTCTTTGAGTTCATCCAACCGCCTATAGAGATCTTCCATACATTTAGCTTGAAGTTGGATACACTTCTTTGAGTTTCTCCAACCGCCTATAGAGGTCTTCCATATAATCAGCTTGAAGTTGGGTGCAGTTCTTGAGTTTCTGCACCCAACTACAAGTTGAAGGTATGGAAGGCCTCTGTAGGTTGTTGGAGAACTCAAGAAGTGCACCTAACTTCAAGCTGAATGTATGGAAGACATCTGAAGGGGGTTGGAGCAACTCAAAAGGTTGTGTACCCAACTTCAAGCTAATGTATGTCCATACCTTTATAGGGAGTTGGAGGAACTCAAAATGATGTGCAATCAATTTCAAGTTAATTGTATGAGTATGGAAGACCTCTATAGGCGGTTGGAGGTACACAAAGGAGTGCACCCAACTTCAAGTTAAGTATATGGAAGACCTCTATAGGGCGTTGGAGGAACTCAAAATGATGTGTACCCAACTTCAAGCTAAAGGTATAAAAAGACATCTGTAGGCGGTTGGAGAATCTCAAATTGATGTGCACCCAACTTCAAGCTGATTGTATGGAAGACATCTGTAGGCGGTTGGAGAAACTCAAATTGATGTGTATTCAACTTCAAGCTCATTGTATGGAAGACCTCTACAGGCGGTTGGAGAAACTTAAAAAAGTGCACCCAACTTCAAGTTGAGTATATGGAAGACCTCTATAGGGGGTTGGGTTAACTCAAATAAGTGCACCCAACTTCAATCTAATGTATTGAAGACCTCTATAGGGGGTTGGAGGAACTCAAAATGATGTGCAACCAACTTCAAGTTAATTGTATGTGTATGGAAGACCTCTATAGGCGATTGGAGGAACTTCAACTTCAAGCTAAAGGTATGGAAGACCTCTGTAATCAATATTGTATATGTTTCACTGTTGAAAAAAATCAAATTTTTCTCGATTTTTTATTTGGTCAGACTTCATTATTACGAGTATATGTATTTCAAAAATAGAATACAGTATAATATAATAACAGGGTTATTCCTGATAAATTCATTGCTGGGGGTCCGTATTCCGCACATTCCGCATACGCTTAAAGGTTGGCAAACGTTGGATTAGAGAATCTGTTTTCAACAAATCGGGCTTTTTAATAATTTGATCTTAAAGAAGATAAAACCCAATAGTTTTTTGTATACCGCACAGATTAATCAGATACAACTCTCATCGTCTGTTTTGAAGCTCGCCAATTTATATTATTTACCGTGTTTTTGTTTTTTTACTTTTTTACCTTTTTTACGTTTTTTACATAAGCATAGTAAAAATTCACCATGTAAAAAACCAACTTAAAAAACGTAAAAAACTACGTAAAAAACGTAAAGTAAAAAAGTCGAACAACACTGTTGGTGATTGGCGGTGTGCTAAATGCGGACTCTTACATCTGAATTCAAACACATCGACTGCATCGACTACGTATGCTACGTATGCTAACTGTTTCCCAGATTAATGAATCTTCACCAAACGACAGCTAATGTGGAGAGGGAGGCAAACGTCATTGGGGATAGCTGAAGCACATTTCCAGAAACCATACATGATGGCGCGTAGGTGCAGGGAGATATAGAACATAAGTAAGTATGCTGATGGGTTTGGTCAAGTGTGGACTAATGAAAAACTACCAAAGAAGGGAACTGCTTCGTTTCAACTGCTCAATAGTTTGGAGTAAGCTACTTAGTAATCAATTCGATGGCAAATAAAGACCAAAACACTATTTGCAGTTAAAATTAAAAGAAAATTACTCCCTTATTAAACAATTTTGAAAGGAAAAAAAGTTAGCCACCAGCTTAAGCCACTAATTACTTGCTTATAGCAATAAATTCCTTCTCCTCCTTCTCACCCCCGTTAGCAACAAGATGGTAACACAAACTACAAACAAAGCAAAATAATGTATCATCTTAAAGCAGGCAAGCAGAAGGCAAGAAGTCCCGCCGCCTCCGCCGCTCCATATCCCGCACTTATCTCATGCTATAGCCCACAAAATAGCAGCCAACATAACTAAATGATTAATCAAAGGAAAGTTTAATTAAATTACCTGCCAGAGGTATACCACTTCACACACAAACGCACGTCGCTTTTTACATTTGTCGGCAACATAATTCACCCCCAGAAGGATGAGAGAGAAGTTGGAGTGTTTGGAGGGTGGGTTTGGAGAATGCTTTTTAGCACTGGCGGTTACCAGTGAGTGGTTGGTTGGCTTTGGTGTACTTCCTTCTTCATCAGTAGGCGCGGCGCGCGCGGTACACATTTAAACTCATCTTAAATTAAATTCACAAAGTGAAACACCTCATACTCCCTCTCACCCAACAACAAATGTTTTAATCTCTCTGCCTCTCTACCCCTGAAAGCCCGCCCGCACGCCGCGCCGCCACCTCGTGCACTTTACACACGAAATTACATGATTATAGCTCAAAAGAGCTTGTTTCAAAATTAATTACCTTGTGTAATTGATAACAGCCTCACATAAACGCTCAAAGGGATGCCACAACCTCTCCTCTCTCCTCTTTCAACTCCGTTTTACACACACACAAAAACACAGGAGGTAAACCACCCACCACCCACCAACAGAGAGAATAACAACTTATCAATAGCTTTTGTGTTTTGCCCAGGACGGACTGATGTGAGCCTTGGGTCGTCTCTCCCTGACCAGGACTCCTGGATGAACCTTTTGTACCACTTGGTGTCGTTTTTGTTGTTGCTACTAGTGCCCAGTCCTAGACTGTGTTTAGTTGTTGTTCTGTTGTTGATATTTCTACTTCAGGACCTTACCCCCTAACCCCCTTTTGTAAATTTTCATAATTCCTCAATAATCCTGTCCATCCTGAGTGCATGTTTGATGCACGCACTTACAATTTGCGTCGAGTTGGATTTGTGTATGTAATTTTTGGTAAAAACACCCCAAAGGTACTTTTAAGTTAACCAAGTCAATATAAGAGCTGTCACAAACAATAAATGAACAAAGCCTCATCATGTAGGCCATTTCCTCTCGAAATTTTGGCTTTGCAAAGTATATACCCAACTATCTATCTGTACACACCTACAAAATTGGATTTGGGGCGATGCACTCGGTTTGGGCAATTCTATAATCAAAAATCAGTGAAACCCTTCGAGCTAGAAGAGTTCTGTTGCAGTCATGTTTGATGCGTTTTAAAAGTCCTATTACATGCTTGTCAAATGAATTGTTCAAAGGCTCTCACTGCCTAATGAAATCCAATCTTCATCTGGCAAACAATACTATACAATGGTTGTTAAGGTGCTCTACCAAAAGGATATTTTGTTGATATTTTTTGCTGTCATGACTAACATATAAGTTCACAGGCTAGTTTTGGAAGCCAACTTGTGAAGGGAAATGTTTTTAATTACTTCTCTATTCGTTTGACTTGAGACAGATGGCAAGGCAGCTGAAGTCAGATGAGGCTAGGGAGGCATTCGTACCCAGACCTTTAGGTAGAGATATAAAGAGATCACACTATTGTTGGACACACGCGACTAGATCAGTAATCATCCGCTTGTATGTCCTAGAGTCTCTACAACGCCATAGCGTGCGGTTTCTGAAAATGTGCCTCAGCTCTCCCCAACGACTTCTGCTTTCTTCTCCACATTTGCTGTTGTTTGGTGAGACAGTGGGCATAGTACATCATCTGCGTAGTCGAGGTGTTTGAGTTCAGATGTAAGATTCCATCGAATTCCTCCATGTCCCATTGATAAGACCACATTTAGCACATCGCTAATCACCAATAAACACAGTATTGCTGACAGTACGCAGCCTTGCCGAACGTTACTTTAGACTTGGAAGTCCTCAGACAGCCTTCTATACTCAGTGTATTGCTCGATGATGATCCCCAGGGTAATAATGTGATCGAAAAAGAAAGATCCAGAGTGGAAACCTGCTTGTTCGGCGTCAAATCGGTCTTTGATTATCTAGAAAGCTTGGACGATCATTCCCTTCGTCCACTTATCTGGAAAACTCTCGTCTTCCCTTGTTATTCCGAGTGTTAAGTTCATCAAGGAAAAAGGTCCATGGTGGAGCTTTCTTTTCACAAGCAGGTTGAAATCTTCTTCGTCTCTGCAGCTGCTGGAGACGATACTGATTACTATACTGTCTTTACATCTATCAGGATGTCACGCTTTGCTAGACTAGGTAACCTTTGCCAGATTATTTGCCTGGAGGTTGTGCATGTTTTACTATTCACTAGAGAGTATTGGATCTATCAATAGAACCCAGCCTCAGTCTATAGGTAGCGCAGATATGTCTGCCAGTAGTGCTTTTATCTGACAGGTTTTGGCTGTGTCCATTTGTGTCTGTTGTTCAGCCAGGGACTACAAGTTCTTCTGCTACTGGAGGATCACCAGTCTCAAATTTCTAAAAATTGTTTCTTCGTAGCTCATATTAGTAAACCAACATCGATCATAGGTCTTGGCAGTTGGAGAGATCCAACAGATATTAGTGTCAAGATCTTTGGTGAAATCTAGTCACGAAATTTTGTGAAAGTTCCTGGTCGCTGAGTGGAATTGTAATTGAACGTCGGCACTTAGGAGAATTGGGGCTTTTGGCTTCGAGGAAAGTCGGAAGAACTGCTCTGGGTATACATATACCTTTGCCGTTCTGTACAACGAAAGGTTCCTCTATCTTTCGTCTATATCATGCCACTCTGCAAGTCTAACTCTGTTATCGTCTTTTGCTTGAAGTCTCGAAAAGGTGTGGTGGCTATTCAAGTCCCCCTTATGGGCCACAGTAGATCGGAAGGCTTATAGTTGCTGGCGACTTGAGTTTGCTTTCCCTTTCCCAATACAGAGTCTTTAAGAGAAGCCAGCCATTTGACTTCTGGTTAAGAGGATATATTCATTCCCACAGTGAGTAAGGTAGAGTGAATAGGTCTTCATATTGAGTTGGCTTACGGATTAGTCCGCGCCCCTTGCCACCGTTGCCTTAGTGACTGCATTAAACAGTTCATCATAGAATCTAGATAACAATGTGCTATATTGCAAAGCAGAAAGGATTTGCTCTCATTTTATGAAGTAAAACACTTCAATTTCCCCACCTCCCCCCAAACAAGAAGAAGAAGGAAAAAACCCCCAGCTAATTATATGAATACTACCAAACTGCATAGTACCTTAATTTACAGAAATCTTACTCTCCTCCTCTTTTGCGGGGCTTCCCAAAGTGATAATCACTAGAACCGATTTATCCACAAGAAATACTTCCATTCACACGAAATTTTGCCTCTGAAAAGTGAGTAGGATCTGCACAGTACCGCCAGCAAAACCGCCCTCCAATTACAATGCCGTTTTCATTTCAGTAAGCAATTTATGCTTCTACCCCCTTTCTACTCGGTTTCACTCTACTACCATCGAAACCTGTTCGACCAAACAATACACCACAAAAAAAAAAAAAAAAACAGGAGCCCCTAAAACCCCAGTTAAACACTAAATGCGAAACAACGCAACAACGGAGAGAGAGAGACTAAAAGAAACCTGAAATACGATTTCCACAAAGTTGCTGGTGTAGTTCCTCTTCTCTGCCATCACCACCCAAACCACCACCTAGACTACTACTACCCCATTTGAAGAGGTTTTTCTTTTAGTTTTCCATATAATACCAACGTGAGCCTCCTTCCCTCCGTGAGTCGAGTGAGTGTGATCTATTGCACACCAGTGAGGCCAAGCCAAGTAAGAAGACTCTCCTTTCTATGCCCAAAAATCTACTGCAAGGCTGTTGTCCTCCCACCTAGCTACCCCTCTGATGGTTTATTGTTGTAGTGAACGTTCGCTTGAACCCCCTCCTGCCCTCCTACCCCCGGTTGCTCGACGCTTGTTATTTAGTTAAAATTTTAATTGGCTCTCTAATTAATTTGCTTTATCTTTTGAGCAAATAAAAGTTTCCATGTAAATGGAGGAGAGATAATTAATTCGGGGATCTGAAAATGTTTTCTAACACAAATTAAACATCCTTCTCCCCCCTTTGGAGTGGTGGTTGGGGTGGGAAGAGTTCGAGTCTTGTATGTATGTGTGAGCAGTTGTTTGTATTTTATATTCTGAGAGCAATTGGTGTAAAAAGGCTTTGCTTTTACTGGTTAGGCATACTCCGGTCTCATATAAGTTTGCTTGCTCTATACAAAGGACGATGAGACATGGTTTGTGTGATAGGTCAAGTTGATGGTGACCTGGCAGGTGCTGTGGATGATGGTAGGGATGTGTGCAAGTACGCGTGTCTGCGATCGATTAGAACTGATTTTTAGTCTTTTTCCTACCATGCTCATGGCTTGGATGATCCTACTTAGTACGACGACACAGTGGGATGAAAGTCGAAAGACATTGTCCTTCTAGTGTCCAGGAAGCTCATTATTACCATCACTTCTACAATCTGTCCTAAACACTCTCAATAACTAGTCGCAAAGATGTGGCCTGAAGGCTAGGTTAGAAGGATACATTACTGTCGTCAGGTGATGGTAAAGTATTCTCGTATTGTTTGCCCAAGAATAGCTGGAGCCTTGATTTTTTGCATTGAAAGGTGGGAAACTAGAACCGCCGAATGAACTTCAAGCATTTCATCGTGACTTCAGTCTCTCTATGGCTCGCGTCATTAACGTTGGCAGCCGCCTACGTTGCATTTCGTTGTGTCTCCTGTCTTCATTGTCCTTTGTAGCCACTATTTCACTGACTTCATACCAAGCTTCTTGCATTCTTAGCATATGTCTCTGATTAAGTCCTCAACCAGTCTGTTTGCCAGCAGGTTACATCCTTCATGTGTTCCATGTCACTTGTCATCTGGACCCCATATCTCCCATCCTCTTTCCCGAACTCAAACCGTATCTCACATGGCCTAAGCGTCGTCTCTTGCACTATTTGACCTTCCTTTCTTTTTCAGAGACTTCACTACAGCTAGAAGTAGCTCTTGGAAAGCATTCCCGGGGAATCTGTTCGTTCAAAAGTTCTTAATAATACTGTCGCCAACTGCGAAGAATTTTGTTGTGGCTTACGAATCTTTCACTTGTTGTCTGTTTTTGAAGATATTTGTGCCCTGGGTGGTATGGTTCCTGGGTTCCATGGTTCCAACTCCCAATAGACGGCTAGTACACATGTTGTTTGAATGCTTCCTCTTCGCGAGACACTTGCAGCATTCTTATGTCACTTTAAGGTGCGAGCTTTTTCATGTCTTCTGGTAAATGAAGCGTCATCCTCTTGAAAGTTAAAGTCGCCTGGAGTTAAAGGATCAAGTTCTGGCCAAAAATACCTCTCTAATCATCACCTACGGCATCGATCAAAGACACGATTGCATCAGGCTCTTTTTGGAAGAAAATATTCAGTCCAATCCTCATGCGGAGGCTATGTGAATTGGCATACCGATATCCTGCGATTTACTTGTTCTTGGGGATTTTCTTAAGTCAGAAGTCTATGCCAATAAACCACAAACCACCACCACTGCCCTCAAGGCCAACGTAAGCTATGTTCTTGGTCAAATTCAGCCTGATTTCTGCACCAGAGTTATGGAAAATTAGATGTGTTGGATGCGCGCCACCCAGGGAAGCCGTGGCAGATATATGACTAATGGTATATTTCACACATAATGGCATAAATGTGGCTTCTAAATAAATAGAAAATTTTAATGATATCATGCTCACAGTTTGTTTCATTTAAATTTAAAGATAAGAAATGCTTAATGGAAAACCCTTTTTTGGATACCCCGTTTATATGAGTGGATTGAATTTGAATCGAGTGACATACGTATGAACGCGGAATATGTTTGATTCGATCCGATCATAAAAGCTTCTAGGATCGAATTAAAATTTGCTATGTTAGCCGAGACTGAACGATCGAGTTTTGGCTGGTAAAGAATAAAGAGAGAGAGAAATTAGTCCTTGTGACGTCCAAAGAAAATAAAAATATTTTACACTAAAGAGGTTGAAATGTTGTGCAGTCAAGAAGCTAACGTAATTCTGCAAGTTGGAGAAGAACTGTCATATGTGTTCCACTTTCAAATTGTTCCTAGCTTACCTTACGAAAGCCCTGATTAAAACTCAATTCATTCCCAATCCAATGCCAATCCAATTGCGCGGTAATAATGAATTGAAACTTTAGCTGTTGAATGTTTAATCAAAGTTTGAACTCGTTAAATTTTCCAATTGGTAATAAACATTTGATTCCTCTATGGCAGGTTGCGTGGTAAATAAAAAACAAAAGACAAAAGAACTTTCGAAAGCAAATTGGAAAAATCTTGATAAAATCACCCAATATCTAGTGGAGCGTGTTAAGTTTTAATAATTTCGAGTTAATTTCCCTTCAGACGTTGCGCTAATTAATTGCACAGTTAATGGACACGAAACTCAATCCCCAAACGGTCGACCAATTTAATATCTTAAAACTCCAAGCAACAATCCAGTTTATTGCTTTTATCGGCCAAGTCAATCTCCTTCTTCATTCAATTTAATTTAACTTTCATCCCTTTGTCGGCAGACATTCCTCCTTCCTTCGGTTGGTGGTTCAGTTCGGTTCGGTTCGGTTCGGTTCGCATGACTTTTTCACTTCGTCGTTTGTCGTAAATGAAAGAAAAATCAATCGCGGAAAAACCCCCCCCCTCCATCTCTCTAAGCTGGCTGGCTCGCTCTCTTGCGCCACACATGTGTCCATTTCCGAGGAAAATTCAATTTGCAAACAGACATATCAAACTATTTCCATCATACCCCATACTCCCTCGCCCTCTCTGGGCAGAGCAGAGAAGCAAAGAGAGATACCGCCATAGCTTGGAAACAAAGAAAGCAATTTTGACTGCTTTGTAGCGGCTCTGGCTAACATTTATTTTTAATTTAAAATCCAATTTGCTGAAACAACTAACTAGTAGCTGTTGGGCGGCGTGGCGGCGGAAGGACTACTACTACCCTGCCGAGCACAGGACTACAACTGGTACACGATGACGCTAGGTTGATTTACACCTGCGATGCACGTTGTACCGAGGTGCAAAAACGACGACGACGACGACGACGACCACGACAATAAAGCGCGGCAACACCGTGGCGATGATGATTCCAAAAGGATCTCTTCTAGGTGCTCCTGCCATTGCCACTACTGTAGTGGAGGATATCCTGTGGGAGGCATACAAAAAAAAAAAATGGTTCCACGAAGAATTCGAAAGCCGAATCAAAATCAGAAAATTGAGCTACAAATCGCCTATGAGTTTTTTCGAGTGCCGGCTGGAACTGGACTGAACCGCGCAATGCAGTTCCGGTGCTCCTGGTTATGTTCTTTGAAGATGAAGTGGTATCGACGAATTGATTCAGTTGGCTGTGTGCAAACTTTGGATGGAATTTTGTTTTACTAAATGAACTGTAGATACGAGTACGAGACGGTATACGAAAGAGTTACTCATGATAATGCCACTTAAGGACTAGGAGAAGGATACACTCTCTTCATATTGGATTCAACAGCTCTGAGTTGAAGGGAAGTTGTCTTAGATTCTAGTAAGTCCGAATAAAGGCCTACACAAACAAGGAAATAGATCTCGAAATTCACGAAAGGAAATGAACGATTATTCAGAGCTCTAGACCAAACTATAGACCATAAGGATAGAGTACATACTACAGCAAAAATATCAGTCTCAATCCCCTCGGCTTCGCAAAAGAAGTGAGCTCTTCATAAGACACATTCACCTATTTCATATCAGCACGATGGTTCATAAAGGAGCAGGGAAATTCGGAGAACACATTCCAATCGTAGCAGTGACTTTCATGAAAAACTTCACACTATGGTCAAGCGCTATCGTCAAGTATCCTTCAGACTCTAGGATTGCAGAAATTTTATGGCTCCACTTTCGACGTCAAGCAGGTGCTGGAACCTCAAAGAGAGCTTATTGTTATTCTGACATCTAGACACAGGCATATGAAGATGACGTCGTCGTGCTCTCTGTTGGTACATGCCTGAGAACTGTCTGTGTTAATGTGCAGGTGGCCTTGGACATAATCGATATACTAGAAGTCTATCCTGTCAAGACGAAAGTAGTTGGATCTCAGCCAGTACCAGTGCCTGTACCTTTTCGCTCTCAGACGAAGTCAAATATCTAGGAGTAATTTTGGATAAGAAGCTTTGTAGAATCAAAACCACCCAAGTCGCTCGCAGTTTTCTGGCAGTATGAGGGTCCCTTTGGCAAGACGTGGGGCTTGTCACCGAAAAAGCTCCTCTGGATCTATACAGCCATGATAAGACCATTTCTGGCTTATATGTCGGCTGTTCGGTTGAAGGGTCTTTCACGTAAAGACGTGGTTGCTTCTTGTGCCAAACTACGGATGCACGGAAGCCTTCCCCAGTACTTCGGGCTCTGCTCTAGACACACTGCTGAATCTCCTTCCTATTAATACTTATATCATGGGGTGTTTGTTGTAAACTTTTTACAGACTCACTGGAGCCGCTCTGTAATATTGACAAAGGAGAACGACACCTATCCTGTGACTCTAGTCTAATAGATGTGCCGTCTGATGCTATGACTCCAGGGCTTCAGGAGCGGCGCTGATGGATTCGATTTTCCTGATATTCAGGACTGGCTAAGGCCAAAGCTTGAGCCAGAGAGTGTATTCTGGTGGGGCTGGTTTATTTGTAGAATAAGACAACACAAGACTGTAATACTCCTAGGGGAAGCATGCATCTGTCTTCCAAGCGAACATCTTTGCATGGCTAATGGTTGCGAGTCCCATCGTTAGGAAATGGGTGGAAGGGGACATTCAAGCTGAGCTTAAGGCCTTACTGAACGCTTTAATAACTTCCAAACGCATTCATTTGTTATACCTACTTTCCGTAGATGCTCCCTCAGTTTACAGTGTCCTGCTAGGAAGCCAGTTTATTCTTACTAATGCAAGCTTCGAATCTTTTCCGGTTATAGTTTCCCAGTAATTTCTAAGATTGTCTTAGGTTTGTTTTATTGTTCAGGCTCTAGCCCTGTCGTCTTTTTCTGTTTTCCTGAATTCGCTTGTAGTGTGATCCTCTATTCCGCAGAAGGGTTCCTTGTTTTGCCAAGGCGCCCGCTTCTTCGTTGATGGTGCTCTATTTTGCTTGTGATAGGCTCATTTAAATAAATGTTTCTTTAAATCGATGAACTTCCTATTCTATTAAGCCTTAATACTCTTGCTGTCATGTGAAGCAATTTCTGCTGGCTCTAACTTACCTTCGTATAACTTGTATATAGTCCTATATTGTGATTCTTTTGTGAGTATCGGTCTCTTCCTTCAAGTAGGTAATCAATGACTGCAATATATAGCGAAGGGCTAAGAAAGCTTCCCTGTTGTACACCGATGTTGCTGAGGTACTCTTCGGTGACTTCTGCGAAGTGTCTTATTCTAACCTTTGCTCCCTCATACATGCGTACGGACATAAGTTTCTGAGACTACTTCTGTCTTTGACATACGTAAACACTTTCTAAATCATTGGCATTATTTGCTATCAGTTAAATTTGAAGCTAATGAAATAATCTTACAAACACAAAAAGTCCCTAAAGCCTGCTCAATGTTTTAAAATCCAGTAATAATTGGTTTTATGACAAAAAAGCACAATACGACATGTTGTAATAAAACGATTAAACCCTCTTTCAATCAAAAAAAAAACCCAAACTTATATATAAATGTTAAAATAAAATTAAATTGTAAAAAGCACAATACCTGCCTATCGACCACAATAAAAAAAAAAAAAAGTGTCACTTTTACTATGGCCGCTTGTGTAGACCTAGCTGATGGTTGTATTTGCTGCATTATCGCCACTGTTGCGGTGGCAATGGCGATGGCGACTGTTGCAGAGCGAGCAAGAGAGAGAAAGAGAGTGTGTATGGCCAACAGTGCGCGACCAGGGGGCGGAAATAAATCCTTCTTCCAATTAAACGCTTTGTGATAATTAATTATTAATTATATGAACTTTCATGCCGTAATTGAGTCCCTGCGGAGGATTTTAATCACTCGCAGGATTTTTTTTTTTACTCCATTTTTTTTTTTGTCAGCTTTATTTCACATCCATTATGATATTATTCGTATTCACAGGTTTTACTTGTTTTTTCTGTTTTTGTTTTTGTCGTTTGTATTCAAGCCCACCTCCTGCTCCTGCTCCTGCTCAATCTGTATTTTGTCGTTTTGTTGCTCCCCCTTCCCATCCTCTGAAAGGACTAATGGCGTATACACACACACACACACAACGTTGAGGAGTAGGTACTTTTAATTAGTTTACTAAATAACTTCGGAATATATGGTGAGCTAATTAAATTTTAAATGGCAATAGGTTTGGTTATAATAATTAACGGAGGATGTGATTAACATAAAACATACACAGAGGTGAACATACATACATACATATATCACACACTTATGCTGTACAGCTAATTTTCATGTAATTAAATCTTGCGTTTATGTCGCACATACATAGGTACGACGTGCACACAAACTGGCATCGCTCCTGGTTCTGGTTCCGTGGTTGTTATAATGAGCAAATGAATGGACAGAGGAAAATTAATATTTAATCCTTTGGACTTTATTTAATTTGTAAGACCGTTATATAGTTGTAGTTATATGAAAAAGAATTGTGTAAATTATATGAAGTTAAAAAAAAGCATTAAATAGAAGCCTTTTAGTTCTTTTAATTGAGGTCGGCATAGAAAGGAATTAGAGTTGATTGGGTCTCGACTCATAGAATCCTTCATTTCGTTGAACATTGACATTTAACTTGACGTATTGCCGAACAGTCCCCTAGAATCCATGACAGTATCTCTACATTCTCTCTCTCTGCTACCACCAATGAAAATTCGTACTCTCAATTGTCTAATGCATGAACTTCAATATATGAATGTGTGAACTTAAGTCTATGCATGTGTTTTCTGACAACGGATCGACAGATAGAAAAAGTAGAAAATAAGCCCTCTCCGTTTATTCTATCGAGCTGTCAGTTCAAAACGACGAAGCAACGGATCGACAGATTCTATGAGTCGAGACCCCCACTTAAGCGGCTCTTGCCTTTAAAAATCACTTAAGCGACTTTGGACCTGTCGTGGTTTATTCGTACAATCATCGCTAACCCTCCAGTTTTTACTAGAGAGCTTCTAACGAAGGAAATGCCTATGATGGAGCCTTTACTTGCATTTTAAAATGTCGTTTTCGCACAATTGCTCACCAGATTTATGATTTATGTGATTCAACAAGTTCTTCAAGAAGAATTGACCTTCTCGTGCCTGTAGTCCAGCTGCCACATTCAGTGACTCATGGATCGCAGTTACCACCAATTACTTATTTATGGTTTCTTCTAGCGTCAGCTAGGATGTCCTCGAGCAAATTCTGATTCTTAATAGTTGCCTTGCTAGTGGCAGTGTCGTAACTATGCGATGTAAAGGTTTGTGTCCACTTGAGAGCGCTTTCGCTAGTAAAGTCTCGAGAGTAACTCTCGAGTAGTTTTACATATGAAAGTAAAATTTGTCTGAGCCATGCTCGCGACTAGTTACTTTCAGAATACGAACATTGTTTGAAAAGTGCGAGTTGGTTTCCGAGAATATGACAACATCTGTCCACTTGCGGGCAACTCTTTAAGACTTTGAAAGCTGGGAGTAGTAAATCGGCTCTCTGCGAGTTGCTCTCAGGTTCGTGTCAACTTACGAAATTTCTCTCGAGGGTGGCTTGAGAGCTGCTCGCCCAAATTTTACTTTCAAGTGGACAAGAACCTTAAAAGTGGAAGCCTTTTGCCTAGGTGGTTGTAAAGGCAATCTCGGGCTCTCTGATATTTTGAAAGTGTGGTCCCCGCAAGCCCACATACTTAGCTGCCCTGCTTTGTAGCTTAACACTTTGTACTGTTCACTCTGTAGATGGCATTCAAATCATTCGGAATTTCAAATTTCCATTGGAACAACAAATCTATAAAACTTTAATTCAAAATACCAAAAAGTCATATGCAAAACCTGTTAACCCCATGGCATTTGTATGTATGTATGTCCTCCCTCCTCTTTATAATTATTATTGTTCACCTACTTGAGCCAAATCAAATATGTTATTATAAGCGGTTTCAGCCTGCGGCTTATGTGTAATATGTTTTTGCTGCATTTTGCAGTCGAATTAAAGGTTTTTTTTTTTGAAAAATAGTTGACATAATGAATTCGATTATGCGGTTTCCATTATGCCATTAATTGGCTGTTTTGTCAAACAAAGAGCAAACTTAATTAGGGTCGATTGCAATGATTAGTAGCCTCAGGCTTGTAATTGGTTCAACATATTACGCTTTTGCATACATATGTATGTGTAGATATGTATGAGTTGATTTGAGTGTATGATGCAATCATGTATCCTAATTAACCACAAAGTTTTGTAAATAATGAAGCTTGGTAAATAAATCGAGTGAGGGTGGCTAGTAAAAATAATAATTACAAAAATTTTGTAGACGTTGTGTGGCGATGTCCTTGATTTCCGTAATCAATTAGTCACTGGGTTTTGGTATGTGTACTCGAGCGAAAACTTTATTGAAAATTAAGGACTGAAACTGACGGTGAGAAAGAAGGCCGAACATCGGAATCCACAGACTTGTTTTGGCAGACACTTTACAGGAGCTACTTCGGCATACAAGCCGGTGAAGACAGGAAACTGTCACTTATGTGCTCAATGTGAAGCACAAGCTTCAGAGACGATATAGAAAACCTATTTATATATCACCTGCTGCATGACTGTCCTGCCCTATCCGTCAGAAGAAAGAGAACTCTTGGCAGTCATTTCTTCTCGGATCTGGAGGACTCAGGCAACGTTGAGCTGATTGACCTCCTTAGATTCATATTACTATCTGTTGGCTCTTACAGCGGAAATTCTTTACAGTCTTCTCAGTGTTAAACAGTGAGCAGTGACTTTCCTGTCACAAGCTCCACGTCTACCCAACGCAACCTATGTGCCCTACTTCGTGGTACAACGTTCTCCAACTTTGTCCTTGCAGTTAGTAATTTCGTAATAATGTTAAGGAGTTTGGTGAACTTTTTACACACAGGGTCTCAGGACCTTCCATTACCGTGACTCCATTGTCATCTTTTCAAAAATACTTGGCACTATAACCCATTGTATCCCAAGGACTAACTTTTTGAATGCAAAAGTGTTGACTGTGCGCTTATACTTCCTTACAAGGCTTGAGAACCTTCGTTAAGACAGTCAGGCCTCATCTTGCTTAAAACCAAGCTTCTTTTCGAAACAGCTTACAACTTGGACCAACGCACAGAGAACCCTAAAATGTCTTCAAAAAAAAACAGGACCTCTATTCCCCAAAACGTCAAACGCATTTCATATGATACACACACGCCAACGAAATCACTTAGCATCGATTCATTCATCTCCGTCATCAAATGGTTGACATTAAAACTGAAGTACAAACTTCAAATATTGAATCATTGGAAATGTATGAGTGCATTTAGCCATACTATAAAGCTACAACCAGGACCATAGCCATCAGAAATCATCCGAACTTCATTTTCACAGGGCAGGACATCAAAACGAAGTTTATCCGTTGAGTGTGTGTCCTTTTTTTTTTTGCTTTGCTTTGCTTTGCCTCTCCATACCAACCCAGAGTCATAGCCAACACACAAAATAGGAATAGACACTGAGGAGATGGGTGATGGAACTGGTGTCTGGCCTTACTTACTCATGCTTCCACTTTTCCTAAGCTGGAGCTAAAAATTTACGTTCATTAGTATAAATTGACGAGTTGGAGGGATATGTGAAAAAGCTTTTATGCATTAGTGTAATTGGACATTAGTCGAAATGAAAAATCACTCGTAGATACTTCGAGATGGGACTATACTACTCCACGGGGGGGGGCGGAGGATGGATACAGGATAACACAACGAGTCATCCGTCGTCGTCATCATCGTGGTTGATGTCGTCGTGCTAATGCCTCTCTCTCTCTCTCTCTCTCGCTGGTGGTAGGTTGTGTATGCAGGCGCGCACTGTATGTGCGGGCCCAACTAAGTCCGAAAATCCAAACCCCCCAGCACTTGTATATGGATGTGTGGGCTATTAGCAGAACGTAGTTTGGATTGATGTTGAAGCAGTAAAAAAGGACGAGAAAAAAAAAACAAGCAACACAAAATACAGGAAACTCTTTACTCCTCTTAGACTTAGGGGAAGTGGGAGAGCGTTAACAACTTTTCATATGAAGTTGAGTGCAATCTGAGGTTAGGTAATTAAACATTTCGTTCGTTTCAGCTGCCATGTTGATCCTGCTAATGCTGCCGCCGTCACCGTGTTGATGATAAGGACTCATCCCTCATCCCTATCTCTGCTGTAAAGTGCAAGGACGCTGACGACGACGATGATGATGGTAATGATGAGGATGATGGTGGCACTAATGATGATGCCGTAGTGCAGTTTCTAATTTTGCAAGCGGCACCTAGGCAGGAAAAAAGAATAACCCATACACACTCACTCAGAGTAGACGTAATGAGCAACACTATGCTAAGGGTTGGTTCAATGTAAAGTTATTACGTTAAGTTCCATTGGGCATGGCAAGGATGCTGCGGCACAGATAGCAGCATTCAAATGTTGGTTAGCAGCAGTTATTGAGTGTTCGATTATTAAATGGTACAGAGATGACATCAAAGCTGAATGAAGTGTGAGTTAATTAATTGAGGATTCGATCCTGGATGAGATGTGGTACCGATTTAATTGAGCCGTGGCTTACCGCGTTCAGTTAAATGTGTAGAGGAGGATGTTAGCAGTGTGGTTTAATGCATACTTCTGTATATACCTTTGTACTTGGGTGCTACATCGTAAAGGCCTTGGTTTCTGTTTCAGTTCTCCTCAACGCTCTCTCAGTTGTCGTGCCTTCTTCTCGACTATTCTGCTATCCTGAGTAAGCGAGTTCAATTGCATTGCGTAGTTAAGCTTGGATCTGGCACCTTTTCCAAAAGTGCGACCAAACAACGGCCACTTTCACCGTTGGATAGTTGTGCCTATAAAGCTTGACTAGCAAGGTGACTAACTCAATTAAGATCGTGAAGATAGAGAATGCAAACGTTTGACCAAAGCCGGTCGAGGATATACGGCAGGAGATCAGATAGTCCTTGGAGCAGTGAATGTAGAAAAACATGCCATCATCATTCAGACGAAGACGCGGGAATGGATGTCAGAAAGGATTGAGACAGCTGAAGCTGAGTCATAATAACTCTCGCGATAGAAAATGGCGACATCTGGAATGTGGTAAAATGGAAGCCGACAGATCCTCAAATGAGTGACTGACATTTTAACTCTCATTGCAGTAGCAATAAAGAGCAAAGCCTCCTTTTAGTTAACACAAAGGAAAGGAGGTCGTACTTCGTTGCCAAGAGTATCAGCGGAGACATGAATGACTCCCTCAGAAGAAATTAAGTCGCCCAAGGTACAGAGGAGTATTGTGAGGCATGCAGATTGATCAATAAGCAGTCCCGCTGATCGAGAGGTCGCTATTGCAGTGGCTAAGGCATATGGTTGCCCCCGAATGGTTTGAGAGATTTATCTCATGAGAGTTCCAACTAACTAAAGAAAATGGTTGTAGTAAGCGGGAAAGTATCCCCGAATACTTTGACTAGAAGGCGCAAGAAGAAGAGAGCTGATAATTCTGGCGCGCTACTGTGATAAGAGGAACTTACATTCGGAAGAAGAGAATGCCTATGTCCAGGTTTACACTGAGAAAGAATGTTATCGTCATAGCAACTAGCATCCACGTGAACTAGTGCTATTCACAGAACGAGCTATATCTTCCTTCATAGTTGATAGGTTTAACGGAACGACGGATCCTAAAGGTTGGCTCACACTTCTTACAGTCCACGTCATCCTCTTCATTAAAATGTCTTGCGCTGAAGGGTTGGCTCTTGGTCCAAATCTTTGAAAATAAAGGAAAGTGATAGTTGTAATCCTCCCGTGAACTGTTTTACCAAACTTCAATGGTGGAGTTAAGCTTCTGTGTCTATCTGCTTCCTGTCCAAAGGCGACTGCTTTGCCATCTTATTCTTTCATCCAAAGTCCTCTTCATTTGACTAGGTCCTTGGAAGCCTTCGTAACCTACTACTACCGAACCCAAGCTCAAACTGAGCTCAAAATCAAGCAGTATTCGCCTTTTTAGTGTCAAATTTCATTCTGAATGTCTTACATTCCAGTCTATTTCGCTATTCTGTTTAAATCTATTTTATTTTAATAACAAATACATTATTATATTTTCGTTTTTATATTTATGGCTTCTGCAAAGGTACCGCCGAAAAGTTTTGTATCCCTCATCGACCTAAAGAAACGCTGCCCCCGCCATCAGGCTCATTTGTTCGATCAATTTGTTGAAAATAATCGAAAATACAAAGAGTAAGGAGTTTTATCTTCCAACAGAACACCACTTATCCCGATCAATTTGCAGAAAATTAATCAAGTTACCTGAAGGTATCCCACCCATCGATTGGGAGTACTACAAGCGTCATGTCCGAGCCGAAGCCGTTGCAATGGTGGAAACTTTCGAAAAGAAATACAAAAGTTTAAGCATTCCAAAACCAAGTGACACGTATACGTCAGAAATTGAAAAACTCAAGGCGGAAATCAGGGTTTGAGTTGTCTCTTTCAAAAGTCCTTGTAGTCCTCGGTGCAAGCAGCCTTTTCATTTTCAGAAAGATGTAGACGAGTATATCAAGAAATCCAATGAACGCATTGCAAAGCATCAGAAGGAAATAGAAAGGATCAAAGTCATGCTGCCGTACAGTGAAATGACTTGGGAGGAGTACTGTATTTTGTATCCAAAGGAAGCGCCGGATTTTATTAACCGACCGACCTTCTGGCCACACGATAAGGAGGAGCAGCTTGAGTATAAGCCGCCAGACAAGAGCCAACCTCTACCGGTTGCGATGAATCAGCCAGAGAAGAAACCAGTGGGTGATGAAAATGTGAAGAAAGATAGCAAGAAGAAAGGTGACAAGAAGTAGACTAGGGGCCTTGGGCTTGTTTTTGTGTCTAAATGTTTTGTTGTGTTTTTTTTATTTTTTGAATAAAATTTGTAGCTTGTACGAGTTGTGTTGGGAGTTTTATTCAAGGACTCGTCGACTCCAAGGTCGAAATCTACTGATTCTTGTCATTAGTGCTCATGAGCAAGGAACTATTCGGCAAATTCCTGCAGGAACTTTCCTCTGTCGGTTAGTTTGTTACCACAGTTCGAAGCAGGTTCCCTTAGACCAACGATTGATCGGTCTTGATTCCACCCGAGTCGAAAGCCTTGCAACAAGTATGAAAAGGACTACCAGATGTACTACAACACTAAAGCAACTGTCTCGTACGTACTTGCAAAGCCCAATCCCCCTATACTTTGCTCATGTCGCGTAGGAGACACAATGAAGGTCATCATTTCCATACAGCTTTAGTACAATCAAGTAGACAGCATTATAGCTGGCATACGCTAGATCTGTTCCAATAGACTACCTTAGGCGAACCCCGCACGGCGAGAGGTTAGCTTTATGCAGGAGGAGAAGAAGTCCAACTATGGAAAAAGGCAGATAGACACAAAAGCTCAATTCCACCAATGACGTTTGGTAAAAGCACGCGAGGAGCACGCGAGGATTACAACTATCACTGTCCTGTCTGGACGTGGAAGCTATCGAAAGTATTTTCAAAGATTTGTACAAGGAGCCCACCCTTCGGCGCAAGATATCTCAATGAAGAGGATGACGTGGATTGCAGAAAGAATGAACCTACCAGGTTCTGAAGACCCTGAAGCCCTGACGGGCTCTAAAGAAGACTGGTTGGAAATCTGTTCACAAATAAAAATAATCTAAGAACTAAGCAGAAGTGTTGCCCACAACGAGAGAGTGTACAGACCGCCGATATTTGCTATGATCCTTCCCAGAGTAGCCATTGGCTTTGCTGTCTTTTCAGATGCCTGTTGCAGATTCTGCTTAAGAGTAAGACCTTCATCAAGATACTCCCTCCCTGGTCTTACAATTTCGTTCACGGTAACTCTAATGGCCTTCATGACTTGCCTGCCACTGATGAGTACTACTTCGATTTTTTGCGCTCTACAAATTGTGCTCTTGGTTCATGATTACTCCCAAAAGAAGGGACAAAATCCATGAGGACCGCTTTATTGAGTTCTCAGGTCGGCGTTAAGGTGACTTAAATCCTTCAAACCCATAGAATCCGTTGTTCCGTTGAACGTTGACATTTAACTTGACCTATTGAACAGAACCATAGAATCCGTCACATCAATCAGTTGATTGTCAAAGGCGATGACAGTTTCTCTACATTCTCTCTCTCCCTCTATCTCTGCTTCCAGCAATGAAAATGCGTACTCTCAATTTTCTAAACCGTGAACTTCAATATGTGAATGTGTGAGCTTAAATGTATGAATGTTTTTACTGTCAACGGATCGATGGATGGAAAAAGTAGAAAATAAACCCACTCTGTGTATTCTATCGAGCTGTCAGATAAAAAAGACGGAATAACTGATCGACAAATGCTATTGGTTGGGTGCTCAAGCCCCTCTAGCTTCACTTAACCGTTTCAAGTGCTTAAGAAGGAGAATGTCATGCAAATTTGTATCAAATGTCAGATCATCTGGGCACTCATAAGTTCTCCGTCTAATCTGCACTCTTTTGCGACACTCCTACTGCTTTCTCCTTATTTCACATTAAACCTCTCAACCTACGGGGTTATGATTCCATTTGTTTTGCCAGTTATTTTATGATTCTATCCAACTGCAACTAATACCTTATCCCATTAGGGACTCACTCCCTCCCATAGCGCCGTGTCAACACAAAATATAACATTTTCATTCGCCCACATTTGGAAACTAACTAAATAACAAGATGTCATTCGGATGCTTAAACCGGATGTCACTCGGGAGTCGGGAACTCCCGACACCCCGACTCCTGACAGCAGCACATTATACAGAATCGCTAACAACGGTATATAGTTGGATTTCATATAGGTACGAGACTACACTACTGTCTCAGAGGGTTAATGGGAATGAGGCAACACAGGAACAGCAGCAGCACCAGCAGCAGCAGCAATGACAGACCAAAAGCAGATGCAGCAAATAGAAAATTGACATGGACACGAGAGATGGTTGGGCGGCCGAGCTTGTGGTCAATTAGGTGCAAAATGTGGCATGTCTAATAAAAATGGGAAAAGTTATGCATTCATAAACTGCCATCTAATTGCTTGTTAGAGAGTTCTGATGGATCCGTTTTTCAACCAGAGAACTCTAGCAATTAAATTTTGTTGCTACTGGTTGGTGGCTGCCTAGGTTTTCAATACACACACACACACACAGAGGCAAAGAGAGAGATTGCAGTTATGTTAGGAATATCCTTTTCTTTTTTTTTTTTTTACTTATACCAATTTGTGTAGGTATATAGTTTCGAACTAACAATAATTAATACCAACAATTTGTGTCTAACGAACGACGAACTGTCATGCGAAATATTTTAATTGAATTTCGATTGATGGTCCTGGCATGTTTTACAGTTAGAAGAGTTGTTTCGAAATAATTGCAAATATTATTTGGAAATACGATTCAATTCATTTAGAATTTAATAAATCGGTTTTGAGCCTATATAGAGGTGGATGCTGATAAGGAACCCAAGAGGGAGAGCATAAAACAACTTTAAGAATTTGAGTTTTCAAAATCATAAGCGTCCTTCATTTAAAGCTTGCTGGACATTAACAAGATTCAACATTAGAAGAAGGCAGATAATTTCAAAGCGAATTAAACCACACCTCAAAGACACACTCGATACCAAACAAGCAGGCGTCCTTTGATGATCCTTCTACGTCGACCACATTAACATCCATCATCGAGCAGTACGTTTAATGTCTGTCAATTTATTTGGCATATTCACGTCCTGCACCGAGTAAAGTTGTCCAATTAATTAGAAATCCAAAGTGGAGTAAGACAAGGCTGCATTCTTTCACCGACACTATTCCTTTTGCTGATTGGCGATGTGCTAAGTGCTGACTTAGACTAGAATACCACACCAAACTGTGCATCTAAAAAGGCTCAATTGATGCTGATGCGAAGCTCTCAGAGACTTCCTTCGTAGCGATACTTTGAGAAGAAAGTCCACAGCTCTTCATTCCATAAGCTCAGATCGTTGATCTTTCTAAATTTGATGTCACAAACAAGCACCAGAAAGAATTTGTCTTAGCCCATTCCACATCTACTCGAATCTGTTTATAGTACACAAATATTCCAAATTGCTTTAGGGTCGTTTACTAATTCCTACGCGAGTTGATATTACTCAGCGAAAACTTGGTCGTGAACCTGGACTATGATTCAAAGATCCTCTTCGTTGGAGAATTGTCCTCCATTCGCAAGATGTGGCCAAGGCAATATAGTCTGCATATCTTGGCTTTTTGGACTACATCTTAGTACAGCTCCTCCGTTCGTTGTCCTCGCATCCGACGAAGTTCTATTTCCGCTTGAGGGTGGCCAATATTAGCTCAGCTTTCTTACTTCTTACGGCTCCTTACAGCAAGACTTGTAAGATGGGCGTTCTTTAGAGCATTAGTTTGCTCCCGATGATCCTCCGATGATGTCAATATCGTCTGCGTATCCGAGCAGTTGGATAGATTTGTGAAAGATAGTGATTCTTCCAGCAGGCAGGATCTTATATGCGATGTTGAGAAGACTCATACCTCTGTAGTTAGCGCAGCTCAAAGGATTTCCTTTCCTCAGGATCGGGCAAACGACGCTGAGGTCCAGTCATACTTTCACCCGACCAGATTTTGCACATAAGTTGTTTTATGTCCCTTACCAGCTCATCCCCTCCCGTGTTGACAACTGCCCTGAGGACTATCTGATATTGCAGATCTCAGAAGAGCTGTTTCCAAGTTGCATATACCATCCAGCGTCCAAGATTCTACCAAGAATTGGCCATATCGCTGGTAAAATCAATGAAAAGCTGGTGGATTTCGACTTGAAATTCGTTGATCTTTTCCAGAATTTGTCTGACTGTGAAAATGTGATCAACTGTCGATCTGCCAGACGGGAAGTCACACTGGTTCGTGCCGATTTGTGTGCCGCAGAAGGGCTTTAGACATTCACACAATACGTGGGATAATATCTCTCGAATGAACTCTCTAGTTCTTATACGACATAGGGCTGCCTTTTTCGAAGATTGGGCATATAGAGCTGCTCCAGTTGTGTCGGGCATGCATTCCTCCACCCATACTTGGTTGATGACCTTTTATGCCGTTTTCGAAGGGCAAAGGGTTCTCTTTGAGAAGCTTTCTCATGAAATTTTGGTCAGACGCTCACAAGAGGTGATGTATCAATGATTTTTCTGGATTCAAACTTGGAACCCGATGTACAGTAGTCCAGCGCACTAGCCACTGAGTCGTGGAACCAACATACTGCGTCCTTAAAGCCATCGTTTAAAAGAAATTAATATAAATTTTCGACGACCAATAGTGGGAGTTGTTTTACTTTTTTTTTTACAATTTTTTTCAGTTAATCAAAACTAAAGTTAAACAATTTTTTTTTATTCCATTCATCGTTTGGATGAAACCGCCAGTGAAATCCTTTCGCTTAACTCTTGAACGTGTCCTTATTAATAATTTACACTTCGGCGGCGATAACAATGCGTTTGACATCCAATTAAAAGTTTTACGCCAAATTTTGTGTGTGGCATCCCTCCTGTCGATGAATCACGCAGCATGGAATATGTACGAGTACCTTTACACGGTTGACACAAGAATTGTATCTCTCCCGTCTTCTTCTTCTTTCTGTTCAGCGAAAGTCCTTGGAAACAATCGACCACAAGGCAAATTAAAAATAAAGTTCAGGAGTGCCTCATACAAGGATGTGACGTTGGGTTTGGACTATAATGAGATGGTTTGTGTCTTTGCTCAGCCATTTGAGCTTGATTAAAATGTTAACACCAATAAACGGTATTTACAGGAAAAAAACTTGGATTCAAAGGTGCAATTGCATTCCACAGATGACTCTACTCATGTGTGTTCGTTTGTGTCCTGGTAATTCGTCAAGAATTTTGATTGCTTTTTGGAAATAGATGGTACCTCTTTCGAAATTGTTGAAATTCCTTGCACGTATCCGGTAATATTGTCCAATTGAAGTATTTCGATTGCATATGCGGGGCCAGCGTCAACAATGTCACACTGTTGCCACGAAATCCAATCGTACTTTCCCCCTTCAAGGATGACAGACACACACGCATACAATGAAACATATAATTTCTATTGACTTTGTGTAAAAATGGGAGGCTTCCTACTGCTGTAACATTTAACATTCCGCCCCGACGATTCGTCCTGGAAATTCCGATAAAACTTTTTTTGTATTGTCGTGTTGCAGCAGCAACCAGTGTAACCGATGTAATTTCCAAATTTTGGGTTCAATATGGCAAATTGCTTCTTCCTCGTCTTCGAAACGTTTACTCGGTGACTACATACTATAGTACCTGCTCATTGTTGTGACGTGCTTCTCTGATTTTGTTCGGTGTCTCCAAGTAATTGTATACAATTTTGATTCATATGACAATGTTTCAATCTCGGTTAGATTTTTTGAATGCGACCGCACCACGTGGGTGAGTGGGAAACATGGTTGGAATTTAAAAAGAAAATTTTGAATGAAGAACTTGGGAACCAGGGTTGATCACAGAAGTCTGGCTTAAATAGCCATTAACATGACTCTTCTTAAAGTAGTAAGACAGCACTCATAGGCTTTAGCAAATGCCTTAACTAAAAAGACTTCACCAGGACAACCAACCCTAGGTTCCGGTTGGATTCATTCTCTTAGATGATTTGCTTGACATAAAAGATCACTAGATTTATAGAACGCTTTATGCGATTACAACACTCAAGTCCTTGTATAAAAACTTGCCCTATTGTGTTTGTAAGAGGTGATGAATCAGCATCAAGCATTGTCCACTAAGGGAATCCAAACTTGTAGACATGGTGTCGTGTGAAGCCTCAGTTATGATTTGTTCAGTGACTAACATTGGTGGACTTAATCTATTCTAGACCTTTGAGGCGGATGATTTCAATGTCTTCCTTTGATTCCTCATTGATCATGTCTGCAACATTACTATTTCTGTCTTATAAGACTGAAATTTCGCTTAATCACGTCTACCCATATGGCAACAGCTAGCAGTAGATGTGTACTATCGCCTTTTATTGTGACTCCATCGTCATCTGGCAAGGGCTCAAGAGCAGCAATTAACAGACCTAAGATGGTCTCCTAATGTGCATCTAATGTGATTCATTGGGAATTCCTCTTTGACATGCAAACACAGTCTTTGTTCCCTTCTATGTACAAGGTCATAAACATCTGCTTGGAGGTTTTTGGAACTCTGAGACTAGGCACTAAAGTGGGTCATCGCGATCGCCTTTGGATTGGTGACATCTCCATGCGACAAGACTGCTCTACTATTTGGATAGTCCTTTTATATTTTGTAGTCGTTCGTCTAAAACTCGATCAGAAATAGCGATCAGCGACAACGATCAGCAACAGCGATCAGCGACAACGATCAGCGACAGTGATCTCTATGGTTCCTCACATTAGCTTGATCCAACGGGAAGGAGATAAGAGACATCTCTGGATGTGGATGCAATCAAGGAGAATTTGACAGTTACTTTGCTAATAGTCTGACTTAAAGAATGTTGGATGCTTTGCCGTGATCTACCATTCAGAAGCTGAGGTCTAGGCTGAGCTGTAAGGCGGGCTACACTTGTATGAAATGACAAAATATAGTTTTAAGAGATAGGGTCATCTCGCAAGCAATTTGCCATTTGGCATACAAGAGATGGCGCTAGAAGTAATAGCAGGAACTAATTAATAAATCGACGATCATCGAGAGAGAACGGTTTGTTGTTGGAAACGTGTTGAAGGAAAAGGAAACTCAAGTTATCACAACTCTCCTTACCATCATCCGGTGTCACATCAGGGTGTCATGGCAGGGGGAAAGAAGATTTTCTTCCGTTTTTTTGCGCTCCTTTTTGCAGTGTAAAACTAAATAAAATTAAACACCTGCAAATGTTTCCGTATTCACTCTTCTGTATTCACTATGTTCCTTTAGATACATAGATACGTTTTTTTTTTTTTCTTCTTGGCAACGTGTGTACATATCCCTATGTATGTATGTATGTATGTGCAGTTGTGTTTAGCACACCATTTCAGTTTCCAGATATTATTATATGGAAGCATTCATTAGAGCTCACTAATTACTCCAAGCTTTAATGAATAAGCTCTAATGAACCACTTTCCGTTAATTAAAAGTAGAGTAAAGTGGTCTGAGAGCGTCTCCACCACCACTCCAGAAAGCACACCCTTTAACTCAACCCCACGAATGCCCTGCCCACCCTGCTCTTAGCATCTGCAGCAATAGCAATAGCAGTAGCAGTAGAAGCAGTTGTTGCCAGCACAGCAACATTTGGTTTATGACTAGTGGTCCAAGTCGGTCGGAGATAGAGGTTGAGGTTGAAGATGGTGGATGGATGAATGAATGTGATGGTGGCGGCGGGATGTGAATAAGGATGCTTAAGGATTTAGTTGGGTTTTCTTGGTTAATTGGCAAAAGCGGTGGTGGACGACGACGGTTGTAGTGGGGATGCTACACAGTACGACGACGATGATGATGATGATTGCGAGAAGCTACCTACTCTCCTAATAATGATGATGAGAACTGTGTGGTGGCACCGTTGATGATGATGGTGGTGGTGGTGGTGGTACTGGTGGTGTTGGTGGTCGAGCGGCAATATCCTGTTTCATTTCATTTTGCAGGTGCTTAAGTACGTGTACTCTCCTTCCCTATGCATGTATGTGTTTTTGTAGGGAAACACGAGAAGGATATAACAACACAAAACGAGAACTTTTAGAAGAATAAAACAAGAATCTAGCCCTACCCACTCTTACTCGCTTACACCATGAATGATTAACTAAAAGGTAAAATTTATGTGAGTGTGGAGTAGGTATCCTTACGCACTAATTAACTCAGTGTTTTCTCATTTACCCAACTCGGGGTGGGTACAGCACACAGCCCAACTAAAACAAATTGCCTAAAAGTGGAATTAAATACTTAAGCCCCGCAGGATCACCAAAAAATTCCTATCATCTGGCACCTTACCTTTTTTTTTTTTTTTTTTGTTTTACGTGGAAGAGGGTAAGTTCTGTTCTGTTCATTTTTTGTTTCGCTCAAAATATCGAAGTCACCCCATCTGCACCTAATGCCAGCGGCGAGACTTCTTCATATGATTGATGAATTTTCGTGTCCTAGAGAAGGATACTAAAGGAAAAAAAGAAGAGAAACGAAAAAGCTGGAGGACGCCGCGTCCATTCCTTCGTTTTTTGTTTTTTTAATTAAATAATTTTTGGGCGAGGTATAATTATATTTGGGAAACCATAATTAGCTTTAGAGCGAGCACACAGCCGAGCCGTAGTATAGTATTTCATCGTGTGATGGAATTTCGTTGTGAGGGGGTGGTTGGTGGAGGAGATAGACTCTGCTGCTTGCTGCTGGGACGACAACGACGACGTTGATGAGTTTGAGGATACAATCCTACATCCATTTCGCTAATGAGTATGGGCTTTAATTAGTGAAATTAAACGCAACGCGGCGCATTTCAGCTGGAGTAGGTATGTGTGCGGGGTTCTAATGTATTGGATTGTTATTTTGCTTTTATTGTAGAGTTAAGATGGATGGGGTGTACGAGGATTTTTGGGATGGTTTTGCCTTTTTATATGAGACAATAATAATTAGTATTAGATAGGCGGTAGAATGGTGTGGGTGGAGACGCTAGTGCACCTCAGCGATAGATGCCTTATTAATGTTACCAATCGCTAACAAAAGGGGATTACCTCACGCTAGGTGTTCGTCTGCTAAGTGACGAGACATTGCAGTGTAGAACCTAGGGGTTCTAGGCCCGCCACTTCTCTCGATGACGTCTTGCAATTTCTGCGGAAAAAGTAGGACTTATTTAACACCCAGAAGCTAGAAGAAGCCTCATATTCTAGAAGGCTTGACAGAGTTGGAAAAATAATCACGCAATAAACAGACAACTCAACCCTTCGCCAATCCAACAATCCAAAAATTCGACAGTTCAACCATCCGTCAATGCGACCATCCGACAATCCGACAATTTGACCATCCGCCAATCCGAAAATCCGACAATTCGAGCCGACAATCCGAAAATTCGCCAATGCGACCATCCGCCAATCCGACACTTCGAAAATGCGACAATCCGAAAATTCAACAATTCGACAACCCGTTAATCCAAAAATTCGACAATTCAACCATTCGCCCATCCAAAAATCCGACAATTCGAGCATCCACCAATCTGACAATCAGAAAATCCAACCATTCGCCAATCCAAAAATCCGAAAATCCGCCAATGCGACCATTCGGCAATCCGACAATTCGAAAATAAGACAATTCGACCATCCGCCAATCCGAAAATCCAACAATTCGACCATCTGCCAATCCGAAAATCCGACAATTCGAACTGACAATCCGAAATTCCACCAATGCGACCATCCGCCAATGCGACCATTCGCCAATCCGACAGATCGAAAATACCACAATTCGACCATCCGTCAATCCGAAAATCCGCAAATCAGTCAATAACCTCAAAGGCCAATTCACATGCCCGTTGTGCTGTCTTGCTGCAGCTACAGGTCTGTGTGTCTAGATGGGTGCACATTAAACGTTGTGAAGCGATGATTTAACCAAACCTTAAGTTAAATTAAACATCGGCATTTGCTGACGCAACAGGGTCTAAAAATATCTTAAGGCCGTCAATGCAGGAATCTTGCTTCTATTTCACCAAACTAGGAGCAGATTTTTCCCTGAAACTTGGGCTAAATCGATCTTATGTTTGTTAAAATAGGTGAGGATTCTGCCGTTGATTAGGCAAATTTTTTCGTCAGTCTCCTTTCATTTCCAACACCTGGTATCACTTTGAATATGTTTACTCAAATACGAATACATCGGATGAAGCTCAACGTTTAAAAACTTTACAAATTTATCCTGGTTGAATGACTCTCAAAAGTATGCAACATAGTTCAATATACATTGCATAGTTTTAGGAAACATTTAATCAATGAAATTGCATTCTACACCTCAAGCAGCCAAGACTAGCTTCTTACGACTATATGCTCTATGAGGAGTATACATTTTTGAACAGACAGAAAGGACCTACAGATCTCTGCTGAATCTGAAGGACAGAAGGTTGCTTCTGTGCTTTTCTTGATCTCCATAGTTCAGCAAACTGCGCCTTTGCCCCCCAATCCATTTTCAATCGATTCAATGATGTCAGTCGTTTATTTTTTTGGAACGTTCTTTATAAAGCTTCTGCCTTGCCTGGCATATCTATGTATCTACCATCTATTTTCAGTGGCAGTGCCTATTCACATCCGCTGCAGTCCAATCAGTATAAAAATTTTGAGATCACACACAAAACCCAATGTGAAACACAATCGCAACTCATGCAGACAGATGTACGGGAGCATTGTGTTTAGCGAGACTATGGTTTCTCTACTAATTAGCTTAATTAATTGTGTATAACATTCGCTTTAATTAGCTATTGTGTTCCATATCAACTGCTTTACATTCAATTTGCGAAATACAACGCAAAACACAAACACTCACACAGGCTTTCTCTCTCTCTGTCTCTCATCCACTTTGAATGAATGCCGCTTGCTTGTGCCTCCCCCAATGAAAGGGTGCAGCTCATTCGTTAGATGAACATTTCTACGAGTTGGTGTGGAGAGGTGGTGAAGTGGTGAGGTGGTGAGGTGGTGAATTGGTGAGTTAGTTAGGTGGCGAGACGCCCACCCAGTGGGAGATTGTACGACTTTGTATCTTGGTGTTCAATACAGCGGTAAATGGGTGAATGGTGAATAACATGGGTCTAATTAATTCCATAGTTTACTTTCAGCGAACAACGGGTCAGGCATATTCCGATTAATCAAGCTCATCCGGGATTTGAGATGCGACCCCACGGTTCACTAGGAATTTCTCTACTGTTTGCAAAATTTTGTACACTCACTCATACACATGAGTGCAATATCATGAAGGAGATGGCAAAGGGGGGTGCTGCCTGTGTCCTGTTCCACGGCTAATGAGATGGAGAATGTCCAATGGAATGCGTTTGACTGTGAAATCAGAAGGACCATCGCATTTGATCCACCTACGGGTTAGAGAACGTTTTTCAGCTTATTGAGAGGACGTGAACTTTTTAGTTACACAGCTCATATACAGGTTGTGTGGATTGAAGTCAATTGAGGTTTAATTGACCTCCATATTGCGTGAATAGGCGAAAATATTTAACTTTGTGTTGGTTTTTCATTTGGCTTCTCGAATTAGATTGTGGTGTACAGAGTGGGGGTGTTTTTTGACTAAAAACCTCGCCAATAAAAGCGCATTTATTAGGTAATAGACAAACATAAGCGATGCTACACAAAAGGTGCAATCAATTGATGCAACAAAGTGAAGTTTGATAGTCAACAGTTGGTGCGTTAGAAGGGAACCTGGCAGTGGTCCATACTTTAGTTCTTCCACCCAAAATAAGCACTTGCATAAAACAGGCAAGCAAACAATAGAGAACACTGTCGTCACCAAGACCGAGAGACCGAGAGGCCGAGAGTCTGAGACTGAGACTGAGACTGAGACTGAGACTGAGACTGAAACTGAGACTGAGAAAAGAAAAGGAGTCACACTTGACCGAAAGGAAGGAAATCCCCAAGGTCTCATAAGTTATAAACTTCAAATGAAAAACTTTCGCCACACAAAAGCAAAGAAAGAAAAACAAATTTTCACCCGAAATCTTCAGTTGCTCGCTCATAAAATTAGCATTCGACCGGATGACGAAGACAGAGTCGAGAAGGGGTTGCGTTGTAACTGTGAAAGAAAACCAAAAACTCTCACCAAACATATCGATACAACTAAAAAGCCATAAGTTCGGGGCGAAGGGAGCTCCACTCCACTCCAACCAATATGCGGATACATTGTGGGAAGTTTCAATGCGACGACTTTCATCGGAGTAACGCAAAACAATCCCCGGTGGCATTTTTCATCAATCAATCGGAAGACACAAGTACCAAGTGGAAAAACGTTACGAATGAGGTTTTTTTTTTGGACGACTTAAATCGCGTCCATACAAGGGAGGGGGAGCGGGGTAGAGTTGAACGAGGATATGTGTGTTCCGCCTTTTTCTAGTTTCCTAGCTCGAAAAGTTATCCGTTACGATTCACTCCATACGCCAATTGGGATAATGCACACTGCTAAAAGAAGTGGTGCCATTCCATCAACCCCTCCAGAGCCACCCCCTCCTACCAAAAAAAAAAAAAAGTGGGCGAGTTAGATCAGAAATTGAATCATATGATGAAGTTGGCAATGCGGGTATCATCAACAATAACAGAAGCAGCAGCAGCAGCAAAAAGCACCACGAACCACGGAGCCACGGTTCTCAAATGGATGGCAAGTCGTCGTCCTCGTCGGACTGATGCCATAGGGGTTCAACAGGGGTGGCAGCTCTAGATCGGTATGAGAAATCACGATGATGGGTGAACGAGAAAATGTTTTAGGAAAATTGAAAAGACACACAAACTGTCACTGTCACACTGTCGGCAGGCAGGGAGGAGGCAAGGAGGAATGTTTGATTATTATTGTATCCAAAAAAGTATCCCTAATAAATGTTAAATTGATGGTTATCCGTTTTTTATTCTCGAAAAATGGCAGTTTAGCTCTCTTCGAGGAGATTTTTTCAAATTCCCAACCAACAACCTCAACGATGATTTTTGTATTCCAAATGATGCTTAGAGTGTCTATATGTCCCGACAGTTGGGAGGATACACAGGACACACATATACTCTCTTTTTGAATTGAAAGCAATTGAGGCGGTCATGAATGAGAATTTTTGTGTGGAAGCAAAAATATTTCACATCATCATCATCATCAGGAGGAGAAGCAGTGGCATCGGCGTCAGCATCATCAGAAGTCATGATGCTATAGGGTTGGATGGTGGTTTTGAGGAGCGTTCTGGGCGGCGCCAGTTTAAATCGAAACAGATAAAAAGCTACAAAACCGAGGATTGAAAGTACACACACAAAAAACCAAAGAAATGTGCTCTACTAAGTGAATTTTCTAAATTAAGTTGGTTATTGGATAAATTTTCTTTCTTTTTTTTTCTGGAGAAGGACGAGCCTTTAGTGCGATTAAATGTTTCATGCAAAAGGTCGATTGGAAGAGTCAGCGATTTTTAAGTTCTCGAGTGACTTATTGACTGTTGAGTTGAGTCAATTGAAGCTATTATTGAAATGTTAATTGATGATTTACGCAGGACGGAGGAGACTTTGTGCCTCGGGCTTACTAAGCATGATCTTGGGTGTACATATATTGACTTCCACACTGATCTATCTCAAACTGGACTGGCATGTGTACTTGAAATCAATTGCAATGCTTTCGAGCTATCTACAGTTCGAAATCTTTAAAACATAGACCTAGTGGAACGAAGCCCTTCTGAAAATTTAAAGGATTGGATGTTAAGTTATTGCCCTGAGTGACGTCAAGCAGGCTGCCTATTCGACGACTACTCTACTTGTACTATTCAATAAAAAGCAAAAGCTCCTCCCTCAAACTAAGAGGAACTGCTCTTGGACATTCAAAGAGAGCAAACTGTTCAGGCCTTCAGTTTGAAGCCAATTTGGAGGGAGATTCTAGTCCAGCGTTGCCCAACACATCTGTAAGACAGTACACTGGCAGTGACTGAAACCAGTGACTCTGTCTCTTAACCTCTCAAGCCAATTCAAGCCAAAGTCATTGGTATTTGCGAAGCAGCTGACTGGGTGGCGGTTTCTGCAGAATCAACATCGGATATTGTGTATGTACATGACGTTAAGTCCCTTGTATCAATCACAATAATTTTAAAGAGACCTGATCTGGTAGACGAGATCCTGCTGCAAGTAAATACTGGGTTCAGCTTGGTGTACTTTGGTCCTTTTCCCCCTCCAGTTAGTAGCTTAGTTATAGACTAGGACTAGTGATTCATGGATCACTAAATCACTTGTAAGTCAAAGGCTAAAGTATTTCATTTTTAAACGATGGCCATTCGACTTACAGGTGCTGTCCCTGGGTTCACATGGATTCCTCGTTCCTACTACTTTGTCCTTCTTACACATTTAATTTGGTGCAGTTATTTGCACCGCAATGCCTTCTAATTTTGTTCAAAGAACAACATTTCTACAGTCTACATGCGACTTTCAAAAACACCAATTTTCCAACAAAGACTTACACTGTACTGTACACTCTCTTGCGCTCGATGTACAATATTTATTCTCGAATAAAGGACAAGAGAGCTCTTTGTGATATATTCTTAATTTGCTCATTCAAATTCGAATTCGGAACGTAAACACACACTGTAACAATGTCGCCTGTCAGATGCGGTTTTATGCCAAAGAAACCTTTTAATACGAGCAACACTTGTACTTGTACCCAATTGCTTCTTGTGCGAGTTAAACAAATGACAAGGACTAAATTAGAAGTAAATTTCCGCATGTTAAATCAAAAAGAGGATTTTGATTTAACATGTTGTTTAGAATTTGCTGGGAAAGAGTGTGTCACTCTTTGAGTGAGAGAAAGAGAGTTACAATTTTGGAGTTTATCCAACCGAAAATTGGTTAAGTAAAACTTTGAACAGGAAAGATCCACCTGATGAGTAGGTTAGGTCGACAATTGGTTCGTTAAGGACCTTAGCCAGTTACAAGTACGAATTTATTTCACTTTGTCTGATTTAGCAAATAGAGATTTAATTTTCTTTAAAATGTTAAGGCACAAAGGGACAGTGTTGGCCTATTATCGTAGAAAGGTATCCTTATGTGAGTAAATAGTAACCAGATGAGTAGTAAAATGTCAAACGAGAACAGCTAAAGCCTTCGATCGATTATTTGTCAAAAACATTGGCACAATTATTCTGTTTGACTTCTGTTTGACATAAGACGTCATGTGGTGTGTTTTCTAAATTGGCAACACTTTTTTTCAGTGAATTTGACAATTTGACAGCTGAGAGGTTCTTTGTAAATACTTTGTATTTGTATTAAAATCTTTTATGCAGTTAGGATAAATGTTTACAATTTACATGGATCCCAGTAAATAAGCAAATTAATCTTTTACTTCCATTGTCCTAGAGAAATACAGGGCAAACATCAGCCCGCCTAGAACAGGCTAGTAATAAGTGATTGGAACTAATAGCATTATGAGGTCTCCGCCCGTGCTCCTAAAGACGAAGAGAATCTTCTATTCACCTGCAGGCCCGCAGTAAAGAAAACAAAAGGGCCTTAGCAAGGGCAACAATTTATGCTAAAGGAGAAAATTTTGTAGCGAAATTGATTGGGCCCCCCCAAAGACACGACAAGCATATGAAAGGGCTGTCAAAGGCTAGCTTGGCGTCAACAATTGTCTAAAAAGTAAGTCAGTGCTACAGTGGAGACACGAACCAGACACAGACTGGAAAGATCACGTGAATCTGTAAAACCTGAAGAAAAGTAAATTATCAAGATCTGATAACCTCAAAGACTTAAGACCAATTCGTCTCTCATCTGTCGCCTTTAAAGAGAGATTTTCACATGTTTCCTTTTCAACTTACCTACAGCCGGAACACAGAGGAGAGGCTATAGACCTTCTTAGGCGTGCAAGAAGCCCTCACATTGTGAAGATCCAGTCTATAAAAACAGCATAAGAAAAGTGGCCGAAAGGAGGGGTTCCCCCTCTACTATGGACTTTGGTCGCAATTGGAATAATATTGGAACTAGGGCGCATTTTGAAAGAAGATACCAGATATGCTGATGGAAGATATAGTCCCACTTAAACTCTCAACAACAGGACCGAAGATTGCGGACAGAATTTCAAGCCGAAGGAAATGGAAGTTTTACTTCACTGTAATTAGAGGTCGCCCCACTGTAAGTCTCCAAGAAGGCACTCTACCTAAGCTGCATACTCGATCCCAAGCTCTGCTGAAGAGAGCACTCATAAGAAGGGAATATAAGACGTATACAGCTTCCTACAAATCCCTAGAACAGAACTAGACTCTTCCTAACTTTTGGTAAAATGGTGAAATAGCGTTTCAGCAGAAAGTCTCTTTAGTTCGAGTCCTTCCTATGGTTCTTTTTCATCGTCCTGAGTCTGATATTCATCTTTTCTTCTTCGACAAAAGAACTCGCGGGCAGCTCTAGTTCTTGCATTTCAGCATTCTCTTGCTTACTATCGAGATCACAACCATAGATTGCTGCATCCATCCTCACCAACGTTTGCCATCATTCCGGTCGTCCCTGATCCTCGACTGGTTTTGTATAGTTCCGAGCCACGTTGCGAGGTTGACGTGACGCCATGAATTGTCATAGCCTCTTGAAACACTTATGATGATCCTACAGTCTGTGTTTGGTTTGTGCCCCACTGGAGTGCATTCGCATCGCACTCGTAGTAGCTCTCAACCTCCTGATCTGACTTTCAGATGGTGATCATTCAATTAGCATACATAGGACAAGGATCAGCTATGAGGGCCAGGTCTAGATTGCTCTCTATTCAGAAGGTCCTACTATACCAATGTCTTTACTTCTCCCTTTGAAATGAATTCCACCGACACCCTCGCCTCACATCAATCCTTCACTTGCCACGCAGTGGTGTTTTAACAGAATTCAATTAGCATTCAACACCGCAGTGCTCAAGTGTCCTTACCCGAGCCCGTCTTCCCCCAAAATACCCATCGAAATAACAATGTCAGCATAGCCAAGCCCAACGATATTTAAAATACCGCCGCTTACCTAGGGTACAAGAAAAATGATGCCCAAATGAAAGTATTATAAGCTAAGCGCAAGGCGGCACAAGTAGCTAGCATCATCGTCATCATCATCCTGTGAAACGGAGCTCTTGTTATATTGCGATTCCTCTGTTCTCCCGCAAAAGACTTTCGGTACTTTTGCGCGCATTATGCAGGCACACAAATAAAACATCCTGTGTACCCTTTCCTTGTCGGCGCACCTCCTTGTAATATAATTAGTGACACAACGAAACGCCGAACAAAAGCAGCAGCAGCAGCAGCAACAGCAAAAATCCAGGACGAGAAAGAACTTTGCACGAGTAGAAGAAGAACGAACAAGAAAACACTGTGCTGCCAAAGTGAAAGTACCTGATGGGGATGGCGGGTATAGTTGAGGGTTGCTCTCTCCTCACTCACGAAACACCAGAAGGCGAGTTAATTAAAACTTGATACAAGATATTAATTAAAACATGGTCTCTCCTGTTGACTAAGAGTCATTGAGGGAAATTGTCGTGCTCCCCCTTGACGCGACGCGACAAAACTTACCATCGTCCTGTTTTATTCTTCGAAGCTTAACCAGTATACATTGGAGGGGCCGGTTCTGGTTCTACCTCTCTTATACAGGAGTCATGAATCTGTCCACTTGAGTTTGTATTCGTTCGCGGCCACTTTTGGTGGCACATTTTTCGTGAGCTGCGGGGGGAGCGGGGACAAATGCGTCAACCAATTCTCGCGGCAGTGGAGGAGCGAACTCTGCTCGAGTGGTAGATAAGCCCAGTGGAGAAGAAACTTCCACCCTTCTGACACAAAGGATGTCCTTTGGAAATTTTCAAAATTTTGTTATGCTCTTGCTCTGTGATGGTGTTGGTTGGTACGAGTATTGCCGCATCCTTCAATCTGTATTGCAGTTGATCAGGCTCTGAATTTTTACACCTATACACCATTAGGGTGGTTTCTTGACTTGTCCTAATGAGAATTACCAGACGAGTGGCTTTCTAACATTATTCATGCTGTGGCGATCCTAAAAGGTGCGCTGTTTTCTATTTGACGTCTTAATTAGTGCAGTCACGAAGTATTTTAATGAGCATCATCCAATGATACCGAGGGGAACTTTCTGCTCTGAACCTTTGTTACCAATCCGCAACAATGAAGCCACAGTATTCTTGATAAATTCTTTGTTCTATGAGTTCAAATCGACGGTTTCGGAGACTGATTTTGTCTAAATTGCTACCTTAGCCTGAATGGCAAACCAGTCAAATAAACCTCTTCAGAAGGACATTTTTGTAGCTAATTAGTGCTGCGGGTGATGCCTAGTTGACCCCACTTGCATCCAAATAACTGGATGGTATAGCTGAGCCGTCTACTGGGCTTAGGTTCCCATCAATCTTTGGGCTCAATTGACTCATAGTGGCCTAAGTGAGGCGTCGTTACCTGCTGTCAACAAGGACATCCGTATGTCTAACCTAATCTAATTCCACTTTAAGCCTCTGTGCTTTCGAATGTAGATTCTGATCAAGCCCTCGGTAGTTTATCTGCAGCGATCCAACCCAGCTTGACCATAAAATTCCAACAGAGTTCAGTTTGTCTTTCCATTAAGTTGGACGATGATGCTTTACGTGCTGTCAGACTATCAGTGAAGCAGTTTACTTCGTGAAGATTTCTGTTAGTGTGGCTTTTGATAGCAAGGATATCAACCTGAAATCCACCCTTACTGCTCCACCTCTAGACTTCATTTTCGATCTGTTGGTAAAGTAGGGCAGACTTCTCGAGATCTGTGTGCCGGAACAACATTCCCAGACCGAAATCGTTGAGCGGAAACGTTTCAAGTGTCGCACAAGATCACGTACTTCTATTCTAGCTATAAAGTTCAACCAGCAGTCGCTTTGTTATTGATGATTTGTAGCGTTGTTAGGCCAGCAACAGCTTCGAATGCTGGTATAGGGCTTGGAATACAAAGTCAGGGAATTCTTCTCGACCCTCTGCTGCTTGTTTGTCAAGGTTCTGTCGTATAGCCCCCCACTGACTTACAAGGCTCTGGTATAGTATGCAGATGATTTCATATTCATCGTCAACGATGAGGACGAGGTAGTTTACTTGGAATAGACTAACGTCTTTTGTTGATGATGATATTTTCCTGATGATATCACATAACAACCTCATCTATTGAACAGCGAACATGTCTCCAATATCTGGATTCCAGTCCGTGGACTTGGCATGTCGGGTATGTCACACCTGCCGGATTGATGGTCCGACAGTGAAACGTCATTAGCAAAGTTAAGTGGACTGACGTGTAAGATTTATATACGCATTGGTTGGTATCACAATCGCGGACAGTGACCTTGTCCTAACATCAGTCTTAGAATCTCTTCAGGCCTTATGTCATGGTTGAGGTGATCTTTGACATAGGATGGACCGTAAAGAGCAAACTTTTGACACTCACTCTGCATTTGAAGCTCAACTTGACATGTTCCATGTTTCGATGAAGGGTAGCGAATGCAGCCTTAAAGTGGTGCCTATGGAAACTTAATAGTTCTCATTGGTCGTGCAGCTTGCTGCTAGACACTGCTCTTTTACGACAGCTACCGAATGGCATATGGTTAGCCAAGTCACCAGTTTTCCGAAAAGCCTGCCAATTGATACTCGTACACATGTATTCCTCCTCGTCTACTAACAGAGAAGGGATCCTAAGACCAAAAGCTAGAATGATGGCTTCTAGTCGCTTAATCCACGATACAACCAGAGAAATAGGTCTTGTAGACCATCCTTTTGGAAATAAACCCTTTCTTCATCGTATTTTCATGTATTTGCAAAAATGTGAAGCAAAAACTTTGTCCCATTCGTTAAGGGTTCTGAGTTGATACCTTCTTTCAAGCTCATCCAACTGTTCACTCCACTTTGGTGGTAACAATCTGGGTTGAACCTTGGACTCAACCAACAAACCTCTCCAGCCAACCCAGTTACGAGTCAGCTTCTTCCAGTTGTGCACGCCAAGTTGGTTGAGGCACTTGTTTGTGCCAGCTAACGCGTGGTCGTCCTCTACTGCGCCGTCCAACCGGGATGGTTTCCAAGACATTCTTAGCTGGAACCTACGGCTCCATTCGCTCTCCATGACCAAGCTGAATGCAAACTCTTCTGACCAAGACAATGTCCCTGTATAGGTCGTATAGTTCGGCGTTATATCTTCTTCGCCACCCAGCTTCTATGCAGACGGAACCAAAGATCACTCGAAGAACTTTTTTCAAAAGAACCAAGGCCACCCTCATCCGATTTTGTCAAAGTCCATGCCTCTATGTCGTACAGCAGGACTGGGATGATTAGTATATTATAAAGAGTTACCTTCGTAGTTCAGGCATACACAGTTATTCATTTAAAAAAAAATCTCCACCTACAAAGAAGTACAAGATACAGGTATCTTTAACAAATTAAATAATTAAAATACTCAAGCGAATGTACAGCAGTGAATGATGCTGCTGCATTGACCGGTAGCCACGTACCATTATGATGCGTCCAACATCTGGTTCCCATGTAATTAAATTATTTAACTGACATACATCAATCAAATGACAGGAGAGATGGCAGAAACCCAGTAAAACTCCTTTCTCTGGACAGGACACTCCAGCTCTAGCATATGTAGCTACATCACCTACGTAGTGTCCACTTTGGTATCCCTGCCTGCCTACACTATATACATTCGTTCTCAATACTATGGGAAATTATACTGGCGTCACTTCGTATGGCAGCCACCCTTCATCATCTGTCTGCATCCCTTATCGTTTGGTGTAGGTACGTACGCGGCTCGCTATGTCCATCACTCGCAGCGGCCGCGGCGCCTCCTCTCTGTCTATCTCTCGTTGCCGGCCGCTACAGCTCTATCTGTTTCGTACAACATGATGTGATGCAAACTTTACTTATAATGGAAAAAGGTTTTTTAATTAAATTTCGCGGGTTATTTATTGCTTTATATTGTTACCCCGCATCCTGCCGGGCACTGGCTCCATCGCTGTGGAGCTTTTCTCCTCTCAAGAGCGCGGAGGGCGAAGGGGGCAATGCGTAATGAAAGAACAGTTGTACCTCCACTCAGAAAGTAAACGAAAAAAAAAAATTGAATTTCTTTTTTTTTTTGTGAGTCTGACGCCGGCTACATCCATCTCGCGCCTTCTAAAGTGAATTTTGACCCTGAGTCGGCCACCGGAAATGAGTTCAGCGAGAGGGGGCATTGTTGTTGTGTGGGGAGTTATTCTCTGTAATTGCATCCCGTTGGCTGTAATAAGACAAGTCTAAGGATGTAATCGCTTTTTGGTTTGTAAACATCGTCATCAGCTTTTCGTCTCCCATATCCACCAGCACACACACACACACACACACTCGCCTTATAAATCAAGTCTCTCTCAAACAATGCCCAACATACACACCCGCACTAAAGAGGGGTAAACAGGCGGGGGGGTGAAGTACAAATGGATTTCCCTTACGGCAGCAAAAATGCAATTAAAATTTTCATTAATTTATCTGCTTTTTGTGCGATAGCACTTTATTTGTTTAATTAAATTTTAATTAGCCTCTTTCTCTTCATCTTCATCATCATCTTTCCCGTTGCTGCTACTGCTGCTGCTGTTGCTGCTGTCGCCCATCGCATCGCACACAGCATCTTGATAGTGTGATGTGTTGCCTCTTGGTAGTGGAGGGTGTTTTTTTCTCTTCTCTTTTTTTTTTTTTTTGGGACAGGACAATACGAAAAAAGAGTAGAAGATTAGGACGTGAGGTGGAAAGAAGGCGCTGCTTTGTTAAAAATTGCGAAAGGGTTGGGTATGGGGGTATATTGTTTAATCTCTCCAATGTTTTCTGGTAGAACAATCTACATGCAAATAATTGCGGAATGTTACTGTCAAAGGTGAAGTGAATTAATGAATTTAGTGGGGACGCTTTTTTAACCCTCCAAAGTGAGGCAAAAGTCCAACAAAATCTGAAAAAAATATCAGCCGATTTCCATTGGTTGAAACAAATTGAAGTTGTACTTGAATTAGCGCCATCTCTTGGGTTCTTTTCAAATGATTCGCTCTTTTGACAGTAACAGGTCTTTCACGTTCAAAATGGTAGCAACTTGATAGGCCGTACCATAGAATACGCCGCATTCGTTATGATACGTTGCCATTAACGTATAAGAAGGGAATGACAGTTTGTTGAAGAAACTTATTGTTGGCAGAGCTGCCAATCGGATCCAAAGGATAAAGAAATTATGATAGATTTTCTTAAGCCAAAAATTGAAGAGGTCAACTAGTACGATATCTAGTTCCAGCAGAATGAAGCTACTTGCCATGAGCCCGTCCTACAATCGATCGCTTGCACATCGATTTGACTTAAAAGTTTGCACTCTTTTTTTTTGCGATGCCGCTGATCAATAACTGGGCCACTAAGAACTGTATTTTCAAAATCAGAATGTTTAACGTCGAAAAAAAATTGCTTACATTTGTAATTTCCACAAAATCAATCGGTATAGCCAATCTGTCAGTTGTATGGCGATCAAATCTGACAGGTGTAATTGAGAAGGCTTAACGATCGACCAACAAAAGCTGACAGTCTCGCAAACATTTTGGAAAATTTGTGGACTATTCTGTCAGAGAAATAGTCATAGCAATAGGCATAGTATAAGACATCGACATAGAGGCAGCCATAGGCATAGGCATAGACATAGACAAAGACATAAACATAGAAGTTTGATTGTGATTTCTCATTTTTCGTAGTTTTTCGCTCATTTCTAGTTGGTGTCATCCTTGATGTCATAGGGATAAGGTACATGTTGGCGTCTCAATGTAGCTGTCGCTAGAGGAGTCATGTCAAGCCTAAGGCCAAATGTTTGTAATGGGTGATTCACTTAGAGATACTTTTTTCAAAGATGAAATATAAATCGTTATTGTCAAACAAAAGATCCGTTTCGACACATATTTTTTGAAAATTACTTTTGGCAAATGTCCACATTAAGTGCAGTTAACATGGTCTATTTTGCAGTTCCAATTTTCGATGGCGCGTTCGAGTCAATCGTACCCAGCTTATCCATTGTTCACCGATTCGTACTCGCAATAAAGGCATGGTTTCACGGTCTGTGTAGGAAGCAGCACTGCCTTGTTGATATCACATGTTCTGAAGATCACGGGCTTCAGTTTGAAATAGCAAAAAGTCTGTTATGGTATGATAATGGGTGCCTTGATAGTTACGATCTAGTCGGCCTCGTCCTCGATCATTGCCTTCGCTCTCAGCTACCACTCCAATATTTTCTTCACTACGTGCTGGACGTGGTCTATTTGGTCACGTATTATCTAATGCTGAAAATTGTCTATTGATTTCCGATGGTATAGCGAATCGTTCGTTCGGTATGATGATTATTTAGACCATAACTTACTCTTTGTGCATCCCTGGTAGAACACTGAATAACTTGTTGATGCTGTGCTAAACTAAGCATTTTTCCAACAAAATGTCTGACAATTTTAAACAAAAAAAAAAGCATGACAAGTTAATACGACTCATGCGTCATCTGTAAAAAAAAATGAATAGGCAAAAAAGTACCTCTTAATGAATCACCCTTTAAATGGGAATAAGTGGAGAATGATTTGGATGGCCTCTGTGAAGAAGATTGCGGGTGCTACTTGAGAGTCTAAAATGAAATCCTCTTAGTTGGAGACCAGTAAGGTTAGTGAAGTTAGGGAGTTTGCCTTTTTTATAGCATGTTTCTCAGACTATCCGTTGAATCACAACAGCGACGAGGACTACTGACCTTTAGCTGACAAGCTGACATTCTTTTATCACAGAAAACAACCTTATTTCTTTCCAACTGTTTAGATGTCCTTTCTCTTTCAATACACAAACTGTGGGTATCATCCAACCCTTGAGGAAGTATAGCCCACAAATACCACGAATTACAAAAGCACTCTCCACCACAGCATACACAACGCCCAATCAAGGCTTTAAATAATTAAACCATGCCATAATTTCCGAACAATCTAAAGGTATCGCCTCACGTCCTTCTAACCTAAAAATAGTCTCACCTTGATAAGATATTATATATCCTCACATCAAAGATGGAATTTCGGAAACAACATTCCAGGAAGTCACTCTTGCTTGCTTGCTACAACCTACATATGTACAGTACATCCTGTAAAAGTGAAATCAAAAAAGAAACAAACAAAACAAAGTAAGAAAAAAAAAAACACATTAAGTAGAATCCTTTCATAAATAACACTGCGACGCCATTAACGGAAGCTGCAACGTGCACATTGCAATCAATTATGATGATGGGGCTTTATTGAAGATTTATTTCAATTAAAAAGCTTTTAAGTATTTATCCGATTGACTAACGTTCTCGAAGCACTTAAATGGACTCCTTGAAAGATTCAACCCCGGCCTGGGGGACGACGACGACGACGACGACGGGGGTAGGCGGACGAACGGGTGGTGGTTGTGAAGGAAGTGAAAGATGTGGGCGGTAGGCGGCAGAGGGGAAAGGAAAAAAATTGAAAAGAAATTGTGAAAGAAAACCCAAAGTGGCTACAACACTCAGTGCAATCTTTGTGTGTCCCGTCCCGAGAGTGGATCGATAGTTTCATCCTCGCTTGCTTCTGTCACCAGTCATCATCATTTTTGTCCTTGAAAAGGACTAAACAAAGTTCTTTATACCTCTCACTCTTCATGTTTATGCAAATTTTCGATTTTTAATTGGAGAATAAAAGCGCTCAACGTTACGAGAAGTACTTAGGGGTCCGGGTCGGTCGGTCGGTCGCGCGATGGATAAGGCTGATTTTCGAAGTTCATCGTCTAAAGTGCTGTAAGTCGGTTCGAGGACTATCTGATAGGGGGCCAGTAATGGTTGTTTTTTTCTTTGTAGCTCAAAGGAGACTAATTGTTTTATTTGAAGCGTTATCTAGTCTTAAGTAGAGCAACAGCTCCACACAAAGTAATTGTTTGTGTATCACTCTCTCTACTCATTGTTCTCTTTGACCACTTGTTTAGGCTTGCACTAATGTCCTTAAGGGTTGGAATAATCACTGGTTGAATAGCCCTGTTGGCGAGGTCTGAATTGAAAATAAGATCAACATCTGTGGCAGGACTAGCACTCACTCACTGCAATGATTCTGCTTAAGAACTAGATCTCATGGGATCAAATTTGAGCAAATATTGTGGTGTAGGTTGAAGGTCCTTTATTCATCTTGATAGAGTAAAGATTGGCTGATTATCTCTGTATGACACTCATCATCACAGCACTATTGTATAGGCAGAAGCATGAACTATGTCATTTTACGATGCGGATGCCCTCAGTTAGGTTAGGTCAGGTTCGATTGGCAGGCTAGATGGGATAGATCCACTGTGATATAACAGAATCTGGGTATTGAGCACAGAAGCAGTGGAAAACGTGGGACAAATAATATTCCACTGTGCATGATATCGCAAAGAGAATATCATCAAACTGATGATCAGCACACAAGACGCTTAAGAATCAGAAAGTGAGTGGCTACTATCATGAAGAGGAGTCACAATAGTCCCATAGAGGCCGCAGTGACAAGGTGACTAGTTCCCACCTCAACCTACAATTATGAAGAGGAACAACGAAGTCAGCAACGGTAACTAAATTTAGCACAGCTAGCTGCAAATGCGAACGAGCTAAGAGCATAAGGCCAAAGTCAAAACCTCGCGATGAAATGCTTGAAATGAAATGCTTGACACGAGGATCACAGGTAGAAGGGGAGGTGAGTTTAGTGGGTGGAAGGAAATCCCAGTTTCGTCTCTGAAAGTTTCCCACCTCCCAAAGCAAAAGAAAGATCTGGGTTTTCCTCAGACGGAGGCAGCCAATGCTTATGCCATTCTCCAACGAGCAATTTCTTTTGAGCGGAGAGACTTTGGAAGGAGTATAGCAGATTGAATATAGCCTCACCATCCTCTTCATCTATTCGGCTCATAAGACGCCTACTGACGAGGAAGCTCTTTAGTCTGATTAGGCAGTTAGAGAGAATTTATAATCCTGCTAAGACCAGGTCTGTTTGATGAGGAATTAAGAGCAACTTTAGTATCTAGTTCACGGCTGAAGTTTCCATTTACTTCGTAGAGCTTTTGTACATCAGTATAGAGCCGTGGTAGCTTTCCTTAATAGCTCCATGTTGTTGAGTTTCCAGGTTAGTTTACTGCATAAAATGAGCTTAGAGTGAACATTCTGCGGAAGAGGTGTTTGTCTAAAGCAGCCATTTGTATGCACAGGCATCCTTCTAGGTTCATTCACCACTACAATTAATAGAACAACACCCACCTCAACCAATAGTTTGGGTCCATCAGGTCATACATACCTATATGTACATAGTTTGGCATCATAGGCCACCGATGACAGCACCTACAGAAACGACCTACATAGAGCCGTGTCTTGCTTGTTCGTCTGTGCACGATGGCGATGGAGAACGTTCGCTGCTCCATCAACCTAGTGAACATACTGAGAACTTCGATGTCAAGAAATATTTAAGACAAGGTGATGCGCTGTCAGGCGACTTCTTCAACATCATACTCGAGCAAATTGTACGGAACTCACAAACCAGCCCCAGAGGCACAATCTATCAAAAATCCGTACGACGGACATAAGCCGACGATATTGACATAATTGCTTTGCGGTGCTGAAATATATCCTTGGCCGCTTCGACAGAAAAATTCTTCGTCCCGGAAGAGTTTTGGAGGAGAAGATTCAACGACGACCTTTAACAGCTGTACAGCGGCATCGACCAAGTGAAAGAAGTGCGTCTGAGATGGCGAGGACATGCAGAACGAATAGACACCAAAGCTCCGGCATGCAAGGGCTTCGAATCAAACCAGGAGGGCGACGCAGTAGCGTCGCGATAGCTCTTCAACTTGTCAATGATTTCTTGCAACTAGGTTTCAAAGTTTGTTAGGATTTATTGAGTCCCGATGAAAAGTCTCTATTCCGGAATATCTTGTTGAAGCAGTCACCTTTAATTCGTCAAGATTCTGCCCATACCTGGTTCCTTATTTACCTTTGTTCAACCCAGTGTTGACAGGAGCTCTTAAATGGTGAAATCTGCGTCGAGAATTTGGCCTATAATCAATGGCTCCGCATACAGAAAGCGAATGGCACCGCACTGAATGTTGAGTGTGCAACTTATTGAGCCCTGTCGCCCATGCAGTCGACTGTAACAGTGGCTAACAACACACAAAACTCTCAACCAATTAAAGTAAAAAAAAAAAATAAAACACTAATTTAATTTATTTGCAATTATCAGGAAATTTTTATTCGGCAATAATTTTTCATTTTTTCTTTTTTATTATTTTCTGTTTTTTTTTACGTTGTTCATTTCTGTTTCCTCTTTTTTTTTGTTTTGTAACCTTAAAACTTACATAATAGATTAATAATATAATAATATAATTAAAGTAATAACTATTTATTGCTATTTACATTTTATATACACTGGCCACGATTTGTGAATAAAATTTATATATATATAAAAAAAAAATCGGCCGAAAACATTTTTCTTTTTAAAAATCTAAATAATTTTGTAAAAAATAAAATAAAAAACTCATAGAAAATTTCAGGACACATTTTATCATTCAGCAGATGTATGGTTTGAACAAATAAATTGATTTGATGGTTTGTAACATAAATTTATTCATCACATGTGTAATATTTGTGTCATTTTATGTTTTTTTATGTTTTTTCAATAATAATAATAATATATTAATAAGTAACATAACTACTTTGTAATAGTTATTTTATTATCACTTTACGTTTTAACTTATTCAACTACAATAATTCCTAGCTTTTTGTTTTTATGTTTAATTTTTTGTTTGTTGTTTTATTTAATTTTTTAGTTTAAATTTAATTCTTTTTACAGTAGTTTACAATAGTTTTGTGTTTCTTTTTTTCTTATTATTTGCATAATTTCGTTGATTTTTACATTGTCATTGAGTGAATGTGATTTTGTTTTATAGTTATAGCTTAGTAGAATTATTTAAACGGAAATATGTAAAAAAAAAATTAAAAGACGATTAGAAATCAATGAAGCTGACATTTGGAATATCAACTTCTTGGGTATAGTGACAGAACTGTAATAAACGGAAGTAAGTAAGTAGTAATGTCATATTTCATTGAGTTTCCTTCAGCAACAAATTGCATAGACAGCATTTACAAAATGGCTCCACCCTTATACTGTCAAAGTCAAAACACAAATACGATTATGAGTAGTTCGCTTGGGAAGAAACGATCTGTCAAACTTGGTTTATCTATGTTTTGCCGGCTATTTTTATTTATTCAACCATCGATTAAATTTTTGACGACAACCCAAGAACACCAAATCGATACCCGCCACCTATTTTATCGATAACATGCATAGAGACGAGCCATATATAGTGTTGACATCGATGTCTAACGATGCCTGAGCGGAATAATAATAGAGAACTCTCGCTGCTTTATAAATCAGGAAATAAAAACAGGAAAGCGTTTAGACAGGACTTGAAAGAATTCCCAATCTTAGCCCAATGACATTGACATAAGATGGAGAACTCAACAAGCTGTCAGTAAGGCGTTTGTGAGTAGTGAATAAAAAGTGGCAGAGGTGGTTTTGAAGGTGAATATCAAATTATATGCAGAAAGGACATCGAAGCCATTAGACAGATATCATTTAGATGTAGTAAATAATTCTGTCTACAGAGGGCCACAAAGGTAAACTCAGCAAAAAAACATTACTGCTTCTAGGATCTAAGAAAGCAACTGAGTAGCAAAGCTCTTCCTCGGATGACGAAGGTCATTCACAGAAGCATGGACTTTATAAGTGAATGCCTATGCCTTTGGCTGCTTCCAGAGGAACTCGATCTCCATGGAGTGGAGGATATCGTACAATTACGAGCTAATAAGAGCTCACCTTTACTGACTTAGATTAGTTGGCTGGAGTGATGATACCTTAAATCTAACCCAAGTGGTCTTGACAGTAGAGCAAGGACCAACAGAAGATGACTGACAGGAGTAAATGGGAAAGGACCACAACCAATTTGATGGTTGGCTCAAAACTAAATTGATGGGAGGGGCTATTGACAGTCTACCTTTTCATGAAACAGGGTACCAATGAATGAAATTGATGAGAATCTGAAGAAATCAAAATTCCAAATGGTCTAAGAGCAAAATCATCTACGGGACATGAATATCACTTCAGACTCCTTACGTAAGCAATCTCGGATTAACGATCAATGTTTTGCATAGCATAAAGCATGACATGTGGAAACTATGTACTCCAGAGAGAAATACAGGGGAGGTTGCCTAAAGAATTCGAAATTAAAAGTGGGATTCCACAAGGCTCTATCCTTTCATTAATATTGTAATTAGTACCTCGACAAGAATCGCAATTTGCACTTCAGCATGAGATGCCTTCTCATAATAGACATCCTCATCGGTCTAAGGGGCTCTAGGACGTAAGTGAACACCATTCAGTGAATTGATCACATTTTCAAGTTCAAAGTTTACCACTCTTTGCAATGTAACTCGTTGAAGAAGGAGGATGTCCAACGAACAACAGCGATCAGAGAATGGGCCACGATTGAGAATGTATTCTGACGTTTCCGGACACATTCTCAATTGGCGGTAGTTTTTTTTAGCCATTTTGTTGTCGTTCTGTACATTTTGTTGTTGTTAATTGAATGACAGTCTATTGAAAATGTGGTGTGCAAAAGGAAAGAAAGGAACACCACGTTTGCTGGTTACTGAACTGGCTATGCGTTTTCCAACAAAACACGGCTTAAGTTACACCTTGTCACATGTATTCCCTGATATGAAATTTAAACTCGGCGTTCCTTACGCAATTTGCGGCAGGGGAATGTAAAGACGACCATCTGTATTAGTCTGCCTATGAGCAGTACACCCGGGGCAAACATCGCCGCGAATGAACGGGTAGAGATCGTGCCCTCTAGGTTTGAGTTAGAAGAAACACAAATGCTTTGCAGTTGTTAGAGCATGATGGCGTTCAGGCGCTGTTGTCGGCATATGCCTCCAGAGGCATTAGAGGATTGATGTTAATTTTGAAGAGTTTTGGGGAGTTTCGAGGAGGGAGAAGAGGCCCACATGAGCCCTAAGTTTACTATGATCATTGCTTTGAAACTATTGGCAAGTAAGACAAAACTAAAACAAAGAAAGAATTGTCTCTAAATTAAAATAAAATTGTAATTTTTTAACAAAAGAAATTAAATAAAAAATAAAATAATTACAAAAGTGCAAAAAAAAAAAAAATATTAAAAATGTAATTCAAATAGGTACAACGAATTTTTTGTTCCACGTTTTGTTTTGTTTTCTTGTTTAAGGTATTGATTGGTTGTTTTGCAATAATTTAAGGTTCTTAATTAATATTACTAGAAGTTTAATAGTTTTTATTTTTTATATTTTTGTTTTTACTTTTCTCGTGTCGTGTGTGTCCTTATAGCAATAGTTATGATTTGTTTTTTTTTTTTCTATTATTTTGAGGATTTCCGATTGTTCCACAGGCTTTTGTTTTTTTTTTCTTTAATTTATGATTTGTTGAGAATCAAAGGACGGGAGTGAGTAATAAAAAGTGTGTACACTGTGATACACATTTGCATTTGAATTTTTTTTTCAAAGTTTGTGACGCAAAATGAATGCTTTCCAGTGGCATCTTCTTATTTATAGCTTAGAGAGCATTTTTTTTTTTCTTAATTTTCACAACACCTTTTGCTTTTGTTATTTTGTTTTTTGTTTTTTATGTTATTTTATGTACAAAACGACTAGAGATATACTATTTAAGTTTTAGATCAGGATTTTAGAATATTTTTTGTTTATTTTTTTGTTTTTTGTTTTTAATTTTCGATGTTAGCAGATCACAGATTCCGCACCTGATCCATTTGGGGGGTAGTTTTTTAGTTTAAAAAATAAAAATTATAAAATTCTTGTTGTTTTGTTTGTGAGTTGTTTTTTGGGTGTTTTTTTTATGATTGGGGGATAGTAGTTAAGTAATATTCCTTTTTAATTTCAATGGGGGGAAGTGATTTTTACTCTTTGGTACGTCTAGGTCTTCCGACTTTACCCTTTCGCACGGCTGGTGCTGTGCCATTTGTCGTTGTTGTATTTTTAATTATTTTATGCCAGTCCTGTTCGCATACTAAACTACCCGCCAGCATTGTATATCTAAAAGAAAGAAAAACAAAAAACAAAAAACTTATTAAACAACAATATTGGGCAGTAAAAAAAAGAAAAGCTTATTAATTAAAGAATTGATTGGGTTTTTTTCTTAATAACAAGTCAGTTATACTGCCTGCTTAATAACTTTAGAGTTAATTAAAATTGCAGCTGCATCGAATCAGCAGGTGACTTAGAGGTTAAAGGAAAGTGCAACGATGTTTGTCTGTTGTTGCCGGGCGCAACTGTATTCAGATTGTATTCATGTGGGAGAATTGGTTTTGGATCATTAAGAAATCAATTAAGATAAGTGAGCTATCAAACTGATTCATGTAAATGAATGATTTTCGTTTGAATTGTGGTGAAAGAAACCCGAAGTGTCAGCTTGAAGTTGAGTCGTTTTTTGAGCACAAACTTACGTGTTAGTCGAGTCAAACTAAGTTCAAATACTGTCACATCGAGATATGCTACAGTTGTAAGCAGTCGAATACGTTCAATACGTGGTTCAAAGTCCAATTCATTTCCCAAAAACAGATTCAACAACTGAAAGAGTTGATTAACAAGGTGGACGAGCCTATTCAACTACTGAAAGAGTTGATACACTAGGTGAACGAGGCTTTTCAACTATTGAACGAGTTGATCGACTAGGTGGACGGGGCAGTTCAACAAATGAAAGAGTTGATCACCTAGGTGGACGAGCCTGTTCAACAATTGAAAGAGTTGATCACTTAGGTGGACGAGCCTATTCAACAATTGAACCAGTTGATCGACTAGGTGGACGAGGCTTTTCAGCAATTGAAGGAGTTGATCGACTAGGTGGACGAGGCTATTCAACAATTGAAGGAGTTGATCAATTAGGTGAACGAGGCTATTCAACAATTGAAGCAGTTGATCAAATAAACGGAGGGAGGCTATTCAACTTCAGTGTTCAACTAAAGGATTAAGATTAAGGGCTGGCCAAAGTTCTCAAAGAAGTATGAACCGATGATGCCGCCAGTCCAAAACCCACACTAAACAGTGACGACCCATACGACGTCGTCGCGAATCGTCAACTGAATCGATCTTGACTCGAATTTATCTACTACGTTGCGAAAAGTCCTCTTGGAAGGACGAAAGCAACCATAAAATGGAGAAAACGCGGGAAATATTGCTAGAATCAAAGACCCACTTTCATAAAAGAATTGAATCATTTACACATGTTGTTGTTGAACGCAATAACTTAATGGTCATTTGGCAAACCAGACTCAAGGTATGACAGCCAATTTGACAGATCTGGCTTCATAAATATAACCGCAATAACTTGTCAAAGTTTGGAAATCCGTATTGAAAAGGCCTTTATGTGGATGAGGTTGTTCATCAATTGGAACCTCAAAGACTGAGAAGCTGAAAAGAATGGGAAATAAAGTCCACCGAGCCATCTGCCCACTGAATAAAGCTTAAACGTGATACCAGACAGAACAGGCTAGACGCAACGCGATGTTCTGTTCAACGATTCGCTGTCAGAATGTGTCCAAAACCAAGATGAGTCAGTGGTGGAGCTATGAAGCTATACGGCTACTAACTCACAGCATGCCCTCCAGGACTTGAATCTAAATTCTAGAACAGTCATCCCATCAGAGGAAGTGAGGCCATCAACCCGCACTAGACCTCAATCTTCACGATCCACTTGATGTCAGTTGACGTCATTGAAGTCATTGAATTCGTACAAATATTACCGGCCACAGTGAGTGTAATGGAGTTGCAGTGTCATCCTTATGTCACTCTAAGCACGTTTTAGGAACCGATATAATCAGGTCCCAAGATTCTGACGCAAGTTGGATAAGCAATATCCATTTTACGTAGATATTCTTACGTCTGGATGTCAGAACCAGAATAATATCATATTCCACAACCTCAACCTGTTGTTACCAATTAAGTTTGCATTGATAGAAGAAAAGATAAAAAAAAGAAAAAAATACTTTTAATAGTCTTACCTATCTCCAGGTCTCAGGTGTGCACCACATTTCGTACATGAGAAACATTTCAAATGAAACACAAATAGATTGTTTGGACTATTTTTTTGGTTATCTAAGTTCGTTGTTTGTTGATTGATTGGTGTCATCGCTTTAGCTACCAATTCATTGGGTGGTATTGTTTGTCCGCAGCCCGAGCATGTACCCGAACATCCAAACATACTGCAAGTAAGAAAAAACAAAACAAAAAGGAATCAAATTAATTAATTTCTCTAAAAAAAAACTTTTCAATTTTGTAAATCAATTAAATTCCATCAACAAGCGGAGAAAAGATATTATTGCAAAGTGATCCCTTCGAGTGGAGCGCGCGCGGCGGCAGCACTCCAATGACGGGTTACTAGTGGTGGTTGCTGTTGAATTAGATTAAACAGACTAAGAAAAGCAACACACACACAACAACACAGAAAAAGAAGAAGAAAGACGACATAACGACGCCGTCGCCGCCACCAATATTCAGTTTTGTTATAACACAATCCCACACCCAAACAACCCCCACGCATACACAATTAAAAGAGTGGTTTCCATCCAACCCTCCTCCCCATCTACACACAGAGATACACACACATACACAACAAAAGGATTCAATTTAATTATCTCATTTAATTATCGTATAGGAGAGACGAACAGAAGAGGCACCCCTCTCGACATAATGAATTTAATTTGATAAATGGACACAAGGGTGGCCATCAACCCTCACTGCTGTGCCAAGCCGGGAAAGGCAACGGCAACGGCAATAAAGGCGAAATACAACCCCCAACCGGGCGCGCAAACGACACGACGACGACTTTCACTTCTAAGCCATACACACAACAGGCACAGGCAATTTAGAAATGGCTGTTGTACCGGAGGTGGCCGTCATTTAAAACAGGCAATAATTCAAAGTAGGGTTTTTGTCTCTTCCAAAAACAGGGATCATGTCATCTACAGGACTCTTTGGTAATTGTTAAACATATATACATCATGTGCGTATGTACAATATACGGTTACACTATCAAATTCACCTTTTCAAGGGTTTGTAATGTACGAGTATGTCATTACACAATTATATGAAGCGGTTGTCACACTATTCTATATCCTCTGGTGTAACATACATATGCCTGACGAGTTGTTTGACGATATAGTCATAGCTTAAATCATGAACATGAAACATTTCCACAGCACGAAATTAAAGAAAGAAAATAGAACACTGTGAATTATGAATGAATAAAAACGGTGATATTTTCCCTGACTTAGTTTGGACACGCACCAAAAAGATCATTCACCACAGAGCTTCAAACCACTCAGAATTCTACTCAGCACTATTTGATCGGCTGCTAAGCTTGGTCGCCATAATCAACTAGATGGACGAGGCTATTACCCTATTGAAAAAGTTTATCAATTAGATGGAATGGTGGTACTAGCGTGGGCTCAAACCACTACAGTCTACTCACGCACGTTATAATTTTCAGGTTAGGATTGCAGAACCTTGCCGAACCTTACTATAGATCCAAAGACCAACTCTTAAGGAACATCTGAAGCAAGTAGCTGAGAAAGTTACAAAGCCAAGTACTGTCCTGACAAAGATCATGCTAAATATCGGTAGACGAAGACGAGATGGCTCCAAATATAACTAAGCTGATGCTTAGACGGAAGACGGGAGCAGCTTAGAGAATCAACGTCTCCCATTACCAATACATGTTCTTTGCTAAAAAGCCGACAGAAAAATTGTGCCAGCAGGACAAGAGAGTCAAGTGATTCTCAGGTTCCACCAAGTACAAGTCTGGTAGAATGGCAGGATGGATGGTACAAATCTGATAAAGGCAGACATGGTAGCTGAATATCTACCTGACCATGATCCTTACTGGCCCTGGATGTTTCGCAATCTACCTCCACAGGTTTGGACATGACGCTAATCTTTACTGGTCAACATGTACGGAATCAGTCAAGGAAACAGATCAAGTTCCATTGTGCAAGATATTTTGAAGATCGCCAACTGTGATCAGACTGGATGAGGACTCAATCTCAGACATCTTTAGGCAGATGATGAGTTCCAAAGTTAGTAACACTGTGGCACTGTGAACAGCGAAGGCAGAATGAATCCCAGCGCAGGGTGGCAACATGAAGGAGTCCTCAACCCCGGTCTGTTACTTAGTACGAGATCAGTTTCCAACCTCGACAGAAAAAGAACCAAAGCTTTACAACAAAGTGGAGCATATTTCTGACGCCAGGTCTGGCAAGATCGCTGAGATCGTCAAAGGAGTATGTCGTAAAGTGATCGTGTTGCTGTTTTGCAGGCCTGAGCAGTGAGTTCCTTGAAGCTCCTGCCAATATCATGTGTGCAGATGTCTAAAAACCCTACCAAGAACAGCGGTAATTGATGATCAAACAAGGACATGCATGGTACTACTCTGTCAGATGATGTTTTTAAGGTTTTAAGAGTAAAAAGTTTACATGTAGCGACTAACATGCCCAACCTACCAGGGTAGAATGTCCTGGTACTCAATTGAGCTTTAATTGATCTAACATCTATGAGAGATGACGGCAATCGTTATGTATGTAAAAGGTTCAGACAGTCGTTAATCATTTCTTCTCGAAGCTGGAGGACTTATGCTACGTTGAGCTGATAGACCTCCTGAGAATTTTGCAGCGTTTCCAGGCTTAAATTATTGGGCTGAATGGACCCGAATTGTTGGTCTTAGTGAGCAGTGACTTTCTATCTAACCTAAACTAAATTTTCTTTTAGAAGACACAAAGCAATTCTTTTAGCTTCTAGACTTCAAGTTTCACTCTACAAAACGACCGCTAAAAATAGACTAATTTGACGTACTTCCCAGCCACAATGGGTTAAGTCACGCTACGTTAATTGGTCGCAATATTAGTTACCTACTTTCGGAGGTCAACCGATAAAAATTCTCAATCAAGTCGCATGAAATTTTGTACAAAATTTGCATGTGAGTAAGTATTTCGTCATTCGTACAACGCTTGGCTGATTTTTATGCTCCACTTTTAATCAACAAGTGTAGAGACCTAATTGGCTCAATAAAATGTGAGTCTAGCTTAGTAAACAGCGTGTCCAACTAATGAGGCTGAAGGTTTTTTCTTCTCATGTATCCCACCCTCGCAGTTAGACGCATAAAAAGGTCAAATTGAGTGAAAACCCAAACGCGGCTTAGAACGAACTCAAAGCTAGAAGCAATTCTCAGCACAAAAACACACAAAAAAAACCTCAAACAAATGCCAACAACCGAAAAATAAAAACAAGAAATAGAGGAGGCAAAGCAAAAGAGAGAAAAAAAAAATATCTCCTGTTTAAATCACTGCCGCCAATTAGAGTTTGCCAGTCCATAAAACTCCCATTGAAGTGTAAGACAAAGTGAACGAGATTACAGCATAAATTACTGGTTCCTCAACTTCTGTCATCCATCAAATCCGCCCCCACATTTGCCTACCACCACTCGCCTGGATTATAGTTGAAACAGATAGAAACAAAGAGAAGCAAAAAAAAAATCTCGAACAGAAAAGAATAAACTTACAAAAAGAAACAAATAACAAGAGTAACACAAAAGTGATGGAGGAGCGGACTAGGGGCAAAGACGGGCGCCAGGCGGCAAGAGAAGATGAGGGAGGGCAAGGGAGATTCTCTGTAGATACTATTGGAAGAGAGAACATCACATCCAACAGACACACATACAAATGAAAAAAAAAAAAAAAAGTCAAAGTCAAAAAGTCTTGTCACTAATTAGCCCAGTTACAGGCACTGAACCACCGCAGCAGCGGCAGCAGTTCGTTTTTAGGTTCTTGACATTTCAGTTATTAGTCAGTGAGTAATGTAGGCGGTAGAGGGCATGGGGTGGCACACAAAAACAACAACAACAACTAGGGGGGCACTGTGCTGAGGGTGTTTCTTTAGTGAACACACTGCCAAAACTACGTTCGTTTCATTCGTTCACTAATTGGCCAGAATATGGCAAATAGCATCGGATTTTTACGAACTTCTCTACTCTTGCTCTTGCTCCCATTATAATGGGTTTTCTCGGATGGATTGTGCAAGCACCAAACCAAACCAGCCAGGCAGGCAGTACACACACAAACACACAAAACAATCATACATATAGTGAGAGAGTGCTGCTGCTGTTCACTGTTCACTGTTCACCATGTGACGCACTGCAAAATTAACAACTTCCAATTTGGCTTTAATTAACGAAAAGAAAAACAAACTTTTCGTGTAGGCCAATCCTTTATTACGACGACGACGATGAGGATTTTTTTGTTTCTTTTGTCCTCTCCTCTGGTGACTCTTTCCCATGATGATGCCAGTCTCTTCCTACTCCTCCAACGCCGCAACTAGAGCCCTACTCTTTTTTTCCATTTGGTAATTCAATTAAATAAATTAATTTAATGAATTCATTAATTAGAAATTCAATTAACACATTTTTCGTCCCCTTCTCCTCTCCCCACCCCGATGGGTTTGGTGTATCTGTGTGTGGATGGCTCGGTGTGTGCGTGTGCAATCTGTGCCGCCACCAGCTTCCACCTCCGCGCACCGCCATCCTCTGTGTTTATTCCATTAAAGAAACCTAATCTTATCGTAATGAAATAATTAATTGCTTTTCTTCGCAATTCAATTAATTTAATTAGTTAAAGTTTCGCTCTATAGTGCGATGTTTATTTTTGGATTCGTATATGTGCTCCTCGGAGCAGCGACAGACAGAATATTTTCCAGTTTCCAATTATGGATGACATTTTTTGGTTTGCAAATTTGTTTGAGACTTTAGAACTACATCTAAGGTTCCCCCTGAAACCAGTTAAGGGCCAGTCCCAATGGGCTCAAGTCTTTGAACGGCAGCGTTACGCTTTATTACGCCATAATGACTTTTCACTCAGTTTCGTTGAGTTTTCGTTCACTTTGCGCTCCGTACGAAGAGAGAGACAGACAAAGACGACATAACATCACGTTTTCTTAATGTTATTTGACAGTAGAATGACAGCATAATTTTTAGTTCGATTATGACATTAGCCATTGGACATGTAACAGAATTATGGTGGAATCTTACATTTGGGTATTTTTAGATGCGTTTTGCCCGGTAAAAATGTTTGATGTCATCGAAGAAATGAACACCAATTCAGAGTTAGAACGTAGCCAGGCATTGAATGAGCATTAAACGACGTTAAAGCACAGGTAGCCTTGGAGTTGTGGTGCCGATTAGAGCTTTGAGAAGCCAGTTAATGCTTAAGTCAGTCCTCTGACGTCAAGGGTTTAAGAGAGACTTCATTCGGCAGATATGTTAGGATGAGCTCTCCGCCATCACTGTGCGCAAAGGCGAAATCAGAGCAGTTAGCAATTCGTTGCCAAGTTGGACATTCATTATCTAGGGTCTCATCGTCCTATTCAACTTAACCGTAGTAAAGTATTCAACGTCTGTGTTAGGGACTGTAGTCCACAGGGAGTCCTAGTGTGAAACGTATAATGAAAAATTTCATCAAATCGATTGGAAGGCATCGCGCAACATACTTTTTGAATCTTCCTTATATTCTTCGTGGAACTTTGGCCTCTTTTACGAGCAAAAATCTAGACCTGGATAAGTGTTCTTCGTGAATCTGCAAGGATTCTTCAAATAAACGAGATTTCCACCAGTGATTTCCGAACTTTGACAGATGATTGCGGCCATATTGTCGAAGCTATATCTGTCAAATTGGCTGTCATTTATAAAGTCTGTCTTGCCAAAACGAAGAACTATATCCTTCATGTGCAAATGATAAATTTTTTTTTAAGAAAGTGGGTCTTCCTATTCGAGCAAAATTTCGTGCGCTTTGCCCATTTTACGGTGGCCATAATCGTCCTTTGGGAATAACTATTCGCAACATGGTGAATAAATGCAAGTCCACCGATTCAGTGACCAATCCGCCAACAGCCGTAGGTCGATTTTTGGTGAGGATTTTGGACCGCTCTATAATTCTTTGAGAACGACGTTGACCAGGCTATCACTGCCACCGGCTTGCGCTATCGGTCAATGAAAACCAATGTCTTTTGGCCCTAATTGGATGATATGGACACCTTACATGCGCCGCAGTTTGTGCCACATTTCCGAACACGGTTATGTTACGCGGAGACGAAGTGAATTGAACACCTAGATCGTGCGATTTGATCCCATTAGACTTCTTCTTGTGGAGTTTTTTTTTAAATCACAGGACTAAGTCAATTAATCACATACCACCACTGCCCTGAAAGCCAACAAAATCAATGCCATTGGTCGAATTCAGCCTAATTTATGCGCCAAAGTTATGGAAAATTGGATGTTTAGAATGTGCGTCACCCAACGAAGCCGCGACGGGTACTTGACTTATGTTATATTCCATATGTAATGGCACACATTGGCCTTCTTAATAAATAGAATATTTCAATGATATCTTACACACAGTTTGTGTTTTTTGAATTTAAAGATAGGAAACGCTTGATGGAAAACCCTTTTTGGTTGGTTCGAGTGTGATTGCGGATTGAGAGAGCGAGGAAAGGCCACTGGTTTAATCAGTCAGGTGCTATCCATACCCAGACACAGTTCCCTCTACACACAAAGTGGTACCTTTCCGGAAGAAGGAAAAGAAAATCCAAAAAACCAAAACGACTTCACCTTGAGGCAATTCAAAATTAGTTTACCTATTGTCTTGGTGATAACAAAAACCGCCTAACTATAGGTAGCTACTCTACCTCCCACTCAAATTACACCCCCATTGTTCCGTTCCGTTCAGTTGCGCAGCTCCTGATTAACCCCTACCTACACAGACATTCAAATTCAAATTCAAATCAGCCACATGTTTATCACCACCAAACACTAAACTGCATACCATTATTCAATACACTAAAGCACCAAACAAATCATTACCACTTTCCTGCCAGTTCCTGTGTGTGCCTATATATATATTTTTTTTTTTTTTTTTCAACCCCCAAACTGATTGACAGTTTATTGAAATAATCCACCCTTACCCGTACCCGCTTGAACTTCTTCATATGGTGTGTGGCACATCACGTTCGCCCAAGACCTGCTTACGTCGTCGTCGTCCTGACTATTAACAAGGCAATCAAAAAATACGTTGTCATAATAGAATTACTGTTAACGTAATAACAAATTGGGGAGATTCCTACACCCCAAGCACACCACTGCCACTCCACCTCTGGCTGACTCTAACTTGTGACAGTGAAAGTATTTTCAATGGTGGCTGGTTAATTTTCGTGTCAATTGTCAATTTATATGCGCTTGATTGTCGCATGTTTGAACGGAGTGAAGTTGGAACGGGGGTGCACAACTGACAGTAGAGCGCCCACGATGATGATGATGATGACTAGACGTTCGAGTAGGTACTACCCCCCGATAGTAAGTATGGCGCTCAAGAGGACAATCACATTGGGCCTATAATGAAATATTATAAGACACATTGCCTTTCCTGATTTTTGTCCTTTTTTTTTTGCCTCCTCTCCATGGTGGTGTGCGGTATGTATTTTGTTTGCCTGGTAAGGATTGAATTGAAGTAATTCAGGACGAAAGTGCGTGTTTGCGATACATTTGCTACGCCCGTCTTGACTGAATTGAAATTGAAATAAATTGTCGGCGTGTCGCAGTGATGGTGGGTTTTAGAAAATTGATTTTTTTTCTTTGCTCTCTTTCGTCCTTTTTACTGTGACTGTTGTGTGCTACTTTGTGGGTAAGGATACACAGAAAAAAGAAAAAAGAAGAAAAATTAAGTTGTCGCCTGTGGTGTTGTTTTACATTTAGCTGATGAGTTTATATACCGTGAATGCAAATGTTCTTTTTTTGTGGTTATGATTCATAGACTATCGACATTTGGATTGGGATTAAGTTTTAGATTCGGTTTACGTAATGACTTGTGGCTTTATGGACATGCAAGTGGGTCAGGGACTGCTAAAGCGAGAGTGGAATCAGCTGGACTTGACCAACCTAACTTGATTGCGCTCCAGAAAAACCCCCAACATGAGTCCAACCAAAGTTGCTAATTGCGACAGAAGTAAATACATTCAGCACCCCATGAGTGAGTCACTACCTCATTACCGACAACTGAATCACAGCAAAATAATCTTGATTGCTTAAAACGCGAATGAATCACAGTTTACCATTCTGGAAAAAAACGTTTGAACTAAGATAAGTGATTGAGTGAAAGTTCTATAAAAGCCTAGATCCAAGTTTTATTCTGTATATCAGTTGGCTTCTTTCCGAGCATTGGAATGTGAATAAAAGAAGTCTTATTTACTGTTTGGTTTGAAGTGAAATTGAATTGATGAAATTGAAAAGATATGCTCAAACTTATGTTAAAGACTAGCCAAATTAGCTACCTGAGTGTCTGTCACTGTGACTTTCCATTTTTACTACCACTTCACGACTTTGAAACAAGCTGTGTATGGTTTTAATGTGAGTGAAAAGTCACAGTTGCGCAAAGTGTTTGAGTTGGGTTTTTTGGTGTGACTCTTGTGCGTTCTCCCAAGGTTTGCTCTGAATGCAGGCAAGGAGCCTAAGTTTTGGTTAGATAAGCGGGCTGACGATGAGAAATACCTCATGTCAAACTCAGATCAATAGCGGATCCATTGTAATAGCAGTCACTTATCCCATCAGACGCAGTTTCTTCTTCTTCATCCCAACCATGTTCTGGCTCGATGAAAGGACCTCATACGTATTCACACAAGTTTTCATGGTGGTCTACACAGGGTTTCCTTCTCTTAGTCTATATCCATTGGTTTCGTTGAGTCCAACTGAGATGGCTGCCCCAACGTCAATTTCTATGTTGAGGCCACCAGCGCTAGAGATATGATCACGTAAGGAAGAAGTTTTAAGTCACGTCAGGATGAAGGCCATACTTCGGAAAACTGCGTTGGGTTAGAACAGAAACTTCGTCCAGCTGACTGCGAAAATGTCCCTTGGCTTAGAGAGTCGAAGATGCGAATCAGGAAAATTGGCAAACTGTTGTCTCACTTCCATTTGTGTCCAGAGACAGTTCTGTTCAAATGCTATCGTGATTCATGATTCACATTCGCAAGTTTTACATTCACGGTGGAAAAAAGCTCACAATTATACCTGTGAATGCTAGCTCATAAGTTGGATTCGGATTTCACAATTGACAGGAGAGAACTCCTGCGAATGCAGCAAGCACAAAGAACTGAAGGTAAATCAAAAACTCTCACCAAATTACCCTCATTATCCCAAGGATCCATGCAAAGTATCTTACATTCTGTGCACCTCTTCTATTTCCCATTAATTTGAATGCATAACAACTACATTTTGATTGCATCCAATCGATCGCATTGCTTTGCTCAGATTGCATCATTCCATCACCAGAATTCGGCACATTTATCACTTTTACTAAAATAAACAAATTCAATGTCCAAACTTCAGCAGGCAAAACTTATAAAGTTACGAGCAATTTCACGCCTTTGCATCGTTCTCTCCAATCCCATAGATACACATAGATACTTGCATGCAGAAGCACACGTAAACTGCATGCATTCTGGCCAAGAGACAGCTCAACAGAAGTAAGTTAAATTGCTCAATTAATTAAATAAATGTGCGAGAGCAATGAAGGGACCTGCCTCTATGGTCGACTTTGAAACTGCCATTGAGATAGATGTCCTGTCCATGTTCGTCCTTCTCTTCTCTTTTGTCTGTGTGTTTGTATGTGTGACTAGATTTATAGATGCGTAGAAAACATGGTATCCTTTTAGGGGCATCTGTGTGAGCATGTGTATGTATGGATTTCAATTTTATTATCTACCTATCCAAGACTGCCATCAAAATCGTAACCGCATAGTGCAATTGGGAGAAGATTGTGAGAGTTCGCAGATGATGCCGAGGCAGGGGAGCACAAGCACACACTCTGGTGTGTCCGAAAAATCACTAGAGAGTTTGCAATCCCTTGTATCAACACAATCACCTTGATTGCGGGATAACGAACAAACCTATATATGTACGTCGGAATAAACCAATAAAAATGGTGGGAGAGTGGATTTAAATCCTTTAAAAAAAAGGACTCATAGATTGATGACCCCAAAGAGCTTGGCGATGCTACACAATGAAGATAATTTTGAGATACTTGCACCCGAGTGGCTAACATCTTTTAGCGCGCTTCACTGATCCGCCACCAAATATCATTCTGGGCTAATGACCATCACCCCAGCTCTCAAAGTCAACAGCAAGAAAATCCCCAGGCCAGGTTCGATGACTAGCTGATGGGGAGCATGCCAGCCTGACGAAACAACGACTACTAATACTGGTCGTGTCCTTTTCAATGAATTTACGTAATGTTTGCATATTATAAAAGGACGAATCAAAGGGTGTCCTGGTTGGTATTCGAATACATGGTAATGGCGATGATGGCGGCCTCGACGACAGTGTGGTTGCAATAAGATAAGCACACACCAGAATTTCATTCTCTTCTTCGTCGCCATTAACAAGGCTGTGTATGGGCGGGCCACCACCATCAGCAGCAGCATCGACCGCTGTGCGCCGCCAGAGACTGAGAAAACCCTGATTCAATTAAATGTGTACACATCACCGAAAATGTCCCCATCTTTCTCTTTCTCTCTCCCACTCTTACACATCACATGTTAGGGTATATCTACTCGCCCGCCTCACAAACAAACTGCGAAAACAAGATAGCGACGAAAGGGTGCTACCATCAGAACTGTTTTGTCCTCCCATCCGCCGCCGCCCGGCTGCAAGGATAACGAATGCTAAAACGAAAACCAAGGCATAGAATGTGAATTTTGGTCTCTAAATAGGCGAGAGGGGGGGGGGGGGAGTATGGTGAATATCGATGCAATTTGCGCGCCCACCTGACTCTCTTCGGGCAAAGGTATTCCAAATTTCCTTTATCAGGAGCTGGGTGGTCCTTGGATAGGCCCAAAGCTAGTATTATCCACAACACGTTTACTTTAATATCCATTCAACTAGGACTTCAATAGATAGCCAGAGACCATTTCATCGATGGGCGTCGGCCTCCATTGGTGCTTGGTGGTGGTTCTCATGATGATGATGATGATGATGATAATGGTGGTGGTGATGGTGGTGGTGACTCCTTTCCAAGGACATTGTATTCCTAGCATAGTTTTATCTTCAAATTGGAATTGCTGAGAGTACACAACAATTTAGCGGCCATACGACGATGCGCGATAGACTTGAGTACACAGTCACTAAAAAGGGGGGAGGAGGCCCACCACTGGCTTGCGCTCTCACACAGCAGCAAACATTTTGTGGATACTTTTTTGCTGTTTGTTTTGGGCTAAACAATCTACCAACGTTCTAATTGGATTCATTAATCAAGAGATTCTAAGAGTACATAAGCTGGAGAAACATTGAACTAAAAAAGGGTTCATTAAAAGACCGAGAATTTGGTTTAAGGATAAGCTAGCACAAAGCTAATAAAGGAACCAAAGCAATACATATAAGATTGAGGTTATGATGTAGTTTAAGTAAAAAAGGGGGCGAGAGCAGACCATAAACAGTCCATAGAGGGCCAAGACCTTGCTTTTCACATCTGTACTTGTTGTGCGCGGTATACATGTTTGCATGTATAGAAGGGAAGCCTTCTCCTCAATATTTGTCAGACACTCGCAAAAGGTGCGACCGTAAAAAAAAGTATTTTCTGGGATTCGAACCTTGAACCCCATGCTCAGTAATCCAACGCACTTACCACTGAGCCACGGCGTGCAGGATTTTTAGTCTGCTTTTAGATTTTGTTCTCATTAACTAGATCTCTGGCGTAAGCTGCAGCTATTTCGTATATCTCCGCCCAGTTCTCTCCCACAAAAGAGCTTTTACCTAACAGAGAGAGAGAGAGAAGCCTTCTATGCCAATGCGTTGCGAAGAGATACCTCCAAAGAGCTGGCTGTCACTTTGACTTAACCTAAGCTGTCACGATGACAGTTCTCGTGTTAGACTTAATTCCCTTAACGGCAGTAGGTCTCTTCAAAAGATGTTCAAGCCTTCAAATGTGGCCTTACGTGGACTGTCTGTTGGCGTCTAAGCCAGTAGACACTTTGTATCAGGACAAGGTCCACGTACATATAAGGAACTATCACGACTCGAAGAACTGAAAAGATTCAACGTCAAGTTTGCTACCGATGACGACTGACCTCTTACAAACATTTTAAGGCCTGTAAGCTAGACTCCAAGATGTAGAACTCTGAAGAAGGATGATTCTAAAAGCTTATAGGGTAGCACTGCAACATGCAAATTTGTAAGGTAAGAGCTTCGTTTTGAGAACGAATTGACCGAGAATGAGAGCTAAGTTCGATCTGAAAGAGTTCATATTTCAAGACTGTTCTCGGAAAGATGGTCAAAAGTTCCATCTGAAAGACTTCTTTTGCTCTGAACTGATCCTTTTTTTTCTGACTTTATGCCCCCATCCGATGTGAGGGCATTCGTTGAGCTAGAATATAAAGGACTAGCTGATCCGTGCTCGCCAAAAAAGAAAGCCAGAATAAAAAATATTCGTATGTATTTTAAGGAAAAAAAGAAGCCTATAGCATTCTCATGAAAATAAAGAATGGTATAAAATTTGTTTTATGTCAATCAGTTCAGTAGTTTTTAAAATTACCTAGGGACAACGCTTTTTATGATTCGTCTTTATGCAAAAAGTAATGATAACGACTAGCGGAAAGGAGCAAATCCTCGTAGTATCTGCTCAAAAGATTCGGGGGGACAAATTAGAACCGAAGTCCAGTTCTTTTGCTCTAAAGTGGTTCTTTTTTTCGAAACTAGAAGAGTTTGTTAGGCCAGTAGAGAAAAGTGAGTACTAGAAAAAAACATTTCAAATTATGTATCGCCATTAAGCTGTACACAAGGTATCACGACTCTATAGTACAAAAGCATATCTGTGTGTGCCAAATAATCACATTCTTCAACACGCCCAAAAAAACACACATATGTATCTATAGATAGATATAGAGATACCCATCAATGCCGCCAATCGACATGCAATTTCCAAATGGCAGCAGGCGGCAATCTTCTAGAATTCCTATCCACCTGACATAACCCCCTCCCTCCTTCTACTTATTTCGAACATACAGTATCTCAATTATAGTGAATGTGCAATATATCCTTAAAGGAAACTCATCCATTCTCCACTTTTATTCTTCGCCTGATTCACCCTCCTTAGTCCTTCGGTCGAACAACACCACACACACACTCGCTTCTCATCCTGGGGATGGAAAATATGGGAAAGAAGTTATAAATTTTAAAAGCTTCACAAAATCAGTTCAATGAGGAAGTTTTCAATCTGGAAATTAGTTTTTGGCTGAAATATACTCCACCGGGGGGAGGAGTTTTTTTTTCTTTCTTTCTCCGCTCCGTCTTCTGCTCCTTTTTGTAATAAAATAATAGTAATATACATATACGTACTTGTGTAGTCAAATTTTGCCCTTTTCACAGATGACTAAGGTGAGGAGTGTGAGGGAAACTAAATCCATTAAAGGAAAACAGGATGAAGTCAGCAAGGAAAGAGTTAGAAGGACAGGGACTCCATATACACACACACTATACTATGTTGAGCATGATCATGATGATGATGATGGAAGCACACACCAACACAGAGTCTCAACCTACATCAAAGAAGGAATACGTAATGAAGTCAGGTAATTAATATCGATTCTTGATGAGTTTTGAAATATTAAAATGCGACTAAAATATCCTTGGGTAGCAGGTATAGTGTTGTGCTCGCTCATATGTGTTTTTTGTTTTCTGTGGTGAGGGTGAGGCAAAACAGCTAGGATGGTGAAAAATCAAATTACTTTTGGAACAAGTTCGATGGAGAGGAAGGGAGGCGGCAAGTTGCTTGGTATATTGTTAACTTAATTGGCTTCGGTGAGGCAAGAGAATGCGGTAAATGTATTGCGGAAATTAGTTCTTGTTTGATGCACTCATTCTCCGCATTCTTAACACAGAGTAAAACCGCCACCACACGAAGGTAGTACAACATACACACATATCCTTTTGCCTGCATGGAATTTCATGTCTGAGGAAGGGTGCCGTCGCCGCCGGTTGATTGGCTGAAAAATTAATTAAGGACGAAAGTTTGCTGCTACGAGGTGGATGGCTTGTCTGCTTCTGTTTCCTTTTTTTCTCTTTTTTTGTTTTTTTTTTTTTTAATTTAAACATTTAACGCTTAATTGGCTGGCAAAGTTTTACCTCCTCGACACGTTAAATGAGAATGTGTCACCACCCCTCCGTAGAAAGATGAAGGAAACTAATTCCCAAATGACACATAGCACTGAGCCGTAACATGCGTGAAATTGTTTGACAAATTAATCGAATCAAACAGATGACGGTGATGGAGAAAAAAACCGAAAACCAACATCAAAAAGTCATTCAAGTCAGTCGGATGTGTAAGTTTCTAAAGTAATTTCATTAGCAGGCCTTATAGTGTATGTGTGTCTGCCAAATAACACCTCCAACGATGACGTTGTGTTTCACAACCCAAAAGACACAACATACCACACAAGCAAAACACAATCTACACACAGTCGTAGCTAATTCCATATGTTTTCTCAGACGTGGTTAAGGCCAAAAGCGAGCGCCAACAAGGGGGTTTCGTCTTATTGATGGAAAAATTTATTTAACTGAAACACACTAAAACTTACCTTGTGTAATCCTTTTTGCATAGTATTAGACCTCGTCGTGTATAACAACTTGAGCCCATATCCGCTAGATTTGCACCACAGCAGTGACATTTTAGACACGAATTGTGCCAGTATCTGTCTAAGGCGTGCAGCAGAAATCGATCGGCAATTTTTTCTAAAAAAAAAAATCAAAATATTAAAATTATTGTCAACGAATGTAATAGTTATAAATCTAAGTAAAAAGCTTTTAATATGTTCCATTGGGAGCTTTCAATTTGATTGTCAAGTGTCATTCTTTTGACAGCTGTCAAGTGAAAACTATTCGGTGGAAGGAAATGGAACAATTTAGATTGAAATGGAATGGAATTTACTATGGAACCCTTTGACAGCTGTCAAGTATCGATCACTTTAAGCACCTTCTTGCCCAGCTGCTGTAAAATGAATATGTACATTTCATCCAATAAACTTAAGTACCTACTACTATCGACTATAATTGCAAATTTCCAATATAAATACAAAATGCACTTGCATTTAAGTCAAGTTAATTAGCTAATAGACAAACTACTTAACAACAAAACCAGCAATAGGTACACCCAATCTTATCTAGCATTGTGTCATCCCCCGAATACACTATTGCTATGGCGGCAAATGATGAACTAATTAAATGTCAACACAACACAAACAAATCTCAACTGATTGTAAAGAATAATTAAATCACATTCATCCACGATACAAATATACTCAGGCATCATGTCTACTAGAAGGTTACGCCACCCGAATAAATTATTCGAAAAGTTTCTCTGTTTTGAATCGACGTCATAGATATTGCAGTTATTGTTTGACATTACCTCAGCAAAACATTAAAATTAGAAGCATAAAATATAGATGAAAAAACTAACTGGCAAAGTCACGAGACTCTAACGTGTAACACTGATCTGATCGTACAAAAGTTTTATGTGACTTCTGTTTTAAAGTGTCACTTGCAGCTGTCATTTAAATCCATTTCGTTCAATCACTGATCTGCAATTACTCGACCCATTTACACGAATTCAATTTAAGTCGATATCATTCAATTCAACCGATAAACTGTTTTATCGACCACAAACTTCATCTTTCAGAGTCAAAAGTTGAAGTGTTACGGCGAAACAAACAAAAGGAAATATGATCTGCCTTTTTGAGGACTGCAAACAGAGCATTTGCTTGATAAACAAATCCGACTGAGAGGCCGAAATATGAGTAGATTCGACTCATTTTATTGAAGTAAAAAAGTGGCATCAAACCGCTTTAGTGTTTCGCTTTAAATTAACTGTCATTTTCATCTGTTAAATGTTAAGCATTTGGTAGCTGTCAAATGAAAGCGAAGCGAAAGTGTTGTTTCTTCGAACTGAATTTTGAATTTCTTCTGTCAAATGTTTAGACACTGTCAGTGTCCTCAGCAATCGATCACACCATTTTTTCAAGTCTAAATTGAAAAAAGCCTTTATTGTGTTTTTTTTTTTAATAAACAAACAAATAAGACATTCAAGTTCGCAAATGCACTTGCGCCATTAAAGTATGGTCAAATCACCAAACTTTCAGAACAATTTAAAACGTAAACTTCGCCCAGCGCCTAGTCAAAGGATTCGTAGGTACCTGACATTTCCCTCCCCTGCACCCACACTACATAAAATAAGCGGAACACGAGTTGTCCTATCTGTGAGCATACATGTGTAAATGAACGCGTGGCCAAAAACTGTATGTAGATTTTATTTCCATCTTTCGACCACAACAATTTGTCCAGACAGTCATTACTAACAACAAAATCTATTACACAATCAACAAAATGGCTGCGTTCTTCCACTGCCAAGCTGGCCGCTGAAATGTACGAATGTATGAGTGAGTTCCATTCGATTTTGCTGGGCCAGTCAGTATACAAACATAGAAATGAGGAATTTTCTGCTTACAATAGCCAAATTGTCAAGGAACATGACTGAAGTGTGTCATCCATAAACGTCATCATCACCATCATCAATCTCAAACAAGATCATGATAATGTGCAAGGAGTTTTTTTTTATCAAATTTTAATTAGCCCTCTCGGGCTTGCAAAAATTGCCGTAGCGGACGGTATTTCACGTCCTCATGGCGGGGTATTGGTTAAAGTTTTCAACTAGCAATAATCGCACCTCGGTAGGACCTCATTGGTTACGATATCGCCTCTGCGCAAAGCTAACAATTTTAAATTCTTCCCTCAATCTTACGAGATTTTCAGCAGAAAGAAAGTGTGAATTATAAAAACGAATGTTAAATTTTTTTTCTCGTTTCTCTTTGTGCTTCCCTTCGTATTCGTCATTAGGTCAAAACTAAAGTACATACACAATATACGGAGAACCTCTGGGTATCAAATGTAATTGATCGCGATAAAGAAAAAGAAAATTCAGGTAAAGAAGGTCACCACCAGGTGTTCTTAAGATGAAAAGATCTTTCTTTCCAGGGGAAGCACAAACGGATTTCTTTTGAAAGAAGGATTTCTTCTTAAACAATTCGAGATGTGAACGAATTCCAGGTACAATCATTAGATTTGATGAATCTTTTGTTCCACCAAAGGCCAGGTATGTTAAATCGGAAATGAGGCGAATTCTTTGGTAAGGAAATGTTGGAATTTAATATTTTTGATCGCAGTTTTTGTGTGGTTTGCAAAATTATGTATAAAAATAGAAGGACATACGATATTCCGTTTTTCCTTTTCAGGACCAGAACACTAAAGAAAAAGTACATAATTTCTCATTAGTGGCACTACATCGCGGCACTGGAAAAGAATGCAATCATTTCCAAATGCATTTATTGAAGTCATCCTTAGAACTCACATGGATTTCTTTCAATTCAATGAGTTCAACTAAACAAAATTAATCACCATGATTTAGCAATCATTTTCTGCAATCAAAATTTGAAGTCAAATTGAATGCAATCATTTTAATTGCTCTGCATTCATTTAATTCGCCTTGAAGTCCCTAGAATTCATTGCATTCATTTATAGTCAATGACTTCACTGACTTCAAAGGCTTCAAGTGAATGATGTTCTTACATTCGTTAAGAGTTCAATGACTTCAATGCAATGAATGCTAGTGACTGGTATAGTTCTGTATTTCAGTAGAAATTCAATTTGAGTTCAACAAAAGAGAATATGCGTTTCGTCTGAAACTAAATTGGATGCCAGGAAACATATAACAAATTCCCAATTGAACGATGCTTGCATTTCGGCAAAATGGAACTTCTGAACTTTGACATTTATGAAGCAATCAGAAGCAGAAAGACGTAGAATAATGTACCATTCAAGAACATGGAATAATTGGTTAAGACAACGAGTGACACTAACTTAAACTGCGGCCTTTAGGAAACTGGCTCAAGATTGTGGATTGAAGCAGTCATGCCTAATCCAGGCTACAAAAGTTAAAGACTGTCTTTAGAGTGAATTTTTACGGATGGCTTCAAGATGATCATGGTCCAAAATCTTGGGCAGAACGTCACTTTTGATGGCTATAATTTCGAAGTAGTATAAGAGTTCACCTAAATTGTAACAAACATAAATTCCACGAATGACGCCTTTGTGTAGATCCGACAGTGAATAACCCTAGCAAACCTTTACTACTTTGGTTTGACAAAACAACACCTAACTCAACGGACTTACCAGCCTTGCTTGATAAGTAAAGAGCCTTGGATGATAAGTAAAAGAGGAGCGAACATTGGGCACTTTCCAGCGAAGAATACTCCGTCGGATATAAAAAGCTAAGATTGGCGCACAGCACATCGAGCAAATGGACAATAATGGTCCCGCCAAAGTCTGATTTGTCCGTTCGACATTACATTCTTTGGGATCACAGGACTATACGAAGAAGCCAAAAACGTTGGTGACTTTAAAGAAGAAGTCGAAAATTCTGCGTCGGATGTTGTAAGCTGTAACAAATGTAGGCTTCTTAGTAAACATATTTAAGAAACATGACCAAATCACTACCTTATCAAACGGAGTGAGGACTTTTATCGCCATTCTGTGCCCAAATGTCTGGACTAAAGCTCTGGAGTTGATGAGAAGACTGACTAAAAACTACAAATAGGATATCATTACAAATATATAAGTTACTAAGGCAGGATCAAATGAGTACCTAATAACTTGTAATGTAATGGATGGCTTGTTATGCTGTAAATTTGGTCTCATCGAGAAAGGAATTGGGTACATTTGGGTCCACGTACACTACAGACTGATTCCAGATTCCTGACCTTCCTCTCATATACTCTCTAAAAAGTGATGAGAAACAGTACTGCACTTTTTGTATTTTCTCCACAGAGCCAGTAACCTGGAGAAGTACCCTACAAAGTTATGTGCGAGAGTCTGACTTTGGAGCCCAATCTTAGAGCTTGTCTGGTGCAATTGTGTGATTGTCTTCTCTCAGAGATGGATGCCTAATTTACTGATATTTGACATTCCATAGAATTGATCATATCTGTCACTTCGGACGTATTCGTTTACATTGGCGGAAACAGGCGTTCCTCTAAGATCTGTCATTTCTTATTGCTACTCCATTTTGACTGTCGTTTTTTATTATAATTTGAAGTTCTTATCTGGCAACTTTTTTTGACACATGGCTCGTCGTTGCCAGCATACAATAGAATTTCTTTTGACCCATTAGAATCAACAACAATAAAGGGCACTATACACGGAGCTCATGATGAATGTTAATGAATTGAGAATCTCAGAGAAGGAAAGACTCAATTTAAATAGGAACCATAAATTTCCAAGAAAAAAAAAGTCCTTATTTACAATTATCTACAAAAAGAAAAAAAGAGAATCATTGAACTTACCCCCACAACCGGCGCACAGCTTTATCGGACTGTTGTTGTTGGTGATCTGCTGGTGATGGTGATGATGATGATGGTGGTGATGGTGAAAGTCCGGTGATACATCTTCCATTGGGGTCAATTGAGGAGTGTGTACACCCCCGCCGCCTCCTCCACCGCCGCCACCACCCCCACTATGCCCATTATGATATCCACCCGGCATTGGCGGATAATTATTATTATCCGGACTCGGCGGATGATGTGGCGGCGTTATATCCGAATACGGATGATAGGGGGTGTTCATTGCTACGGTAGCCGCCAGTTTGACGTTTTTATTATAAGGCAAAAAATCAGACGATTCTAGATCTGACGATGAGTATGAGTCTGTCATGCGATTTGTAAACTCGCGTTTATTGTGTTTGCTTTTTTTTTGTATTTCAGAAACAAATTTGTTTTTTGTTTCAAAGTGGGATAGCGTATTCTTTTCCCGCTCTTACAGGGTGTGTATTTGTGTTCGGTTTGGATGAAAATTATACACTTCTTTTTGTTATTGGCAATTTGTTTTGTGCAGCTCCTTCGTGTGGCACACCGGGCGGTTGTTCTTTTTTTTCAACCTTTTTTTTCTGTATTTTTCTTAGTATTCTTGCTGATCCAACAGGTTGCACCAGCTTCTATGTATCTGAGTGTATTCGCTGAGTGTGTGTGTTGGATTGGGAGATTTCTCCTTGGAAAGCGGAGAGAGAGGTTGGTATAGTAGAAGAAGTTGAACTTATTTTTGTTGGGATGCTGTACTTGTATGCATCCGAAAGGATGTTGCTACTTCTGGTGGTAGTGGTGATGGTGATGATGGTATTATTGTATACCTTCTTCTCGCATTCCCTTTCATTTGGTCCTCAATCCGCTCAAAGTTGAAGTTGAAGAAGCAGAAGACGACTGAGGGGAAGCAACAAACAAACAGCAACTAAACCAGATTTGTGAGTTAATAAAACTCATGGATGCAGTGTGCTTGCTTGAGTTCTTTTTTTGGTTTTATTTATCTACTCTGATGCCTGCGGTCGATGTCGCTATGTTTCCGATAATTATGTTGATGACGACGACGACGTAGACAACGAACAATGTTGATGATGACGATTATTATTGGTATTAGTGTTGTGCTATCTGAAATTAATAAAAGAGAGAAAGAGAGAGAGAGAAGGGGAAAGAGTGAATAAAAATAGGAACACACAGCGATAAGAATTATTGTTAATTGGGTGTATTACTAGAATGGAGTTCATTTATTTAATTATAAGATTATTAAGCGATTTTGTTCGGTTTTTTTTTTATTGTTTTATGTGCTTGTCTGTCAATTATCAATTATTGTGTGCGGCCGAACAGGGATTTCACTAATTTACTGCTGAGTGTGGACTGAAATCTGGTTCTATACATAGTAATGAGGGTATTACAGTGTTGTTTGTTGGTATAGTGGCTCAAGGGGGTCAGTCGCTGCACTCAAAGGCGACGGATGGCGGGTAGAATTCTCGGAACTGTGAGACGGATTAGAGATGCAGATTTGTTGTTTATGTGGCTACATAAGTAGCTGTGTAATAAGCTGAGGAACTAAGGGAGTCTTATTTGCACGTTCAGGTGTCAGGAATCAAGAAAAGAGGGCCTTAATCCGAGTCTCGTAGACGAATTGCTATATCCACAAAAATTTAAAACTCGATTTTTTCTGGTTCCCAAGAGGTTAGAACTTTGTTTTTTTAAAACAATAAAAATTGAATTAAATAACTACACGCCTTTTTATATAGAAAAATCTAGTACAATTGTCTATTAGCTCGTAGCTGTCAAGTTTCTTACCGAACTCTCCCTTGAGTTCTCAATGACAACTCTTTTTATGTCGGCCATTATTTTCCTAGCGAATTCCAATATATACACCCAATTCGCCGTGGAAAATCTAGCTGTCTAGCCAATTCTAGATCGCAGTCTACGTGTTTCTCAGTGTTTCGGTGGTTTATGTTTTGTTTTATTAATACCATCCTAGGGCTGTGCAGTTTATTTGTGTGAAACCGCAGCTTTTAGTGATGTGCAGCGATGTCTGTGTAGAAATTTTATACATAATTTGCCCAAGATTTAAAATTCAACTGCAAAACAATATGTATATTGCTGTTTAAAAACTTACTAACATTTGTCTAGGAAAAGAAGATCTGTAAGAAGGAACGCACTCTGTTCTTGCGACGAGAGCTATCACGTAACGTGAGTTACCGCGGTGGGGAACTATTAAATATTCACATTATTTAGTGTTGCGGATCTTACATGGAAAGACGGGGCACTTATTACTCAACCAACCAACTACTTATGTATATTGAATTCTTAGTAATAATTTGACGCAAAGTTTGGTATCCTTCTTTCGGAATATATCTTGTCCATAACCTCAATTAAGTTGGAAGTCAAAATTCGTGCTGTGCTCTTCGAGCCACACTGTTATATTTTCTTTGCAACCTCGTGGCAGTTACAAAGTGCGGTTTTCATCTTTTGAGGACAATGTCACATTTCTTATTTTGAAATATTTTACCAGAAATTATGTTTTCCTCCGGTTCTTTAAGTTGAATGAAGTTCAGAGCCGACAAGTGCTATATTTGCCTCCGAAATAAGGATTCAGGGCGAGAAATGAGTACCAAGCGCATTTTTTCGCTCGTATTAAAGTTCAGGGCCGACAGATGTGCGCCAAGTGCTTCTTCTCGTCAAAAATATTGATTTAAACCGAAAAATGGACGCCAAGCGCCTCTTCTCATTCGAAATGGAGTTCGAGGTAGACAAATGTGGCACCACAGATAATGAGCACAGTCCCTTTGGGGCATCTTTGGCCCCTTTACTAAAATTCTATCTAGCCTTCAGTTCTTCCTAATTCCAATGTCAAAAAGAAAATGTCCCTCCACATTGCTTCAACTGTAGACTTCTCACACATTTTGCGCCACAAAAAAATTCAATTAAATGCGACTACCAAAAAGACCCATAAAACACTTGAAACGTTCTATACCCTGAGTCGGCGGCACATCGGCGCCTTAAGTCACATGAATAAAAACCAACCCTTAATGACTCAATGTTCATTCTTATACATATGTATTTCAAAGCTATTTAACCTAATCAGTTGAGATTTTCATTTTTATCGGTTTAACAAGCAAAAAATGTGCAATTAATTGACACCAAGATTAGATATAGGACATCATGTAAAACACCTCTTTAAGATATGAGGTTTTAATCTTTTTTTTAACCGGAAATTGGTTGGGCTAAGTCAACCTTATATCAACATTGGAAAGTTTATTCCCCCTATCGCACGGGCACACACATTCATTCGAATGAATCATTATTTTAGTGCTGATAAAAATGACCATCACTAGAACAATGAAGGTCATTGTCTCGATAAAGTATACAGTAATTAGGACAGAAGGCAAATTTACTGCTTTAGTTTGTAAATAAAAATTCGTTGCGACATAGTAAGATAAGTGTTTGGTCTAAAATCTAGAACGCAAGTTGATAAAATTCTGAACTGAGTATGGTTGTGATATTCTGCATAAACTGGTGCTGTGCTATGCGGAAACTGGAGCACGAAACTTCCTTAGAATCGCTCTAACTCGAGCTAATCTTGAACTCCCGTGAAAATTCGACTCAGAGTATGAGCTTCAGTGATGAAAAGCATGGATTAGGCTAACCTGATACGAGTAAAACCTGGGCAAGGACAGAGCAACAGAGGTTTTGTCTTGAGTCGTTTGCCTCTGAAAGACAGTCAAAGTGCAAGGAATCTACACCCAGTAGTGAAGTAATACCTCAAATAATTGGGTTCATATGAAACTTAATGGCCAATGGATATCTTGGGTGAGACTGCAAAATGGCTCAAGGCACATACGACGTCTGAGATCTAAAAATTTCAGCGTCTATGCGATGCCATCTGTCTGACCATGAATGTCTTTTCTTTGGCCCTTGATCTTAAAGTGATACAGTGCGGAGAACCCTTCTATTCACTTAACTTTGAAGGGATAAAGGCCTTAAGTGCAGATTGACTGTCGCTACAAATACATATGTTTCTACACAGTAACCATTCCGTCTGCTTCTGACATTGGACATCAGGATTACATGATCCAAAAGGATCACATGATTCTCTACTTGGAAGAGAGAGGATTGCTTACCCAATGAGTATTGCAGTCGCATTCCACGAAGACATCCTTGCCCTGATCCTCGATCGGTTTTTGACGTATTCTGAAAATCCATAACGATGTATGTATGTATAATGTATATACATATGTACATATGTACATATGTACCGGCAAAGTTAACCTCCTATAAGCGCCTTAGCTCGAGCATCTACATATGAATGTCATAGCATCCGTGGGCATATCCACAAGACTAGTCATACGAGAGGTGCAGCACAAGATCATCAACGCTAGTATGCAGTTCTTACCGTACCCACCTCAAGAATCGAGGGATCTTGCCACAATTCTAGACAATCAACTAGGTTACAAAACTCCAAGTTATGGGCGTTCTAATCTGCATTAATATAATGAAAAGTTGACAAATTTAGGAGATTGGGTCAAATTGCACTTACACTCAGCAAGTTTGTCCCTAACTATACATTTGCGCAACAGAAAAATGCCAACAACCTCTTGCATATTTTCCTCTACCCATTTTGACGTTTGTTTTACGTCAATAGACATATGAACCGTTCACTCTAACCTCATTATATGAACATTGGACAATACTTTTAACTTTTGACAGTTTAAAAAAAAAAAACAGGGTTGTCTTCAATCATCAATCCATTTGAATCCAGTGCTTTTCCCCAGCGATGGAACTTTTTATTCCAAGTAAACATAGTCATCCATTTGCAAATGTCATTGCCCTCACTAAAAGGTCCAAGTCCAATATCCTTTCAAAAACAAATTAAATAAAACCCAAAACCAACACAAAAAAAATCTCCACCTTCATCCACATTTTATAATAATTGACTTTGACAGCAAACTATTCCCCCATGTCATTTAACAGACACAAAACAAACAAAGCACAAAAAAATAACCTCACATTCTCGCACACAGAAAACCGATTGCATATTGCGGTTAATTATAATGATGTTGGATGATGAGTCCCCAAACGTCAATCATAATTAGTATCAAGTTTCGCAATAAAAATCCTATACACACACACATAATGGAACCAGGAATTTCAATAAAGCAAAATTTGAATTGAGCAGAAAAAAAAAGGAGGAGAATAAATAAAACGTGTATCTCCCACATCTCATTTCTTACGGTGGTGGTGGGAGAGTGGGGCAGGGATGTCTCTCCTTCTCCAACGCCATCTCGCGCGCGCAATGCTGCACAACGGATAACACAACTGTCAGGTCGTATTAAGTTACGATGACACTTCTCAGTGTCATGCCAGAGCATAACAATAATTACTTGTTGTTGATTATATATGCCTACACGATGCGACAATGGTGACAATGTCAACAGCAACACAATTTTACTCATACAACAACAACAAAATAATAACAACAACACAGCGACAAACGGAACAATGATGATTATGATACCCGACAACTACAACGACGACGACGATGAGATGAAGATGATGATGAGGATGGAGTTGATGAAGAGGATCCACCAACAGCCTCCACCACCATCACCACCACCACCATCACGACCACCATCGAGGAGCAAAGCCAAGTGTGAGAAAGAGAGTGAATGGATCTGTGATTGTGGACAGCGTTACCTTTCGGCCCCTTTAGGGGCAAATCGACCCTTTTTTGATGACACAGACCCTTGGACCCCCCTTTTCGAAAATCATCGATTTTTGACCCTTTTTGAAATTTTAGACCCTTTTTGGACCCTTTTTACCAATTTTTACAGAATTTACACATTAATTTCTATTTATACCATGTATTTGTTTCAATAATGTACATTTACTCACTCCATGAACATTTATATAGTGAGTGCTTTTCGTTTCGTATGTCTACCTGGTTTATTGATATTCATATTTCTCATATTTGGGACGATATCCCTTTGTTCCTATTCTTTGATATTCTGTGCATTTCATTGTGCATTGTTCTATCGGCATTCCTTGTTTTGGAAGATAAGGAATTAGAAGAGTGTCTTCCTAATACAGAAGGTAAGGGACTCGATTATAAAGAATTAAAAGAAAATACAGTCAAAATTGCTTATAAAGACATCGGTTATAACAACCAAACACTTCGGTCCCTTGCAGGTTGTTATAAACGATTTTGATTGAATTGGAATCACAACTTCATTTTTATTGTTCTTTTTTTATTTTTATAAATACTTTTTACCAAAAGGAACCGATTTAGTTATTTTTTATTAATATATAAGCTTAACTTTGTTATTAACAAATGAATTACAGGAAAATAAGGAAAACATTACTTGTTTCACCAAATTTGGTTCTTCGATTTTATATGGGACCATTTTCTTTAGGCAGCGACCCTTTTTAGGACCCTTCCCGATATTTTTCAGAGGTAACACTGATTGTGGATAATTATCCGGTGTGCATTTTATTTTACTCAAGCCTTTTGCGCGCTCCACAACTCACTCCCGCTCGTTTGGTTGTATGCAAAAAAAAAAAAATAATAATAAAAGTGCGCGCCAAAGGAGCACTGAGAGAGAAGTGGAGAACCACAAGCCGGAGTATAGCGGGTAAAAATCGACGAATCAACTACGTGTACGTGCAACGCGAGGCCTATCAAGCAGAATGGAAATAATAACAACCAGCCAAACCAAACCAACCAACCAACCACCACGTAGATGATGCTGATGATGACGGCGACAACGACTACGACGACAAAGTCTGAAAGATTTATTAATTAATTAAAGCGACAGGCTATAATATCACTCTTTTAATTAAGTTCATTATTTTTAATTGGATGCGGTTTGTTCTTTCGCCGACTTTCATTAAAACGACAACGCGGCCGACTACGATGAAGACGACGACGACTACAACTACAACTACAACGACGACGACAAGTGAGTGTCCGTCCAAAGTTGTGACTACTACTACTACTCCTCCTTGCTCGGCCTTTTTTAACTGGGCCATAAGAATTCAGGATGTACTTTGTACATCAGGCGCACAAGTAAAATTTTGCGAGTTAATTCTGAACAGTACCCCCTTCCACGCATAAAAAAGATTAAGAGGACACCAAAGGACATGACTTTAATGAAATGGTTGGTAGAGAATTTAAAATTATATATACATACATCACTAATAATTAAACTGAAAAAAGAAAAATCACCACAAGTAACATCCCTGTGTTTCGATGACAGATCTTCCATTATCGGCTTTCCCCAATGCAACAGAGCGGCGCTCTTGATGTTGCAGCGCGGGTGATGCCAGACTTCGTTTTTTTATTTTATTTTTTATTTATCTTCAACCGTCCAACGTCAACAAAAAATACCGACGGCGACAACGCCAACGACAAGCAAAGAGGATAAAAATGATCCAAGGATGATGTAGGGGTTTTCATCCAGAGTTCTTTTTTTTTATCTGTAAAAAGAGTTATATACCACCTCACACGCAATATACACGCAGAGAGAGAGAGCATCATCAAGCGCGGCATTGGGTGAATGGAAATTATTTTTAATTGGGCGAAATGCTTGTTAACGGTGTTGTTGAAGTGTCAAATATTATTTAATATCGATGGTGGGTATTTATCTCAGAGAGAGAGAAACTTTTTTTCTTTTTTGTCGCATTTATGGATTTCAGTTGTAATTTGTTTTAATGATTTTTATTTTTGTCCGCCAGTGCGTTCGCGGTGACAAGATTTCTTAATTAAGTTTCATGAAATTCATTATACCCATCGAGTGGAAGGGAACGAGACATATGAGTGCACAAACATACGCGTGTACACATGTGGTAAACCATGAATATGGAGAGATTGAAGTAATGTCGAAGCGAGTTAAAAGGATCAGGTAATTATTTTTTTAATGGGCAATTTCTTTGATTCTTCTATAAGGAAGATGGCTATGGGAAATTTTACGTAAGTGTAAGGAAGTTGTCTTTTACAAACTTAAGGTCTGTTCCCGTACTTTTAGCACTAAATTTCGCAGCTTGCTAGATTTTTAAGGATGGGGGTAAAATTCTCTCAGAGAAAGACAAATCTCAAAAAAAAAGTGCGGGAACAGTTTGAACAAAAAAGCTGCCCACTTTTTGGATGTCACTTTTTTTGGTATTGATTTACTTGTAATTATCCTGCAAGGCAACAACAACACACCGATTTGACAGAACTCATTTTTTTGCTCAAAGATATTTTTGGACTAAAATACTCAGGGGAAATTTCTGACTCCTCATCTGGCAATCCAAAAAAGAAGTGAGTAAGAACGAGTTTTCTTATGAGGACTCTCTTCGAACATGAAGGCAAAGCTTCTCATAGATTACCTCTCGTCCAGCAACTAGTCATGAGAGCTGTCAGAATAGACAAAATTCATAAAAGGGACAAATCGATGACTTATGCCTATCACAGTTTCGAGTAGATTGCTTCGAATAAAAGGTTTCGTTTGATAAAGTGTCAATCGGTTGTCAATGTCTAAAAATATAGAAAGTTATTGTTCATAACCTTTAAAAGTAGGCGTGGAGTCGATCTAGCTGTCATTTGAAAACTTGTGCGGATGCAATAGATGAGACGAACAACGGACTCGTTTTTTTTTAAGGTGACTGCCGAGTTGTGAATTTTGAATTGCTGTACGCAAAAGAAGAATGTCATTCTGAGCACTCAGCTGAGTAGAATGCAGCTTTTAGCTAAGCCCAACAGCCTGAACTTGCACTAGCCTAAGGAGAAGTATGCATCACGACCTCGGATTACTCACTTACAAGGTCCAATTTGGTTCCATCTCCAATGGACTTGGCTCCAAAAAGATGTCTCGACCCAAATGTCATACAATCCTCCAACAGTCCATATATTTCTGTACAAGTTATTGCGCGTAGCTTAGTGTGAGCTGCCATTTCAGGTGGTTGGACCAGCAGAACTAGGCTCCAGTAGTGATAACAAATTCTTAGTAAAACGGATCTTGCCTTGGCTCTAAAAGTTCTGTGGCCATACGTGATCAATAACTACGTGTATGTCGCCTACTTCTAGCAAGAACTTTGAAGAACTGATGCAACTACTAAAGCTGATACACTACAATGGATAAGGAAACAAAAGGCCTATGATCTGCTTCAATAAATTCATAAGTACTATTAGAACCCTAGAACTCTTTCCTTCTAGAAGTGTTGTGTCTTCAATGGCTATTCTTTGACTTGATCATTCTTTCATCATACTCATGCTAAAACCTAATTCCTTCGCGTAAACCTAAAGGACTTTCATCAAGATTGAATGATCAGTGTTCTTCCTACTCATCTCCGACTTAAGTGACACTACATTTCGGGGTAAACCAGGGCCTCAATCAACATGTCTTTCCATTTAGCTGATCGCCTCCAACAGCGCACTTAAAACTGAAGTCAAGTAGAACTTGTACGCGGTACTTGTTTCCTGCCCTCTTTGCGTCGTTCCTGCTGGTAAGATTTGAAAATGTTGCCAGCAGGAGTGGTCGCGTTCACTCGCACTACATATCATCATCATGTCATCGCAGTCGTAGTCGTTTAATACGTAGTTTTTCTCAGGTTGCTCTACAGCTCGTATCCTTCCTCCTTCAAAATCCATTAATGTATATAAGCTACAGAATATTTCACGAAAAATTTCTCGAAACACTTAAGGAGACTTCCACAAGCTTCAAGTTCCAGCGCCACAAATAGAACTGGGACTGGTTAGAGAAAGCACTGTACTTCTTAATTGTCTTCTCAACCAAAGAAACAATCTTATTCTTTGTTGGACTACAGGTTATGTGTCATTGATAAAGCCAGATAAAGTTCCTACTTCCTCAAAGTGGGATATGACCACTATGATGCTCTGTCTGATTGCTGACTGCAAAGACGTAATGTACTTGCTTCGCTCACTGCTACCCAATTTGATTCATTTCTTGATCATTGGTTGGCTTGTTAGCAGCTTCTGTAGGCAGGCTGTTAAGCCCTGGCAAAGCATACTCTAACTCTGCATATTGTCTTATTTTCGTGATTAATTTAGAATAACCTAGTATGCAAGCCGTGGCTCGGTGCCAAGGATCGTATCGCAGAATAACAAATTCCAAAACTTTATTTGACGGCTACCTCGTGCGAGTGTCTGACAGCTTCTCAAACCTTTCCTTGGACCACTATTGGCCTCTTCTTTAAGTGCCACAGATAAACGAAAGTTCTTCCTAACTTTTGAGAAGACAATATGTCCTAAGGATATGTCTTCCTGCACTTTTCTTGTGATGGACTAACCCTTTAACCCAGTCATAGATCCAAAGCCACCCTACAATTGAACGTAATCTAAATACTATTTAGTACTCTGAAGGAGTTTCCTTCCATTGCGTGTTCAATAAATGCATCCAGGTCAATTAAGGTCCCCACACAAGTATGTCCATAACTCACAATTGCTTTACAGAAGCCACTTCGGGCACACAAATAAAAAGGTAGCAGTTATTTCAATTCAGTCTTACATCAAAGTTACACCCCTTCAAACCTCCCGCAGGGTTCTAAGATACTCACTCTTTTTCTTTCTTAGTCTCGAACCAATTAGCATTTGCAGACATCAAAACGAAAATGAGCGATTACGGCGAGTTAATTGACCAGGAGTCTAATTAATCTTTTTAATTAGTACAAATTCTCTGGCAAAAGTATATTTTTATCAAGAGGAACAAATTTTAGAATGAATTTTGTGAACAAAAAAAAAAAAAAGAACTGTCCGGCTGTTAAGATTAATGGTTATTGCACTTGGCAAGAGGTAAGATACTTTTGCTTGTTTATTGTTTATATTTCGTATAGATTGGGGATAGTTTTTAGTTTTTAGTTTTGACACAATTTATACAGAAAACGCAATTATCACAATTTGGCGGCTTGCAACAAAATTTATTACTTTTTCTTTAATTAGGATCTAAAAATTCTGAAATTTTAGTACTCAATAAATTTGAAATATGGTTTTCACACGAAGATTTCTTCAAAAGGCATAAGTTGGATAGTGGATTCGGTATTTAGTGGCAAGGACAATGTTGCTTTGATGTTTGGGAACTTACTTAATGAGAGATGTGCATATGTATGTGTGGTAAGGCATTCGATTTGACACTTCAAGTACTCTGTAGACTGTAGTTTTGTCGGACATTTACCCAATACACATTTTTGACTACGCGTTAAGGAAGCCCTAACATACCAGTGCAGCTACCGACACAGTGGATCAACAATAGATTTAATATTCCCCCAAATGCCAGAGAAACTACAGAGCTTCAACTCGAATCTCACCATCTTTTCATTGGCTGAGCAGTGACAGCTAACCGCCGTGATAGCATTCATCGACTTCAGCTCTATCAAGCCGATGACTGCATTCAGGTAGCCATCACAACTGATCCAGTTCATCTAAACTCTTCTCAATATGAACCGTATGTCGAAAAGGAGATGAACTGTCACATGATTTCTTCAGTCTAGTTGTGCAATATGGCTTCGAGTTCTGGATGATAACTGAGAATGTGGCGAAAAGGATCGCTTATAGCCCTGAACTCTTTAGAATTCAGTCCAAAAGTTGTTCACTTATGAAACCTGATCCAATGACAATTATTTGCATCTTACTTTCCTCATATATATCCCTGATCAGATGATGAATGATATTTCACTTGATTCGTGTACAGTAAGAACCGATATATTTGCCAAACAGTTTTAGGTTTTTGACAGTTCACGTAAAACATTGTACCTAATTCAAACTGGTTCGTGATTTTAAAAAAGAGGATTAAGGAGAATTCAAGGATTAAGTTCCGATTGATTTCTTTAAAGAAAATATAAATTGCTTGTGATAACTAGGAAAATGTTACACGAAGTCAACAGACATAAGGACTTCCTTTATACATATCGGACAAAGAACAGGATCAACTTATTTAAACCCAAAAAATTAGTAAGAAGAAACCACCTTATGGACTCTGAACTTGAATACTAAAGCTAAGCACTTTGAATTTTAATTGAATTTCGATCGTGAAATGAGGGCTAATCGATTCAACCTAGTCTGAACTCGAGGCAGGTTTAAGCCAATGCCAACTCAGCTAAGTATTTTACCAGTTTTAACGTAATCTAGACTAAATTCTGTTCGAAAAATTACATTCTGACCGGTTCGAGTCGAATTAGTCTTTATTGGAGTTGAACCCGAGTTCAAAAGAGGTTGAAATGAAGTTACACCTTTCCAAGTACACTAAGTAATTTTGTTCTTCATGTGATAAACATTTGTACGAACACAAGAAACATATGGATATGGTATACATATGCAGATTTCGTCAAAAGGCGAATAAGAATTAAGAATATTTCTTATGACAGCAATATTCATAGACGTTTGCGTCAATTTCAAAACAGATTGAGTCGTACACCACTGATTTTTCGCGCTTTATTCAAAAACAGGAATTACTGTGGCCACTTGATTTGATTAATGTACCTAGCTACTGACAGTATCATACACTGATGACAATAATCATTTGATAGACAGATAGCTTACTATTTTTAAACAGTGGCAGACATGTTAGAGTATCACTTACAGACTCTCACAACGATTGAGCCATTCCAATTAAAGATTGAAATTGTTTCTGAATGTCATTCTACGGATCTTACCTTATGAATATGATGCAATCGTAATACAAAATTTCTAGTTTGACTCAATCCATAAAGCAGCTTCAAAAAAAGTATGAAAAAAGTACCTACATACGAACTTTTGGGAAATATTGTCACGAGCATTATAGCAATTTTATGTGGTATAGTTTAATTTCTTTCAACTGCTCTTGACAGCTGTCAAGGAATTACAGTTATAGGTATAGGTATGAATGTTTTATTTGAAAGACCAGCTAAAAAGTAATAGGCTCTCTATTCAGATAAAAAAGGGGTATTCCCCAATAAATTACTTTAGCAAATAATGCAATAAGCAAAGTAAAAATAGCACAAGTTGCGTTCGATAAGAAGGCTGCCTAGCTTGTCAGAATGTGGAAATATTATTTCTGAGAAATCTACGACCGTTGATACGATATTGACGTTTGCTTACATTTTTTGACGTAAACTCTAACGAATATGTCACTCATGTAGCAATGTCCAGCAAATATGCAAAAAGTCTCCTTTCTTATTAACTAAGTGTGACATTTGTCGTCCCATGTTATGGGATGTCACAAGATCCAAGGTTGCGGATGGAATTTTAATTAAACTTCTGACTTTTGTCAAGTAACTTTTGCAATTTTGAACAAGCCTGCTCCTTTCCTTGATTTCCTGGAGATTACAACCTGTGCCCTTTGTGCCCTTTGTTTAATAACATAATCCTATTACAGCGTTTTTTGTCAGAATATTTTTCCCTGTAATTTTTGCCCACTACTGTATCTATGAACTGTCATAACTTTATAACACATGGACTGAGAAGGAATTCAAAACGAATTCAGCATCGACAAAAAAAGGTACATATCTGCACTCATATTCCCACTCAAACCGAAATTTCGACTCAACAACAGATGGTCTACTCCGCTCCGTCAGCAGCAGCAGCAACGAAACACCAAACAAAAGCGACACACAGGCACGTACGCGGTTTAATTTTTTTTTTTTCGTTGAACTTCATTCTATTATATTATGTACTTATGTACATTGCCCCGTCGTGTGTTCTTTTTTAATGTGATAAACAAATTTTTCGTGGTGCAATTCGATACAATCCCCGCATTCTGATTCTTAACTAAAAATTAGAATAATATCCTAAAGGCAGAAACAAGGCGACACCAACAATAAAAAACAAAATCTACTCCTCCAGTGGAGTACATATATTTTTAATTAATTAAATTGAACCTCATCTTACAGTTTTTTTTTGTTCCTTTTTTAATTAATTTCAACTCCAACGCAGATGCTCTCATGTAGTAATCCACACACTTCAAAAATTGACGTTTAAACCACACACACAAAACTCAACAAAAAGAAGAACAGAAAACGAAAAAAAAAAACAGACACTGCACAGTGGAGATAGAAAAACTTTATCCTCCCTTGGAAAATATTTATTTTATTTTTTGAACACACTTGCTACTTTGTTTTAAAACAATTTTTATTTATTTTTAATAAATTTTCTTATTATGCACGTTATTTTAGCACCAACACTCGCGAATTATCCGCGCGGTGAATAACTTTTATTTTTATTTTTTGTATTTTAAACGACGAAAGACGGAATCACACACGAAGCGCGTAATCCAAGAGAAAAAACACAACAACTTCTCTCGTACGACAAAGTTCGACTGTCGCTTGAAAGGCTTTCCACGCGGTAACAGAGTTGAAAAACACCACCACTATTAAAGACGACGACTGACTATACACAAACACGACACGACTCTTCTCCATTCAGTCAGAGGGAGAGTGTGTGCTCGCATTGAAAGAATGAAACGAAAACGGCGCGTTGGCGGGGGACGACGAGGACGACACGACCATGAGTATTTATTTTTCATTTGATGCTTTTTAATTACTGTACTTCTGTGTTCCAGTATCACCGCTAATTGGCACATACAAACTTCTTGAATTTCAATTAAATTTTATATCTTTTCTATGTGTTTGCGCGCAACGGCCATGTAAAGTATACATTAAAAGCGATGGCGACCACCACACCATACAGACACAGCTTTTACTCTGCGAGCAAACACGTGTGTATATGTATTAAATGAAATTTTAAGTGCTTGCTGCTGTACTGCTGGCTGAGCTCAACTCGCTATGACATTTCCTCCATCCATGGTGGCGTATGTGTGTGTGTGTGTGTGTGTGTTATATATGTTCTCTTTATAAGTGAACTCTTAATTTTTTGGTGTTTGTTTTGATTGGGGATTCTCTTGAATATATTGTACTCTCTTTTCATATTTTTGTTTTGTAAGAGCAGTGTTGCCGCTGTTAGCTCAACTGAAGTAATAAAGTATCGAATTTGATGCGTGACGTAAAACTTTACACGAATACTAGGAAAATAGAACTTAAAAGTTTATTTATAATTCTCTGCTTGGTTGTAATTCAGGGCTGGTAGCTTGACTCCACAGAAAAGAGTCCGATTCGTTCCTCTACTAGATGATTTGAATGTAGTGACTGCCAGGGAATGTTTCCATCTGCATATACATATTCTATTCATTTTCGGAAAGAAATCTGCGCACTATCTGCTCCAACACGATATTGAAGGCACCAGATGACAGAGCATCTCCTTTGCCTGAATTCTGTGCACGCCTGAAAGAGCTTCGAAGAGTTGTTTCCAAGTTGCCCTGAGCATCGCGTGTCTTCCAGCGTTACGCAACGTATCTGGATAGGTTTTGCTGGTATCCCGAATTGGGCCATCGTCTGGTAGAGTTCAAGACGATTAATGCTGTCTTAGGCGGCTTTGAAGTCGATGAAAAGGTGGTGGGCTTCGACTTGAAATTCGTTGTTCTTTTCCAGGATCTGAGTGTGGAAATTAGATGCCGATTAGTGTGTTGCAGAAAGGTTTAGACGTTCACACAATACGTTGGATAAGATCTTATATGAGACATTTAACATTTATACGAGACATAACATAATGTGGCCGAGCGTACCTTGGATTTTTGGACTAAGTACATCCACATTATAGTACAGCTCATACCCCATTCGCCCTTTTCACATAAGGGACCTAATATCTCTTCTCCTTTTACGTATATAAATACGTTAGGCCCTTTAAGGCAATTTTTGAGTGAAATTAGTGTGAGAGCTTTAAGTCCTTTTAGAGCTACGTAGTATTGTCTTCTCAATCCACTCCGAGTAATTCTGTCGGCGTTTTTTGCCATCTTTGAAATACCAGTGCCATAGTTCCACATTAATTTAGGACAATCCATTACGCTGTAGTGGTCTAGGTGCTACTTTCACACCAAGGTCTAGGCCTTTCAGTATTCAGCATACGTTATAGAAGGGCCAGACTGTTAGGGATAGGAGGTCTTGAGGTCTCATAGATTTTGATACACTATTGCTTGACTATTCATGGGATGAATATGAAAGCTTTTGGTGATTAGGCGCCTCTTTATACATAACCAATAATGTATTGGTCAATTTCCAGTACAAAAAATAAGCATTTGCTGTCAAAGTTGATTCTAGATCAAGCAGATCAGCCCAACGCCATTTAATCCCATTTAAAAAGAGTCTTTGCTTGATGTCCTTTACATATCTTCCGGGAACAGAATATAAGTTCTGGGAGGGCTTATAAAACTACTACGATTTCATACTCACACCAAGTAGATAGGTACTTTTTAAATTCCTACCACGCCATCACTGTAAGAAGGTCCTGAAGAAACACCCACGTATACGACTTACCGTGTGAATGTATGGCAATGGCACAGTATTTTCCGGCCAAAAATGTTTCATTCTCTTTTTCTTCTCGCACCAAATTCTCACTCGCATTTCACTCGCCGCTCCTGAGCGAAAAGCAATAAAAGAAAACAATGCAAACGCAACACCCATACACAGAAAGAGCGAGAATAAAATAGTTACTCCCCAACACAATGGACAAGAAGAAAAAAGAAAAAAAAATATATATAAATAAGAATTGACAGCCAAGAGAAAGAAATACAAAAAGAGAACAAAAATCCAATTATCACACAACGCACACATTGCCATACATCCGGCATGCAATGTATGCAACACATCCAAAAAAGAAATTAATTGCTTTCTGTGCGCGAGCGAGACAGCACAACAACAAGATGCTGTTTATGCTGCTGCTTCGTTGCGGCGCGGCGTGCGGGGTAAAGTCGCACATGCAGCATAATTAAGAAGGAGAAAATGTAATTAGTGAGGATAAGAAAGCAACGAAAAAAACGAAATAATGTTTCGGCCCAAATTAATTCTCAGGAATTTTACATAAATTCATGCGAAAAGGGAAAGATTTGCAATGATTTTCGCAGTGGTTGTCTTCTGATCTGACGTTCGCCAGATTTTTCCTTCTTATTCTTCTTTTAAGAGATTTCTTCACGTTTGTTTTGGGTTCGTAACTCTCGGAGAAGAATGTGTGTATGCGACCCTGTGAGTGTGTGGTGTTTTTTTTTTCTTTTTTTTTTTTTTTGTTCTTTTCAGCTGTCAAAGTAATCAGAGGGAGTGTGTGTCATCAATCAAATTCTGTTGTTGGCAATAGATTGCATGCGCTAACAGTGGGGCTAAAAAGTTTGTACGTAACTAGCACTTTTATGTTTGATAACAGGGCTACAGTCAGCCAAAACTACTTAAGCTCCAAACATGGAATTTGGGAATAGCTACTGAGGAGAGTGTAAAATGCATTAGACATTCGAGTTTTATTCTATGAAGCAACATAGGATAGTAAACCGAGTCTGTCAGTTTGACTCCATTTGACAGATAAGGTGCAAGGACTAGCCGGCATCTATACAAGGAGACCATAAGAACTAGACGCAAGAGTGTACTACAGTTGATCGTAAAATTTAGGCCTAGAGGATCACAATTTTATGAGTTATTTAAGAAGACGTTGGGAAAGGCGATCGCATCCACAACTGTCACTTTTAGACTCACTCAACGGGTATAAAGTCACGATGTACATTTAACCACAAAACTGAGCAACAAAAAAGGAATAAAAGACTTCGCTTCTGCGATAGACAGAGTACTTAATGAAGGCAAAAATAAAACATGAGTTTTTAACTGTCAAATTCGTAACACTCTTGAATGACAGTAGAGGAAACTCGTAAGAAGACGATTTAAGGTATCAGTTAAAAGGTATGACAAAGTATTTGCATCTTTTCAAAAGCCTCTGCAGTCACCAGAAGTAGAAATCAGTTTGGCTTCATTTGACGCCCTTTACAGTGTACCCTTTCCCCTTTTCCAACCCCTTATATATTATGATTATGTACTATACTTTCCCCGACTTAACTAACGATTCATTGAATTATTTTAAAAATTTCCTTGGCGGCAATAACTCACTTCATTTCCCCACATACACACATTCGCCAAAGTGGTCTATTAAAACCAAGCAATTACTCAAACGTCAAACTCCCCAATGAAGGCACGTTTAAATAATTGATCAATTTCCTTCAAATAAGCCGTCAAATTAAAAGAAATATATATTCAACTATACAGTCGGGGTTTGTTTTTTCTGTTTTTCTATTTTTTAATTCCTTGCATGTCATCTCTCTATCCGTTGCTATCGGTTTGTTGTGGCACAAGAAACGTGCAAACTAGTCATGCCACCGAAACTCTATAAACAAAGTATTCACGCTCATCATTCTGTCCCGTTCTGTCGTACACTCTACAAAAGGTTTAAATCACTTGTCAATATGTTGAAACAGTTAGAGGCAGCCGACAGCCGCCAGCCAAGCAAGTAATACTGTACTGTCAAATCCGAGAGGTTACCATCATCTAATACCCAATTTAACAAACATCAAACGCAGTTCATTTTAATTAATTTAAATGCCATGCGCGATAGAAGTCCGCTCCTTCCATACTTTTTTGCTGACACTCGATATAGTCTGTGCAATGGCTATACATATGCATACATCCATATTTATCGCAACGATCCGTCTCCTCTCATTATCTCTAAGTTTACACGAATCCCAATTGGAAAACGACACAAGACCAAGTTGAGGTTGTTTTTTTTTTACAATCCTCCTGCTCCTTTTGGTTTGTAGTCATTTATTTTGTAGGCTAATTAAAAGGAAAATGCATTTGGCTATTATTGTCGAGTGGTTTTAACTGTAACCGAGGACGAAGGGTGGTTGGCAGCACTGTCTATATGCTCCGTATTGGCGTGTCAACGACCATTTTTTTGTGGCTAGCTATAAGAACCTAAAAGTATCGACGAACTAATGAACTTCGCCGCTAGAAGCTAATCAGGCTAATAAAGCAAAGGCTGCACCATCAGTGTGACACCACCGCCAAGCTGCTGCTGCATCGTGTAGACATTAGACAACTGTAGGCAGTGGTAGCAGCACCTAAAAGTTATGTTGCGGCTGCGGCTCTTACCAAACCGACTGGTTGCCTGACTGCCTGGATGGCTGACGGCGGCCGCCATGTCGTTTTATATCTCGAAATAATTAATGCTTAATTAAAAGCGAAAATAATGAATGAATAATGAGTGGCATGCAATTTATAATAAACCTAATAATTGACAGAAAATAATTATTGTTATTTACGTCAAAAGAAAAACAGAAGGAAATGGCGGCGTAACCGGCGGCGGGGTGTCAGAAGTGGCAGTGATGGCGGCGCTGATGGTGGTTTGTGGTGCGATGCTTACTAGCAAGTTGCACATTAGCCGTAGAGAGTTGATGATCATGGGGAAGCGATAAGCAAAATTGTTTTTTCTGTTTTTAGTGGAAAGTGCAATGCTGGAGGTTCCCTACTATTGGCAATCATTAAATTGAAATGCACTAATGAATGTACAATACATCCAGCAGCAGGACTGTTTTGCAATTATTTTTTTTGGTAAAAAAAAAGATGACAAGTTGCCATAAGCCTGGTGGGCGGTTGTGATAATTACACCAGGTGCAGACTCGTTCTATTAGTTCCGGTCAGGTGCGGACTATGTGGCAATTAGCACTGCAATTAACAGCATTTAAATATGTTTTTCTGTTTTTGTTTTGGATAGCTTGTGGATGGTTTTAGATTATAGATTAAGGACATCCGTGATTGTGTCGCAATCAGCAAACAGATGGAGAATTTGTAAGATTGATCATTTGGGCAAAGTGGTGGATAGGGTCATAGAATCCAACTCAGTGGATAAGGCGATGCTAAACTTCGGACAAAAGGGAAGGATTGAGTCCTGGTATTTGCGAATTCATTACTTCTACGCCCACAAGCCCTTGAAAAACGGCAAAAGATAGTTCTTCAGGGAACACAATTCTGTTGTTTTCCTTCAATCAAGGGCCACTATACGAAACATACAAAGCTAACCTAAAAAAGGCAGAAAACACCAGAGGGAAGGACAAATATTTTCTATATTTTTTGTATACACATAGGGAATCCTCGTGAAATTCTCCTTAATTTGATATGTCACATAATAGGATACAAAAGTATTTTGTTATCCAGCTCTCTATGTCAAACGGTTCAAAAATTAGATGTCTATGACCACTACGACAGACAGCTAGGAAGACCGTCTATCGAAACAGAAAATTCCGCGAAGCTCAAAAACTTATTGACTGGGAACTTGAGGACGTGTATGTCGTATTTCTTCAGGATTATAGTTTTAACTTGACAGCTGTCATCGAATAAAATAATTTGGCTTTTATTGTTTTTCCTCCTCCCAAGTCGAAACTCAACGCACAATCGACAGGTTTCTATCAATCCGTGATGATGCCTGAATAAATGTCAGATGTGACAGGAGTTTCTACCTCACAGCTGATGATGAGAGGTCCTTTTAACTGTCAAACTTTATTCCACTGAATCTGATTAAAACTAACCTCAAACTTTCATTTAAGTAATTTGTTAAATTCTAATAGATTCCCTTTCGAAAAACAATAATAAAAATCGGCCCTAAGTTTAAATTAAGACGTCGTCGTTGACGCGTAATAAATTTCAAAAAAATATCAATCAAGAGAACAGTAACGATCGATAAAAATCGTTCGCTTCGCACTGATTATTGCTTTAGTGCTGGTGGAACGCGAAAGCGTTAACATAGTTAATTTGAATTGATAGTCTTCTAATATTTTTAATCAAATCAATAATTAAGTTGCTAATTTATTTAATAGCACAAAAATTGTTGACGAGTTTAACCAACGTGCAATAAAATTGATTTGGCTCACTAATTAATTGCCCATTATCCAATTAAGAAGCAAAAAACAAAAACAACATAACACAACCCCCGTTAATGGTAACTTTAAATTCCAATTTAGGTTATATTATTACAAATCAGGGAATAAATACACACACAGAGTAGATTTTATGAGGTTTTGTAGTATGATGAAGGTGTCAAATGCAAAATGATTTGCTAGTTTCCTCTCCCACTTGTTGGAGGGGGCTGAAATGAATTGAAAATGTGGTTTCATTGACCGAAATGATTTTCATAGCTGTGTTTAACTTTATAGTGAATTTTCACCACTTTTACACGATATTCCCGTGTATACCGGACCATTCGCTTAAAGTGTATAGCTACTACTTGACAGCTGTCAAGGAATGAAAGCTTTACGCATTAGGGGCGCAAAAAAAGCGGGAAATTGGAAATCAAACCAGTAGTGGCGCAACCTGTTCAAAGCTTTTATTGTTTTTAGACAGAAGTGTGCCTTATCGACTATAAGAGCCTTACTTGGAAAATTTCTGACTCGAAGATGTCTGCTCCTCTGCTGAGTTATGACCAATTTAGCTTCGGGCTGCCACTCTAATTAAAAATCTGTACCTCTGCAATCTATACTTCCTCTAAGCCTGAATGTCGTGTCGAATCCAAGAGGATGTACCAAATTAGGTACGTATCTGTGTACTCGTCAAAAGTGAATATCTCTTCCTTATTTGTTGAGTGCGTTGTGCTGCCCTTGTTCTTTTTTTTTTTAATTAAATTTCCATAATTGAAATATCCACCACCCTCTTTATCTGCGCGCTGGCACGAATCGAGAGGGCAGGCAGCCAGGAAGAGAAGACCCCGGTAACGTACACACAATATTGAATAATAAATCAAAATTGAAGAATGTCAGCTACAGATGAGAACAATCTACCAATAAACCGCCGCTGGCTAATTTTCCGAGTGGGCCTTGTCGTCTATGCGCTGCTACTGTCCATTGAACAATATTAATCAATTCAAGGACGCACGGCAACAGTAAAATGTCGACGTGCAGGCGGCGGCCGGCCAGGCGAATGTTTGCTCAAAATAGTAACCCCGATTCCGTCCTCATGAGTTTTCTATCTTCAGCGGGAAGGACGAAATATCTGTGAGTTCGTTCCACCACCATCTACGAAATGACGACGGACGTGACCCTCCCACTGAACTTCGGTTGCAGTGTAGAAAATCTTGGACCAGTATATCGTTGTCTCGTAGGCGCAGGATCCTCGTTGGGCATCCCTCCGCGCGCCCCCCCCTACATCTTCATTGCGATTCCTGCCATCATCATCATCAGCAAGCAATAAAGTATGTGCAATTCTTTTAATTAAATAATTGAAATGCCAAAAAGCAATTTCATTTTGCATCTAGCAATCCGCTCTATCATCGTCAGGCCCCGAAAGCCACCCCATTCCAATACAGACACACACACAGTATGCTCATCCCAGCCAAAGTCCTGTCCTTACCACAGAGTGCCTCTGACTCTGCTAGAGCTACTCTACCTCCATCACCACCACCACCACCACCACTAGAAGCAGCCTCATTCATTCGTGCACACACATCAATTCGCATTTGTACACCGGGCAATTACAGTAATTTAATTAAATTGCAAGAAGGGATAAATTGCTCCATACACATGCATTACACATCCTCACACACAAGCACACAAGCTCACCGGCAAACAGAATAAGCTAAAGAAATGATGTGTACACAACAATAGGATGGGTAGCGGCGAGGGGTGCTTGTTGATTTGCTCTGCTTCAATTTACCGCCATCACCTTGTGTCAGGTCCAGTACCATCGCCATACGCACGCACACATACACTCAAAGAGAAAGCCACACAGGACGAAGAGAAATGCAAAAATAAAGGAAGACAACAAAAAAAAAAATAGGGAAAAAAAATTATTGGGAAAACATCCTCCATAAGGCACATCATCATCATCAGGATCATCAGGAGAAGGATGAGGAGAGAGAGAGGGAGTAAAATATGTGTATGTACGACGGCACACATGTCCTTTGGCACACTCATTCACACGACTACGTACCTATCGAACCGACGACGACGATGACGACGACCTACCCCCCGGAGTAGTGTGTACGAGATAGTGGTAAGGCAATGCTCTGGGCGACCACAGGACGAAATGAAATTCATAATATTAAATCAATTTCAATTATTCCATTACTAATTGGATCGTTTTAATTAATTTGAAGATATTTACAGATAGGTACCACAATCGTGCACACAAACACACACACACACACACATGAGAGCCCTCTGTGCAAATGACAGAAGATCAAGGTTGAAAAGCGGGTAATCACAGGCTAGATAGATTTAAGGGATGGATTAAGGAGGAGCGGGGCGCGCGCGGTCATGAGTAAACACAGGGGTGAGATTACTCGAAAAAAAAAGAAAATTAATTTTAATTACAATAAGGACGAGCTGTGGCATACAATGCTGGCAAGGATGCGTCGTCGTCGTCGTTGTCTCTTTTTACAAACAATTTCATATGACATGGCGACAGTGGTATGCAAATGTTTCTGTACCCAGTTTGATGAGGGAGTACTCAACTAGGCTAACTCATAAGGGTCTACTCCTAGTCCTTTGCAAAGGAACTTGTATTCGAACCATGAATCAATGTCATACCTAGAAACCGATCATTCTAAATCGCTGCTCAAAGGCTGCCCTGCTTCTTCTTCTTCTGTCTTACACCGGACATCAAAAACATCAGACCTATGTTATATGGACTTGCAACACACTCTCGTTTCTTGCTCCTATGATGAACTCTATAAGGGAAATAATGTCAATATCCAAGATCTTAGACATCTATCGCTAGCTTTCTTGACAAAATATTATTCCTCGATCTGTAAACAACCTCAGAAGGATCTTTGTCTTTTGATCTAGGAAGCTGCGTTTCGCATCATTTATGAGGATATCCGTTCCTTCATGTAGAAATTTTAGTCCTATCATCCTCAATTCTGACATTTACTGACGTTTAAAAAGTACGAATTTTTTGTGGAAGTCAAAGAGCAATCTTAAATTTTTTAAAACCAAATCGCTCCTCCACATATTTTTTCGCTTCTTTTTCGAAAAGACAACTATTTGGAAAAAAACCGCCTCCATCAGTGAAGAAATCCGCCTCAATTCTGACATTTACTGACGTTTATGACAGTCGATTCTAAATACTCCACATCCGGCAGAGGAATTGGCTGCTATCTACTGTACCCAAGTCCTCCTTTGGTCAACAGACCGTAACCACTGAGCGGAGAAAACTCTCTGAAGAAATCCGCCTCAATTCTGACTGACACTTTACTCTGACAGTTATAACTCTTGAATGTTTGTCAGACACTCGGAAGAGGTGTGGCCGTTAAAAATCTTTTGATGCTATCCAACTCATTAACCACTGAGCCACGGCACTCATATTATTTTAGCAACAGCTAGCTAGTAACAATTCAATAGTTCAAATGTAAGTCAAGATTTTAAGTATTAGCTCAGCACAATGGAGCTATTCTTGGTCTAAGTGCATTCTCACCGAGGGCTGATTTCAACCAAGTCTTAGCTGATTCCATTGGTCTAAAAATTTTATATGAAAGGAATCTAATCCCGATCTGCAGTCCTTAACAAGCCACTAAGAATGGTCCAAAATGTTTCTTTAAGACCCACAAACCTGCCTTGCTCTAGAAGCGCAAATAGTTCAACCAGTGCTAATGAGACTTCAAGCTTCTAGGCTTGTCACTAAATCAGACTGCAAAGTTGAAGTGAGTGAACCTAAACAAATTAAATATACAAGATAGGAAGGTCCGAAACCATTTCTTAAGGCAAGAAAACGCCACAGGATATCCCAGGCCCATTATTCAAGAAGAGCCGTTCAAACATCCTCCCTCTAATTTCCGAAATTTGACGTTTTTTCGTCCGAAAACAATGCTTATATACAATGATTTGTGTCTCTTTGTTAACGGCTTAAGGACAAGAAGGTTTAGCGACCAACAGAAGACTAAGGATATTAAGAAGTCGCTTTATTGATAGGCCGCGCTCAGGAACCTTTACATCTCGTCTTGAGCGAATTCAACATTGAAGCTTCCTTCTACTGCTGGCCTCACAGGCCCGGATCACTCCCGGAGAAGCGACTGCTTTAAGCCTGAGACATATGTGTCAGAGAGCTCTTTGGATCGCCGACGCTTAACAATATCAAGCGCGGAGTTGGCCTCCCTGTCACAGAGACTGTTGACCCAAGCTTACCAGAAGACTAGACTTTTACAAATGCTTGACATTTGCTGATGCTTAGCTCCAGAATGGCTATCTGCCAAAGTTATAAGTGTCTACAGAGAGAGATAATGTCCTTCGAGAGATGAGACTCGCATTCAACATAATTTACTGTCAAAATAAAGATCAAACGTCCGAGGTGACTACCCTGAGGTATAACAAACTGTGCCTACCTTTTACATACCCTTACATAGTACCCTTTTAATTTTATCTAATAGGTTGTAAGACTCTTTTGTCCCACTGTAAGGTATATGCACGTTCGCGCAAGCAAGGGGATAAATTATTCAAGCGAAAATAATTAATTAAGCTGCAATGGATGGTCGGGGAATCAATCAAATATACTTACGAAACGAGCGCTTTCATTTCAACTCATTATCCTGCCAACATACACAATATCAACGATGAGAAACATTTAATGATGTCATAAAAGGACTAAGGGCACACTCTACACACACCATTTTCCTGCCTCCTTCATTCGCCTTGCCTGCGTGTAGAGAGAGAGTATGCGTGTAAGGATGTGAATGTTCTTCTATCCATTTGCCTAACTACATTCGATGTTGGTTTTTTTTTTTGTCTGTTTCCCATTCCCACCCTATTACGTCGCTCATCGAAGAGATGACAGTATTAATGAGGGGATGAATGGTAACTTCAACGACGACGCTATTAGCGTCACACAATAATAATGAAAACGAACAACAACACGAGGAAAATCATTCGCAGGATTAAACTTCATTTAATTTGCTTCCATTCGCGCCCAGCATGGAGTGTAGAGGATCGTTTCGCATCCTTTTCGCAGGAAAAAAAAAAGAATAAATAAATTAAAATCTCACACTATGCCATCAAGTGATGGATTTGTTCTGTTATCCTTCGTCTTTCCGGTGTGTACATCTTTGGCGAACACAATTTTAAAGTCCTTCTCAAAAAACATCTCGTCTGTAGGTAGGTCGAATGACTGAAGAAAGGAGTAGAGGTAAAGGAATAAAAGGAAGCAAGGCACAGAGTACAAAAGGAAATGACCGGAATGCCTTTATTTAATTAAATTCCACCATAGATGTGCGAATGTATACTACACGCACATCTATACAGATGGAGTTATTCCCCTCATATTAGCAACAGGACGTACATACACACATATGTACACACATACGTGTGGTTGCAAATATTTTCACCTTTATTATTGAGTTTGATGTTTGGCAACATTCACAGGGAGTTTTTGGGGTTTTTTTTGGGGAGCAAAGAGCGAGGAGCGAGGGGGCACCACAAGGATGAACGATATCCTTCGAAGATGATATTAATGTTTCTCAGGAACGAGTGGTGGCAGGCTATACATACGTATGTATTGAAATGCTAATAGAAAAAAAAAGGATATTATCGGATTATTACCGCTAGTTATGTTGCATAGTAATTTGATTGCCTCGGTCGTCCTCGTTGTCGACTTCCTCGTCTCTTTTTGTTGTTGCCCTTGTTTTGTATCTCGTTGCCTCTGTGTTGACGAGGCAAAAGACGAGGGATTATCTAAAAGTATGTCTCTCTGTGTGTATCCTGTCTGGCGTGCTCATTAAATTAATTGGGAAGCAAATCAAAAATATATGTTGCTCTCCTTGGGAAATCCTTACAAATTAGGGAAGAGAAATGTTTAACAAGAAAGATGTAGTTGGTAGGTAGCTGTGTGTGTGTGTAGGTATACTTTTGCCGATGTATTACGCAATTTTGCTTTTGAATATGTGTAGGCAATAGGATCGTTAAAATGATCAGAGCTAATGGCTAGTGCGCTTAAGGCTCTGGCGCACGTTTTTGTTATTTTGGCTCGGCAAACTGGGTGGGTTGGGTATAAGGATGTGTCGCTAATTGGTGGCAGCGATGGTTGCCCAGCCAGCTCAGGGGATATTTACAAAGGAATTAGAATTATCTGGGATTGAAATGAGCGTTTAAATTCCATAAACAGTGAAATGTATATGGGGGGGGGGGGGTATGCTGCCCCCCTGCAACGCCCCTGCGTGGGATCACTGTTGGAGTTGGAGTAAGTGCAAGGTGAAACTTGTGCTGTAGAATTTATTTACTTGGCTGGTTAGTTGGAAGTCGGTGGCTAAACAACGAAAAAAAGGACTTACCAAGCCTATGCTCGTCATGGCACATCTGCTGGGTTCCCAGCCACAGCAACTTAGAAGAGAATGAAGGAGCAAATGTATTGGACAGGAGGAATCAGTAGAATTTCGCCAAAAAATTGGTAGCTGTTTTCACTGCACAACACAACAACAAAAAAGCCTGCCTGGGTGCTTGTATTTGGGAGCAGGACGTGCTGCTGTACGGAGGTACTAAAGGTCCAGCCAAGTTGCAGTGCAACATCACCCACTGTCTCATGCATAAAGAAAAGATATGGTGGTTGATTATTGTCCATGATACATGGTAGAACGTCACAAGTCCATTGTGCCCATCTGGGGAGGTATGTATGAGTCAAAGGCTATGTATTATTGGTTGGTGTCCAAACTAATTGCGGAGAATTGTATGTGATTTTTGCATTCGTTTGTAATTCACAGATTTTTTTTTTACAGAGTTCTTATTGAAAGGGCTTTCGGACTGAATACACTTCCACTACACTGTGTCTACCAGACCTTCAGAGCGTAGTCATAAGAAGAGTTCAGGACTTAAGGCCTGTACCTTGGAACCTTTGTCGATACCATATAAGCAAGATGCACGGCAGAGTACCCTTATTAACAGATTCATCTAAATTTGCTCTCCTGCTGTGACTAATTGAATTTTTAGCATAAATTGATCCCTTGCCCGGTGAAACCTCAATATTGTCTTTTGCCAAATGAATTAATAAACAACAAACACATTGTCCTTTTCAGCGAGCGCTAATGAGCAATACAGAAATACTCGACAGTCTACAAAAAAATCTTCCAATTCGCCCACAAAAAACACAATTAGTTGCACCTTCCCACTGTACACAGCTACCGATGCACAATTGCATCGTCCAATAATAAACACACTGTATAAAGCGGCAGCACTGTTAATTAAAATTTTGGTAAAAAGTCTCTCATTCGCTTGTTTCTATTGGCTTCGGCTCAATTCGTTTCGGCTCGTTAATTAACTTGGCAAGCTGCGGGCCGTATGCACTTGCATCATGCTGGCGCTGACTGGATGTATATGTATATCTCAAAGTGTGTACCAGGAGGACTAATAAACAGACAGACAGACTGACAAACGGATTCGCGGCACTTTCTTCTGCTTCATGGTAAAGCACAGATATTAAACACCTATTGTCGAATGTCCCATCGTAGGTACGAGTACTTTCCATCCTCTGTTGGGGTATTATAATTTAATTACAATGACGGAAGCGGAAAATGACGTAATTTACAAAACGGACGGCAGAGAGGTATACCGTATACCGTATACAACTGCACAGACTGGTAGGTATTCATCGTTCGTTACGTACGCGTTTGTTTAGTAAATTGTACATGCGGCAGCTGTATCTCACACAAAGCGTACTAATTGCTTTGAATCGGTGTGAAAACGTCCGCAGTTGCATGCATGGTACATAACATACATAAAACACCAACAACAATAACACCAAAGAACACATTAGTAAATTAGTTTGTGAATGGCCATTGTGGGGACTGTTTCCTTTGAGTTTTTGTTTCAGAATGGAAATTTCGTCTGTTTTTTGCTTTTTCTAACTTACATTGAGATTTTAATGAAAATTACTCACTTTTTTTGGGTGAAAAATGTTATCCTTTGGGCGGTGACTGAAATTAGAAAGAAGAGTTAGAGGTTAGTGTGATGAAATTCAAGATCAAAATGTGGAAAGTGTCCTAAAATAGGAGAAAATCAAAGAGCTTTGAATGAAGCTCACACGATGGAACGTCAATCTCACGGAATAGAACAAAATCGACATTTAGAGCCGGGGTATTCGAATCATTTACCAAAAGTGCTGGCAAGATCTGTCATATGCGTGACAGTTGACAGTTTTGACAGAAATCTTGGCTTACACAAAAAAACTCATAACAAAAGCACAGTACAAAAAAAAGCAATCATAAAGAAGCGAGCATGAATGATGATGAATGAATGGCATGATCAGCTTTTGGACGCCTTCGTTCTTCTATCAACAGAAACCCCATAAAACTTGTTCAAAATAAATCAATATCCCAACAACCCAAACCCGTAGGAGACTGGAATTCAAGGACTAAATTGAGTTGGAAGCAGAAACTAGAAGTGGTGAATAAGCCTTTGGAAATAGATCAACATTCGGAATACAACGGAATCAGGGGTAAAAGCTCAATATCGCGTGCAAATAAAGGAAGGGCAGTGTAACGTGATGGGTGGATATGTTTTAAGAGCTGAAGAAGCAGGAAGCAGGTTTGATAGTAGTTTCTCTAACGTCGCAAAGGAGCTCATTGGTGGTCGGTAGGTACTAATCTACTAATCTAGTCCACTAATTTCGGATGAGGTCTTGCTTACAAGCAGTGAAAATATATCAAAAGTTTCGCTGCATACGTTAAAACGAAGACCTTGCGACAACAAGTACTTTCCGCAGTGAAAAGGGTTACTTGATGTCGAACAGGCAGGCTTTCGTGGTGAATCCTTCTGCATCAGCCACATACACACATATTGCATCATAATAGAGCAATGCGTCGAACATAGGTTTGTTATAGCTTGTAGAACACTTTCGACAATTTAAACCGAGATGCTATCAAGATAGCCTTGTGCAGGAGAGCCATTCCAGAAGAGCGGTAGGTACCACATCTTTCACAATGGTAAATTGAAATTTAAAATGGAACACGTCAATGTACAACATTGACAAGACATCTACGAAATTCGTTGGACTATGACATCTCACCCCAAGCACCTTAACTATGCTGATGTGCTTTGTCTACTTCCACATCGGATAAGGGATCTCTACTTCATGGTTCACAATCCAGAAGCTGACGCTACAACGTTACATAGGTGTTGCTTGCACTCTCGAACCTATAAACACTACCAATAAGTACCAGCCTAATAGTTATACACCATGCAGTGGGCAGTGAAATCCCATCATACAGGCAGACAGACTAATTGGAGTCCTTAGCTAAATGTGGTGGAGAGCAGTCGCAGAGGAATAAGTTGGAACCAGCTTAAAGGCGGAGTAAAAATCCGACCAAGGTTGTGTAGAAGCAGGGCAAAAGGGAAGAAAGGATTGGAGAGATTTAGTGTAGTTGAAATTCAGGTGCCAGTCCAAATGACTGGGGGAAATTGTCAAAAATTTTTGCATTCGTTTGCAATTCACTGTTCGTATTGCACCAAGCTGAATGTATCCAACAGAATAGATGTAGCAAAATCTGGGTTGCGATTGCTATGAGTAAAAGCAGTGTTCTCAGTTAACCTCGCCTTCGGGAACAGATGTGTAAATCAAATCATACTTTCAAAGGTTGATACGCACGGTGATTCATAGTACATACCAGCAACATGGTACAGTCTCAGTGATTTTTGCATGGAAATTTGTTACTCAACTTGTAATACCATGTACCATGTATCCCATAGAATTGGCCATGGACTTAAAGGTTCTTAATAGGCAGCAAAGAACAGCAGTGAATCCGCTTACCCATAGCTGAACTTTTAGCAAAACTTGTTCAAAGCGGGTTGATCAGGAATCGAGATTTTTGGAGCTCAGCTAGAGGCAGTTCGAAGACTTTGACGTGCAGAATGGGCTGTCTTATAAGTAGGTTCCATCAACAGGTTCCCTTCGATTCCGACCAAAGTTTTGTCTTTAATGGCGTGACCTTAGTTCAATAACTTTTCTGTCAATTGTCTGGTGAACTTTTAAAATTCGTTCCTCAAAGTAGACACTAACAAGCCAACAACCTCTCTCGAAACAGACAAAACTTGGTAGTTTCTTTAAACGAAAAAAAAAAAGAAGAAAAACCAACTCCATCTCCACGTTCAGTGAAACAACTTAACCCTCTGCGGTTCAAATTTGATGAAATGAATTTCGCAATTATCATCAATTACCCATCAAATTAACCAAGCCAGCAATAGCAGTGGCAGTATATGTACAAGAGCTCCACCATGTCCTCGAACCAGTCACCATTCCCCACCCATTCCACAGGCGCCTCAATCATCATCATCATCATCATCCACATAGGTATCAAACAAGAAGGCGTATTCGTATCTGGGGCAATGGATGAGGGAATGGCAAAAAAGGCCAGTGAAATCATTTTTCGGTGAGAGCTAGCTGTGTGTATGCTGGAGTCATTAAATGGCGCTGATGGCAGGAATCAGGATCACCTACCCCTAAATCGTAACGATGAGTTGAGTCAGTTTCAATCTTTTTGCATGGCGCACATGGTAGGTATGTGTATGGATAAGACCACTAAATGGGGAACGGATGTGAGAGGACGTATCCTCTTCCTGTTGTGGATTGGAATAATCAAATAGGGAAATTCCTCAATTTAATTCGTTACGTTTGTGGTATGGTACCGCACACATATGCACACCATACTATATTTAATCTGAATCTCATTCCCAGAACTGCTGCTACTGCTAGAAACTGCTACTACCATTTTCTTCCTCAATATCCTCAATACCCCATTCGGCCGCTAGAATTCAATAATTCCGCCCGCCAGCCGCCTTCGTCGTCCTTCGTCCAATGAATAGTGCTTAATTGAACGTGAAAGATTATAGAGTGAGTCAGGCAGAGGGGACGAAATGGATGGGTAGATTAAGTGGGGGCGCGCACACAGGATGAATTTCGTACAATTGATAAACTTTAATTGCTGTTTGTTGAAGCGCGGATGGACAGTATTTCGCTGACAGTTTGACGTGCATACGGAAGAGGAAGGTCCTGAATGAAGGCTTTAATGAGGTTTTTTTCTTCTTTCGGGGAACAGTGTAGGTTAATCACCTTTTTGCGATTGATTTCAACTATTCTCCATCAGTAACTGTCGTTTTGTGATGAGCAGGAGTACAGAGTCGAGTTTAAGGGGTTGAAGCTTCTAAGCTGGAACATTGTGTACTCTTCTTCTGTACATTCTGAGGACTGTCCTCTGTGGTGGCCTAACTTTTAGAGATATCATCGATAGATACAGGAACTGCGTTACAAATCAGGCCATCTACCCGAGTCCATCTCCGGCGGAGATCTTACAGTTGGGGGGGCCCTGTTGCAGTTGGACTCTGGCACCTTTACCTCTACTTCGACGCGAGAAGTGGTACAACCAGATGGGTTTCGATCATCACACCCAGCCAATCAGTCTAGCAAACAACAATCTCCGTGGCATCTTTATCATTTGTATACAAAAGGAACAATATAGGACTCAGCGTACAGACTCGTGGGACTCCAAAGCAATGTGTATATTGGCTGCTTTGCTCCAGAAGCCTTTGACTCAATCTGTCTTTTTCTTTTACCGAGATGGGTTTATAGTGGTCGAGGGAATGGAATGCATGTTTAGATCCTTTGCTTTATGGCATCTAAACCTAGACACTTCAATGGCTCTACAGGATATTCCTCTGCCACAGTTAAGCTTTAAAATAAAACCCTTTAAGTGCACATTAAAATTTCGTCCATTAAAAGCGTACAAGTGTGTAAATTCCCACATCAGCAGTACAGGCACCATGACGATTCACTATTATGACAACCCCTAATTGTCCAATCAAATATTTACGAATAGGTGTTCCATTTCTGGTTTTTCCCTGCAAAATACCGTTGATACACATATGCCAAAATGGTAAAACTTGTATTCCAAATGCAATATCCCCTAGGCGATTTGTAATTATACTTCAATTAATTTCTAGGTTTATCTAAAACACCAATCTACACAGTCGTGCATAGAGTGGGGGCGGGCGGGGGCTAAAAGTCTAAAATTACAACGCCCTTCGTTGGAATTGAACACACACACCCTTAATGACCATAAGCACGACAAAGAGCAATCGCGAACCTAATCCACTTCACATTTTATCCACTGGATGATAATTTTCATATATTCTTTCTGTTGTTGTTGTTGTTGTTACTTTACCCGCAACCCCTGGGCCCGTATAATGTTTGTCTTTAGAGAGAAATAGAGACGCGTCGATGGTATCCGTGTGCGCGCCTTTTAAACGTTTTCGATTAACCGCCGCCGTCACAAAATAAATTGCATTTTTCTCTCCCATCTAACGCCAGCGCCTGGCTCCCCCCCATCAGATTTCCCTGTGGGGAGAAAACCGCCATCAATTTTCCATTACCTATACCCAAAAACAATTTTAAGGATTTCCCTGTTGTTGTTCGGTTGGTGTAGTACACACTACTACTAACAAAAATGCCACGTGAAACTTATATGAGACTTGCTGCTTTGGTTAAAGAGCGCGCAGACGGCGACGACGACGACGACGACGATGGCACGAAAGTATGAAAGGACGTAAAGAAGGACCCACTCCCCCTCCCTCGCCATGATATTAGAAGTTACCCCTTTGGAAAGTGAAAAGTTTTTCCTTGGCGTTCCTTCCTCCTGGGTAGAAGGGTAGTTTTTTTTTCTTTCGTTTTCCTCCTTCATTGTACGTATTTCGCGCGTCAGAAAGAGTTCAATGTCACAGCTGGAATTGAATTATTTTCTATTGATTGCCAAGTCGGAGTTGGGGTTGGTTTTGCGCGGGGCTCGGTAATATGGCAAACGACCTAGAATACTACTCACCCAGCATGAGAGTTGAGGATACCCCGCACACAAATAAACACATTTGGTGCCGCAGAACAGCCAGCAGTGAAATAGATTGACGGGGGGCATTGCCTTTTCCATTGAACACACACAAACCAACACACCCGTATATTACAACATAAATCAAATGATATCTCATTAAAATATAATTTACGACTTCCAAATGTGTAATACTCAATAGCAGCAGCACCCCCTTCCCTCTCCCCCTCAGAGTCGAACGGACAACAACTACAACAAAGTTCGGTTGGCATTTGAACGTATTAATGAAATGGCTAAATCAAAAGGAATTACGTTGCCAGCACACCACACACGTATGTGTGTGAGTATATTCCGTGTTTAAGGGATGCGTGGCAGAATTTTTGGGGGTGTGTCAGTGTAGGTAGGTAGGTTTTTAGTTGCGTACAATATTTAGGTTACGTATGCGATGGCGATGGCGATGGCGATGGCGTTTACCCTTAATTGCGCGATGGGATGGTACACACAGAGAAAAATGAGCACTCGAATACTTTTTTAATAATAACGGGGAAATTATTTATGGCCTAACTATGTGTGCGAGGAACACTGGAACGGGACAAGGCATAAGGGTGCGGTGTTCTCTTGTTTTGTGTGTGGGTGATTGGGTCACTTTTAATTAATAAATGTCGAAATACTTTTCTGTGCGCTGCGTGCGGATAAGGCGGGGGTGACATGTCGGAATGCATTGTGTGATGTGAATGGTGGGCACTGAGCACAAGCGACTGAAAGTTATGACTTCATTTTCCAAAAGGAATGGTTTTTAATTAATTTGCGGGTTGGTGTTGCTGGAGAGTTTCCTCGGAACAAGAGATTGTAGTGCCGAGTGGTCGTTTTTTCTACTTCTTTCGATCATTTCCGATATCACAGCATCTGTCATCTTTCAAGGCTAAAACTGTCATTCTTTGACACCTGTCAAGTCGACCCATTGACTGTTCTATGTAAGCGGATTTTGAGCCGACCAAAGTTACCGAAGATTCTCTTGGAGATAAGCCTAGTGTCTGTGATGTGCAGGTCGTCGTAGGCATCAAAACAAGGCTCTGTGACATCGGACACATTTCCGTGAAGGCTTTGCCCTCTCTATGAGTCGAAAATGAGTTGGACGATCGACTTAACCCCCTCAACCTGTAAGCTCTGTAAGACAACCTAAAGGTAAGAAATTCAGGACGAAAGTGTTGATAAGGTGGCACCTACATACATATGTCGGTATGCTGAAGGCTGGAAACCCTGAAATTCGCGAGAGCTATAGTTCAACCTGCTCAATCTGCTGAATAGTGTTTCCGGTCAGATGTGCCGTGAGGTTCCTTGTCCCTTTCGATAGTCTTAGGGCCTTTACAACGCCTACGCTTTTCTGGAAATGTGCCTCAGCTCTCTCCAACTCTTTTCCAGTTGCCGTGCTTCCTTCTTTACTCTTCTGCGCCACGTACTCCTAAGACTGCCCCGTATCCACTCAGTGTAAGTTGGTTCCATTGCCAAACATTGCCAAGGTATTGGAAGCCCTCTACTCTCTCAATCGTTTGTCCAGTTCGGTCCAAGGCTGATGATCATATTTCTTTTAGCAGAGTTATTTTTTAGCCCTAGATCATCTACTTCCCTCTCAAGATTTGCTGTCATTTGGTAAAGGTCCATTGTTCTGTGAGACATTAGACATACATATGTACATCATCGGCGTAGTCGAGGTGTTTGAGTTCAGATGTAAGAGTCCATCGAATTGCTCCTTTCCTGTTTATAAGTTCGTATTCAGTACATCTCTTATCATCGATATAAACAGTATTGGTGAAAGACTGAAACCTTGTGGAACCCCACTTTGGGCTTCGAATTGCTCAGACAGGCTCCTAGAGCAATCGGGCGGATAGTTTGAAAGTTGCAGAGGTGCAGGAGGCGTTATGTGTATGAATGGCACCATTCGTCGGAGTACGAGGGCCTTAAAATGTTGGCAATGGCCCTTCTTTCACTTGCCACTTTTGAATGGATGAAGATTTATTTATAGAAAAACCTACCAACAGCTCATTATCCTTAATCCATCATTTCCCATTCTCATCTTGTGGTCAGCAATTTAATTATGATAATCAAATTAAATTTCCCATAATTAATCTGAAATTTTCAAAATCATAATCCAATCGTCGTCGTCGTAATCGTCTTCCCAGAAATATAAACATCTTAAGAATCTTCTTATTGCCGATTAAAGATACTAAGCACCACCACCACTCTTAAGTAATATTCAAACCTCCACCCTCGGGGGGATTTCCTCCATCATCGCATCATTGTGTGACCGTTCTAGCACTTCATTCATTTTCCAATAAAAAAAGAAAAACACACGCACACATACACTTCTCTCCCACACACATAGGTATTTGTATTTGCTGTCATCTTGAGCACTGCAAGGGCTCGTCTTTATTCAAAATCCTTCCACCCAAAAGCAAGGAACGAAAAAAAAAAAACACATTCAATGCTTATAATTCCTTTTTAAATGCAGGCATTATAATCTCGGGAGCGCAACAAAGACAACAGGTGGCAGAGTTCCCACAGCGCATTAGGTAAGGTTGGTTTCGTCTTCTCGTTCTCCTTCTTCGTTCGGTTTTATGCCGCTAGCGAGCGTCTTCTCTGCCTTCGCCTCGCCTGCCCTCTTTCCTTGGTTGGGCTTGTAAAAATTGTTATCTTCCCTGCATCACATGGTTGCTGTATCTTTCTTTCTTTCTTCCATTTCCAATAGATGTGAAACGCCCCCTTTCTACCGCCCACTCCGGTGTAAAAATCTACCAAAAAGGCCCGGCGTTGTAAACGTAGTAAACATTCACTATTATTTTGCTCACAACAAAGTATCTACGAAAGGAGAAGAGTATCTGTGAGTAGAATTTCTGCATAGATACACGACATTCTGTGCGGCATGACATTGCAATGAGCCCGACAAAAATGTATCTATATGTGCGAGTATGTTTGTAGAAGTGCGTTGTGGCTTAAAGGGAAAGTACCCGTACTCATTGTTGTGTCTGATTTTGGTATTCTCCTTTAAGGTTCCTTTTTTTTGCTTTTTACACGTTTCTTGTTTGATATATAGCGCCTCTCAGTTTACGCGGGTTTCGCTGAATATGATGACGGATACCAAGACGAGCAACGCGACACGACGTTTCATTCATAGATACGGTACGGATACGGAGTTTTTCTTCATTCTATTTTGTATCTAGTTTCAAGACGAAACGAGATGGAAGTTACTTCAAACGGTTTGCTTATAGTTTTTTTGAGTAGAAGGATGCATAGTCCTAGTAGAAGGTGGAAATATTTTTGTGCAGCCGCGCTTTTCTTTTTTTGGGGGCGACATTTTAATGTGGGAAATATTGCATGCCGCAAGTTTAAATCGATAGCGATAGAAAATAGCGTGGACTAGACAGTGCGGAGGTCGAGATGATTTTGGTGGAAAAGGAGACTTAAGTGGGAGGACTTATGCTTCCCATTGAAACTCCAAAGTCGGTGACAATGAAATATTCACTTTGACTTAAATATCAGATTCAGAGGGTTGCGGTTCGATACACACAAGCTGTAAGGAGTATCAGTTCGCAGTAGGATGGCGACTGAAGACCAAAAAAATGCTTTTTGGTTCAAAAATGAGACCAGGAAATGAAGTCAAGGACTTAAGAGTCCCTGAGTTACTATTTAGCACGCTAATCACCAATGAAACCAAAAAAGTCGAATGAAAGCAACCTTGTGGAACCTCACTTTGAACTAAGAATTCCTCAGGCAGCCTTTCTCTGGGCAAAAAGTGACAAGGGAACCCGTCCTTTATAAGTGGTATTAGTGCAACAAAATGCTCCTTCTCTCTCTTGATTTGTGCTTCATCCGATATTACCCTGAACTGTCTAAGCCTTTCCCTGGGTGTTGGGTAAAGCTGTGTTCTTCTACCAGCTCTTTTGGGACACTTTTCTCACCTTCATACGATTTAGGGACTTCATCTCAATCTACTCTGTTACTAGGCTCGTTGTAGTTCGAGTTCTAATCACCCTGCTTCCTATATCACTATGCCGCTGTCAGGAAACCACATCCTGATCACGCGTTTCCAGTTGTAGTCTCCAAATTTCACCCTTTTCATAGCAACTTTTCAAATTTTAGATTCTCTATTCCATTTCCTTTAATCGTATCACTTTTACTTGACAGCTGTCACTAAGTGACAGCGAAGAGCCGCCATTTAAAACAGAAAGTCTTCTACCCAATCCAATTAAAAACCTTCACCGCATCTCTGTGCATCAGTTTATGGTGTAAATTTACTGCAAATTAAAATATATGTAGCTAGATACAAAATTTTATAGCTAAAGCTATAACCACATCACCTACTGTATTAAAGGTGAAACTTACATATGGTAAACACTTTATGACATGTAATAATTCCAAATCAAGTGTCAATCAATCGACGAAAAGACGAGCCATAAAAAGCACCAAACACTGATTGCTCTTTAATGCGGCTTTTGACACACTTAACGGGGATTTTAATTCTCTCTGATAGACATTAAAAGGAAGTTAAAAACTGCTTCGACAAGTTCTTTTCCATTTCCAAGATAAGCGGGTAATAAACTACAAAAACCACTTTAAACGTTGTTGTTGTTCAAGTTATTCAATATTTTGTTCGTTAAGAGATGTTTTTTTTCCAACTATAAGCCGGGTGTTGTAAAGATAAAAACTGCAATTGAATTGAAAAATCAGTTTAAAACTATTCATACTTGTGGTAGATACTTAAAGGCTTTGATGCCCGAGATTAAGGGTTTAAATGGCGGAGCATGTGCTAAACTACAATGTTGCGAGGGAATAAAGTGCATTTTATGTGAAGGGAGAGAAGGGGAAGAATAGATGATATTTCCTTCAATTTTTATGCGATTTGACAGAGTTGGATCTTGCTTTGAGTTGCTTTGGCTTAAGGTGCATTCACAACTCAGCGAGAAGCGAATGATCGAACCGTGAACCGCGAACAAACGAATTTTAGCAGATTTAGAGTTTGATCTATCCTTCGATTCATATAAAAAAAAGTTAAATTGTAATTAATTTCTGCGAAGAAATCATAAATTCGCCGATTTTACCGCGAATAAGCGAATGCTTCCTTCGAACTGTCAAATTTTATTCACATTCCACACGGATGTGGAACGCAATCCACATTCGCATGGCCAAAACATCCGCGATAGTTTTAAATTCTTTTTGTGTCTTTGGTTGCTGTGAATGAAATGTCAACATTTTTTGAGTATTCACTCGTTCGTATTCGCAAGTCGCTGATCTGTAAATGGACGTTTACATAGGTGTTGTTGGATTTTGTAATCTACGCAATCATAAGGATGTGAGTCTCCTGGAGAGAAATTTTGAGTAAACACTCCTTCTGGTTCGAAAACTACTTGTCTATCCTTTTGATCTATCGAGATTAACACAAAAAGAGGATGCCCACAAGGAGGAGTGCTATCTACTCTAATGTGGTGTCTTGTTGAGTGTGAACTCACTGCCATTGATACTGTATTGATTGTCAGGGGAAAAATGGGAAAAAATTGTTGGGGATGTTATATAGAAACTGAAGCCTGAAAGTAAGTCAGGAAACGGCTGGACTCAATAGCAAAATAGTACTTTTAATGATAAAAAAAGAGCTCAAGTCAATTCATTTGTCTGGTAAGATACTGAAAGCATACGGAGGAGATACAGGAGCTGGCGGGCAAGTCTTGAGGACTTAGTTACTAAGATAGATGTACACTTCTTGAAGTCTTCAAGGACCAAAGAATAAAAATTCTACAAAGTTAAGTACCAAGAAAGAATGGAATTCTAGGCAACGACACGATAGTATACAGACTGCTCGATAACTGAGGTAAGAACGGGAGCAAGGACAAAGCATGGAGAAGGGTACCAGCATCTTTCAAGCTGAAATACAGAGATGATGGATCTGAATCAATATCGATAGAGGATACAGTAACTGCTGTGCTAGGCTACAACTGGAGAAGATTTGAATGCTTCATTTGACTAAAGGGACACTTTAAACTCAGAGAACAACAGCAGTTAGTTCGCTGATGTAGAACTCCATCATCACCTATCAGAGGATTATCTGATTGAGCTCCGATCATCACAAGTGCGTTTCATATTAAATCGGTCGATCAATTTTTACCCAAAAATTCTTTCAAATAATTTATGCAAATATTGCCACCATAAAATGTTTACCATAAGACTTACCCATCTTTATGAACACTCAATGGATTGAGGTGCTCCTCAAAGCGATGACTCACCGTCACTAGCATCTTTTTTCAGATTTTTTTTTTTTAGAAAGCCACTCGCACTCGAGTAATCAAAAATTCAAATTTCGCTTACAGGCAAAAGTTTCACGATTAATTAACGATGTAACATTTTCCCACTCGCGCGTAGTGGGGGCGTTTTGGGACAAGAGAAGCAGAAGAAGAAGAAGAAGAAGGCCCACTCACGCCCCTAAAACAACCAATTAAGGCGAAACTCCATAGAGGTGCTAATTAACAAACAAAATTATTGCTAATTAACAGTTCGAACGATTTCTAGTCAATCGTAAACGTTGATTTATCTAACGTACGTCAGACGTATTCGTCTATCGTTCGTATTCGTATAGCTCTCATGCATACGTCTATCTTTGGTATCAAATCTATAGATATTGTATCTAAGACCATTATTAAAAATCAATAAACGACTGTTTGGTCTGTTGGAACACACACGATCGGGCACAGCATGAGGCCCGGTTGGCGGGTTTTGTTTTTGTTTTTTTCACGGCAAAGACTCATCTTTGGGTTGAGGCCAATGAAACGCCTCATCCATAAGTTGCGCCTCCGCCGGCAGCATAGAACGCGAGTGTAAATCGAATTAAATTAATGCGCATTAAATGAGAAAAAATACATATGTATACCGAGCTGGTTAATTGAAATTTGATCCATTCTTCGAAAAAAAAAATTCTTCTTCTTCGTCTTTCCGTCTGACCATGAGGTAGAGGTCACTTTTTGGTGGGCATATCCTCATGCTGGGGAGCTACTACTACTTGTCTATGCAGTACATAAGGTGACGTCATTCTGAGAGTCATCAATCTCTGCTTCGGACAGACATATGTAATTTGTGTTTACCCTATAGACAGCAGATAGTTTATGGGTAGGTGTGTAGGTCAAAGTGGAGGAAGTTGCAGCAGCGGTTCAATTAGTCTTGGGGTTTTTTTCCGTTTTTCTTGTTTTTAGAGCCGAGTTGTGTGTATGAGTGAATATATATCAAATTTCAGTGATTATCTTTGGTGGAATGTTGACAGTTTGGAAATTTAATACAGGAGAATGCATAGAGAAAAGGTGGAGCGTCCATTTGGGGGGTCAAAATACCCATGTTAATGCGATGCGATACATTTGCATCTGTTCTACTTTAGCGAAAATTTACAATCCTAATGTGAGTGGGAGATATGGTAATTTGTGTAAATTTCGAAGACCAATTAATGGAAATCTTAAAAAACAAAAAACTTTCTCAGCGGGGAGTCTGACGAACCCTTGATTTTGAGTGAAAAGAGAGACCGTGACTGTAATAAGGAATCCAAATGCAAGAGAGGTTTACAATCTGAGAAATTTTTCACAGTGCTGTCACTTTTGACAGTTTGTTGACATTTCTATTGAGTATTATTTGTACATGGGCGTGGTAGTGGGCGGGTTTTTTGTCAATTTTTCAACAAATACTGTATTTTGTTCCCAAAAAGTGCTATTGTTTCGATAAAACCGTCGAAAAAAGTTTGTTTGAGAAAAACGCCTCTAAAAAGTGGGCGTAGCAGTACACAATCTATAGATGATATGAAGTGTAAAAGAATATCTACAAATTAGCTTAAGTAAGTCGAACTATACGGCCTAACAAGGACTTCGACTTGGTCAGAAGAGCTCGCATGCAGCGACTAGGATGGCTGGGTTATGTAGAGCGGATGGAGTCCAACGTTCCAGCGAAGAATGTCTTCGAAACCACCCCAGATGGACGGCCCAGTAGAAGACGACCTCGCGGTAGGTGGCACAAACAAGTGGAGGGGGACCTTAACCAACTTGGCCTGCGCAACTTGAGCGAGTTGGCTCGTAACTCGGTTGGCTGGGGAGGTTTGTTGGTTGAGGCCCACGTCCACACCGGACTGTAGCGCCACCTAAGTAAGTAAGCAGTAGCTTAAGTAAGTTTAATCGATATTCATGTAAAATTACTGAAAAAAAGTGAATTTTTCGAAAAGTGGGCGTGGCCGTAAGTTGATTTTCACTTGTACTGCTTCATTTCTCGTATACAAAAATTTCATCGATCTAGCTCTAGGTTTAAGACACAAAAACTGGTGACAGACAGACGGATGGACGGACGGGTCTATCTTCAATATTTCTCTATGTTACAAACTATGTGTCAAACTTAATATACCCTTAGGATAGGGTACAAAAAAACTTGAATTTTAAATGCCTTTGCGCCTCGATTGAACTTGTAAAAAAGCACAATTGAGGGCCTAAACCCTTCCAAACAAACGAATTGAAAGGACTAAAGGAATAAAAAAAAAACACACACAGCACAACCGGAGCTATCCACAAAAACAACAGAAATACATAAGTTTTTACGATCTAAAAGGAAAAACAAAGGAAAGAAAGGATTCCTTTTTTTTTTTTGTGTGTGTTAATATTTTCCCGCCAAAACGACGCACGCAAAATGTATCTAAAAGAATCATCATCATCGCTAGTATCATAATAATTTATTTTCCGTGAAAAATTTCGACTATTTTCCTTGTTTTCTCATGCAGTAGTATGGCCCTCCTCGCAATGGATACACAGTTCAGTGGTCAAAGCCACCCCCTAAAGCAGATACCATTCACGCTCTAGTACATCATTATCTCTCGCCGTAATGTCAATACTTTCGTATTCATGGCAATTATCGTTTCAATAATCACACTATGATAAGAAAATTCCCCACAAAACGACGACAAACAAGAAAAAAAACTTTAAAGAACAGTTCAGTAAAAAACCAGAAGAAAAAAGTGCAAATGATTTCCACAAGAGAAAATTTATGATCCGCAAATGTTATATGATGTGTGCACGAAGTAGAGAGATGTGAATGGATGCCATTCAGTGTTGTTGTTCAGTGTACACTAGGTCGGCAACATACCGCAAAAAAAAAAAAAAAAAGGGTTCGCAACCAAAGTCTCGTCATAGAAAACCACCGAAGCAAACATCCTTAGTTCATTCTGTGCTTGGTTTGGTTCGGTATCTCTCTCGGCGTATCTATCACCATCTAGATAGTTTGGCAACAACATAATTGCCGGGCCTCCAGATAGAGGAGAGTTATCTAAATATCTCCCTTTTGTTAGATTTTCGTTGCAATCCGCTGACGGCTAATTTATTGCTTCGCCATAGTACTACACACACATTGAGAGCGAGAGAGAGCCTGTTGCAGGTGGTGGATTATTTTGTTTTATAATTATTATTAGCATGGTAGAATTAGCATTAAAATTTTCATTATAATGCAGTTGAAGCGACGCGCTCTTAGAATGCACTATGAGGTGGTGATTCGCAGTTCATCGTGAAATATGTTTTGTTCACGAAAAGTCTCATGACGCTTGATCACATGACAACATATGGAGCACTTAGCATCTTCTAATCTAGCTAGCTCCACAACGTGGTCACATCTGATTTGTCGAAGGAACCAGGAACCCACAGCCACAATCATTCAACGAAAAAAAGCTGATACTCCAGTCGTCGGGCATACGTACGTCACTCCTTTAATAGAGAGGGATATAACCCACTAAAGGACTCATTTCCTTTTCGAACTTACACATGTCATTTCCCATCAAATAACTCACCCCTCTTAAGTTATTCATTCAAACAAATTGGCTGGGCTATATGTAATGTAGTTTAATTTCGAGTCAGTATTTCATGCTCCAAATCGAGTACAACTACCCCCTTGTCAAGCTTCCATACATATAACGAACTTCAACCCCCGCAATAGCCATAAACAAAGAATTTCATTAATTTCACGATAAATATCAGAGCACACAGTCAAGGCCGAAATATTTAACTAAATTGCTTTCACGTTCAGCTAATTATTGTGATTCAAAAAGCAATTTAATATTATCAAGCGCTGAGCTAAAGTTTATCATTCCAAAGAAGTGGGTCCTTTTTCTACTCTATCCTAAGGGTATTTTATGTTTGACACATAGTTTGTAACATAGAGAAATATTGAAGATAGACCCGTCGATTTAGCCATGTCCGCCCGTCAGTCTGTCATCAGTTTTTGGGCCTTAAATTTTGAGTTAGATCGATGAAAATTTATATATGAGAAAAAGGAAGCAGTACAAACAGTGTAAACATTTTCAAAATCCACTCACTGTCACGCCCACTTTTCGAAAAAAATGTTTCTTCTGACCAAGTCGATATCCTTGTACAGGCCGCATAGTTCGACTTACTCAAGCTTAGATGTAGATATTTTCTTACCCTTCAATTCTCCCATAGATTGTGTATGGCTACGCCCACTTTTTAGGGGCGTTTTTCTCAAAAAACTGTCTTTAGCCGGTTTTATTGAAATAATAGCACTTCTTGGGAACAAAATACAGAATTTGTTGAAAAACTGACAAAAAACTCGCCCACTACCACGCCTACTTATGGAGAATTATTCTTGTTGTAGAGAAGTTTGGTAAAATATTTGAAAAAGAGTTGCTTAAGCAAGGATATTGGTGGAAGACGGAGCTAAGATCAAGAGATAGGGTATCATACGCTATGCTACAGGCGGATTATAGTATTTTCATATGTTTTGATTTTTGGAAAGAAGACTCCTTTTACTTGAACGTTAATTAGCATTTTTGCACAAGTACTATATCTGTGTTTGTGAGTGTGGTAATATAATTTTTGGCACGGAGCCCATTTCATGTGGCGCATTTATAGGCGTCAATAGTCGTACAGAGCACTAAACCATCCAGTAATGAATGGGGGTTATTCTCTAAATTGCACACAAGGACCTCCACCTACCTTCTGGGGGGAGGGAAGCCTAGGAGTAACAAAAATTAAAAAAAAAAAAAAAAAAAAACACAATGAGCTCCATTCAAACGAGTAATTAAGGAAACTAGTAAAAGTTATACCTGCATTGAAGGATATTCATGACGTGTGAAGCTTGTTGGTATGTGTGCAGCTACACTTTTTTGAAGTTTTCCCATTCGTAGACTAGACCTAGTGGTTGGCTGTTGGAGCTTTGTCGGTTTGCTGGTGTTGCTGCAAACTCCAGCCACCAGTCTGAAGTGAAATTTACACTGAGTATTAATTTGCAAAAGGTTTTCTTGTTGTTGTTATGCATGTTGTTGGCTTGCTTTCTATGAGGAGACTAGGACTGACTACAAGCCCTCCCAAGGACACACACAAAAGGGGTAACAACTAGTAAAATGAATTCAATTTAACACCTCAGTGCTGGACACAACCGACACAATTTTTTTGTTTTATTATTGATTGCGGTTATTTTCCTTTCAATTTTGTACTACGGACGAGGGAGAGTCCTTTCTAAAACCGAAAAGTAATTGGAGTTTGACAAATGAACCTATAGAAATGGAGAATAATTGCGTTCGGTGTTGCCATGTGCATTTGATTCGGGCACTTATCCGATCTCGATACACACTAATGAGTTTTAAGGTTTCGTGCAAAGTTTTTGCTTTTTTTTTTATTTCGATTGAAATCTAAAAGTTTTCTGGGGTTTCCCGTGCTGGCGTGCTAGCTATCCGTATCCATTTAATTATTTATAACTTGAAATGATGTCACCGGTAGTGCGCGTGGGGTATGGTAATTAGATCAACCAGCTAGAGATTCGAAATATGATTCAAATAATTGTTTGCATGCATGGTTGCGAGAGTGTTTAAGTGGGTTTTCTATCTGCACATAAGTAGGACCAATGGAAGGCGATTTGGGTCAGAAGTGTCAAAGCTCTTGAATGGCCATTGCACTACTTTATCGACAATGAATCGATGCAATATAATGTCAAAGGTCCCTCAAGGCTCAGTATTAGATCCGCTACTGGAACCTAATGTATGTTCCCCTCCTCAGACTCTGAATCTTAAGGTCTAATTAGCTTCGCTAGTTTAAATCTTTTGAAGATCACGGGCTTCAATTTGAGACTCCAATTGGTCCATAACAAACCAAGATGTTGTGGTCATTGCCTACACTCTCAGCTAGCGCCCCAAAGTTTTCTACACTACATTCTGAATGCGGTCTCTTTGGTCCCATATTGTCTAATAATGAAAACTGGATTTCAAACTTTACAATGGTATTCCGAATCAGGCGTTCCGTACCCCGGTTATGAAGCCCATAAATTGCTTTAAGTGCGCGAAAAACATTCCTCGTAGAACGATGACTTTCGTAATATGAATGATTTTTAGACGTTATTCCGAACTAAAGCTTTTCGGGATAAAATGTCAGACAATACTGAATAAAAATGTTATGACAAATTAACACAGCACATACGTCTATTTTCAAATAGCTCAAAGACAAAAAAATACCTCTAAATGAATCAAAGTTTAAATGTTATAAAAAACGGTGACCAGATAGCAATGATACCTTTTTTAATTGTTATATTTCAGAAAATGTCAAAGTTACTAATGACATATAGCTGTGAAAGTATTAAGTCAAGTTTTCCATTTTTTTGTACATTTTTTCACGGTTGCTGAATGTGCAGAAATTGTTAAAATTTAATATCGAAATTCTGGCTCAGTTAAACATGCGCAACATGAATTTAGTTGTGATGTTGGTCAGTGTGCAGGCACTTCATCAAAAGTTTGAGCGTGGGCTTACTCCTTTGTACTTCAAGTCACGAAACAGACAGAGATTTTAGGAAAAATGTCACCGCCGTAGCGTCTAGTTTCGAGGAAGGTCCTCAAATGGCGATTCGACGCCGATCAGTTGAACTGAGAGTCAATTCGGCTTATTTTTCGGTTGCATTTGGACCTTCATCCATACCCAGCAAAAAGCATAAGCCTTATTTAAGGCTTACTACAGTGCATTTTATTCCTTAGCATGTAAGAGTTGTTATTAGTAAGGGATATTAAATCTCATACAACATACCTTATTTTATACCTTACTCTAACACAGGCCATGTCCTACGAGATCAGGTATACGTTGACATACCTTTAACATACCTTATTTATTGCTTAGCATAAGCATTAAATAAAACCTTACTTAAGGCTTCTTATAAGTTATTTTTTCGCTTGAAATAAGTATTAAATAATACCTTATTTAAGACTTATTATCAATTAAATAAAAGACGTGCTATCTTATTTAATTGAAAAAACTTTTATTTAATTTTTTTTGTTACTCAAACTAAAACTTATGCTTGCGTTGATCCAATCTATTTTTTCCTTTTTTAATCGCCTCCTTAACATATCATCGATGGACGAATAAAATTGATTTACGGAGCCTAAATAAAGATAAATATTTTAGAATCTTGTAATTACTCGTAAATCAAATATCAATATAAACTTACCGTACGGCGTTGACTGGGAAAATTTGAAGGCGTTAATTGGCCTCATGTTTTTCCGGCCGTTAAAATTAATTTCCGCCAGTTTCTCTTATTTTAAAATTCACTTTATTTTCACTTTATCACTATAAAAACTTGTACGCTTCCTTCAACTATCCACGCACAAATGACGTATCAGCACTAATATATCTGATGTATGCCTTACTATAAGGCGTCTATAAGAATTATGAAGTCATATAGTGCCGTTCATTTGCAAAAATGTTCTTTCCTGTCCTGTCTGGGCTGTTTTTCTTATATACACCTTACAATAAGTCTTATTTCAGTCTTATTAGGGGTATTAAATAAGATTTATTTTTTTTTGTCTATACCTTATTTATACCTTAGCCTGACATACCTTATAAAATTTTTTGCTGGGTAGTCCTTACTCAACACTAACAAGCCAAAAACTTTGGACAAGCTCGAGGACAGCATCGGAGACGCTATTGCCGGAATAACGCTGAACACATTGAAACGAGCCATCAAAAAAATGACCGACCGTTTCAAGCACTGCCATCGAAGCCGTGGTAGTCATGTTCTATTTCACACATAATGGCACAAATGTAGCTTCAAAATAAAGCCAGAATCAATTTTATATCTCAGTCCATTGATACTTTATTCAAAATTTCTTTTTCTATCGTTCTTATATGGTCACCCTGTAAATGCATATGTGGCTTCTCTCTAAACCTTTCCCTCCGCTCAATCAATTGATAAATCTTTTACAGCTAAAGTCCATCGCTCGCTACAACCAATCCCACAAGTTATAATTTACTAAACAAGGAATAATATTAAACGAAACGAACTAGAAGAACGAACTATGTAGTTCAATGAGCAGTTTTGAATAAAACTGAGCTGAAAGGAGCTAAAGAGTTAACTTAACTTCTTCTAAATGTATAACAGACCATAAACATCTTCAAATTCACTTAATTGCCACAACCACAAACCCCTTTTGCGAAGACCTACGATCAGGAATCTCTTAAACCGATCGCAAGGTTACAATGGGTCCTGCGCTTATTGTTTTGTTCCCCTTAAAAGGGAGCTAAAAGGTAGCTAAAATTCCGAGAAATACAAAAAATGTTTGCAGTAACTGTTAATCCAATCCATTGCGCTGGAAAAGAAGCCCTACATGAGCAGCACAGCACGATGGTCATAAAAGCTCGTTTCACCTAGAAGAGTTCACCTATACGACGACCCTCGACTAGACTGGCAACCACAGTGCACTACAATCCCTAATTTCGTCTCTCCTCAACCTCTCTCCCAACCCAATGGCCCCACCATTATACTAAAGGAAAACTTGCACAACCCTCAAACAAGAACTAGGTATACGGTTCGGGTGGTGGTGGTGGTGAACGTCCATTAAAACTTTCCCAACACTATACCCCCGAACCCTACCCCCAACGACGACCTAACCACTACCCAACCGACTTCTTTCCTCTAACACCCATCGATCCAACTACGACGATGAGGATGACGACGACGGCGACCCATATGAAGTTAGTGTGCTAGTGCTATGGGTGCGGGTGCGGGTGCGGGGATGCGGGTGTGCTGGCTGGTGTAACGCCTGGCCATTCCACACCTTTTCCAATTTTCGTGCAGCCATATTATGCTACAGACACGAATTTAATTCCATTATTACGTTTTAGAATTCACCTGGGGGTGAATTGATTAACAGGCTTTTGTGCTGTGCTGTGCTGCTCCGCAAGCAACCCTCCTGTCACATTGTTGTTGCCGTTTTGTTGGGTGGCCTTTTGTTCGGACGGGTACGGGTCTCTCTTGATTTTGATCCAGGATTCTCTTCAGTGTTAGTTACTCTTCTCTGTTCTCTCTGTTTTGATCCTAAAGAGCGATTCACATACGCATACACTGACACAAAAGGAGAGAGAGACCATATGATTTGCACAGAAAATGGCAATGGAGGCATGCCAAAAAGGAAGAAGAAGAACGCATGGAAGCAGAAAATTGCGAACGGATAGAGGATGATAAGTAAAAGAGGGTGATACAAATCCTGTGGTAATTTATTTTAATTGTGTGTCCTTTCTTTCTTCCAGCGCTTTCCTTCTCCATACTATACATCCATATGTATGCTTTGGTGTTGTTGTTGTTGCGACTGATTGGATGTAATATCGACTTGTACCACCGGCATCCACCCGCATCCAGCGCCAGCCCCTGTGTGTGGTACGTAGGTTAGAGCAACGCATGTGACTGATTGTCTGTTGTGTAGTAATTGCCTGCATGCTGTCGTAATTCTCCCCTTAGGGCAGTAGAATGGGGGCATCTAGTCTGATGAGGGATATAACCACTCTTTGGGTTATGTTGCGTGTGTTGAGTGCAGTGTTGCTGAAGCAGCTGAAATTTGGGGGAGTATTTTGAGCTTAATGTTGCAAGATGAAGTTTGTAGTTTGTAGATTTTAAAAGACACGTTGAAGCCACCTTTCCGCAGGCATAGCAGATCTTTTCGGTTGAGAGGCACCAAGAATGACGGCAATTTCTCTGCTTTGGTCAGCCTGTAGCACTTACAGACTTTGAGCCCTAACTGAGTATATACTAGGCAAATACATGGCTTGCAATCTTCCTCTGAGCCACGTCTGGCAATGACATCGTTAAACTCATTTCCCGAGACTCTAATATGACCTGGGACAGAACCAAGAGTCAGAGACTTCAGTCTTGCGAGATAATACAGTCACGGGCTCCATTAGAATCATTTCAGGTTCTGATTTTAATCCAAGCCAGTCCAGAAAGTTGCGCCGCATCTACATATATATAGTTGTGGTCTTATTGGATCCAAAACCTGTGATTTGCTCTAGGATTCCTCTACAACTGGGTTGCCCTTTATGGAAGTATCTACCATCCTAATGGCTCTACCAACTGATTCCTTTCCATCTTCGACTATCCACTTAACTTCGTCTTAAGTGATCGATTCAGGAGGAGTTTCTAGTCTCAGTGTATCTTAATTCCACCGCTGGCATTAAAGCATCTCTCACATCATCAGAGCACTCACTGGTCACAGCTTTAGAAACGCATCGAACTCCTGCCCATTTTGAGCTTAGGATGAGTTTCGAAATCCCTGTGTAGCTCATCTCTAAAGTGTCTTTCCGGGGCTTTGTCCTCTCCTGTAAAGTTATAGCTTAACTCTTGATTTGGAATAAGATTTGATCTTTCAAGGAATCTCTCACAGAACCCTGCAATTGACTTGAGATATGCATTTGCAGGATAAGGTTAAGAGTAAGTCAATGGTGGAGCAATGATAGAATCTTATGGAAGCATAAGCTGGATAAGCTGACTCGTCGACAAAAGTAAATGAAGTCTTCAATGTTTCGTAGCTTATAACCGTAGCAACCAAACCGTCGAGGCTAGAAAACTGATTCATATTGAGAATTAGTTGGCAGAATCTTATCTCCAATGAACAACTTTGTTAGAAAAGGAATCAAGAACGCACCGACTTAACTACCTTAGTGCAGATGTGTTGTGAAAATCATCTCATCTAGGCAGGGGCATAGGACTGCGGGGCGACGGCGCTGGCGTAGCTAAACGTTGAGGAGGAATCAAGGATAACTAAGTACTTGGTCTTCTCGATCACCCACCATAAAGTACCAAGATTCTACGTACACTTCCAAGGCTAGCAATTCGTTTCTTTGCCCTTCGGATAGAGTAGGTCCCTTATAGAAATAAATGCCGTGAACAATACCTATAGCTTTGAACAGTGAGACATTGGCCCTGAATTTGCTCCTTTTTTGCGCTGAAGACCGTTAAATCTTGTAGAAAACATAATTTGTTGCTAGGCTAGAGTGCTTAAGATCCTGGATTACGGCCTCGTCTTCTTCCATCAGTGGAAGTTACTTGAGATCGCTCATGAAATCTTCTGTCTTAGTCCTTGCATTGTCAAAGAATGCCTATAACTTTCTTGTGGTGGCAGAAGTTTCCATGAAGGTCCACCTGGTGGTTCACCTTTCTTATGGCTCTTCCTTGAGACAAGCCAGTTTGCGTACGGCAAAGACTCCTAAAGCCAAGACCATTGAGCTCTTCTCAACAGTAGTCATTGCTTTATAGCTGAAGAAGAAGAAGCTAAAGAAGTTTGCTGGTACTGTCCTGTTGTCACTGCCAAACCTCCCGTTTGGAAGGCATTCCTATCGATTCATCGATTCCTGACCCATTGATCCATTTGTCTAGAATGTTCAAAGGGATACTCCGCAAATCCTCTTTCAAAGGATTTCAACAGGAAAAATCCATCGAAATTCTACTCCCCAAAGAGAACTGCCATCCGACCACAATGGCAACACCGATTACTCGAGTACAATACCATCATTAAACAACCACATAACGTATGCATTTAACTTCGCAAAAAAAGAAAAAAGAAGGAAAAATAATTCTCAACAAACTCCTAATGAAGGATAAAGTTGTTTAATTGCGGAGGATTTTTCCACAACATCCTTCTCATTTTGCGTGCTTAATGTTATTCACTACACAATCATGAAATGAGTTCGGCGGGGGTTGAATTCTCGTCCTCCGCCCTTCAAAGGACATCGCATTCTTACACCCCCTGCCACACGCGATGTATGTAGTCAAAGTAAAAATAAAAGAAAAGGACCAAAAGAATAGAAGAATGAAGAAAACAATTAAGAAATCGTTCGGCATCGTGCGAAAATTGAAAGTTCCTACTTTCTAGTCCTATATCTGTGTCATTTTGGTCCTGGGTGTAATAAGGGGGTGGGCTATGGAACTTTATCAGCAGTTGGAAGTTCATGGTAAGATCCGCCATTAAAAAGGGAAAAAAAGTGAAAAATAAAAATGAAAAGTGCACCACCAAGTCGTCGTCGTTGTCGTTGTCATCCTCGCCGCCGTTCTCGTCCTCGTCCTAGTCGCGCGAGAGAGTATTTTTTTTTTTTTTTCATCCTCATCTGTAGGTTAGGGGAGGGCGATGGCGGAGATTATTGTGGTGGTGGCGGTGACTAAGGGTTGTTTGGTGGCCGATTCGTTTGTAAGGACGAAACACGAGCTGCAAGTGAGAGATCCAGAGAACCAACGAACGAAAGAGAGGTGCTATGGCACATAGATAGATGGGGTATGGTGCTCAGGAGGCAACAGAAGACAGGACTTAACTTTTAATTGGCTTCAAATTCAATGACTATGAAATGAAACCGGAGATAGAGGAAGAATTTGAAATAATTACACAAATGGATTAGGGAAACGATTTTCTCTCTCTCTCTCTCTTTCTATCCGTGTGTGTGTGTTTCTGAGGCTAGAAAGGTGATGCATGCGTGATAATGTGACGTCCCTAATCGATTTCCTAGAACTTCTAACTCATCGCTTATTAATTTGCATTCAATATCCTGCTCTATCGCTCATTAAAATTAATTTGTTCCTTGGGGTTGTTCTTTTCTTTTTTTTTTTGGACATGATAGCAAAGCATGATTTCCTCCTTATCTAACATATGACATGGCTTTTGAGGAACTCTAATTTGTTTGCCCTAGCAATGTTTGCCATAGTAACATGTCACACTTCCGTGTAATTAAAATAAGAGTACCCTGCAAGCGGGACTAGTTTATTTATAGAGCTCAGAGAGTGACTTAAGCATTTTATAATGCCTGACACAACTAAATATTTGAGTTACTCTCTGGCAGACTTGGAGTCAACAAAAAGTTGCTTGCTCAAGGTTGCCAGCTAGATTGTGGATTCAGATGCTAAAAATACGCGCGTTTGATTGATTTTATCGCACAGTGTGGCTGACATGAGATATTGTTTTTGGGTTCTTTTGTTTAGAAATCTTTTGCTGTGACGGTTGTTGGTTTAAGTGAGTAGGTAACAGGATTTAGTGTAGGGAATTCTAAGGCTTGGTTGTCAAGTCAATAGTGTGAAACTAATTCCTAGCCAAGGGCAAGGTACTTCCATTGAAATGCGACAAAGTCCGGTTTGGATTTTAAGTTTCGACTTGACTGTAGAGAGACGAACTTCATTTAGGTTGTGGTGTCCTAAATCCAGGTCAGAATGGCTCTAGCAGGCTGTCATTTGTCGCTTGGATCCTTTAAGAGTTACATGTATTGGAGTGGTCTCTTGTTACCTTGTCAAGCCTGCCTCCTACTGACACTTATAACATGGGATAACCTTTTGACAAGAAGGCAAGGACTGACATACGAAACCGAGGACTGAGACAAGAAAGCGAGGATTGAGACACGAAGGCAAGGACTGAGACACGAAAGCGAGGACTGAGGCAAGAAAGCGAGGACTGAGACAAGAAAGCGAGGACTTAGACACGAAAGCTAGGACTGAGTCACAAAAGCAAGGATTGAGATACGAAAGCGATGACTAACACACGAAAGCGAGGATTAAGACACGAAAACGAGGATTGAGTCACGAATGCAGAGACTTTTAATGACGACCTAGCAATACTGATGGCCTCTGAGTCATAGTCGAGCTCGCATAGAGACGGAATCGTTGGCACTCCGGCTACGCAACAAGGGCGAACTTGATAGAAGGCGATCAGAACCAGAGGAACTTCACTTTCAGAAGCCAACTGCGAAAAGATGTTGAACAATGCCAGACGGTTGTAAAGACATAGGTAACAGATAGTGCCAACATGCCAAGGAAAGCAGCTCGAAGTCCTTCACAAGTCCTCGTTCAGATCAAACATACACACAAGGCCTTAGAGAAGACAAGAACTTCGACGCAGATACAAAGCCAGTGGCGATAAGCTAAAGACCAGAAAGAGGCGAATAAGTGCGAGCAACAACACTAGTGGATCTAAAAGGGGTCATTGGAAAGTGGCAATCTTAAGTAAGGATTAAGGTTTCATCATGAAATTGAACGACGAATCAAGAAGTCCTTACTCGACCTTACACTAGCCTGACAAGCATCAAGAGATTTCGAATTTTGGATTGGTCCTGGTTTAGGAAGAAAGTGGATTCGATTTCGTTGCCGGGCAAAGTAATCAAGCTAAATGTCGCCCCAAAAGGGGACTGTTCAAACTCAAGGTAACGATTGTGATAGTTGGGCAATAGCCAAGGACAACTTAAAGCAATCACTCCGTGAACTGAACCCAAAATGCCTCTCTGGTGGCTGAACAATAGAGAAACAGCTACGCACAGATTCATGTCAAGAACCTACCATAATGCTTAGCCTCTCTATGAGCCAAGGAGACCCGTTTTCGAAGCGGATTTCGTGTCCTCAGTTCAATGGAGACGCTGAATCTTCGTCTCGGTAAACTCTCTCATTGAAAATTAAGGTTCTCAATGGTTGTGGCATGAGTCCTCTGGATCTGGTGGACTAAATGAATGCCCTTGTTGACGATTGTAAGAAGCACAATAATCAGTGAAGACACAGAGTCTTCCTATGTTGTGTGACCTCTTTTTAGGAACCTGGTACTCAACTCATCTGAGGCTGAGACTGAGGTTATACCAGCCAGCTATCTTCTTGTAGTTGGTGCCATCGTTGAAGGCCTAAAGGCATGGATAAAATTTGTGCCCTGCCCTGCTTGCACCACACCGCCTTGTGCCTTGTCAGCCTTCTAATTCGCGCGCCGGTGTGCTGCAGTAGCCTGGTACTCAACTGAGGCTGAGCTTGAACTGTGCTGGTATCCTGTCAAGATATATGCGACAGTTTTTCACCGCCTTAGATCTTATAGTCCTGGATATATGGATGTATGGCAATATCCGAAGATGATCCGAGAATCTAGATCAGAGGAATTAGCGAACGACGCACGGTGACTTCAGCTTGAGAATCGTAAGTCAAATTAAAGAAGAGGTCTAGGTCCTTCGAGAAGACTCCAGTATCGACTCCGTTCTTGGCTTTGGAACTGTCTACACAAATCGACAGAGAATCATTATGATATCGCATGTATTGCCAGTGTCTGTAGCCTTACAGTTGTCCTCAGTGGTCAGATGGTCGCTGAGTGGAATACTTGGAGAGAACAAGAAAACCCCAACTGATAGTAGTTCGAATAGAATACGTTTCTGTGAGTTACAATCACTCACTGCTTGCATGACAAACACCCGTCAAGTGTCTACGCAACTGATGGCATCATCATGACGTTCATTACCAAAAAAAAAAAGATCATGCTCATCTCATTATGACACTCGTACTTCTCCCAACATGACGATCAGTCAAATGTAAACCAATTTAACCCTGAAACGCGTTACATTACGTAGAAGGTTCCTCTGATTGACACCTATGTGTGACATGTGTCAAATTGTTTAACAACTAGCTATTCACTGTCACATGTCATCATCACTGGCCACCAATCGAAGTGGTATTGAACCCACTAAACGGATCGCTACTTATTATTCTGTACAAAAACCCCAAAAAAACCAAAGAGGAGTAGATCTTAATCCAGTTATCTTTAGTTTGTTCTCATTTAAATCACAAATCGCGCGTTGATTTGCACGCCACATGTGTGCAGTAGGAGTAATCAAAGTCGTCATTAGGAATTCCGACACTAGAGGTACCTACATAACGTGTTTTGCGCAATTTTTTTCTTCTCTTTCTCTTTCTTTTGCCACCTCGCCACCTGAAAGTGATTAATCTACTTCCATCCGCGGAGTGGTCAGTCAAGCGATAGGTATTGCGAGAGTTAATTTCCATTTTCTCCTCCGACGCAAATTAGCTTCTTCTCCTCTAGCCATCCTCGTTTGTATATATCTGTATGTAAAACCAGAACCGACAGAAAATTCCCCACTCGCTGGACAGGCTAGCCGGTGTTATGTGCTGAACGTGGGAGCTCGCTTGAAGCTATTCCGCGAGGAGAAGGAGAAAGTGGACACGAGTCACGAGCGCGAAGCCTTTGATTCGAGTTAGAATGCGCGCTCATGCATCCGTGCATCGTATGCCGGCAATGGTATGGGTATTGTCATGCAAAATTTCACAATAGATACACAGATTGGATGCAAATGCGCCAGTGAGCGCACCACCAGAGTGAAAGTAGAACAACAGCGGATATTTTGCCAATCGATGGAGTACAGCGGTTAAGTCTTGGCTTTGTAGTTGTGGATCGCATTGCAAATAGGTCGTTGAGCGAGTTGCTGCTTGGTGTGTTGTCAAAAATCAGTCTCTAAGTGGATTTAGGCAGCATATTTTACTAGCAGGCACATAAGTTTGCTGTGATGTGCATTTTTGTTTGACAAAACACAAAATTTACTGCTTAATGTGGTCAAGGTTGTGCACCAGGTCAATGGCATGGTGTTTGAGTTGTCGTTTTGGCGTAAGGGTCTACTTACTCTGACCTGAGGCGACTCTACAATTGAGGTCTCTGCAGTTTGAGCCCTAATTCATGTTAGATCGCCGATCCCGATAAACATCTGCAGTAACTTTTTGCCTTTCAGCGATATCGGTGTGCGCTTTGGTTGCAAAGATATGCGACTTTCCAGACATTCACGCTCTGCATACATGCTGCTGATTGTTTCTGCTTCCAAGGCAAAGATGCTCCCTTTAATACTTACTTCAGTCCTGTATTCCCTTGTGGGTACTACAACGCCTACGCGCCATCGTGTGCGATTTCTGGTTCCATGTATCCATGTGCATAGCGCCTTTAAGGGACAATTTCCAAAGTGCCGGCTGATGGCAATATGATCGATCTGAGATGGATGTCCGGTGCCTGTTAGTGAAGACTCAACTGATCTTGTGGCAGGTCTTATACTGCTTATACTTATACAAAACGGTCGGTCATTCAAGTCTCCAAGATCTATCCATACTGTGACATTGCAACGGCCATCAGCAAGATGAAAAGGCGTTTGAGACTGCCTCTCTTGTCCTTATCAACCTCGGTGAGAACAAAACACTGTGCGATTTTTCTTACTCTGCTCTGGAGGTTTCTAGGACTTGAACCTCCTTCGTGCTGTTGGCACTAGCAAAACCAACTCTGCAGTAGGGGTTGTAGCAGACTAAGGCATTGTTTCGTTGGGCATTCCCTTCATTTATCTCCAACATGCAGAGCTCGAACTGGCGGTCTTATTGACCTCATCTAGCCTTTAGAACGAGAAGGAATCGATAGTCAACAGAGCATTCGTCTGGTCAAAGTTTTTGGTGGATATTCATGGCGGCGTACGTTCAATGACTTCGTAGTTCATGCATGCATTTGCTTGTGCTCTTTTAATTGCTTGCCTTCCAGTCCCATTAGCCTCAAATCAGATCACAGGCCGCCTGTCACGTCATAGCAAAAAGTGCAAAGTTAATGTGATCAAAATGATAACCAAAAAGAGCGAAAAAACCCTTCCTAACCGACTAGCCACAACCCTCAAAACGCAAAACGGGAACAAGTATATAATTTTAATTTGTAATCACATGCAAGTAGCTAGACTAAATCCAACAACAAAAATAGCAAAGCATGCTCCCAGGGAAGCATTTATCAGCGCCACCTATTTAATGGTTTCCCGATAGTCTAAGTTCCACCCATTATTCCGTGGCTGACTAAGCGAATAATTGCCAAGGCCCGTTGTCTGCCATACGAAGAGAAAAAAAAAACCAACTTCAAATGTGCATATCGCATGAAATGTAATGATAATGGTGTCGGTTCAATGAAACAAAAAACCAAAAAAAAAAAGAGGAGAAAAAAAAACTCCGGTAAAGCAAAATCCAAAGCAGATAACCCACCACCAGAAGAAGAGGGGAAAGGGACAGCAGAGAGGAAGAACGAGTTCGAGCCACCAACATCATCGCCGTCGTCGTCGTTTTCGTTCCATGGCCAAGCCAGACAACAACGTGCGGCGCGCACAGATGGTACCCACCTCGAGGGAGAGAAACACCGACGACCACGACGACGACGACGAGCCAAGCAATGAACACCTATAATTAGGGGAACCTTACCTTCACGTTAATTTCATTCGAGGAACTCTAACCTTTGGGGCGGTCATCACATACATCCATCCGGCTATGAATTATCCCAAAATGGTGGTGCTGGCTATTAACTCGCAGATATCTTTGGATACTGCAGATGCATTCGGGATACTGCTGCAGCGCAGCGCCTACTCTCCTCCGCTTTGGCGAACCTTATCGGTGGTGTTTGGGGGCCATTTGATACCTGGAACTGGTCTCACTGTGCAAGGGATTTAACCGGCTGGCCAAATGGAATGGAAACCGCGTAAAAACGGATGTGTGCACACTGAATTCATGTCAAATTGCCGAAAATTCATTTTTAATTTGATCGAGCAGGCGTCATTCATCGTGACCACAACATCCATCGCTTTAATGAAGAAGACGATGGCACACATCAAGAATAACGTGATGAACTTTTGTATTGATCGTAAGACAGACTACGGGCGTAGAATAATTGGAAGAAGGATGCTAATTAGTGGGTACTTACTGAACAAAGTATGCAGATGGATGGAGAGCACCTGACTTCCGCAATGGCCAGAGCAAAGAAGTCGATGAAAAATAAACTGTTTCTGATCTGTTCTCCCGATACAAGAACCAGGAGATCTAAGGAAGCACCAGTGGCACACCTCTGGCGAGAGAAGAGAGAAGATGCGGTAGAATAGACCGGAAATTGTAGCCCAGCTGATATTAGGCTTCAATAGTGGCTCTCTATGGACTGTGTCCAAATTATAAGAGAAAATAGTACGTGGCTTTTGCACTCGTTTTTAATTCGCAGTATTTTTTGTAGTCAGTTTTTCTTTCTTAGGCTGCAATGGATGTTGCAGATAGGTGGTCTTCGCATACCTCCAGAGCCATAGTAACATAAATGATGAAGCATGTGCAAGAATTAGCTTGAGCTGTAAGGATGATGTACAACATGCAAATGAGTCAGAGTAGTGTGTAAGGCAAGTATGTGACTGACAGGAGTCAGTCTAAAGTCGAAATACCTTGCGTATGACAAACTCAGGACGCTCTCTGAATGACAACGAATTACACTCTGGTGGGAAGACGATAGATGGAAGAAGTTGGCATCAAGCGGGGTTTACAGAAACTTACTTACTTATGTCCTGGATCCGAGGGTCTCTACAACGCCTAGGCGCCATTGTGTGCGATTTCTGGAAATGTGCCTCAGATCTAACCAATTCTTCGCAGTTGCCGTGCTTCCTTCTTCACTGTTGTGCGCCAAGGAGTTGAAGGAGTACACTTCATCTGTGAATGTCATAGGCTCTGCTTTACCAGAAAGACAGCTATTAGAGAGTCTGGATGACCTACTCAGAAAGCTCCCAGGATTGCTAGTCTCCCTCTGTGCTGTTGAATACTGGGTATATATCCGGGCAACCCTGGGTCATCAGTCAGAGTATAGATATAATACGACACGGTTAACTGCTGTACGATCAGTGTTACATTCCAGATTTCTATTATAGAGCATTGGCCAGCGTTTTGAGTCTTTGTTTGATGTTGTAGTTCCTTCTTAAAAAGGGACCACCAAACTAATGACCCCCAGCTTACGTCAAGCTCTGTCAAAGACACAGAAGGACAGGTAGGATTAGGTGAAGCATACTGGTAATCGAAATACCTTCTTGATAATGCATAGTCTTGACAGGGTTTCATGGATTGTCATAGCAGGGGAGATAGGACGCCGCTCTTAGGTATTCCTCTGTCGACGGATTTGGTACGACTCTTGTGGAAGAAGGTAGATTTGAAATTTGTGTTCATCGTTTGTCTATAGTTCAAGTCAAACTAGGTTTCATTGGAGTTCAGAGGTAAGACTGAAGTACTCAAGGGCAAGGTGGATTGGATGGTTCATCTCTCGCACTCTCTGCTTACAAGGGTAACCAGTTGATTAACTCTATTTCTTATGTGCATGAGCCCATGATCAAAAGACGTTCCTTTGTTTCAACTGGATTTCAGCTCGGTGGCCTGTATTCCTTTATCTTGTGGATATGAACCAAACTCATTAGAAGATGATCTTATCTTAATCATCAAATCGAGGGGACAATCATTTTTCTTTCTTTTCCTCCTTTTTTTTTGGCTCTCTTTCGTGAAGACAAAGCACAGTCCTCATCAATGATTAACATCCCTTTGCGTCGTCGTTGGTGCTGCTGCTGCTGTTGTTGTTGCCCCCAAGCGTTGAGCGTTTTCTACTTAATGACTTCAAAACAGATATATGTATGTACCCACTCTACCAAAGCCATTAAAAGGTAAAAAATTCCATTAAAGTACATGCAAACGGGTTAATTAACACACATCCACAAGTTTGCGCTGAACGTTTCGTATACAAATGTATGCCATCGATGTGTATCTTACAGTACGCAACGCAATGTTGGATACGTATGTAGGTAGGTATATACATTTTGTATTTGCCTTAATTTGCTGCCCTTTTTTTCGTTCGTCCATCCGTCGCTCTTTCTGCGCTTGTGTGTGTAGTATCTGAGAGTGTGTCTGCAGCAATCTAACATTTCAAAATAAATTAGCCTCCGCGTCGTCTAGATAAGAATCGAAATGGCAAATAGTTGGAATAATTGCCGTTTTGGTGTGCTGCGGTGGCGGTGGTGTACGCCTTGGCCCTGGGACTACAGACGACCACACCATGGCCTCCCCCATTACACTTACTACTTGGTGGCTTTGCGGGTGGAATTACTCTCTTTTGTGTTGTTTAACCCCAACCTCATGCACTACTTTTTGTGTATTTATTTCATTTTGTCAGTACTTGAGGCAAAAAGTGAGTTTAAAAACTGTTTAAGCAGTAAATACAAAAAAAAAAAAAAAACAGAGAATGAGGAACCAGGGAAAGAAAACGAACGAAAAAAATCACACAAGAAACTCAAGCAACTCACGAAAAAAAGTGAATAAACTTGACATTTCGGGTTGAGGTATAAATCAAGTAGTGTCTACCTCAAATTCCTTAACGTACTTCCCTTCTGCTGGTGGTGATTTCAGTCCCAGTCTCGGCTCGTATTCAAACTCGTTTTTTACTTCAACAAAAAACACAACAAAAAAAAACTACAATCGAGGTTTATTTTGGGGTCACATTCCAGTATTTTTAAATATTTTTACTTTTTTTTTTCCTTCTCTCTTGTTAGTGTTAATTTTATTTAAATAATTTGGCAAAATTCAATAGATGCATGTGAAGTGGACTTTAATTAAAAAGTTTACAGGCTAACGATCAGATATTATTTTTTTGGCTTATTTCGCAAAATTAATGACAGTTGACGTCTTATGTAACGAATGACGATATAGCGAATTTTCGATACAACGAATGCTTTTGTTTCAGCGAACGATCTCAATCATCAAAGGTCCATTGACAGATCAACTACAAGCGGCGAACAAATCATTTTTGTTACATTTCAGAGCACAAAATTTCTAGTTTTTCTATTTCAAAAGAATCAATCAATATTAGCACGATGAGTGCACGAATCTAACCTCACACAATCCTCAAATTGGTTAATATGTCAAATTTTGTGAATACTCGCTCATTCCTATTGCGAATTGTGAACAAACCAATTTTAGTAGACCACAAAATTGGCAGTTTTACTATTCTAAAAGAAGAGAGCTTTAATTATCCATCGATAAGTACAAAATAAGTTGAATTTTGATTAGTTTTTTTCATTTTTTTTCCACAAAAAAGGCGAATGCTTTTAATGAACTGTCAAATGTGGAACGTGTGGATGACGTGTCAAAATTTGCGAATACTCGCTCATTCTTATTCGCAGGTCGCTGAGCTGTGAATGGACTTTTATATCATTCGTTAGTTTGGACGTCTAATGGGAGACGAACTCGAAAAGATCACCAATTCGAAACTTAGCATATGACAGCAATTCCTGTTTCAGATTGCCTTTCAAGCACATTTCTGTTTTCGTGATCTTCAAAATGTCGTGATCTTCACCTTGCTTACAAACCTGTTTACACAGTCTTATTTAAGTATCTGTTGCAATATTGAATTTAGTTTGAACTTTCATATCAACTGAATCTTCAGTCGAGCTTCAATAATCCTCGAACCATAATAAAATCTCTTTCCTTCAATTTTGTTGGTCTATTTCTGGAATAAACCAGTCCGATTCGTATCTAATTCAGGTTCGGATTAATTTTTTGTCATGGAGTGTAACAAGGTTGTCTGCTGTCACCCATCTTCTTCTCACTGGCGCTATATGTATACACTTTGGACAGCACTTACTAAAAGGATTTATGGAATGGAATGAGGACGTACCTACTTATGTAGTTCCTGACAAAAAATTTTGTAAAACTACAGAACTTTATTGTTAATCTTTTTTTTTTTAATTTTCTCAATACAACTTACAGTTTTTATGGCTCACAGTATGAATGATTTGGTCAACTCACCTAGAAGAAAAAAAGAAGCACGATTATTGAAAAGAATAAAAAAAGAAAATATTTCAACAAAATTTTGCAGTTATGAACGATCCGATAAGTTATTTCATCGCACAGATCCAGCTGCTATAAATGTCAAGCTTATACGATCAGACAGAGCTCCTCTCTCTCTCTCTCTCATCTCATCTTTTCCACTCAAATGAGCCAAAGAGCAAATAAATTTATTAAAAAAAAAAGAAACAAAATCATGATCTCATTAAAATGATGTGAAACTTTTCCCCTGACTACTCGAAGCTATCGCGCGCTGCAAGCCAATGTAACAAATCAAATTCAATTACCCATAAAGCGAATCGCGCCCGGCACCAAAGACAGACACACAGACAGAGAGACACATGCGCCGGTCCTATACTCCGTCATCAGTAACAAGAATCCCCCTCTGATCGAATCGAATTCAAATTCAAATTAAAAAATAATTCAATTTATCAACAGAAACCAAAAAAAATAAGATCAACGAGCTACGAGCTACGAGGAGACCCCTCCTCATATATGCGATGGGGGTGTGGGTAAGTACCGGTTTTCAGCTCGTATCTATGGCTTGCCTAATAAGCAATCCGATAGATTGGATGGTGTCGGATGCCTATGACTAATGTAACCTTACAGTCACCCATGGGCCAGGCCCGATCGAGCTCAAGAGTGGCGACAAAAACGACGACAACGACGCGATTCGTGGCAATTAATCAAATCAAAATCGACGTGACCGATTAAAGAGCTAAATTATAGCACCACCAGCACCGCTGCGCCGGTTGTAGGATTCCATCAAGCATGACTTATATACTGTATAGTAGTCGCGGCGGTTCTACTCAATCCAACCAACGGCCAGGTAAAGACCAACATCGGCGCGCTGAAAGCAGCTGTTTTCTCGTACCACACTGGAGGGCCTCTCCTTACTTCTTTTTTTGTGGTTTTTCTTATCCACTAAGGCCGTCACATAGCATCTGGCTTTTGGAATCAACCGAGTCCTTTCCTCTGCTGCGCGCTGTGGAACTACATATGAGTGCACCGAGGAGCAAGCAACACACAGCAAACTAACATGACAAATGAGCAGAGTAGCAGGAAACACATCCCGACATGGAATTCTCAAATATGCACCGCGTTACCGCGTTAACACTGAATGCTAATTCGGTGTTTGTCGTAAGGAATTTCTCTGTCAAAAAATAAAAGAAACACTTCCACTTAGCACTTAATTAAGACTCGGAGAAATGTGTGAATGGAAGGAGCATTCGCTGTCCCATGTTTTGAAATTCAAATTTCTCACTCTAAAGGAAGCGTTAGCGTGGGAGACTACCTAGTGGACGGTCTTTTAGATTAACACACCACCACGTGCAGTGACTCACAGATGGACTCACATGGAAATCTAATTTCTCAAGTGATTACTTGCATAGTACTATGAATAATTTGAAGCAATTGAAATTCTATGAGTGTATTGCTGTGGGGAAAAGAATAACCGACTGCGACTGATGAAAGGAAGCCGGTAATCAAAGGAGACCGTCTCAGCGTACAACATAATATCAATATTTTAAGGTTCTTTTGTGCCAAGGTCTTGAAAGCATTAAGTACTGTGAATCAACTGTGAATAAGAAGCTGTAATCACACTTTGGGTTGAGTTTTTGGAACAGACATTGACAGCAGAATGTGCGATAGTCTTGAGCAAATTTCAGCACCATCACATTTATGAGCACATGTCTGGAAAGAGATCCTGCGTAGAGAGTAAGCAAAAAGTACGCGCACCGCGATCACCAGTCAATCGAGTTCTAGTTAGTTACGAGCCAGTCATAGAGGACATCGAGGAGAGCAGAGAAGGCAGTTGGGGAATAAGCGGTCAGCTGATGTTGGAGGATATTTCCTTCTACGATAAAGTAAAGCAGATCTCAAGAGGAGTAACAAGAGCTCGTGATGCCTCCGTCCACCAGTTAAATGATGAGATCGCTAGACTGCACGCAGAAAGCTATAGGGCGATTGTAACAGCGCTGAAGGGAACACGGAACTACAGCAACCACGGGAACTGAAATGAAAAACAGTAAGAGAAACGTTTCAAGGAACTGCGCAACCAAGAAGACCAAAATCCTGGAGGAAAGGCGTACCAAGTTATGGCCCGTGTGTCCACAGAACGTCTCGAAAACGTGGTCGCTGTGCTTTATCCACAACAAGAGGGAATAGGGTAACAAGCAGATAATAGCCCTCGTCAGAGCAGATGAAGTTCTCTGAGTCTGCAAAGACATCAAGGATAAAAATCTCTAATATTGCATTAAAATCAGCAATAAATGGGCACCCACACAACTTTGCAGAGATATAAAATGCTTGCCTCAAAGGTGGTGGAAGAAATACAGACTTGTACTCTTATCAAAACCTCATAAACCACCGTAGAGCGCCTCATAGTAAAGGCCTCTTTAGAAACAATATATGAAAAGTTAGATCACATAATGAGTGAGATATCACAGGAGATCTAGAAGGCACATTCCTTGATTAAACAATTGGGATTGCTGACGATATACCGATCGTTGTTCTGGCCAAACTTCTTGAAGAGTTAAAAGTAAAAGTGGAGTGAAGCCATCGGGATTGGCTAGTAAGCATGGACGATGGAGGCTGTAAAAGTGACCGTGGACGATCACGTTGTAGTTTCAGAACTAGAATTGAAGTACCTTGGGCTTACTTTAAAGCAACATGCAATGGTAAGGGCAGCAAACACAATTACTGTCCTGTAGGAGGATCTAAGCAAACCTACCATTGGCAAGAGTTGCAAATATGGGCTCGGAGAATAAATGAATAGAAAACGAATGGCAGCTTACAGAACCAGTTGAGATTGAGAGTAGATCTCTCTGCCACGCGGCATGTATACAAGCCGAACGAAAATATGGTACCAGCAGGACAAGGAAGCCAACAGCAACGAGTCGATGTGACAGTGAAGAATCAAGGAGAACAGGCCTGAAAGAAAGACAATATAGATGGAACTCTTCTGACAAAGGTAAATGCACGCAGAGATTGTTCGTCAATACGGACCTTTGGATCTATACGAAGCTTGGAGACCCCATTGCCCAAAGTCCACAGAACTAATCGTTATTATGAATAACGTAACCGTTGACCTTCTGTCTTGGGTGAATAGACAAGAACCTAAGCCCAGGCAATATAAGCTGACAGATGCTTGGAAGCAGTTAGCGACACTGTGGCATGACTCTGATGGAACAACGAAGGCAGGGGCTACGACGAGACGCTGCCGAATACGTAACTGTGTCGTGATAGTAGAAAGGAAGTTGACTTTAGTGGATAGCAAGCTGGAATGAGTATGGAATCAGTTTCGTCTTTAAAAGATTGAGTTGAGCTCCACTTTCTTTGCTTTCCAGTTTCAGAATCATTATATCAAGGACTTTCCGATGTGAAAGGAAGCAATCATCGTCATTGTATGACGTATAATCCATCAAATCTCATGGCTGGTTATCGTCTATGCAATGTTGGATGGAGAACCCCTTCTATGGAACACCGTCGCTAAAAAAACGACTGCTTTTATCATTCCCAGTTAAAGACATTCAGCCGGAGTGTTAGGCTCTTTAATGGAGTCCAGCAGCCAATATACAGTCATGGTGAGGTCTCTAGGTTAGGAGGCTTCTTGATGCTTATAGAGTTAACATCAGTCCTATTCTGGACCTTCACACAGAATAGAGTATGACAGTACCTTTAGTTGTAGAGTGATATTGAGTGTCTCGCTTAAACCCTAGACTAAGCTAGCTTTTCTTCTAGTTGGTTGAAGCCGATGTTTCTTAGTCTTCATAGTCCACAACCTATACTTCATCGCCAACAAATGATCCTTTGGTGTTGTAACCAATCTCGGTGCAATATTTCCTGCTCTCTGTCCCAGGGACCAACTGCATTTTTTCAAATCTCAAGCTCGGAGAGACATCAACTATGTAAATGAATGTCTCTCTTCAAGGATATGACACCACAACTCATTGCACCCGTTACAAGCTTCCGGGCGAAGTAAAGTGATTACTTCCTGAGCGTGTATCTGTGTATCTACTCCACCATCCACCGCACGTAGATATAAATTACACTTTACTCACAGTCAATTATCTAAATGCGAATAGGTGGTGTATTCTACCCTCAGCATAACTTCAAATTAAATCTCTTAATCCAATTCCAAAGAAAAAAGAAAAAAAAAAAACGAGAAAAGCATCTCTCTTTGCCACTAACAGCGCAAATTCTGTACAAAATTTAATTTCTCTAAGTAGCTCCAGGTCCCCTTCCTCAAAAAAAGGAAGCACAGGAGGAAGGAATCTCATGACCACATCAATCAAGGCATATTTTATGGATGATTCAATTCAAATTTTCACCCGCCTCCACCCGCACCCCCGGCTCCATCGACAGCACTCAGTGGAAGTTGTTTATATATTTTTTTCCAAGTAAACTTATAACACTTATATAGCTATTAACTTGTACACATACACACATATAGACACACACGCACACTGATGGAAATATTTAAAGATTATTTTTCGATTGATCCCCTTAATGGTTTGGCAGTCAACTACACCGTCGTCGTCCCGCTGGCTGTCGGACAGAAAGCAGCAAAAGCATTAAGTGCACCGAAGCCGATAGGACGAGCAAGACGGACGAATGATGGTAAATGAAAGGACGAAGAAGGTCAAGGTACTTACCCAGTTGAAGAGGAGTAGAGTCCATTAAATAGATTACCTACCTGAATGAATTTCGTAAAATTACACTTACCTTAGCACAGTCGTCGTCGTCGTCCTCATCGTCGTCGTAGATACAAGACAACCACACATGCACAAGGAGACAACAACACCAATACCTACTAAGAAAGTTGAAATTCACTCCTCAGCTCAGTCAGACTAAAAGTGAGAGATTCTATTAAAAGAAAAACACATTTGGAGGAGCAATAAAACCACCCCGACGATCCCATGTCAGTCAGAGTGTAAGCTTGAATGAGGTCCTGGCATTCAATAGGAGCAGAGCACATCACACTCCAGCACACGATGCGAATTGTAAAATCGAAAATAGATATTCAATTGGAAGTTATTAAAAATTTATTAAATCTCGTCTAAGAATTGCCTTCCCCTTCCGCCCTCCCCTACTTCGATTGGTTCTGTTCTTGGTCTTGGTCTTGGGTTTGGTCTTGGTCCTGCTCTTGGTCTTGCTCTTGGTCTATCAATTGAGGTTGAGGAGAGTTTTTTAGATTTTAGTGCAAGGAAATTGCATCTCTTTGAATTTGATTTGATTCTAGTCTCATTTGGAGCTACCGTATAAAGTTATTTGTTGTTTGTTTTGGGCCAATTTGTTGCCAATGGGTTTGTGTCTGTCCACTTGGAAGGACATTTATAAAGTATATGCACTTTTGGTTTATTTACTTTGAGGGAGGTTGTATACAGACGGTAACAGGCAACACATATTTTTTGCATTCTCAATAAGAGAATTAGCATGACTGGTCTTTTACCAAACTGCGAATAGGAGGTATTAGATACTGAGCCTTCATTGTGACAGAAAGTCCTTCATTGGTGAGGCAACTGACTCACTGTACTACGAGAGAAGGCAACCTTATATTGCTCATAATATTTCTCATCCAACTTCCGCGATGAAGAGTTTACCACATCGACAAGTCGACAAGTCTAAAATGCTGCAGATTCGTCCCTTTCTCCACAAGTGTGCCAGAACATAGACTCACTTGAGCCTAGCCCATTTCAAGAGTGAAGTGTTCCAATCGGATTCCAATCAATTGTCTGCATTCCTTTCTGTTTAAATGATGCTAATTTCTAGAGGATTTTTCGCTTAGTCTGGCTACAATATGATCAGTTCGTCATACCCCAAGCCGAGGACAGAAAACAATATCAAATTCGTACTTGAGGGTCCTAGGGCGGTTATATTCTCACACACCATTGTGTTCGGTTACTGGAAATGTGCCTCCGCTCTTTGCAACTCTTTCCCAGTTGCTGTGCTTCCTTCTCGATCGTTCTACGCCATGTACTCCTAGGACGCGGATTCCTTTGCATCGCATGGTTAGCTATGGACCTGTCACCACTTTCATCGTCATATGGTTCTGCCGTCGTTATCGTTAGAGATACGGTTTGGCCAGAAAATCTTTAAGACACTACTCGTCGCACAAGGAATAACAACATGCTGACGAATTTTGATTAGCTGAGCCAGAGAGGTTTGTTCTCCAATAGATGAATATGATACGAATTTGGCCAGGACCAGGATCATTCTCAGTATGCGAGGCTCGTAACTCTCTGTCAGAACTAGTGTTCTGTATACGTGGTAAGACAGTTCTAGTTCTAGTGCCGTGGTTCTTAACCCCTTGAACGAACATCAGTATCCCACTTTGGAGCTACGGCCATTGGTCCATTCAGGGTTCATCCGCTATCATCACTATTCCATAATTCTGATGAAGCTATGGCAATCTTTACAGATCTGTAAAAGAAGCTCGTGAAAGGTGCTTGCTAAAACCCTTTCGTCGAAAGAAATTCGTCTTCCATCCTCCTTCTGAGGTCTTGGTCTCCGTGAACTACAACCCAAAACCGTCAACAAGGTCTTAGAGAATTAGAGTGACCGAATGCCCTACTTCGAAGCTAGCCGAAGGAGCCACTAGAACGACGTTAGGCCGGGAATTCTGATATATCATATTTCTAGACTTTTTCCATTGGACCTATGAGAATCTACATGGATAAGCTGGTTGCAATTGAAGAATTGGAAGCTAACATTACTCGCGTTAATTGCTAAATACCACGCAAAATCTTCAGTCTCTTCGTCGAAATTTGAAAAACTAATAATTATAAACTAAATGGCAATAATTGTTCTTTTGTTTTTTAAATACAGATAATTTAATAAAATTATGTTTTTTTATTTTCTTTTACTGTTCAAAAAAATACCTCTAAATGAATTGACCTTTAGTACCCATTAAATCGAACTCTTTCATGCACTAGGTTACGGGATGAGTTTTGAAAGGGTTTCCAATTCATCAATTTGATTTCAATTCAAATAATTGAATGCATGTATCACTGACCTCAAATGAATGATGATGAATGATGAAAAATCATTGCTAGATGAATTCTGTAAACTGCCAAAAGATTTAGTTCTTTTACGACTCTGTCACTTACATACAATAGATTGTTCACACAAAAACAGGACATGTTTAACATGCAAGACATGACTAATATTACCTCCTACTTAGTAGAGTTATAAAGGAACTCAATGCAATCCTCTGTGTCTTCATTGAAGTTATACCAACCATTTTCAAGTCTTCTTTTTTCTTCTCAATTGAATCCAAACGGCTTCGATGACTTCAAAAAGATTTCAATGATTTCACTGATGTCATAAAATTGACTTCAAAATCAATGGTAATTTCATATTTTTGAAGTTGAACTCATTTGACTGAAGTCAATACGAAAAAGTTTTCCTTTTGACTTCAATCTAAAATGATTGCATTCTTGTACAAATTCGCAAATCTTTTGCAAACGTCCGAAACAATCTGCCAAATTTGCCTACATGGTCGTACAATTTTTTTTACAAAAATAAAAAATTCTCCCTCTACTGGATTTTTCTTTTCCCAAAATCAATTGCGAAATTCAAAAATTTTGTTCAAAAACTCAAATTATTTTCCTACATCGACGACATAAATTTCAGCATAATTTTATTACTTAGTAGATCCAATAAAATCGATTAATTTTAATGACAAAATAAATTTGAAAATTTAAAATAGAAAAGATAAAAATAATAAATTAGCGCAAAAACAGATCTTTGCTAATGAAGCGTTCTGACAATTTTCGTAAAATATTTTACGCGTTCCGAAACCACTAAATCTTTTTTTGTAGTTTTTTTTTTTCTCCTCCGTCGCTGCGGCCACTAAGAGATATTCAAATTAAAAGACTCCATCATTGCATTCCGTTCGAAACATTATTCAATCAATGTCTCGTGCGTTCGAGAACGGGACAAAAAAAGATCACCTAATTAAAAATAAAATTTGGTTCCAAATTGGATGGAAAGATGGCTACCTATGCTGAATGTATCTATGGGTAAAATTTTGAGAAACAATTAATTTTAACGATTTGATCAGTGGCTGATGATTATTAACTTTGTTTTTATCGCGCGTTGAATAATTCGTTGCTTGGTTTGTATGCGTTTTTTTGTGTGTTTTTTTGTGACGACCGCCCACATGAGCAGTAATTATGTGATAGAAATGGGCTGGCGGGAGGCAAAAGGAGGCGAAAGGAGTGCCACGGAATAGATACAATCTACCACTATCTAATTAGAGATTAATTATGCAAATATTTGGTGTCTTTTGAGAGTTTAACTAACGGTCGACGACGGGCGGACAGACATGGGGAATAAATTGGATGGAATCTCCTCCCGCTCCATTAGTATTTTCAATTTAATTACACCCAACAGGAGAGGTGATAAAATGTCAGAAAGACATCGCGAGAGAGAGAGAGGTCAAATAGGTGACAGAAGACTGTTGACTGTGACTGTAGGCCTAAGGTGTACAGTTCTATCGATTAATTAGTCAACACAAGCGAGTAGTGTAGTAGGCAACAATTGGTCTGTAATTATGAGGTGTTCGCAAGAGGCGGACATATCAGATTCCCTGTAATTTAGACTCCATAACCTGGTTAGCTCAGTTATGCGGCGCGCTCAACACAGCAGGCAGTAGGTTATTAATTAACGTACGCGATTGGAGTTTAGGTTTTTTTTTTTTTTGTATTTTAGACTTTTGCGTTGTGTTCGCGTTAATTAGTATCGAATGAAATGTTGTCGGCGCAATATCTGACCGGCCTCTGTCTATTAATCAATGTAATCTTGTGTAATTACCCGTGTGGTTTAATTAAGTGAGGCCAGGTGGCAGCATAAGCGAGAGAGAGAACGTTCGCTTATGGCTGACGTGAAGGATCTAGTGCTAGTCTCTTTCTTAGTGTATGTGTGGGGGATTTTTTTTTCGCACGATTTACAACTGAGTATAGATTTTAATTGGGTTCTTTTCATAATGATTGAGTCGTGCTGTCGTGGTGGGCAATGGAGCTACCTCAACATGGCCATGTCATTATTTTATTGATGTGGTTTGACGAATTGGTGGGTATTTTTTTGAGGTACTCTACTGTTTTTTTGTGAACCAAGGTGGGGCTATGACCTTGTAGAAGTTTCTTGTTTGAGTTCAGATAGAGAACTCCAAAAAAGAATAACCAAAGTCCTTGGGAAGCACACATTAACATCCGGTTACTTCCTTCTAGGCTATTGTCTATCAACAGGTGAATGGATGAAGAAACTTCGTTGAAACTTCTCACCTCACTTGTCAGCTAGAAAGACTAAAATAATAAGTCTTAATAAAGCAGCCCCTAAGCCATGACCATAAGCAGATAGTCCCCATAGTGGACTTCTAAGCCGAGCGACCGCTGAAGGAGCAGTCGTAAGCGTAGAATTCGAATAGTTGGCTTACGGCGATATGAAGACCGTGAAACACTAAGATATTCTTTGTCAAATATAGATATGAACCAAGGAAATCCTTTGAAAACTCCTCTCGTAACCCAGTTCATGAAAGAGTCCAATTTAATGGATACTAAAGGGCGATTCATTTAGAGGTACTTTTTCAAAAGTAAAAAAAAGTAAAGAAAAATATTTTTTAGGATTATCTGTATTAGCAAACAAAAGAACAATTATTGGCATTTAGTTTTTAGTTATTATTTTTTTCAAATTTTGACGATGGGTCTGAAGATTTCGGGTGGTATTTAGCAACTAAAGCGAGTAATGTTGGCTTTCAATTCTTCGATTGTAACCGTTTATCCCAGCTTATCTATCCACGTAGAGTCTCATAGCTTCAATGGAAAAGGTCTAGAAATGTGATATCACAGAATCACGTTTTCGCCATTTTGCAGGCAGTGACTTTGTAGCAGTGAATTGCCGCAACGTCTTGTTGGATCCAAATAACCTGCAGATCATGGGCTTCAATTAAACGCAGCGTAATGGGTTCATTATTAAGGCGTGATGGGTTTAATCTTTTTATGATCAAATGGCAAACAATTCTGAACAAAAATATCATAGGATCCTAACACAACCATGCGTAATCTGTCAAAAAGACCCGTAGAAAAAAATGATCTCTAAAAGAATCACCCCTCTACTATGAAAAGTCAAAGATTTAGAGAAGTGCGCCTCCGATAGATGGCGTAAAAAATAGCGGTTCACTTCAATTTTCATGGCGTTGTTCAAGTGTCTAACAGTACAACACGTCGTCTGTTCATTAAGCAATCTTTGCAATCGACTGCGTATGACTCTGGAAGCATTTCTGATCTCATCTAAACTTCTCATAAAAAAAATAAGATCCACAAGTGTAAACAACAAAAATAGAAAACTAAATAAAGAAAAAAAAAACCCGAACGCATCAGGCGAAAGTCGTGAATAATCGACACACACCGAGAGAGATACTAACATCCGTGTTAAAATAGCCGGCGACTATGACGGATGCATTGAGGCCGTGAATTCGGGATAAAAGACACGATGTAAAGTGCTTACTTACAAATGATTGATCTTGTGCAAAGAGAACTTTACATTCGTATAAGATGGCGTGTATCTATATATACACAGCACGATCTTACTTCTATTTGCAGACGCCGCAGAACAAATGAGTAAAGATACAAAAAAATAAGAAACACTTTGCAAGGACCACTCGGAAATAGATTTCTGTTTCTGTTGTCGCCGTGGATTCTATTTTATTTTGAATAATGCATTGTTGCAGTTGTTCGAGTAATTTGTCAATTTTGAGTGACATAGATTTTTGGTTGAATTTTTGGCTTCTGATGCTTTCGTAGGTTTTTGGGATGTTTTCTTGCGAGGAAATTTAAATTTGTTTTTAGCTAGCTTTGGATAAACGTACTGCCATCCTTCATAGCCAAGGGCGGATCCGGAAGGGGGGCACAGGGGAACGGTTCATAGCCCTTCTCTGATACAAATATTCATCTGAGATTCGGCGCCTCTATTAACGATCGTTTTGTAGCGATCATTCTGCACAAAACAGATCTATACAGTTGTGGCGCACTCAACATTGGCACAGACGCGTCCCTGCTGCTAAAGCTGCTGCAGTTCGAGCTCTTAGCTGTTTTCGTTCGTTCTCCAGGTATCCTCGGCTTCTCTGTGCAGGCGTCTTCTGTGAATTACTTCTTCCAAGGGAATATTGTAGCACTGACAACAAACGAATGTGAGTTCACGGTAAAACCAAGGTATCACCTTTATTATCGCCAGCCAGCTGGCTCGAAAGTGCCCAATATTCGCTCAGTTTTCTTAATTATCATCCAGCACTCGGTTCCATAGATCAGGAGTGTTAAGATGAGTGTTCTATAGAGCATTAATTTGGTCCGTGAAGTTAGGAGTAGATTGAGGATATTTGATCTGATTGGCAGGCATTTTATTGCTAAAGGAGCCACTCTCATCTAACCTCTCCTCGTTTGGAATTTGCACTCTCAAGTTCAAGTTATAGCACAAAAACTCATTGCCTTCACCTCAAAACAGATCTTAAAGTATAATCGATTCAATTTAATGCTCACATGCACCGGCTTATGAATAATTGACGAGTGACACCCATCTTACGTGTCTTGTCATATAACCCATCAAGTAAGTCAAGTGAAATCAACTTATGTCATTATTATGTCACCCAATCTGCAGGGAAAGTGAACCTCATCGAATTGCACATGTGTGCAGCAACGCGGCTGTCGATGCACAATTGCATTTTACGTTTCTTTCTTTAAATACTTTTTTTTTTATTTATTAATTTCTCCAAAAAAAATAAAGCGAATGCCAACTTTTAATTTCCGGTTGCAAGTACACAAAATTGAATCACACCGCAATACGAGTCGAGTATGAACACACCAACCCACTCCCATGGTGAATAAAAAAAAAAAAAGTGATGGTGAATTACAGTATAAACAATTGGACACGTCGTAATACATTGTACGACTTCACAGCGCGGTGGTGGTGGTGGTGGTGGAGGTGTTGCCACTGTAAATGGGGGAGTGTAGACACAGGCAAGGAAAACCACAGAATAACGTGTGGCAATATATTTTTTTTTTCTTTTTCTTTTTTTTTTTTTTAATTAAATTAAAACTCATTAGCGATAACTCATGCGAGGAGATTAAAAGAAAATTTCCCAGAGTGGGGCAACCAAGAGCAAGGAAGGCCCATGGGTGGAGGTCTGTTTACGTGAGTGGAGGGATGGATTGTTGCAGGATCTCATGGACTCATTCCGTGTAAGGGAAATCGTCTACGAAAATGTGATACGAGGAAGTTTTTTTTTGATTGCGGATTCCAGAAGGATTTTTTTTTTAATTTTTTGGGTGACATTTTATTTGTCGGGTCCTTGAAGTCAAGCTGACACTTTCGAATATAAGCAAAACTAATTTGGGTTACACAGATACCTACCTCCTTTCTATTATTACAAATTGTGACTCCTCTTGCTAACCCTCAGACGAGTGTCTCATTTCATTTGAAATTTAACTTTTTTTTTATTTGTAAAATACTCCGGTGCAAAATAATTCTTCATCTCACAAAGGCTTTTAATTAAAATTTCATCAATAAATTAAATTATTTTATTTTTTGATTTTTTGTATCTACACGTAGTATATATACCCTTTCAGGATCAAATTATGAATTCCATTTAAATGTATTAAAAAAAAAAACAATTGTTCTATATGCTTTCGAATAATACACATATAATTGTTTTTTTTTTATTTATTTATGGCATTTGAATATATTTTAATTGGATTTCCGGATCCAATTAGTGTTTCACAGGGTGATTTTTGTGAGCTCAACTTTTAACTAATGGCTGAGCTCAGCAGTGAATTAAAAAATAAAAAAAATAACGAATGAGTTTAAATAATAAAAATGATTTGAACGCAAGCATTTTTTATATTAATTAATGCGAGCATTTTAGAAGCCCACCACGATTTATGTATTTCCATCAAAAATTATTTTTCTTTTGATTTTTAGTTAATTTTTTTTTTGTGGGATTAAATAGTGTGCAATAGAGTAATTAAAAGAAAAGGGCTTTAACTGGAAATGACTGATAAAATGCTTCAAAAAAAGGTTTAATGTATAGCAGGTTTGGGCAACGAAAATACCTTTACTCTTACAAGGTCCCTACTCTATTAGTAAAATCGACTGCCATCTTCCAGGCTATGCTATGCTATCGAGCTCATCGTCAAACAGTGTACCAGAACCAACCTCCATGGTTTACAAATGAATAGACTCAAGGGCGGATAGGTTAAGTGTGTACGCCCGTGCCCCTGTGCCCCTGTGCCCCCCTCTGGATCCGCCCCTGAATTCACTCTCAAATAGCCAAGTAGTTCTAAAAGTCGTTAAGTTCTTCAAGGCCGTTTGATGGGATCCTGAAATGAGTCATCGCCTTATAAAGCTCAAGACGTTAAATACTGTCATATGTAGTTTCAAAGTGGATGAAAACGCAATAAGTTTGTCAGCAAGCATTTGCTTCAGCAAGCCATACAGTGAAATCCACAAGTAGGGGTCACTGGACACAAAGACATTTTTGGCAGTACATACTTGTCAGACTAAGCTGCCTTCGCGTTAAAGAAGCTTGACAGGTGCATAGAAGGAGAAGGTTAGTCTCCTCGTCCTCCTTATCCTTATTGGTGGCGCTAATCACCTTCTACATGATTAGGACTGCATATGTAGTTAGAGGATTGTTAAGATTCCCCATTTCGAGGAGATTCGATGAAGTTGTGCTATGGCTGGCGAGTTCATTGGACGTGCACTCATTAAAGCACAGTTCTAGAGTTGAAGACGATAGAATCCAGAGATTTTATCGCACCTTGACTGTCAGTAAAGATCATGTCAGACAGCTGACTGGCGATGATGAAGGTGATACCATGCTCTTACTGCGAACTCACACCCGTTTGTTGTCAGTGCTAAAATATTCGCTTGGAAGAAGTTGCTATAGTTCTATAGGTTGGTTGACTTCAATCAGTGGCTCACAGAACATGCCTGCACAGAGTAGTCATAGGGGTAGGCTTCCCGAGGATACCTGGAGAAGGATCAACGAATGAAAACAGCTTAGAGCTCGAATTGCAGCAGCTCCATCAGCAGTGAGGATCGAACTAGAGTCCCTATATCGCATAAAAATGTGAACAGTGCAGACTAGTCTAAGACGTGACAAGCGCTGGCCTGGCCACGCAAGCAGTAGACGCAGCAGCGTGACAGGTGCTACAGCAGAACCGTTTACAAAATCACCAAAGAGCTTAAAGGTGGCTCTACTCAACACCCAGTGAAAGGCTTAGCATGTTCGTAGCTAATATCGGATGAGGATCAACTGAAGAAATGGAAGGAGTATTTTGCTTCGGTTCTAAACGAAGTATTCGGCAGAAAATTGGAGAGGTATCTTTGTGGTGCCTACTGTGGCCGAGATAATAGCTAGAAAGTCCTCTTGTTGGAGAGGAATGAAAAGAGTATAGCTCACTCCCAAAGGAGGCAGTATGCTCAAAAGAATTTTCACAAGTTTTCCTTTGAGTGTTACCACTTTTAAGTTGGTAACTATCCCCAAACCAACAGCTTATGTCATTTTAACTGCCAAATGCCACTTGTACAGCTTGCAGTTCAGATAAGAAGATCTTTTGATCTTATAAGTCATTATGAGCTTCTACAAATATACCTTGTCCAGCTTTCTAAAGCCATTTGAAGAGAACCCTCAACAAACTAATTTCCGTTGCCTTTGAAACTATGTAATTGCTTGCTTTTCAATTAAACTTTTATCTTAGCTCGTTAAGCTTGTGCTTATCAGTCACAGAAGGCTATTTCATAGACCCGCCACTACGGCAACAAAAATTTAGAAAAAAAAAAGAAGTAATCCCCACGATAAGACATTAGCCTGCCTATCTTCCATCGACAGCAAGAGCGGAAATGACTTGAACAAAACCCTCCAACCAGTGATTAATCTTATCAAAGTCATCACTTTTGGTAAAAATTTCTTTTGTCTAATTTAAGTATAAAAAGTATGCCATTTTGTTGTAACAAAGTTCAGTCTCACTGTTCATACACGCAACTTGAATTTTTTGGCAACTATCGGTCGCAATGCAAATGGAATTTTAAATAGATGAGACTCTCTTTGTCTGTCTGTCATTTGAAGAAAAAGAAGACAAAAAAAAAAACCGTCCAACTACCGGATGAATGAAATTAAGGTGAATCTTCTCGATCAACAGAGAGAAATACCCAAGAGCACACGATCGCTGGATCTATGTACATATGTATCTATACCCCACGTACTGGATACAATGATGTGGGAAAGAGCACTTGATTAATGATCGTAATGGCAGCACTGGTAGTTCTTGTCAGCGTCGTCCATGTCTCGGCGGCCGGCGGCTATCAGTCTTCTTGCGCTTCTTCTCTTTCTCTTTTGCCTTGAACATGTGCTCGCCCCTATCTATCTGTCTCTAGAGGTTTGGCCTCCAAATCCCCTGACATAACGATCGTCTCCTCACTGTCGTTAATGATATTTAGGCCGAGTTCCCCTGAACCTAACCCACGCATAGAAACGCGATCTGGCGACTGACACCAGAGACTCTTTTTTAGGGGGAAAATACTATTAAATACTTGATCATCAGCATGCGGCATGCCGTGTGCCCCCTAGTCTCCTTTCTAATCATTCCCATTCCCGTATGCCTATCATTAGAGTAATTGCTTCCTGAATAATTAGTTTTTCTTCTAACGCGATCAGCATTCGAAAAAACACACGCAAAAGTGAAATCTTCCATCAAAATGATAATCACTGCTAGAGCTTACCGACTTGTGCGCGCTGTAATTATCTAATAGCTTTGTTCGGTATGTCAGTTGCGCGTCCCCATTTTGTACAAAAAAAAAAAAAATTAAAGAAATGGGTGCCGCAGGCAAGCTGTCAAAAAAAATGAAAAGAAATAACGGGGTCAATGGTCCGACAATGTACATCTTGTCATGTCAATGTCAAGTGTTTTCTCCTCCTCAACTGTTGAAGTTGTTGTATGGGCTACTGTCAGGAGTGAAGATGAAGTTGTTTTATTTCTTTGTTTCGTTTTGCTTCAAAAATATACTACGCAGGTACCATGAGTTAAATTTTGGTAGAAGATACATGCCCCGAAGGCGACTATGAATTGTGAATTAATCGAAACGATGTAATTGTGGTGGCGGAATGTGAATAAAAAATTGAGAGGGGGAAACAAAGTATCATGAAGGTGGACGAGTAGGACCCAAATGGACGGAATTTTCATTGGGAATTTCTAAAAATGTCCAAATTATTCTTGGATTGTCAAACTAGTACTTTATAGTACGTTGCGTGGTGTGCATCTCTCGGGTGTTGGTCTCACATGTCACTCACATCAATGTGCTCAATTTCGGCCGCCGGAGCACCAAACTGTGGATGAACACAGGTTCAGAATCAAAAACCCTGCAAATTTTGTTTCTCTGACTACAACACCGCTAAGCGAGAAACAGGCCTCAACATTGAAGAAGAGTCTCTTTGAGAAATCAGCAATCAAACTTGTCGATTTTGGAGCACCCATCGGTACAGGAATCATTGGTTATGCAAGCAGTCAAATCCAAATGCAAAATACCCCAAACAAATTACGAATTGGCCACTGAGGCGTCTTTGCTGTCAACGACGACGCGCAGGCCTTTCAACATCACATAAAGACTACCAATTTGTTCAAATGTCTTCATTGTTGATCGAATTTGCTAAATCGGGCATTAATCCCTCCTTAAAAAGCTTTAACAACTGGTTAAACAGTCCATGTAGCGAAATGACAAGAAAAGTACTTACTATCTGTCACTCTGGGTGACACATGACAGATGTCTGAAAGCAGGGCTGTGAAATGTCAATCTAGTTTTTCAATTATGTTTAAAATGACTTAGATAATACATTCAAAAACTTGTCTTACAAATGGGAAGTGCAGGATTGTCTCAACATGGTTCCATAGCTCGTTAGTTAAGCTTTCTTTTGTACTGCCGGCTGAGATGGCCTTAGAAGTCCTTGCTGTTCGTCGGTGGTGTTGATGAGTAGATATCTTGTTGCATCTTTTTTTCTGCCAATAGCAATACTGCCGACATCTACATTTCAGAACAGTAACATTACATAGTAACATTAATCAGTCAGCTGTCATTCCTTATCCTCGCCAGTTTCAAACACTCCCACTAGTTGTTGTATATTGCGATTGCAACCGATATCAGTCAGCCGTTTACGATTTTGATAAGTTTTATGCCATGCACGAGTAGATCCTAAAAATAAATCTCACACATTCAAATGTATCCAATTTTAGAACTTCTCTCCTACATTCCGACGATAAAACTCAATGTTTTGGTTTATTAACGAACACTAAATGCGATCGATAGACTAGACTGCGATATCACCTACGTCTACTGATTGTTCTCGAGATTTATGGTGTCAATCTTAATTGCGATAAGAAGTAGCAGAACACTGCTATTATAGGAGGTTATATACTTTCTGATAAGTTGATTACCTATTCACACAGTCTGGTGTACGATAAAAATGAACCAACCTTTTTGATGAGATAAGATGAACTCTACTTTAAGATGTGGGAAACCAAGGAGAATTTCTTAACCTACCCTATCGTAGATCTCGAGTTAATAAAGCGAAAATATTGCTGAAGTAGGTGACTTGATAAATATTTGCAGATACATACTTACTTGGATATAAATCCGAAAAAAAAAGATCTACTAAAAATGAATTGTTTGCATTTGAGTAGACGCCATGTGCATAGATAAGATAAAAAGAAAAGTTAAGGAACAGATAGCACACATCTCAAGGGGTTCTCGGGGTTTCTTCGTCCAAGGGAGAGGTAGCTGAAAATATGGAGGAAAAAAAGAGCCATCGATCGGAGGAGGAACTCGATAGAATTGGTTCAACCTTGCCCTTCAATAGACAGAGGAGGTATAGTTTTAGGCGAGGTGGTTAACAAGCTCGCTTGTCTTAGAATGCATCCACTCTGATACGCGTCTTCATCTGTATCTGATAGTTCCAGTAAAAACTTAAAAGCATGAAAGCAAAATCAAATAGCGCCATCTATTCTTTACAAAGCAAACTAATCATATGGTCGCACCTTTACGAATGTAAGAGAGATAGTTTGTGAATCGTGGCCATTTAAATCAGGCCTCGTAAATTTGATGAAAACCGCCAATAATAGCCAACCAACAGACCTGTCATTTGGTAAGAATGTGACGACAGCTATCAACTGAAGATGACCGACAATTGAATTACTTTATGTATGGATGAGAGTCCGTATTTGGAGGAGATGGTTCTTGTCCACAATGCTCGCAGATATTTGACTAAATCATAAGTAGACTTCGTCTGCTTTCACTGCGAAGTTCGTTTTATTTGACGTTTCTTCGACATCTAGGGTTGTTGCCGATTCTAGCTATTCTCACTTTTTGTGGTGTGTGCCAGTCATAGTGAGTCGTTGTGTGCAGTGACATTCATGCATAGGATGGATATCGATATTTACAGTGTTGCCAGAAGGACAAGTTGTGTATCAAGACATCAGTCAAATATAAGCTCTTTTTTCTAAATTTTTTGAACTACAAATGAGGAACCTATAATCGAATTCTGTACCAATCATAGGTAGAGACTGAAAAGATGTTGCATTTCTATATTTCTAAAGATAAAACTCCCACGCCTAGTCTTAGGAGACAACACATCCCCTGACGTGAATTATAGTGCACACTCTTGCGCCAACAAGATCAAAACTATTTGCGTAATAGATTCTAAATAATTTGTTCTACATAATTCGAAGATAAATAAAAATAAATCCCAGACAAATCCAATCGATAAATCCTCTTCTAGCCACAAGCTTTTATTTCGAAATTTCTTAGTCGCTAGTCGCATAGCGCATTCTTCCCAAAAGAAAATATCCCGATGCTATCAGACCGAAGGAAAATTTTGTTTTTCATTGTGTATTCATTGTTTTGGCTAAAGAAAATCAGAAAAGAATAAAGACACTTACTAAATATAAACCCAGACGATCGAGTTTGTCTGCTATTGGACGGCCCTTGCATCTCAGATACTTTCACGATTCACTGTGCGTATTTATAAATCCAAGAGAAAAAGATTAAGGAGCTGGGACATATGTAATTATTGCTGCATAACAAGTGATAAAGGCAAAAGTATCTAATTCATTTCACACATCTCAAGTGCGACAAAAACCACCTAACCAGGTCATGAATCAGTCGCCTTTTATTGACATTCTAATAATTTAATTGCATAATTAATAGCAAATACCTAGCTGTCAAGTGGTAAAGTAATTTATTGGAAATCTGATGGAAGACAAGGTGAGGAAGGCAAATAAATGGCACAAACTGCACGGAGAACAGCGCGGAGCTCGTTCAAGGAGAGACACTCACGGTGGAGATGGTATCTTTTTGTAGTCCCCCCATATGCGCGCCGTGACATAGAGGAGGAACTCAAATATCGGAGGGTGTATTTGAATTTGAATTATTCAAATAGGTATTGCTAGTAGCACGGGAGCCTTTGACATTTAAATGCAAAGCCAGGAAGTTAGACAGGGTGTGCTATGGTGTTTGGTTGATATACTATGTTTGAACCTTAATTTGTGTGATTTTTTTTTGCCTTACATTGCAGGAAGATCACCAGGGAATCTTGCTACTAGACCGCCAAGCCAATAAAGTCCTGGATGCAATACGTGGCGAAGAAGGTCATTACATGTCACTATTATGTCATAACGAGACGAAGCCGAGGTTGAAGCGCTATTGTATTTTCGATGGTCTTCTCCCATTGTCCGACTAACGAAGAAGTACAAGAAGAAACCAGGAGAACAGGCTCACCGATGATTACCTATTTAAACGTGATTAGGAAAGAAATAGTCGCAGTAAAGACCTTACAACCTTAAGGTCTTATCGCGCCGTCTCAGAACCACCAGCCGAGTAGTTACTAAAGTGACCTCCTAGGCGGAAAAAATACGTTCACGATAAAAGGACGGAACTAGGAACAAAAGCAGCAGCAACAGAGGGGAAGCAAGAGGCATAACGAAACTAAAGGAAGGTGGACGGCAAGACGTTATCACTTGGAGGGAGTGGAGTCACGGCGAAGTGAACTACTACATCGATGACTTCCTAATGTCTCCGCAAAAAGGAGAAAGTCGAGAGTGCTACCTTGCTACCACTCTAGACTAGAAGCTGACTTCTGGCAATAGATAGAACCCACCAGAAGACGACGCTTATTCCTCCTTCTTCGCATGTAGCAAATGGTCAACAGAGCGAAATGACTGGATAAAGAAAGAGCTTACTTTGACAAGCTTTTTTCGATGCATTTCTGGCCATTCTCCGGAGTAACGTCTGACCGAAGAGGCGCCGGAAGTCTTCATAGTGCTCGTTTCGACAAGAATATCGCCGTTGTGGCTGAAGTTTTCAAGTATGAGCCGTCAACGTAGACCAGCGTGACCCATGCATAACCCTCTGTGAGTTTTTACTGCCTCAAATTAATGATTTCGTCATTTGGGCATTTGGTTCCAACAGGACAGTACAACTGTCAAGGAGTGAAGTGGATTATGTTTCTATGCTCTATACGACCCACTGGACGGCTGTATCTACTGATCTGCTGCTGAGTACTTAGATGAAAAGGATCCTTGTTACTATACTCACTTCTTACTTTTATCTTCAAAATGACATTCGAATCTTAGATGGCGCTGATTCGGATTGTAGCTTAAAACAATTAATGGTTCTTGTCTACAATTGAGATCTACGCCATCTATGATTCGACTTTCTCCACACTTTATGTTCACTTTTGGTTACTGACTAAATTATCGTCACTTTTCGTTTAGTTATTGCTTTGTGTGCAAAAATTTACTGAGCTGGCTAAACACTTTTTTTTTCCAATAAAACACGTCTGTTATTAGATTTATTTAAAATATAATACGTACTTATATCCAACACCAACTTGGTCACTCACCTGAAAGTAAAAGAGACAAATTATAATCCAGAATTCGTAAGATATAATTTTTACTTAAGATTGATAGATGTAAAGATTTTTATTAATTTAAAGTTTTTCAATTAGTAGACCTTTTTAAGGCGTTTTCAAGAAACAAAACGAGAACAGGCAACGTCGCACTGTTCATTCTAACCTAACATCTGATGGGCGTTTCTACAGTATATTTTGATCTGAGACTGAGGTTAGATTAGTAGGATACTCGACAGATGGCGAATCGTCAACCAGACGGCCTTTACAAAAGTTGGTTAACTGCGAATATCTACTAAGCAGTGTCCGACCAAAAGCCAAAGTGCACTATCAACTACTCTATCTAAGAGACTCTTACTCTTTATGTCAAGACGAGTGGGTACTGTCCAGAAATATGTAAATCCCATCTTCTCCAAGGAGCGCCAATGGGTGTTACTCACATACTGCACCTGAAGGAATGATGCAAAGCATTAAGCATCAGCCATTGGAATTAATGACTGTGGACTGACGGTTGTAATATTTTGTTCTTAGGCTAATGCAGCAATAACCTCGTCTCCTTAGGAGGCTCCATCACGGCCCCATCTCTTTTAATTTCCCCAACATCTGTATAAAGTCTTAGATCGCCAAGTCCCAAAGATGTGCTAGATGATTTTGGCAACCATTTGGCCACGCATGGTGAGGTGAAAAAGAACCTCTCCAGTTTGGCGTATTCGACTTCGTCTGCATTGAAGCTGCCTCCATGGCGAATCTCAGCCTGCAGTAAGAGCAAGGAAAAGGATAAGGAGGAGAAAGATTTCGTTGAATTCCAATCTCCAGGCAGGAAGAGTTGATGGATTTCATGGAAGCTGGTACGACTGCCTTGGCTATGTCTATGTATCTTGCTAAAGGCCTGCAAGAACGAATATCAGTCTGAACACTGCAACTAATGAAGTGGAGAGATTCACTCAGCTCTGTAATGAAAGTGAGCGTAACGCCAAGCATAGGACTGGAAGGATAAAATGCTCCGCATTCCAACTCACAATGAACGCTTCTCAAGACAGACAGGAAAGTTATCCAGGGCTCAGTAGGTACCTACTTGCACAAAGATGCTGCGAGAGTACAATGTGGACATTGTCACATGGATATGCGGTCAATTAGTCTTCATAGGAGAAGATGGTGGTGGTGATGGTGGGCCTTTACTTCTTCAATTGCTAGGACTTTAACTCCGCACACCGGCCCGGATATTCACTCCTTCTGCTCTTATGATTTGGAATAGAACATACATTTCATAGGCCAAATACGTTTCCACTCAAATACGTTTTTTCTATGTTCTGCACAAGTTTATCCATCACTAGGTGACAATGATGATTTCTATAATTAAAAATAAATTCTCGTCCTGCACCTGAAACCGGCAACGTACTTTGCACTCAAATTCATTTAGTAGAATATTCAAAACGTAATTTCAACCAACTTGTATCTCTGCAACTCCAACACGTTGTTGTCATGATCTTTTAGCAAAGTACAATAGGAGTTTTTGGTGCAGCATCTCTGGAGCATCTCCAGGATGGCGCGCACACAACTTACCAACAACAATCAGATGGCAGGCTGTCTGCCGTATCCAACTAAGAAGTAGGCATGCTCCCCATAATATCGACCGTTCCCGTTCATTCATCTACTCACCTACCTATCTATCGAGTTCTTTTTTTTTTTGTGTTCATGTATCCTGTCTCATAGTGTATGTCCTTTGCCACCACAATCCCCCTTTGGTAGTTGTAGCCATCCTCCTACTCATCGTCTTCATTCTCGTCATCATCCTCCTCGTCGTCGTCGTCGTCGTCGTTGTCGTTGTCCATGGATATGGAATCCAGAAAGAGAAGAAAGGAATGGATGATGAAGACGACGGGCGGCACGGCAGCACGACACGGGTAGATCGGGTAAAGAGGAGTTTTATTCGTACAACAATAGAATTTAGTTCATTATCTTGGACAAGGTTTTGCTCTAATTAGAACGTGGTTGTAGGGTAACAATTATTTATAATGGGGATTATGTAGGCATATACACAAACACACATACATAGGAGATTGGAAGGAGATACATGTCGGTTTCTTGGATCCCTTTTTCTTACACAGGATGAGTGTATATTTGTTGCTAATGTGTGTTGAGTGTGTACTACGTCCTCCATGATGGGGGGAGGGGATAACTTTGGAATTCGAATAGGTGTACTTGCGAGAGGTGAGAATGCCGAAGGATTACTCGCAATTGTGCAAATCTATTAAATTCAATTGTTTCTTGGAAAATTTTCGGTATATATGGATTTGTGTAGAAATTTAATTCTAAGAACTGGAGGCTATAAAATGTAAGAGTCTAGCTTATATTGGATAGCTTCGGTGGATTCGATTTGGATCGTTTCGGAACTCTATTCGGTTTACGAGTATTGTTTCGGAAGTTAAATTTAATAAAGTGGGTTGGAACATATATAAAGAGAGTAAAATAGATGCTGAGTACCTAAAGTGAAGTGCAGAAAGTTTTGCCCCAAAATACGATCCACAACCTACAATATTGTACGAGAAGTCAGTGCAATGGAGGAGCTGATCAACAAGGAATGCAGCAAGATAGGAGACAACACGACAGACGGACTGTGCTACAACCTTGTTAAACAGGACACCAGAGCTGTTCATAACAACGAAGGAGGAATGCTTCCTCACAAGTAAAAAGTGCAACATTTGGTCCTTCTCTGAAAAAGGCAAGAAGTCTTAAGACGAAACACCATTCGCCCAATATGCCTACTGAAGTCCTTAGAAAAGTTTCTCAAAAAGATGATCAAAATATCGCAGTGTCATGCGAGAAAGAAGCATTTTCAGACTACCAATTTCACATCCGAACTATTGTTGGTGCCATCGCAAACTGGACCATCGAAGAGGAAGGTGGCTCTACGGAGTACTGCGCAGCAGACTCGGGGAACGTTTCTTTCATTAGAAGATTACTTGCCTCTGAATGGATACACCAAGATGAAGACAGAAAAATACTACAACGTCACTGCTGGAGTTCAACAGGATTCGATCTTAGGCCGGTAGTGTGCAGCAGAATCCCACGATTGGCGTTTCCTGAGGGGTGGCGTTAGTTAACTCGCCGATGAAATAGCCTTCTCAACCGTCGTGCTGCTGAATTCGCTACTAACCAAGTAATTGTCCGGATAAAGGATTGATTAGCAGCCAGACAGACATTAAGAACATAGGAGACTGTCGTCAACACACATCCTTTGCGCGCTCATTATATCCTATCTTCATGATCGTCAGCATATCCACAAAGACCGTTCGGTATAAGTCTCAAATAAAATGAAGAATTCAGGATAATAGACAGAGGAATCAGTGTCAGGGCCTTTAACTGTGTTCATGCCATGAGGCAGGCTAAGAAAGTATGCATGGACCTGCAGATTCTGTAATGAACCAAATGAGAACCCAGAACAATTTCAAGTGAAGCAATCAATGTCACGTCCTGCACAGAGGAAGTTTGTCCGAGGAATTCGAGATCCAAAGTGGGGTAAGACAAGGTTGCATTCTTTCACCAATTCTATTCCTTTTGGTGATTGGCGATGCGTTTCGTGCAGCTTTATCAACGAGAAACGGAGGAATTCGATGTTCTTTTACACCCCAACTGAAGCATATTGACTACGCTAACGATGTATGCTTTAGATTCCTCATAGAATTATGGATCTCCTCCTGATGTGCAGAGAAAGGCAGGCGTCGTCAGGAGATAACCAAGTGAGGCAATCGAGTGTCTATGATAAACTGGATGTGAATGTATGTCCAACATGCGTATCGTCACAGAACAAAGGTACAAATCTTGCACTACACCTGTAAGTGTCCAGCTTCTGCAAGAAGGAGACAGTATACATTGGTTCATTCAGAGAACACGGAAATTTGGCGACTTGGCGTACCTTTATTGGAAAGGATCTCGCTAAAGTACATGAAGCAGAACAATCCAGAAGAATGCATTTTTGGCATTACCTTGCCAAAATAAATGACAGCTGTCCCCGTAAGGGCTACCCATTTCAATAATGAAGCGCTTTTCTGTCAAACATGTTGGCAAAGTCGTTAGCACTACGATCGGCAATCAACCTCGAATCGTCTGACAGCCTCGCTCCCCCAAACTTCTAATTTTGGTAGTCTATGCTAAAAGCCACACAAAAACGTCTTTGTATTTTGACGTTTCAGCAAATCTAAATGCGGCCTAACACATACAACTGCAGGGTATTCACAGATGAGGCAATTTAGGCTCCGCCTGTTTTAGGAAAAGTGTGAGCAGGTGAAATGCGAGTTGACTGTCACTTTGTCTATGGGCATAGTCGCACAGGGCAATGGAAGCTGTAACCTGTATATTCAGACAGTGGTGGCTATTCAAGTAAAATTGTGGCTATAGTGTTTGAAAGTTTAACAGACATGACAGCTGTCATTATCCAAGAGTAGGATTGTCACATAACACTAGAGCCCTTCAAGATTTATAGCTTACAGGGTCTATTTAAATATTTGTGTCAATTGACTATTCGGTGCGTCAGTCGGTCGAAGTTGGGTGTTTGAAAGCCAAGTAGGTGACGATGCGACGAAGTTGTAGTTCAGAGATTTCACAGAGCAAGGTCATTGCTTCAGTTGAACGGAACTAAAACAGACACTAGAGTGGAAGTACCCTACGATACATTTCTTGACGGTTCTTCCATGATGCACGACACACAACCATTCCCGACGTTCTGCAAAGAAAGCGTGTTAAGAAAAAAATCAAAATAAATATTTCACATCTCACTCAAAGAGTATGTTTGCAATCAAACTCCATTGCCACCTCAAATAAAAATAAAAGGCTTAAACCCAGTCGTCGATTCCCTCTGGCACTATCCTCGCTCATGACTATTCCAAAGCCAACTTTCAACTGAATGTAATCTCCAAACAATCCATCTATCCACTATCAGATTAATTTACAAACTGAAAGCCAATGTTTGGTTTGCTTATAGATTTCACAGCTTTGAGATTGACAAACAACAATCAATTGGTGATGGGACATTTAACAACTGTTTCGCACAATAATATCAATTCAGCAATTATCACCGCACACACAATTCAGGAACCGAGGCACACCAGACCGGCTAATGGGCTTCACCTGTCGGCCTGGCGTTGGAATGATGAGCTCATGTCACCCCGTCACAACAAAACAAAAAATGTAGCTGCTATCATAATAATTAGATTAAACAGTTTTTTGTTTGTTTGTTTGTTTGTTGTATTGATACATGGCTTTTGAGATATCGACACTTGAACTATGTATCATATCATGTGGCTCAGTTCAAGTATATTTGCTAAATTCACGTGAGGACACTTTTGAAGCTGATACAAAGTGTCACGGTGGTCACAGCTGATAGCTCTGCAAACGGAGGAGGTTTTCTTTTGTTACTGACGGCATGTATCAAAGAAGTGTTAACAAATGTCAGATTCATTTGTTTATCTTAACACATGACACATTGTTTGACATCATGCCGAATTCCAGAAGATGGTGTGCCCATCTGAAGCACGCGACATAATTACGACTGCTTTGCTACGAGACACTAATGAGTTGCACCTTTCAATTGGTTAAGTACTCAAAAGAAACAGATTTGTTTAAGGAATAAGCATAATGCGTCTTAAGTTGGCGACACTTAGAACCGAATGTTGGTTTGCTTGCTGTCAGAAAGCTAGATTGATTTCTGGAATACAAAAGCCCTCTTTTACTAACGGAAGAAGGATTTTTGAAAAGCCAGATTCCTCCTGTTTGAGAATAAGTACCTGAGATTCAAAGTAGTAATCCTAGGACTAAGTGAAATAAAGTTCTTTTAGACCTTCCACTCCTCCACATAAGTATTATGAAGACCGCACCTGCTAGTGCACTAAAGCTTCAACTGCTATGCAACAACTCCTCCTTGAACATAGGTGTACCCATGAAGATCGTAGAAATATTTGCTCTGCTATTACACCCAGCAGTGTGCTTCTCAGACTTCATGACTAAGAGAATCCATCTCCAATCCGGAGCTCCTAGGATAATCATCAAATCCCTCAAGCATTCTCCTCATTGGATTGGTAAACTGACGGATGGAAGATGTCGAGCTGGATTCTCTAGTTCTAACTACAAACTATCTATTCCTCTAGGACAAGCAACCACAATCTTCCAGGCAGAGGTCATCGCTATCGAGCTCTGTGTCAGAAAATGTATTAGAAGATCATCCAGCAGCTCTAAAGGCTCTTTGATCTTTTGACTTTAAATCAAGACACAATAAAGTCACACTATTTTAAGGCGCTGGACACAGGGGCATCTCTGGCAATGAAGCTGCTGATAAGCTTGCCAGACAGGGTGCTCAGACTCCATTCATTGTTCCTGCAGCTTTTTGTGGCGTACAAACTAACCAGATAGGGATAGAACTCAATAAATGGGAACGTCAAGCTCGCTTACGAGGGTATCTTTAGCCAGAGAGCCCTTTTCTTTGGAATTTAACTGTCAGATTTGTCAGAAGGAAAAAATACTCTAACCAACTATAAACTGAAGGCAATGCCCTCTCGCTGAGTATAGTAGAACTTTGTGAAGCAAGTTTTTGTCGGCAAATTGGTTGTGTTTTTACTTTTGTTTGCGATTCACAGTATTTTAATCCGTGTTTGTACTGAACCACACTCTTATATGCGATATTGACAGGACTTCGACCTGTGTAGCTGAGGCAGTTCAGAGATTTGCCATTCAACCTGATCGCCCAAGCACTTCCCACGCTCCTTGTTCCTCAGATGTTCCTCTTTATACCATATCCTAGGGGTATATTAAGTTTGACACATAGTTTGTAACATAGAGAGACAGACCCAATAAAGCCCAAATAGCCGATTCGATTGAGCCATGTCCGTCCGTCTGTCGGTCACCAGTTTTTGGACCTTTAATTTTGAGCTAGAACATTGAAATTTTTTATACGAAGTCCTTTGACATATAACAGAATAAGTGTGAACATTTTTAAAATCCATTGACACGCCCACTTTTAGAAAAATTCCTTTTTTTTCACTAATTTTACATGAAACTCGACAAAACTTACGGAAGCAAATATGTAGATATTTCTTTAGTCTACAAATCTCCCAGACATTGTGTACGAGCACGCCTATATTTTAGGGGCGTTTTCCTAAAAAAATAATATCGCTTCTTAGAAACAAGAGTTAATATTTGTTGAAAAATTTTCTAAATCCGCCCACCACCTCGCCTACTTTTTAAGAAAATTCGGGTTTTTTAAGCAAGTATATCGGCGAAAAAAGGGAGCTATATACAGAAAAGGGATAGGGTATCACACGATCCCCTCTAGACGGATTGCAGCATCTTTTTTATTTCAAAAGGTCCTAGGTACAGTCCTTACTTAATGCTGCCTTAAAGGTATCAAAATTTGGAGGATATCACGCTCTACCATTATATTGACTGACTAAATCTCTCTTTGTAGTATCAAATTCACAATCTTCAAATAAGTTTCTCTGTTTCTGACAAATTAGTTCCGCACACTGATTTCCTGATTCTAGCACACTTACGCAAAAATTTTTAAATATTTCTTTAATTAACACCCAACCAGTAGCTGTGTGTATTTTATTCATTTGATTGTTTTATAAATCGAATTTTTGAAGTAGTTTTATGCATCTGGCGCATGACAAACTATGACGCGCGCGTTCTCAATCTGAGTAATGCTGTTTATTTTTTAGAAACTAGATACAAATTAAAAAAAAATCGTGCTAATAGAAAATCACGTGCGTAAATTTAAAATTATTGAATAATTTCACAACGTAGAGCAGTTTTTTTTTTTTGTTTTTAGCATATTTAGCGATGAATTTCGTTTCATTAATTTAATTTGTTTATAACCCCGTGACGGATTTTTATTTTTATTATTTTTTATTTTGTGCGATTATCATGTTAATTGGGAAGGGACCTTGTCCGCATGGGCGTGGTATTTTTTTTTAGCTGTAATGTAGCTAAGAGTCATTGTCGTTTTTATTTTATTTTAAATTGTGTAACTACGCTGTAATTTACAATCTTTTCCGGACTTGGGACTGTCAAATGGGAATGATTGATATATTCAGGGGAATGATGAATGTTTTTATTTTTTGGTTCTAAAGGCTATGTATTGGTTTTGGGGTTACAGTATAAGTTGGATCACAAAAAAGTTGTCTCAACATGGATCGGATCGTGTGATACCCTATCCTTTTTCTATATATAGGTCCTTCTCCCGGCAACATACTTGCTTGAAAAGACCGAATTTTCTCAAAAACTAGGCGTGATAGTGGGTGAATTTTGTCATGTTTCATGTAAAATTAGTGAAAAAAAGGAATTTTTCGAAAAGTGGGTGTGTCAGCGCATTTTGAAATTTTGTACACTTGTTCAGTCCCAATGTCCAAAGACTTCGTATACAAAATTTTAGCATTGTCCTAGCTCAAAATTTAAAGCCCAATAATTTTTCGCAGATAGACGGACAGACGGACGAGCATGGCTCAATCGGATCGGCTATTGATACTGATCATGTATATGCATGCTTTATTGGGTCTGTCTCTCTGTGTTACAAACTATGTGTCAAACTTTATATACCCTTAGAATGGGGTATAAAAATATTTCACATAATCTTATAAGCAGTTCATAGCTAAATTTGAATAAAGACTCCAATTTTTTGCGGTCAATTTCCATGCATGTACGAGCAACAACTTGCGACACAAAAGAGTTCTTAGCTTTTATGACCTTTCGAATCGCATAAGGTCGTAAAACTTCCAAAAATATCAGAAAATTACCTGACCGAAATTTTTGTGATCAGAATGTGTAAAATTTTATGCAAATAAGGGCGTGGGGTGTGACCCGTGTGCACGAAGCGATCAACTGCTAAGGACTGAAAGGGGGGACCTTTTCTGATGACACGATTGCATTTATTGTGCAATTTTACGCATTTGTTTAACCTTTAAAGTTATATTGCTTCATGTTGAGTCAACAATAATTTATTTGTGTTCATTTAAATACAACAAGAATCAGGAGGAGGAAGACCAGCTAACAATTGAATTGATGACCACTTCCCAGTTCAAAGTTGTCGAAGCCTTGTGTCATCAATGGAGGCAATCATTTTGAGAAGTTGTCACCTTTAGGCTGACAGCTTATATGACAGCGACTGTACAACTACACACAGCTTTTTTTGAAGAGCTTAAGCCACAAGAACACTCAGGTTCATCGTCGATAGACATACTGATCCGGAAGTGCCCCCAGGGACTAAGGAACCTACCGGTGGTAAGGAACAATCAATTCAATGTCCGCCTCTATACAAGACTATCCGAGAATCACATGACGCAAAATAGTCGAGAAGGACAACTCAATCTGCTTGTATTTAAACCATGTTTATACGGCAAATTGAATCCGAATTCAATTTAGGTTGAGTGCCATATAACCGCAAATTGTATTGTAACAGGACTGACTCGATTCGACCACAACATTTTCTGCGATCGAGTTGAGCTTTTCCATATAAACGCGGATCGAAAGATTGAGCTTGATAGATAGAGAGAAACAAAGATGAAGAAATCAAACAAATTTCTGGTCGGGGTAGAAATATTTGAGGAAGCAGTTTTAAACTCAATCCTCTTTCGATTCGATCCGAACTCGATCCCTAAATCCAATTGCAGCGAAAACGTGGATTGAAACTAAATCGTTTCTCAATCCGATCTCTCAAATCGGTCGTGTAAACATAGTAATAGATTGCAATTAGAACTGTTTCCAACTTCACACCGTTAAATATGAGATACATTACGAACACTTGTTTGTAATTAGTCACAAAACTCTCAACAAACTTTACACCAATACATTTGGTAAATCTTTTTTCAAAAACAAAATGTAAATTATGAACAAAATAGATTTGTTTTCACATCCATTAACCGATTGTTAACATTTATAATCTCATCATAAAATTTTGTTATTCTAAATGAGGTACATATGTATATTGTGTTGCTAGATTTAATAGCCTACAGAGTGTGTAACATTTAATTAAATAGCCATTGATAGGTAACAAGAACAAGAGATAATAACAATAATAGTTAATTGATTGTCAGCGACATTAAAAATGTATTAAATGTATACCGTCATCGGTGGAGATAATTGGAACTGGCAATTGAAGTAAAAAGGTAGTTTTTAGACCAACAATTTAAAAAGCAAGCATTTGAAGGGATTTTTTCAAAACGAAGAAGACGACTCGAGGTAGGCCTTGTAAGCCAAGCCAGAGTCGATCATCCCACAGTGCATAGGAAATAGGTTGTTGCTCATAGTTTTTGTAAGGGACAGAACAATTATCCCGAAGCCACCCCGGGTAAGTCTTCCTGCCAAGGACCGTGCAAAATATCGAAGAAGAAGAGGAGTTGTAATATGTAATTTGTAATGTCATAAAGACTAAATGCTACAGAAGGAAAACTGAATCGACGCCCTGCGAGTATGCAACGCGTTTTGTATAAGCTCTTTTGATGCTGCATACATCATGGCTGAAATGATACCAATAGCCATTCTCGCTAAAGAAATATTGGATCAGCAGGATAATGTTGTTAACGACGACATAGGAAGTACCCTCTAAGACAAGATTCGAAGAATGGCACGAGAGATGGAAGGGAGTGATCTCCAACATAGACTCCTAGATCAATGAGAAGTATGGATAACTGAATTTCTACTGAATGGAGATGCTTGGTCATGGATTTTCCAAAGCTTACAGGTTCTTACCTACAAAAAACAGTTAACGGTACTACAGCAACTATCACGAAGGAATAGGAAGAAGGCAGAAGCGACAACAAAACGCAAAGTTGCCGGCTTCCAACACAAACGTGCCGAGTTTTTAAAGGCTGAAGTCCGTCTTCGCGTTGAGATGTTATGCTTGACTTACCTAACCCAACGTGAGGACAAACCAACCAACCAACCTTTTGAGAGGTAATGTCAGTTATCCAGAGGTTCAAAGCAGTGTGGAGTTTCCAAAGCAAATTAGCTAAAGACCAAACTCAAAAGAGATTCTTGTTGGTATAGGCACAGGTTTACTCCGAACTATGACGCCTCTAACAAGTCTTAAGCAAGTCTTTTTGACTTTTTCTTGTTCTCCGCTTTCTCTCTGATATCTCTGAATCGGCAAGTCATCTTTTCAATTTAATACCAAGAACTTTGCACATGATTTGGGCCACTGACAACCGCCGCACGAATGCTAATGCTAAAAGTATCTGAAGCAATAAAACCGAACAAAATCCAACTCATCCGTAAACATCGAACAAGAACAGAAGGGGAAAATTATCATCTGGTGTCTTTGCCAGAGATCAGGTGAATGATTCAGACTCTGGGGAATTTGTAAGCACGTGATAGTGATGACCAGTTCTGGCTCAAACCACTTTATTCCGCTTCCACTAATAGAATGACAATCTCCACACATTGAAGCGAGAGATTGAGAAGAAAATATCTTACGGATTTTCATCCCCCCTCCCCCGTGCAATCATAAGGTATTAATTATAATAATTATTTATCTTCTTCTGGTGAATTAACAGATACAAAACGCGACAGATATCACACTTTAGTTGACACCAAATGGAAAAACATTGCAATTAGCAACTCTATTCTTCTTCTGCGTGTTGACAATGTTAATTTGTTGGCGACACAATGCGTTTTTATTTGGACATCATGTGCTATTTCACTAAGTGTGTCCTGTTTTATGCGATGCCAGATAAGAAAACGACAAACGAATACACTTACAATCTCGTTTATTCATATAATTAGGCAACAAAAAGGATACTGGCTAGGTGCACTCTTAAAACTACTTACACTGTAAGAAGGCTTGACTAACCCTAGACAGAGCGTTTGGGTCGCTTTGACATTTTCGAAAGTATCTCAACATCGGAACCAACCTCGGAGGATCCGGCTGAGAATGCCGAGTCCATGGAAGTGATTGTGATGTTGACATTTTTGTCGCTTTTCTCCACATCAATCAATGGTTTTGTTTCGGCTTCTGTTGCAGTGGCTGTTACTGTAAAATTGTTGCTATTGATGTCCTCGATTGCTTTGCGGAGCTCCTTGAGACCAACAACACCAACAAGGCGTCCGATTTTCGTCACATACGCATGATTGATGCCCACCATGTTGAAGAGAGTGTGGACTTTGATGATTGAGGTTCGTTCGACAAGTTGGAAGGGCGAAGGATCAACGGGGACGTTGTGATGCTCCAGACTGATTGGCTTCGACATCTCTTCGAATTCCCAGAGCTTTTTATCCTCGGGGGACATGTCGATAACGCAGTCTCGTGGCAGTTGAACCTTTTTTAGCGTTACTTGCTGCTGCTGATCCTGGCTGGTGTCCATGACCGGTAGAATGTCACAATCTTCAATGTCATTCAGGTTTTTAGATCGCTCCAAGGCTGCTTGTATCCGGAAGTCTGCATCGCTGTAGGGAGTCGCCGTGGGGGATAAATTGAATGAGTTTGCCTTCTTCAAGATCGATCTTGGTGCTTCATCATTGACAATCTGTTCTGTGGTTAGGATATCCGGAGCTGGCAGCACTTCAAACCTGGATGATCGCCGGCGTTCGATTTGTTGCTGCTGTTTCTCGAGTTCTTGCTGCTCCTCCAGTGCTCGCTGTTCGGCTTCAGTGCGCCACTTCAATGCGACACACATGCGCTTCTCACGGCCGATTTGTTTGTCGATCATTTTCATTAGTTCTGATCGCTGGACCGATCCTAGGAGGATCATATTCTCGGGGTTGTCAACCACCGGCAGGCTTCGGATGAATCGGTTTTGATGGAGCATCTCCTTCAGTTGCTGATAGGTGATTCCTGGCCAAATGTACTTCACGTCTCTTTGCATGAAATCATCCACCAGAGTGTTGTACATCCTTGAACTTGTTGGCAGCAGATCCGGCAAGTAGGGTAACTTTTTGATGAGGATCATGCTGTCATACATCGACGGTTGGAGCATTTCAGCCACGGCATTGGCTATCAGGGAAGCGATCATAACTGGCACGACATGCGTCACCTGGCCAGTGATCTCGAATATGATCACTGCCTCGGAGACAGTATGTGTGACGGCACTGGAGAACGCAGCAGCACCTACGACAGCATAACCACCGGGAATGATCGATGACAAGATCCCACCATACCACACGCCCATGGGACACCAAATATGCATCAATTCGCCGAATATCCTGCCAAATCCTGCACCGATCTTGAACACTGGAATGAAAGAACCCGAAGGAACAGGCAGTGTATAGCAAATTACCGAGAAAACATATGTAAACAGGGAATAGGCCGCAAGATTGACAAAGATGCTCGTATTGGGTGTCTTCCAATGGGACACAATGTTCGCCTGATCGACGGTCAAATCAGGCCGAGACCATGTGAAGTTACTGAACAGTTCTGTCAACTGCTCGTATGTACTTAACTCAGCTCCTAGAAATTGTCCACCCCACAGCGGGAAGGATATAGTCGACACGGCAAAAGCTATGATCGTCGGATAGATGAACCGATTCGACTGCAAAAATGTATTGACTGTCTTGTTGGACCGGATGAGCATCACATACCAACGGTGAAGCCACACGTAACCCGCTCCAAGGAATCCACAAACCACTCCCATCAAGGCGTACACAAACAACTCCTGCGGAGCAAAGGGAAACTCCGACGTGAAGTTCGTCAGGAAGAGAGCTCGAACTGTCTTCTCGTTGTGGAACCAAACAGCCAGGAGTAGGAAAAACGACGATCCACAAACGGCTGAGAAGAATCCACGCCAGCAATTCCTCACAGCAAAATACGTTGTGGTCGCTTCAATACTGAAAAGGACTCCACCAATGGGAGCAGCAAAACACGCTCCAATACCCACCGCACAGGCGGTCGCCAACATCTCATTGTAGCGCGACTTATTCTCGTAGATCCCGTGGAACCTCAGCTTGGACAGTAGCGTCGCCACAATGCTTGCAATGTGCACGAAAGGACCCTCCTTGCCGATGGGCATACCACTCCCCAGAGCCGCTGTTAAGCCGATCACTTTCGCCACCAGTGTCTTGAACGTGAGGTACTCCTTCAGGACAACTCCTCGCAAGATGGTCTTCATCTCAGGGATACCAGAGCCCGCAGCCTGTGGTGCCACTAAATGCGTAAATCCAACTGCAAAAAGGAGCAAGCAAACAGCTGGAAATACCCACGCCCAAAACTGTACAGCCGGGGAAGAGTTGAAAATATCCCGGAACAACCAGATCCTAGCAGTCGTAAACACATGCACCCCCACATCCATGGCAAACGATATGAAAGCCATTATTATGCCCAACAGGACGAGGAAGATCCATTCCTCTCCGAATCGTCCCAAGGTATTGTGCCACATCCAGGCGCATCCTCTCAGGAATATGCCCTGCCTTTCACCCAGCAGCTCCTTTTCCTTTCGCCTCTCCTCTGCTCTTCTCCTCTTCTCAATTTGTTTCAACTTCCTTGCCTCGTCCTTGGCGTATTCACTCAAATCCGTCGCATATCTCCCATACATAAGCGTATGTGTATAGCTGAGGGTATCTGCCGTATCCGTTGCTCCATGGCTGATCTGACGATCAACTTTTTTCGGCTGAGCCACTATGCGAGGAGTCGAACCGTTATGCAGGAGGTCCTTTTCCATCTTCGTTTCGAACCGATTGTTAAGAAAGCACGATAAGAACTGAATTGATCAACTATCAGTCTTGGCTCCTTAACTCCCGATCAGATTTATTATCGTCCATAAAACTCAGCGAATTCCATCACAAATACAAGCGTGCGCTTCGCAGATAGATAGATACATTCGCCGCCACGCCAGCTCCTCCTACATAGATGGAATGAATGAGTGGTGACAGTTTATTTTGTTTAAATTGAGGTGTTAAAACCCACACTTTCAACCTTGATTTACTCTGATTAGTCGTATTCACCCCTAGTAATATGGAAACCCGTTCGCCCAGACAGACGATGATTTCCGCACAATATGGGTTCACTGTCACACGCACACACGCACACACTCTGTTACCTTTGCAGGGATTTTCGCTTGTTTGTTTTCGCTCAATTGACATTGACAGTGAAGCTTTTGACTCTCTGGGCTTCGAACTTTTTCGAAGTCAGCTGTATTAATTTGTCAGTTTGCCGATTCGATTAATTAATGTGATTGTCTCTCGAAAAAAAAGGGGAAAACAAACAATAGTGCGGTGTGTGAGACATTTTGTTTGAATTAATGATACACACGTGCGAACAGCAATCATGTCACATTACTCTTTATTGTTCAAGGGACAATTGTTAACAGTTTTTTATTGTGAAAACCTTTACAGTTTTGCCGGTGCATTAAATTCTGAAAAACGTGATCAACAATGACTTGTCAAAATTGCAAACTTCCGCGTGATGGACTTTTTCGAAATTCGACTTTTGGGTTCTGACATTTGGCCACGGTTTGGGTATAGGAAAATTCAAATCAACGAAGGTGGGTGTCATGTGTAAATGAGTGTGTCTCTAGGTAGATAGAGTATTCGCAAGAAGACCAGAGGAAGATGAGCTATTTCTGCCTCTCAAAGCTTAAAAAAAGGCTGATGAGTAAAAACTCTCTAGCTGACGAAGCTGTCATGCCATCGCTGACTGGTGGAAAGTAGTATGCTCTCGATTGGTTCAGAATTAAGGCATGGCAATAGGAATTTGCTGTCCAAAGTCTAGCTCTTTTTGTCTTAGTGCAGTTTTAGCTGCATCGATCAACCTAGAGACTAGGCTCGCAGTTAAGGTCCTAACTTATCACTGCTCTCTCAATAAAATGGGCCGTGTCTGTCTTAAAGACAAAGAAAAAGCCCATCATGTACTGTGCGAATGCCCAGCCATAGTTCGGCTTCAGCTTAGTCACTTCAAAAAAGGCTTCACATCAGCAACCGATGTCACATCTTCTTCATCTCAAACTGTCTAAGATTTCAGCTAGAAGTGACAGGGACTCAGGGGATAGCTCAAAAGATCTCTTTAGGTCGACATGCTTATTTAGGATTACACATGCCTTAGTTAGTCTCTTCTTAAATGGCACTTTAGCTGGGGAGTGAACCATAAAGATTCTCCACTTAGTTTGGTCCTTAACTAATTGCCTCTTGAACTTTTACGTGTCCCCTGTGACGAGTAGACCCTCTCTAGGTCGATGTCGATATACATAGTTTGTTGTTGTATCTTCTGCTCCGAAACACAAGGATATCTTCTTCCGCTTACAATAAAGTAAAGAAGGGCTGAAGTGATCAGTTTCAGTATTTATTAATTTTCCGTGGATGGTATCCAAATTACAGGGGAGAATTGTATATGATTTTTGCTTTCGTTTGTAGTTCACAGTATTTATTGCGGGTACAAGAATACACTAAAGTGCTTTGCGAGAGAATTGATTGTGATATGTGAGTAACAAGAAAGTCATAATTTAGTGAATTGTAAGGACATTTTCAAGTTATCTACAAATTAAGTTTTATTTCCAAGTTCTTATACAATATTCTAATATTTTTTACAATATTTACACTTTCTTTTAAGAATTAGTTACACATTAGTTAGTTAGTTACATAATTAGGTATAACTTATTGTCTAAGGCATTACAGTACGACCTCGGTAATCAGAGCTAATGTTGGTTAAAAGACACAACTTCTGTTACCGAGTGAGAGCTAAAAGTTGTCTAATAGCCTAATTGCCAAAGTCGTACTGTATTTTATTTTTTACAACACTAAACAATTATATTTAAATCCTCTTTCAACAGTTCGTTTTCAAGAGAAGTAAAAAAGCGTTTGTTTGTTTTTTTTTATTATTATTAGTCAATCACATCTCAATAATGGCAAACTTATATCTTATACATTTTTTTACAAATTTTGTGATACAATATCTTATGCAGGAGATATTTAGCAGCATGTCATCAAAATAGCGCTCATTTGGTTAGAATGTGTGGGTCATCCGAATGCGTCGAATATGTAATACAAGGATCCGAATTTTTTGAGCCTCTGAACTCATTATTTTTTTGTAATTATCAATCCCAGTCTTACTTAAAGAGAAAAATCTTTTAGAAACTCTTGAAAGTTTTGAAATTATTTACAAATATGTATACATATGGTATGGTAACGTATGCATAACTAAGTCAAAGAAGCATGTCTTGTCTATGGTCTATCTAGTTATAGTCTGGGAACTATACTACTGCTGATTCAAACGCTTAGGCTCTTTGTAGAGGCCCTAGAACCCACAAGGGGATACAGGACATAAGTAATTGAGTAGTCTTAGTTTGGTGACAATAAGCTACCCATAGAGGTCCAAGACCTAGCTTCTTTTGTGTGGTATATTCCCTCCGTCGAAATTCACAAATTCGACGAAAATACTCCCAATTAGTGGTGTGCGGCATTCGTGGCAATTTGAACACCCGATTAGCGAAATTCGGTCAAAGTTTGCTGGCATTATACTGGCTCAGGCTGCATATGGGTTGGATGACTCGCGTCAGTCAAATTCTAGAACCCACTGATTTGCTCTATGCATTTGGTCAAGGCGCTCTTAGTGGAGAGAAGTTTTCCCAAGACTCTTGGCTGCAGTGCTCCACCCTAAGAAGCTCCTTAAATGATGACATCTTAAATAGCGAAGCTGGTCTCACCGTCATCGGGAGTTTAGATGGATCGGTAGAGATTCGTAATAAATTATCGATATGACATCAATGCGAACGGCGACAGTGGAGACGTTCCGCCATCAAAACGATCACAGAAAGATGGCAGCGAGAGCCCAGAGAGTGAGAAACGAACCAGCCCGACGGTGATTAATGAAGATTTGAAGCGCATCACAAGCTGATGTACATATGTTCATCACTGGCGAGACTGCAGCCGCCGTCAGCACCCCGAAAAGCAATAACAGCACGAAGAATGAAAGAGAAGAGAAAGAAAATATGTGGCGACATTTTTAGAATAGTCTGTTCACTTGACCTTACTGACATCTTTTTCTGCAGAAACTGTAAACAAGTTTTAAAGATCTTTGTTTGTATACAAAACAATCGAGCGTTAATGAATTAAAACACGCGATCGCCACAGCGATTACGACCCATTCGTTTGCCACTCTAGTATGATCAGCGAAAAACAAATGAGAATGAGATTGGAGGCAATTTAAAGCTCATTATTGTCATACCATCGTCGGCCAGCTATACAAATACTTCCAAAAGATGATAGACAACACTAAGAGCAGTACAATGTCCACACATCAGAAGCTTTATCCCTATAGCTGTACTGAGAAGTGGAATGGACATCAATCCCAAGATCTACTAGCCACTCACCGATTCAATGAACAAAATGACGCTGAAGTGAGGAGCTTTAACAGATTTTCAGAAACAAATAAGTTCTTGGGTCCATAACTCTCCAATCATTGAGGGAAGGGTAATCCAAGCTTGACAAGGCCGACAATCTAGGAAAGAAAAGTTCAACAGCGAACAAGGAGGCCCCTCTGTATCCGCCTCTTCCATACTCCGACTTAATGCAGAGAAAGTTGTTGCTAAGGCGACCGCCAGGTGGACCTATATGTTTAGACACTGGTGCCATCACAAGAGAACTGTAGCCGTGCTTTGAGAAACCAAGGAGCGAAGGACTATACAGAAATCTAAAAGATCCCTTTCCATCCTCAAAGGTATCACCACTAGCTGCTGTGACAAGAAGTTTCAAGCAGTCTTAGAGGATAAAACACACTTTCTGTGCCACTGTCTGTATCCTCAGTACTTCTTTGGAATAAATCTTTCACAAGTTCCACATCAAATCATCAGCGTAGTTTGTATGCAGAATCGAAGTTAGGCATTGAATTACCTTGTCTTCCTATTGGCAACACATTGAGTCCTAGTCAAATAACATGCAATTCATAGTACGTCCTGCAATCCGTCAGTACGACTTACTCGAGCAAGACCACGGCTTCTTGTTCCCATTGAGAATTTCATGACCATAGGTGAAAGTAGGACAATAGAAACTAGTCTCACAACTGATGCAGCCTGACTAATCTCCCAAAGTATTAATCCTTCCATCACTCGTGAATAATACCCTAGACATTTGTGTCCCGCTTAAGAGGCCCGACAAGTTTTGAAGTTTTGAAGGCATTGAACTCAACTGATTTTGGGAATCCTAACTATGGGCGTCTATGCCAGAGTTAAATTTGTGATAATTGGGACCCTTATAGTTGTGATTTGAGAGAGAAAGTGCCACCGTCCTGGAAGGAATGTACTGTGTTAAAATAAGGAAGAAAAGCTTAAACCGAACTATGGTACAGCCTCATTGGTAGAGATGGCAGCATAAGTGCATAGTCACGTCCAATACAAGCAGGCATTGTCATCCTTCCAAGCTAGTAAAATCCTCATGCTAAAAGCCTCTGTACCTAGCTTATAAAGATCCTCGTCTAAACTTCCAATCGATCTTTTAGCTGATGTAAGAATTATGATAATAAACACAGTTTTCGCCACACCCCACTGTAACATATAGTCCGCTTACGCAATGATAAGACTAGGAAACAAAACACAACCTTGCGGTTGTTCAAGGCCCACAGGACATTGTATTGATTTGATATCGTTTACCGAAAAGTAACTTTGGATATAGGGATTCCGTTGACTCATACTCGTGCAGAACCCTCCAGATGTTTGATGAAGGGACCAAATCGTTCGCCTTCTCTAGTTCTCTAGGACATCTATAGATATACTAGATCTCCCTAGCTATTCCGATAAATTAGTTCCAAAAACCCTTCTTAAAGTTCAAACAGATCTATAGAAACTATGTGAGTGTAAGTGCGGCCAACTACATTGAGTGATGATCTTCCCTGATCTTACGATCTTACGATCTACCTTCTACGATCAAACAAAAATTGAAACAACAACCATTAAAAATTAAAAATAACAAAATACTTGTTCGATTTATTGACTATCTACACATACGCATGTATCTGTTACAATACTAAAAGTAAATAAAAAATAAAATAAAATTCTTACATGGTAGCGTTACAGTAATGGAATATAGTATGTATAGCTACAATCTAGGCCTTAAATACTCATCTACTTCTCACTTACACGAAACATCTACAACAAGACGATAGCTGCTTAGTCAGGAAGCTTTGGTTTCTTAGTAGTGTCCACCTCGATGTCGGAACCAACTTCGGAGTTCGATAGGGCCGAGTCCATGGACGTTATCGTTACGTTAACGTTCTTATCACTTTTATTATTCTCTAGCAATGGCTTGACTTGAGCTTCCTCGTCTTTTGGATTCGTTTGAACGACAAAACTATTATTATTGATCTCTTCGATGGCTTTTCGCAGTTCGGCCAGACCGACAACGCCGACGAGACGGCCAATTTTCGTAACGTAAGCATGATTGATGCCAACCATGGAGAATAGGGAATGTACCTTGATGATCGATGTGCGTTCGACCAGTTGAAAGGGCGACGGGTCGATGGGAACGTTGTTCTCCTCGAGGTTGATCTCTTTGGACATCTCTTCGTATTCCCAGATTTTTTGGTCTTCGGGTGACATATCGATGACACGTTCACGGGGTAGTTGGACCTTTTTCATGATACCCGGAGTATTGGGTGGATGTTGGACTTCGTTGGCACTGACTCCTGGTGAGATTGTGGTCGTACTTTCGGCTGGATGTGGCGCTACATCCTGTAGAGTGGCAGATTTTTTGAAAATCGCCTCGAAGGCTGATTTGATACGATACTCGGAACCGGTGATTGTTGTGTATGGCGTTATCGTTGGACTGTGCGATGATGTTGGGCCACATTGCTTGAGATTGAAGGAATTTGTCTTTTTGAGGATCGACTTGCGCGGCTGACCAAAGAAGGAATTATTGAAAAGCTCCTGACGTTTTTTCGCCTCCATGTGAGACATTTCATCGTTGGCGATCTGTTCAAGGGAGAGAATATCTGGAGCTGGAAGTACCTCGAATCTGGACGATCGCCGAATTCTTTGTTCGGCTTCCTGCGCCTTACGTTGCTCTTCGCGTGCTCGCTTCTCGGCTTCCCTGTGCCATTTCTGAGCGACTTCCATGCGTCGTTCGCGTCCGATATTTCTGTCGATCATTTTTATTAACTCCGATCGTTGAACTGATCCCAGCAGGATCATATTATCGGGGCTGTCCACCAGTGGAAGACTTCTGAGGCCACGATTTTGATAGAGGACTTCTTTAAGCTTTTGATAGGTGATTCCGGGCCAAATGAACTGGACATTTCGCACCATAAAGTCCTCGACATAAATGCTGTACATCCTCGAGCTAGAAGGCAGCAGATCTGGTAGGTAGGGCAACCTTTTGATGAGGATTATACTGTCGTACATAGATGGCTGCAACAAGGCTGCAATGGCGTTGGCTATGAGTGAAGCGATCATGACCGGCACCACGTGAGTCACTTGTCCTGTCATCTCGAACACTATAACGCCCACCGATACGGTGTGGGTGACAGCGCCTGAAAAGGCGGCTGCTCCAACGACAGCATAACCACCTGGAATTATCGGCGACAACCGGCCTCCATAGCGAACGCCTTGCGGGAAGAACACATGCATTAGCTCGCCTACGATCCTCCCCAGACCAGCACCGATCTTGAAGACTGGAATGAATGATCCCGACGGCACTGGAATCGTCGATGCAATGATCGAGAATATGAACAAAAATAAAACATAACAGATGAGGTTGATGAACACATTCGTGTACGGCGTGATCCAGTGCTGCACGATCGCTGCTTGTTCCACAGTAAGTTCATCCTGTGACCAGGTAAAATTGCTAAAAAGCTCCGTAACCTGCTCGTGTGTGCTCAATTCGCCGGCAACAAAGCGCCCTGTGCCCAAGGGAAACGACACCGTTGACACGATCAGCGCGATCAGTCCCGGATAGAGGAACCGATTCTTCTGCAGGAATCGACTCATCCTCTTGTTGGATCGCATAAATCTCACATACCATCGATGCAGCCACACATATCCGGCGCCCAAAAATCCACACACGACTCCCATCAGCGCGAACACAAACAGCTCCTGCGGATCAAACGGAAACTCCGAGGCGAAATTCGTCAAAAACATCGCTCGCACTGTGTCGGCATTCTGGAACCAAACAGCCAATAACCGGAATACAGTTGCCCCGCAGACGGCAGCGAAAAATCCCCGCCAATAATTGCGAACAGCAAAATACGTGGTGGTTACCTCAATGCTGAACAGTACCCCACCAATGGGTGCGGCAAAACAAGCTCCCACACCAACCGCACACGCTGCCGCCAACATTTCTGTGTTACGCGATTCATTCTCGTAGATCCCCTGGAATGATGTTATCAATTTAGAGAGTAACCTCGCCACAATACTTGCTATATGCACGAATGGACCTTCCTTCCCCAGAGGCATGCCGCTGCCCAAAGTTGCCATCAATCCAACCACTTTAGCTATTAGTGTCTTGAAAGTGAGGTATTCCTTGAGTGCAACTCCTCTAAGGATAGTCTTCATTTCGGGAATTCCCGAGCCAATACTCTGCGGAGCAACCAAATGCACAAAACCCGCCGAAAACAGGATCAAACACACGGCCAACGATACCCAGGCAAAGTACTGAATCACCGGTTGTGATGTCGACAAATCTCGATACAGCCATATCCTTGCATTCGTGCACATATTGATGCCCTTGTCCATGATATAAGACAGTACGGCCATGATCACTCCAAGCATGGCCAAGAATACCCAATCCTCACCAAAACGCGCCAGCGTATGTCGCCAGATCCATGAGGATACCTTCCAGACTCGTCCCTGTCGATCGCCAAGTCGATCTTTGTCGCGGAGTTTATCTTCCTCCTTTCGTCGTTTTTCGAGCAGTTTTAACTTTCGCGCTTCATCCCTTGCAAACTCACCCAAATCGCGGGTGTAACGGCCATACATGAGAGTGTGGGTGTAGCCCAGCTCTTCGTCGGCGGCGTCTGTTGTTCCATTACTGCTGACTGTTAACGGATTCGCCTTGTTCGGCTGACGAGGTGGCACCGTCAGAAGGGATTCCTTCTTCATAAGCCGCTGTGGGCTTGACACCTGTCGCCCGTTCATGGTTCTTCTCTATAAAAACCAAAAAAATGTATCTTTTAATCAATGCCAGACGAGTGAAAGTCACATTCACAGTGTATCTGTGTATGTGTGCAGAAATATTTACATTTTACGTATCTTTTTTCGTTTAGATAAGAACTGCGCGTCGATCAAACACACAACACGATCACTGATCCGTCAGCGAGTAAGAACGTGTGTCCAGTGCACTGGAGTAGAGTAGATAGTAGGTACTCGATCGGTCGTGTGATTCCAGATTGATGTGTGCCTGCTTACTGAGTGGCAAGTGCTGTTTTTTCTGATATCAACATTTGAGCCAAAATGCTAATCACACACAAACACACAAATAAACTGATAGTGTGTGCGCCCGTCTGTTGTGGCGATCGTACGAGAGACGAAAGAGACGAGAGACTCGATTCGAGTGTGTATTTGCTTTTAACGACGACAATTTTTACAACGACTTTTTGATTGGAATCCGTGCTGGGTTCTGAATCTTTCTTGGGGATTTCCTCCTCCTCGGGGTAATTTTTCGTTTTTGTTTTCTTCCACCCCAATCAAGGGGGAAAGGGGGGCGAAGCACACACCACCACGACACGACACACGATTGATTACGTACTACGTATCGTTACGTTGCAAAATTAATTCTCTGATGATTTTCTCAACAAGCATAAATAAGACCTATAAACAACCTTGATTTACACTAGCTGCTAGCACTTTTTATTTTTTTTTTTTTTTTTTTTAGAAAAACGTTTCGACCTTTAATATTGATTGTTGTTCTTCCGACGACAATGACCAAGGGGTTGATTGCGCAATTAAAAAACAAAATTAAATAAAAAAAAAAAAAATAAAAGAAATAAAAATTAATATCAATTTAACTCGCGATTACTCTTGATTAGCGCCATCTTTGAACCGATTTAAGAGATGAGGAAGTCACGCTGATCTTGTTAATCTTTTCTTCTTCTTTTTTTCGCACTCGATTATGGATACATTTTTTGTTGTTTGTTCAAACTTTCACCTTAGTCACGATTAAATTTTTAAATTTTACACATTTTTAAGGACAATATTTTGGTATTCTTTTGAATTATTATTTTTATTGACTGACAGATGAGGAGGAATGTAAAACTGAAACCAGAAAGATCCACTAGAACTAGTACTTAATCCAATTTAGTTCTTTCGTGTCATTTTTTTCTTAGTACTTATTCTCTCTCTCGCATATTATGAAAATGCACTTATAAAGCATATGTATGTACTGAGTTTTTGCCAAGTTTTGTACTTGTAGTGAAAAACTTGTAATGGTACGTAGACGGGGGGCGCGAAACAGCTGACTTGTATCTAGTGTCTCGCTCGAAAGCAGGTTCTTATAAATTTCTTTCGTCGTTCTTTTTATGTGTGTATCTTTGTTATTTGTCGATGAGAATTAGTAAATACAACATCGTTTAGAATAATATTATAATCAGCAGCATCATTGTAAAGTGGAAGACATTTCGAAAAAGAAGAATGTAAGAGAATTTATTTCAGCATTGAGTAAGAGATAGATTTGAAAACATTTGAAAACAGTGGTGTTAAGTGAAAAATGCATTAAAGATAAGGGAATTGATTGAATTAGGTATGTATTTCAAGTGAATAGTTTAGATAGATTTAATGAGATAAACAAGTGAGATAGGCACGATCGGTGATCGCGGTGGGATTCTAATTGGACGTGGGGGAGTATTTTTTATTTGTGAATAAGTATTTCAAATAGATTAGATACACATTATTTGGAAACAGATGATACCTGAACGACTGTCATCATACTGAGAAAGGTCGTTTAGATTCAAGTTACATAAGTTGTTAGTTCGAAGTTTCTAGGTTTTGACTCTCAGACGTGTTATTGGTGTTTGTTTGAGATGGATTTGTTCGCATATTTATTAAAAAAATAGGTACATTAGTCATCGCATAAGGTCTGCCATTTGGTCACCGTCTTCACTTAAGCTGAAGGCTGTACAATATTAAAGAACTGAATGAATCCGTTCATTTGGCGTTGTGGATCATTGGCCGAGTTCCCAAAACTTCGCTAATCTAGCTGCTAGAATACATTTGCATTGAGATGACAGATTTGTCACTAACGAATCTAGCGGCCTCTAGGAAAAAATCTGTCATTCCACGGGGCAAAAGTATTCTAGCAGCTAGATTAGTGTTGAGAATTCGGCCATTTGCTAAAAAACGAGCCCTTCACAGTCTCATGCACACAGAAAACAAGCGAGTATGTAACGATAATGAAGATCACTTGCGAAACAAAATGAAAACGAGTCATAATGTTGTTGGTATTCATGAATTGGCTCACATTCAAGGTATTCATCAAAAGGCAGTGAAACTAGCAGTGAAATTAGTTGTACTAATTCACTAGCCTTTGAATGGTGTGAATAACTGAAAAGCACTCAATATATCAAATGGCTAACAAAACGAGCTAATTGCTTGCTTCCTATCAGTGGTACTAATAAAATCCACAATTTTAGAAAGTGTACGTAAATATGTAGATAGGTAAGATAAATATGCTGCACAGGATAGCAGTTTGATACAAACTTCTATAACTCACTTAAATGTGAAAGAAGTCATCTAAGGAACAATAGAATATGACCCTCTCAATTGATATTGGCATCTTCAAAGGCGGAGCCCCTATGAGGTCTATCAGAAAGGCCGTATTTACCAAGGTTCCAAGGCAAATTCGAAAGGGAGGCAGACCCAAAAACTAAATGTGTGGCAATACCTGCACTTGGTGGGCTCTATTCACAATGTGATCCATGACAGTGACAGTTGGAAACTGTCAAATAAGGCAGGATATGACATGTTAAACTACAAACTCTTCATATCGATGCGTTGCTTTAATAGAAACACCCGAGGGTATTATTCCCATTTTTAAGAGGATCTGCACTGCACTGGAGCAGATCCTCTTCGTGATATACCAGAGATGCTTTCACTGTGATCCTCGTCCTCTCGATTTCGATCTCAAAATAATGATCCATGTTTAGTTAAATTTCTAAGCGCCCTTCATATCTTGTAGATTGCGAAACTTCCTAGCATAGACGAACTACATTAGGCCATTTGACAGATTCTCTTTCGGAAGCTTCAAATTTTCATAGGAAATTTTATTCTCACGTTCAAAAGGAAGCTCACATGCATACAAGTTTAGATTTTGACTGCTATCTTCACAGCACTGGCTGTAGCCGTTTTGTAGATACTGTTTGTTCAATTTGGTAATATTAAGTCTGTTCCCGACTGTCCCTAAAAAAGTACGAGAATGGGTTGAACAAAAAAGCTGCCCACTTCACTTTTTTTGTATTGATTTACATCAAATTTCGGTGCCAGCCAACAACAACAAACACAAAATTTGACAGAACTCATATTTTTTCCCAAAGAAATTTCTTGGACTAAAATTCGCACCATGGGAAAGTTTCTTACTCTCTTCTGTGAAAAACTACGAAACTTTGACGTACCGAAACAGAAGTTCGCCATTTTTCGTAAAATTTTGTAGTATTAATCAGTACGGGAACAGACCTAATATAACAACCTTTGGAAAAAGTTTTGTTCAAAAAGAAACAAAGAAATAGCACGACATATTTAGAGGTAGGTCTTGGTAATTATATTTAATTTAGGACAATTTAGGCAAATTTTAAGAAAAGATCGAGTAGAGAAAATGCGAGTTGACTATGCATCCTAGGTTTTATATGCCACTTCTGTCACTGCAAAAATCTCTGATCGACTCAGCTGAACGATATCGATTGTAGTTTGCTTGATGTGACTGGATGATTGTCGTGTCGGCAGTCGTTTATTTCTTTCGAAAGGTTGAAAGCAACTGACGAAATCGAGTTTGACATTTTATTTTGTCTTGTGTCAGAATGATTTGACTTTGGATCCTCCAGGCTTGCTGCACTTATGATCTTCCTCAGTTCTCTAAGATGGGAGATTTTTAGCACTGACCGATCGCATTTTTTTGAAGCTTTTGCTTAAACTGGTCTTTATAAGGACAAACCTTATTTGACAAATAAGTTTCCAACCGACAAAATTAAAATATTTATTGAAATTCACCTGGAAACCAGCGGGCTATATACCTAAAAGGTGATTTACAGAAGTCTAGGAAGAGTTCGGTGTGCAGCTTTGACAGCTAGTTAAGCTAGGGAAGAGACTAACCTGACCTTAGGAAAATTTTACTAGATTTCTCGTAAAAATATTGTGGAAAATTTTTATTTTAAGAAATCTGAAGTCCAATCCTCTCAAGAACCAAAAATTGAGTTTAGAACTTCGGGTAATACATCTGAAAACCATTCGCTATAAAGGCAATTAGTTGTAGCTTTGCAGCGCTGCATGCCTAGGATAAGCAGACTTAACTAAAATTGCATCACATTGCTGTTAATATCTAGAGGACAATGCTGCCAATTGTCACTGCCTACAGATTTCTGCATTTGTGTTTTGGGAAATGTAGAGTTGATGCAGCACTTAAAAGGGTATCTAAGCTTATAAGTGTTTTCTTATTAATTTCTGTCAGTCTATTTTCTGAATAGTCTTTTGGGGTTACTCTATAAATAGTAAGTGTAAAACATTTTCAAACTTTCCACCGCCACTGTATCCACTCGACCTTACCCGAATGAAGCTCAATAGTTCGGCATAGCTGTTGAATTGGCTCTCTTCAAAGTGGTGCTCTTAATATCTGTTTTCTGTTCTTTTTCTGTTTCTGTTTCTGTGTATTTCGCCCATCGGTTTTTGCTTATACCTACTCACCCGGTTTAATTTTTGAGTTTCGATTTTTCAACATTTGACAGTTCCCAGACAGAATTTCTATTGGACATTTTTAAACTAAACTTACCTTTCATTTAGTGCATTTTTGACACATAGTCTTCCGCTGCACCGCTAGATAGAAGAACAAAATATAAATAACAAAACACAAATCACTTAACCGGTAAATTTCTTTCTTTCTATCACTCGCACTACCTCTCTTTCTTATACTTTGCTTTTTGCACACAAATTTTCAAGACGAACACATTCACAACAAAACAGATGAAAATTACTTCTTTTTTTTTGTTTTGTTTCTTTACTTTTTCTTACACATTCATATATGTATGGCAAATTTTTATGATTTTTACTTCTTTTATTTTTTGACAGGCGGCTAGAGCGCCCCCTCGCTCTCGTTCTCTTTTTATACTTCACAGTGACAGCAGCACTTTTCCCGAAATACAATTTTCTTCCTTTAAGCACTCACACCTTTTGGTCTGTTTTGTTTGAAGGAATGGAATTGCATTCAATAATTAATTTTCTCCTTTCTTTTGACATGCAGCTCAAGTCAGTCCCGACGAAAATAGAACAAAAAGAAAGAGAAAATAACCAACCAAAGTCGAGACACGATTTACACGGAGAAGCTATTAATTTTGACAGCAATTTCTTCTTTGTTGACAGTTCGGCCTTAAGGTAAGACCAACACACAGAACTGGATTTGTTGTTGTTTTCTTTGTTTTTTTTGTTAAAAGGATTAAAAAACACACACGTCCTTTTGGAGTAAACTTTCAGCACCTTCGTCCAAGTGAATCATCAGACAATACTAGACTAAGTCTCGGGTTGCGGACCCGATGCCGTAAGAGGGCCCGTCATTCTTTGGTAATTCATTTTTTTTGTTTTCGTTTTTTTTTTCTCCTTTTTGATTTGGTTGTACGCCGAAGCCGCTCCAACATGGATCCATACACAGTCCACCCATATTGTCACATCGGAGAGTGTGGCTCTGTTTCGCGATGGAGCTCGTAGTGTTTGTGTGTGAAAATATCAATTAGTTTAATTGATTCTGAGTGAGATAGATAGTCAAAGACTAATGGGTTGGAAGGAGAACGAAACAATTTTTCTGTTCTCTTTGTGGGTTAGGAACAAATTAAGAGTGATCGCTCTCTTAAGAGTCATTCACTCACTCACTCACTCAGTCATCATCTTCATCATCATCATCATCGCTTGGTATGGAGCATTCGCGCGCGCTAATTTTCCATTGTTATGTTCTATGTTTTTGTTTTGGTTTTTTCCTTCGTTCGTTCGTTACACATATCCGTCTCTCTCTTCGGAATCATACTCAGCCGTAAGTGTGTGACAGTTGGTGTGAGAAGGGTCGAAGCGAAAAAGGTGGCTGCTGCAATTCTGACGTTATTAAAATGGCAAGCAAAAGGAAACAACAAAAAATAATGAATAAAAAGAAAAACAACATCACACAGCGTGTGGAACAAGGGAGTAGCAAAAATAAAATAAAAAACAAAAAAAAAAAACGAAGAATAATCGAAAGAAAGCAGCGTGATATAAAAGCATTCTTTGCTATCTTAATTGGGTCCAATTAACGGAAGATATAAGGCGATACGCTGTGTGCGCGGCGCTCCTTGTGTGCCCGCTTGTCGTCGTATCGGTGGCGGCTGGCTGAGACCTGAGAACAACCCAGCAGCGATCCAAAGGAATCTCATCGCCGTCGTCGTCGTCCGCGAACATGAAACCACCACCGCACCGAATGCGAATAAAGAGGAACGTGTGTAGGTATGTGTGTTTAATTGTGAGTGGGGGGTAAAGTGGTTTGCCAAAAAATTACAAAAACAAAAAATCAGATGATAATTCTTGAGCCTGGATGGTGTTGCTCTTGCATTCAGCAAGGATAACAAGTGAATCTCGTATTTACGAGATTGACGCGAGTTGACAGCTCTGGTAATCGTTGACAGTTGGAGTAGAGCCCCTCCCCCTCGTACTTAATAAATACAAATGTTCTGTTTGATTTAATTTTTCGTATCAGCTCTTCCCGCCCCGTTTGTTTGGTGTGGTGTTTCTGTTGACTTGTCGTCGTCGTCATCGTCCTCGTATAAGCACACACTCTTGTGGTAATGAATGCCAATTAAGTCGAGTATATGAAATATCTCTCTCTGCCTTCGAAACTGGGGAAGGACTCATGTTTTTTTCTGTTTGTCGACAGTGTATTGAAGTGGGGTAGGTTTTATCGGATTTTTGGGCGATATTCGGAAATCCCTTATGAAGAGTGAGAGAGTGAGATAGATTGTTTGTTTTTGTGGAAGAGGAGCGTGAATAAATATTCTCGACTGTTGGAATACCTTTAGATCGATCAGGAGATTGAGAGTGGATTCAGCAAACCAAGTCCCAAGTGTATCAGTGTTAACAGGTCCGAAGTGGACAAACTCGTTCAAGGAACTGATGACCAAAGACCCTACAAACAGCTACGGATCTGCAGAGATCATGCCATTACCAAGAATAAGCACAGCGTTCAGTGCAACAATGATTGCGTTCCCAACACTGTCATCATCTTTCATCCCGCTGCAAAAGTATTCTAGCAGCTATATTAGCTAAGTATTGGGAACGCGATCAATGTCTAGACTCTAGAGGATCAGTCAACAAGAAAAATTTACCGTGTTACTGGTGGAATGACAAAATTGAAACGCTCAGACAGAGGTATAATCAAGCCCAACGCACCGGAGTTCATAAGGATAGCTAAGGAATACCAGAGTTCCGGAAGCGTTTAGCTACCTTCAAGCTGGAAAGACGCGATCTGAAGAAAATCAAACCTCAGACAGCTTTACGCTGAAGATCTAGGACACTGGTGATCAAGAAGCAACAGTACAGCCCAGTAACAGACAATAGAAGAGCACTTACTCCACCATGCACCATATTTTCTGTACTCCATCACTTTGAACTGACATCGGTCTCAGCCGGATGATGGAGTAAAGCAATCCAACATTACCACTATAGTTTTATAGACTTCACTCCTTCGGACTCTCCTGTGAAGCACTATATATAGAGCTCTGCGTCTGATGCTTTCTTATTGAGTTCAAATGATAGGCAATGGTTGTCGAGGTCCAACAAACCCATGAAATTGAGCCCTACAGGCATAAAGAGTTGTCTGAGATCATATTTGTTGTCATTCCTATCAGAATCCCCTGGCAAACATCTCCCGATAAACTTAGCTCCATTTTTTTTTTAGAACAAGCGGAACTGTCGAATGTACTGACCCTCAGGTACGAAGACCGAGTAGTCGCGGAGGATGCTAAAAAACTTGGTCTGCACAACTGGAAGCAGCATGACCGGAGGAAGCACTGCCAAAGACAACGCTGCTGCTGTCTTGGGCAGATACACTCCAATTGTCGCTTCCAAAACTTTTTTTCTATAACTCAAACGCCTTCAACTTCAAAGGATATACTCAGGTTAAGCCTGCATGAGGGCTTTATTCTCATTCAAACACTGTCCGTAAGATAAATCGTTTTACATACCCTTGCGAAAGCACTGATGCTGAAAACCCGCTGAATAAAGAACATTAGAAGGTGCCAGTGTCATAAGAGTGTCTATGGACCATCATTGAATGACAGGTTCGGTGTTCAAGTCCCAATTCAATTATTTTCTCTCAGAAACTATTGAGTTCATTCCAACGCATACATCACAAAATTACTGTGAATTACAAACGAATTCAAAGAAAACATATAGGAACTATCACCAACAGTTTATACACAATACTTTCGGGAGTAAATCTTGAAACCATTCCACTATATCAAGGAATTATCTATCTCTTCTTCTCCTCCTATGCACTGTAAGGGTATTCATATCCCCTTTCATATCATCTAATAGAAGAAGACAATCCAAAAGAGAGATTCCTTCAAGTGCTAGCTATCTCAAAAGAGAAACCTCAAACACAAGAGGAGAGGAGAGAAGAGAATTCAACTTCACAACCACAAGGATCCTCCTCAGTATTGGTGCAATTATATTTTGTTGTTAGTTGTTATTATTATTTGCGAATTCACTTAGTCACTCGCCATCGCCACTCTGTCCCGCTCTCTCACTGTATCCAACCATCATATCCCACATATAACACACTCACTCACATCCCCCCCGCCCGCTCACGTACTCACTCACACAATTCACCCCCGTTGTCGACAAAACCAACCCCGGCAACAAACAAAGCCAATTTGATATGATAAAAGCGTTTTGCCGGTATCATGAATCTTTTAATGCATTTAGTAGATGGGGGTAGAGAACTGGAGGAACCATTGGAGGAACAACAGCAAAAAGAAAGAAAAAAAAAAAAATGGCGAATGGCTCTAAAGAGAGTGTATGTCGTTATTGGTTGTGTATGATGGCAAGTGTTGGAAGGCACAGGGGGGCAACAGAGGACTGAAAAAGTTCTTTGGAGAATAGATGGATGAATGTGCTCTTAATATTTCGACGAGTGATTAGGCTAATGGCATATTGGACATAAAAGCATCGCTTGTTCTTTTTTTTTCTATAATTTTTTTTTTTTTTTTGTTTTGTTTTAACGCTGGGATAATTCCCATCCTTGTGTGGGTGTGGGTGTGTGTGTCTACGTGTGTACTTAACTCGTATGTATATTTGATAGGGTAAGTTGAGAATGCATCATTAGGAAGTAATTGGATTGATAATGGCTTGAGGATGTGGAGGACAAAGGGGTCAGAAACGGTATTGAGTTGTTGTTGTAAGGATTAAGGACGCAATACAAGGTCTTCTGGGGAAACAAATTGTGTAGAACTTGTACTAAAGTCTTTATATGTAGTTGCTTAAGGAATCTGAGCAGTTTTAGGTTAGGATTATTGAGCCCAGCGTTGGGCGCCAATTTTTTGAGTCGGCTTTTAAGACCATACCTTAGTTAGAAACTAGGTTTGGCATGGGCTCACCTACACCAACCTAAGAGTACTACTGTCAAAAGAGAGCTGCTCAAAAACCCTCTGTCTAAAGCATAGCTAGACTTTCTCCATCCATGGACTACTTATGGTCTAATATTTATTTATTTTTACTATTGGAAGCATGGAGGAATCCATCTTTGGCTTTGTCCAAAAGCCCCTTTGGGGCTAGAGCTCCAACCAGAGCCAAGTTAATTCCTACAATTGTACAAAATAACACTTAGATTCACCATTTGTTGTCGTAAAGCTGCTCTCGAAAGTGGAATACGTCAGGTGTGCATACTCCCATCGCTTCTTTTCTTAGTGGTCATCAGCGAAAAGCTCTGTATCTCATTAGTTGAAAGCAACTATGAAATGCGATATACTATGACATCTTTCTTTAGCTACTTGACAGATGACGTTTAGGTGCTTTCGCAATGGACCATAGACCTTCATGGAATAGTTCACAATCTACAAGCCGACATATAGAAAGTGGAACTACACTTAGCCACAGCCAGAGAAGCCTTGAGTAATGCCGGATCTGAATACCGGATGATGTGTGGAGAAATACATATGTATCTGCGAAGAGGTTGGAATTCTGTCCAAAGTCTATCCCATCATACGTAAACAGATGTAAGATGTTGACTTAAAGTAGGTTTTAGCTTCAGCACAGGCCTGGTAGTTGCTGTGATACTCTTGGCAGCCAAAGTCACGGAAGGAGTCCAGCCCTTGGGACTGATGCTTTGGCGCTGCTAAGAATAGTTTCGGTCCAATCGATACTCTAATGAACAACGGGAAAGGAACTTGCAGGCCTAAATAGGGCTCCTCTTCATTCATTTCGACATAGGTCTTGAAGAGAAGTCCGTCCACTGGTTCATCGAAATACTAATGGACTTGCGCAGAACGCCCAAACTCAGGACGACATCGAGGCTAGTGCTGAAATTGTTTCCACTTTTCTTGGTAGAGCGTTTCGAACAAAGTGGCCCTACCCGGCAAGAAACTTTGAGCAGAAGGAAATTATCTGGCAGCACTTGATTCGATTGATTGGCAGAACCTCATTTCGGGCTGGCACTTCACTTCCCTTCTTCTGGTTGTTCTTCTTAAGATTAAGTGTGGCCATCTTTACAGAACTGAGCAAATGACAGCGAGCGCGTTCCCGATTACTTTTGAAGCGGCATAACAGATTTTGTCCTAGAGGTCGTTAGATTCGTTAGCGAAAAATCTGTCATGCCGGTGCAAAGCTATACTAGCAGATAGATTAGTGAACTGTTGGGAACTTGCCTAATGACAGTGGTTAAAGAAAAATGTAGTAGATTATTTGACAGTGGGCTACGACTAGTTCCGAATTATAATGCAGACTTAAACGACCATACTTTGTCTCTACGCAGTATTAACTTGAAGAAGTGGTGTCCAATCCTTTCCAAAGAAAAGGGTCAACTGTGTGCTGTTGACCGCTGCTGATGATGTATCAATTTATTCCACTCTGCGACACGTTTTAGCTTTCGATAACTTCACAGCTAGACAGATGCCAAACCTATTATGAAATCCTCTTGTCACTTCACGCTCAGCCCACTTGTTACGCGTCAGTAAAATAAAAAAAAAAAACTTGCCAAATTCGTCAATGCAAATTGTCGACGCAACTTTGTAGATCTGTCTGTCGGTCTGTGTGATAATTACACTCATCCTCATGCCATGTTTACACGAATAAATCAGAAAAAGGAATATTTGACAAGAGATTTTGTCTTTTTTTTTCTCGTCCAACATGTCACATGACGACTGGAGGGAGAGAAGTTGAAGATGATGCAAGATCCTCTTCACTCCGCATCCGCACACATGGCATGGGCATCCATGGAGTGTATCTTCTTTTTTTTGTCGGTTTACCATTTGAAAAACATGAATTCGTGAGGGTCACACTGAAGAGCTCAGTGTTTCTCCACCAGAGAGAGTCGAATCCAAATCCGAATCCGAATCAGCGAACGAGGAGCATCTGAAGCAGCGAGCACAACTCCACTTCACATCTCGAACGATTTGAATTTCAAATGAAGATGAGATGAGAGATGAGAGATTTTTTTTTTTGCTTTTTTGCTGGCTGTTGTCCTCACTCGAAAGGTTAGGGTAAATATTAGTTATTACGCGAAGCTCGATGGCTTTTGAATTGGTAATTCTATCGGTGGTTACGCGATGCGACGCGACTGTGGGCTGCTAGCTAGGTGTGAACCGTAATGTTTGCCAATGTGGGTGTGTGTATCTGGAAGGGGTGCTAGTAGCTGCTGGTTTATTACGTGGTGTGTCAGGGTAAAGGGGAACAAAAAAATCACTTGATTTCTCTCAAGCGCTGGCTGAAGTGCGAATAGTTGTAATGAGATTTTTTTTTTTTTTTAAAAAAGAAGAAAATTTGTTTGATTTAATGTTTCAAGGTCGATGCATGAATTGGAGTAGGGTGCACTGTTAGGCGGGTAACTATTTGGATAAGATCAAGTTGAGTAGGTTGTAGTCGGCTGCCTAGAGCCTAGAGTTGAGAAGCTTAGAGGTTTCCCAAGTACGGCTTGTAGCTATATTTGTACTAGAGCAACAGTCAAAGGCGTCACAATCGAAGAATGTTCCAATCAGGGTTAATCTTCTGCTGATCACAGTGACACCCTGCGCATCACCATCGAACATTTCTTTGAATAACGAGCTCTAGTTTACCAACCGTGCAACGATCTTGACAATGTCAATGACAATTTATTCAGAATTCCTTGCACAAAAGGTATGCTTCTAAGACTATGACTATTTCGCTGAGACTATACTGGTTTACAGCCGCAGAATAGTGTACGAAGAAGCACGGTAATAAAGGAGCTAAAGAACATTGTCAAAACACGACATACACCATGGCACGTAGACGCTTTAGAGGTACATACTTACGATCAACCAAAGGTATGGGTGCTAATTGTGTGACTAATTGTGTCACTGTTCATATAGTTGGGGCTCATTATGTCAGTAGGTCTCTCAGCTTAACACAGCTCAATCTTCTGACGGATAGGACAGGACAGAACAGATTGAATTTCATCCTCGTCCCTGGTTCTGTAGTAGTCGTTGTGCTGTACACTGAGGTGTTCCAAAGTATACCTATGTCACAGTGTCTAGGAATTATGTGGAACATAACTGTCTACACAGGAGCCTATGTGATACCAGCCTCAGTAGGTTGATCTACTTTCTATTTTCTTTGCTTCAAAGGAACATCTGGATCACTGCAAAGTGGAGATTTTCCCATCCTAACTTTTCGACCAATATCCATATCAAAGTATGACTTCCATTGGCTCATTGATCCCTTGATTCCGATGCATGGTGGTATAGCTTCTCTAGTAGTTGCCTCCCGCCATACTAGTGATTCATGAAGATGACTTTGTTAGGAAACTGAGTGCTGTAGGAAGTATGATAGATAACTTAGCCATGACCACATCCAGCTGGTGACGTCTTGGATCAGTTACGCGGCTCACTTTCTTCTGGTTCCAGCTGCTATTGCCCGTGCTGCTTCAGATCCTAGTTCTATCGTCTTGTTCTTGGACGTACATTATTTCCACCTATCTGAACTGTGGTAGAACTTATGTTAGCATAGTTGTTACCACAATCGATGCAGGGTACCGACAATAAAGAGTTTGTCCGTCTAGATCAAAGTCAGCCCTTGCAAGGAGTCACTGACTCTGGGCTGATTCTCGTAGCCCTTATGAGGACTTTAACACAAGTCTTTGGTGTCAAAGTCTAGTTCCCCAGACTTCGCAGTTCTAAGTTCCGTCAGGGAACTGCTGTTCTTGTCACAATAAACGTCAAAATATCTGCCAATAAAGCTGGTAAGCTTTTAAATGGCATCCTCTACCTCTTGCCTCATCCTGAGATTAGAAAAAGGTTGATCTCAGGTACCATCTCTCTTGCTAACCTAAGCCTTTACATTCGATTTGGAATCCTTTCACGGGAGGGACATAACAATAGAACCTAGCCGTCTATAGTGCAGCTTCCCTAAGTCTCAGTGCAGCTTTTTAGCTGCTTCAAGAGGAAGAATATTTACCATTGCTTCCAGTGCTTGCAGTTTCCTGTCACCGCCAGAGAGTCACCAGACCCGTTGAATTTGTTTACACTTTCAAGATGGTATTTCTTTTCGAGCTCCTTCCACCAAGCGATTGAATCGCAGTTTGAAATGGGTCCTACCGCGTCAGTGTGACTGGCGGGAACCCTTTTTGACTCTCCTTCTGCCACTTGTATCCGCTAGAGTGGAATTGATTATGCGAAAGACTTGGTGTAGTGGTATTTGCCACTAAGCTGGTGTTAGGTCTCAATATTTGTACTCAAAGATTGGTGTCAAAATCAACTAGGAGGGTCATATGGGATATTTGCATTCGTTCATAATTCACAATATTTTTTTCTGCTTTTGGTGGAAATGTTCTAAGTCATGAGCCTTAACACTTGAAAGGAGAAAGCCCTAGGCATTTTGGACCGCTCACCTCAGGGTGCCTAGAAGCAACATATGCACTTGTGCCGATGACTCCTGGGATCATAATACTGATAGCAATTAATAAGAAATGACTTCCCAAAGCCAGTAGACGCCATGATGACATTTGTGACCAAGGGCTTCAGCCCAGACTCAAATAAATTTGTGTACTTTTCCTCATGCTTATTTAAATTTACACAAACTCACATGTAGTAGGTCGATTAACCTTCCTTCTGTGCTTTGAACGACACTAGATCGCCTCCAGCTAGTGAGCTCAGAAAATTTTGTTCCTAACAAACACAATTTTAAACTATAAAATCCCCCATACGACTAATGAATGAGGACAAACACAACAAAAATTAATGCAATTACCTTTAGACAGTTCATGCAAACGAATTTTAGTCTCTGTCGACTAATTGCCTAAGAATCCTTCAGGCTAACACATAGCGCCACACACATCATACAACCCACAGGTAACCCAAGACGAACTAACGAGATATTTTTCAGAATTACCCAACATCACAATGTCTGACAGTATGCCCCCAACATAAACCCCCAAATGCTGGGGAAAAAAAAACATCCTCCTCGAGTGTAAAACAACGGAAGGAAGGAAACTCCAAAAGCAGCAACTGACAGCCTCATTTTAGACGGTTCGTTGAGCTATGGCGTACCTCTAAGGTTTTAATTATAAAGGCGCACAAAGGACCTAATTACCGTTTTTTGAAGAGGCTGCACCGGACCAGTTCTCGGTGGTGGTTTCTGCAGCACCACATGAGTTTTTTTTTTTCACTTTCTCTCTCGCCCTCCCTTGTTTTCCTTTTAATTTTCATAGTCACCCTCTTCTCGTCCTGCAAATTTTCTTAAATAAGAAAGAAAAAACGGATAAAACAACAACAACAACACCAAAGTACTCACACATACTTCACATGGATTGTGAGCTACTTGCGAGGCTATGGCTTTGGTTGCTGTTAGACTAATTTAAGGATTCTCACATCCGAGTGGTGGTGTGCAGAGATGACGGATATGTTGTCGTTGTTGTTTGGGTGGGCCGGGTGTTGATGATGGTAACGGTCAAAAGGGATTTCTATTTAACAGCTTTTCATAAACACACCAGTCTCTAACATCAAAGCTAATGTTGCACACATGCAGTTACGTAGGTATAGGGATTTGCTTTGGATACACCCCTCAACAAAAGGATGTGAGACTTTTCATCTTTTATAATTGAAAAGCATGTTTCTAGTTCACATATTTTAATTGCATTGTGTACACAATATGAAAATCAAATCACCTCCGGGTGATAGTTGTTGTTTCCATCAATCTGTCTGTCGGAATTTTTGACAGGCTTTTAGTATTCATGTTGGGGGCTGTAAGGTTTCCTCTTTGATTAGAAGAAATCAATAGTTACAATGACATAAGGACAAATGACAGAAAGTTGACAGCTGTCAAGAAGGTGAAAGATCGCTTTGGTGCAATTCTTCTCAGTAGACAGTTCATGTTCGCTGGAAATACGGTTGGGGCAAAAAATAGAGCTTTTTTACAATGCTATTGGTCCATTTCCAAGTGCACATCTATTTCCAAGTACGCCATCTATGAGCCAACAGATAATGTGGATGTTTGCAATCATTACTGTCAACTTGCTGTCATATACTGAATTCAATATGGTTGATCTTTTTGACAGCTGTCAAGCACAACCTTTGGAAATTTTAGTCATGGAGTCATTTACAGAAATGGCCGATCTGTAAAGTAAAATTTGTAAACTTTTAGGTCACTATAGTCGCCCTAGTGAGTTCTGTCATCGTATGGATTTATCAGGAAAATCGTCCCGTAGAGACACTGATGATGATGATGAAAGGTTGGGATCGTACTACAAAGTTATTGGCAATGCGTTCAACCGTTTCTCCAGCCTGTCTGTCTCTTCTCTCTTCATTCACCGTCACTTGGTGACGTCTCACTCTGCAGAAAGAGAGAGAAGGAGAGTAGGCAGTATATATAAGAGTCCATCGAATTGCTCCGTTCCCAGTCGATAATGCAGTATAGTACATTGTTATCATCAATAGAAAGAAAAGTGGTGCAAAAATGCAGCCTTGAGGCACTCCATTTTGCACTCTGAATTCGTTAAAGCCTCTCGGCTTGTTAGACTCTAGCAACAAGAGGAAGGACTAGTTTGACGGACCTAATTAGCGCGGCTAAAAGTAGTTCCGATGGTGTGCCACGGTTACGGTTATGATCTCATCCTTACTGGTTCAATTAGTTCATTGTTTTACCCCTTTTTTAACTCTCCTTCCCTATTGTCTAGCAAATAACAAACCGAAGCGAGATACTCCTTCCATCCCTAGTGATTCTAGAAACTGCTGTTGCACCTACTTGCTGCCCGTTAAAATCCTATAAACTTGCGGGTCGCCAAGGAATGTCAAGTCCTGTGCCTTTAAGGGCCAGATTGTCATTCAAAATACATTCCAAAGTATGTCCTTAAAAGTTCGTCCGAATTGTAGATTAGATAGAATTGTGCTTGAAAATTGTATTGAGTTAGAGGTCCTTTAACCAGTGAACAAGTCCTCCTCCTGGCTTTAATCCGCAAAATGCGTTCAGCATATCTATGCCCAGTTACCGCTCTAGTATCTATCATCATCAGCAGAAGGACAAATTAAATTTAGCTTAAGACATCCCAAAAAAAGAAAACTTCCCATGCACTTAAGAAGCCAAGTTTTAGTGCATCCACTCGTACCTCATCCAAGCAGCATCATGTCCCCGGAACACGATCTCAAGGAAAACCCAAAAAGCAGAAGAAGGAAGTAAGAAAAAGTCCATTTGCACTTTTCGTTCCTCTCGATGCTTAATAAATAATAAATGTCCATTCGTCTGAGATGAGATGATGTCCTTCGTGCACTTGTGTCCATCGCCGCCGCCGCCGCCGTATGGGAATGTTACCTCTATGCATGAATACGTCTTAAGAAAGTTGCATAAAATGTTCGAAAGTTCTCATTAATAATTGATGGTCATCCGTTCGTTGCGTTGCTTGTCCTGCTGCAGCCGTCATCCTGATAGTTATTCAAAAAAAAAGATGGCGCAACATCTTCTTAAAGGAAAAAGGCAGCAGCACTTCGTTATATTGGGAGCACTTCACCAAAATCCCTCCTCCTCCTCCTACTACTTTTAGTGTAGCCAACGAGCCAGGTTAATGGCTTTGCATGTCCGAGATGATGCTTTTGACTTGAACTCTTTCCGCCCCAGCACTTGTGAGTACTTTTGGGAATCTATTAGGATCCACTTGGCAGGAAGTGGACATGTCACCAATAAACACAAGGATATACAAAAATAAGCTCGAATTATATGAGAACAATAAAAGTTCTCCGACAGCAGTAAACCGTAAATGACAGTCGTCGTCGTTGTCGTCGTCGTCGAAGGAGAGCAAGCAGCGACACAAGTTGGTCGAGTCGGTCGTGTGGTGGGTTAGCTACTAGTGTTGGTGGTAACTTTCTAAACAATTCGCGTAGCGCACAAATACATTTGCAAGGCAAAAGTTTAGTAATTACACAGAATATTGAGTGATGCCACAACATGCACTGCACACACTCATACAATAGAGGGACACACACAGGAAGCAATTATAACTCGAACCGAAATTCATTAAATTGCGTAAAGTTTTGCTAATTTCCTCTAAGCGACACGCCATAGACGTCATCCTTTCCCATTAAGTGTAATTTTTTTTTTTTTTGATAGTTTGACAATAGCTGTATGAATGTGTGAACAGATAATGACTAGACGTCATTAAAGTGGTCATTTCAAGCGGTGGCCAAAAAAGAAAAGTTTTTTTTTTTCACATGTTCCTGAGGTAAGACTGGAGATACACTTTAGGGTCATGATAAGGATTGAAAAGCTTAAGTGAGAAGTTTGTACTTTCCTTCGTTTTTGTATCCTGTGGCTGAGGCACTACGACTGACAAGGGGACAACTGGCGACTTGACGGTTGCTACTTCAAAATGTAGACTTTGGGAATCTTCGTCGAATAAGGATTCATGGACCTCTGCTTGCAAGGGTTTTTGTCATCGATAACACAAGAAAAGGCGAGAAGCATTCAAAAATATTGCGAAACTGCCTTTTGATAAACAGATTTCCAAACGTCGAGATGACAGTATTAGAACCTGACAAACAGCGGCATTTAAAGGGTTTACTTTTAGGAGCTTCCTATCTTTAAGTTTGAATAAAACAAATTGTGTGTGAGATATTATTGATTTTTTCCATTTATATAAGAGGCCAATATATGCCATTATGTAAAGAATATAACACAATTTAAATGTCTGCCGAAGTTTTGATGGATGGCGTGGATACGAAGTGTCAAAGTCGGAATAACTCTAGCGCATAAGTCAGGCTGAATCCAATGACCAAAGGCATTGGTTATGTTGCCTTTCAGGGTAGTGGTCAATTGACATAGACCGGTGACTTAAGAAAATCCTACAAGAAGAAGTCTAACGGGGTCGAATAATACAATCTCGATGGCCGAGTTCTTGTGCGCGTGGCGGAAATTACTTCCTCAGGTTCTCTTGCACACTCTCACGGACAGCGACGTTTTTTTGTTGATCTTGGGTTTCTTTGACGTTCGAGTGTTAGCATGGGTTACTGAACCGATGGGCCTGAATTTATCCACCACCACGTTGCGAATAGTCCTCTCGTAAGGGCGATTATGGCGACCGTAAATCGTTCAAAACACGCGAAATATTGCTCCCACTTTCATAAGACAATTCAATCATTTTTACATGTTTTTGAAAATTACATCTCCTTACATTGATTTGGCAAAGCAGACTAAATGAATCACAGTCAATTTGACGTTATTGGCTTCAATAATATTGCTGCAATCACCTATCAAAGTTTAGAAGTCCTTATTGGGACACCCTTTATAAGAGAAAAGCAAAATTTTGACAGCTCAAGCTGGAGAAGAGACTAAGTTGAGCTTAAAGAAATTGTACTAGATTTCTCGTAGGAATGTGTGGTATTTTTTGTCTTTTTCGCTCTAAAATCAACTCATCGAACGGGTTCCCAATACATCCTAATCTAGCTGCTAGAATACTTTTGCACCGGGATGACAGATTTTATCCTAGAGGCCGCTAGATTCATCTGTCATCCCGGTAGATAGGCAAAGTTTTGAGAACCGTAACTGCCTCTACGACGCACATTGAAGCGGAATAGGTTCTAAGTTGGCATCAAACCAACCGAAAAAAGCTGCGAGTCTGAAATTTCGTCTGACGTTTGTTGACTGTAAAATTGTCGAAACTCGGTCACTGACACGCCCACAAGAAAACTCTTTTTTTTTTAATGTTTTGGACCTGAAAATGGAAGAAGGATCACTTATGGGTTTGAAACGGTCTATTTGGTAACGAATCTAGAAATTCTAAAGTTTTTCCACTTCGATTTTATAGTCGGCTAGCTATAGTCCGTTGGTTGCTTACCAGTCCTTGATCCGAACAATTCCTTCTTCTGTGGTGGGACTGAACGGATCTGTTACTGCCTACTGCCTACTGAACTACTGCCTCAACGGTAATGTTATCGCCGAATCCGGTTACTGTCACTCACCCAAGCAATGCCATAGGATTCGGTAGTATACGATGTTCCACAATAAAGGCCCTAAGATCGATCCCTGTGGCACATGGTAAGTCCTTCAATATTGAGTGCGGGTCTTGTCTCTTGTTGTGCAGACTCGCTCTTTGCCTTCGCTAAAAGCTTGCGTTCAGGAAGCCAGCTGTCAACTGTTTGGCTCTTCGTACTTCTTTTTGTTTTTATTAAATAGAAAGGTCAACTCAAACTATTCTCTTAAGTCAATGAAATTTTCAACAGGGTAACCCAAATCCTGTGACATACAACATCTTTCCAATCAACAGCCACGGTAGTCAAGTTGGAACGCACTCCAATTATAAAACTGAAATATCCTTGTGCTTGTCTCTCTTCGCAAGGACACAATGGAAAATTCCATTACTTAACTTTACAATTGTTTCAAAAAGTTCTTCTCTTTTTTCCAAAAAAAAACCATCACCCCTTCAGTCGAGCAATTGTTCACTAAACTAATTGCACAGTTCACCATGTAACAGCTTCCAGGTTCTTATGTCCTTCCCCCCCTCACCCTCTTGATCACTCGCAGGGAATTAACAATTGATTGAAGCTAATAAATTTAATTGAAAATGGTAGTCAAAAGCTCTCCTCAGTACACCTTTGTGTCCCTGCTGCCTAGTAAAAAAAGAAAAAGAACCCATCGTATAAGTCTGGGACCAGCATTGTAACCGGAGGACACTGTGCCGGTCGGTCGTCACCACCACCACACCCTCAACCATCAAATTTATTATAATACTATCATTAATTTGATGGACAAAATGGGTTCCATTGAAGAAGGACACATATGCTCCTGTACGTGGAGAGTCGTACCTCCTCTATCATCGTCATCATTAACTACATCCTCTCTCCAGTCCCTTCGTATCCTTTTCAGCGTCTAGAAGTCTATTAAATTCTAAGCCTTTTAGAGAAAATGAAAATAGAACGGAATAGGGATAACAACAACAACGAAACATCAACGGGAAAAAGCACAGCAAAAAAAGGCGAAGGAATAAACTTTTTCTTCCCCCCCCCCCCCCCCCCACATTGAGTCAATTATAATCGAAGTGAAGCGAAGAGGCGGTAAAAGATGGAGAGGAAATAAATGTATTAGGAGAGGAGTTAGAGAGCGAAGCATCGGCATCGGCATCCCTCATACCACCCAGCACCAATGTCCATCACAATAAACCCGGGAGGAATTCAATTCGAACTAAACTAGAGCCCTCAAGTCAAACATAACAACGGTACCAGCCAAACATCCACCAGCGAGTCCTTCAGCCCCCCCTGCACACATATATATAGTATATGTATATCTGGCTCCTGGCAGGGGGAGGCAGATACTGAATAGTGGACATTGGCAGGGGTAAAAGGATATGACTTGTCGTGCAGGGGATTCGTCGGAGGAATATCTCAGGCAAATTGGCTGCCATTATTTTTTGTCCATAAATTACAATATGTACAGGTAATTGCTGTTCCTGGTGGCTTGTGCTTTATTTGATTTTGGTTAATGTTTTGTTGTTGTTGTTGATATTGTTATTGTTCCTTGTGTGGTGGTGTTGGTGGTTGAGCTTGCGTTTTGCTTTTTTGTTTTGGTCGGCCGGCCGGAGAGTGAAGTGGCTTGATGTTTAAACATGATCCTTTGGATGACTAATTAATATGTTGTGTGTATTTGTGGATGATAAATGGGAATATTTTTTGGAAATTAGGGCGGTGGAGAGGAGGGCGAAGCTCTCATTTGCGACGAGACTTTCAATCCTATTCAACTGAGATCATTGCTTAACGCGGTGCTCAATGACTCATATTATCAGCCCGCTGAACGTACCATGTTGGAGCTGTAAGTTATCTACGTTGAAGGCTCCCGACCCTTGTAGAGTCTCTGCCTGAGACATGGCTGCCTTCCATCCTCCTTCCATCCCACATACAGCTAACAACCTGGTGAGTATAATGTCTACGTCTCTTCGTCAGGAAGAAACAAAGTTTAATAGGATCCTTCATCGTATAGACCTGCACCTATACCAGGGGGGAAATACAGAATCGAATCATAAGTGGAAGATTCGTCGATAGACAACACTTACCACGAAGGGAGTACCGGGCTACCTGTAGAAGAAAACAACGAGCTGTTTTAGAAAGAGAATCCGCACGATGACATCCAGACGGTGTCCCCCAAGGCTGCGTACTAGATCCGCTACTTTTGACCATCATGATCGTACTACATGATGACGACCTCAGACTTTGAATCCTGAATCCTGAGACGACACACAGATCGTTGTAGCGACCAAACTCCTTGAAGGGTTAAAGGCTCACTGTAAGGTAGATTTCCGGATGACGTACAATTTTCAGATGTTGCCAAATGTCATTGAAGGAAGAGAAGAGATGGAACGCCACAGCCTCTGTATAATTCCGAGGTGTCGATCCTCATTCCTCTTAGATGCCAATAGGGAGAAGTGAGCGAGAACAAAGATTCACCTGGCTTGAATCATGCCACACATTGGAGGACCTAAACAAAAGAAGAGACTACTCTTTGCAGAGTTACGACCTGGAAACTTACTTACTTAGGTCCTGTATCCCCTCATGCGTCATAGGGCCTCTACAACGCCTAAGCGATATTGTGTGTGATTTCTGGAAATGTGCCGTGCTTCCTGCTCCACTGTTCTGCGCTACGTACTCCTAGTACCAGATATTAAAAGCTTGTGCACTTGGGAAGCCCTTTGCCTGGAATAAGCTGGTATGGATCAGTTCAAATCATTCAACTAGACATCATGTGCTCGCTGCTAGAATAATGTTTGTTCTTCTTTTATGTTAACTCTATCGTCAGCAAAGAATACATGTTGCACTTTGGGAGAGACTGCCATAAAAAGCAAAGGACTGAGGCCACTTCCCTGGTGTACACCGATATTGCATGGGAAGTCTACCGTGACAATTATCTTTGCTCTTTTCCTTGAGTATTGTTCTTGGTATACAATACTGCACGTACAAAAGGACAGAGGAAACAGCCTTCTCATGACAGTAATACTCTTTGATGTTTGTCAGACTCTCGCAATGGTTTCTGGGATTCGAACATGCAACCCTGTGCATAGTCCCCTTCTTCAAATTAATGCTGAAAAGGTCTTAAAATTCACATCGTTCGTGTCTTGTGTCCTTCTGATCAAGCAGAGCCTAGGCATTCACAAAGAAAGTGTCCTTCTGCTTCGAAAAGCTGTCTGTAGGTTGTGGATGTTCCCATTCTCCTTCCAATGCATCACTTTTTTCAAGGCAATTAAATGCTTCCAACCCTTTTAGAGAATAAAGGTTATTTGTTACAACATTGTATCCAAAGTAACCTCCTTAGCACAGGCGACGGCGGGTCAAATGGCCTGTCAGAAGATGTAGCACCAAATAACTGCCACCAATAATGTGAATATACCAAACGAAATCAACAGACGAACGGAGAATTCCATTCAACACGGTGCTGGTACAACAGACAGACAGACAGATACTCTGGCAACCTCACACGAATGCATTCACACTATCCCCATCGCCTAGGTGTCAATTAGTGCTAAATGATGGATGTGATACGCGACGATACACATACCTGCGATGCGATACCTCATCTTTATGGTAATGAATATGGACAGGTAATTATTTTCCGCTCGGTTTTTCAACACACACCATCCATCCCTCCCACCGAGGCACGTCACAGTCCATTGGTCTACAAGCCAACACATGGACCAACCATGGACTTGAAATTAGAATAATGATGTGTAATAATCGTGTACATAAACACAGCCGGAGCAGCTAGCTAGCAACGTGTGAAAGGTGTTAACGTGGAAAACATGGAAAAGGTCAGAGACGCTGGAGGAGGACATGCGGATCTCTAAGCGAGGTTTCCGTCTGTGATAATTGCACTCAGCTTTTACGTTAGATACCCCGGCCCAGCCGCCTGGCTAATGTTCCGCCACATCAAATGGATGCGACATTTTTGGTATTTAAATTTTCAGTTCTTTTTCCTTTCACCTGTTTAATCCTTGATCATAACGACGACGATGGCGATGGCGATGGTGACGACAACCATGATAATGATGATGAAGTGAAAACATAACACGCACAGTGCTGGCAGGATTACCCCCTCTGGTTGGTACCCAATTTACTCCTTTGTCGGTAATTGGAAGGCAGTGGTGCTTGATAGTGGTACCTGTATACAAACACACAGAAATAGGTGTGAACTGTTGTCAAGGAAACAAAACACATATACAGAAAGATGTCTGAGTCAGCGGACATATTGCAGCAGCCATCTCTCTGAATAGAGTGCTAATTGAGCTGCTAGTTGAACCAATTTGGTGTGTGGATTGTGTCTCATTAGGACGCGCTCTAAACAATACCCCTAATTGGGTGTATATGGCTTTGCTATTCAATTGCTTCTTCTATTTGTTGCCTCTTTCTCTTTCCTGTGTTGAGTTTGCACCATCAGCGATTTGTTGTTGTGTAATTTATTGTGACATCAAACTTAAATTACAAAGTTGTCCTTCAGCTATGGAGGACAGGAGAGAAAGAGGAGCACTTATTCCAAATAGACAAAAAGGCAAAAGCCACACTTCAGACCGATAAGCCTAACGTCTTTCCTGCTTAAAGCTTTGGGGAGATTTTGCGAGATTTTTGGCTCTTATCCTCCGTTCATCTTAGCTCGAGAGTTAGTGCAATAACATGTCAGTTCTCCTAGATCCTGGAAGAAGTGCTTGCCAGTTTGTACCTGGAATGTTGGAGTGGGTCCTATACATCATCCTTATCCTCTGCAGAGTTCTTCCTCCGTGCGACGCAGTTTCTTTAAGTGGTACCGCAAAGTGTTGTGACCTGTGCATGGACAGTGAACGTGAACGTCTGTCCTTTCCTTGCTAAGTGATCGGCACAAGGACCCAGCAGAGCAGAAACTTGTGCTGTGTTCTAAGAACCTTAAACTCTTCGTGAATGCACCTCTCAAACTTGGACTTAATTTTTGTGGCGGTAATTTCTGGATAGCTGCCTGAAAGAAAGTGATACCTTCTGGCGGTATTGTTCTTACGGCAGACTCACGGGTGGCTGTTTTCACTGCCGGGAGTCGTATAGGTCTGGATATTTCCAGTGATTCGGAGAAGATTAGGTTAATTTGTATGAGATTGGCGGTCAATTGAAGCCCTCTTCTCGAGAAATCAATCTCGGACAACAACGAGTGGCAGTTTGGTTATGTTTTTGGGCTGGCAGTGACCTTGGCTGTTCAAGCTCACAAAAATCTGAAGAGTCCTTGCTAAGCTGCAAGAGTACTCATTAGTCGAAGCTATTACGGGTCAGTTCCATTTGCATCGCTATTACCAACAAGGATACATGCTAACAAAGCCAACACTTTGGAGACAAAAGAGTCAGTGACTCGATAGTCCATCTCACCTTTGATTTATCAAACCAGCCGAGCGTTTGACTCCTTTTGTAAGAGAGCACTTCTCATGAGAGAATCATTCTTCGAATCAGAGATGTCTGACAGACAGACTTTTACTCCAATTAGGGCTAAACATTTGCTCACAAGCCTCCTGCAACGGTCCTTATGCAAAGTAAGAAAAACAAGAGAGAAGCCATCCCCCTTTACACGCAAATGATTCAATCAATCAGCAGTCAAAAAAAGAAATGTCCAATCAACTACACACATCGGATTCTCCCAGCTACCAGTTGTTCATTAGCCAAAAAGGATGTTGATTAACAAAGAACGGCAAATCAGATAACTAATCTCGCCTGTCCGCACATTGGTCAATAAACAATTGTTGGACTAATCCGCCACCACCACCAGACTAACAGTCCCTACTACTGGTGCTCGCCGGCCGGCTGCAGACGTTCTGCTGTTCCAACTACTGTGCTCTGTGCCCTGTTGTGTGTACAACTCTGAAGTATCGCCAGCCTACAGATAGAGATGTATGTAATCCGCCAAGGAAGGATGTGTGCGTACATCCTGAATGGACGCTAATTAAAATCCAATAATTTGCAATCCAACGAAAGGATCCCCCTCCCAACCCCAATCAGGAGAACCACAGCAAATTAAGCGTAAAAGCTTCGGTCTGACTGAATTTCTCTCTCTCTGCAAGTCCTTTTTTAATCCTGATATGGCCAAGGAGCCGTAGAACAAAAACCTCATTCTCTCTTGACAGTACATAACAATAAGTGGAGAAAACATCGGCAGAGCAGCCAGCACACGCAGATTTTAATTGGAACAAAACGTATCATCAATTCAGAACGCCAATTAGACTCGCAGGACGAATGTTAGTTAGTCGTCGTTGTAGTCCTCATCTACTTCGTTCGTCGGTTCGTTTGTCTGTCTGTGTGTGTGTGTGCTGGGATTTGTGCTCGGTCGAGTGAGCGATGTTATCGAGTGTATAATAGCAAAAGATATGAAGTATGAGCTACGCTTGTTAACCGTGACCTTCTAGAGTGGAGCAGCGTTATTAAAACTTCTCTACACTACACACACACACACACACACACACACGGTGTAGCAAGTGTTGAGGGACTCGTTTTAATGACCTCTGGTGCACTGACGCTGCAATCATAACTGACACAAGAACTTTTAGTTAAGCGGACGCTATGAAAGCAATTTAATTTGGTCCTGGCCTGCAAATGATTTCCAAAGATCTATTGCAGATTGTAAATTAGGACACCGATATTGTCCCAAAACTATTTAAAAGGGATTCTCCAACTTTGACAGCTGATTGTTGACATATTTTTGAAGCTACATATATCTGCCAAATTGGCTGTCATTTATTGATGCTCAACCTTTGACAGGTGCTTGTCTCCATATAATTGAAGGTACAGCTGTCAAGCTGGTTGTCATTTATTTTATTTAAATTTGAAAGACTCCCCCAAACATTGTGCCAAAAAAGGAGTCTGAGGCAAGCGAACAAACTTACGGCAAAGAATTTACTTGAGCTCAACTGAAAGGATTCGAGGACTATACTCATAGGTTTGACGTTCGTAAGGATACACTAAGGTCACAGTGGTCCATGATTACATGATATTCTCTACTCAGGTACAAGTCCGTCTCGAAAATACCTTGAGCTAAAAGAGACAGAAGGGCACATATATCCCCAGGGACACAAAGGAGACTACACAGTCTGGTGTCTGCCTTTCCATCACCCCTTCAAACAGTCCTCCATAAAGTTGTAATCGATAGATCACTGTCCCACAAAAGGTTTACTCTGGCGGACTTCTTAGACATAAAAGGAGCCTTCAACAATGTGGACACCGCCTCAGAGCACCCACGGATAAGCTAAGTGTTAGGAACTGAGTGGCAGGCAAGTACATGCACCAGTTTCTAGAGGAACCACACAAGGAGCAGTCTAATCCTCGCTCTGAATAAACAGAAGCTACCACTCTTCAAGAGAACCTTTTGAGGTTTTTTTGCCCCCCGAGGCATTAAAGGACTTAAGTAAGTATAAGTTCCTGTCACAACCGACTAGCCAAAGAAACCTCTAAGCTCAGATGGCCTATACAGAGTTGACGTGAACGCAGAGCAAAAGTTAGGACACTTTCAGTGGTAATGCCCTAGCCTCTGTTTTATAACCAAGGTGGTCCTTTGAGATTTTTTCGAGAACTTGTCAAACAATCTTGAGTTGTCAAATGCATCAGGAAGCTTAATATAAAGGTTTCTATTATCAATCGAGCTATATGGTCATCTGACAATCATCCGAGTATGTTACTGTCACGAGAAAGCTTCTCAAAAGGAGGTCCCTTTTATACGTCTTCTTCCTCTACGGGCTATGAGTTTCATTCATGCAAAAACTTTTACATAAGGGAAGCACAATGAATCCTTCTGAGATTGGAGTGTAGGCTGCTATAATCTACAGTCATACTATCCGTAGCTTCAATGGATCTATAAACTGGAAAGAAGAAGAACGTCCACAGTAATCTAACTTATGTGATTCATAGTTCTCCTATGTTGAGTCACATGCAACTCTTTCGCCAGAATATTGATGGAGACCATGGCGGCTATAACACAGGCTGCTGCATCTGACATTATCCTATAGAGCCTGCTTCTTATAAACCTTCATTGTAAATGCCCTTTTCCAGATCAGAGTAAAATAGAGAAGCAATCCAATTACGACTCTGAATAGCAGGATCCTCCATAACTATTCGACCTCTACCATCATCTCTACTCATCGTGCGTTTTCAAGTTAAACTTGTTGCTGAAAATTACTCCTTGGTGTTTCAATGTCCTTCGGCTGGTTATTAAAACAACTTTGGCCTTGTGGTCAACTAGTTCTAAGCTGGCAACCTCTAGCTGATCTTTGATCCTGGCTCACTATTTCATGCAAAGACTCTTTAACTTCAAAAAGCACTTCTAGACGAAGAGCAACAAGAGTGGCCCAAGAACCGACTCTTGTGGTCGGTCTCATTCTTAGCTTTCTGTTGGTGCAGTGATTCATGACTGTTCTTAGTCTGGCATGTGCTGACTTGGGATCTCCTAATGCATATAGAGAGCACATGCTCTCCTGAATCTGTACAACCTCACATGGGTCCTATCTCACACATAAGTACATATGTAATTGGATGACAACTCTGCTCGCGATCCAGTTTCAAAGCCTTTTACTTTCATCTGTAACTGGCAATGACCACAGATCATCATCGTCATCATCCTCGTCGTCGCGTCGTCGACTTTATCACCAGGGAATACCCTCACGGTTCAAATGACTCCTGTGTTCGGTCTCTACGGCTGCCAATTTCCACGTACAAATGCTATATCTACCCACACCTATAGATAGATACAACTGAAATCGTAGTACCACTTGTCGGCGGACCAAAACGTTTGTTAATTCGCCGATCGTTCGCCGACGACGGTCGTCAACGATCTCGGCCAATAATCGTTATGGCGCACAGGTCTTGTTGAACAGCATACATACAGGTTGACACAGAGAAAAACCAAAAGGAAAGAGAAAGGATCTGGAAATACGACTTACCTATGCCGTATCGATCGTTAAGGAATGTGATTTAATAAGTCCTGCAGAAGTGTGGCATTAAATCTTGGATTTTTATCTCATTCCTTTCTTGCCTTCATTTCGTCCTCATTAGTTGGGTAGATTGGCGTTTTTGCTGTCTCCGCGTTGTTGTGCGATCACAGCCGTAGGGAGTCCTGAGGAAAAAAAAAAAAAAACACCAGCAAGAGATTTATGGTCTTACAGTTTGACGTAAATAATTTTAACCGTCGCCAGGGGTAGTTATTAAAATTACTCTTTTTTTTTTTTTTTGGTCTAGAAGTGGGTTGAATGGTTAATTGGGAATCGTTAAAAAATTTGAGTCATTTAAGGAGGAAGGAGTATGACTTTAGGGGTAAGAGGTCGCAATAGGTTTCTTCTCAAAAATGGCACAAATTTTCAGTCACGTCATGCGATGGCTTAAGGTGGTAGCAGGGCGCAACTATGCCGTCCAAGACGCTAGCTGGAAGCATAGTAAGGAATTGATTGGAAGCAATATGTGCTGCGTCAACCTTTTCCTAGCGAGCATGTCAGCCTTTTTTTCCTTCGATATCCATATGCCCTTGTACCCGCAATAGCTCTAAATATCTTGTTCAAAAGTGACAAGCCTCGACCTAATTACAGTAGAGTCTAAAGTCTTAATGGCTGCTTGGTTGTCTGTGTAGATAGTGATCGTCTACCCAACGTAGCAGCAATCTGTATGATGGCTGTGACTTCAATCCCGCTCACCTTCTATGCCGCTCAAGGAAGACCCTCATAATGCTGAATGAGAATGTCCTTTCTACTTTAAGGGATCGACTTCAGACCTTCGGGTGACTTTTAGCCCGGCGAATGGAGGAGAATTATGGCATCTATCAGGCCTAAAGTGTTTGTAAGAGTGAAAGAATTTCCGACTGCAATTTGGACAGTCTTCTAGGAGGCACCAAGTACAGAGAAACCTCAACCAAATTGATGCCTCCACGTGAAAGCAGTCAGTATAAGGCTCCCCTGAGTAAAAAAGTTTGTTGGGGTCTATATACATTCCCACAATAAGTACAAATTAGTACCGCAAAACCCCAATCCAATTATGTACCTCACCAGAAAGCCAGAAATAAACAAAACAGAATCCCATCCCAGCCGTGACTTAAGTTTAAGCCTCTTAATGGCGCGAAAAAATACCTCCGATTGATAATAATAAATTAATAAAGAGAGAACAAGAAACGAAGAAATATGTACCTATCCTCATAAAGCAATAAGCCAACTTGAAGTGTTCAATTACAGCGAACCATTCATGTCCATCTCTGGTATCCGTAGCACCCCATAAAGTTGCTCCACAATTGCATCAACAACAGCGCGACCACGACCACGACGACGACGACGACGACGACTGCTACTACCTCTTCTTTCAATATAAAGCAGCAAAAACCATCAAGGCGGTCAAAATAATGAACAAGGAATCGAAAAAGAACCAGAGAGAGAGAGAGAAAAAAACAGATACAAATGCAAACTCCTGCCATGATCATTGCCTGTCGATATCTCTTGCGCTTAACGAAGAGAACAAACCGCATCCAATTAAAAATAATGAACTTAATTAAAACTATGTTATAGCCCATCGATTTAGTGAACTAATTAATGAAATATTTCTAGCCACAGTGATCCCAAGCGGGAGGGGGGGAAGCCCTCTCTCAAGCATCTAGTAATGTGCATCTATTGGTAACTACCATCCTCCAGATGGAGAAGGAAGCTTCCTCTTCTTCTTCTTCTTCTTTTGGTACGCCTCTTCTTGCCTCACAGAGCTCTTGCTCTTGGAACACATGGACAATTTATTGAAATATATCACTGCTCGGGCGCTCGCTCAGTCGATGGTGGCGGCTGGAGGCTGAAGGCAGAAACCAGGAGAGAGGACGAGAAAATTGGAGGAAAAATGGCGACTAATTGTGTATCCCATTAAAGCTGGGATGCAACCGATGGATATTCGGTCGGGAAAATTGATTCCTAGTTCCCGTGTTGATGTTGGTGCTCTGCTGCAATCGAGATAAGGTATTTCTTTCTCGTGGTCTTTTTTTTTTTTTTTTGTGAAGTTTTATCGCTGGCACTTTTAGTTCTATGTGGAGGACGTGTTGTGTTGAGAGCTGGGGCTAAGGATACCTACATCAGATGTATGAAAGCGTGCTGGGAAAGTAACAGTTGATAGGATGGCAAAGGAGATATGATAAGACAGTGCTGATTGCAATTAGAAGTGGAAAAATGTCAGAGATCGACCAATTGGTGGATTGTTAACTTTTCGTTTTTTTGTTGCTCTGTCTATTTTGTTGGTATCCCATAAAGGAGATTAGAAAGTGTACGTAGAGCTAAGGGGATCCTTGAGACTCTAGAATGTCTATACACCTTCGTGTGCGGTATCTAGAAACATAGCCCAGTTCTAGCAAACTCTCTCCCAGGTGCCTTTATTCTTGACTTTTGTGCGCCAAGTTCGAGAGATACAGCTTGATACTAACTGAAGTTCAAAGCAAGAATGGGCTCAACAGTTCTACTAGAAGAAACTGAAGCCTTTGTGCCTATCCTCGTCCCAAGGCGGGAGAGAGCTTTGCACACTCAGGCTTTTTGCAGGGGACAAACCCAGGTGAACACCAGATGGACTTTCATTGAAATCCCATTCCATTTTCATTGGCATCATCACACAACACTCTACGCTAACACACGAAGTAACTACGAATGACAGAGAAAGTACTCTGCAGAGCCTGTGGTGATAAAAGAGCTCTTGAGGCCACTACATGGCAGTGTTCTGACCTTCAACTTTATCTACGTTCTCGAGGAGCTTACCAGTGCACCGCTGGAAAAAATGCTGAAGTTTATCAAATCTGCTGAGTAGGCTGTGTATAAAGGGTATTCCATTAAGCGCTTTCTATCTTTAGATTTGAATAACAAAATCTTTGAGTAAGATTATTTATAAAATATATCATCATTCAAAGGATCACTGCAGCTTCAATGGGTAGAGCGAATCCGAAGCCTCCAATTTTTCATAACTCTGTCGCGTAAAACAGACTCAATTTGACCAGTTGTGGCTTGTGGCTTATTGCCACAGACCTGTGACTTAAGAAATCTCCGTAACGAGAAGCCTAACGCGGTCAAATTGCACAATTTCAGTGGCCGATTCACATCGCCTCCACGTGAGATAACCGTGTTCAGAAATCGCTCAAGTAAAATGTCCATTCTAGGACGTACTGCTGCCCCGTTGAAACCACACGTCGCCAGCGTCCCTATCATCCAAATATAGAGTGAGTGTCATGCCATCTCCACCATCTCATGCAATAAGCATGTTGTGCCGCTGACAGATGCTTCTTGACAATACTGTCACGTAAGTGGATGTCAATCAATCGTTCTAGTGGTCTTAAGAGGGACTGAAAGGTCTGAAATCTTTTGGATTATGAAGACCACTTTAACTTCTCTCTATAGTTTAAGGATGTATACCAGATCCAGGCAGCTGGCAGGTATAATGCCATATGGTCCGGCGGATTTGCATGGTTTGAAACCCAATTCGACTTGCTCTGAGTTGAGGAGATGGTTGCGGCTTCTGATGATCTGTTTAGGACCACACCATCAACTGTTTAGGAGCTATCTGGAAAGTGATTGTCAAGTAATAGATTGAGTGAGTTTGACGCTTGAAGTCGTCCAGGACCCATCGCTTTTCTAGAGGAGCGAATTTTTCTAAGTGTAGACGCCTCAGATGCTTCCTCAAATATATTTTAATAGATAAGTTTTGAAGAATTGCGCTGAGCTTTTCTTGATTTTTCTCGTACTTTTAAACATTGTTCCTCTTAGTCTCTAGATCTTTATGCCATTCTTCTTGGCTTTCACCTTAATTTTTGTCAAGTGGTGGATGGTTTTTACTACTCAAGGTATACTTACTTAAGTCTAGGAAACTTCATGTCGCCAACAAGGTTCAAAGGAAGAGCACCACTCTCCTGAAATATTGCCCACTTATTGCCAGACAACCTACCCCAAGCTCTCTTAATTGAGGTCCTTAATGCCGAATTTTGATACATAAATTTGATACTAATCACTTCAGTAACTGTACACATTTGCCTTAACCCCATTTGTAGGTAAAAAAATAATACAACAAACGTAATTGTGATAATAATAAGGATAACAAGCAATGTCCAGTACTTGAGTAGAAATAATAAGATCCCGAAAATATCCTTTTCTTTTGCCTTTAACTTTATTTTGTTACAGAGAAAACCTAATACGGATGTGTATACTTCCCAATGGACATTACCATGTCCTCCGGTCATGTATGCAAATGTTATCCTGGAAAAATGTCTTGTCTTCAGACCAGTGAATGCTTTTAATGGCAACCATACACACACACACATCTCCATCTATACCTATATGAGAAAAAGGATAAAAAAAAAACATCTAGCTAACAACAAAGTGGACGAATACGTACACCGTTCGCAAATTAGCCACTGTCCTTCTCAGATGGATACTACTCCTCTCTATTATACGGTCCAGCCAATCGGTAACGTAAAACCTGGACACAATTAGATGAGTTCCCTGAAATGGAATGCCAAAAGGACCATAGGACGAAACACGAACAACGACGACAACGACAACGAATCTAAGTCATCATCCAACAATTGAATGCAGGTGAACAAGCAACAACAAGAATGGGACTTGAATGTAGGTAGCAAAAAAAAAAAAGAAAAAAATGAAGAAGGATACAGAGAAACAAAAAAAAGCAAAAAAAAAAACACAATCCACTTGTTCCCATTGTTGCCTGAAGTGCGTCACTTATTGTGCTTTTTCACGAGCTTCTTCCGCACAAGGATCCAATATAATTGATTGTAAACGAAGTACAAGTCCTTTTTCCTGAACTATTTCTCCATCTCGTCGTTGTGTCCATCGGATGATATGCACACAGGAGTAGACGCATCCAGGCGGTTGAGTGTATTTTGGGTGAGTGCTACGAAAATGCAAAATAGAAGCATGTGAGTCCTCTGGATCCTCACTGACTTTTGAATCATAAGTATAAGAGACGGCCGGGGGGTGGTATAGTCCTTGCAGGATTTTTTCTTTTCTCTCTCGATATAGTAACTGGCCGCTGATTTTTTTGATTTCTGTGTAATATATTCGCTCGAATGAAATAAAATAACGAGCAGGATATGCTGTGTTGTCTTTTCTATTTTCTTGGGGTTTCCTTGGTCATTTGGCGATTGTTTTCAGCTTAGAAAATGGAAGAGGATCTCTTTTAGTTGAGGGTACAGCTTCCTGATTGAAGAGGGCCTCTTAGAATGTCATACTTGTCTTCTATAAAAGGAATTCTTGTTCATTTGGGGGTTATGGCTTCTGACAGTAGATCTTGGTACTTACTTCTGTGGGACATGTAGCTGATGATGAGTAGAGGGCTCTATGCGATAAAAAGACCAAGGACATGTGCCAAGCCCTTAAGAAAAGCTTATAAAAGCCTCTTTGAGATGGTCCACTACTTTGGAAGCATATTAAGGACGACTTTCTCCATTGATTGGGTAGACAATGAAGCCTTAAGGCATACCATACTCTAATCCTGGTGTCAGAGAGTCGCTCTACAAAATTTCATGCTTTTATTACAAACCATGTGGCTTCCAATGAGGCACAAACATACTTGTATACGTTCTGATGCTAGGAAAGAGTACTTGACTCCATATTCAGACTTTTTTTGGTGCTTCCTTTGCACACATGTAAGCAGTCTATAGGTACATTCTTCTAGACAAAAACTGCAGCATTAATTGCTTCCAGAAACCACTCTCAAGGTTAATTTGGACTAATGAACTGTGCCTGCAAACGGAAACGCATCAAAGCGAAACCCAAGCCTTCATCAACGTCCTGATCACTTAATATTCAAAACTCGTAAACTTCAATCCTCAACTTCTTATCTCCTTAACATGTCCTGCATTCCGTCTAAAAACTTCAGATAAAATCAATGTTAGTATAATTTTTTTGCCCACGTCTCTCATATTAGTCCTGCACGCCGACACGAAGACAGCCAGCTCCAACTGGTCGTCATTAAATGCAGTCTGTCTTAACACACAGGGCACTGACATTTTTATGTGATTTACCCCTTCACTCTATGATGTTTAAAAAAAAAAAAAAAAAAAAAACAGATCGCCCAAAAGGCTTCTCGCCGCGCAGCAACACAAACATTCACCGAATGCCAGGCCCCCGAAGTCTACCTCCTCATTATTATCGTTATAATCCAAAGAATACCTACCGCCAATTTGAAGGAATCGACAACCACACACACTTACACACAGAGCGAACCAGGATCGTCAAAATTCTAATGATGCTCATGTTCATTAAAAGCCTGAACGCGTCACTGACAATTCTTTTCTCTCTCGCACTCTTTTGATGGCGGCGCGCGCGGGCGATCGACCACCAAATTCCATAAGAGAGTAAAAGAGAGCGATTGAGCTCATTAAAATTTCAAACACATATCGCATTCGAGCCACCAAAAGTATGCTATGACGACAATAACGACGCGACGCGCAACGCGGACGGTAGATATCATTAAATGGTGGTGATGGCATAGCTGCTGGCAGCGCAAGGACGACCAGAGAAGCTTCCTTCCTCTCATGCTCTTAATTGGCAAATCTTCGCCCCTATTAATGCAAAATGTCAATTAGGAATAACAAAGCCATATATCCAAACACTCCACTTACTTACTTCGCCAAAAAAAAAAAAAAAAACACCAAACAATTTTTTTGTCTTTTTTTTTTGAGCACGAACACTTTAGGTTAGTGTTGCCGCTGTACTAACTAACTAACTAGTGCGCACATTGGTACTATATTTCAATCATTTTCCATTTTGCTAGAGGTTATGGTTGATGGGTGGTACTACGGGCAGGGTATCTGTACAGTTTACCTACACTAAGAATATTTACGAACAGATTTCACGGAATGATATGACAGCTGTAATTTAGTAAGTCCTTCAGTTGGTTCGTTTAACATAGCTCTTCCAGAGTAGTACTAAAGATGTACCTGCCTGGATATAAAGATCTATTTCTAGAAGTGTCCTCACTTTCGCTCAGTATATGCGTAATGTCCTCCGAGGCATGTATGTAGATCCTTACAATACTGACAGTTTCCGACTCTGAAAATTGTAATCTAATGGTGTGCCTTCTCATGGGACAATGCCCAGAGGGGATCCCTGGTTGATCTCTGGCCATAAGTCCCTGGACACCATACGTCCCTCCAGATTATCCCAACTGCACCGCCCCCAATGCTCCCGATGATGTTCCTCGATGTATAAGTCGAACAAAGGCCTCATAGGAGCCTCAATATAGCAGTGATCAGATATTCATGGGTAGGTTCCAGAGAAGAGTGAGAAAACCACTTGCCCTCTCCTAGTAAACACGCATTGCCAGAATCAACTCAACAAGAGGAGCTACCATCATACAGCTTCGAAGACGCAACTAGGAATGAAAAGGACAAGTTGCCTAACGGAAACATAATAATGGTGATGGGAAATCGCAGCTACTTAAGCCTATACACCTGGGAGGACGATGACTTGGGCCTCAAATGATGGACAATGAACAGCCAATGCCTCGTTGCTCTAGACATAGTTTCCTGGATAGCATGAAGATTGGAACGCAGCTACGTATGCCGGTAAAAGAAAAAGCGTCACTGCAATTGGATTTCGGCAAGATCGATGTGCATACAGCAGTCTGTGCACGGATAATGGCCTTCTTATTTTGGATGAGGACAGCCCTAAACTCCAAAACCACTCAGACGGTAGCAACATGACGTCGAACTCACAAAATGTTCGATATGGTGTTTAAAAGCGTCGTACGAGAGTGTCGGTTTGACAGGTGTCATGGGTGACAGATAAAGAGTATGACAACCTGAACAGGAATGAATGACACAGAGGAACCATTTTCTACTTAAAATGTTTTGCCTTTCTTTGAATCTCGTTTGAAGCCACACAATTTACCTTAACAGCACGAAATTAAGCTCATCGAGTCGTAAATACCAGTATTAAAGCTTTCAAGTATCAAAACTTCATAGTCCACGCCCTTCAAGAGGTATAGACCCCCAAAACTATTTTCCCAGATTGTGGGCATGTTGAAACTACATATGTATAAAAAAAGAAGGTTCCGAGAGGTCTATTTTAGCATCAATCCAACCGTTTCCAAGCTAAAGAACAACTACTTTCCACTCAATCGGCTAACGGCAACACTGTTCGCTTTAATTCCTCTCAGTTTTTTTTAATTTTTTCTCTGTCTTCTCTCGAAATCTCAGCTCCTCATGGTCAACAACTTCTCCTCATCAGCGCTGAGGAACTAAAGCATATGCAAGGCGGCGGCAGACACTTGCGTCTCGTCGTCGTCCTCGTCGTCGCGTCGTCCACCTTCATCATTTTGACGAAATGGGGACTTTTCTTCTTTTAATGATCTGCAATTCCTTTTCCACAATTTGATTGGGCACCCAACCCATTCCTCCAGACCCTTACAACACAGTTCCAGGGTACATATGGGGACCGATGTTAAGTGCATTCACTGCCTGTGTGTGTAGCTTTATGATTTGAAGTCATTAGAAGTAAAGTGCAAAGATAATGGCAGCCACTGTGCTATGTGTGTGTCGTCCTTAACCTCGTTTGTCGAATCGCTTGTTAAAAGTTATGCGACAGGGCATTTGCCAAACACAAAACAGCTTCACAGTGAGAGAAATTATTATTGTTATTGTTAGTAAGCGCATCCTGTTCCGTGGTAGTATATGGCTTTGTCGACCGCACCTCAGGACACATCAACTTATCAGCGCGCGAGGATTTAACTTCCATCCAGCAGTAACTAACACAGCGGTGCACTTGTCTGAACTGAACTGCGTCCATGCGATGGTATTCTCGTTTTTATTCATCGTTTTGCGGCAGGATTATCTGTATTCTTCGTTCCTAGTTCGACGAGAGACCAGCAGAAAGTTGTGCAATGTGCGTCCCAGGCTCTCACATCCTTCTACCACGATGACAACGACGACGTCGACTATGCTGACAACGACCGCTTTGGTCTCACTCTCTCTAAACAAAAAAAAAAATAAAAAACGATTTTAATGATTTCGAAATAATTGAGCCCATTTTTGGCTCACGGCTATGGAGGATGATTATGGCGCGCGGTAATGATTTTGACGTCGACGATATTATGCAGTAAAGGGGGAGGCCAACACCACCACCACTGGCACAGAAGACTCCTTGCATGTGTACCAAGGATGATGGGCACACGATATGTGGTTCACTGATGATGCTAAGGGTTTTTGTGGATAAATGATTATGAAAGGTACTGCCGTCGTGATGCGGGTTAAAGGTTTTCTCTTTCTCTGTGAAAGGGGTGTGTGTAATCGCTGAAATCATTAAGAGTTTCTTTTCTTTTATCGCGCGCTTATCGCTGCGAGCCATGGGTGCGAGGTGGGACTGGCAGGCGGGCATATACTCAAATGTGGGTCAATGCATTTGAAGGAGATTGGTTTTTATATTTCTCATTGCGAGTTCTATTTTGTTTTAATCGTTTCAAGCGAGGCTTTTTGGAGAAATAGAGCGTGGTTTTGTCAAAGCAGGTTTTGAAAACTTTCAGAGGGTTTTAGAGCGAGTGCAAGGAAGCATGGGAAGTGTTTTGAGATTATATTTAATAGAAACACACGTAGATGTCAGAATACTGGAGTATGCAACCCAATGCTACGTTGCTAAGTTCGAAGAAGTTCAAGAAAAACTAGAGCAATCATCGTTGTCATCAACAGAGAATCCTTGGTGCCTTTTTGTAACCACAGCGGCATCTAGCACTGAAGCTCTCCCCCACTTATTGGCTGAGGCATCTGATCATGGGTTCTAAGTCGGCGGACACGTAGATGGACACTGATCCGAGGAATCCCTCTGACAGTCCGAAATTATCTCACCTCAACCTTGCTTTGATGATGAAGAAAAGTAATCGATCAGTGGCTTCGTTCCTCTTGTAGACGAACTCCTGTTGCCCAATATTAGATGAGACTATCCGCGTGATGAGACAATTTGGAGAGGGTAATACCTTTGATGTTACTCCTCCTTCATATTAAGATTGATCACCCCATTATGCCCTCAGCAAAGACGACAAAGTTTTAATCCATGTGACCACGATTGACGTCTGAAGATCTATAACTACACTCGAAACCGTAAGGACTTTACATTGGCTAATTTCACCAAAACAAACACCCCTTCTCGTTTATTTTGGAGTTTAGAGCCCAGAGCATACCTAGACAATGATCACGTTGGTGGTCCATTTCTTCCGGAATTGATGAGGAACCAGATTGTAGAGGCAAAGACGCACAGTACTGATGTCAGTACTCATAAGAAGTTTCGATATCTATGCCCGAGGTGACGGACGTTACAACCTTCTAATCTGTAATATGGGTTCTCAACTTAGTTTGTAACCGACAAGAAGTACTTGACATCCTGATAACCCAATGGCCTGGACAGTGTTGTTCAGAGACCAACTCTACCTTTTGGAGGAACCTGGCTTAGAAAGTAGTTCCCTTCATTGGTCCATTGGTAGTGCCAGATTCGTCGAACATTTCTTGACCGAATTTCACCCTCGCGAGGGTCGGTGTAAAGTAATAGTTGCTTCACTAACATCCGCTTTTCGTATCCACTGTGGACGTCTCAGAGTGCTGAGAATTCTTGTCGCCACGTGAGCGACGGCTTACAGGAATCCAGTTTTCTTCACAGGAGACCTCATGGTTAACTATATCTTGTCATTCACCGAATTCAATAGGGCTCCTTGCGTTGAAGGAGATACCCTCTGAAGCGCCCATGGCCCATCAAAACCTATGAAAAGTTTGTTTCACCATGTATCGGATGAATCCAAGTGTCAACCCTTGGTATCAATCGGTGGGTTCATCTTCTTATTATCCTTCCCACAGTGGTTTCCTTCGGATTCTCTTCTTTGGGTGTCCAACCGAGCAATTTCCATCCGTTTGCTGTCTTTTCATTTCATAAGCGAGGTTATGGATGGGCAGCACTGAGACAAAGAGTATGACATCGTGGGATACCGCACGAAATGCGCTTTCTCCTCTTAGAGCAATACCACAGGAGCGTCTGTTTGTGCGGTCCTATTTGGTTGAGCGGCATGAGTATACATGGTTTCCTTCTTCTCCGCAGCTGTAGGAATAAGCTCTGTCGGTTCCATGGCTCTGGAAAAGTGGCACGCGTTTTAAACGAGTTCACATGAGAGTTTCTACTACTCGTTAGAGTAGTTCGGACTTGAGTTTTGCCACATATTCTGGGAAGTTCTTGGCTTGTAATTGCAGTCCTAGAGACCTTCTCAAATAAGAAATGTACAGAGAATCTTCAACCAGATTCCTAACCTCTAACATTCCTCCTACCTCTTGTTTCATTACTAAAAGGAGTCTAAACTCGCTGAACGGATTCTCAAAGTACGGCCGCAGGCTTCAAAGTAAAACCCCACCAATCCTGTCCTTATTCAATTAACATCCTTGCTGCACACATCCCACACATTTACACTTTTCCTCTTTCTATCTATCTCTCCTCCATACACATAAAAAGGAACAAAATAAAGAGAACAGAAACAAAAGCCAATGTAACATCAATAGAAAATGCCTCGTTAATTGTCATCCATCGACCGCACATACTAATTAGTCCCATTAGATTGAACTCTCCGAACCATGACTACCGCCGCCGCTGCCGCCGCTGAACATTGACCATTAGTGGTACAACGCAATTGATCCCATTCGTGCACTTCCTAGAAAATTATGTTCAGCAAATTAATTAAAGCCTGGTACCCGAACCCAACCGTGTGTATGTACGTCTCGTCCCATTTTGACCATTCATCCCGCAATTAAAACGCTCGCGCGTACATCAACCAAATAAACAAATTTTAATTACGCTCATTGCAGTTTTCACACACAGGTGTTCTCCGGTGGTATGTATTTTGTGCCCTGCACACAATGTGCTCGTACCGAGGCAGCAGGAGCAATCGTTTGGCCACCACGTCTATCTTAGCGTATTAATTAAAGTTTATCCACAGATACACGCACACCATGCCATCGGCTACTGTCTAATTGCATGATTTGGATTTCTTCTTAATTAAATTACACATGATCCCACCTTTTGCCTCGCTCGCTGTGTGTATCCTAGGTTGCATCTGATGAAATTCAACACAAAGCGCGCTATTCAACACATTCTGACGCTCTCACGGAATCGCCAAAGTCCAAGGGGCATAGCATACCGCTGCGTTTTGTGCAGCCCCTGGCATGCATGTACTCCACCGAAGCTAGTTGAGCGCTAAGATGGACCGCAGCATTACAGGTGGGAGGTGCTTTGCTTCCCGGTTGGCTATCGTTTGAGTTATCCGCATCCCCATGGCAACTTCAATCCACTTCCAGAAAATGCAATCAAAATGCACTGCAATTAATTAAAAATATATATATATATTTTCTTTTAAACTGCAATTACATTCATTAAATGGATATTAAATTCCATACTTAATGAGGAGCTGCGCCGCCGTTGTATTTGGGATTGGGAGTCTATTTACATTTTTTATTCCTGTGACCCCAATTTTTGAGGAGGTTTGTGTTCTCTCGCTTAGAAGAAAAGAGAAAATAAAGTGCACGATTGGGTCGTACAAACTTGCATCTATAGCTTTACGTTGAGATCCATAAAAACTTTTTAAGTTGGCTCTAAGCAGAGTACCATAACTAACAATTTGGGTCAAAAATTTTGGTATGCCACAAAATTAGTTCTATTGCCAAATTTAAGCGAAGTCCTTGAAACCATTTATGAGAAAAAACACATTTCGTTGAGTTGACTGTAAGGAAAGTGCCATTATTAACAATTTTGACCTTACAAAATTAGCTTAAATGTGAAAATTGTCGAAAATATTTTTGCACAATTTGACTAAAGCCACTTACTCCTTAGAAAAGTACCGTAACACGGACTTAATTTGTAATTTAAGGTAAAAAATTTGAATGAAATCGTTTGTCAGGAAAATTGCATTTTAGCCAAAGTGGCTATAAGTCCCGTTGCAACCGCTTTTGGCCATAATGTGGAAATAATCTTATTGCACGTCTCTGTACTAGTCACAGTGTGAAATGTGCAATTTTGCCAAAAGAATTTTTAAGTAAAGTATAATTTTGGTAAGATATTTAATACGTCATCTGATAGGTCAAAATTGTTTGGCCCGTTGTCAAGAAAATCTTATTTTTGTAAAATTTAAGGTCTAAAACAAAAATTTCAATTTAACTTCTAGAGATTGCCAAACAGACCCTAGGTATGAAGTTTGATCAAAATTCGTCCACCCGTTCAGGCAGTAGCCGCAGACAAACAGACGCCAGACCGACTTTTTTGCACTTCTCTTTAATTCCAAATTCATGAAAATATCTCGATATTGAAAATCTGCACGAAACCAATACTTGTCCTATGTTATGTGTAGGTGCAAGTAAAACTAAAACCCTATGAGGGATATGTTCAGAGAGACGGCATTTTACTTAGAATTGTGGATACGGATGCAAAGTAATTAGGTTGGTTTTTGTTTTGTCTACGAATGGGCAATTAATTAGCTGGAATTTTGTAGTAATTTACTTGTGTAGAGTGGGGGTTTGTGGAGGAATTATCCCTTAAGGGATAGTATGTCAATGGGTTTGTTGTAGATACAATTTAGACTAAGAATTGATCCTTCAAATGCAGGTATTCAATAGAAAGAACAAAAGATTTTCAATTGAAACTTGAAAACTTGGGAGCTAAGATTGAACTTGAAATTTGAGGATGGTAGTTCGGCCTCCAACTCCAATATTGATAAACAGAAAGTCGAGAATGCTGGCAACTCTATAAATCTAAAAGAAAAGAGGTATCGGGTTACAGCGGTGATGGAATATTGAACTCAGAAAGAGTCTTTGAAATGAGGTGAAGAAAGCTTTTTCTTACTCAAATTTATTGCCAGTACACCTGCTCATTTCGGGTGATCGAATTGACCACTTTGGACAGCAGGATGCTTGGGAGCAATTGCTCGCTGCCTGTATCAGCGATGCTTTCTTACTTACCTACTCGACGTGGTCTACGAAACTTAAGCTGCTTTCGAGCATGACTTCAAGGCTGATTGTCTTATTTAGTACTCCACCATCTTGCGACTGGTTACTAGAAGAGTCTCAGTCTTGTAGGCAACTAATTCCAGAGCGGCGAAATCCAGACATTCCTTTGCTGCTTGCTTATTGTCGTCAGCGATGTCATCAGTAAATCCAATCACCTTGACTCCCTCGAACAGTCGCAGTACTCCGTTATGCACAATGTTTCATAGAAAAGGTCCAAGAACCGATCCTTGTGGCACTCCTGTGAAAACGTTGGAGTGTTTAGCGCCATATTTGGAATCGAAAAGGGTACAAGTTGAAGGGAGGAGGTAATTAGCTAAAGACCGAGCTAACTGGGGAGGCTTATTGGTTGAGGCCCAGGATCGCCACGAACAAGAAGAACAAGAAAGCCAGATGTGGACCCGAGATCTACAAAAGAGAGCTCGATAGTATGGTAGCGATTACTACAGACCATAAGGGCCAGACAAGTTATTGAAACTGGCGCTAGAGCGCTTGTCTGAAGCTACTTGCTATAGCCCTCCCACCCACCTACTACGTTCGATTGAATACCCTTACATATACACAAAACAGTATATAACTACATGTAACCACTTCAATTAAGAAAAATCCTTCCATTTAATTACTAATGATGTACCACAGTGCACTGCCACTGCAACATCCTTGAATCTCTTCTCTGCGAGAATAAAACTGTTCACAGGAAAAAAAATATACATATATATATATATTCCCTGCACATAATCCATTAATAAATTAACCAGAGGAGCTTATTAACAGGCCACCAAGGTAAAAATCTTAATTACTGCCACTGCAATTAGTATATTTCTTCGGCGAACCCGAGAGGACCTAACAACGGTCTCTCGACGTCGAGGCAAAAGAGCTCTCTCTCTCTCTCTCTCTCACTCTTATCACTCATTTATATTATTTTTTATTTTTTTACCTTATTTCCATGTGGCATATTGCGATGAGGGAATCAACTTTACAATGGCAAAAAAAAAAAAGGATAAGCCAACACATCAACTAGAGAGACCTGTGTGCACCACATCCGCTACAACACTACCACCAGGATGCGCGCGCGAAATGAAGGGTGGAGGTGGAGGTGGAGCAGCAGCAGCAGCAGTACCACTTAAGGACTCCTAATTATTTCACGAAAATGTTATCCTACAGTAGTCCGTCTCCCAAAACAGAGCAAAAAAAAAAGTATCTCATTTTTTAATTGCTCACTCGGAGAGATGAGAGATGCAATGGCGGCCCTGACGATGGATGAGATGAGTGCCAGCTCCCCCCCCCCCGGCCGACAAAAAATTAAAAAGTTCCACAAGAAGTCGTCGAGTTGTACTACATCCACAATTCCTTTGCAACTGCAAAAAAAAAGGAAGCCAAAAGTGAAAAGGCGTTCAGACTTAAGAAGTTCGACCGAGGAGCCTCCCTCTGCCACCCCCCACCCCCACTGGCTGCGGTATAATCCTATTCATTTAGATGCATTTGAAAGTTTGTACTTACACCTTACCACTTCCTGATGAGTTAGTGAGGATTAATATTTAGCATTAGCACTATCCGCCTCCGCAAAAGGACCTCTCTACACTTGCGTGTGGTGTCTACTCTGGGGTGACCTATGTATCTGTGTGGACATGGTAATGCGTTTCGATTTGGCTTTTTGGATTGTGTTTGTGAATGCATTTAAGACGCGCGCGTTAAGGATATAATAAAGCGCACAGATCCATCCGAAAAGCAACCTCGAACCGACTTAGTCTGGAGGACGAAGCGACGACAGACCAACAACGTGCGGCTGAAATCTGTATTTTTTTTTTTACTGTGTTTCAAGTTTTAAAATTTATAGGGATGTTGCTTTGTATTCGAGTAGGTTCAAGCATGGTAGTTAAAATTAATTTTCGCGAAAAGTTATACTGCCAGGGTAATATAGGGGTGTGAAGCTACTCACTCTCCCTTTAAATTGGGTTGGGATGAGTTGGTTGGAGAGGAGGTTTGTGTAGCTGGTGTGCAACTAAAAAGTTTGTGAAGCCCAGCGCTCTAGAAATTTAATTAAATATTGAAGAGTGTAATGGGAAAGTTCCTCCTTCTACTGATGCATAATAGCCTATTCAGCAATAGTATGCGAACGGGGTAAGAGTACACTGCTGCTGCTGCTGATGATGATGATGGTGGTGGTGATGCCTGCCTGTTTGAAAGGATATATCTTGTAGTCCTAGTTCTTTTCGGAGGTCGGTGTCTGTTCGTTGAATTAAAACTTCAAATCTCTGATAAGATTTTCAGTTTTCAACGAATTATAATATTTACCAGCTTATTTAGATAATTATTGAAGTTTTTCAGCGCACTAAATGTGTATAGGGGCGCTAATTAGAATAGGGATGGCTGTTGCTTGACGATAGAGCAAGGACGTTTGAGGTATCGTGAAATTTTAAGTGCCTATAAGCGTCATTCGGCAAAGTCCGGCACATTGTACGGACTAAATGGTGCTTAACTTGGGTGAGATGGAGATATTCAATTTTATACAGATTTGTTTGTTCCCCTAGATTGAAAGAGGATGTACACAGCGAGGAGGTACCAGAAGTCTAACCTCAATCGTACCTCAAACCATAGAAAGGTCATAGGCAACCATCTGGGAAAGTCTCTGTTGGAGTACATCATAGTCTATAGGTCCTCAAAGAGAGCGGTCAATCATTTGGCAGACCACACTGGATAACCTGGTGACCATCTCAAAAAAAAAATCTCTGGATGTACACGGCTATGATAAAACCCATCCTGACCTATGGCGGCCAGCGTTAAGCAAGTCCATCTAACTACAAGCTCTTACCAAAGTACAGAGACTATGGGCTGACCTCTCCATTAGCACCCCGCCCTGCGTTGAAGCAGGGAGACTGGCTACAAGAGAGGGGAACCTGAGATTGAATTCCCTAGAAACTAGCAAAACTGCAAGAGAATTGTGGCCAACTTTTGACAAAGCAAGGACCACTGTCCATTCATTTGGTGATCCTCAACACTCTGCGGTACCACTTAAAGAAACTGCGTCGTACAGAGAAAGAATTCTGCAGAGGATACAGCGATGAGGATGATGTAGAGGACACTACCCACTTCCTCTGTCAATGCCCTGGACTCCAACATTCCAGATACAAACTCCTTGGCAAGCACTTCTTTCAGGATCTAGGAGAAGTCTCCAACGCAATCACTAACATGTTCTTGAAGTTCATCAGGATGGTTTGTATATAAGGCAAACGAGTAAGTATAATCATTGGTAGTTTGTTACAGACATTATATGGTTTAAATGGGCAAGGGGAACTTTTCTCTACACAATGGGTCAACTCTGATCTGAGAGTTCATCAAAAGAATGGCTATTGTTAGGCAAACCAGAGGTAGCTATATGCCAGATTTTGTACTCCATTACTAATTTCAAAGTGTGTACTATAGAGAAAAATAGAAATATCGCCTTTTTTCACAAAATTATTAAAAGTTTCTATTAACTTAAAATGATACCTCTTATTGAACCAACGATCATTTAAACCATCCCTAATTAGTTCACCCAACTGCCGCTCCTCCACTGTAATCTCTTATAACAACTCCCGCCCATTAAAACAAAGCCACAAACATCTTTTATACAAAAACAAAAAAAAAAAACCCAATGAAATGCCTCTCGTCAAATATCTGTAAGTACCTTAGGGAAGCGCTCATCATTCTAACTCTCAACCCCTACATCTCTTTTGATTTATCAATTTTGCGCTAATGACTGTGCCTTTTTCTTTGGGGATTTTTTTTTTGTGTAATTTATCTAAACATCTCATAAAAGCCTACACACGAGAGGGTGCGATAGCACATATAAAACTGAAAAACGAAAATGTGGATGAAAAGACATTACCCCCACCCCTGAGAGAAAATACTGCCACTCAATATGCATTTACTGAGAGTTTACTCACAGATGAAAAAAAAAAAAAAAAAAATCCTTTTAAGATATAAATTATTCACAAAGGTAAAATGCTATCCACGCAAAAATGAAATGGCCAGCAACCCCCCGATTTAAAATTCCAAAATGCGGCAGTTGTAATATTTTATTTCGTTTTATATACTCCAACGCCACTCCACTCGATTCCTGCATGTGTCCTATCCCATATGAAGGTACTAATCTGTGTTTATTTTTAGTCAAGTCCTGCACAACCAATCACTAGAGAAAGTGATTGCTCAGATTAGTAGATACAAAAAATAGAAGAGAAACTCCATTAGATAGACATGGCAAAGGATTTGTTATCCTTAATGGAAGATAGTTTATCGTAATTCAAGTTTTAATAGCGATAGTCCTCGGAATCAAGGACAGTGCCGTGGCTCCCTGGTTAGTGTGCTTCTGTTCTGTGCATGGGGTTCCAGGTTCGAGTCCCAATAGACGTTTTTTTCACGGTCCCACCGCTTCTGAGCGTCTGCAAATCATTCAAAAGTATAACTGTCATGAGAAAGCTTCTCAAAGCCCCTCTGCCCTTCGGCTACGGTATAAAACAGTCCCTTCTGCACGTGCAGAAATGCGTACCACACACAACACGGAAAGCAAGGCTCTGTCCCTCTATGACCTGCTTGTGGCTTAGTATTTATTCATCTTTTATCTTTCACACAAACTGGTGGAGCCGCTGTCGAATACAGTGACTGGGCCTGCATTCAAATATGCATCATTCACAATGCGAAGCAGTGGTACCAATAGTAGAGGTGAACTTCTGTCACAAACAATAAGGACAACATTGAGACTGACTTTCGTAATCAGCTTTTGACATAACTCTAGCTTCGTGTACTCACTTTTTTCATTGGATAAGTAGAGGCAACTCATTCAGATCAAAGTGTAGAATAAAACGGACTCCTCTCCTTCAGATCAACAGACAAACTTAGGCAGTTGATACCACGCGAGCTGGTTGGAGTAACACAGGGCTAGCATTGAGTAGACGAGATGTTTTTTACAGTCCCAAGGACATACAGAAAGGTTCAACCGCCACATGGTAAAATAAAGAGCAAGGAAGGAAAGCTGGTAGTACAGAGCGTAGGTTATAGCACCACCTGTGGTGGGCACATTCAAAGCAAGAGGGAGTTTAAATACCTTGTAAGGAGAAGCAAGAGGAAATCTTTCAGACAATTTTGTAAACCTAATTCGGACCCAGCAAAAGCCTCAATGATTCGTAAACTGCGTGCCAAGACAGGTGCTGTTCTCAGTTTTATAAGAACATAATTGGATGGCTCTCAGGCCGATACTCTGATCTTTCGGGTCACTGTAACACTGTAACTTACTTATCGTCCAGCAGTTAGCTCCATACAGCAAGACTGGTACGATAAGCGTTCCATCAAATTACAGCGCTTCTCCTTGCCGAAATCCGGTGCACGGTTGAAAGAGCTCATAAGAGTTGTTTCCAAGTTGCACAGAGCGTCGTGTGCTTTCCAGCGTTACGCGAAACAACTGAATAAGTTTTGCCTGTCCATCGTCTGGTAGAGCTCAAGACGATGAATGCTGTCAAAGGCGGCTTTAAGGTCGATGAAAAGGTGATGGGTTTCGACTTGAAATTCGTTGGTCTTTTCCAGGATTTGTCTGAGTGTGAAAATGTGGTCTAGTGGGACTGCTGGGCCGAAAGTCACACAGAAAGGGCTTAGACGTTCACACAATACGTTGGATAGGATCGTATATGCGACATTTAACAGGGACATGCCTTGGTAGTTCTTACAACACATAGGATCGCCTTTTTTGAAGAAGGGGCATATAGAGCCGATACTCCATTCGCTCGGCATGCGTTCCTCTACCCATACTTGGTCTATGGCTTGATGCATGCACCCTACCAAGACATCACCTCCATATTAAAAGAGTTCAGCTGGAAGCACATCACAGCCAGCGGCTTTGTTGTTCTTCAATTTTCTGATGAGACTACTTACTTTAGAAATGTCAAAGTCGTGATGACATTTGACACCATTTGCAAGAATAAGAGCAACTGCCGATAGAGTAAAGAGTTCATATTCAAACTTTCTAGAGAGAGTGTACTTGTTGAACGTACCCTTGGCTGTCAACAAATTGATCCTGTACCCTAAATGTGCATAAGACATTCATTCTTTTGAGATTTTACTAAATTTCAAAGCTGTTTTGAAAGTTCTTTATGTCACAGTTGACAGATGATGGCTCGCAGATGACGGCTTGAAATTCTGCCATCTGTCATAGCGATGGCTCTGTTCACAAATAATGTGTGTGCTGTCAAACCGCCACACTGTCAAATGAACGTCAAAATTTAAGCCTTCTTTTACAGGAGTAAGTGTTGCAAGAGAACTACTCTCTTTTCTCATGAGTTCACTTAACTTTCTTGAGCGAGCCTTCAACTACATACAGCGTTCTTTCGTTCACATGAAAGATAGGATGCCCTGACTAAAATTTTAGACCACAGGGTGATCCGAAAATCGTATCTCTCCTTGACATTCCATTAGAAAAATTATGTCAACAGCAAATGTGCTTATTACTATCCAACTATCTGCATTTCATTTATTACTCCAAATCAGAGGTTAGGTTACTCATTCTTTTTATAATAATACACTTCAGTTCCTCAGAGTAGTTTGATCCTGTATACGAAAATAAATTAACTACACACACACACAGATAGGCAACTCTAATGCCATTTACCCGTCCATTAGGTTAATAAAATTTCATTGTGAATGTCAGGCAGGCGTGATGCCAGAGCCAGACTCACTGGCTCAAAGTTCAAACGCAAACAAGAGACAGAGAAAGAGAGAGAAAGAGAGATTACCTCCCCGTGCGTCGTCGACGTTCGGAGGGAGAAAGGACAAGAAAAAAAAAATAAACGAATGGAAGCAGCAGCCAGGAGGGTTGGAAATCGACGACCAGCATAATTTGCCGTATTTTATAGCCCATTAACAGGATTACGAATGTCAATCATCATAAGTGGCAATCTCGTTCCCCATCATGATTACCAGAGAGAGAGAGAGAGAGAGAGAGACCATCTTTAGATGCGCTGCACATCCTGTGTGTCAGGGGGTGGTATCGTAGAATAGAGTACCTGCAGCCCCCAGAGTTTTTTTTTTTTTTTTGGATAGATATATTGCGAATACATTGAATACTCGTATTACGGGAATTAGAAATGCTGTTGTAATGCCACATAACAGACACCGTTATTCATATCCGATGGAACCACCACTTTTGCGGCGCGCATACGATGGGAAAGAAAGCAACAAAAAAATCCGTTTTATTGTATCCTCCACTATCCTACTGTTGTTGCTGCTCACTGTTCGTAGCTCACTCCCCAGAGCCACTTGCCTTGGAATATGATAATGGCAAGGAACACTCAGTGTACACATTCCAAGATGAAACACTTAACCTGGGGTGGGATGTGATGTCATGTTTTGTGTTGTACTTTTTGATGGCGTCATAGAAATTTCAGAATTTTGTCAGAAAACCGAGTTCTTGTCGAGAATAGAAGAAGTAGGGGGCCCAACACTGAACCACCCACCATCATCAGTGGCATTATTGTCATCGTTCTCTCTTCTTCTGGTGGTTGTACTCATAATAAGCCTAAGTGTTCAGCAGTTTGGTTGTTCTTGGTTGCAAATCACAGTGAACATTGTACTGTACGTTGTATTTGAGAGCGGTTCTCTCCTGTTTAGCTTAACCATACCTCCCACTACGCACCCAACCAACCGCACATCAGATGAATGCTAATGCGAACTCGTTGTCTGACATTCGTAACGAATGTGTAGAGATTAGATTCGTCGTCCACAATTCACCCGTGCTGCTGCGCCAGGATACTATCGCTCTCGCTGTTGTTGTTCCTCCCGCCAGCCAGAACCATTCACAAGACAGAACTAAGTGATTAGTTTGGGTGAATTACATCTAAGGGTGGTAATCAAATATTAATAGCGACAATGGATTTTTGGAAATGAAACAGAGACCGCCAGGCGAAAGAGGTCTTCGTTTCTCTCTGTTCATGGTTATGGATGTGTGAATGGGGTAGGGACGTTGTTTTTTGTAAGATAAGTTCTACTTTCTGTAAGTGGCCGTGGAGAACTGCTTCTGGATGGACGAGGGGAGGATTGTACTATCATTTAAAGTTCAAGGACGAAGCTATAGGACGACATTGCACAAAGCCTACGAAGTCTAGCGCAAAGGACTATAACGTCAGCATCTATCGTTTAAATTGTTCCGCACTAGGATATGCGGCAGAAGTTTAACAAAAGTTTAACAGCCAGAGATGGCATAAGACACGAAATCCCGCCTTGCTGGCATCAGCTGCAGAAGTTTTGTGGAAGTGGTGTAAGTAGACAAAACGATCTGGTAGATCAGGATGCTACTTTACACTAGATAGCTAAGGTTTGGCCTTTAAACACCTCATGGAAGCCAGGCTTTTGACCTGGAACCCCATGCTAACTTACATTCCGAGTCAGCACTACAGTTTGTGATGAACATGGTTGAGGCTCTCTAAGAGAATGGGTTGCACGCCTAGCTATGCTCTTACTAGCTCGAAGGATTGGGGTAGGTTCTTCTTCTCCCGATGACCTCTCACCACACAAATTAGTTTTGCGTGCAAGGAAATTTATGAAAAAAAACTAAAAATAGTAAATTGCGAACCTGTCAAAAATAAACCAATAAGTATAAAAAAAAACCAAAAAAAATAAATTTAACACAAGAAAAACTATAAGTCCCTAGTTCCAGTCTCCTTTCAAAAGAACGAAAGATGTTACACGTTCTCTTTTACCCACCCATCCATGTACAAAAAAAGAATATTGTACCCATGCTGCCCCTTAATCCGTACACTACCACCTTACATGACCTTATGAAAACAAACGCAAACTTTGATTATTTAACACATTTTAAAATTCAATTTATTCAACGATAATGAATATTTTAAAGAAATCAAATACATGATACAAAGGATTAACATGTTCCTTTAAACTTAATAAGATTTAACAACAAGAATGGAAAAAAAAAATGAAAGATTAAGAGAGTATTTGATTATCGCTATCATTCATTGATCGCCTCCTAATAACCCTGATGACGTCATCATTTGATTAAGAGTGATAAGCACTTCACTGCTCTTAACGCTTACTAACTTTTTATCAAATTACTAACTTTCTCTTCTCTTATTCTTTCTTATTCTCTTCATATAGTTTTATTAGATTAAGATATAATATTTAGATTATATAAGATAAATTATGCTAGATTAAGTTTTTATTATGTTTAAGTTTTTATATATAAATGCACAATTTTAATAGAAAAGTAAATCGAACACAAAGATGAGAGACAATCACAAAACGACAAACCACATGTAATATATGTATGTATATTCTCTGCGGGAATCCCTTGATGCTTCGATGATAGACGATCGATGTGGAGGAGCAGGAGCGTGCAGATCTTTCGCTGCGTCTTGGATGATGATTGCGGCGTGGGGACAAAACTGATTTTATTGTTTTTTTTTTTTTTGTTTTCGCTTTAGTTAAATGGGGCTGCGTACTTAGTCCGCGTGTTTAGGTAAGAATTTTTTTTTTGTATGTTGTTTTTTAGGATGTTTTTAGAAGTTTTTACGCATGTGTAACACATTTAGTTTAGTTATTTTTTTCTTTTTTCTTTAGATAATGGCGTTTAATGCACTTTTGTAAAGAACATATTTATATTGTTTTACTTTTAGATTTAAAGAATATTATTTCAGGGCTTTTTGTATATGTTGAGTCTTTTTCTCTTTTCAGGTAGGTAAGTGTATGTAGGTATAGATTAGGCAATATTGAAGGTATTCACTTTACTTTTTAAGACTTTTATACTTTTATTTTTTTACCACTTTTTATAAAATTTTAAGTTTTTAGATAACTAAGTTTTAGGCACAGTATATACAGTGTTGGCCAAAACTAAAGCAACTAATACACCACACAATTGTTTTAAGATTTAACAAGTTCTTATGAGCCAGAATATTTTTATATTTATTTTTCCCGATATCTCTGAATATTATAGATTAGTATATAGAATCAATAAACACTCTTATGAGTAAATTAAAAAAACAATAAATACAAAACTGAATTAAGGTCCATTTTCGGCTGGCCAAAACTAAAGCAACTTTTCGTTTCTTTCTTCAAAAAACGATTTTCTGTTACGGAAAACAAAAAGTAACCGTTGTTTTGAGTATTTACTGCTATAGAAATGCTGCCAATGAACAAACAAGAAAAAATTGGACGATTTTCGGTTATAATTTTGCTGCAGAAGACATAAAAAGCTGCTCTAACTTATTTTGTAAAAATGGCAAAGAATAGTATTCTGAACGGACAAAAAAAAAAATTCTGATTTTGAATATGGAATTACACAAGGAAATCTATGCTAAATTCTACTCATAAATCAGTGAAACGTCATTTAATTAAATATTATAAGGTCACCAAATCCGTCAAAATGATTCATCGAGGGGGCAGGCCAGGAGTTAGGACGCACCGGGAAGATAAATATGTGATAAGAAAGATTAGGAGCAATCTATTCATGTCATCTGAGAGTTGAGATACGAATTGAACATAAATATGCGCACCAGAACGATTCGTCGAAGGGCAGTGAATGGTGGTCTTTCTTTTTTCAGTGTCGTGAAGAAACCCTTTATTTGGGTCAAAAACAGAACGGCTTAATTCAAATTTACAACTGGCCACATCAACTGGACAGAGTCTAAAAGGAAGACAGCTCTATTCTCTGATGAATACAAATTCAATATTAAGAGATCGGATGGATTTCGACGTCTTTGACGGCTCAGCAATGAAGCACCTACTTTTCGATATTCGATGGGTATGGTCAAACATGGAGAAGGCTATGTCATGGTCCGGAGATGCTTCCATGGATATGGAAATGGCCCAATCCATAAAATATATGAAATTATGAACCGAATTGTGTGCAAAACTGTACTATAAGACGTTATGCTGCCACATGACGACGAGCAGTTGCCTTTAAAATGGGTCTTTCCATAGGGTACCGAACCTAAACATACCTCAAAACTTGTAAATAAGTGATTTCAGGATAGAGAATTTGGGGTCTATGGAATGGCCTGCGCAGTCTCAGGATCTGAATGCTATAAAAAACCTCTTTGAGATCGTAGATCGGAGAATAGTTCGAGGTACGTGTCGAAACAGGGGGATCTTTTCATTCAGGTCCCCAGTTCCATAATTTCAAATATTTTGGAGAGTATGCCTAGGAGGTGTGCAGCGGTGATCTAAAATAATGTTTTCGCATAAAAATATTGAGTTTAACAAAACGAATTTGAACACAAATAAAATTTTAGTATGGAGTTGCTTTAGTTTTGTCCAGCTGAAAATCGGCATATTTTAGTATTATTTGTTTTTTCTTTGTTTTTGTTATAAATAAAAAGATTTTTTTTTATAATCTAATTTTGGAATGTAACCACTACATTCCTACATAAAAATTTTAAGGAATATATTTTCATTTAAGCAATTTTACTCATGTGTTTGTTGTCTGTGTTTAAGTTGCTTTAGTTTTGGCCAACACTGTATATGTAGGTAATCCAGGTAATTATAGAAGATAATCAAAAAAGAAATAGAGAAAACTTCTTACAGCGTCTGCCAAGCAGAAAACGTCCACACTCGTGGAAGGTCGAAACGAAAAGAGACAGATTTTTCAAACCACGCTGATAGCTTACCGCAGGGAGAGTTCGGGGACCTTTTTTTTCGCTTGATTGGCAGCGATTTCCGGGACGCGCATCGCTTATGTGTACTAAAATCGTCGGTAAAGTTATGATGATGGAATTCCACATTGGATGCGTTTTAAAAGTCGTTACAAGGATATTTCTTAAGCTCACCCTCACAAGTTCGAGTTGAACCTCAACCAACAAACCTCTCGTGCTGTCCGGTTACGAGATAGCTCCCTCCAGTTGCATACGGCAAGTTGGTTAAGATCCCTCTCCACTTGTTTGCGACACCAACAAGATGATGCTACTTGCCGTGCAGCCGGTAAAATCTTGGCTTTTTTGCGATAACAATTTGGTGACTTGGCGAGGTACGGTGAATTGGAAATCTAGATCATGGAATATCCCACCTCTGGACATTTATCTATGGAGCTGTATAAAATTCAAAGTCTACATGGATAAGCCGGGTTGGAAGCCTACTTAACTCGCATTATTAGCTAAATACCACTCGAAGTGCTCGTACGCATCATCAAAAAGTGGAACTTCAAACTGGACCATGTTCATTGCAGTTACGGTCAATGCTCGAAAAATGTCATCTTTACTAAATAAATGCCAGAAAGAGTTCTTTTATTTAAAAAGAAAGCCAGTCCATTTAAATTAATTTTTTGTTATTTATTTTTACTTTTGAAAAAAGTACTACTAAATGAATCAGCCAAAATCATCACAGCACAGTATTTTGGTTAAGGCCAGGAGAGAGCTTACAACATCTTGGGAGCATTTTCTCAACTGATGGGACAACTACTGACTGTCAGTCACTGGAATCTTATAATAGTCGGCCGAACTGCATGTTGAAGGAGCAAATAGGTCTCACCTCCACGCTTTTACATTCGCTACATCAAAGTTCTCGGTCATTGGAAACTTGGGTACATTCATCAATTGAAAAGGTCGTCCACTGATTTCAAAGGACACCCATTCAAATTTCCTCCTCAAAATCACTAAATCGTTCTTTCTGTCCGTTTCTTATACGAATATGTGGCAGCTCCAGCAGTAGTTAGCCTTGAGAAGGGAATAATTAAGAAATCGATTTTTTTTCCTCCATGCTCCTTTCTGTAAGCAATACAGGACTCTGTCGGTGTGTGCGTGTTTGGCCTGGCTCATATGAGTGGCGCCTCTTTGTCTTCACTCTTGGTAGGTCATTACGCTATTGTGTAATCTACGCCAGCAGCATGAAGCAATTACAAACGGAATTAAAGTAAAATTGTGTTTCTTCGCCAACAATCTCTCGCCTCTGCATACGTCCTTGCTATGACCGACCTCATACGTATGTGTAACTCGGACTGTGTTTGACTTAGGGAAAGGGGGAGATTCCATTTCACAACAATCCATCTCATTTCACTAAATCTATTCCCCATTTCAATTCACACACATTGGCACAAATCTCCTATATGGTGGTGGTCTCTCTCGTCTCGAGCGCTTTGGGCAACACACGTATCTTTCTCTCTGTTTTAATGCTCCGTCAGGACCTTCTTCATCTCATCCTGGAGGCCATTATCAAAAACAATTAATGGTTCTTGAAATGGAAAATTAATTACACAGTTTATTCGGACGTTTTCCCCAAAATGTGTTCTTGTCTGGATTAAGTTTCTCATTTAAAGTTTCTCCAAATTAAATTTGCTCGGTTGAGGATTCGTATTTGTTTGTGTGTATGTGTGTTTGAGGAGGGTGTACATTGTACGTACGACCATCGACCTGGCAGACGTATCTAGCTTCTACTTCTCTACTGACTGGCATCCGGTAGATAGGTAGGTAGCTGTAGCTACTTTTGCTCTTTTCCATAAGTGTTAATGTTCTGGACGTGTATTCGGGTGAAGGAGTAGAGCTTTCTTAGGATATTCTTCTTCTGTCTTAGGCGGATGATGCGCTCCCACACACAACAGCAGCACAGATTGATACTTTGCATATGTCAGTTGCGAAGATGGTTCTTCGTAATTGCGTTATTGCTTACTTTCCACTTCAAAATTAAACCAACAATGCGAGCCAAGAAATCTGAAATCGCACAAGGAGCCTGCTCCTTAGATGAATATTGCAAAATCCAAATCAAATCTAAAGACGGCTGCTGGACTGGGCAAAGGAATCCACAAGAAGTAGGTATGCAATTGCTTTTGCTTACAATTGATGGAAGATAATTATTATGTATTGAACGAGAGGTGGCAACGTGAACGGCAACGATGTCCCAGCAGGCGTAGAAAGGATCTCTCTCTCTCTCTCCCGTTCTCTGTCTTAAGAAGGACTTGGCAAAATGCAAATGTGAATTTGTTGGTTAAATATAATTTCATTTGAAATTTCATGGAACTTGTATGTAGGTGAGGGTTTTCCGGTTCGACAGCATGTCAGTAAACATTTTCATTTTCCACTGAAGAGCTGTTGGAATAATTTGCAATGAAATGTTCTAAGAAATTGAATATACTTGTTGGCAGATATGTACAATTGGACCTGTACTATGAATAAGGCCAAAGTATCTGGAGTATTTAACTTGGATTAAATTTCTACCATTTCATAATGAAAGGCAAGAAAATCTTGTTCCTAATAGCAATGTCCTTTCAATCCTTGAAAGGCAAGTCACAGGTATGAGATGAGATGATGACCTTTTAAATTGAATGCAAAAGCGTGGTGGTGAGACCTTTTTGCTCCTGGCTGACTATTATAAGACTCCACCAACTAGCAGTATTCAATTAAGTTCTGCCATCAGTTGAGAAAATGCTCCCAAGATGTTGCAAGTTCTTTCGATACCAACACCATCTCCTGGCCTTAACCAAAATACAAGCTGTGATTATTATTGCCGATTCATTTAGAAGTACTTTTTTTCAAACGTAAAAAAAAATATAAAAAATATAAAATTTATTGGTCTGCTTTTATTTTTGAACAAAAGAACTATTCCTGGCATTTATTTATTAAATATTACTTTTTTCAAATATTGACCGTAACTGCGATTAACATGGTCCATTCTGAAGTTCCAATTTTCGATAAGGCGTCCGAGCACTTCAACTGGTACTTGGCGAATAATGCGAGTAATTTTTGCTTCCAAATTCTCAGTCGTACCCGGTTAATCCATGTAGATTATGAATTTTATACACATCTAAAGAAAAATGCCCAATTACATGAGCTAAGCGACCAATTCACCGTCCGAAGCACGAGATTACCTGTCCACCCAATTGTTATCGCAAAAAGCCATGGTTTTACGGGCTGCATGGCAAGTAGCACCATCTTGTTGGTATTAAATATTTTTAAGATTATGAGCTTCAATTTGAGACTCCAAATAGTTCATAACAAACAAAGAGATTGAGAACGGCGACAGGTCATTGCATATACTCTCAGATAGCACATCCCCCATAGAACGCTGACTTTCGTAATACAGCTGAATGATTTGTAGACTTTGTGCAGAACTAAATTTTTTCATAATAAAATGTCAAATAATAGTTAACAAAAATGTTATGACAAATAAACAATATTTATTCGTCGTCTTTAAAATAATCAAAAAACAAAATAGTACCTCTTAACGAATTAATCTGTTCCAGTCGATTGTTTGCTATATAAAGAGTGACCAGATAGCAATGATACCTTTTTCATATGTCATATTTCAGCAGATGTCAACGCCATTAATAACGTCTAAGTGTCATAATATTGTGTTGATTTTGCCATTTTGTTATGTGTTGTTTCACGTTTACCGAAAGTGCGAAAATCATTAAAACTAAGTATTGAAATTCTGGCTCAGTTATACATGCGCAACATGAATTTAGTTGTGATGTTGGGTAGTATGTAGGCACCTTTTCATTCTTTCCTCTGCTTGTCACGAAACAAACAGAGATTTTTGGGGAATTAAGAAAATGTCACAGCGGTAACGGCCAGTTTCGAGGAAGATCCTTAAATGTCGATTCGACGCCGATCAGTTGAACCGAGCATCGCCAGAGGGTCAGCCCGGCTTATCTTGTGATTAAATTTGGATCTTTATTCTTATTCCTTACTTAACACTAACAAGGCAACAATTTCGGACAAGCTTGAGGAGAGCATTCGAGACGCTATTGCCGGAATAACGCTGTACACATTGAACTAACTCATCAAAAATGTGACCGACCGCTTGAAGCACTGCCAGCAAAGCTATGGTGGCCATTTGAAAAATGTGTAACTTCACTCATAATGGCATAAATGTAGCTTCAAAACAAAGTCCAAATCAATGTAATATCTCACTCCATTGTTACTTTATTTAAATTTCTTTTTCTGTCGTTCTTATCTGGTCACTCTACAAATGCATGTGTGGCTTCACTGTCTCTCTAACCCTTTCCCTCCGCTCAATCAATTGATAAATTTTCCACAGCCAAGGTGTTGCTGCCAAAATCTAAAAAAAATTATTCTTTATTTATTCAATCGTTAGACTTTACTCCCAGCCGTGGTTGTGCATAAATTCGCATAACAAAATCAAAGTGTGAAACTCACTCAACTTGTCAGCAGACTGTTGGTGTCGGATGTAAACCGAGAAAAGGGTTACAATGTCCTGTCCGTGACACCGTATGGTCACTCTGGTTGTTGTCTATTATTAAAAATAAGTTAAGCGATGCGAAATAAATTCAAAAAAATATATATATTTTGTTTGTTGGACTTTTTTTCCTAAAAGAAAATGGAAGGAACTGGAACCCAATGTGTTGGAATGGATTCTGATTATACGGAAGTCTGTGAGTTTTCTTACTTCATATGGAAGTGTGCTTTAGTTTTTGTCCAGGAAGGACCATATGGTACTGTTTTATAAGTATTGACCAAGTTTTTTTTTCTTCACAAGTCACAAAGGTTGAGGGAAAGAGACCTATGCAAAGGACATGCACAAGTAGAGTTTGAATTTTATATTATTTTATGTGGCGTATTCCAGCACGTCAATTACAAAACTAAGGCTCTCTTGAATCAATCTCTTGGTCAGTCTAGCCAGTTTCATCTTATCAGCTTCTGTCGATCAGTTGATGGCCTTCGATCGGATCGATGTTCGTAGTCAGTCTTCCTTTAGTTTTACGGCAGTTTTGAGTCCTAGATTTCTACAGTGCCTACGTATCCAGCGGATTGGAAGCATTGCTGGTGTGTTGTTCGTAGGGATCCCATAATTACAAAGCATTATGCCCTCGTAGTGATTGACATCAATTTGGTACACAGTCTCCTGGACAAGAAGTAGAAAACAAGCTCCTCCACTTTCTCTTTAGCTACCTACGACTATCCAAGTTCTTGAAGCGACCCCCATTCTATCCAAAAGTCAATTTGATCCCAAGTGTTATAGACTGTACAATAGTCCTCTCTTGCTCTTAGTGAATCCTGCCGCTCAAGAGGGATGGCCACCTAACCTAAATGGTATAGTGCTAAGCGTAGTAGCCATCTAATCAGCCAACCCTCTCAGGATGCAGGTGCTCTCCCCATTACTTGGCTTCAAAAGTCACTCGCTACTTCATTAAGCTTAATTATGAACAAAAAAAAAAGTAAAGCATATCTTTTAATTAAGATAACCTCATTCAAGGCTCTCAAGATGGTTTGTGTTTTTCATTTCCACTAAACCATTAGCTCTCAGCGCAAGAAGGCAGGAGAGACCACATACTACACTAAAAAAATTGCACCAAATTAGCAAAAAAAAAAAGTGGAAATTAAAAGTAAATCCCTGTAAATGGGACATCACATGCAAAGCCCCCATAGAGACAGAGAGGAGCTCTCCGAATGCACACAGTAAGAAAGAAGAACCAAAACGGAAGGAAATTTTTTAATTTCCACCATTTTGAGAGATGGGTACATGTCGAATGCATTCCATTTGTAAATATGAGTTTACAATGACACCCCAGCTAGAAGGATATACTTTAGCGTCATCATCATCATCATCATGAGGTCTCTCTGTCATAGTGACGAGTAGAGAGATACATTAGGGCTTTATATCTGTACCTGCAGGATACCTCGCCACTTTCGCTAATTAGGCAGCATTTTCATTTTAAATGAAGTCCAATTACGCTAATGTGGATACACATTACACCGGAAACGTTAGCGTACATTTATTTATAAGGATATAAATTATACCCGCAACTAGGAGGAGGAGGAGGAGTGGAGGAGGACGAGACGAAGATGGAAAGTGTATACAAATGTAAGCAACAGTCAACCATTTGTAGGGTTTCTTATGCTTAATGGTACGCATGTATCTAGATACAAAAGCCTATTTTCTATTGAGATAATAAAAACCACGTGCACGACTTGAAATACAGTTGTAAGCTTAAATTGAGACTTTGTCTGCGGTGGTCTGAGGGATGAGATGCAATTTCCTTGTTTTAAAAAAAAAGGATGCTGGGTTGGGGAAGTATACGTTGTGACAGTGTCTTTTAAAGGAAAAGCCTGAGAGAAGGTTCCAAAGAACTCAAATTCTACACTGACTCTCAAGAAGTCTCTTTCAGGATACACTTCTGGTTCTAGTGCACGAAGCAAGAGCCTCCCTGAACACTCTTTGTTATAGCTAATAGGAGGATCCAAGCCGGCTTCTATCATAGATGCAGCGGATTGCACTCAGGTACCCCTTCAGTTTACACATTAAGCAAGGTAACTTTCAGGAGAAGCTTTACAATCGTTCCCATCTTCGATTCGTCAAGAAAGCTCTCAGCTTCTCAAGCTTTCTCTCTAAGTATTGAGAGTATGTTGGTTGATGTTGTTGACACTGATCTCAAAAGCTTCGCTGATATACTGTCCGGCGTCTTGTTGTATTGAGTGCCTTAACTTCGTCTTTCGTGGGGGCTTTGGACCAAATTGGATGCATATCACTACCGAAACCGTAGCTTAATGTTATATCCGTCTCTTGAGTCTTTTCTCATCTCCAGCCCTCCACTGGGTGTTTGCTAGACCAACTGCCAGTTCTAGACCACATGTCAGCTTTTTAGTAATTCTATAAACAGTTCTGCTGCAACTCCTTCTTATTCTGCTTCTGTAGCCAACGCGTTGTTGAGGTAATGCTTGTCACTCGCACCCATGTGAAAGATCCTAGTTTCTAGCTCGCGCTCTCTTCTTTTTGCTGTTCTTAAAGCTGTGATGCAAGCTTTCAGCTCCTTTCGTTCGTCAAACTGAAACTAGGTTCTGTGATGCGAGCTTTTATGGCAAAGTGACAAAGTGATCGACTTCATTTAAGGGTACTCGTCTGTCATTGGACACCCAGTTGCCTTCGTGACAGGCCTTGTGGTCCTACATCAAACAACATATCACTTCTCTTGGAAGTTTAATGCCACTGATTGGACTTAAAGAAGACCTAAAACTCCTCCTTTGACTGCTTCTGAACTTTGAAATGTTTGTGCACAAAATAAAATTTTTGACAGTTGATACAGCAGTTGACAGCTGTAGTCATTGCGTATCTAAGCTGCAAGTGCAAGTTTCTCGCAATCAGCAGAAAAAACTTCTCTTAAAGCTTCTCGCACACAAACTTCTCTAATCGCTTTTTAGAGCGATTCTATGTGAGAAGCTTTAATGATGTGTGAGACAAATAATAGCAGCTTAAGCCTTACTTAGTATAGCTTCACTCTTCGCACCTACATAAGAATGCATGTTTCAACGCTAAGCTATCGTTAAAGCTTCGTTAAGCTTCTTGCATCGCATTGTTTAATGGCATCGCTGTGCGCGCAGCCTAAGTGTTGGAACATTAAAAGTTTGACACATGAGTTCATCATGGACTTAAGCCCAAAAACCTAAAACCAAGCTCAGAACGTTTAAGCCAAACATTTCGCGAATTCATTCGATTCCTTAGTTACTTCCAGCGATCGCTAAGTAGTGAATTAATCACAGCTTCTTATATGTACTTTAAGGAGTAGAAAAGAAAAGAAAAGAAGATCCCTTTAGTACACATTGCATTCGCATAGCAAACACTTTGCTGTTGATAGTAACCGTCTGCTGGGGATAGGGAATATTAGCTTGCATAGTGCGCTTTAAATAAGAAAACAAAACCAAAGTAGGAAACAATTAATGAGAAGTGAAAGAAAAAAAGAAGAAGAAGAAGAAGTAGGAGAAGGAGAAGAAGAAAAAAAAATCTCTCTAAAGTACTTTCTCTTTCCCACAAAAGTTTTAATTAAAATATTTTCACCAATATGCACCTACCTACCGGCACACCATGAAGCATAAGGAGTTGAGTCCTTCACCATCACCACCACCACCGACGGGGTCTAGAATAAGGAGAGAGACTGTGAGAAGAAGTTGAATAGGAAAAGCAAAAGAATAAGTTGAATGGCTTAGTAGTGTACCAAGAGGATAATATCAAGGACATAATGCGCTATTAATAGTGCCAGAGGGGTGGTGCTGCTACATGGGGCAGGCGTTTGGTTTGAAGAGGCTGTGAAAAGGTTTTTTTTTTTTTTTTTTTTTCTTTCACTCTCGCTGTTGTAGATAATAAACGAGAAATTAATTAATAAATTTTTAACATGAAACTATTTTAGATGCACGCCAGGGGAACAGAATAGCCGGCGTACGCTACTCTGTACTGCTACAGACGGACGAAAGGATGATTTTGCGAAAAAAAAAAACAAAAAAAAGTTTCATTATTATCGAAATGATTATAAAAAGTTGTGTCGACCGAAAGGAAAGCGAGAGAGAACGGCGCGGCGGCGGCGGTTTGTATGGCAAAAAATACTGAAGATAAATGATGGTGAGGATGGAATAGGCAAAACTTGATTAATTACATTTTTTAATGAAACTACCAGCGAAATAGTTTGACATCCACCGCCAAGGAAATTTTCTTTTTTCTTTTTTTTTTATTGCTAAGCTTGGATTTCCTGCCATTATGGTAAGGATAATTTAATTTATAGAAACTTTCCATTGAAGGGAACCGGCGAAAAGTTTGACTGTCCATCTGTGTACTGCAGGTCCAACATTGACCGGCTTAGTGACCGTTCAGTGAGCCACCATCTAAGCGGGAGGGTCCTAGGGCCTCTACAACGCCTAGGCACCTCAGCTCTCTTCAACTCTTTCCCAGTTGCCGTGCTTCTTTCTCGACTGCTCTGCGCTATGTACTCCTAGGGTTGCCGCGTGCCCGTTGTTAGCTATGGACATGTCACCCTTTCGAAGAATGTGGCCAATCTACTGGCGTATAGTTGTGCCAATAGGTTTATAGACACGGACCATGTCACCCACTGAATCCAACTCAATTAATCATTGCGACTGCATGTTACACCTCAATCATAATGCTATCGAAGGATATCCAGGGACTCAATAGAATTAGGCAATTTCATATTGTCCTTGACTGATTTTTTACTCGTTTTTTTTTTTCTGTTTGCCTTCTCCTTTATTCAGTTTTAATTAAATATCTCTCCGGTGTCTAGCAGCAGTACACCATCTCATATTGCTGCCCCCATCCCGGGAGATACCTTTCAAAGCAGCAGCGTCGGCGGCGGCAGGTAGAAGCTGGGTAATAAATTTCAACACGAAATTTAATTAAAATTTTCATTTCTAAAATAATACTCCTCCGGGGGTGGGGGGTGGTTTCACTGAAGGTGGTAGCACAAGTAGGTGTTTGGTTTGGTTTGGCTGAAGGTTCGTATAGAACAAATGACAAGGAATTTCCAGCTTTTGGAACACAGCTTCAATACTCGATTATTACAGTTCCTCCTGCCCATGTGCACATGTACTCGTAGTACCATCATTATTTAGCTCCTTGCGTTTCATATTTCTTTATAAAATTCTTCCTGTCAACCATTTTTGTAGTACACTAACACTAGTAGGTGTGTGTGTGTGGGCAAGGACACAAAACTCCATAAAACGGAACAATACACCGGCGATGGATGAGAAGTAAAATTAACCTGAAAGGCGGCTCAGTCTCTCGGCAAAATATCAAATTAATAACACGGGGATGAATGTAGTCCTCCTCCTTCTAATCCACCCACACCTCTATACAGCCTTCGAGAGACAAACAGGAATTTTAATTTATTAATATTAATTAAATTGTGTCCTGTACTAAGTGTTGTTGGTTTTATTTTTCCATGTTGCGGTCATTTTTCAACGGCAGAAATGTTATAGATACCTGTTGTGTCCATCCAGAGATGGTGGTGGTGTAAAGTATCATCCTTTCAACTCAACAGGTGCCAATACATATAATCTAGCAGGGGAGATACACATGAATTCGAAGCTTAATAGTCAGATCTGCAGATCTTGAAAGCCCGGAACCATGTCCATCCCCAGCTGGTCATATCCCTGGTACATGCCGCAGTCGTTTCCGACCTCGTACACCTAGGCGATGGAAAACTCCTTCACGGCATCGAAGATGAGGTTTGCATTGGTTTCCCCTGACGTTGATCTAGACATCATATTCGTTGGATACGTACTTACTAGACTTATGTATCTCCTATGACTGGTCTGTGCCAACATTGAATCAATGCTGCTATATGGATGTGGTACACGGAGAATGACCAGCACTATCGCAAGGAAGCTGTAAACGTGCCTAAGCTATATCTAAAGGATTTTCTGGCCAAACCTCACACACAAAGTCCACTCCGGATCATATCCTAGCCTAAAAGAGAAGAAGGATCAAGAATATATCGCAGTATAGAGACTATTGTTTGAAATGGACAAGTTGTCAGTATTTATGATTTCTTCTTACATCCGGATCCTGATTCAGTGAGGTTTGATTTAGGAATGTAAGGGAAGCAGTCAATTTCACGCCGCGTACAAGAACTCGGCCTTTCATAGACCACAACTTGGAGAATTTTGCTTCATGACTTGGGTCTAGACTCGTACCAGATTCAAGTGATCCAGGAGGTCAATGTTAATAGCTGACTATGCTCTCGAACACTTTCGATTTGACCCCAATTTCGGACGAAAAATCATATTTAACGACGAGGACTACTTCTGGATGAAGGGGTTCGGAGCAAAGATCCACACGAGATCCACCAAATTGCAATGCATCTAGCGAAAGCCACTGTTTGGTGTGGGTTCTGGACTAGCGGGCATCGTCAGTCCACACTTCTTTAAGAACGATCGAATCCATCACCGTCAACTGCAAGCGCTATTGGTCGATGATGTAATTTCTTTTGGCCCAATTGGCCCACCGACATATGTGGTTTCAACAGAACCGCGCTACATGTCACAGCCCATGTCACAATGGACAATTTGCGCGAACGATTTCTGAATATGATTGCCTCATGCGGGGGCGTTGTAAATTGGCCATCGAAATCGTGCGCCTTGACCCGTTAGACCTCTTCTTGTGAGAATTTCTGAAGACACAGGTCAATTCCAATAAGCAGCAAGCCACCACTATCCTGAAAACCAACATATTCAATGCCATTGGTCAAATTGAACTGATCTTATGCAACAGAGCTATGTAAAGTTGGACGATTGGGATTCGCGCTACCCATTGAAGCAATTGTAGTGTAATGAAAGATGTTATATTTTGTATATAATGGCAAATATAGACCTTTCAAATAAATAAAAAATTTTAATGATATCGCACTTGCAGTTTGCTTTATTTAAGTTTAAAATTAAGAAATGTTTAATGGATCACCCTTTGTATATAGACACATAGACAAACAAAGCGTAACATTGGGCAATGGACAACTAAGCCAAGCCCCAATGGGTACCACAATGAATCAGTTTTGACCTGAGTCTTCCTTAACCTATCTGTTGAACTTGTCAAAGGATTTGGTATTCGTTAAAGACCTAGTCTCCTTCCAGACACTTGATGATCGCGTCAAGAGACGCAGGCTTTTTGGGTGCAAATGTGTTTCCAGGAGAACGAGCATGTTCTCACAAGTGTTGCAGAGTCTAATCCCGCCTAAGAGTGAAAGGCCATATGGTCTTCGCCAGGACAAGAGCCCACATCTACTCCTTTCTTTGAAAGAACTCCCAACACCAGAAGCCCAGCCTACATTTCGCGTTATAATCCTCCATTTTCACTGGCTTATAACTCCCATGACTAAGCTCTAACAAATATGTTTTAAGTAATCCCTCGTCCTGCGATTCGATTTCGCCTCCATTCACTTTTTAAGTAGTTTCCCAGCCAAAAAGGACGCAGAAAGACCAAAAGAATTTTCAATTTTAGAAACATGTGCTATAATCCTGCTCTCTCAATGAATTCTACCTAATTTAGCCTCATCTAGAAGCTGCAATTCAAAACATCTACAGCTAAAATTCCCAATTAACCCGCACTGCCAATTACCGCTAGTGCCTCTTATAGGTATGTAGTCCTAGTCCACCATCATCATCACCAGTAGAGAACCCCGGTTGTATGCACATCACAATAATGTAATTATCGTTGTACACATTTTCCTAAACTTGTGCGAATCATCTATGTGTGTACCTACGCACAAATTCCCACTCGAGCCGAGCACCATGGGCATATCCTTCATCCTCGAATGAATGACGACGATGACGATGCCGATGCTGATGCCGATGATGATGATGATGATGATGATGATGGTTGGATGGCTTCTCTAAAAACGCACACGTATCCTGTGTATAGCAGCAGCAAATCCATTTCGTTCGATGCAGTAGCGAAGGCTCTAAGGATCCCAGGCTTTAGGTTTAGTTATTGCATTATTAGTGAATTAAAACCAAAGTTATTAGGTGCATGGAATATTTTACGTAATTATCTCACAGGAAGCACGCACGCACGCATGCATCCCATCCTTCTTCTCTCTAGCTGTGTGTATATCGATGTGAATGCCATAAGGTATTAATGCTCTGTCTGTGCTTCAGCAGGACCGATGCAATGTTATGTGCGCGCGAGCACAATGTGGATTGCATTTCATTATTGATGGGTATAGCTACACACACGGCGCCCCAAAAACATAAGGAGCTCAACTCCGTTCCAGCCAGGTTAGATGGCATGCCTCTAAAACTTTGATACATCGAATTGGATGAGGACTAGAACTAGGACTAGGATGACGCTTCTATTCTCTCTAATACGAGTACACGGATGGCGGCGGCGGCGGCGATGATGATGGAACCCAGGTACATGATTCAGACTTAATTAAATGGCTTTTACTGGTATTGCATGTGTGCGATGAGTTAAGGAGGAGGAGGAAGCAACCTCGGTTGCATGACGACAACGACGACTACGATGATGATGAAGACATGACCCCCGCGATTCGCCACCGTAAACTAAATAGGCTTTCAGGCTCAAGCAGTAGTTGAAGTTCATCTAGCAATGATGATGATGATGGCATGAGGAGAAGTTCATGGATTGTTAGGCGCATATAGGAGGTGTCTTGGCGGCAATTTACCTAACTACATTGAATTGTGTCATCATGGCAGAGCCTTCGTTGTTGGAGTACCTTCATCATGATTATCATCGCATTCCGCAGCGAACGCTATTGAAACTTTCAACCGGAATTCGGCTAGGCACTAGTGCGTATTACCCGTACTCCAAGGATGCCTACCCACAGGATGGGGGGGGGGCGAATTTCCCAATTAATTAACCATAACGAAATATTCTCAAAGAGACAATGAACATCATTTTCGGTAATTGCAAATTGTTGTAGCCCGAGTATTAGGGTTAATTATTAAAACAATTAGGTTAGGTTATGTTACCAGAAATCTATCTTGCCCCCCGTTATACCGCCGCCCCCAGTTGTATCCCTGCCACTCTTTTGAAATTAGATATGCAATTCTGTGGCGCATATACATCTATGTATGTGTAATTGTTTTATTTCAATCAAATATTAATGAATAGGTATGCAGTGCTTAGGCTGCTGTGTGCACTCGAAATCATTATCCTGGAAAATGATTGGTGGTAGGTACTCTAGTGGGTGGAGAGAGGAATCAATTTACAGAATTGATTATGAACTCTTTTGGGTGATTGAAATTATAAGATTGAATTTTGTGCATGATGAATGGAGAATGCATGAGGCTAAAGGATATTATTGGAATGTACATCTAGATACTTGGCTAGCTGTTGGTTAAGTATCCGTAATCTCGTTTGGTTAGGTATCTAATTAGTTAAATTTGTGAGTATGTATCCTTTGTCTACAATGTGATTTCTATTCATACTATGACTAGGGTATGGTGATGTCCATCTGCGCTATAGAGCAGAATTGGGTAGGATGAGCGTCCTGTAGACCTATTTAAGACCAGTTGTTTTGTCATTCTTGGTTTTATGCATTGGAAGATGAGAATGAGAATATCACAGTAGCAGTGTGCTTCTACACCTTAAGCAGCCCCACATACTCCGCTCCTTTGTGTTGGCAGCCATCTGTGTTGCGTTTTGTTGCTGGTCCTGTGTTCATTCTCCTTTTTGGCCTCAGCGTCTGCCTGATTATGTTCTCTAGGGTTAAATTCTCACTCAGTCTATTCGCCAGTAGTGGTGTATTCTGCATTTTCGACTGCTTCTGTGCACGTTGGACGAAAGGGGATCTCCATCTGTGGTGGTATATAGGCTCTGAAACACCAATGATCAGAACATCTGCGTCAGATAAAAGTTCAGCCCTCCAATCTTCCCCTATGGATCCAACGAACGGACTATATTGACGATAAATCTCTGTGTCCATCTGCCTGTGCGAGATAAGATGATGATCTTCGAGGCTTGTTCTTACTGGTTACTCGTTATCACGTCAATTCGTTGTTGTTGGCATCGTTGTCCTACTGGCACGATATTTCCTATTGACTTCATTAACGTGGAGATTTCTTGGCACCACTCGGAAGAGGTTGTTCGGAAGGTGCTCCATACTATCAATTCATTAGTTCTGCAAATTGCCTCTGTTTTTCTACGGCATAACTTTGTCTTCATTGCACCAGACATATTCGGGAAATCGACGTCGCAACTCAACTTTTCTTTTGTTTAGATCATCCAATGTCAAGGATAGTTGTTCAACTCCAGTCACTCTTACAGCCTCCATGACTTGTCTCCTGCTGATGAATACTACTGACGTCTTTTCCTCTGCTAGTCTTTGGTTCATGTCTTGTACCATCGCCCACCGTCCCTAACACCATCATCCTGGTAAAGCATTGCATTGGACATGCTCTCTTCCTCTGTTTTGCCATTACTTTTCAAAGTTCATCTGCACTTAGACGCCTTATTCTTGGATGGGAGGAGGAAAAATAGAGGCGTGGATCATCTGTTCCTCTACCATCTAATGTCCTGAGAAACTCTGTCCAGATCGCTTTATGGTGTCTTTTGGAGTGTGTATGAGCCTTTCGTTTCGGATAGGTCCATTTGAGCGTATGATCTTAGCATTTGGCACTTATACTGAATTCTTTTGATCGTCATAACCGCTATATGTATGGCTGTTTCGACTGATCGATTCTTGCGAGCGAGGAATGGACTTAGAGTTCAGTTTGAAGCCGATTTGAAGATCTACTACAAGGACAAAGGGAGAACCTTCAAAGCTAAGTGAACCCTTTATAAACTTGCTAGTCACAGAAGAGAGAGGTAACTTTTGGTGACATTCCAAAGAGCTGGCAATTCCAACGACATCTGTAGTTGCAAGGGCCATGCGAAAGATGATACAATTTCTTCAGTATGTGTCCCGACTCGCACAAGTAAGAGAGCTTACAAGGGGCTAGCGCATTTATTTTACAACGAAGTCCTTCCATGATTTAGAGTTAGAACCATTTCCATTACAAGCGGCCTGTTCTCAGTTTAGGTGCACCTTATTTCGAGTCACTGCAAACCAACGAAAGTAATTTTAAGAGAAGAGCCAAGCTCTGGTGCATAAATTTGGCCTTCCACCCATCTGATGCACGACAGGGCAAACTTGCATACCCCAACTCACTTCCAGGACGACTCCTTTCATAAAACACCTTCCCATTTGCACCCCGCGTTGAATAAGATTAATTATTTTAATTAAATTTGACCTGACTGTCGCCAACTTCATCACCCAGTTCCATCATCCTCTCCTCATCACCGTCACCAGCAGAATGGTCATTCATTATGAGAGAGACGAAGCCAAATATCCCTCTATATTTCTAGGTACCTCTCCTTTTGATTCTCTTTCTCCACTGTCTCAAAAAAAAAAAAAAAAAGAAAGCAAGAAACAACATCACAATTAATTATCCTTTCTACCATTCCAAGGCTTAAAAGAATCCGCGCGGCTGTTGCTGCTATCATGATATCAAGTCTATTCTTACTCTCATTCCCCTCTCTCTTTTAATTTTTGTTTATTTTTTGGTGTGTATTCGAAATAACTGCACAAGGACTTGAAAGAAGGTGGCAAAAGCAAAATTAATTAAAAATATCCTTCCTGTGAGTGCCGGCTAGCTGTTTTGGCAGCATTTTTCATCATCATTGATTGCACTGACTGCCACCCTCTGCTCCTTTTTACCATGACACACCAGCTGATGTGTCCCGCATTATTGGCATTCCCCATAAAGCGTGGGCAAAATTTCTATGCTCCCCTGTGAGAGGTGTGAGCTCAGTCAAATGCATTTTGGCCTGAATATTTGTTGTGGGCTGTCGTCGCTCCGTTAAAAAAAAGGACGACCTTCTTTATTATTTTTTTTTTTTTTTTTTTCAATTGAACGTATGAACCTCCTTTACCCTTTCGATCGAATCGAACAAAGGACGGTGGGAAAATCTCGAATGACAAGGTGAAAAGGATATGTCCGAGGAGGTATGGGAAAATTAATTTCATACTCTGTCGGAGGTTTGTTGGTGTGTAAGGGTTTATGTGATGGTTGTTGTTGTTGTTTTGGGTTTTTTTTCTCCTAAGGTGTTTCTAAAAAACATCCGCCAGGGAAGTAATGGGGAGAATTTTTTAATTAAACTCTCCAAAGTGTTGCCGTTTGGTAATTGTCCTGGCTGTTGGCGGGTTTTTTTTTCCTTTATTATTGCTTGTGTTCCTCTTTTTGAGAGAAAGGGTTAGTAATTAAATTTTCGGATATACATAACAGCTAAGCTATTTATCCGTTAGATCTTTCAAAAATACCATTAATTGTGAATAAATAAAACGTAGTTGGTTGGTGACAGTTGAAAGTGTTTGACGTAAGGGAAGCTACTATAGTTGATTATGAGAAAACAGTTTAGTTCAAAGGATGCTTCGGGATCAAAGGGCGAATACTTTGGGTTGGGAAAAGAATAATACAAAGGTTCAGGGTGTCATTTTGGTAGTAATTCGTGTTGTAGAACTTTTAGATTGCGCGAGGGGGTTGATCAGTGTTGGGGTACACCATAAGTAAGGGTAATCGCTCCTTTTCTAAAGGAAAGACTGTAAGATCATTGATGTCTCTAGTAAGAAACTTAACGCGCTGCGAAATGGTGTCTTTGATCCCGCTCAACGGTCTAAAAATCCTCAGTCACTCCTCTTCATAAGAAAATATAAAATTCATGACTTTACCATCTGACAGAAAGGTGTCACCCTCTTAATGTTCACTAATACATTTCAATACTTGGACCTTGTATTAGCTAGTAAAATAATCTGGAATAATCCCTTGATCCAGTAAAGGAACCTACGTAAACCTACGGCTGAAAGGAAGCGCTTAGAACCAATGGTTGACTTCAGCCAGAGAACGGGCCATTAACTTATAGACACAACCATAAAGAAGATGGTTAGAAAGCACTTTGGAGACGAACTCGAAAAAAATACTGTGAACTACGAACGAATGCAAAAAAACTCACAAAAAACCCTCCCCAGTCAATATGGACACCACCCATGGTATAGAGAATAAACCTTGCCTTGAGTTTTAAATACCATTAAATTTTATTTGATCTCATGGAAATCGATATTTTTGAGATTGTGAATGTCTGTAGTTTGGCAATCGACCATAAAGTTGATTGGTGGTCTCTGGGTACTTGAGCAATACTTCAGCGATCTCCTTTCCTCGTTCGGTTGATAACCTCACTTCTGGATAGACGTTTTCGGAAATTTTGAGTTTTTCAAAGCAATTCTTCGGATCTAGCATTTCTTTCTTGAATTCCTGGTAGACCTTGTTACGTTCGTTGATAATTAGATTTTGATATTCTTCTAAAATCCAAGATCCAGACTCCTCCCACCGGCGCCTTGCGTGGCCGGTGATGCCGATATTATAACGACCAGCGTAGAGGTCTAGATTTGGATTATTGGTAGATACTGATGCCATTAGATGGAATTGTTTCGTTTAATATAAAAAGAGGGAATTGAATCGTCGAAATGTATGAGAGGTTTTCTAAATTTCTGACAGGAGTTTTTGAACTAAAATTTGATTATAAACTCAATGTTTTCCCAACTGTAGGTCATATTTTCCGGCGATCAATATCAATTTGTATTCCTACAAAGAAGGTTAATAGCGAGAATTGACCTTATGTTGCACAGTTAAATAGTCTGGAAACCCATCAGCCTAAAGCGAGTATGGGGGGTTATCAGCCAACTAATGGCTGATTCATTTCAAGGTACTTTTTTCAAAGGTAAAAAAAGTAAAATTAATTTAATTTGAATGGATTATTATTACTACCAAGTAAAAGGACTATTCTTGACATTTATTTTATATTAATTATATTTTCCAAATTATTCCCATAACTACGATTAATATAATCCATTGTGAAGTTGAAATTCTCGATGGCGCTTCTGAGCACTTTGAGTGGTATTTGGCAAATATCTCGGGCAATGTTGGCTTTTCATCCCTAAATCTTACCCAAGTTATCCATGTAGTCTTTGGACTTTGCAAAACTCCAAAGGAAAAAGTCTAGAGATGCGATTCTACACGATCTAGGCGGCCAATTAACCGGTCGCATCCGCAAAACTAGTTGTTCAACGATAACTCTCACAAGAACGCCATGGTTTCACAGTCTGTACGGCAAGTAGCACCATCTTGTTGGTACCAAATATCCTTGAGATCATGGACTTCAATTTGAGGCAGTAATTAGTCCATAGTAAGCCAAAATGTTGAGAACGTCGCCGAATCGATTCATCGCAGCCAATATGTACCCTCTCTGCTATCGCCGTACACTCTCAGCTAGCGCTCTAATATCTTCTTCACTACATGCTGCAGGTAATCTATTTGGTCCCGTATTGTCTAAAAATGAAAGCTGCATTTCAAATCCTTCGATTGTATAGCGAATCAGGCGTTCGGCAGACCGATTATGGAGACCATAAGTTACTCTAAGTGCACGAAACACGTTCCCCATAGAACGCTGACTTTCATAGGACAGCTGAACAATTTGTAGTCCTCAAACCAAGTTGAGCCTTTTCACGATGAAATGTCAAATAATTCTAAATAAGAATATTATAAGATGTTTACAAAAAATCATCCATCATCTGTCAAAAAATCCATAAACAAAAGAGTACCTTTCAATGAATCACCCTAGTTATGAGTACTGAGAGGAAGAGGAAATCAAACTCCTTGACCATTGTAACCTAAATTTTGGAATTTTCTAATTTATTATTAGTACCTATCATACATAACCTTTTTGAGTCTATCGACAATACATTATTTTACAATTACAAGTGAATGAAGTTTACAATTTCTTACGAACTAGAATACATTTTAGAGTTTTTTTTTTTTTTCTTTTGTTTAACAAGATTAAAAATAATATATAAGCTCTCCTGAAAGGTGTCCTTTCGTCTTTTGATTGTTTTGATTAATTTCAAGTATTCTCACTTCGTCCTTGACTTGTTTAAATGATTAGTAGTTTTGGCTGAGTTCATTGTCCGAATGGGGAGAGACTCCATCCATTAATCTGGAATTTTTCTTGCTTTAATTGCTATGACCACTTTCTCTTCGTTGTCGAGGGAATCTCTACTGGGGAATCCGGCGGAATCATCTCGGCAGGATTCACCACCATTCGACTGCTGAGTATTTGGGTAGAAGGCTGCAATTCCAGAACCAGTGCCACTGCCACTGCCACTGTCAGCAAAGAATGATTTACAGTGGTAAAGAGCTCCGGATAATTCCGAACTACTAGCTGGCTGGCGTGAGGAGGACATTCCAACACGACCACCACTGCCACCAGCATACACATATGATTCATATGAATGGGCCGAACATTGGTGCTGCTGCTGCTGCTGCTGCTGTTGCTGGTGATGTAGATGATGGTGGTGTTGGTGATGATGGTGCTGGTGCTGGAGGTGGGCTGAGGATGACGACGATGAATTTGCTGCTTCCATAAGAGACAGGGGTGGACTGGCACTGTCATGATGAAACTGCTGGCCGCCAGTACTTGAAGTCATCTCGAATACTTCGTGGACAGGTGATGATTTACTTTGCTGCATCTCATTGAATTCGGTTTTCACAAGGATACCACCACCACCACCACCGCCGCCATCTGATGAGCTGCCACTGGAATGCATTTGGCATTTTCCGCCGCTCAAGTGTGCCCCGTCCTCCTCATGTTTTTCACTTTTACACTGATGATGTTGTTGTTGCTTGAGCGTTTCACTTGAATAGTCCACTAGACCGGTAAGTTGTGAACAAGCAAAGGATCGTGTCGCCATGGGAAACATGTGAGGTCCACTGCCGCATGGAAATAAACGTTGCTGCTGCTGCTCCAAGGCGGATGAATGTTCTGATTTGGGAACAAAGCAAGAGGACTGCGCACCATGACCATGTGAATGATCATGCACTTGTCGTGGATCAAATTCGCCACAATGCATCAGAGGGTTTGGGTTACGCTCCAGTTCACCGGCTGTGTTCGTGCGAATCAGATTTTTCATAAATTCCACATCGCGGTTGTACAGACTGTTGTAGAGGAAGTGATCTTTACCCGAACTGGGAACTGGGAACTGATTTTGCACAGCACGATCGATGGGAATCGAATTGGCGGCGGGGGCCGTAAACGGATGATGATGATGGAGCGGTAGAATGGACTGCGGCGGTGGTGGTGGTGTTGGTTCCACGTCTGATGGTAGCGCGGATTCTTTTTTCAGTTTCGGTGGCCTACCCAAACGTGTGGCAACTTCTCAGTCTTTGGATCTTCGCGGTCTGCCCACTTTGCCTTTGCGTACTGGTGGATTGGCTGTGGTCGTCTTGAGCAGTTTATGCCAATCCTGTTCGCAGACTAAACTGCCACCCAGCATGTAGTATCTGAAACGAAATTTGTTTGCTTTAGATAAAGTCGCTTAAGAGGATGGGATAAGCAAATAAAATAGAGAGGAAGAAGGAGTACAGTCACAGTCTTCAGCAGAAGTCCTAGAGAGCCTTTTTTTGGTGGTAAATAAGCAGAGCTGTCTACTGATAGCCACTTTGTGCGGTAGAGTAGATACCTCGCAGCCTTTGGTCGGAAACCAAGAAGGATTGCACGAATACCACTAGAGAGGCTTCAGTGTTCTAAGGAATGAACAAAGGCCCAGCTATTGTAGAGCAAGAGTGCCAGTTGTTTGCCACAGCAATCATTGCATTTGCTAACGATATTTGTAGAGTTAAGAGCGTTAGCAAGCGACTTAGCCTCCAAGAAACCATCAGAGAAAAGCAGAGAGCTTTCAAAATGAGGGTGAGACGGACGCTAGTCAGGGAACAGAGCGAACCATGTGGCTGCTTGACATTCCCTTAGCGGTGGAATGAAGTCACCTAAGGGGCTAAGGACTGCGAAGAAAAGGGCTAACTCCTGTAAGCGAGTGATGAGCGCCATCTTATTGCTCAACGCCGTCTCAGGGATATATTTCAACACGCGTTTGTAGAACGCCCACTCTAAGCTCACTAAATACGGCCTCTGAATGCGAGCCTGCGAGACTTCATCTACCAAGAGGGTCAGTGCCACCAGAAGCACTCAAAATAACTCTTCTATGTGCCAGTCTTTAAAGTGGTTACTCGTCTATTCTATGTCAACTAGACTGCATCGCAACAGATAGTGATAACATCCTGCCCCAGCTTCTATTCCGCCCAGGACAGACTAGGCTTTTTCGTAGGCGATAAAACAGCCTCTAGACTGATCAAGAACAGACACTGGAGTAGATGGATCTCCCTAAAAGATCTGAAAGACCTCCTAATGTAGGCGGAAATCATGACTTAAAGGGTGTTCTGTCGTGGCTAACGTACAGTATGTTTTGCTCGAGGACGATCATCATCTGTACTGCCAGTCAATGTATGATCGGATCCCTGGATTCGTTTTCACTCCTGTTTATCTCTTGGAAGAGACTGTTCTTCACTTTTTATCCCCTGCCCACGTGCCAAGCCCTATCAATGCGAGGGGAACTACTGAGAAGAATACCTCTTTGACAATCAGGGCGAACCTCCCTATACAGACATCAGCCACCACCAGCGTTCCATACAAGCTCCTGCTGGTAGATCAAGCCTGTCTCCTGGGCCTACTAGAACCTAGTGCAATAGAGGCCTTGAGACCTGCTCTGGCGCTGGATATTTACTGCTCCTAAAGTGTCCTAGTCCTAGAGGTTTCCCTCTCTTTGTTAAAAGATTTCTAAATAGGACTTCTCCTTGCTAAATGTCCCCCCTCGTTCGCTCTTCATTAAGGAACAATACTACAACAAAAAGGGCGAACAAATAATAAAGCAAAAGATACAAATTGAACTATATCACCATTTAACAAATACGTACCTATCGCCGGGTCGTAGTTGTGATGCACACTTAGAACAAGCAAAGCATTTCAAATGGAAAACGTGATGCTCCACTGGTATGTGATGCTGCGGATGGGTGAGCAGATTCTGTTGATGTGTTTGGAAATGCCTCTGATTCTCAACGCCCCCCGCGCCAACGCCAGGTGGCGCTTGACTGTGTCCCGTCTGAATCGGATGCGGATTCTGTTGCTGCTGCTGTTGCTGTTGTTGTTTTTGCTGACTACTTATCGGCGATGTTGTCCTCATAACAAATTCATTTGGTGCAATTGTTTGTCCACATGCCGAACATGGTGCCGTGCCAAACATTCTAAAATAGAACCGAAAATAGACGAGATGAATGCAAAAGAAAAATCCAAAAAGAAGAAAAAAAATAGCACGAGGCAAAACGTTGAGTAAACCTTGTACTCTAAGTTCGAGTAGTGATGACGGCGTTTTTCAACCCAAAATCAATAGAAAATCAAAAAATCCCCCTCTTAGGAGGAGGATATCCTTTTGTTTGGTGCAGCAGTTGGTGATGTTAGCAGTTAGCACCAACAATACAATAGGGTGTCCATAAAGTACAAGTGTTGGAATTGCTATTAAAAAACAGTAAAGGGAGGTCCAAAGGATGTTCAGTATGAGTAGTCCTGTGAGTCACTGTACCTTGTGAGGTTAGTAACAATTGACGACGGGGATATGTCACTGAGTGGTAGAGAAAGATCCAACCGCAAGCAAATCTTGATCCAGTTTCGTTGCAGAGAGAGAGTGTCTAGCCAAACTGAGCGCTCGTCATGGGTGCTGGACAGATGTCATTTGGATTTTTATAGGAAATTGTAAGCTCTACTATATATGAGAGCAGCAGCGGCTTTGCAGATCTTGCCTTAAGTGGTGCCATCGTTCGAAAACCGCGTACTATTGCTGAGGCCCATATGAGTCCTTCTGCCTTCCTAATATATGAGTATCACATGTGTGATATGTGAAGGAACTTACTTACTTAGGTCCTGTACTGTATCGCCTTGTGGGTCCTAGGGCCTCTACAACGCCTACGCGATTTCAAGAAATATGCCTCAACGAAAGGAAAAAAAATCGACTTTGGACTATCGTAGACGTCTGGACATATCATAAGCAAAGAAAGGGTAGAAGAGTTCATACCTTTAACAGGTTGCATGTTGGCAAACAGGCCTCCATTACGGCGATGATGAGAAAGAGAAATGGATGGTGCACTCAACAAAAGTTTCCACGAATCCCTGTGGCTTCTGTGAGTAGTGAAATCACCAACTCATTCTCAAGGTTTGGCCTGATAAATCGAAGCTTCCTAATGACAGATTGTATAGACATGAACTGGACAAATCCATGTTGTATCCCTTGATGCATTATGATGATGATTGGCAATACTAGTTGCTCCATCAGGAACACTGATATCATCTGAACTGGTCTTTATGCTGAGATAAGACGAACTAGTCTGAATCACATAGACAGGTTTCCGTCCTGAGAAGTCTTCCTTTCAGCAGAGGTTTGTGAGAAATGCCAAGAGAATTTACAAATCATAGGCCCCAGGTTCGAGACGATAAAAAAGACCAAAACTCCGATAGAAAGACCAAGTTGTCGCAAATGTCAGAACACTTGATCTTCGCATCTGGAAGCAGCGTGAGACTCTACAAGGATCGAGAGCACTTCGAATGAGAGTCTATTTGAGAGGCAGACTCAAGTTGTGAGTCACACAGGTAAAAAGAACGAGATTTCAATCGATTTGTAAGTCAAGGCTCATTGGAGCTGTGGTTTCGGATAAGTATAAAGCCAGGACACACTTAAACTGATAACAGGTCCATTGTGATGCCACGAGAACTTACTAGCTCAACAAGAACCATTACCTTTCTGAGTAGAGTTGTGACTGAGAGTTATTTGTCCCTAACTGACTCAATCAATCCTGACTATCGAAGGAGACCTGGACAGATAGAGAGTACACCCTTTGTACTGAAAGGTATGCAATTGGTATTGTCTGATTCAGGTAAGCAAAAAGCCTTCTTGCTCTTGCCCTTGAGCTGGCTTTGTGACCTAAAGGATCTACTGTTCCTCGAAAGGTTGAAGTTACCCGAAGGGAAATGGGAGATGCAGGGTTCCTTCACGATTTCGCTTCTAAAAGAGGAGCAAAGGACAATGACCAATCGATTTAAATGTATCCACAGACATTTGGATCACCCTCTGATGCCATGACTGTCTAAGGTTTCCGAAAAAAAATCATATTTAGTCATTCTCTCTGCAGAAAACAAAACTAAAGCAAGGCGGCATCATGACACCCATGCATTATAAAAATATCCATTATCGAGGTAAGCACACTTTCAGGCCCCCGTTCCTCTAATTGTTTTGAGTGTTGAATTCTTTACCCACCCACCACCCACCACCCAGTTATCTGCATATCTGTTTCGTATCCTGTCGCATTGGCAAAGCCAAACGGGGATTCGAACTGAATAGAGTGTGAGTCCTTGCAAACAAAAAAAAAAAAAAGAGCCAACTAATAATGGGAAAAAATGTCGGCGTTTTACTTTTTTATAAATTATTCAACACTTTTTCAAATGCATTGTGTCATAAAAATAAGTACAACGATACAAAAATAGTACCCCCAACCCCCGACAGAGGGGTGGCATGTCAACCGTCAAACTCGTGTGTTCCATTGGAAATCTATTAAGTGCTTTTGTGTCAACGCAAAGTCGAGTTGTAGGAGTGTATAGTTAGCGTATAGCGGTGCATTTAAGTATCAGCCATAATTTATTGGCAGATTTTTATGAATTTTAACTTTTTTTTGTTTTCTGATTTTTTTTTTATCCAGCTGCCTGAATGTATCTGTCTATTTGACGAAAATCTCTATAGAAAAATGATGACATAATAGTTTTAGCCTCTATGTGAATAGTAAAGAATATTGATAACAAAAAATTTTATCGAAAATGGATATCATCATCCAAACAACCCTTACTATCGATGCTACACTTATAGACGGATGGATGGCGTCGTTTTTGAGTTGAGTCGATGCATTAATAATGCAGCTAGGCTTTGCAATTTTTTTTAAATGGTTGAATGCGTGCTTAAAGCAAGTCGCATAGTAGGCAGTTTGACATAAAAGTTAAAAACTGAAGAAAAAATTGCAATTTGCCAGAGGGGATTTAAGACTTTAACTATCTATTTAGCTTTGGATACAGTAATCTGTGTCGTTTGACAGTTCTTTAATTGTTCTACGGGGGTTCTGTGACCTAGAAATGACAGTTGTCAACTGAGAGAAGTGAGAGAAGATATAGTATACTTTCAGGAGCTGCAAGGGGGGTGCTTTTGTGGGAAATGGGAGAGAAATTGCTCTCTCTCTCTCAAAGATTTTGTTGACATTTGTCTTAATGGAATAGTACATCAAATATTTGCGATCAATAGCAAAGAGTGACATTACGTCCAATGTAATCCCAGTGAGACAGGAACAATATCTTCTTCGTGAAAAATGCCTCTAGCACTGCAGCTGTACATTATGCTCTCAAAGGATCGAAAGAAATTATTGAATAAGGAATATAGAACTTCTGATAGATCCTCACAAATAGGTACTTACAAGTATCATGTCCAATAGTGCAATAGGGCAACAATTAAGCATCTATCCCCCGGAAGCACCATCTTTCGGAACACATCCCAGTAATCACGACAATTGAGCTACACGAAGCACGCAAGCATCTGGTGTTACTACTCAAAGTTCTAAAATGTTTCATGAAATGGCAAATTATACTTAATACTTTGACAGCTAAATGTCATTGCCAACTTTGACAGCTACTGAAACATGACAGTTAGAAAAAAGTATCATTGCTATCTGGTCATAATTTACAATCCTCCTTACAGATACCAACACCATGGAAACCGATCACATTCCACTCAAATATTATATCCTTTTCGTCAATTTACATGACTCACTTGTAAAAGAATGCGAATGTCATTCATTCATTTGAAACAACAAAACTGTTTTCAACCATCAATCTAGTTTCCTGTCACGCAGGACCAACCCCTCCAACCTCTCAGTTGCAACCAACTTTAGCTACGAAATAGAAGAGTTTCCCAAGTGTAGAAACAACTGACTGACTGACTGCCCTGACACAAAGAACAGGACTCAACACACACACACACAGACATACAGTAAAAATAATAACGACTCTAGAGCGGACATGGGGTGCGAAAAAATAATGGCGACTATTAAGGTTCTAATGACTGCATTTTCTCTTGATTTTGCTATTTTTTGTTTCCTTCTTCTGCAGCAGGCTTAGACTGTGTGTTCCATTGAATTTATTCGTTCGCCGTGAATTTATAATTTCACCTTTTAGAGAAGAGAAGACCTGTAAGCGCTCTTAATGAACGATTTTAACTTCAAACTTGGAGTACAGCGAGTGATGGGGGTTGCGGCGGCGGGCGGCGGGCGGCTGTCAAGGATATATAAAGAAACAAATGAGAAGGCGCGTTCTAATGAGAACACATTACATGTTGATCATTATCCTCGGGATTATAACAAAAAAATATAAGAAAACATAAGTTTGACCTGTTGGGTGGGAACTGGTGGCAGACACATGTGCTGAATGAGATTTAACAAATGACTTTGTAAGGATGTATTCTGGTGAGGGTTGGTGCACATTTTGTTGTGATAAGTGTGGGACTTTTTAAAGTCTAATGTGCTGAAGGAGTAATTTTGACAGGACTTGGACTGTAGGTTCTGCTTAGTCTATTTAGCCTAGGCAAGTTGAGTGGGCTCGCGAAGAGAAGTTATCCTGCCCACAGTCATATACTACGAGACGCCTGGAGGCATTTGCATCGAAACAAATACAAGAAACGAGCTGACCTTAAGCTTAAATGGAAGAGGGATAGTTGACATCACAAGAGCTGTTGCTTCGAGTCTCACTTAGGACCCAGTCATGTAGGAAATAGAGGAGACCATTGAAGACAGTTGTGGAATAAGGGATGGAGAATATATTCCTCTATATGTCCACTGCCGCAAATTTGCAACAGCTAGCAGTATACGTGTGGAATGATGGGATGTCTAGATGAAGGCAGAAGGTCACAAGGCGCGCCGATTTTATCAGAGCTTCAGGGACCACTCCAGGTGCGGAAAGCTCAAAGGGAGAGAAACATAAAACATGCAATCAAAGATAGCAAAGATGGAGAGTCTTAGAGTCTTAGAAGAGCCGTGGAATAGTCTACCAAGTGGTCATTGTAGCCAAGGTCTTGTGACAAGAAAATCACTGGTCACTCAGACCTAATGGTCTGGGTACCTCATGGATCTACGGTACCTAAGGAGGTAGGGTAGGTGGGTAGAAATCCTCCACTTCGTTACTGATTACGGACTCAGTTTTGTCTTTGAAAGATTCCCACCTTACCACCGGGGGACCTACTTTTCCATACTCCTCCAAATTATTTCACGAGAATCTAAACTCTTATATCTCTTGGACATCCTACAAGCTCCGTGGCCCTATTCAACAACAATGACACCATCGTATATTGCAAAAACGCTGAAATGAACAACACAATCAATTATATTGCTCACTATTCGCCGTGAAGCCTTCTTGAACGTTTCCAAGTGTTTGTCTGGCTCAATAATTGAAAGCACTACAAGGACAATGGTGTATCCGTTTATACTTAAACAATTAATGAGAGAGAGAGCAGGTGAAACAATTCAATAAATCATCGATAGAAGTGATACTCACTCAATGAGTGCATTACTTAACCCAGGAGCCAGGAGGTTGCATGGTTTCCAATGAAAGGATAGACGATGACAAACAAGGAAGTCGAGTGTAATGATAAGTTTTTCTTTTCCTCTTTATGCGATTTTCTTTCTCAGTTTTACGAGCTTTTTTTTTTTTTGCTCAGAAAATAAAGGAATCAAGTGGTGATTGTTGCTTCAACTGAAAGAGAGCAGCAGGAGATGATGTTAGTGATTTATGAGCTCAAAAAGGTATGATAGTGTAAGAGGGTAAGGAAACGTGTGTGGGGAAGTAGAACGAACAGTGAAATAGAAGCGGTTACTAGTGAATACGCGGGGTCAAAAAGACTGCCGCTAAAACTTCCCTTTTGACAGAGGCAATAAGTGGCTGAAATGTTATGATGATTCATTGGTGGATTTGGTGGTCCATAGGAGCAATTATTCTCATGACCTAAATGGTGTGAGTTGGAAGAGAACGAAGACTTTTATTCAAAAGTGGGTAGAAAATTGTAGTCCCTTCCCCAAAAGATCAACCTCGATTCCAAAATATGCACTGAGTAGATTCTGGCAGTTTCTTGAAGATGATTCTCTTTACGATGGTAGCCCCAGCTTCACTGACTGCTTCCCAAATTTCATGTCTTTTCAGCATCTGCCTGTTGAAGTTCTCTAGAGCTAAGTCCTCACCCAGTCTAGTCGGCAACAGGTTATGTGGGCAGTTTAACATTATGAGTTTCACCTTTCCAACTGCTTCTATTTACCTTGAATAGAAAGGCTTTTCTTCATGTCCAAATCTGTGGAGGTATGCTCTGAAACATCCATGACCAGTAAGCTTCTACATCAGGAAGAAGTTTAGCGCGTCATGGTTACTATTGATCCAAAGGTCTACATTTTGGATCAACCTTTGCGTTCATCTTCTTCTGTCAGAAGAGTTCCATATATCTTGCCATTTTTTCAGACGGGCTTTAGCTAATTTGGAAAAAGAGAAGAAGGAATAGAAAAGAGGTAACCTATTTGAAACTAGTATTAGATTCTCCATGGATGGTGTCCAAGTCGACTGCGAAGACTTGTATATGATTTTTGCATTCGTTTTTGATTCACAGTATTTTGTTTGCTGTCTCTAAATACAATGAGTGCTTTCTAGGCCTATAGAGAAAGCGTCCTTAACGCGGTACACAGATACAGTAGAACCCCGGTTATCCGGCCTTCGATTATCCGGCCCTCCGCGTTATCCGGGCTACTGAAGAGGTTGATCTCCTCTTAATCAAGCGATGGCGAGATATTGCAGCTAAAAAGCGAATAAGCAATTTGAGGCAGAGGTCAATTACAGATTTTCTTAAACCTCATCAGTGACCTGCACTTTATATTCAGCCATGTTTTGTATACCAAATATTAGACTATGTCAATACATTTCCTATTTTGTATACCTCTACGACTAAATTTGATTTCACCTTTCAAAATACGTAGAAAATAATTGAAATTTTTTAAATCCTTTATGTCTTCCGTGTTATCCGAATTTTCGATTATCCGAGGCACCCCTTCCCCACATTACCTCGGATAAACGGGGTTCTACTGTAATAAGAAGATTATAGGTCCATAGGTCCCGTCATGGGAACAGATTTTGACTCCAGTGGAACACCCGTTGAATTTAGTATCTTGCAGGGGAGACCACAGATAAGCTGTGGTTCGAATTGCCTCGATGTAATATACCCAACAGGGAAAAGATTAGAAGCTGCTGGATTTTAACTCCACGACTTGAACTAGGCTGTATTTCGTATTGAAGCCCGACTTTACTATGTCGAATTCCCTATTTTTGGAGAACTTTTTGAAGAAATTTTTCATTTCATAATCGTTTTTGCCTCGCATTTTAACTTCATGTAAAAAATACAGAATTTGCTTAAGGAATATAGAAATCAAATGAATAAGACGCAAAGCTGTCACTATTTATGTCAGTAAATGCCAGTATCGGGGGAATTGGCTCCTTACCTATTATATACCCATCTTACTAAATTATATGTCGTATTCTGCCAGTCCATATCACTGCCACTGCCTCCTGCTTATGGCATTGACTATATTTGGACTCTGTGACCATACATATGTCGGTACTTAAGATGGTTCTAGGCAATCTATTGATGAAGGTTTTCTGCTGGCATTTTAGTTTTAGTTAAGTTGCCATTGATCTCCTGAATTGGATTTAGTCGGCAAGTAATATTACATCCAGTAGATAACATGTTCTAATCCATTCTACTAAGAACCAAGTATCCATCCCCAAAAACCCAAGAAACCTTAAGACTCCATCCCTTTTAATAGCTCACTACAATATTGATGCAATCTATTAGAAGGTAGTTCCTCTCTATTTGTGTGCAACACACACAACACAAATATTGTTTGCGCAAATTACATGCAAGCCACATGCAAGAATTGTTTGGTGGTATCTATGTTTTGTTTTTAATAAAACTTCAAATTATTATTAGAGCTCGTTCGAAAAGTGAAGGGGTGGCGCAGCGTCTAGGTGTTATTGGCTTGGAAAGACGATAACTCCACAGCAACGTAACGTACTCGTCGTAGCGTAAAAACTACTCTACCACCACCCACAGTACACAGGCATAACAAGAGTAGCTACCCACCGCCACCACCTCGAAGTGTACTCTACCTCGAGACTTAAAAGTCCTTGCTAGAGCGCTTCTGTTCCTGTGTATGTGTATGGTTGCGCCGAGGAGGTACTCATCATCGTCGACGACGTCTTCTCTCTGTGTGTGTATGTTGAGGAGTGGCAAAAGGGGTACATGTCGAGTGCACCTATTAAAAGCATTCCTCCCATGCATCGTAATTTGAGTTGAAAATTAGTTTAAGTATGGAATGTGTAATGAAGTTTATTAATTAAAACTGTTCGGAACCACATGCCGCCATGAATTGAAGCCCTGGCGGGTTTTTTGAGTCCCTGTCAGGACGACGGATTGAGTGATGTATGCTGCTGCCTTGCTGTTGTTTTGAACCAACATACATACATACGTACACTCAGAGGCAGGCAATTGGCGGTGGCGGCTGAAGGAGGCAATGGTATGAGTTTTACTCCTTGCTAGAAGGATGATGAGGCACAGAATCTGGCAGGAGGAGGCAACACACAGGCAGCACTAGGCACTAGCTAGTGTGATAGGTTGCTTGTTGTTCCAATGTTGTGAATATTGATGCAATACGTTTTTGGGATGCATGCAAATGGATGCAAAGGAATACATATTTTGTGTCTATACATGTGGAGGGAGGAAAACTTTCCGTAATGAGTTATTTTCGTAGTTCATGGTGAATGTTGTTCTCTTTTTATTTTTTTATTTTTTTATTCTAATTACACCTTGCGAAGGTTGATGCTTATCCATTAAGGAAGAGAAAGTTAAGTTTCAGTTATATTGAGTTGAACAATAGAATTACCTAGGCCATTAGGTCGTCCTTTTTCCCCCTAGGAAACTTTTGTAGTTTAAGTTAATTTGGTGAAAACAATGGTTTTTAACTTGGAAGCAATAATGGTAGTCAAATTGAGATGAAGGAGCCTTAAAAAGGCTTGAGTTGAACCATCTGATATGTAAATCAAAAGGTGATTCAATAAGAGATATAATTTTGAAATTCGCGCCATTTTCCAACTGTCAGCTGTCAATTGTTATCGCGATAACTTTTGACAAGAAAAAACTTTGAGGTTATAAAATGTCAATCAATATAGGCTCGAAAGACGTTTTGAAATAGTGAAACCGCGGTATTTGGTCATGATCAAGTGCTGTCTTGCACAGCTGTAGGGAATTTAATCGATAAACTAGAACCTCAGCAGATGGGTGATGTGACAACTACAACACGTTTTCGGCCAGCAAAGACTGATGAAAATACCCCCGCCGTAGCAGAGAGAATGTCTGGCAACCTAGGTCTATCCATTTAGAGACAATCACAGAAAATGGGCCTATGGGTAACAACTAAGCACCGTATTCTGCATAAAGATCTTAGAGTAGATTCTTTTAATGTGCAGTTGACACAAGAATGGAAGCAAGTAAACCACGCACAACACTGTACTTGCACTGATTGATCATTAGAAGGAATTCGTAACCTGGAAGGTGACCCTTACTATCAGGAGGAAGCAGAAATAGTTCGTCAATAGGTGCCTGCAGTACCTCTTAAAAATTTGCTGCCCCAAACGTATCGCTGAGGAACAGCCTTATCAAAGAACAGGCCATGAACCTATAGGCATAACTATATGACCACGAAAATGGCAGTGAATTGGTCACACTCTCCGAAAGGGTGATAGGACCATAGCTTACCAAGCGATCCAATAGAACCCGCTTACCCAGGATGGCAGGGCACGCGGCGGTCCTAGAAGTACGTGGCGCAGAAGAGTGCTTCCTTTGCACGGTAACTGGGAAAGAATTGGGGACAGCTGAGGCACATTTCCAGAAAACACACATGATGGCGCGTAGACATTGTAGAGGCCCCATGACCCACAGGGGGATCCAGGACATAAATACTTGAATTGACTTGAATTTTCAACTAAATACCTTCACTTTGGCTACCTCCCTGAACATGTGTAACTTAAAATTCATGCTAACCCTTCGCAAGTCCAAACAAAGAGAGGTAGGTACCTACTCTCTTACCTGTCTGCTGTTTAACCCCAAAAATATTCTTCCCCAAGGGAAGAAGCAAAAATTACTCAGGACAACCAACCAAATAGTGATGACGTTTGCGGTCGAACTTAAATCCTTCTGCACACACACATATGTGTCTGTCTACTGCACATCATCCCTTATCTAAAGCTCCCAACCCCTACAATTTTTTTTTTTTAACCACCGTCATGTCGTACAGTAACTCTTGTTACGAGCGCTGGAGCCAAACCAATTGCTTGGAACGGTTGCCAAAGCTATCCCAAGCATATTTATAGGGCATTTGGATTTCTGTCACGTTCTTCTTTATGTTTTTTGACATTAATTTGATGAACAAAATTTATGCAATTTGCTTATTGAAAATCAAACAGAAATACTTTATAGCAGCGTTTTGCCGTCGTTTTCACTCATCGTGTTGGCTGACGTGGATGATGTGGGCTAGGTTTTTTTTTTTTTTTTTTTGCCAACCCCTACCACGTAACGCCGCCCCATGTCAATCTGTCTGAGGCGAGAATCTTTAAATTCGTCACCCTATTTTGGGATTATGTATTTTTTTTTCTGTTGAATGCATTCAATTGGTTTGCCACCACCACGAGCTCTCTCTCTATTTGAATTTCGATGATTTGAAAGAAGAAAACAAATCATAATGGTTTTCGAAGTCATAAATTGGGTGGTATGAGCTAGAGCTAGGGACAGTTTGAGAGGAAAAGAGGACACCTGAAGGATCTATAAGTAATTGGAATTTGCGATTTGAATGCGGAGCTGGTTTTGTTTGAGAATTTTGTTGTGTTGTAAGGACAAATGAAGGAGATCCTGGTGACAATTTGAAAGCAACTGAGTAAGAGATACATGGGCTGGACTAGGCATCAAGTTCCGCACTAAGTTGAGAAGATGTTAAGGCTCTGTGGCAGGACAGAGGCCCCGATGTTATTCTGCCAGTCATGCCACAGAAAGTAACTAGCAGGCTTAGGAAGAAGCTAAGAGAAGACATACCAAAAACAAAACTGAAGCTCTTTACAAGAAAACGTAGGAATGCTTTCGGATCAAGCCAATTATTTTGACATTGTGTTGAACTGTGAACTAAATTGGGAACTGGGGAGACACTGGTATCATCTTAAGAGCTGGCAGACAAGTCCTATATTTGGAAAAAAGCCTTAAAGACCAGCTCAAACGAAACTAGCTGAACAGTTGAACCGTGTATTCGCAGTCATTCGCCGACCGAACTTTTACATTCACTCATAGAGAGAGCCTGTGAAGGTGAAAGCTTTTCCGAAAAGCTAGAGAGGGCTCGCAAATAAACGATATCCGTGGTTTGTGACATAAGCTTGACAGAATGGTTCATATTTATTGCTCTTTCCTTCGATCACCGCTCATAAGTTTGAAGATGAGAGTCATGAGCCATTTGGAGCCAATGTCTACTTTTTTTGTAGAACTCAGAACTTTTTGCTCATTCAAAAGGCCTTCACTTTGGAAAATTGTGTCCTCCTCCACAGGAAGCTGGCCCTGAGCATTGTTAATGAAGTTTGTTGTTCTCACTTTCAAGTGTCGGACTAACATAATACTTAGCACGATATGACTGTATGGCTTGCACATGCTTAGGATGTCCTTAGTTGGAGTATTCCTTGTGCCCTACGCCTGTCCTAAAAATGTTCTGTTTATAGCCAAGGTGCAATGTATTTCGTTTAGAGTACACTCGTATTAAAAGATTCTACCACGCAACAACTCCCAGACAAACATCAAAGAGATTACTCCCAGAAACCGAGACCAAACGCGAAAAGGACAATGCCATCTCATCATAGAGACTTACTCAGCATTTGGTTTCTAAAAATACCCATCAAATCGACCAACAAAGGTTGACAACAATAATTGACGCAATTTAATCTCCACCATCAGTCAGATAAATATTTTAAATATCCCATGACACTTAGCACACTCCAAAGTGTCGAGGCGGCCACCCCAAGGCGAATCATTAAAATCGTAAAAAGTCTCAAGTTTCACTCAAAAGGCACGACGTCCTTCTTCGGATTTGTATTGACACAAAACTAACGATGAACACAAGCAAAGTAATTTACCTAATGAGCGATCTGTGTATTATTTCGAGGAATGATTCTAAGGGGAGGCATAACATACAACTCACCTTGAATAGTCAGGCTTACAGAGGATCATCCCACCTCTGGTGTAGCAACTGGAACCAATGTCGGCAAGCATCGCTCCACAGCAATAGCATTTGAGGCACGAGTTGTGCCAGTATCTGTCCAATGCGTGCAGAAAGTATCTCTCGACGATTTTTCCTGCAACGACAAACGTTCAACACACACTTAGTGGGTCAGTTGTCGCTTGACAATTAATTTGTCAATGTCAGATGTGCGATTGGTGGTCGGTTCATTGTTCTGTTTGCCACAATTTGACCAATCGCCCTTCCGTCATTTCCAATTAGTTGTCGAGCAAGAGATAAGTGTTGTTTGTTTTATACGAGTACGTACCTCCACAGCCAGCGCACTGTTTAATTGCACAATTATTGTTATTATTATTTAACTGGTGAAAAGTGGGCTGGGCATTGCCTATGCTGTTGATACCACTTGCAGCACCTCCTGTCCCACCAGTCGAGCCATTGCCACCACCCAATGATAGACCGTGCTGATTGTGTCCGTTTTGATGGTGCACCACCATGTTATTTCCATTACAACCAATATTGCTGTTGCTGCCGCTAATGTTGTCACCAATGTTGCCACTGCCATTGCCACCTCCACCGCCAATGCCATTATTGCTTCCACCAGTGGAATTGCCACCACCACCGGTGCTGACATTTGTAGGGGCGGAAATTCCTCCTCCGCCGCCGCCGCCACTTGTCTCTGATAGATTTGTGTAGCAGACATTGCTTTCAGGACTCGGTGAATGTGATGTCGATAGCTCAGAGTAAGGCTGAAAGTGGGAGTTCATTGCTATTGCAGTGGCCAGTTTGACGGTTTAACGGTATCAGTGGGTTCTTTAAAAACGAAAATTTATTAAGTGATCCTTGTTAAAGGTGACTTGGTTCTCTTTTGCTGATCTGAAAAGAGAGAGGAAATCGCAATTAATTATCATAAAACAGTGGGGTATCTACAAAAAGTTCACTTTTCAGCAGTTCAGGGGAAGGTTAACAGTACTCGGAAAATATATCAGCGAATTATAACATCAAAAACTAATGTACATATAAGACCCTGGCATCCTGATCTATCACCCTATCCCTTTCCAACATCCATACATAGCTCCTTTTTCCACCTGTATACTAGTTTAAGCAAGTTTTCTTTTCAAATATCTTCTAAAACTACTCTAAAATACGAAATTTCTCAATAAGTAGGCGTGGTAGTGGGCGGATTTTGACAATCATACAACATTTACTGTATTTTGTTTCTAAGAAGTGATATTATTTTGATAAAATTGTCGAAAAACATATTTTTGAAACAAAAACGCCCCTAAAACGTAGGCGTGGCCGTACATAATGTATGGGAGATAAGTAGGGCGAAGGAATGTCTACATATTTTCTTAAGTCAGTTTTATCGAATTTCTTGTAAAATTACTGAAAAAAGTGAATTTTTCCAAAAGTGGGAGTGGCAGTGTGCGAATTTTGAAAATGTTTACACTTGTACTGTTTCATTTTCCAAGGATACAAATTATTTTATTTCCAAGGATACATTGATTTTATCGATCTAGGTCAAAATTTAAGGCTCAAAAACTGGTGGGAGACGGACGGAAGGGCAGGGCCTAACCGACTCGGCTAATGATGCTGATCACTTATATATATGTATATAGTTTATGTAGTCGACCTTTAATATTTGTCTATATTACAAACTTTGTATCAAACTTAATATACCCTTAGGATGGGCTATAAGCAAATACTATGAATTATAACCGAATGCTAAAGTCACATAGAATTCTTTACACCAATTAAAACCCAATCAAACAAACAAACAGAGAATAAGTATTGAAATCGTGCAAAAGAAAAAGAATAATAGCCGAGTGTTTTATTGGAAGGTGTATAGCCAGTTCAGTGATTTGCAAGCAAAGCAGCAACCTAAAGTGAACCTAAAATGTGGAGAAATTCCATGGCGTTGAGAGGCCAATTGTAGACAGCATCCAATAATTGATTCGAATGTCATTTTGAATGTAAAAATGAAGAGTGGGTGTGGGCACTGGCTATACCGCATGCCAGTTAGTCTTTTTACCGAGTGCCAGTTAGTCTTTTGAGAGAGTGTCTCAACAGAGTCGAGTACATGTCTTTGGATTGTATTGGAATGGCGCAGAGATCTTCTTCAACTAGCCCAGTTAAAAGGTCTGCTAGGTTAGGCTCTGGTTGATGCATGTTTCGAACCAACACCTTTCTCAGCTAAAATTACTTACTAGCTGCCACAACAGCAGCGTCAGATACTACAAATGTATCTGCACAAGGACATTTCAGTTCAAAAAGTTCATAATTCTGGGCCCAAAAATATACTCCTCCTTGCAAGCATTTCATGTTCTAAATAAAAGAAGAATAAATCTCCAGTTTAGAACTAAAGGATTAAGCAATAAAAGGCGAAATATTTGCACACAAATACCAGTCGCAGTCATAGGTATAGGAATTGACTTCCCGCCCACGAAAAAAGGGAGGCAATAATTTTTCCAACCGGAAGTTACTGTTGAAAACATTCGTTTCATAGAGCCTTTTTTTTTATAAATGCAAACCCAAGGCCCAGCGCCAGCACACACTTGTAATCCTGAACCGTGCCACAGAAACTCATTGTTTGTCGCGTTTGTATGTGTGTCTATATGCAAATCTGGAAAATGTTAAATGTGCAACGTGCGATTGTAAATCTAACTTGGCCACAAAAATCAGGAAACATTTTATAAAAATAAAAAAAAAAAACAAAATCGCATGATTAATGGAACAAAATGTTAGAGCTAACAAAAATGTGTGCGCTTTTTTTTCTGACTCACTGTGGAATATGGTACAAAAGGTCAGACGATTTTGACTGGGATTTCATGAAATTTAACTTTATGACATAATGACACAGAATGACGTTGAACTTCGAAGGAAATAGTTTAGAATTGCGAAAGGAAACTTCTGTGATTTTGGACACAAACACAAATGCTGGTGGGAGTCACTGGAGGAACCTCTACTGAACACTCATTTCACCCCGATGTTCACCAATTTGCGGAAGTGATGAACCTACCCGTCATTCTAGACACAATTTCAGGAATAAATTCACAAGAAGTAATGAACATAATGGATGAAGGGCAATCAAATCATTTGCTTTGTTTAAGGCTCTAGAAATGGATAGCATTTAAAGTGTGATGCTATGAAAGCCAGAGGATACTGGCTCAAGCTTTGTTTCGTTTCGAAAGGAGTGCGGAAGACGGATTCTTTTAGGAATGAAGTCCGAGAGGCATACTGCTGGATTGAATAGCAGTGGAACTCTTTCAATGATTTTCATGTGTCCCTCTTAGATAGGGGAGGACTTGTTGGCCCAGGCCCAGAAGGCTTTAGTCGTCTTCTCAGTGGTTCTGTCAATGTGAGGCTTCCAGTTCAGCTTAAGGTCTAGACTCTAGAGTTACTCCAAGCCATAATTTTATACGTCAAAATCTGACATTCATTAGGAAGACTCGATCGTATGTCATATATTTTCTGTCTGGCTGTCACACGCTTTAGTCACCCTCATCGAATATGCGGAAGAAACAGCTCTCTACGTATGGAGCCAAAAGTGAACGAAAACTCGACGAAACTGAGGGAAACGTCATTCTGGATGCAGTATACAAAAAGTGTGTGTACTTACATGACTATGTACGGCGACGGTTAGAGGCTTAATTTGCATGGTCGAGTCTCAAATTGCCGAAGTCGAAATTTACGTTTTGTTTCGAGCAATCAGGAGGATATTCAACGACAGTATTGCCAACACATCACCATTTCTTGATGAAAATACTTTTCGCATGAGCAGTTTCGAAAGCATTTTTTACACGACGTCAAACAAGGAAAAGACAAAATAACACAAAAAAGGATTCAAGCCCATCTAGAACTATGAAAACACACATTTGTACCTAGTAGGCGTTTTGCCAATATTTCATTGTTCCGAAGGTCTTTTGGGTGCAATCCTTTGGAAAATATGTGTCTCAACACACGTATGCAAACTCGAATCTCCAAACCGTATCCTTCGACGAACCCGCTTTGTTTCATTACACACACACACACACGCACACACCCACTCACTTGCTACTTGATGGGCAAGGCGCAACATGAAAGGCGCAAAAGGGGGAAAGGCGGGCGTGAAGCTAAAGGGGCGACACTTTAATTAGTTCGTTTCAAGTTGCCTGTAATTCCGTTCACAATGGCAAAGGAATGTGTGTTTAATTAAAATTTCGCCATTGTTTGTACACCATGGCATTTAATTAGGAAATGCTGCTTTTAATATTATTGTTGGCGTGTAAATATAACGTCAAATGCTTTACCCACTTATGTTGTTGTCCGCTCGCGTTGCACACATACAAACACACACAAACACACAGGGGGGATAAGGGATTGAAAATGAGACGATACTCGCGTAGAGTTGTACACCCCCTCCACTGGAGAGAAGGTATGCACAGTCATTTTAGCCAGCGGCAATCGGGTGGAACTCCACTGTATGTGTACTAGAGGTGGATTTAATTGCGTCAGCAGTTCATTCTCGCAAAAAAAAATAGAACGGGTTTAATTGAAATTTGATAATATCGGTACTCTGGGGGTTGCAATTGATTGGCATATGACAATGGAGTCTGGTCTGATATTTTCCATGGCATGGGCTTTATTAGAGGACACGGGCTCCTGGTGCGTATGTGTAATCTTTTCTTTTTTTTAATTAAGTCTCAGGACTTTATTGAGATGAGCTTTCGAAGGGGACACAAAGGTTTGAAAAAATTTTAAGAAATGGCAACGGGGTGTGGGCAAGAGTGTGTATCCGCATGTTTGAAGTGCTTTTTCGTCATCGCAGTCAAGCACGAAAGAACGTTCAAGATGGCCACCACATCGTCACACCTCAACTGGCTGATTATCCGCAACAACAACTCTTCTTTGTTGAAGAGGCGCGATGTCCAAAAACCCTTTAGCGCTGAACCAAATAACCTCACGAACGTTAGTTCATACAGTGACACAAAAAGACTCTGGGAGTAGTTCCCGCCAAGAAGGGCTTCTTTGTCGACATGAAGACAGGAACCAGAATTGTGCAGCAACGAATACTGTTCGTGTGACCATGAAAGCCGGACCCAGTCGGTCACTGAAGAAGTTGAGGAATTTGCTCACAGGCAGCAGATACCGTTCCGAACTTAAGCAGCCTGCTCTCTGAAAGGCGTCCGCTATTTTTTCCCAAAGAAAGTACTGCGTTTGGGCACCAAGTACAGAGAGTACGATGCGATACTTAGGATACTATTGCCTGGCCACTATAAACTTTTACTAGGCCCATTATACTAGGCTTATGATGAAGTAGTAGCTTCTTTCAAACCAGGCAGAAGGAATGAGTACTATTATCTTATTAAGCCGCTGTCAAGGCCATTGATGCAGTATGTACATCCTCAAAAACTTGTTCAATATTACTCTCCTGGCCCAGGGTAGTTAATCATGATAGTAAGTCGAGAGCAAATATTGCTAGAATTTTAGCTATTATGCAGCTTGGCATTCTTCAAAACAGTTTCTGTAGAAGCTACTAGAGCACCCATATCCGACGCCAAACAATTAGATACCACCTAAGGAATGAGCACAGAATTTCCGCCTTCAAGAGCCTCCAAAGCATGAAAATTAATTAAATATCCCGCAAAGCAATAACCACACCATTTCTCTAGATTAATCCCGCTTTGCTCCTTATAAATTAATTAACACCGCCAGCGAGCAACAAATAAATTGCACAGATTCCCAATGTCCTATTATGAGTCGTTTATTTGGTCGTAAGATCGTTGGCTACCGTGTTGCCAATAAATTGACTCGTCCCCACATACTCGCACTCATACTCGTACTCGTATCTCTGCCTTGTGCTTCTCGTGTTCGCATGCGCCTTAAATGTTAAGCGAACGATCGCTAAGTTTGTTCTTGCGAGAGCGATCTTCGTCGACGGCGCAAGTGCACGGCATAAATTGATCTTAATGAAATTAATAAGTACTCGTCGTCGTCGTCGTACCACATGGTAGCACCCAAGTGGGTAGATGCCGGCTATTACCACCGACGAACACTGGCTCTGAAAAGAGGTTGGGAATAAATGTCAAATGAGAATTTATTTACCGCCCGAGATCGTACGAGGTATTTTGTGCTATAGATGCAGAGATGCAGAGATACAGTGTCCATGCAGACATGTTCGCTTCTAATGGTATGGGACGATCGGCGATAAAGGAATGGAACTATGCCGGGATGAGTTTGGATTACATTAGGCGGAAACCCTCTCCTAAGTTGGTAGTGATGGTTCTCCTCAAAATCTGAGAGCAGCCATAATTGCACTAAGGAAACGTCACCATAATGTCACTCATGCTATGCAATCACCCATCTGGAATGTGCTCTCTACGTATCAAGTCAAAAGTGAACGAAAAACTTGACGAAACTGAGCGAAATGTCACTCTGTGTACAGTATACAGATGACAGCATCCTGAGCCTTAATTCAATTTCAATTCAACAAGAGATTCGTTGATTCTCGCGAACGAAATCGCCTTGCCATAGGTGGCACCATGCTTAAGCATAAAGACAGCCATAAGGTCAACAGGGTGTTAAAGGCTGGCTAAGGATGTTTCCGAAGAGCGGTACCATATTCCGATCTTATGATGGTGTCGAGCTGGTGGTATTCAAAAAGATATACCGCCTTGAGAACGCCGAGGCCACGATCATAGCACTGATAAGCCAGAAAGGCGATAGGACTGTATGTCATCCAGCAGCACCAACTGCAACTACTGAGCTGTAGCTCCCACTTTTTGTCAGAGCCTTGGACAGTGAGAGTTTTTGAATGAGTAGAACAATGGAATAATCGTCAATAGAGAAAACTGGAGAGCTATCTCCTTATTCTGGTGCAAAACAAAGAACCCGACCCTCGGTGAAAGTTGGGCATCTATGGGCAATCTATTGAGAGAGAATAGAGGCTTTCCAATATCTCAACCGATTCCGTATCCGAAGTGTCTGCAATCAGAACGCTGTCCAAGAGTAGGTAGTGTCCTAAGCGATGTTTATCTCTCTCCAATTCGTTATCCTTGCTGTTTTATGAATTTGGGACTTGCAACAAGAGATTCTTGAGGAAAAGTCCGCCGCTGGTTACTAGTTCCAAGAGCTGAGAAAGTTGGAAGTGCTAACAACTAGGCAAGGTAAGGCTAAGTACAATTAACATTCAAAGGAATGCCCAGATGTCAAGAGCGTCTGTCGGTTTTGAATATGCTGTTGCTTTGCTCCAATGAACTGAGCTCATTCACATCGTTAAAGCAGTAGATGACTTGGTATCTAAGTCCAAGCCACTGCACACCCTCATATCTCAACGTAATCCTTTCCTTTCCTTCGTCTTCATCTAACAAGTTTGCTTATTTTTCTAGCTGTCTTCTGATCTGACTACACTGGTTAAGTTAAGTTAGGTTAAAGCAGGCACCAGGCACCATATCAGACTCATCGCGATCCCTAGAACCAGTATAGACCACTTTTTCCAAACTATTTCGATCCAAAGAAAAAGAAAATAAATACCCCTCATGCGAACAAGACCTAAGGTGCCGACATTTAATGAATGTCTCAAAAACAATAATAACAAAATAATTGCCACACACTTCCTCTGGCCCAATTAAGGACTGAAATATGCACAGCTATGTGTACTAAGCCGCCAATTTAGTGGCGGTGTCCCTACACGATGTGTTAATTCGCTGTTCCCAGCCATTCATCATCCCAGGAGGCCAGCCAGTGCTGGTGGAAAAGGAAAAACGCGAGCGAAATTTGAATATTCCTCTCCCCTAATTAGACGTTATCACTAGGATCGACAAAATTACCGGTCGTTGGTTGGACCTCGTACAAGCACACGAAGGAACCTCACCAAACCAAATGGCGGTAATCTGTAATTCATTTATTTACATTCTCACCCAAATGACCGCACAGTGGACCAGGTTCAGGTCTCCCGGTGCCTGTGCCTTTAAAAACTTGACGTGCCACATCTTGATACGATCTTAAGAGTAATGTTTTTCGCACTATTAAAGTCACCCAACGAGTTGACTTGCCTTCACTTTGATATACGGAAGAGTGTAACGCTAGCTAGCTTTGCATACGTACACAGCACAGGAGATGCATCCGTTAAGCCAACATGAAGTTCATTTAATTGACAAAGTTTTCGGACTAGCTACCAGCCGTGTTACCCACGAGGAAGTCATTTTAAAATAGGCACTAGCTACGTCAGGCAGGAGTTTTCCTAGCTTCACACGCGTGCGTGCAAGTTTCTGTTTTTCTCCTTTTTTTTTTTTGGATGACGACGGCGCGCAGCGGCGGAGCGCTGATTTATTTGCGCTGCACTGCGATGATAATTTCCACTCATTAGCGATTTTTCAAAGTTTAATTAACAGCAGCTGGGCGAAAAGTCACCAGAGTCTGTTGGGGCGACCAGTTGGAGGAGGAGGAGGTTCCCTCTTTTGGGTTTTAATGAGGAAATGCACCATGGCGATAAGGATCGATTGAATCAGTGTACAATGTCTTGGCAAGGCTGATGCTTACAGAGCTCGCTGGTAGCTAGATAAGTGCCCTGGGGCAGTAGTTCAATGTACGCGACACGAGAGGCCGCCGCCGATAAATTAAAGGCGCGCAATAATTTCGTTTCGAACGAGATACACAGAGAACGAATTAAACGAGCTGGCAAAACACGAATTGAAATCGTGCGTTTTTTTTTTTCTTCTGTCATTAGATGTTTAAGGTTTTTTTTTTTTTTTGCGTCCAACTCTTAAGCTTTGAGTGTGCTGCAAGGGTGATTTACGGTTTGCATAGTGCAATGTGAGTTGGGAGCTATTAATCAGTGTAAATGCGTGCTGACTTCGATTGGAGGCGAATAGTTGAGAGGAATTAGCATATGAATGCAATCAGGGTACATTCACAGCTTGGCGATCAGCGATCAGAACGATTTTAAGCTAATTTAAAGGCTAAAAGGGGGCTTAAGTCAGATTTGAGTTCGTTTCTGTGAAGAAAGCTACGATTCGGTGATTTTTCGGCGAATAAGCGAATGTTTCTTGCGAGCTGTCAAAATTTATTCACATGATCCACAGTTTTGGAACGCATTGCACATTGACACGATCAGAGAGAGTTTAACCTCACAATTCTCCTTTTCTTTGGTAAATGTCAAGTTGAAGTCACAGATTGCAGCGACTGTCAATGAAACGTCAAAATTTGGCAAATATTCGCTCGTTTGTATTCGCTGGTCGTTGAGCTGTAAATGGACCTTGGAAGGGTTGACACAAGAAGAACTTTATCTAGTCGATGGATGGGTTTCCTTTCTCGCTTAAGTTACCAGTTGGCTTATCAAGTCGAGAAAGAAGGAGAAGAAGCTAACTTTTCTGAACAAAAGGCTTTAAAAATGTTCAAGGACTCTTGGTATTTATTGAATTCATGACTGACAGTCTCTGATGGCTTGCAGAAGAAGAGATCAAAATCAAGAATCCAGATGCTTGAGGCCACTCCATTGTACCAGATCGGTTGTTGAATTGATGCCCAATAGTCAGCACGTAGGAAAGAAGACTCGATCACAGGACACGGAGAGTCGACGAGATGGACAAGCAATCAGACTCAAGGGTGCTGGAGATAGAGTTCGACACTATCTGAGACAGGACACTACACAGCATGATACTAGAACGCACTTAACTTCAGAAGAGTGCTCTGAAGTGAAAAGAGGCGTGAAAGACAGTTGATATGGAAGGAGGAACACATGAAGACGCCTACATGAGCGCGTATATAGTCCAGATAGTAGTTAGTGAAGCCCCTGTGTCTCTTCGTTATTCAATGGTTGACGAAGGGCACATTAAGGAAGTCGAGAACAGCAGGGCTTTGGATGAATCCTGGGGGGAAGCCTACCATGCCATTGGACGAGTCTACGCCGAGGTTTTGTTCGACAAACTTGCTCATTGGGCGACGTTCTAATAGTGTCAGAGTCGGCCAGACGCAATGCCGATTGAACACAAGTTGCGAAACAAAGCGCATGGCCCACTTGGTCAAGACACCATGAGCATTGATGCAATGGAGAGGGCAAAGTGTCTGGTGAAAAGAGGACGTGAAGACTATCAAAGCAAGCCAGTGTCAAGGAGCGTGAAAGGAGCGTGAAAGGAGCAGTAGTCATCAAGGTTAGATCAAAGTCTCCTGTGCCACCATCAAAAGTCTTAGCCATCGCCGCGATCTATACTCACCGACAGTCAAGAGGTACAAAGGCATCTACGTCGATAATCAGCCAGCCCTCACATCGTTTATGACTACTTCTTAGCTAACTTTTTAAATTCCAATGATATCCATTCAATATGGACGCCAAAAAATTACTGTGAATTACAAACGAATGTAGAAATCAGAAGCAATTCTTTGCAATAATTCGGACACCATCCACGGAGTGTATATCTATTTCCTATCATTCCTTCCCTTTCAAGGACCCCATAGCACGTGCCATTCCTACAGAACTTTGCAATGATTGTGGCGATTGATTGATTCATTTTTATAAATCTTACTGCAAACTCCTCAACCAAAACACCTTAATCTTATACAAAATTAATTGGCTTAATTTTTCACTCACTTTTCAGGAATAAAGGTGTCAGTCTTTGACAGCTGTCAAGCAGAAACTAACTTTTTTAATAATTCAACTGATCACTGACTGAATCAAAATATTTTAACAAGGAACTACTACAGACGTCAGCTGTAAGTGGACGAGCCTGTTTAACAATTAAATAAGTCGATCAACTAGTTGAACGGGGCTCTTCAGCAATTGAATGAGTTTGTCAACTAGGTTGAGGAGGCTCTTCAACAATTGAATGAGTTGATCAATTGAGTGGACGAGGCTATTCAACAATGGAATGAACTGATCAAGTAGAGGGGCGAGGTTGTTCAACTATATACCTACTACAAGGAAGAAGTTCTTTGGCTAATTGGACTTAAGAAATGCAGCAGGTGACGTTAATGTTTTCAAAGAAACTGTCATGACTGCCGCATCTGGAGCTCTTTTTGGGCTGCGATTCATATTCTTCTCTCTGCAAAGATAAGGTCTTCGCCAATGAGCCATACATATGATTTAACCATCTACATATGTGCATACATGTTGCTCCTACTTGCCGGCATTTCCTCCAATGCCCACCTTGTTTATTAAATCGACCGCGGAATGTATGCCATACCCACTTACATCGAGCTACATTGTTGCATATCCCATCCCCCCAGTGAGCATAGTTTACAGTACTACACATCGTTGGAATCTGCTTCAATAGATCACAGATATGACTAGGTGCTCCTTTTTTTTCTCTCATCCTACACAATATGCGTTGCACTTAATTGCATATGCTTTCCCAGTTAGCCTCTCTCTGGCTCGTCCTCTTAATTGGGTTCTATTAGGTATCATCAGATCATTCATCATCAACTGAACAATTAATAGCGTTCCCATATCTCTGAAGCTGAACAGGCTCCTAAGAGAGGTTACCTATACCAAAAGCACTCCGGGACACACTATATAGCAGGGAGCAAATAAAAGAAAGAAAATATGTCTCGCCATTAACCAACAAAAGGCACAAAAAAAAAACAAAACACAGATAACGACACAGCGAGTGAAGCAATAAACTTAAATTGTTCCAACAAAACCAGCTGAATTGGAACACGCTAGAGCAGAGAGAACGATGAGGAGCAGCTCATATATAGGGTATGCCATGCCGTGCGCTGTGGCTCTGCCGCCAATGATGATGCTCTCCTCCTCCTCATCATATATTGTTAAGTGGTTGCACTTGTATGGAAAACAAGATGAGGAAGTACACATGTATGAGTGTGTAAGGTAAGTGGCTCATTATGCGCGACAAACAGGACGAAGGAAACCGCATCCAATTATAATTAATGATCTTAATTAGGAGCACAGAATTATAAGTTGTCGTTTTAACGAACTAATTAATAAATCTCCTTTTTCAAGCACCATTAAGGTAATAAGCTGGAATTATTGTCGGCTGAAGAACCATGGATAGATGAATTGCATGCTCGTACCTATACACATGCACACGGTTCTGTGTGTACCTCTATCTATCCATAGAAAGTGAGGATTATTTCCATAGATACGCTGTTTTATTTTCGTAGAATGAAAGGAAGAAATGCAATACTTGGTCCCACCACTGTGTCTTGGACTTGCTGTTATAGAGTGTCAATGAGTGAGGAAGCAAATGGACTCGGAGTAAAGGTGTAGACCTAGGCACATGTCCAGTAGGATAGACCTTGGAGGCTTGGAGGGTTTGCCTGAGGTCTGTTTTGGCGTTTTGTATACTCGGACCTTAATTCTCTGGAAAGTTTGTTAAGAGTTCAATGTGAAAGTAGAAGCCCATGGAACACTTTCACGATCACCATCACCAGGATCGATTCGTCCGATCGATGTATTCCCCGGACATAGGAAGACACAGATATCCGTAAGAGTGTGCAAGAGAATCCGAGGTATTCAATTGCACGCCATGCACAAGAACTCGACCTTTTGCAGACGACAAATTGACGAATTTTGCGTCATGACTTATGGCCCCACACCCGTACAAGATTAAACTGGCCCAAGAGCTCAAAGTTAATGACATAGACTACGCTGTTTCTTCCCTGGGCTCTCGAGGAGTTCGAAGTTAACCCCAATCTCGGTCGAAATATCATACTCAGCGACGAGGTCCATTTCTGGATTAATGGGGTGGAATGTCCACGCACATTCTTTGCATCGAAAATTCACAATTCAAATCATGCCCCACCGGTGGAGTTGCTGTGCCCCCGCTGGTTACTGGTTGTAACGACGCCTTAGGTCTCTAAAGATTTGCCCCTGTAATCTAACTCTCTTGTAGGTTTTTTTTCTGTTTCAAGCTTGAGGGCGCAAGGCGGGATGTACAAGGATGTGGGTGAGTTGGGACTGTGGTCGATATTGAGCCAACTCTTGTCAGCCCTCTCGTTTGCCGGTATTCCTTCGTGGTCGGGAGACGGGAACCAAGCTCAGCTTAATATTGTACTGCGTACCAAGAGCGTTGAGTTCTTTGTGGCAGTACTTCAAAAGCTTTGATTTGATGTCTTTAATAGCAGACTGGCTGTCAATTAAGAAGGATCACTGCTGAAGTCTGAGAGCCTAATTGACCGAACTATACCCAGTGGTTCCGAGAAAATGCCAGAACCCACGCCCGTATCCATTTTGGAGACATCTGTGTATACACCTGTATTAGGTATATCACCATTATTCCAATCGCCTGAGCTAGGAACAGTAACCGGTACACAGTGTTGTCGTAGGATCCTTGAATGATCTGCCTTCTGGTTGGCTTACTCTTAGAGCACCAATGCCTGCCTGTGGTTTAATGAAGATGTCTATTGGAAGCAGGTTGAGGATAGCCTTAGGACCGGCAGTTGGTGGGGTTCTCATTGCAATACACGCAATTATTTGTACCTTCGTGAGTGCCACACCAAACTGTCGTAAGTCAGTAGAGGTCTTATACTGCTTGTGACACAATAAGATCTTGGGAGAGGGGCCCCAGGTTTCCCCAAAGATTCGGCTGCAGGAGTAAAAAGCTTTTCTGACCCTCCGCTGTTGAAAGGTGTGAGTTAAGTACTTGTTCCTTCTAGTACTTGGACACGAAATGGCCCCTATATTGTGATAGAAACTTTCTGACCTCACTAATAATTACTGTCACTCAGCTGTCACTATGGTTGCTATATAGAACCTTCTACAGTCTTACTTCGCATAACTGTTTCAATTTACTCGAATTAATTTGCAATATTCTCTCTCAGTTCCTCCTTTTTACTACCACACTACATTATATTGATGGGTGGCGATGGCTCCTTTTAAAGGAGAAGAAAAAAAAATTGCTACCACATACCACACATCTATCTAGAGATGGATCATCGCAACACGAGTTTGATTGCAATGCGTTCCTAATTAAAAATGATTAACATTAAATGAGTGGATCGACATTGAACCGGTAATCCAATAGCCAGTCCACCACCAGAAGGGTGGCATCCAACTCGCCCGATCGGCTGTAAGCAATCTGTCGTTTGGTTTTGATCGGGCGGTCGGTCATATGAGCCCAAACAACCACACAGTGTGTACTAGTGCACAACAAATCCAACACATCTCCTCATGCCATAGGTGGAACCATATCAGGATGTCGAATTGACTGCATACGGAGATGGCCATCGGATATGGTATAATTGTCCGGGAATTTTTCGTTGGCATCAGTTTTAATTAAAATGAAAAATTGTTTAATAACCATCAGTTGTTGCTGTTGCTGTTGTTGTTGTGTATTTAGGCTTTCAGGCAAAGAGCAGGATTTGTAGAGCATCACCACACCGCACAGAGAGGGGGGAGGGGACTGTGTTTGACAATTATTATAGCCTCGAGGTCTTCGTCGTCGTCGTCACAATTAAATGACAGTTATATTAATAAAATGCATGCACACACACTTGATATTACACGCGCGCGTCCGAGAGCTGAGAGTTAATCAGAGAAGCAGGACAGGGACAGTGCACTGGGATGGTAAGGCTGACCATAGATGGGCGGGTTGCAGTTTGCCCGCTTTTGTTAATTGACAGTGCGACTCAAAGAAGGTGAGTTGTCTGCTGGAGTTTGTAGAGACCTGGCTTGACATACATTTGCCTTAAAGCCCACTTTGGTGTAATGATTCTCTCAGAGTTTTTTTGTTTTTGGTTAATGAGATGCTTTTATGGGGAAAACGTTTGACGACAAATGACTGCTGCTGGCAGAGACTACGCCTACTTTAATTAAGTTAATTGCAAATTTCACGCAAATGGCATTCACGGATGTGGGTACTGCTGGGTACTGGGTACCCACTGGCAGGTGCATTAGAGCGTGTGTTGCAATTGCGTAGCTCATAAATGGAAGCGGACAATTAGGTTATCTAGTATTCTTTTGCATTTAATTAAAAGTAGTTTATGGAAAGGCAGTAGGCAACATTCGATGGGTTCAGCTTAGGTAGTGATTTCCGAGAAACTCTTGCTTGCATGAGGAGACATAGCTTGGGTGTTATAAAGTTAAGATGGCGATCTCTCTAGCCAGTTTCTCGGTCCAGGAAATCGTAGACAACACAGACTGTTGGTGGGGAAAAATAGTTCATCGATCGCAGTGATCCTGGTAGAGCAAGACTGCCAAGTCGAGGAACTCTTAGAAGGAACTCAACGAAGGAAAGAAGGAGGAAACTTTTGTCAGGGTCTGCACAATTAGAAAAATTTGACGAAGCAGCCTGGGATGGTTCCTATCGACATTCTTGCCAATGAAATGCAAAAGGTTTAGGATAGGTTAAGCTATCATAAGCACCAAAGTGGGCTTGATCCCTAGAGTGAGACTAAATTACAGAAAGAAGCCTTAACCACGTTGGTCAAGCACTTGATTGCCCTACAGTACTTGAATGATTCTTTCAGTTGATTACTAAAGAACCTCCTCCTCTTCATAGAAGTACCCACATACTCGCATCATGTCCACCGAGGCACGTAGGTCCTCGAAATACCTACACATCCGATCTTGATTATCCCAATCTATTGCACGTGCTTTCTTAGAAGACAATGTCCAAAGAGGACTCCAATCATAGCCCTGATTTGTGATCTCCCTTGCTTAATGATTTCTCCTAATCTTTTTGGCTTAATCTCTGGCTTTGGATAACCTATGTCCCTCCAGTGTAGTAGCCAATCTGTGGTTAGCTATGTTGTGTCGCGACCCAACAATATACCAGACTTAAAAAGAGGCTAAAGGAGGAAGAAATGGCAACATATACAGACTTTTAGAAAGCCAGATGGGACAATACCATGGACCCACTAGCTGATACCCAACTTGGACTGTAATTATCATCTTACGCAGTTCCTCTTTGAGCATGGTGTCTATCGAAAATACCTCAACAGATTTGGGCCCGACAACAGAACTCTAAAGCAATATTCCATAAGTCTGAAGCATCGTTTGCGTCTATCATGTGACTCAGTCGTGTCTCTCGCGAACGAGACGAAACCGATCCCGTACTAAGTAACAAAGTAGGATTTCCATCCATTAAACCAAGCTTCACTTCTATCCTTGATCCTTGCGACACCAGACTTGAGTCTTATATATGTACTCTGTTCGTTCGTATTGGCAGCTATCTGCGATGCGAGAGAAGAGTGAGTTATTGTAGCTCCCATCTTGCTTCTTCAGTGGAGAGTATACACCTGCTTTGTCCTTGGAAAGCTGCTTCTCTACTCTGCCGAGCCACCGCAGGCGTCTATCCCATATTCTCACAGAAAGTCTTGAAGCTCATCCTTTGGCTTTTCAGATCTCAGTGTTGCGTCTCCTTAGCTGTTGAATGTAGGCTTACCAGTCACTGGTTGGCAACCTCAAACCCTGAGGATGAAAGGATGATGGTAGCGCCTTTGGCTTTCTTATTTTCTTCTAAGAATTACCTACGATCAAAAGCGGTTCTTCTAAGAGACTTCCCCAATAAGGCACACAAAATCATCTCACTTAGTTAGCTCACGAACTGTGTACAAGCTAAACTCGCATCGCATATTCATGAGTCCAACAAAAGAGCCCTCAATCGGCGCTTGTTGCTCAGTTCATGAATGATATTGCTTAAGCTTAAGCATTATTATTCAATTAAACATTGGAAAAGAGTAGCCCGAAGGTAGAAACGCTTGTGTTGCTCCTATAATCACATCCTCATCTCAATGCATCCTCATTACATTAATTAGCCGGGTAATTATTTTAATTGCATTAAATTTTCCCCTGAAGCATGTCATAATTCGATCTCATTACAAGAGTTCCTCTTTTGCTAATGATATCGCCGACATGACATTCGGAGCAGCATTTTTTCTTCCTTTGTCCTGCTTTAGTCGGAACCTAATTATGCCGTGCATTCATTAAAAATTCCAAGTTCCATGAGTTGCATGTGTGTACTTTTATTCTGCGTGAATATTATCTCCACCATCACCCGCCGCATCGCGACACAACGGAGGAGTGAGCACATTCACGACCATCATATGCCGCCGACAAAATCTTTTGCTGGACATGAAACCGCGCACACTAGCATCTTGACTTGCTTGCGGCGGTGGGTCTAATATGATGAGTGAGTTTGTTGCAAGGTGTACCCGCAGACAGAAAGGCAACAGCAACAGTGGATTCCGTTGCATCCAAACGACGACGAATGGCATCCTTGTAGCCATTGATCTGGCAATTCGATGAGTGCGGCTGGTGGGCATCTCTATACATAAATATATTCTCGCAATTATTGACATTTCATGGCTCAGGCTCAGACTCAGGCTGAGGCTTTAAATGGACAAACGGCGAGGCAGTATCAATGCGGAATGTTAATGAAGACGTTAGCGATGCCAAATGCGTTCGTTCCGTCAAGTTTGATTTCCAATTAATCGCGCGCAATGGAACATGATAAATAATGGCCACAGCCTTGCGCGCATTGACGTACGAGAGCGATGAGGTCGGTTGTCATTTAAAGGCGATACACACGCGTGTAATGGTGGCATTTATTCAAATAATAAATCTCTTAGATGACGTTCTAATGTGTGACAAGCACTGACAGAATGAAGGGTTATTTGCATCCAATAGATGGCGTGGGGATATTAGAGGAGCTATCAAACTTGTCTCTCAGCGGGATATTTGTCAAAACTCAACATGAGTTGGGTCTTCTTGGAGAATGGCTTTAAGTTCAGAGTGTTTAGCTCAGACAGTGAGTCGCAAAATTTGACGCTAGTCACCACAAATTGCTTGCTTTCCACTTCAATCTCTGAGGTGCTATATGACTCTTGTCAGTCATGATGCATGCTTTGTCAAGCTCAGCTTATGTGTCTTCTTTGACATCAGGAGCGCGTTCAATGATACTGACTATGTCTCGATAGAAAGAGCAATCAGTAGCAAAGGCATCGGAGATTCAGCCAACCAATGGATAAGGGCTAAGCTGGAGAGTCCAGCTCTAGGTGCAGTCTTCTCTCATTCCTCTTATGATCATAGGCAATCTTATAGTGGCAATAGACAACGGGGTAGTGGCATTAAATGAAACGTTCAGCCCTCAAGTACCAACCAAGCCCATTCATTTCTCAAGGCAACAAAAATACTGTGAATTACAAACAAATGAAAAAATCACATACAATTCTCCCCTGTAATTTGGACACTACCCACGGTTGGCTTCAAATGAAACTACACGGACTCTTTTGCATCCCTTTTTCTCTATTCCAAGTTACTGAACGTCCGGGCCCTGTAGATCAGCAAAAGGATATTCATATTCCTTTGGCATGCTCTGACGATTCCTCTCAGTGGTAGCCAGGCCTTATTTCAAAACTTAGAATAGTGCAAGTTCAATCCATCTCTGTGAGTTCGTTCTAGTGCTCTTTGTGAAAAAGTTATTGATCAACCTGGAAGCTCTGATGCTAAGCTAGCAAATGATGATGTAAAGTTACGAGGACACTTTCCTCCTTATTCCTTTGCTCAATCAAATGAAGGGAAGCACCCATTGAAGCGGCAATCTTTAACTAATATCAGGCACAAAATATTGACAATACCAATTAAGTTGAATCTCACAAGACTCAGACAAAATACAATAAACATTGAATCAATTGGCAAAATTGAAATGAGGGGATGAGGAAGGATATAATCCAAGCAATGAATGTGATACTCCGTCCAGTGTCACCCTCTGCTGCGCAGCATCATAATATTCACAACCCTCTATCCAGCCAAACCAAAACAAATTAGTTAATGAAATAATGTCGAGCGATAGCGACTACTAATTCATTAAATTGGGTGGCTAAGTCTCCCCGCCGCCGCCCATCATCTGAAATGTCCTTCCGATATCTATCCACCATACCATAATGTCCATTTTGTTAATTTCATTAGCATCTGATTCCGGACACGACACACACTCTCTCTCTCTCTATCTGTGTGTCTCGTTTAGAAATTCATTTTCATTCACAGGACACGATGTAAGGTACACGATGTTCCATGTAACTGCAAAGGTTATATCCTGATGATGATGATGATGGGAGGATGAGTTGATACCATCTCGTGATGTCAAGGTGCAAATCTAGCCCGCCGGCGGCGGCGGTGGCGGTGGCCAGTTGTGTGGTTTACTTTTAGTCAGCTTTTGCTGAGTCCAAAGTGTCTTTCCTGTCCTTCTGAGAAAGTATATTCGATTTGCCAATAAATTGGGAATATTGATTTAGGAATTAAGGGATGTCTGTCAGTTGGTCGGTTGGTCGGTCGTTGATCTCTGATAAATACTCAATTTCATTTGGCAATCCCTTGTCTCTTCTTCTTCTTCTTCTTCTTCTTCTTCTGATGATGATGATGGTGGTGCTGCTTTGGCGTCATCGTTGTGTCGTTCGTTCGTCCTTGGTCCTTGGTCTCCCTACAAAACGATAAGACGTCAGACTATTTGCTTAATTAACTTCGTCATGATGGCCATGTTATATTTTTATTAGATTTTTCTTTCATGCTTTTGTGTGTTGTGTTGTGTTGTGTTGTGTTGTGTGAGCGGAGGGTATCACATCAATTAACGAATTAATAGAAACAAATGGGTGTGTGACACCAAAAGTAATTGCACTTAAGCCGGAGTAAGGGCAGGGGGTGTGTTCAAAAAAAAAAAAAAACCTGAAAATTCATCAGTTAATCAACTTAATTGATAATTACACGCGAGAGAGAGGAAAGTACTTAATTTGTGTGTGTGCGCGCAAAAATATGGCCAAAATGAAACAATCTGTTCCAGAGGGAAGATTTAACTATCTATCTGTGTGTGTGTGTGCGTTTGAGTACAGGATACAATACACTATACACGATGCAGTGACACATTAATAGGAGCATCATTGGGAGTCATTTAGCTAATTAATTCGGGAGAACAGTATTCTGCAGTCGAAATTGCAGATTATTTTTAATTTGATTGCACTGCTCTGCTCAGTGTCAGTGTGCAGGATGACAGAACGAGAGAGAAAGATAGCTTTTTATCTTGATTAAAATGTAATTGGTTATGGGATATTCATTGCGTCAGGCAGTCAGAATGACAGCCGGTGGAGGGGGAGAGAGAGAGAGAGAGAGCAATCTGAATTGAGCGTTAAGAAATTATATTTTTTTACGATGCGACAAGAGCGTGCCATACAAAACGATTCAATGCATGGATTTAATATTGTTTTCTCTTTTTTATGATGAATAAAAGGTTTAAGTACTTATCGTGCTCATCCTTAACAATTCGCGCGTCCTGATATCAATCACTCGAAATGCGTGTTTATGATTTGTATGGCTGAGGGGGAAGGTTGCGACTTGGCGTTGAAAAATTGCCATTTCACAATTAGAAATTGTTTTTAATTATGACTTGGGAGGTGATGGTAACAAAGGTGGCATTATGTGGATGGAAATGATTGAAAACTGGACTGGATCATATGACAAGGCAAGGGCCTGACAATCACAGAGCATGACCGTAAATTGCTAAGAAATTGACGTTTACACAAAGGCTGTCTAACAACTATTAAGGTGCGTGTCCATTTGAGAACACTTTCGTTAGTAAACTCTCGAGAGTAACTCTCCATTTTCCCCCCTTTTCTAAATGAGAGTAAAATAATCGCGACTAGCTACTCTCAGAGTACGAACATTGTTTGAAAAGTTCGAGTTGATCTCTGAGAGTAAGATAAGATCTCTCCACTTGCGAGCTACTCTTTGAAAGTTAAAAAGCTGAGAGTAGTAAGCCAGCTCTCTGCGAGTTGCTCTCAGGTTTGTGTCCACTTATGGAAATTTCTCTCGAAAGTGGCTTGAGAGCTACTCGCTCAAATTTTACTCTAAAATGGACAAGCACCTTTAAGGCCGTAACACGAAGCCATGAAGAGTTTCAAGCGCTTAGCGCTTACTCTGTCGACTGGCTCAACATGCATATGTGAAAATCTGATCGGTTGAGACTGATCTACACGAGGTGGTAACGACAATTGGAAGATCGCTCCACCAAAAAGAACTGCACTAGCCGCATTCTTGGATATTTAACGAACAGATTAGAGCTACACTAGTCAACTTTAAATTTAGATTCAAATTCACTCTCAATCTCAAATGTGTCCTCCTGATTTTTGACGTAACTGCCTACATTTCACCCAGTCCAAGAGCACATGGTGTAAAGCGAATCCGTCCTCATACGTTGGAATGTTTTCTGAGTTTGAGAAGGCCATGAATACCATTACCAATCACCGGAATCAATGGTTAAACAGCCTTTCAAGGACACGTTTCAGATGAGAGATGGATTGGCCTGGAAAACGGAGGATAACTGAAACCTGTAACAAGTCAGAGCACAAGAAAAAAGATTCACTCAACTGCGTAAAGGCATCAGTCTCCTCAACATTGCATACGACATCTTTTCGGCGATACTGTGTGAACTTTTGAAATCTTATATCAACGGTCTCATTGGTCCCTATAAGTGCGGTTGCAGGCTAGGTAAGTCCGATCGAAGCTTCATACCTAAACAGGCCCGGAGAAGAGCACATAGATAGACATCATCTGTTTTTTCATTTCAAGGTAATGATCTTACTGAGACGACAAAGCCTAGAATGAGAAGCAGCCAAAATGGGTTTAACGATAAACGAGCGCAAAAACTGGTATGAAGGGACAATCGACACCAACGACACAGCGTCACCGTGGGCAGATACAATTTCGAAGTAGTAGATGACTCTGTCTACCCTGGCTCTGCTATTAACTCTGACAACTCTTCTGCTTCTAACGCAGAAATCAAGCCAAGAATAAACCTTACCAAGGCAGTTCAATAACATCGCCCTTTTTAAGGAGACTCTGTTTAAGACCCTGATAATTCCAGTCCTACTTTGCGGTGCTGAAACATGGGCTTCTTCGAAGGAGAATAAGATATCCTTGTTCGTAAGATGTTCAGAGGAGAAGATTCAACGATGAACTATACAAGCTGTTCAGCGACATCGACCATCAAATAACTGCGTGTTGCACGTCTAAGATGGCTAGGATATGTAGAGCGTTAATCTCCGGCCCGCAGAGGCTCTGAATCTAACTCAAAGGGCCCTACCGAGAGATAAAAGCCCGGGGGAACCTCGACCAACTTGAAGTGCGCAACTGGAGGCAATTGGCTAAATACCGAGCTAAGTGGAGAGGCTTGTTGGTTCAGACCCAAGTTCACCCCGAATTGTCACCTTAGTTAGTAAGTAGACTAGATTGAATGAGCAGCAAAGCACTCTCTAATGGCCTCAACACATCGAATCCGTCGATCTGTCGTTCCGATCCTTGACATTCAAGTTGACGTACCTATTGCCAGATAGAACAGTCATATAGAATCTGTCACATCAATCAGCTGATTGTCAAAGGCGATGACAGTTTCTCTACATTCTTTCTCTCTCTCTCTGCTTCCACCAATGAGATTCCGTACTCTCAATTGTCGTATGCGTGAACTTCAATATGAGAATGTGTGAACTGAAAAGTAAGATAAACTGTCAAGCAATCGACATTTGACAGATGAAAAATGGGCCGCCTCTCATAAGAATGTGTCCATTCTATCAAGCTGTCAGTTAAAAACGACTGAACTTATAAAAGAGTTAGTTACTTCGTCGTCGAGATGTCCATTCGACAATGTAGAGAGTTCTGACTCCCTATGAGTCCCTTGTCCCGCCATATGCAGTGAGTACTGTTCCAGATTTTGTCTCTCTTTCTAGCTTCCTGAATGCTTGCTTAAGGATGTGTACTACTACTCCACAGAATAGTCTTTTTGTCTAAAACTTACGAACTGCGTAAAAGGTCAAACAGTGACAAGGATAACGACCTAAAACACAAGACTCAGATGCGATCTATACCATAGTAGATGTGAAGATTGATGGAGTCTTATTAACCGTGATTTTGTTTCGTCCTTTTCAATTAGACTGCTGCTGTAGTATACATTGTCCCTGGAAGGCATGTTTCTCCTCCCTTCTTCTTAAGAAGCGGACTTCCTTCTCCTCTCTGTTGCTTGTAAGCTCGGCAAGCTTCGTCTTCGCTGAACATTTGTTCAAAATTCAGACAATCTGGCATTGAATCTCATCTCCTTCCCATTTGTTGTTGACACATTGAACTTTCAGTCAATCTCATAAGGACTCCATGACACTAACCGCTCAAAGGTTAATTGGATTCAATTCCACGCACTCCCCCGATTAAGGCAGTTAGATATGACTGCATGTGGGCTCAAAAGAAGAAAAAAAAAAACCATTTCGTGCTCAGTCAAAACTTGCTCCACTAATCAAACCGCTGAGGCGGGACATCTGCAGCACTGCAACGTCTCACCTTAATGGAGCGCACAACTCAACGCGTACAAGTTGTATATTGTGCCTAAGGCTTGGATGCAAGGTAACATTTGTTGTTACGATCGTTCCCCAGCTCCGTGCAGCATATGAAATTGCATGCAACGCAATTGGACGAGAATCCATCCACCATCCAGTCAGTGAAGCACCCAACTATGCATCAACGCGCCGACCATAAAAGATCACATAAAGATAATCGAAAGTATCACTTAGAAGAGCTTAATTAAAATTAATGACGTCATAATACATGCAGGATGCATGTTCAATTTAATTAAACACAAATGAACGTCCGTCCGTCCACAGAGCCCGCCTCCACGCGGTCGGTAATAATATTTACAACAAGCGCTGACTTAAATTTTTATTTTTTTTATTGGAAGTGAAGGAGATACTGGGCATCATTGTGTGTACACCTTATTCTCGTTATTAATTGTGCAAAGCGGATTGAATAGTGTTCTTCATGCAATGGATTCTTCAATGTTAAGTCCTTGGATAATAATTTGCTAGCAGGAGCTGTGTGTGTGTGTGTGTGTGTGTAGAGCAAAAAGCACGCAAATTAATTCCACACGATTCCCTGCTCGACCAGCTGGCTATTCTCACACACAGAGTCAGAGAGAATCCTAGAACCAGGACGAGATAAATAACCCACACACCCACACTCACATGAGAGCTTGTGTCTCCTACATGCATTTGGCTTAACGCAAATCCACCACCTTCAATCGATAGCAGCAATTATAGCCGATATTTTATTGAACGCTTGATGAATTTTTAATAGTGGATACCTCGAATACACATCACCGTTATGGTTCTCTTGCTCTTCCTCTCTTGCTCTTTGGCGACGCGGCTGGGGGTACTCGTCCTCGTCCTCGTTGTAGAAAGTGATGACGATGATGATGGTGCTACTGGTACTGGTTTGTTGGTTGGCTCCGGTCGGTCTCCTCCACACTCTTGAATTGAATTGCTGCTGCTGCTGGGGAATTTCTGTTAATTGAATACCAAAGTGATTCCTTGTTCAATTGGAAACTCATTGTTATTGGGAATGATGTATTATGGGTTGTGTCCTGTCGGTATTCGATGTGATATTTCTCAATTTATTAATGGCTCATGATGATGTCATAGTGTGAATGCGATTATTTGCTTGTACTTGTAGGGATGTGTAATTCTTATTCGTAACAAGGATTCGAGTTCGAGTGTCCTCTGAGGAATGTTAGATTCGCGGCGGATTATACTTTGAATTCCTAAATGATGAAGACTGCTGAAACAGCTGCATCAGGATCTCTATGAATTAATTGCGGTGTTCAAATGGAATGCGGGGTTGGCGGCAAGTTGGTGTTGCTTGGTGATGGATACGAGTTAAAAGAGAGTCACAATATAGACCCATAGAGGCCGCAGTGACAAGGGAAATAGTTCCCACAATTTACAAAAGAGAGAGGGCTAGTCCAAGTCTAAGGTTCTTTCGGTCCTTTCTTCTAACAATTTGTCTAGATAGTTGCATGAAGGCTTTTCTCTGATTCCACTGTGTTCTTCTACATCTGCATCACTTGAAGGACTCTAGGTCTGTGAAGCTCTACATGGCATAGCAGGAACTTATGGCCTTGAAAGAAGGGAAAGAATCCTCTAGCCAACGCTCTAATCTGACCTCTTGCGCTAATACATCATATTCTACCCAACCAATGGCCCAGAGGATTAACTTTGATGGTTCCGTAGTCGATTTAGAGAAGCCCACTTGCCAAGGCTTAGTCTACGACTACTTCCGAGCATATTAAGTCTCGCAGGCGACTAGAAGCATCCCATTTTGAGCTTATGATCCTATCCCAAGTCCATTTCCATCAAAAGGACAGTCTATAGTCCTTTTGACTGTCGTTACTTTTGGCATCTTCAGGAACCTTCCAGCTGGTAGAATTGTTTTGTCCATCTGAAGGAGGAGTAGATCTTACAAGCTTTGGCTGAGAACTACGTCCTCTTTTAAACGTTATATTCTTCGAAAGACTGCAAACTTTTTGGTGGTACAGTTCTTCCTTGCTTTCTCAGATCTACAACCATTTTTCATGTAACGAAAGTGCCATCTACTGCGAAGAGGAAAAGAGTTAAAGGAAGCTGGGGGGCATTGTCATAAGCGTTTCTTGGATTTAATACCACTGGATGGCCTTGTATTTAGCCCCCTCTTTTGTTTCTGAAAGAAGAAAAATCACTTTCAAGGCTAAGAAGTTCAATGGACCGAATTCTTCGGAAGAAGCCTCTTTGTCTTTGTGGCTGTCGCTTTCCTCTCAAAGCTCTGTGCGGGGCATGTCTAAGGCTGAATATGCTCGTGGGATTTATGAACTCTTTGAATGCTACGCTCGTGTCTCGTCAGAACCTTATTGTTGGTTCTTAAGTCTCTATTTCAAACTTATAGAACTCAAAAAGGTGCAATTGTAGACCTAGTCTTGTCTAGATTTTAATCCTCCGTCACACTGCGAGCCTTTTGATACCATAGATCCTCTCATTCCCCTGATGTCACACAAAGTCGCTCGAAGATGAAAAAATAAAAAACAAAGACTAAAAGCTTCCCTCCTTTTTGTCCAATTAAAGAAGTATTTCTCTTACTAATTCCCTCTATTCAAAGGAATTTTTAAATTGAAACCAAACATTACCAGTAATTGCTCCAAATCACCAATAGAGTTGCATTCCACTGTGTGCAACGCGCTTTCAACCTCATCAACTGCCACTTTGTTAGCTGGTCGGTCAGTCGGCTGATGTGATGTTAGCAATTTATAAAAAGACAAAACTCCATCGTCTTGTGGTGGTGGTCTCGACGAATTCCTGCGACACACCAGAGTGGACGCGAATCGAATGCCTAGTCCCCGCGTACTTCATTAAGCGAATACCAAACATTAGAAGTACCTCAGTTGGGTACACAACTCTTCAGACGCATTGGCATGCATTTCGTATACCATAGTCCAAAAGGAAGGCTCCCCTCATATGTGAGCGATCCAAGGGAAATATCAGACAGACAAATGTGAACCAAGCAATGCCTCTCGGCCTCTCGGTCTATTGTGACAATCATCAATCCTTGTGCACAATACGAACGAAGGACAAATTGACTCGTCGTCGTTGGGTATACGCATACATCTGAAATGGAGGCTTAATCAACTCACATCGAACAGATATTTATCCTCGCATAGAACTACATTAATCTTAATACGCTGCGCGATTGCACCGATCAATGTAATGATGCTGGCCAGCATCGGACCCGCAGCAGTAGAAATTCTCTGTAATGATGTTGCACGATCCTTAAAGTCTCAAAATGCCAGAGTGCTGGATTACAACGATGTGGACAGAGAAAAAGATATCAAAGAACTGTTGAGACCAATGGAAACAACTAATCCATGGTCCATGGTCCAGAGGAGCACACAAGTTGTGGATGAAAATTGTTGGCAGGTGTGAAATCGGCCAGCCGTGCGAAATGCTTTATTTGCTGCCACAAGTGGTAATGTTGCTCGTTGGTTCTTTATATGCTGGCGAGAGGTTAATTGTAGTAATTACGTTAAATAGCTGTTGGATGTAGATACCAGGCGAGTCTGTCTTTCTTTCTTTCAATCTAGATAAGAGGTAAATTGCAGAAGAGGTAACTCTAGAGCAGATGCCATATCGTAAATCCATAAGGTCCTTGTGAAGTGTTTAATTTTTCAATTTCTTGTAATGCAACACTTGCACATGATATGGGTTCATCACCATAGAGATCAGTCAATATGGGTTTGAGCCTTCACTAATTTCCTCTTCTTTGTAGTGAGTCTCTCTATTGAGGAAAGCTTTACAGGTACACATACTCACATGCTGGCTTGAGTTAAGACTTCAGACTTGACATGGGTCCATGGGGATGCAAATGAGACTGACAGTGGGTTGTGTCTTCACTAACTTCTGGTTCTTCTGGTAGCTTCTTCAACCGACTATGTTATTCCCAAAGTAAACTTGAATAAGAGTGTCAAGGCTATATTCTCAACCAAATGGACTAAGGTGTACGGGCGGGGGTCTTCTCCAAGGTCCTGAAAATCTCCATTTCCTACCGGCTTCTGGATTCGTGGCAGCTTCTTCCAGGCTGAGGTCCTTGCTGTTCGTGAGGCGTGCTGACTACCCAATCAAATCCCTTCTCCCTCAAATGCTAAAGCCTAAAGGTGGCTATCAAGGCTTTTATTTCGCCACCACATCCTCGAGGCTGGTAGAATAGTGTAAGAAGGCTCATAGGATCAGTGTTTGCCTTCTTTTGGGTGCCTGGTCACACCAACATCGCGGGCAATGAGTGGGCGGGTTCTAATTTTGTTTCGATCAAAACAATTAGTCACAACATTGTCACACACAGCCTACCTACTGTTCACCTTAAAGACTGCTTCAAATCCCCTTTTAAATGCTTAATGTCCCTCCATTAATAGAATACTCCATTTATGTATCTAGAAAGCCAGACAAATTGATTCGAATGACATTGCCACATGTTCAATTACCTTAACACTATTGGAAGTCATCACCCCGTTAAGTCAATTAATTGCATGATTTAACAAACTGTTTCCAATTATCGAAGGACCCAACATATTCAAATTGTACAACTACAACACAACTCAATTGTGAATCCGTAGGATCTCCACGAATAACATGCTCTTACAGCGCCTAAAGATATGCGAGCTTAAACAACAAACCAACAGATTGTATTTCGAAAACAAAAGCCAGGAAGCAAAGGTTACCTACAATCACATACTTATGTATGTAGGTGTATTTGTATTGTTGGCAAGGATATCAAAATTGATACACTGTCTCGTGTCGCTGTATTACATTCTGAGGCTAAAGTTTTTACTATACACAACGCAAGGACATGAACTAGAAATTGCCCTTACAAACGGGTTAAAGCAAATCTGGTCCTTTTGGCACACGTCAGCGATGCAGATAGTTGTGTTTCACTGAATTGCAGTGCGTTGTTTACAAGATATGCGTTTGTTAAGTACATGGATGACTTGGTGATGTGCAGTTTATAAGAGAATAGAAACTTCTTAATGAGGTCGGATTGAGTGGAGAAGGAATCGAAATCGTAATCAGCTTAAGGAGAGAGTGGCAGTTCACAAAGGAACCCAATCAACACTAGGAAGCGTCGTTTTGATACCAAGAACTGCTGCAAATCTGGAGGTTTCAACAAGGCTTTACTCAGAGTTTGTTGTTAATTGGGCCTTGAATTGCCTTGTAGCTCCTTGGTTTGTTGTAGCTAGGCAATAAGTTCTCTGCAGTCTATTCTGCTGAGAGACAACAAAAACGCCACGAACTACTCACTAACGTCTGGAACCATCCGTTTAGTCAGCCTACTTCCAGGAGAGACATTCCTCGCACAGTTAAGTTCATAAGAAAGCCCCAATGCAGGTTCGGCGCCTGAGAAATTCTCTTCACCATGATACCAGTGTGACCTGGCAGCCAGATGAGAGTAAATAAAGTGAATCTTGCGACACAGTTCAGGCCTCTCTTGCATTCATCAACTAATGTAGAAGAGGTTAAAGGGTTTAGCAAGGCAGCTTGACTACAGACAGAGGCAGAACAATGCTTGCCCAATAAGTATTGCAGTCTTGTTTTGGCGTCTTCCACGAATACACCAGCCCCTAATCCTTTTGAAACTGTCTGTGAAACTACGACTGTACTCCATTCCTGGCTCACACTCTGGCCGTAACAAATCCTGAGTACCAGGAAAATCGACCAGACGGCTAGAGTTGAAGGATAGGTGTAGTGTAAGATTATCAAGGCTCCAGTGCGGCTCATACCAAAGGCCAGCTGAGTTTGTGAATAGAACACCCCATCCCATCAAAAGGATTAAGCAGAAGTATTCAGAAGTACTCGTAAACGCACCCGTGCACCCAGACAAACTCTTCCTTGTAGTTCCAGCAAACAACCGACGCATGGCAGTACATATACTCGTAGATCCAGGTGACCTTTTTCGCTGACATGCCCCATGTCTTTCCAAAAGCAGCGTTACTCTGCCAGAAAACTGAGAGCGACTTGGATGTGTTTGATTCTATTTGACCAAAGAAGCTTCTTGTGAGAGCGAGATGGTGACGCCTTTTAGTACTGGCTGAGTCAGATGGATGGCTAGCTGGAGGCAGAGAAGATGTATGCATCGCGAATATATGTATTGGAGGCCCTATGCATCCTGAGGAGTGAAAGGACCTAAGTAAGTAAGTTTTGGTCCCACACGGTGAGCAATAAATCCACAAATCCATTGGGAAGTTATAAACCATCTAGATGACTCCATTGTGCACTTATGACCCTCCGTCTACCTCAAATAATCTTCTTTGTCTCGTTCGGTGACAGTTTCATCCAATAAAACTTCTCTGAGGAATCAAGAAGACTCCTCTCGTAAATCTCCTTGTAGCCTTCGGTGAATATCTACGATGTATGAGACCACTAATTTTGTCCAACTTTTTCGATTTCATTTCAAAGTGCGTGGCAACTTATTTTTAAACACAGGTGCTGTCAATGTATAGATAAGATCTTCAATAACAAAACTAAACAAATAGTTCTTGGTTCCATTATGTATACCTAATAAGGAAAACAAAATACACCCCCGGGTTTATTAAAGTTCTTATCACTCGACTCGGTCATTATTCACTTTGTTTCACTGGATTCGGATACGCATCTTAGAACACACCTTCCAATTGTTTCGAAAGCCATAAATTACTTGCGTAAGTTCTTGTTTAGTTTAATTACATTTATTGGATATTTTTTGTGGGAAAGTATGCTTATTACTTTGGCATTGGATTAGGGGTCATGGTTTGTTTGGATTGGAAGATGAAATCCAAAAATTTAGAGGGATTAGTGCCGAGAGGATGCTCCATTTTCTCCAGAACCACAAGAGATATTTCGATTATATTTTTTTCTCATGTTAATTGCAACAGTGACCTTAAGTTGGTCTGAGGGATTTTTAAAATTTTGTTTAGATTTTTTAATACAGGGCTTTACTTATGAGTCACAGGAGACAACAGATTAACCATTCAATATACAGTTAATTTATTTATATTTCGAAACCTTTCATATAGTTTCTTGAGAATGAAATATGGGACAAATGAGCCAAGTTTCATGAAAACCGGTGGAATGGTTTTCGAGAAAGCGGGACATGAAGTTTCTATCTACTGTCCTTCATACAAGGAATCCACCTATACACACCGAAATTTTCAGCTTCCCACATCAAATGGATAGGCGGACACAGTAACAAACCTTTAAAGGTCCAAAACACTAAAAAAAATTTGGTATTTTTTGAATTTTTTTTCAAAAACCCACGAACCTTCGCCGCACCAGTCCTCCGATATGTTAAACACGGGTTGTCGCTAGAAAGGCAATCTTTTGACAGAAGATCATCAAGAGCAACCAGGGGCATTACCTTACCTTCTGATAATGACTGATACTGACAGTTAAAGTGTCAGTACTAGCTCTCAAAGTCGGTGTTTAGTGGCAAGGCAGTGTAGCTGCCATGGCCCTTTGTTTATGGCCTTTTTGGAAGCTTGTCTTAAGCTCAGAAACATGAACAGCAAGCCACGCCACTTTAAAGGACTTCAGACTAATCAGTCCCTTGTCATTTCTGAAAAAAACATCAGAACGTAACTACCACCAGACTAGAGGATCTATGAATTGCAGTCTCAAGGATCAAGATTACGAAAAGACCAAACTTTACCTAAATCAAGTCTCCATGATCTGTGAAACTTCCACTTGATGAAAAATGCTGTCCCATCTGGTCAAGTTCCAAAAGGACTTCCGACGACGAGAGACACAAATTGATTGCAACAAAAACGAGGTCAAAAAAACTTCCGAATTCAAATTAGCCATATGATTTCCCCATCACACACTACCACTATAATTTACTTCTTCTCACACAGCCACACTTAACTAAATTGCACCTGATACCCAGATGCTGCTTCCCAAGGACTTCCCGCCATCCAAAGTGGCTTAATTGACTTGCATACACCCAGAATCAGAATCTTTTGCAAAAATTTGCCTGAGAACGTCTCATTAACGACGAACAACACTTCATTACCGTCAGTCACATCATTAACATTCCTTTTTGGGCAAAACCTTTAGGCCAGCAGCATCGTATCCTTGACTATAATTAACAATCCACATGATGGATTGTTGTTGTTAAGTTTTTCTGTCGACTTAATTCCCAGCAGGATCACTGTTTTGAGTTGCATTTTATGGTCAGATCTAGTGCCCCATCTTGCAAGCGTGTTACAAGCTGAATAACCACTTCTAATTGCTACGCCTGTGCTGCGCTGCGCATTCAACCATAAGTCCCCGAGGAGCTTGTAGGTGCTTCAACGGCGGGCGGCGCTGTGGTGTGATGACGGAACACGTTCACAGTCCCCATAACTGACTTGTCTCCTCTTGGTTTACCTGTAAAATTCTTTTTTTCTGTCCACTTGTCCACTCTGTGCATAGATACGTCAGAACCATCATTCGGTTGAGTATGTTATGTGGGGAATCGCTCATATCGTTCACGTTCCTTTGTTTTCTTAGGCAATGCTTTTGACATCGCATTCGTCCACTTATAATCGATTTAAGTGACAAGATAAGCGAGTGCCAATTAACTGGCTTGTGGCTGTTCTTTTTTTTCCGCCTCTCGTTCGTTATTTTAAAGACCGAATCAAAGTCGGAGTGCCTATTGACAATTGGTTGACATTGAACTGTCATTTCAAGGGCATCAAGTCGTCTTTTTTGTTTAACTTGCTCAATTGTTCTTTTTGCCTTTCTCTTTCTGTTCGTTGGGATTTTATGATTTTAATTGACCGGGAATGTGCAGGGATTTTTATCCTTTTTAGAACTATTTTAACTCCTTATGGAGAGTTCTCTTGAGTTGTTTTTGTTTTAATGGTTATTTACAGTGTGTGTTGGGTAAAGAACAGTGGAGGCGATAATTGGGCAAATTGGGCATACTATTTGAAGAAAAGGTCTATTGTGTCCCATAGTAACACCTTGGAGAGGTATGTTCCTCATCCCCTAGCATGAGTTATTTTTAGACATTTTGTACTCTGGTTTAGACATGGTGGCTTAAAGGACTCTCTCGCTCTTTCTCTCTCCCCCTCTCTTGCTAACTCTCTCTCTCTCTCTCTCTCTCTCTAAATCTGAATCTTAGAATGACAGTTGGCTTTGAAGACATTATTTCTTCCCTTCAGCAAAAAATTAGAGTGAATTATAAGCGAAAGTAAAGTTTACATGGTCTTATATTCCAAGATCTATGGCACAAAAATTGGTTTGTGCCTTTGATAGACTGAAAGCCAGAAGAAGAAGACGTTTTTGATCCTGAACTCGTCAAGAGAAGCCTGGCTGTCACCTCAAACAATTTCTCTCCGGGAAAAAAGGCGCCATTAAAAATATCTCGATAGCTTTGACACAAAAACTCAGCCTTCACACCAGGATTTCTAGATAAAGAGGAATACGCAGATAGGGAAGAGTGAACCTGTCTGCTTAAGATAAAGCACATCATGTGTGGTCACGGTGTAGTGATTATGTACTTGGTTTTCGAATCAAAGGTTTGGTACTCAAGTTGAACGCGAAAAAAATACTGTGAATTACAAACCAATGGAAAAAATAGCACACAACTCTCCACAGGCAATTTTGTGCACCTTCCACCCAAATAGAAGAGTTCTACTCATTTAGCGACGCGGGTTTAAGAAGCCATTTCGTAAGGAATATACTATCGACTATTTGTCGCACTGTTGCATTATTTGTTGTTGTTGTTGAAGAACCCAATTATACAGAAATGGATCTCGTCGCAGAATAAGATAGGGTCAACTTGCAACTGCTCGAGAACCCTGTCATCTATGGTCGTTAGCTTTGAGCTCCTGAATCAATTGACATGACATGGACAGCGTCGATATTTGGCGTTTTTCTGACGCACGAATGGTGCAAAGCCGTTTGCAAACAGTCCTCTCGCAAGGACGATTATTTGCGACCGTGTAAATGTATGAAGCGCGCGAAATGTTGCTCCAGCAGAAGATGTACTTTCATAAGACAATTCAACCATTTTCACATGTTGTTGAACTCTATAATTTTCCACATTGATTTGGCAAAACAAAGTTAATAAATGACAGTCAACTTAACAGGTGTGGCTTCTCAAATATGGGCGCAATCTTCTGTCAAAGTTTAGAAATCCTTAATGGAAAGGCCTTTCATGTACAATATTGCGAACTAATCGGTGAAGCAAGACGAAAATTCTACCTAAAAGGACAGAAAAACACCATCCTCTATGAAAATTCTTCTATTCCACGAAATGTCAAAGAAACCTTCAACCAAATCCACTCACTGGACACTGTTTTGTTGCACAGGACATACACATCCTGAAATCACTTCCTTCCTACCCCAATCACTCGCAATTGCATTAAAGAGACCAAACCAACGACGATTATATCGATTGCTTGTCTCATTTCAAGTCCTGACGTCAATGGCCCTGAGGGTAATCCCAGATTCCCAGTTACATTCGATTAACCATTAACTGATTGACATCCCCTCACCACCACCGCACCGATGACAACTAAACTAACCATAATATTTTAATTCCGAGATTTTTTTCTCTTTTCTACCAACAAAATAGGTATAAGCCAATTTCGATTTACCACCATCGGGACCACGCGCTCGTATTCCCATGAGTAGGTAGACAAACAAAAGCACAATCAGGACAATGCGGACACCTGTCAAACCATCGTTTGAATAAACACAGTGTGTAGCAACTTTTCGACTAAGTAATAATTATTGTCATTACGTTGAATGTAAACACAGCATGTCCTTCCCCTTCGTCCCTTATGATTATGATTTATTTCCTAATGTTTGTCCACTATGCATGAGCAAACAGAGCCAGCACACAGACACACACACAACGGCACGCGTAAATGTTTAATCAACATTACAATTAGTTACCCAACTTACCAAGTGTTGTTTAATTACTATTATCATTAATTGCCAGGACCTGGGACTTATGTCCTTGACAGGGCAGCCCCCAAAAAGCTGATGTGCTACCACCACCCCCCCCATTAGTAGGTAGCAGGAGAGCATATTGAATGCGATTGGGCTTGTTTGCTAATATAATTATTGTCATAGTTGTGTAAACACTCGGTTCCCAGGACACGAGGGATGTCCTCCCTCTCTTGGTGGGGTTTTTGGCTAAATCTTGAGCTGTGATTGTTTAATGTGATTTTGTGTAGAAGCCCCCCTTTAATATACACATATGCAAGGATGTGTATGCACACTAGAAGTAGAAACACTGGCAAACATCCTGCGTCGATTGCCAACGGCTATTCGTCGGTCGTCCGTCGTCCGTCGTCGTTCATCGGACTACAGTTATGTGTGTGTTTGCTCTAAGTTTAGTGTTGACTAGTTGACTTTGTGTCTGCTTAAACAACACCGCTGCGTCATGATAAGCGCCCCTGCTTGGCGCTATAATGCAAGGGTCTGTTTGTGTGTGTACCCCCAATCTGACCGGTCACATTTGTGGCCATCGGCTGTTGATTTTTGGCCAAGGATATAGGCGCAAATTGTCAACGGGGCTGTGTTTCCAAATGGTGGCACATTGTGGGTGGTAGCGGTGGCTGTTGTTGTTGTTGCGTTTGAGTTGATTGGCGGCTTTACGCTACTTTTGTATGGACAGCAGGTGGTAACATCGAAATCGCATTATCATAATTAATTAATTAACATAACATTCAAACTAATTAAGAGCACCACTATGTGAGCTCAAAATTTTGTCTGTGTCTATGTTCGAATACTACATATAATCTCTACTTGCAGTTTGAAGGCCTTTTTAGTTATTAATTTGAATTTATTTTCACTGCCACCTAAAAGTTTTGAGTAATAAGATTTGGTGATCCTTTGGGTTTGTGGAATGCAGCCAAAGCTTCCCTGAAGCACTCAGAGAAAAGTACCAAGTCTGCCAGAAGCTCTACTTAAGGGGAATTTCTGCTTTTTAAGAAAGAATCGGACAAGGAGCTCCGTGACGAGGACCTTAGACTTACTGAAGTCACCAGATCAGGCACTTAAATCGGCAGGAGAGCGCAGAAGCATTGGCTTCGCATGATCGTAGTACAGCATACTTAGGAAAGCCAGAATGCCCGCAACAAGCCTGGGCTCCTTTTTTGGTGGAGACGGGGGATAGAGGTGAATTGCCTGACCCCAAAAATGCGTCCCTTTATCTAAATATCTGGAAGGCAACTGAAGCCTTGTTAGGAAAAGCACGGCTGTGATTCTCCTCTCGGAATACAATGAGTCCGCTTACTGGAGAGCCTCCTATTGAGCAAAACTGATCCCGAAAAACTCACAGAGTAACACTCCGGATGGAGGTAGTAAGCTAGGTGATCCTCAACTAGAGCAACTAGAGGACTTGGAACTTGTTTCCCGCGAATCTGGCTGGACACAACGTACCAATAGAACTCGAACCAAAGGGCTTCTGTATTTCGAAAGCGATACAGTCACCAGGAATGCCCGCAATCCCCCTTAGTAAGCTGAAGTCCTGGTAAATCAATAGCTTAGATTGTGCAACAAGTCAAGAGGTTTGAAAGGCTTGAGGCCTGTCTACTCTTCATGGAGTAATTATTCTTATTCGGTGATACCGAACTCATAACGCACTGTGTCACGCGAGTGCTGCACCTACTGTTGTGGTGCCACTGCTTAGATGTGACGAGATGGGACTGCACTATCGCGACAAAGTCTAATCGATCTACGACTTGGCGGCTCTTATGAAAACTGACATTGAGAGCGGCGAGCATTCTGGACTATCGCCTGGAATTCGAGGATTAGACTTGGTCAGAAAATATTTGTCTTTCTCTAGCTAGTTTGTTGAACGAATAAGCTTCCATGCGGCCTGAAACCCAACAGAGAGTTTCCCTATGAGACTTATCAGCCTTTTTATGACGTTTTACGAGCATCTTACTTCAAGGACTTAATGGGTGCTTGGTTGCTTGACAGCGGGGCTGCTAAGCTGCTTGACTATCCTGAAGTATTTAATTGAGTAATAATCATGCTTTTAGCTTGTTCTGCTTAAAGAACTCTGTTTCCTTCAACTTGAAGAACATCATTGAATCTACCAGCACTACTACCTACATCCACCTTGGATCCTTCACAGCTAGTTCATTTCACATTGAGACTGTGCATATAACCAATTCAGCTGGAGAACCTCTGATAGAGATCCTCACACTGTTTCTTGAAAGTGGTATGGTATAGTCCGTATCTGTCGAGATTCTCCAGGACTATAATAAGAAATAAAGCCACAATTAAACGCTTTTTACAGAGTGTCAACTGTCACTCGTGCTGTGTGTGCACCTACACCGTCTGTCTGCATGATGTGCACCACTGTGCCCAGCTGACTCAGTCTCCTCCTCGAAAACAGCTAAACGTCGCTGTGACCAAAGAAGCGAAGAGGAAATTCACGTTAAACCAAAACTACTTACCGATTTGTTGCCACAATTATTCCGCGTTCTGGAAGAGTATGGCAGTCTGAAGTAGTGTCTAGCAAAGGCTGTTTTTATTAGACTCTCAAATAACAAGGCATTCAGAGAAAGGGGTGCACAGACTTCATTTTTGGTAATCCTTTTTGCTGTGAAGGACATCATCTGATTCTGTTCGACATAGAGTGTCTGCAGCTCAGACTGAGACCAATTTCAACAAACAGCTAGCTGATGACGATGTGCCGATAGAATGATTGAACGTAGAGTCAACGTTTGTGAGAAGCCCTAGCCAATTGCACTGACATTCAAACGTAAGAGAGAGTGTATGGATGGCTTGAAGGGCTTGAGTTGCTGAACTTCCTATCATTAGCATTGGTTAGGTTGAAGGGAGTACAAGTAGATACAGCCAGGACTCTTATGCTCAATGCCATACGCCATTCTAGGAAAGAGTTCAAAGTTAGACCATTCTCCCAAAATCACTGGGTGGAAAGGAAGCATAAGAGCAAACTCCTACCCTGCCCAATGACCCTTATGAAAGATGAATGGACAAACTGATCACTAATTGATCAAAATTTGAAGATCTCAACCATCATCGCCACCCTCGATCCAATTAAACTAATTTAATCCCATCAAAGGATCCAAGTCCACACAAGAGACTTCGATTGGTATCACAGTAGCACAGTAGCTCCTTGCAAATTCACTTGAGTGTACCTTTCAATTACGCACAATTCCCTCGTAAATTACCTGTAAGTGCCCACCCTCTTTGGTTGCTACATCTCTTCTTCTTCAACTAATTATGCACGAGCAGGAGGTAAATAAATACACAATCTGTGAATGTGAATGTAAATGTATCTGTGCAATTATTACCTTAGAAGTCAATCGTAATCAGGCATCGAACATTGAGGGAAAACATCTTCAAATTGTAATTAAGATTAGATTCTTGACAATTTCCGCCATAATAACCTGATTAACTTACGAGGGGCGAAAGAGAGAGAGAGATTCAAGTAAAACTGAGAAACATGCCGCTGGATGAAAGGATCTCAACTCGAGTGCATCAGAATACAATTCCCTAATTGGCACAATATGTGGTTGTTGTGTGGCACATTATGCCATTACTGTAAATGTAATTGCAGTCAGATACTCTTTTGATGAAATTGAATTTTACCATTTATGTATCTCAACTGCAAGTGGCTATCCAATGGGTTTATTTGGTGCCTTTTCAAACAGCCTATCAATGGAGTACACCACTGAAAGATAGATGTATCTATCAATTTGCAGACTCAAATCAATCATGTAGCCTTCTTAATTAATTAAGACATTTATGACGAGCATAATCATTTCTCTGTCGACGTCATGTATCTTGTGTATCTACTCGAACAAGAAGCCTCCTTCTCTGTGCTCTCCCCCTAAATGATGGAAGAAACCATTGAAGCAACAATGTTGTTTTAATTATCCGAACACGAAAGCTTTTCCGAAAGGATGTTTACGCCTCCTTAGCTCCTTAGAGGTGGTGGGGCTGGGACTGGGGCTGAGAGGGTGAGCATGTGTGTACGACATATTAGCCTCCTCATGTGCTAACTTTTGTCTTTCATTAAGCTGATGGATTAGTTGGCGTTGCTAATGACTTGACATATCAAATGAAATAAATAATTCGATTTTGATGATGTCAGCGAGGATGTTAGTTGGTAGGGAGACCTTCAGATGTCACCAAACAACTGTCGAACCTATGTTAGTAATTAGTGTCAATTTTCCTGAAATAACAGTCTCATTAGGTGATGATGGTAAATGGATTGAAAGGGGGGAGTGTTCAGTGCTCATCCTTTGAAGTTGAAATGGATTTTTGAATTGTGTGTGAGAGGTGCTTTCTAAATGAGTAGTTCACACAGTTCTAGTGGATCAGGATAGAGGCTTTACATTTTCCCATCCCTAAATGCCCGCTACCTTAGCTAAATTACATGCTGGACTCATTGCTCAAATATAATTGCAACAACCCAAAATCATACGGATGGAACGTTGGGAGTAAATGGCAACGCTGGAGCAAATTACAAGATAGAAAATGAACTCAAAAAATACAAGATCAACAGCTGAGTACCACGAGGTTTTTGCTAGGTGCATTACTCCCGAATGTGAGAGAAGAAGAATAGTAGTGAACTCCAAGTTGCTCGAATGGGTCAAACAAGTTACTCCACAATATGGCTATTTGGAACTGGCATCACGGAACAGAAAGCAAAAGAAGTCCAACCAGAATACAAGTTGAACATTTAGATGCCACTACTTAGTTACTTCAGTTCTGTCTGCGTAAGAGGTCTCAACATCGAATCAGAAAGTTTTTTTCACAGCTCCACCTCTTCCGAGTGTTTGTCAAACATTCAAGAGTATAACTGCCAAGAGAAAGCTTCTCAAAACCCAAACAGTTGTGAGGCCTTGGCCCTCTATGGGCCTCAATTACTGAACTTCTCCTTGGACGACCAGGTCACCTTTCCATTGCTACTTCCGTCGTAAAGTGATTGTGCCTACAGGTTCCGGGATTCTTTAGTAGTAGAAGTGTTTTGGAAATACTGAGAGCTATATTGAGTTGAGCCCGACAATGCTGGCCTCTCTCTCCACATCTCCTGTCATTTAGTAGAGATTCATAATTCTGTAAAAGAGTAAGCGTACATCGTGAACTTAGCCTTCAGTTGAGATGTAAGATCCCACCAAATTCCTCCTTTTCGGGTTGAAAAAGTTATACGAGGCACATCGCCAATCACCAAAATGAATAGTGTAGGTGAAAAGAATCCAGCCTTGTGTCACCTCACTGTGGATCTCGAAAATCTCTAATAACATTTACTTTGCTGTTCTTAATCTCCTTTCTTAGGAAGCTTGACGATCATTTCTTTCTTCTACTTTCCAGCTCTCAGCCTCCCAAAGCCTTTCAGGTAGAGAGAACTGTATTTTAGACGATGTTGTTGATGCTTCTCATAAGAGCTCGGCGGGAATATTGTCAAGTCCTAGTACCTTGTTATATTTTAGGGCTTTCATTGCGGTAGTGATGTCATTCTTACTATGGATCATGGTAAGTCACAATAGGTCCATAGAGGCCGCAGTGACAAGGTGAATAGTTCCCAACTCAACCTACAATCTATAATGGATCATGGTATATTATCCGTCCATTCAGTACCACTAGAAGATTCGTCTGATTCAAGAGCACATCGCACAGCAGAAAAATGCTTCTTCCATCTCCTGAGCTGATCCTCATCTAAACCAAGCAAAGAACTGTCTAGAGTTTTCATTAGATTGGAACTACGGTTCTGTGAAACCGTCAACTTTGATTTTATAGAAAGTTCTGCAGTCAGCGGGTTGATGTAGTTAGGCTAGTCATCTTTTTACAATAAAAGAATCATAGATCGCTCTTATCTGCCGCTGACGTAGTTACTGTATGATCTTCCAGCTATTTCCGTTCATCAATCAGCCTCCAAATATCCTTGGAAAGCCTCACTCAAAGATGATGATGATAACTGACACCAAAATGGGCCTCTCAGTTGACATCCAGCTGACTTTATGACAGGTTTTGGTGGTCTGGAAAGACAGGGTGATTTGCATTGTAAAAGTCCTCGAATCTTTCGCTTCTGTCAAAACGGTTATCTAAACTGTGTCTCCCAATAAGACGAATAAACCCTTCATTGTTGTTGTCGCCCCTGTATTCAGGTCTCCCATCACCGTTTGTCGATCTATTAAGACTTCAGGAAGAATGTCTCCTTTCTCAGACCAGTATGTGCTGCAGATGTTATCAGCAGTCCAACAGAGACTCCCGGATCATATTCCAGAATAGAGAAGGACACTGTTACATGCGCTTACTAACCATCTAGACCCAGGCTATAATGCCTGCCCTTATGCTCCAGTTGATTGAATCTGAAGGTAAAGCCCTTCACTCTGTGAGTTAAGAAGTATCCCAATAATCCAGAAACCAATCCTCGGCCAGTTACGATAGTTGAAAATCGTCAACGTGGTATCAGTCCTTACCCGAAGCTGTAGGCCTTCGTAGTACGAGTCTTATGGCAACGCAGAGTCCTTTGCTAGGTTACATAGTCTAGATCTATGGCTGTAGTCCCGCACTAGGAAACTTACTCTGCACACATACAGCTGCTCGAAGATCACCTCGAGGATGTAAGGCTAGCTATGTTATCCACTGCTGGGCCAAAATTTGTCTCAGCAGTTTCTCAATCAATCGTCATCCAGACTGTATCGAAGAGGCCAAATCCCAAACACTTACTGGGTTAGGACTTAGCCTTATCTTAAGAAGAGAACCACCAGTTCCCCCTGTCCTTTGGTTTCTCCTAATCTGGCACAATACGCTTTTATAACACTTAATTTGAAGCGACAACCAAAGATGTCCAATTTAAATAAATTTGTTTGTTTCTCCCTACTCTCCCACGCGACAGTGGGACTCCATTAGCTCATTCCATTAAAAAAAAAAAAAAAACTTAATTAACGTTAATAATAATTATTCACACAACAGAATACCATGACCTTAGCCTAAAAATATAAAAATAAAAAGAAGAAGAAGAAGAAGGCTTTCGCATACTATGTATATTAATGCTGCCACCACCGCCGCCGCACCACCCTCTAGCGAAATTAATTCTTATTCTTCGGCAAGTCAAAGCCACCACCGCACCGCACCGCACAGCTCCACTGCTCTGCTCTGCTATCCCTTCATCAAGTGAATGTAATTCATTTTCGTTTCATTTCAATTAGCTTAATTCCAAAGTATTATTTCGAGCAATTTGTTTAGCGGAGGTCGCTTCATTTCAGGATAAACTTCTCTCTCCAGCCCTGCGAGAGGCGGCACTTCCGTTCCGTTGGCAGCATCCCCTTTCTCTCAAGCGCGCCTACAGTGAGTCAGAGTTCTCTTCATCTCCGGCAGTAAATAAATACATCGTCGGTGTGTGTGTGTGTGTGTGTGTATGAATACTATTTCTATGCTTTAATTACAAACTACACAGAGCGGAGGAGGATTTGTATGATTTAGACGCACACTCCTCTCTCCGCAGGCGGCGGCGACGCGAAGACTGACGGAGACTGAACCTAAAGGACTCTCTATCGCAGTGAAGGAAGGGAGAGTTTTTTCGCGCGGGGAAAGCGGAGAATATAATCAGGGATCTCTTATCACATCGAACGGGAAGAAGAAGGATGCCAGGCAGCAGGTCGGGTCGGGTTAATGGCGGAATATTACAATTATTTTAAATGGTGGTCTTAATTGGTTTTATGTCCTTCATTTTGGTAGATATTTTCGACATTTCCGCGAATAATCAAGAGCACACGGTGTGTGTGCCATTAAAATGTTTGATAATTTTCACTGTTTGTTTGTTTGTTTTCCATCATCGTCCGTCTTACTCTTCTTCTTGCTCTCGTCCTTATCGTTTGCTGCTTTGGCGATATTTCCTGGCTCAGAGTTTGAGTTGAAAGAGAAGGATACCTTCCCATAGTAGCAGTACTAGTGGTGGTGGTTTGTCGTGGCGTAGTCCACTGTTAAAATTATTGCTTTCCCTGGTTCCAGGGTTGATTGGGAGGAGGCGAAGGGATACTACACGCTCGTCTGAAGGAAATTAAAATTTTACTTGGATTTAATAAGAGTTTCCAAAAGATGGATGGGAATGGGAGACGTAGTACCAGTTACACTGGGATGATGAGAAAATTTTCGGGTTCTTCTTGCTTACGGAGGATGCCGGGGTAAGATGTGAAGAATTTTAATTAAAATTTAATTGCAGTTATTTCGTTATTTTGCCAAACATTTTATTTCCCGGCAATTAAATTTAAACGCAAAAATTATACAAAAAAAAAAAGTACGGAATTGCAGATGATGAATTAAGTCGACACGTGGGAGTAGGTACCTTAACTATCCGCCGGACTTAATTGTGCTGAATGTGTTAGATTGATGACTTGGGAAAGACTTTTCAATGCAAGGACAGGTGAACTCGCCTTGCTAACTTAAATGTAAGACATAAAAAGAAGCCAGAAGAGATTGGATCACCAGATGGACCTCTTTACATTCTTGGGTCATCTTTCGAAGAATTTATTTCCACTCTCGGAGGTGTCTATCGAGATGGTTCAGAACTGGCCACAAATTGGAGAACACAAGACTTAACTAGTGCTTAACGACAGCAGGGGTATCATGGAGATTACTAGCAGCAGGCGTACTCATTGGTGATCACGTTTTAGATTTCAAATCAGAATGGAATACTGCAGATGCAAGACCCAGTTGCATGACTAAAGCATGCGAAGAGAGCCTTTTACTCTCTGCGTCAATGGGAAGAAGATCTTTGCTGAGGCTGCAATGAAGAAGACACTCATAAGACGAATCTCCTTTTGAGCTCCCTTTTTCCAGGAATTAATAGAACTTTTGAGTATATCAACAAAGTAATGAATGTGCCGAGAGACTGGCCAAAAAAACTGCGAAACTCCTATCGAAGAACGTCATCAGCAGTATCAGGGCACCGCTATGCGTTGCCAAGAGAGACATCACCAACTCCATACACAACTTGGCCAACCGCAGATGGGCATAGGGTATCCAAAGCTCTGTGGTCAGAGAGAGAGAGAGAGATCACAAGAGATCAGTGGAAGTCATTCAGCAAGGGAGATCACAAGCTAGGACTATGATTGATCTCTCTGGACATTGTCTTTTAAGAAGGCACGCCAGCAGGATAGGACTATCTAAACCTCATATTTGTAGTTATTGTGAGGACCTGCACTCCTCGGCGAGGGTATTTCTAGAAAGAGTTTGGAAGAGGTAGGTACTTGTAACTAACCGAAGGACCTTCTCAACTTCTGCAGGGCAATCAATTGCTTGGACTACTTGATTTAGGCTTTAGGTTTTGTTCTGTCATTTAAGACTCACTAAGGGGACTACGATGGGCCCATCATCGGCGGACTCTATCTTCTGGATGTCTTTGGCCACGGCAACCATGGCAAGATCGTCAGAAAGCCCTTACTCCTTCTGGTAGCGTAAGTGGCCGAACTCCGACGTGTATTATATACTACTACCTTGACCTGGTACTATAGTGCACCCCTTTTGGCCAGGGATCACAACCAGTCTGTGTGCTTTCTGTGCATCTGAAAAAGGCCTGTTGTACAAGATAGGTTCTAAAATTGTCGCCATTGGTGAACTGTTTCCTTGACCAGCAATATTAAACGCTGAATTGAACGCCACCTTTGAATTGTTGCTATGATAGAATCCGGTCACTTTAGGACGGGGTCCAAGTATGTGCTCTTTTGTCGCCTTATGCATGCTTCATCCCTTCTGATTGGTGAGAAGTATTTCGTCCTTATGCCCCACAGGTGGATCCTTTTGTAGCTGTGAGGGAATAGCTAGATGCCTTTCTATTGCCCTCAACTTTGTCGGGCAGGATCTATCGACAAACTTAACTTAAAGCAAGAGGGATCCACGTAAAAAAGAATGAGATTTCCTCACCTTCTGCCTCAAACCTTTAACCTCATTGTCACGTAAGGCAACAAAAGTCAATGCCAACAAAAAATTATAAAACAAAAAATCACTGAATTCAATTTCACCGCCATACAGGAGCTATAATTGTCAGTGTCTTCGTATTCAAATCATGCAACTCAATATCACAGTGAGAGAAGAGAGAACCTAAAACAACACAATTAAGCGCACCTTCCCGATCCAATCAATCGTTCAGTTGACAAATCTGATTGAGTGCCTTGCGAAATCCTTGATTTTTCTCTAGAAAATGGAAGCGAAAAAGAAAATAGAAAAAAAAACCGAGAAAAAAGAAAATACAAACTAAGGATCCAAGCCGCACACCTAGACACTATCCGAAGTACTCCTTGCTACCCAACCAGCACTCAAGGAGCAAACCAAGCATACGGCTCGTTAACCATCTTCTGTGTGGCTAATCATTTGTCGCAAATGCGATTAGAACGGCGTTTGTTGGCTTCCCACAACCTCACTTAATGCGGCAGTCACAGTCATTTATTAGACAGAGGGCGAGAGAGGGTGAGAGATACACACATACAACCAAGCAAAGCCACCCCGCCCCGCTGCTGCTGCCACTGTCACAGCGACAATCAGTTATTTAACCACCGAGGGAGAGATCTAAGGACTCAATGTCTTCGCTTTGCTTTGCAACAAAACACCAATCTACCCCCACCAACCCTTGTTCTCGACACCATAACCTCAGAGAGCCTCCCACATCAAGGTCGATTGCTATTTTCTTAGTTCTTGGGTGGATGTGGTTTTTTTTTTTTCTTCTCCTTCTTCTTTTTGCTTTCTTGTTTTATTCTTTTTCTAACATTTTTTGTAAGATTATTTGTGTGTGTGTTCGAGAGAGGGGGGAAGGGAGGATGGTTTCCTCCGATGAATGTCTGTCGTCGTCGCACTGACGACAAGCTAAAGGAACAGCAGACGCCTGGCTGCCTTCCGAAGTCACCGCAAATTTTTAACGTGCTCAGATTAAGTTCTATGTTTTCCCCATTTCACTGCTGTGTTAAGTTAAACACTATGGCTGTGTGCTAAGGGTGTGAGGGTGTTTTTCGCTACCAAAAAGCCCTTCACACCGAGCACTAGACAGTGGGGACTAATAGGCATTTCAGTGGAAGGCATTTGCTTTGAATTCAACATATGAATGGGGCTTTCAACTCTGTTCAACTTGAGTGCAGAAGGTGAAGAGACGTGTTTGGAAATCCTTGTTCAATAGCTCGTGTGGGTCATTCAACATCCTTGTGTAAAGCGTCGAGCAACAAGGAAATGTTTGCGCCAATGACAGTTGAAAGATCAATTCTCTTTGAAACAGGCCATTTAACAATTGAATGTGTTTGTCAACTTGGTGGGCGAGGTTGTTCAACAATTGAATTGGGTTGATCAAATTCGTTCGACACAAACATGTTCAATTCTCTGTTGTTTGGCCTTGTTTGACGCAAGCAGCGTGAGTCCGTAAACTGGTATATGACTGGTATTGGTTGAATGAACAATTGAACGAAGTTGTCTGACTGAAATTCCATAAGGCGCTTGCAAATTCAGCAAGCTTCCATCCATTCTGGAACTATAGTGGCTAAATTGGACTAGAAATTTGAGGAAGCTACCATCGTAAAGCAAAAACTTTTTAAGATGGCTTAAGCCTCGAGAGTCTTGCCCATTCAACTCGTACAATAGCAGTTAAAGAACTACTTTCTTCCTTAAGTGGTTCTTGTTGGTTCGAGGCCTTGATTTATGGAAGATCTTCAGCATCTTTTCTGCGAGAATTAGCTTGGTCTTGACCCACTTCTGACCAGGTGCATAGAAAGTGGGTAGTATCCTCAAGAGCGCTACGATAGCCGTTGTAAAGTTCTTCCTCTGTCAGGCGTCCTTGTTAATACCCCGTGATCTACGAGGACGGAAAGGGATCTTCTGGCTTTCCGAATGATTCTGTTGTTCCCTGCTCTGTCGCTTGTTAACCAGGCGATTCTCTAAGTTCGACAGAGGAATCTCTCTAAAAGTTATCAATAATTTTAACTTCATCCAGAGCCAGAGCATCCTCTATAAAGACTTCTCCAGAAGTTCTAAGGCCTAAGTGGGTAGAATAGGTGGTTATCTTAGGCACTTCGTCTGTGGGCTTCGTAGCCTGACCTATTATCGAGCAAAATTTTAACTTACTTCAGCGGTTCTGTGAATCTGATTGTCTGATTCCTCCCTACTCGAAAGTTTGCATACTCCACCGTCTTGCGATTGGTTACTAGGCAGCTAGTTACAGACCAGCAGACTCCAGGCTTTCCTTTACTCTTGTCTTATCTGTGGCTCCACGGCCAATCACTTTGACTCTCTCTGAGTGATTATCGTACCCTTCTGTCATCAAATGTCAACCAAGAAATGTCACTCACACACTCTATTCGAACTCGAATTCGAACAAACACTTGAAACGTCGAAAGTTTCTAAAGAATTTCCTCCCCTAGCAATACTTTCCTGCCCCACTGTGTCGTCTGTAGCTCTAATCAAACTCAGGTGATACATAAGTATATTAGTATTCCCAGCTTTTTTTCATTTTGTTTGTTGGTTGGTAGCTCATTCTTTGATTATCCCTGTCGAAGTGCTTGTATTGCCATTGCCATCACACAGAACGTCATCCTAAGTGAGGAGTTCATCAAAACCAAAGTGGTTTGGAATTATTCCTGTAAATATGATAATTTTGTAGCATTTTGCTGGTTGTTATGTATTCAGTGCCATGTCTCTCTTGGTCTCCCTCTCTCTCTCTTGATCCAGTGCGAGGAGGAGGCTTTGTTGCCATATTTTTGATGGCACTACGTGCATAGGACGGGGTATGTTTGCCTTTACAAACAAACAAACAAACACACAGACACACAGTTGGGAGAGATATTGTATTTACAGCGAAAAGGTGGTTTCACAGGCAACGGTTTCTTTTTGTTTATTTCACAATATGGCGCGAAAATGGCCATAGGAAGTGAGAACGTGACATGAACTTGAGCTCTGGAGGCTTCTTCCGCTTGATTCCGCAAACAACTACAACAGTTCTTCTGTCACTTTGGAGTTTATTACTAGCGCAAGCAGCACAAAGCGTATTTGTAATTCAGATGTTTTCTTATTAATTTTTAATTCCATTTAAGTGATTAGGTGATTTGTACCACGGGAAATGATGCTAATGCCGTGCATGATGTGTGTGGGTTCCTTTTTTTTTTTTTTTGCTTTTTTTTGCAGGCGACGCACGTGCTTGCACATCCATGCATTACATAAGTATCTCCGGATAATGGGGACACACATAATGGAATTTTTCTATTTGTGGAATGTGCTCTTTGTTTTAGTTTGCACACGTGTAAGGATATTAAGGAGAAAATTGCTTCTTTGTTTCGCTGAGAGAAGGAAGAGGCTGTTGGAAGGTTTTTAGGGTTTTTGGACAAATTGTCGCTTGAGGCAGAACCTCGTCACATAAATCTGAAAGCCTTTCTGTGACTGTATGAAGAAGAACCCAATATGAACCGATCTCCTTTAGCAGGGAACTATACATCCAAAGCTTCTGCAGAACACTTTGTGAACTGATGGACTTCCATATAGGAACCGTGCCTCCAATTCACTTCAAATTTCTTCTTCACATAGCTAAGACTACAGGTCCTTGGTTCGTTTGCTTGTTGCAGTTTCGATTGGCAAATACACGATCAGCAAACCCCACAAACAGATCAGTTGGAAGGCAGTAAAGGTAAAGGGTTGTGAGCCTCCTCGCCTTTCAATTACAAAATCCTTAATCTGTTTGGCTTGCGAATTATAGGGGAGTCCATCTGACAAGTAATGCACCCCGTGAAGCAATATTGATCGCACGTTAGAGCTAAATAGTCGCAGCTTGATCCTTGCCTTTTCGATTCTGCTGATCCACTTCGACCCACAGAAATAAGCTTGCTGAGAGTACTCTTTCTAACAAGCTGCCTTTATGTTAGATACCCAACGACTTTCATAGATCCCTTTAGTCAATGCTGGATGAAGTACATCGCTTATTCGACGAACAATAGTGGTGACAGTCGGCTACCGTGACGTACTTCACTTTAGACTTTAAGACTCTTGGTCACCTTTTCATTGTGCAGCAGGTGACATCTATTACCCTCGTATGTAGGCTTGATATGTTTCCCATGTTGCTTTTACTGTTAAAGGCAAGTATGTTGAAAGGCTGATCCTTACGTATCACATACTTATGTATACTACGTTGCACTGCATTCTTCTTTACGTGATATTGAGATCTTTTGAGAAGGATACAATCCAAACCCGATCTTGCCCGATCACTTGCCATTCAAAGGGTTGGTCCTTTTGGGCGTCCCTAAGCCTGTCCCTGGTTTCATTGCTTCAGTACAAAAGCGTATAAAGCGGCGATGGTTAGTGGTCTATCCGGCGATTGGATAGCAGATTTTAGAGAAGTGAAGACCCAACTCGTCTTAGATCTTTTGTATAAGGATAATACTTCCACTGACTTTACGATTGATATTGCAGAATTCGCTTAATACCTTAGTGTTGAAATCTCCCTTCACTCTAGCGAGCGGTATCACAATGGGTCGAAGTTTGTCCTGACTCCTAACAGGACAGCCACCTTACCAAACCTTACCTAACCTGATACCGTCAAACAGCTACAACAGCCATTTAAATGGCTCTATTTTTTATAACTAATTGCAACATGCATTCTGTGATTATAAAATCCTCAGCCTTAATGGGAGAAGCTACATTTGCTTCCCAGAGTCAAAGACAAAGACCTCAGCCAGACTGTCATCTGTAATTAGCCCCCAAATCCCACAATCCAAAGTGCACAACTCATTCCGGAAACGATTGAAAGAAAGTTTCACTGCATGTGTCTCGAATTTCCAGTCCCACCTCGCACTCAGTCAAAACAACTTCTTTGTGCAATTAGACTCCAATTTGTTGCAGCAAATAAATAACACTTTCTCCTTCCCTATTAATTGTAGTCATCTCTCAGTTGCATAGTATTCCTGCGGCCAGGACAGAAACAAGACCAATATAATTAATTAAAGTCATGAGCGTCATTACGTGAAATTCTCTTTCTCTCTTTTTGGTGGATCTTCCTTCCTCTTGTGTCCTCTGTTGTTCCTGTTAACCACCACAGCCAACTGGATGGGTGCAAAATCTCATTAACCCAACCAAATAGAGTTCATATACTAAACTAGTATCGGCAATCATAAGAACGGAGCGTCTGTGTGCGGAGTGCATCCTGCATAGACAACTTGTCTATGACTATCTCGATTCTCAGATCTTTTTTCGTTTCGTCGGGATCCCATACAGCAGTGTATGGCGTTTCAAACGATTATCGATGAAGAAGATGACGACACGGACGACGACGTGTTAAACAGCTCTCCCTGCCAAGGGGGCGATGAAAGTCTACAGATAATGAGACTCTTTACCAATATTGAAATTCCTTGGCTATACGTTCGAGACAGCATTCGTGGTGTGCTTGGATATTTCCTTCTTCTACTCCTCCTGGTGCCATGGGAATTTGTACTAACTACTTTGACACGGTTTGCATTTACCTTTATTCAGTTATCAGGTCAGACTATGGGTGCAGTAAGTACATATGTACATATAATAATGAGAATAATTCATTTGGCAAGATTAGATAGCAAAGCACTGATTCGATGGCCAAATTTTTGAACAATTTTGACCCACAAAAACTTGTCTAATAAGACTCATGTTTTTGGTTAGGAAGTGATCCAGAACTGCCGATCATAAGATGCCCAAATTTTTGACCATATTTTGCAAAAAAAAAACTGGTCTAATAAGGGAAACGTGTTAAGAGCCATTCTGGTCTGTTAGACTCATGTCTTTGCTTAGCAATTGGAGCCTCTGACAGAGTCTTAAGTCCGAAACTTAAAACAAGTAGCACAGCCCATCATTCGATGACCAAATTTCTGAACATTTTTGACCCAACTGGTCTAAAAGAAGGAAACGTCTTAAGAGCCATTTAGGGCTGTTAGACTCATGTTTTTGGTCAGCAATTAGAGCTTTTTGCAGGATGCAAAAGTTCAAAACCTAGAAACGGTTATCTGAGCTGAATTTCTGATCATTTATGAAAATGAATCCAGGGTTCCAGTTGGACACAGGGACGCAACCAGCTTTGCAATGTGAATATACTCATCCAAAGGCTACTGCAGAACATTGGGATAAGGAGATACTCAATAACCGGTGGTGTGCCACAGGACTCCATACTCAGTCCGCTTTTGTGGAGTATATTGGACGATGTGAGTGCATAATGTGGGCTTCACTGAAGACATAGAGACAGTAGCTACAGGAAAATGCTAAGAGAAGCTAGAAGGGAGTTTTGTTTAAGGGCTTTAGACAATCCGTTCAAATGGAGGGGTCTTCAGTATTGTGGTGCCTCCACAAGAGAGGGCATCAAGGGCTCAGCAAAGTTGGCGAGAGGTAGAATTATTTTAGACATTTTCTGTGCTTCAAACCTTGATCCAACCTACTAACTGCTGAACCATGGTTCATATTCATGACTAAACCATTCAGTCATCCCCTAACGCACTGAATCTTTTTCAAATGCCTGCAAGTAATCGCAATCTGCTTAAACAAATTGCACATAATATTTCTTTGAGTGCAGTACCTACCTCTGGGGTTCAGCTAACCTCCGAAACCAATCGGCATAGATATTCTTCTTCGTTTCTACATTTCAAACTACACAACACCTTCTTTGCTGCGAAAATTCTTACATCCAGTTAGAGATCCACCAGAAACCCACCACAACCACCCCAAGATGCCCATCATAGTCAGAGTCAGGCAGAGAGCACTTCCAATATTACACAAATACCAACCATTTCCCAACCATGGCTAATGTTTCCCTGCGAAGCTGTGAATATTGAAAGCTTCACCACCTAGACCTAGACCATCCTCACCAAATGACAATAACACCGGCGGCGGCGGTGGCAACAGCATACCACCACCCACCAGATCACACGAAGAAAAGAGGAAAAACTCCCCAAAGGACCTACACCAACACAACAGCAAGGAGTTGGGCGAGGATTTAAGTTCATTATCTCCAACAAGATTTCACTCTACTTAAAAGGTGGTTTGGAGATTGTGGGCAGCAAGTAATTTATTGTCGAGAAATTTATCATAATACATTATTTTGTGTTGGTATGTGCCTGTGCCATAACCGATCCTTGTGTCAGGATTCGTTGTGTCTTTCAGGGGAAGATTAAAGGAAACAGGAGTCTTTTTAGATGTGTGGGTGTTCTGTGTGTCGGTTCCGAACGATAGAACCTTTCTAAATTGGTTTCCTAAAGAGACAAGGCAGTTGTTGGCGGAGAGGAAGCGCGAGGGGGAAGCTTGGGCAAATATATGTATGAACAGGGTATTAATTGTTCCACCTTCATCGTCGACAACTCCTCGGGAGGAGTTGTTGGTTTTTGTAGAATGGACTTTGTGGGTTCTTCTTCTTTTGGATTCAACAAAAAAAAAAAAAAAACCTGAAATAGAATTCGTCGTCATCCTGTTCGGGGAGGGGGAGCAGGCAGGAAACAGCCTTCAACCCCTCTGAAAACCGAAATAAGAAAGGACAGGGAATTTTAATGAATGACATGAATTTCGTAATTATTATGAATTATGGATAGAATAAGCGTCCTGTTAACGGGATTGTTAAACTAAATAAATAGACATGAAATTTCATACTATTTTAATTTCATTAGCACAATTCGGTTTAATGGTTAGTCTCGGCATCCTGGATTCGTTTCCTCCTCGGCCTCCCCCTCTGGTTGGTTGTGTGATTTTAGAGATAGAGAGAGAGAGTTTTTGGGGCGGCGGCAGATGGTGTGTACATGTGGAGAACGAACCCGTATCGGATGAGGACAGATACTTGATTCCAATTAGTACAGTGTAATTATTTTAATAAATGGTGAAGTTCTGATGATACGAATAACGTCAAATTGTTTCTATACCAGGCAGCTGAGTAGTTGTTGTGTAAAGTGAAATTCGAGAGATGTAGTAACTTGCGTCTATTCACCTAGAAATACCGGGTCTATACACAGATGGATTTGCAGTCTAATTGCTCAATGGAAAGGGGAGTAATGACCATTGGTTAGTGCAACGAACAAATCAAATAAATCGGGGATTCAATTTCCTAATGCTTCGGCGCAGCTCAAGGTTGTGTGCTGGCTTTTAATCTGCATTGAGGGGGCTATACACCTTGTCATGGTTATGCTAGGATACGCGTCTTCTGTTTCTTTCTGTTTCCAGTGAAAGCTCATCTCCAATAGACTGAACCAAACATCGGACGTAGGCATGATGGACAAGGAGATCTCGAATGAGATGGTGGATCATTTGCTAGTCGATCTCAAATACACAGATCTGAATGACAAAAGCGAGGGCAACAAGAATGAAGACAAAAACAACTAAAACGCATGCAGGGGACAAAAAACGTCGGCATACTTGCCGATATGGAGAAAGAAGAGTTCGAGTATAGACTTCATTGTAAAAGACACTTTGACGAAGCTATCGCTAGGACTTGATGCCGAAGCCGATGAGCTGGGTTTAAGTGGAATTAAGATCATCAGAGCAGGTCACCGCGAAGATCAAAGCCGCACAAACGAGGATCAAAGAGCGCAAGCAAAAAGAAAGTACAAAAGAGTCTATAGCCGAGAGTTAAAGATCCAAGAAGAGCCATGTAGCCTAATGAAAAGGGTAAGAGCAAAAAATACAGCCTACTTGAAATCAGCGTCGAGAAAGAGGGGATTCTTTGTTTCCTAAAAGCGCAAAACACCGCGGTCTCAGAAGGTTTAAACTTAGAGTTGGTGTTCACCTAAAGATGGCAACGACGTAGGGTCAGGCATCATCTCTCACCACAGGTTTCATAGCAATCCGTACAACTCCCTCCCTCCAGAGAGCGGAGGATCCACCGATGAGTCTCTGGTAGAAGTCATGCCACAAGAATATATCAACTTCTCTATCGACAGGCATAAAAACAATCAAATTGAAGGTACTGTCCTGAAGAGCTCAAGTTTGTAGGAAAATAGCATCATGGTTTCCCTTTATATCTAACAAACTAGCCAGAGGAGATTCGGTGGCTGTATCACAGTAAGCAAGAGCCCTTGTAATCATCTCGCCTTGCACACTCAAGCTTAAGTTAGGACTTAACCCATCAGAGAGACGAACCCCGGATAAATCTCCATGGAAACTGGTATCACCAAAAGAAAGCTCTGATTGTCCTTTCACGCAGTCAGAAGCCAGATATAGAGGCTTTCTAGCTCCACCCTCGTATGAGTCGAGATAGTTTTGGGTGTAAGGAGCAACTGCTACTAGTAAGAGCCCTAATACTAAAAAGGCAAGGTCACACGAAAGGACTAGAAAGATCTGGCTTCATGTTCGCTTAACCATGTTAAAATGCGCCTCTTCTTCAATTCCTCTTCGATACCCTTTTTGCCCTTGCTCCGGTAGAGTTCAGCCCATAGTACTCTCCCTGGTCGTCAGACATTCATATAGTCGCCCATTTCCTCGACGAATGTAAAGGTGTAAAGGACTGTACTTTCATTAGGACAGATTTGGTACCTATTGAATGGACACAAACTGCTTTTCATCTTGCCCTCGCTCTCACTAGAAAGAATCGGAAATATCGCGAAAGGAGTGTTCCTTCACACATAAGACCGCATCTACGTAACCTTCCCAAATTGTTGCATCCCTTGCCACAGTTCTTCACCAGCAAAGAAGTCCCCACGAACTCAAGTGAAGCCCATCATTGTTACGAGAACTTCATAATCTTCATTCGAAACAGAATCCCTTCCCACTCCCACTCTCTCTCTCTCTCCTTTTTTAATTGATTCAAAAGATTATCCCCAGAAGCTAATAATCTTTTTCAGCAAATTTTTTTCATTAACCCTTCCACTGGCAGTGTAGACCATTTCCATTCTATTGCGTCGACGGCTGACCTTCTCTCCCCAGCTCCCTGTAGAACCATCAAACAAGCAAACAAGAGGTAAAAGGGAAATTGTGCTCAAAATCCAAATAAATGACCTCCACTTTTCTCCCGTTATAATTAGTTTTACCCTCTCCAACCCCAACCCCCAGAAGTATCTACAACCCTTTCGCGCAGGCACTGCTTTAAAATAAATGAATTGCAATCATAGACAAAACATTTTATGGTGCCAGTTACAAATTTATATGGCTCTGTTACAGGGGGTGGTGGACAGGACAGCACAGGACACTATCAAGGATGCGGGGAGTGGGGGTTGATTTGTTGAAGGCCTCTACAATTACTACTGCCACTTAAGAATTCCACTTAATTTAAATTAAAACAAAACGAAAACGAACCAAATGAATGACAAAACAAAACAATAAGACGAACGAAAAACAAAAAAAAATCGACTTTGAACGAAAGCAAGAGGAAAAAAAGGACGAAGAAGAGCACAAAATAGGAAGAAGAAAGAAAAAAAACTCGACAACAATCGCACACAATAAGAACTAAATCAAGAAGCTGGGCCGAGAGAAAGCGAAGGAGAAAGGAAAGGTTAGCTAGCAGCCCTCAAGGGGCAAACAAAACTCCCTTCTTCCTCCTCTTCTTCTGCTGTGTCTTCCTCCACCACCAACAACCAGTGAGGTTTTGTCAGGGGCTAATGGGCGAAATTAATTAAAACTTTCCCAACTAATTAATCGGAGATGAGCGTAGGAACTCACAACACACAGCAAAGCACAACTCTCGGTTCGGCTTGGTTCGGTTCAGTTCAGATCCATCTAACAGCCAACACCTCCTTCTTTCGTCGTCGTCGTCCTTCTGCGCTGCCCGTCAGACGCCCGCCATCGCATCCTTCACTTTGTCAGCCTCTATCATCTTTGCCCACATTTAATTGCATTCGTACATGGGTTTTTGGGGTTGTGTATGTGGCCGAACACAAACACAACCGTAATTTGTATGTTTACTCCATGACTACTAACTTCTATGATCCAGATGATGCCTGTTCCTTGCTTGCTTCCTTGGTCCTGCCGCTGATGTGCTGATATGGTACTCTGTTTTTCTGTGTTCTTTCGACTGCGAGATGCCGAAATGTATGCCTGTGTCTGATGCTGCTCCTGCTGCATGTGGGCGATTTTTCAACTGATGACGATGACGAGAGACGATGTGGAGAAGGAGGAGGAGGAGGAGCAAGTTTGAGGAGCTTAAACTTTTGCTTGTTTTTCGGTTTAAAAATGGAAACAGAAGCGCAAAAGTAAAGCACACATTGAATTCATTTAATTGTGTGGATAATTGTATAAAGGATATCCTGTATCTGTAGACTTTTCTTTTTTGTAGATAAGAAGGAAGAGGATACGGAAAAGTTAGACACGTCACCTGGGTGTCGATGGGAGAAGACGAAGATGCTGGTGGGCTCTATAAAGACACAAATTCCAAGACGAAATCGGTGAGCTATTGAGCTTTATAGCCAGCGAGGTCAATTTGCTCAAGGTTGTGTTCCTTGACAAGGGGATAGTCCGCGCAAATGTAGATATGAATAGCCTTAAACTGATATTCAGGACACGGGTTTTGCCGCGACAGAAAGAGAGAAGACTAGGACTGATGTTGGTAGGACTGGATAGATACGTTTCAAACTTTACTTCACCGTGGATGTTGTTCAAATTAGAAAGAGAGAAGTGTATGTAGTTTTTGTATTCGTTTGTAGTTCACAGTATTTTTTTGCGTTTATGTTAGAATATGCTTAGTTCGCACTCACACACAAAAACTCTCACTCATTCATTTCGAGAAGCTGTGGTCGTCTATATTCCTAGTTAAGCTGAGTTAACGACCTTAAAATAGTATCAATAAGTCTGAAGTAGATTGAGGATTGTAGATTGAGGTTGAGGAGGGAACTAGTAACCTTGTCACTGCGGCCTCTATAGGCCTATTTTGACTAAATCTGAAGCAACTTAAGGGTCTTTAAGTAGATCGATTTAGGCGGATCGATACAGAGTCTAAGGGTGCCATAGCTCAGTGGTTAGGTTGTTGGACTACAAAGCTAGGGTTTGAGCTGGCTTGATCCTCTGTCTTACCTCTTGATCTTTGGTGAATCCCTTGGACGCAAGGCACCTTAACTAGACCTTAAAATTGAATTAATACGGCAGGCAGATGGATAGCTATGGCATTATACCGTGTCTTCCAAAATCTCTGAACATAGTGGGACTCCAAACAAACATAGTACTCTTAAAAAGAATCAGTCACGGCCATATCCATCTGACTTATGACACAAAGGCATCACAGATCCAGAGGGAGATTTAGAGCACTTTGTAAATGCCCTATCATGTGCTCTATCAGAAGAGCGGCCCTGAGAGATAGTTCTTTTTCAAGAAAAGAGAGAGACCACTCAAGTAGCATCTTCATCCACGAATCCTTGTGATATCTGTGTACCGTCTGACTACCTGTCGTTGGTAGTGCTAACCGCATTTGATTTGATGAAGATTTAGACATGCTGAGAAATTGACAATGAATTCTAGAGTTAGAGCTGGAGTCTATAGATCTTGTGGTAGAGTGTAATTTATACTTAAGGCCATGTCATTGAGATCTACACCGGGGACAAGGAACAATCCACGGAAATCCTTAGCTTGGACAAGGATACTGTTAGTTAGAACTATCTACTAGCAAGTTACCCCACTGGCCTCTGGAGCCTGATTGCATGGCTTGTTCCAAGACCAAAACTAAGGACCAGTTTCTACTAGATCTACGGTGTTCTGAAGCTTGGATATGAAAGCTTACAGTACTCCAATTTGTGGCTCATTTTATCATTCCAGAAGCATCTTAACCACCCAAAGAGAGAGACTCTACCTCCGTTCAGCCCTACGTGAGTCCAGTATTTACGAAGTACCACACAGGTATGTGAATTCCTGTGAATGTATGTGAATTCCTGTTAACTGAATTCCATTCTCTATCAACTGGTAGCCGCACTCGCACATTTGCGCTAATACTGATTATTCCCAATCAACACACCACTCAATCAAAATGCAACAAACAGCCCATGTCCATCTTCCGAAGCCATGTCATCATTATTTCAATTACCTTCTATCAGTATTTACCAAATGCGGACAGAAGGCGCGCGATATGCGCACACAAAATAGGAAACCATGAAGTGGATCATCATCAACTACCAACAGCCAACAGCATCCCAGACATTGAGACACCATATCGCTGCTGGCCCAAGATGGGCATCTTTACCCTGTCCCCCTCCTAAACACGATCCTACGCCGCCACGGATGTCTCATTAAAGGTGTGTAACCGAAAAGATAAACTAATTGATTGGGATTTCTTTACTACTCAGGAGGAGTCCCAGCGCGCCGCACACCAGACCGCACCGCGCCGGGGATAATGATCGACTCTCATGTGGCAAAATGGTTTGTTTGACTTAATTTTGCGATATCCACTGGCATGCCTAGTGCTCATGACTTTATTTAGCCTTAAAGCCAGTTCCAAAAACAGTAAAGTGCTGGCAAACATGGTAAGGTTAGGAATTCTGCACGCGCGTCAATAGTCGCGTAGCTTCGCGCTTATTCCCAGTGGCATGCTGAGGTGTTGCTTGCTACTCTAAGGCTATAATCATGACGACCTTATGCCGGGTTACCGAACTTTTAGTTAATTTATTGGCCAGAGAGCGTTTCCTCCTTTTAAAGATCAGAATCCTTCTTCTTTTTTTTCTGTTTGCATGCATGTCCTTGTGGTATTTTGCTTTTTTTCTGATTCAAGCAAGAACAACAAAAAAAATAAATAAAAATGAATCCACTGACAGACCATTTGATTGGCTCCTTTCAGAGCCAGAGAGCCTTTCCCCCTGACAAATTGTGGTGGCAATTTCTTGATCCACAGAATACGGATTCAATTCCCCACTGATTGTGTGTGCTTTTTGCCTTTTTGTACAGTGCAATGGGGGCCTAGTGAATAAACTAGGCTCTCTGTTGTCGAGCACGCACGAAATATATCGCCAATTGTCCTCATTATAGTCCTATTCATTGAAAATCATACGCCTAGATGTATGAGGTTGGGAAATTGTCTGTGGTATCTGGGAAATTTGTCAATGCATGTGCTGCATGTTGCCATTCATATGGAATGAAACCGCTAATTTAACAGTTCCTCCTTTCGTTGTCAGTTGGATTTCAAATACATAGATTCATGCGGGATGCGTTACACTGCTCTGATGCTGGTCGAGGGAAGAAGGGAAATATTCTCACTAATCTAGTACATTTTAGGGAATGTTTTTCAAAGTATTTCATTTGCAACTAGCTATTTGGGACTGTGTTGAAAAAATAATAGAAAAAGGATGTCACAATAACTTAGGAGTGAAACTTTTTCACCAAGTGTCATTTCGTATCTCCAAACAGAGACCATGTCCTTGAAATCATGATCTGGGGTAGATAGTTTGGTTGAAAGGACAGAAGAGGATTTTAACCTAAAGATTGCGGAAAACTTAGCACAAGGAGGCGCACACAATCTATATGAGTAACACGATGATGGTGAACCAAGGAACAAGGAACGTCATACAGACCTGAAAGTTTTACACGTTTGAACTATAAATTTAAAAGGAAGCTCAAAGAGTGTCCTTCTGAACTGAATTTGAGAAAATATTGGCTGCACTCTGAAGGTGCAAAGCTGTACTCTTTCTAAAAGGCAACTATCTATGGAGTCAACGAGATTTTCTTACTCCTTTCGACGAACGAGATAGCGAACTCAATTAAGTGACAACCATCCCACTTCTTCATATAATTGCAGATGCTTAGCCTGTGACATTCGCTTGTTGAATCTGGTCAGGTTCTGGATCAGTCAAGCTAACCAATTTCTGATCTTTAACTTTTGTTTGATCCAAGCCTTTTGAGACTAACTTCTCTTTTGCATTTATCATTTTGTGGCAGAGTCCTCCTTTATCATCTGCAGCATTCAACATCCGAGCTTAAGGTACCAAGTAGCTTCAGGGAAAACGCTTAAGAAGCCCAACAGAATGATCGTGCCAGCAGAACAGCGGTACCGAAAGCGGCAAAACGTAGTGATAGTTGGGCGATCACCAAAGACAAGTCTGGGTGAAAAGAACCATAGATGGTATCATTCTAATAAAAACGGACATATTCGGAGATTGATCGAGGAGCTTCTACCAGAAATAGATGCTCCCTGGCCATGGATGCTTCAGAGCACAAGTTTATCACACAAAATTAACCAAAATGACTGGAATCAGTCAAGTTTTAGTGGATGAACTAGATGAAAACCTTATCCAGACTGCCTCACCATACATATGAAAGATGCATTCAGATGCAGTTCTTGACTCTGTGGCAATAAACCTCAACGAAAACAGATTGTCAGCACAAAAGCCAAGAGGCTGAACAGCCTTCCTCTATAGTTCGTGCAGTTCCCTATTATCAACAAATGGCCGCATGTGTTTATGTTTGAAAATGCCGCAGAAAGAGATCCTATTCCAATCAGAAGAAGAAAGTCCATGCCACTACCATTCTAACAACGAGCTCACCACTGGGAAGAGTAAGTACATTGCGAAGGGGGCAATGTTCGGTGTTAATGGTATCAAAAACCAGGCATCTCCTTCTTTGTGGAGCCTCTTGTGCTTCTCTTCCTTTTTTTGTCCGCGCCGCTGGTCCCCGTGCTCTTGATTGTACCTTTAGAGACGGAAGTAATTTCCTGGGATATTTCCGCTTAATGGATTTTAAGACCATTGTCAAGTGGCCACTGCTCTTAAAATCAATGCAGAATAGCCTTTTCGTCCTTTTGAATCCGCGCTCTTGCTCGATTATAACCATTATTCATATCTGTCCACGTGATATATGACTCCACCATTCAACAGTATCTTCAGTTAAATTCATTATCTGTTCATTTTTTCGTGGTCGGGAATACTCTATCTAACAATTTGCAAACAATAACATTCAAATAACATCCGGAGAAAAGTATCAGTTCAGCGTTTGGTCTTTCAAAAAAAGAAAAGAACAAAATCTTAACATTACATGGTAAAAGGAAGATGAATATTATCCTCCGGATGAAGGAGAAAAAATGTATTCTTAGCCGCATGCACTTGAACAAATGGAAAGCCGACCCGGGCCCATAGGACAGTCATCCGTTGTCGTCGTCGTAGTCGGAGGAGGACGCAATAAGTCAAAAGGCCGCAACGCACGAGCTCCTTGCGCTGCATTGTTTTCGGGATTTTTTCTTTTCTTCTTTTTAGTTATTTTTCCCTGCGCTAAAAATTTCAACTTGGAGTTCTTCCACAAGGAACAATGTAATTTGCATTTATGAATGGGATGCACAGATAAATTCGTGGGATAAGATTTTTGCCTTGAGGTCGTGATGTACATATGTATATTTTTTGAGACAGTTTCTCGATGGCACATTTAATAAATTGATAATTTCTGCAAAATGCTTTTGAGATAATGTGGCCTTTATTTGTAACTGTGATTGACGGCCTTTTTTTAGTTAAGGTCTAGTTCTCAGGATTTCATAAACGTACCACACCTGGCAATGCCATGGAACCAAAACGACTCAAGGGAGTTTGCATACTTTAAGGTGTACGCATTATCATACATACCATTGCATACCTTAAGGTGTACACATCATCATAACCTAATGAAAGTGGAGTTGTACTTTTGCCATCGAAATTTTTGGAGCAATTTATAGATCGATGTGGTAGGAGCCGCATTTTAGAACTCGTCTCACCTTGACATATGCCCACGTCAAAAAGTTCATTTGTGACGTTTAAGTGACCATCGCTAAATAATTGAAATGTGCTACACTTGTCTGTCCACGTCCGTTAAATTTGAAATATGAATTCGTATCATTTTCGTATAGAGACTTATGCATATCTGTTGGGAAGGATTCTCTTGGGCAAACATGAAATATTGACAATTTGTTCAGTGTTGCACCTAAGAAAAGGGAACATCTCGTGATCTACAATCTCTTCACAGAAAAAACTCCTCAGGCATGATCATATAGGTATATGCACACATTTAGGTACAATATCATATAAGCATAGTCCCTCTTACTCCCAGTGAGTTAGCGAAAGTTCACCAGAGGGTGTCTGAAGAAAGAAGTGCCGTATCCTATGTCCTGGACCTTAGGTAGAGATGAACTCGATCTCGTACTTACCAAATCTCTTTACAACAGGTGATTCAATCGAGGTCTGAAAAGATCCCTCACATTGCCTCGGAAGAGACACCCCACCCACCTCAATTTCCGTCGAAACAATAGCATGCTCATGAGCAAATCCCAAAGTTTTATCGGAGCCATATTAATAGATGTCATTCCACACGCATCCACATTCTTTCCATCGCAGTAGACAGCTCACAGGAAGAACTGCTTAACAACCGGAAGAGAGACCCAAATGTCCCTTAATCCCGCTCGTATTATGCCCAGAAAGCCACCATAAAAATAGAAAAAGCAAACTTCAATTCCATTCAATCAAAGGCAAACAACAACTCGCCTCCTGGACTTACAAAGAAATACCCTGTTAGTTCGGAAAGAATACACACCACGAGACACATGAATGGCCAAATTAAAACGAATGGCTGGACAAAGTTTATGCTTCAAATAACTAAAAACTCTCTATTTTTGCCCTAATAAACATTTACAGACTATTAGTCAGCTCCAAAGGATACCGCATCCACTATTCTACTACATTCCTCCCTGAGACAAAAAAAAAAAAAAAAAAACTCTAAAGTTACGACAAAACTTTTGTGGAGCCGAATTAGCGCAACGCTAACTTCAAGTCCGCGCGCTATCCACCATATATTTTGCATACCTAGTTTTTTGATTTGCTCGCTTTCGTCCTGGCCCGCGGCATCCGCATGTGTGTGTGTCTGTCTCTCTCTCTCTCTGTCCAAACAAAGGATACGTATATGTGTGCATCACTTGTTGTAACTTGAGCTCCAGTCAAATATACTAACAGCAAACTGCTCCTAGCGGGAACATTCATTTTTTGTTTCCCACGAGCTTGAATAAAATATTTCGTCCCAACGAAAGGAACCCAATTCCGAGTTGATTAGGGAACAAAGACAAAAACGCCATAACTGTCAAAGGGATGCGAAAAGTTGTCATTCTTTGTTATGCATCCGTGAATACGACTGACTGAAGTCAAATTAATTAGACCCACAAAAACTTGTTGCCAAATTGGACGATGGACGGCAAACCAAAACCGAGAGAGGACCCACCTTCTTCTAATTAAATGCACCCAATTCCACCGCCGCCGTCGCCGAATTAAAATGCCACATCATTTAAATTAATTTATTCGGAAGGAATTTTTCTTCTTCTTTATACTTTGGGGCTTAGCTACTCTAGGAATTTTCGGACGGACATTGGTCCTTTTAAGCGCGCGGCTAACGAGAGAGACTCCTTGTCGTGTGAAGTGTTTCTGTGAATTTTTATCCACCAGCTCAGTGGGAAGAATAACTCCCAAACGCAAACATACATATTCTCGATGACATTTTGACGCGCGAATTTTAAAGAAAATTCCACTTTGATTAAAATACCATCGCCGGCCGCGGCCGCGAGAAGGGTGCATTAGTGTGCGAGGAATTGGGAATTTCTTCTTCTGCGAAAGGAACCAAGGATGCCGACAAGTAATATTTGAGTTTGCTAATTCTTAATCAGCGTAATGAGAGCTTTACCGTGGGAATTAACTTGAATTTGGCAACAAGTGGGTAAAGGATTAAATTTCGTAACAATTCCAGTAGAGGAAGGAATCTACAACACGACTGAATTGGGAGCAGATCGTATGGCACCCCACCCTTCAGCTCAATTTAAAGACCCTAAAACATGTGACAGACAGATGGAAGGACATACGGATGAACATGGGAACATGCTGATTACTACTTGGCCTATGTCATGGAGTCTATCTTCTCTACGTTACAAGCTACATATGTATCAAACTAAATATAGTTTTAGACTAGACTTCTTGAGGTAAAATTTCTAGTTTCGTCAATGACGCACCCGCACGCAAATTAGGGAGAAAAAATAGCTTAACTGGCAAGCAGTCCAAATGAGGTTCAATAGGCAGTAAGCTTTTCAAACCATTCAATGTCATCGGCGCGCGGTGGAGAAGATCTATTTCATGCAGTTTTGTAGAAGGCAAATGATCTTATTCTTCCAGGAATTACTGCTTTATTTGAAGGATTTCTATCCCCAAAGACAAATACAAACAGCGTAAGGAAGCGTCTAAATTTCTCCCCAAAACTGTAGAGAGACTCATTGAAGTCCCTTTGAACTCAAGTCAGCATAGGTATGTTTAGAAAAGACAAATCCACTAAAGGATTCTTCATTTTCTCGTCAAATAGGAACATTAAGATGCAAGGATAATTAGCAGCTGAAAGGGTGCGATTACTGAGTAATTATAGGTTAACAAGGCCAGACAGTAGCAACTACTTACATATGTGCACATGTCGAACTATGACTTCTTGCACAGCTGAAATAAGACTATAACTGCATTCATTGACAGTAAGGCTTCATGGTCTTTAGGCAGTCTCCTCGTCACCGCACGAAACAAAATAGACGAAGATAGTCACATCCCTCCGTTAGACATAACAATTTTTGTATAAAGCCATACAGTTCCATACAGCCATCTCAATAGCAGTCAGGAATTGTCAAGACTTATTGATCTTCATCAGGCACCACAATGTCAAGCTCTGCTGGGTACCTAGACACAGCTATGTAGGAAGGAACGAAAAGCTATTGTTGAGGTCGACATTTTTATACTTCCACTGATTGGGAAAGTCTACAGTATCATTGACAACATCAGAGGCACTGGCCATTGTCTACTGGGAGTCAAGAGATTGCTGTGCAATTTCTCGTGCCTTTCGGCCAAAACTGAATAAAACAAGAACAAAGATCCATTGCTTACTTTGGATCGACTTTCTATTCGCATACTGATTGGAGTAATCATAAGATAGTGTGGAGCAATCCTTTAAAGGAATGCAGAGTTCAATGATTTATGGATAAGTTGTAGGAACGAGGACAACAACTGCCCTCGCTACAAGAACAACGCCTGCGTATTTTAGGCTATAGATTCTTCCCTGGTCTTGCAGGGGTAGCAAAGCCATGGATAATGAACCGAATTAGATTTCCTAAAAGCTCAAATTGGGTTAAGGGTAGACCATAAGTGAGAAATGATTGAATTATTTTCTTTTGCCTTTTTACCCCACTCCACTCTAATAGCTAGGGTAAGAACAGCTAACAGAATCAAAGAGTATACAATGCCTTCCAAACAGCAACCTTCGAGGCGCGTTCAGTGGTCAAGCAACGCAGGACAACTTCGCTAAAAACGATGGGACGGACTTCAATTGAGGCACTATCAAGAAGTAATGGCACAGGAGATAGTATTACTTAGATCGACACTGAGATTGTTCTCTATTGCTATCACTTAGATTAATAGGCAAAATAGAAAGCCTCCACTGATCTAGACGCGAAGACATCTTCCCTTGGCCAATGTACAAGGAAGCAGTCAAAATTGGATAACACAAAGTCTTTCATTGTTCATGAAAGACGTCACCTTCTGGTGGAGACACTGGGTCAGGACCTTACCCTAGAAACTATCAAAAGGCAGATGGATGATGACTTCGAGAGAGCTTGCAAAGAAGTGAGTGAATTTGTAGAACATCGAACATAGAAGCGACACCGAAATAAGCGGAGTAGGCTGAGCCCAAAACGTGAGGTTGGAGTACAGTCCAATGTTTGAAGGATGATCAGCGATAGAGTGGATTTAGTGGGTGGTCTTTATAGCCCTCCGACACAATAGATCCTCTTCATCACAGTGTCAGCTAAATGGACTATGATTACATAAGAGGAGTAGAGCTATAAACCTAGAGATTTACAGCCTTCCTTCCATGAAACTCCTCCAACCACAGGAATCCGTTCCCATTCTCATGCTTTCTCTAGCCATGATCACTACCAGAAATTTGCAAAAGAGAAATCCGCTAACCTCTTGCATGTCACCCAACCATTCGATACCAGATCGGGCAATTAATACTACAACAATGCACATGTGTCAGCTGCAAACATCCAGTACAACCATGTGCTGTGCCCCTGCACTGTATGTGGTTAATTGATCAGATAATAGCATTGGAACCTTTAAATTCAAGCTAATTATCCAAATTGGCTTCGAAAACTGCATAAAAGGACAACCAACCACGGTGGCGGCCGAAATTGAGTTCGTCGTGTCGATAAATAACGCACGATGAAAGGAACTACCACCACCACTGTGCTCTGCTGAGCCCTATACTGAAGGTCGCATAAATTCGGCATTAACAAGCCCAAAAGAATGCAATTTATACCAGAGGAGGACGAGGACGAGGATGCTACGTGAACGTGGTATTAAGTCTCCTCTGCAGCGACACGGGCAAAAAGAAGGCAAATGAAACTTCATTAAAGGTGTAAAAGATCCACGAGTACATGAAAGTAATTTGAATTAACCGTGCATCCTTCCTGCAAGGATGCTCTGTGTCCTCATTGCACTGTGTGTATGTGTGAGGTTAATATTTTATCCCCAAATCTAATCTTCTCTTAATGATACGCCGCGCCCCCGCAGCGCTAATTAGAGAAGTTCTTCATCCTCGCAGCGTCAACAGTGTTGTCATTGATATCGAAAGGTATTTGTTTTGCTACTAACTCCTATCCAAAGGCAAACCTAAAAAAGGAAAGAAATACTAACTCCTTGTGCGCGGTTTAACGCGACTGAGTGGTGAAACTTTTTGCTTGGAGTAATTGCTGAGAAGAAGAAGGGTGGCCCGGCCCTACAACCGTGCCAAGTAAATTTTTCTTCCGTCGTGCTCGTGACTGAGCATCAACTCCAAGTTGTGGTCTGATTTAAAGAAAAAAAAGGGGAGCGAAAGGAGTCTACACTTCTATTCGTTAGCGATTGAAACTGAAAGATCATTACACTGCTGAGAGTTAATTACACTTTCATTATTCGAGTTAAATAAGGTGGAATTGCTTCGCTTTGTTAACAAGCAGCAGCGGCGGCAGCGGCATTCGTGGTGGCACAAGCTGGCAACAGATACCTACCTCCGTACAGGATGGTTGCGTGCTTGTTTCTTGCTTTTTTTTTTCTTTGGGTTTTCTCCATTTTTTTGGAAGGAGAGAGTTCAGAATTGGTTGAAGCCAATTTCTTAATGGATTAGAGAGCTTTTGTGGCAGTATTTAGAGAAATTAACTGAAAACGGAAATATATTTGCCGTAATTAGGAACGTGATTTGATTGGTGGTCGTTTAAACTTAACAGCATTTTGTGGGTAGTGGAATTGAAGCTATTGGTGGGGAAGAGAATGACTAGAGAGAGCGGTCCTTGAAAGCAATGTGTGTGTAAGTCCTTCTACCATTTGAATAGTTGGAATAAGGTTGAAAGCGATGAAGACAGATCTAAGTAAGGAAACACAGAATCCAAAAGGTCATAGGAACTAATAGGTCAGATAGAGATGGTGTGGTTTGACTGGAAAAAAGGTCCCTTCAAAGAGCCTCTACCGCCTCTACAGATCCACTGAAACGGCTCTTTATCAGCTGACGGATACCATAGGAAGAGCTCATGGAACCGCCCATCACTAGAAGCTATCAAGTAATGTGTACATTGTCGTGGATGAACTACTCGAAAAGCCAACAAACCTTGGAATCAACTGTCAAGCTTATGCTAATCACTTTGTATTGATTGCCAATGGTAAATTGGAAGAAACTCTTTGTGATATTATACTGGAAGCAACTCTAGTTAAGACAACAATAGTACCATTCGCCGTGGGTGCCGTGGCTCAGTATTTAATGCGTTCGACTACTGCCCAAAGGACTCGAATCATGGACTCACCTCTTCCGACCGTCTGAAGGCAGCCATAAGTCATGAGAAAGCTTCTCAAAAACCCTCTGCCAACCCTCGGTCAAGCTCAAATGTGTGCCATAGATGAATGCATCGAAATCAATATTCTTAGAAGGTACAGCACTGATATAGTTATATTGTTAGACAGTCAAGCAGCTATTAATGCACTTGGTTCCTATTTCATTGAATCGAACCTTGAAAAGAGTTTCTCTGGAGACCCGCGTGTTTCACGATGAAAAGTAATGGAGCAGCAGACACATTGGACAAGGAACTGCAGGACCCTATATCGGCCCTCAACCATTATGTGGAAAAGGAACATACTAAAGGAAAGAAGAAGACAGGACAGAAACTTGGAACAATGGTACAGGCCTAAGACAAGCTAAGGGACTACTGTGATGCTACAATTATGGAAAATTTAAAGCCTAACAAGGCTTCTGCCTTATTCTGCCTTCCAGAAAACTCAGGAAGAATCTTTAGGAACTACATATGTAGGTAGATATAGCAAACGAAAGCATGCGTCTACATAACATACGAAGAAACGTCTTACCCGCGACTCAGGAAGAGCTCCTACGCCACTTTTGGTCCTGAGAAGTTTGCCAGCTAGAATTGTCCAGATCATGAGAGATTTTATTAATTAAGAGGGCAGTATGACTTCAAGCCACATTTTCACACAAGCTTAGACTCTACCGCTGCTACAGCTCCTTGAACAGTCTTTCTTCTTTTCCTCTTTGGGTATCATAGGAATTGCTTTCCTTGGGTATAATTCATCCACAAGGTGTAGGGGAGGCAAAGGACTTGACTTCAATAGTACCTCCAACCAGCAGCTTGGCAAATTCTAATGGCTCCTATTGCACAGATTCTCTGTAAAATATTTCCTTCCTTAATTATCTACAGGCTATGGATGATATAGTGCTTGCTCTTTGCATGGGTTCATTCTTAAGTCCTGTACAAATTTTTGTAAAAGGATGTCTGCATCCGCAGCAGAGATATTCTGAACCGAATGACTGATTCGAGGACCATCTCTTCTGGGGAAACAGCAAAACGCGCAGTACAAAAAGTTCTGAGCCTGACCATGAAGATGGCGTTACTCGTCAAAAGCTATTTTGGTAGTAGAATTGTAAATATATGCGTTAAAAGTTGTCTGTCGGCCGTTTTGAACGTTCATTTCTTCCTTGCCAGTCAGATGATATCGTGTTTTGCATAAATGAAAAGAAAACTCACATCGCGCAGTGATTGTATTCCTGCATCCAGCGACCAACTCTGTTGACCAATATGAAACTTATTCACCAAATGGTGCTGAACATGAGTAAGCTATCAGCGCTTTGGGTGCAACGTTTGACCACTTTGGACAAAAAGTGCACTCAAATAGATCCTTACACTCATTTGGAATCTAATCTTTCTATACAACGTTCTCTCCAGCGAAACAGATGACAGATGTACATTTGCTCTCATATAACATCATTTAGTACCTCAATTTGACAGCAGAAGATCGTATTGTTATTGAATCTTCAATGAACCACTTTAAGTCTTTCATTCTTTATCTCTTTTACCTGAATTCCGGTGGAAGCATAAGGTCTATTCTCGTACTGACTAAAACTACGAAATTTTACTAAAATAGTGAATTCTTGTTCCCACACGTCAAACCTCTGTACTTTTTCACAGAAGAGAGGAGAATTTTATTAATGAATTTTAGTCCAAGAAATTAGTTCTGTCAAATGGTTGTGTTGCTGCTGCTTGGCAAAATAAGTATCGAAAAGAGTAACGTCTAAAAAGTGTGCAGTCATTTTGTTCAACCCGTTCCCGTACTTATGTCTTTCTCTGAGAGAATTTTACTCCCGCTCTTAGAAATCTGACGTGTGGCGAATTGAAATGCAGAAAATACAGAAACAGACCCATAGTCTGAACTCTGCTTCACAAATGTCAAAATCGAAATGTCAGAAGACGCCACTCTTCTTAGAATGACAGCGCCTTTAGTGCCACCTTGTACAATGAGCACATCTTACTGAACAATTTTTCTAAGATCTCCGAAATCCTGCTTAGATTTTGATTAAAAGAGAAGTAGAAAGCTCCTTTTCAAGAATCTATTAAACTCTGTAACATCGCCGACGAAATTCTTAGCCAAAAATAGATTTTGGATCAACAAACCCCAATTATCATACATGTTTTGCTCTTTGCTCTTTGTTGTCTAGTGCTATGTACTAAACCCAAAACAAGGATCTAAATTAAAAGGGTGGGCAGCCGAGTTCAAATGCCCTCCAGCTCCTTTTTGTTTTATTTATATAGCTTTATGTGTATTAATACGAAAAAATTCTGTCGAAAAATAAAGAGAATAATAATTTTTTTCTGGTGGTAGGTATCGCAGCAAAGGTATGTGGAGCGGCTTTGTATTCAAGGATACACACACTTCCGTATTGTTTCATCATTATTTGGTATGAGATTGCAAGCTGTGATTTTGCAATTAATTACTTGGCCCCCCCTCAAATGAAATTAGTATATATTTTGTGCTCAATAACCTTTGCGTTCACTCAAAAATAATAATTGGTTACGAGAACGGGGGAAGTTTCCTAATTGAATTTTACGATAATTGAAGAGGATTTCGCCTGAACTCTCCTCTGACGCAGTTAAATGTTTTTTGTGTTTTTTTTTTGGTTTTTATGAAAATTTTTCCATTGAAAGTTCAAGGGGCCATTTGAGGGGGGGAATATGGTACACTAAGGCCCCATGTTTAATTTACGGAATGCTAGTCGTTTAATTCCATTTGACTAAGCCTTAAATTGGTAAATGGCGTTGAAACCAACAAACAAAAAAAAAACTGTTTTGACTGTTTTGTGTGTGCGTGTTTCTTTTCAAGTAGAAATAAGTGTTTCGAATGATATGTGGGGAATATGTGTTTTTGAAATGACTTTGGATACATATGTTTGGTGGATAGTGTTTGCCAATATACTAATTAAAGTAATTATTAATATTTTTAATTACAAAATGGATTAACTTTTGGTGCACAACAACGACAGATTTTTAGCCGATTTGGGCGATGTATAGTAAGCCTATGCCACTGATTCGTGACTTTATAACCTGTCATTTCTACAGAATGAAGAGACGTGGAATTGTTATGAGAACTACTGTACACGAGACGACCAATTTAAATTCAAAAGGAGATTTTGTGATCCAGGATGGTTTTTAAAAAGTTGAAATAGACAAAAACTTCCCATGACCATACAGAGTACAAGGTCTTTTACTTCAAGACCAACACATTTCATCTTGAATTCTATTAGTCTAGTTGTCGGCCCTGAAGAAAACCTGAGAACCTCTTCGACACTCCAAACCATGCTCTAGCTACTTCCAACTGACATTGTCAGCAAACAATTGACTATCAACTCAGCAATTAGAATGAGAAGGTCCAAACAGAGGAAAGAGCTAAGAACTGCCATCTACCCACTGAGTGCTTTAACCACTCGATACCGAATGAAAAGTAAGTGGTCCCAAAGCTGCTTACAAAACCTGTTGTCACTGTCAATCTCCACGGATGGGTCCAAAGTCAAGCATGCAATCGGGCCCGGAATCTTCTCAATAGGACTGGCTATCTAATATAAATAAATATTGGACCATAAGCCAATATCTACCTTCTTACAACTGTACGTGTTGTATGTGGTATACATTTCTGCACGTACAAAGAAACCTACATTTCTATGCCGTATCCGAAGGACAGAGGAATTCGGTCTTCGATATTTGTCAAAGGCTCACAAGAGGACCGATAAAAACTGCTGATGGCATGTTCCTGGATTCAAACTTGGAACCACAGCAGCCCAACTCACAAGCCAAAACTATTGAACCTTTTTTCAAGCCAAAATCACTGCCGTTTGACTAGCTGCTGAATCGCTGGCAGCTAAAACAGCAGCCATGTTTTTTTGAAACCTCCGCAGGCAGTAGAGGCAAACACGGCTAGTATCGACGTAGAAAGACAGGCAGCTATCTCTTGTGTTCCCGCTTATATGTTATCTGGCAGTATAACCTCACTCTAACTTCGACTTATCAGGGCTACAAAGCTGACTAACAGCCCAGATAATACCATAAATGTCATCCGAACGTCCCTGTGTCCCCAGCTGTTGAATAAATTTGTGAAAGACAGTGCCTTGGACTGACATTTTATTGCCTCTCAGTAAATGAATTTGAAGCAAGCTCCTATTCATGTCTGTCAGGCCGGAAGCCACGCCTGATTGCCAAGTGCCTGGTAGTAAATAGAAACTGGAGAATAAGCAACTCTGACATTTGAAGATGTCAATCTCGTTCTAACGCCATCTGTTACCATAAAAAAAAAGCATGACGCAATCTGACATTTGGAGTTGTCAGTTTCGTTGTCGATGAACGCCACCTATTGCGTACTAGCATAATTCCGTTGTTGGCCATATCTAAAGTTAGAATTCCGCTTAAATAGCATGAAATGGATGAAATTCTTCGCACTGAAGGAAAACAGGGTGGTGTTCTTGTCGACATAGGGAGATCCATTGCAGAAGGTAATTGATATCGTAAGCCCAGCAGTTTTTACTTATTTAAGGTACAATTTAAAGCATTAAAACTGAAGAAAAAAAAAAAATAAATTAAATCATAATTATAAATTAAGTTAACATATCATTACATTTTCATATTAATTAATAATTCAACTCAGGCGGGAAGAAAAAAAAAAATAGCAAACAAAAAAATAAACGGAATATGATAGTCTCCGTCTGTAGCAATATTGCACAAAAGTAGGCGCAGCAACAGTGTGAATCCGGTATCCTGGCAGAGCGGAGGAATCACTTTGCAAAATCACATCCATGCACCCCCAATCTATGTGTGTGGTAGGTGCTGCACACACCCTACATAACAATTAATTAAAACAATTTTATTTAATTGAATGAAATTTGCCCAATAATGTGATATAGACTCATTTTCACTGCCATTTCAATAATGACCAATTTTGGTTCAGTGGCTATACTGTAACGAGGCGATCAAGCACAGGCAAGGGTTGGGGCCAGAGAGAGGCTCTTACTCCTCGGCTTACTGGCGAGCAGGCTTATCGAACGGGGAGTTTAATTAAGGGAGTAGTAGTGCAATATAATTACCCACATTAAAACAATTCAGGTGAAAATCTTGTTCCCGGTATTAAGGGAGGCATTATATTATTTATAAATGAATTTAATTTTTATTATTAATTAAATAAAAATGTATGTATGCACAAATGCCCCACAAAGAATAGGGATACCTTTTTTAAATTAAATTTAATCATTTATTAAGCGTACGGGGAGGACCAAATTGAAATGGATAGTCGCAGTTAAAAATTATGCCCTTCAATCATGTTGGTCGCCAAAAGTCGACTGTCTTGTGGATAGCTCTGGCATAAGTCGCTCTTGCAGTCATGTGCGGTACATATTTCTCCGGGTATAGAAGGATCTTAAAGTTCTGTGCCGTGTCTGAAGGGCAGAGGGTTTTCGAGAAGCCTTCTCGTGACAAGCAATACTCTTGGCTGTTCGGCACACTCTCACTGTTGTTTGTGTTTTCTAGGATTCGAACCTTCAACTTCATGCCTAACGGACTGTGTCTTTGTATCCACCAAATAGATCGATACCTCAATGCCTCTCGGAGTGAGATCCCAGGTTTTGACGTGTAGAGTCCTATTAGCCAACCTCGACACGCGAGTGCAACTTACAGCTCGGCAGTTAACGACCCAATTAGCAGGGATGATCGAACAAAAATCCCTCATCAAGATGAGAGAAGTTCGACCCAACAAGAACAGCTGTCGGATATTAATGGCTAACAGAAAGAAAGGTATGTGCGACAGCAGAACCAAGTTTGGAATCACCAAAGAGGTGATAGGTGGCCGCAGCTCTTCCTTACACACATTGTAAGGCTTAGACGACTTTTTCCTAATATTAGAGCTCAAGAGATGGAAGAAGCATTTTGCTTTGGTTTTGAACCAAGTATTCGTCAGAAATATGAACCCAAGGCAAAATAATTGCTCGAATTCGCTCTAAATCCCCTATAAGGATAAAATCATTACCCCGATTAAAGACCTCAAAATCAATAAAGCGGTAAGATTTGATGTCGGACCTTTTTTCAAGCAGCACCAACTGTATCGACTGAGCTATGGCTTCTACTTTTTAGGAGAACCTGGGGTAGCAAAAGTTTTCCTTTGAAGAAGAAGAAGTGAATGACCGTCAAGCTACCCAACCAAGGACGACTTTCTTGTGCGAAAGGTGCTGTGATATATATCTGGCAGCTACAGTGATGGCTGGTATTATCATGTAGCAAAGCTAGGAACACCAACAACCAGGGTCTCTGCTCAGGATCTTTTTGTGTCGTTCACATGAACGGCCTATGGATCATACACAAACAGGGCATTGAATATCGATGCCCTCGTCGATTTCAAAAATGGAGTTGAAGTACCAATAGAGAATTTCTTTGGCATGACTTGCAAAAGGAGGGTCAGAATTTCAGGTTTTGCATACGGTGATCTATGATATAAGTGGAGTTCAATAACGCTGCATCATTGCCATTGTCTCTGACAGTCGACGTGCCAAATGTTGCTTTATTGACGGTAGGTGGACTCTTAGATCCAAACTCAAACATCTCGATTACGTTGTCTATTTATGCCTATTTTCTCACAAAATAATGGACCTTAAGTTACAGTGAAAAGTCGGAATCAAATTCGAGGTAACCAGCCAAATTGGTAAAGCAAAATCTGCGCTTAGAATGCTATCCATGTTTTGTTCCAGGTTTGAGTACTTGCTGTTATATGGATGTGATACTTGGAGAGTGATCACTACTATCACGAGAAAGCTGCAGGCCTAAGTGAAAAGGTCGTTCTATGACTAGTGAATGATTGTGTCAGCAGAAAAGTGCTGGATGAATCACAGGATCAATAAGAACAGCACCATAACCTTCAATGGGAATCGTGATTTGTTCTATTGCACAAGACGTATACTGTACTTATCTACCAGGCTCCTAAGAGATCGACAGATCATATAAACCTGCTGCTAAAATCTGAAGACAGATTCCCTTTAAGAATTCCTTAGAGCGTTGACTAAATCAACCAAAGAATAATCAGGAAAAGGGAACTGACCTGCATAACGATGGTGGTTCGAAGGTGAGCTTTAGCGTAGAAGCCAAAATTTCTGATGAAGCAGTTCGGATAAACTATAAACTACTGTCTTAGAGTAGATGTTGACTATAGTGTTTCTGAAGTGATTCTGAAACGGAAGCTGAAGTCCCTGACATCGATAAAAAGATGATTAGAGCCTATACAAACGTCCCTAGCAAGACTCTGGCTGGAACCTTCTGCAATTAGAGCTTTATGAGACGAGATATATAGAGGCAATGTAGAGAAGTCAGAGCATACTTATGTAGTATGCAGTATGAAGTGTAAAACGAAAGGCTTGGTGAGCTCGCAAAAAAGTGATTGGAACTGCAACAAAATTTCTAAGAAAATAACAATCAACTTCTAGCAAGGGGAGATCTACCTATTTGTTCAGTGAAGCTTAGTTTTCTTAATGCCCAGCATTGTACCCATGATTTTTATGAAGAATGCATTATTATACAGCTTAAAATTTTTATGAGATGTATAAAGGCTATTGGTAGTTGCTTCTTCTCTAAAGCGCTTAACGACACAATGGTCCAAGTGAGTGACTTCACAAGTCACATAGTCTTTGGGTAGGTAAGTTTGAATGAAAATGCTGCTCTTTCCTCTCGGATATCATGACAATGCATTGTGCATCATAGGTCTCCTTGTGCTTAGGACACTCTGCCGTCGTTAGTGAGTCTTAGTGACAGTGACACTCCTTCGGTAACTCAGTCTTCTCTTGAAAGCCTTAGAATTCCCCTTTCTTCAAATTCCGTCGATCCGAATGAATACCATTTATTATTCAAGTTTAGGACATACTCCTCAGTACTCACATCACTCGTCCTTCATTCATAACCTGTCCTACTTTATCAAAAACCTATTAATGCAATCGCTTGCACTGATTCCCCCGCCCATACTCACATACAAACGTATATCACTTCTGTTCATAAACTTTTATTCTAATAAAAATCCAATTTACATAGACCACGTAGTAGACACAATCATATGGTTGCCATTTAAAAAAGGCGAAGGGAAATCCCTGCAAATTGTGGTTACACACAAAAATCTGTCCCACAGTCGTCCACAAATCACCATTAACGAATATAAATTAAAACTAAGTACCCAGCAGCATGCAATATGCTTCGCAAAGTTTATTCTCTTCTCCATCCAGAGAGGGTAAGGCACAGCACAACCTCACAATCAGTCGCCCCAGCTCATAACCAATAATTTAATTTCCATACAACATTCCCCGAAAATTTCCCAAAAAGGATCTTTGTTCGTTCTCTCCGTTCACATTCTCTCGCAGTAGTAAGGATGGATGCCTCTATATCAAAAAATAAGCCCCATGTCTCAGGTGTAGCAATTTAAAGATACACACTCGTTGTGTGCATGCAAAAAGTGGGCTGCGCCAATGATTCTTTTTTTTTTTTTGGGTAAATTTTGTACCCATTGCCGTCATGATTTGTAGTCAATTCATTTAGATCGGCAACTAGTACCTTACTTCATCTACACCCCCCCTTTCCGGGACCCGTCCCTGCCTTAGTTGAGAGTCGAAAAACGGAAAATATCCATGAATGGGACTATGAGATTCCTTTTCGTTTCGAAATGATAATTTATGGCCTGGAGGGAATTACAATTTGAAATTGAATTGCCGTGTGTTGGTTCTGGTTCTGGTGGCGGATGCGGATGCGGACCACGATGATGATGATGGGGTGGTTTTCTGCTATTACACTGGGGGTTTTCTGCTGTAAAGTGTTATTCGTTTTCTATCGCATAAAAGTGAGGTGCAGGACATTTCCCAGGCTTGTAGATCAATTAAGAACGCAGTTGGTGTACGGATTAAGGATATTGAGTGGCCAACTCTCTAGCTTAATGACTTTGCTTGGAACATTTTGCTTAGAGATTATCTGAGAATATTAACTCAAACTTTATTATAGCCTCTTTAGATGGGTTAACTGTTGGCAATATTGGTGACTTAACGTAGAACAGCTCAGTTCAAAACAACGTCTCTGTTGGAAGGACACAGCGAGTGTTTTGCCGTCATTTCGGTTGTTAGAAACGATTTTTTGATCCTGGTTTTAGGAAGGGGATAATCATGGTCAATCATAAACTATGGATCAATCGTCGACTTGAGTGCCGTTGGGCTGCTTCGGAATCTTGAAGGCAGAGCTAGAATCTGGACTCAACCCATTTTCTCCAGATGGTAGCTGAGGAAGAGAGTTATTCACAAGAGTCCAGTTGTGTTGGCTAGCAGCTGCCTCCCAGACATCTCTAAAGAAGCTTATCATTAGTATAATTGGGTCATGGTGCGGTATGGTATGACAGGAGGGATGTACTACGGAGAAGAACGCTTACACTGGAGCACTTTGATCCAATGTGGTACCATCATCCGTTCGTTTGCCTCTCGGTGGATCCTGTGATCGAACTCATCATCGTTGGCAGGCAAACAGTTGAGTAAAGAGTGTCAGAGTACTGCCCTAACCACTGGCGGAACTGAGCTGGACATAGCAAGACGAATGGTTATAGCAAGGACTCCATTTGGGATTGTATTCACAATTTGGCGATGTGATACCTTACATGGTCAAAACATATCGAACTGAACAGCCTTATCAGAGAATGGGCTATGAACCAACACTTTTGTAAAAGCTGTCAGGTTCATAGCCGCAATAGAACTCTTTAGTTCAGGATGTTAAAATACGAGGTGGCTAAAGAAATCCATGGCGCTGAAGAGTCGAGGTGGAAGTACATCAACTAAGAAACAGTTGAGCTAAGCTAAAGCACTTTCCACAGGATAGCAGGTAAGAGAGGGCTCTTTACATGCCTTTGCCTCTGTCAAATCCGCCTAAGACGAGTGACAACATTAGTTTGTCTATGGCCTAGAAGCCACAAAGAAGACAGTAAGTGAATCGACTTAGAACAATTCAGAACTCAAATGTTATGACCTCCATGTTTTGAAGAAATGGAAGTGTAGCAATTTTTTTGTTTGATTTCATGAAGTCCTCGGATGTTACATAGCCCCAAAGGAAAAAATGTAGAGATTTGGCATTAGAAATATTTAACGCGGAACTCGATACTATTTTTATTCTGAACTTGAGACCACCACCAACTACAACTTACAAGTACAAATTTGTACCCTGGGGCCTTGGTTCACGTTTGTAAAGCGCAAATGTGAAACGTAATTTCCTGACTATTTTACAAATGTTGTCAAAAAATGCTTGTAAATACAAATTTGTATGTTGGTGAAATAGGCCACGGGTCTACCTACAAATTTTGTAACTTCTATAAAATTGGACTGGTAAGAAGGTGTATTTTTGGTTAAAAGTTTGGAGAATAACGGTATATTTCTTCTGGTCAAAAGGTTATAGCTGATTTGCTTGAATATTTCCTCTGCTAGTAGTTCAAAGATCAATCGAACTGAGTACCGACGCAAGACATGGTCTCGTGGCTTTAGTTCCTACATCAGTTCGATCTTATCTGACATCTTTTTGCAAAATGTTCTCCGTTTTGAATGGCCAAAGGCCAAAAAACCTTTCTAAATTATTTCACGCACAGTTTATTCTGAATGTTCGTTACCTCGATACGTTACGTGGTACAAAATTCAACCACGACACATCAAAAAGGTCGATCACGTGATCATCTACACATTTCGTGAAGTGCAATTCTGTCTAGTCGTCCTATTTTGTCATAAAATACTGACCATAAATGTCAAAGAACTGTCAAAGCTGGTAGAAAAGATTCAAAGCTAACGTTATTGTGTTCAAACCTCGAACAATCAAATATTTTCCCACGAGCCCACCATTTGCATGAGGCTAAGAAACATCCAAGCCTATTACCGTTATGAGAAGATTTATAAAAATCGCTCTGGCGTTGGCATTCAAAAAAAAAAAAAAAACACGATCCACAACACGCTTATTTGCTAGGACTTTTGTTTCTCATTTTATGAGATAATTTTTTTGTTTGCAAATTTTAGGGAAAATTTGAGTTTTTTAAAAAATTGTTTTTGTAGTTTTGACTTTTATTTTTCTTTCTTTTTTCAGTGAAGTTATGACCGCGAGAATCCTTCCACTTCACTGGTCTTCCTCTGGAATTCACTTAAAACCTTGGTCAATTATACAAGGACCTCTTGCGTAATAAGCTACATATTTGCATATAACAATTCAAGTACTAAACTCACTCACCGTACTCTATTCCAGCCTGCACAACTGCTGTTCAAGAAGTCAACAAAATCCACACGTTAGTAAGTGGTAACTCTACCAAACACCAAAGAACACAAAACTTAATTCCTTTCCTTTCTTTCTTTTTTTACTTCGTAACAAGTGTTATCCTTCCAAACAAACACGCCGCACACACACACTAGCAGGCGAAAAAAGAAAAAAAACAAAACACTTAAAGAAATGCGCACAAAAGCGAATACAAACAGAAGATCATTATTTCTTTTCAAACGGCACTTTTCTTTCTTAATTATTTTCCCGCCATTTTTTTTTTTCTTCTCTAACCTCAAGAATATAAACCGTTGTTTTCACAGTAAAAATGCCTCGCTCAGTATAAAGAGAAAAACGTTCTCAAATCATTTGGAAAGAATTTTAAATATTTTTTTTTGAAAAAAACCGCACTAATTTTCGAAATTTAACACACGACAAACCGATTAACAGCAAAGACTAAAACAATTCACACATCCGTCAGCAGTGAGTCCTTTTTTTGATTTGAAATAACGCTCGCACACACACTCGACTCGACTCGACTCGACTCGAAAAAAAACAGCAGCAGCACTGCAAAATATCGAAAATTTTGCATGCAAATTCCACCGAAAACTGAAAACATTTAGGAAAAGCACATGCCTTTTATATAATAGAGTAGTAGATGGTTGAAGTTGAATACGGCTCTGACTCGGTGGCACTGGCACACTCTGTGTATGTTGGCTCCCTCAGTTTTGCTCCTCGAATAAGATGGTCTTTTAAATACAGTTGCCAAAGGATAAATGTGTGTACGTAGGGTAACACAGGGTAAACCCCCGTACAGGATATACGAGTACCTATATATTCTTGTTTTTATTTTATTTTTGACCGACAGTAGCTGGAGCTGGAGCTGGAGCTGGAGCAGCAGAGTGACGAAAACGATGATGATGAAGATGGTGATGGTGATGGTAGCGCGCTGCTATTTTGGGGTTGTACTATGGAGCATAGTTTTTCGTTGGTCCTGTGTGGCGAGAGAAAAGGGCTCTATGAGTATATTATGTTGCCTCGAATGGAAATCATCTCTCATAACCACATGAGTTGTGTACCACCGATCGAAACAGTGTGCAGCGAGCAGTAGCAGCAGCACCAACAGCAGCAGTATAGGGATGAAGATGCTGCTGATGCAGTGGCTGCTTCAACGGAAACAACACTATCGAAAATCTCCTGTGCAAGGGCATCACTCAAATTAGGGAGCATGCGCCAAGGTAAGGAACAGGTATCTCTACTGATTGAATACAAAAATTTATCTCATCTCATCTGGCGGGAGGGAGGGAAAATGTGCAACCGAACGCATGATTCACTAATGAGTACGAATTCTGAACAGGATACAGATGATTCAGTCACTAATGTCCGCTCGAACGAATAGGAGCTTGTGGCAAATGTCCTCCCCAACTAAGAGATGTCTTCATTCATCTGAGAAGAGACCCTAACCTCTTCTAAACCACCGCATCCTTGAAGGATCTTCCCATGACTGTCGTCACCTGACGACAAAAATAATAATAATAAAAACAACATTGTAAGCCACGTGGTTAATTTCCTTGTTTTTTTGGTCGGAAATGGCATTGCCATCATCAACTCTCTGGCAATCCATGTACAGTGTGGAATCTCGCTCACCATTCCAACGCGCATGACATTCCAGGACATCCATAAATCGCAAAAAAAAGTCGAAAAAGAATCAAAACACATGGTTTGTTGTCACTGGAACCAAAACAAAGTCAGCTGTTTTTTGTGTTCGATACAAAGCCACGTGTGAAAGCGGAGGAGGAGTTTACCCCAGAGCGCAGGATCAAATATTTCCATTTGGATTTTCCCTTTTTTTATTGCGAATTATTATAAAAATAATATTCATATATGTATGTATGTATATGGGGAAAAGGCGGAGATCAGGCTGAGAGTTGAACGCAAGTATTTTATTCGTTAGCGAGACTTGCTGCGACAATGTTTGCTGCTGCGGATGTTTGGGGATGGTTTTCGCAGTCAAGGATTTTTTTAGGTTATAATTTTCTTTTGAATGTTTTGTCGAGGACAGGAGCCATTTGACTGCATTTTATTTCGTTTGACGTTCATTCAAATCATTTGACAGGAGGGAAGAAAGCCTTTTTGACAGATGGACAATTTGTCATAGAACTGTCAATCATTTGCGATTTTTGTTACCGAAAAATGCAATCAAGTTGCAATATCTGAAGAGCACAGAGAAATAAAATTCACAAAGGTGTAAGTAGAACCAAAGCCAACTCCGCAGGCCTAAAGGCGCTGCTTTTAGACTTTTACAGTGTAGAGCTGGTAAAAGTGACTCGATTGAAGAGAATGAACTAAAACGAATTATTTCCGCTCAGTTTGAAAAGTGTGTCAAACTTTCAACTTAAGAAAACTGAACGTAAAATTTTGACATTAGCTTCTGATTGCGTCTGACTATATCCCCGGATTCACAATACCGCTTTGTCTGCTTTGCGTTGAGAACTTTGACACAAAGCTGAGATTGGAACATAGGATATGCGTGTATCCAATCACGCTTTGAGTGCGTTGCTTTCGGTTGACAAACGTAAGAGACTCTTAAATATGTACACGTAAGAACATTACTAAGAGCGAAGCAGAAATCAAAACAATTGAACTTTGTGAGAATTTGTTTGTACTCAAATTTAAAAAAAAAACCTAAGTCCATTTAAAATTTTTGTTTATTTAATTAAAATATAATTTTTCAATTGTTTTATCTTTTGCAGAACATGTCATTTGAAGAGCAGTTGATGGAAAAAAATACAGCTGACCGACAATTCAAAAAAGAAAGTGACAGAAGCCATGTCATGAAAGCAGTTACCGTAATGATTGTCAAAGCGAAACAGGCAAAGCGGTATTGTGAATCGGGCATTTATAGTTCAGCCTTAAACTTTCCCAAGTAATGATTTCATTAATTTTTAACGGTAAGACATTCATGTGAATGTCAATGAAATTGATCTTAAACTTTATGCAAAATTATAGACATTCTGTTTCTAACTTTAAAGTCAGTATATTTCTTTGAATTAGAGTAAACGGTTTGCAACCGAATTCAAGTTAAACAAACCCAATAGTTGACTGTTTGAGAACCCAAACACAGTTTGAGGGATAGTGTTCTGTCAATTTGAAGTAGATTTGACAGTTGTTTTGCTTTGATGTATTTTTCAGCTGATGAAAATTCAGAGCATGATCAGAACGCGCTTCTGAGCCATTGACGTTTTAATATATAGACTACTCTTCAAAAATCATACTATAAGTGCGGAAAAAAATGTTCCAACATCTCTAGCTCCTTTATTCCAAAGCGGCAATAAAGGGCAACAAAATATTCGCCATAGAGAGAGTTCAGCTTAGAAACTTGCGTCATCTGTGTTTGTTCAATTGTACTGAATGAGAAAATGCTCAAAATATTTAAATAGTTTCAATATTGTTGGCGTAGATGTCTTTCCATGGAGTTCCCATTTTTCCTGTCGTGAAATAAAGGACCTTGTGTTGTTGGAATACACGTTAAGTTGGCCACCAGCAGTGCATATACTCGTATTTTTACCTCAATGGAGTGAACTGTCTGAGTAAAAGAAGAGGATGTTCGATTTCGCGTTTGACGTATCTGTTTCTGTAGAATATGAATAGAATTTGACAGTTCGCATTCATTTACTTGCGGAAAAATCAGAGAATTTCTTTGCAGTGGAAATTAAAATTCACATTTTTTATATTATAACCAGAAATCATTGAGGGAAGAGATATCAAACTGTTACTTCTCTTGCCCCTCAAAACCCATTTGTTTACATTGTTTTTGTTGTAATCCGCTCCTATCTGTGAATACATGTGAGTTCCAATAAATGAATTCAGTAGGCGATTTATATCCTGCCTGTATGCATCCATAGGCCTCCTGTGGTGAAATTTTCTTTTATTTTGACATTTCTCTCTAATTTTTCAAATATTCAAAGCACATTCCAACTAAGTGTCCGTTACATTGCAAAAATCAATTTAAACATTTTTGCGATTTAATTCTTTTTATAACATTTTTCCAGATTCAAACAAAAGACTCTACCAATCTTTCACGCTAATTCCTTAATAGAACAGAAACGTAGACTAAAACGTGTTCAGGGTTATTGAGTTACTTTTTATTACTTTCGGCGTAACCAGAGAGTATGTATTGTTTTTTATATTAGTTGGGTCGGACCACGTAAAATTTACCCATTTTTCATACTTCCGAAAATTGTGCATAAAAGTGAAAGGAGTACACGGTTAGAACTAGCCTAGAAAGTAAAATAAAACTATATTCTTCCATTTACAACATATAAACGACCAAACAAGGGTTAAAGGCGACCGTCTTTTAGGCCTCCCAGCTCGATTTCATTTTATCCAGAATTGTTTATTGCAAAATCTTCGGAAGAAAACAATATTTCTATTCAGTCTTGAAAATGCTAAGATAAACTGAAAAAATTGATATGCCGTTATCATAACTACGAAGAATGAAATTTAATTTTTTATACATATATAAAAAAAAATATTTCTCACCGGATTCAACTGCACTCCGTGATTCAACAAACGTAACAAACATACATATTTACAGACGTGCATATTCAAAAACATTAATAAAATAGTTTAAGTGTGAAAACACCCTTGCAAACTTCCTAAAATATTTACCTCGATATATCGATGGCTGTATTCAGTAAAGCTTAACAAAGTTGAATAATTTTGACAATTAAACAAAAAATGGTACTGCTCAGCTCCATTTATAGGCAATTCATACCCATTGGAATGAAACGTAGATGGGCATTCTCTAGCATAATATATTGCCTAAAAAGTGATGAATTCAAAAAAAAAAATTAAAGAGACACAGGAAGATAAAAATTAAATAAATTATTAAAATAGAGAAAATAAAAACGTCAAAAAGAGTCGCCACAAAATTTGCCCGCGACGTACCGGCAACTTTGTTTTTCATTTCACTCGAGCTCATCTACTTTCTTGTGACAGTCGCAACTGATGTTACTACGTGTTATAGCTAACAAATTCAAAAATAATATGAAAACGACGTGGTGTCTACGTTTAATAGGTAGAACTTATTTGAATACTAGAAATTGGTTGTATGCCTGCCGACTTGGAGTAGGAAAATTTAAGAAAATAAAAATATTTTATTCTGAAAATATTTATGTTGAGAAATTCATTTATTACTAATGACAGCAATCATCAAACAAGAGTCAATTCGATTGACATAAAAAAGCGTCAATCGTATAAACGGTTCGATTTTAGGTTGACTGCTTACGTTTTTTTTTAAATTACGTCAATCGATATTTTGGTTGACGTTGGCAAAATTAACACATTTAGATCAATCGTGTAAATCGGGGAAAAATTTATTTACGTTTTTTTCAAAATTTTTCAACACAATCCTTATTTCTAACTGACTCATTATTCGTTTTACTAACATTAGGAAGGGAGACCTAGTTTTGTTAGTTTGATGTATCAAAAAATATTTGAACAAAGGCTTTACATATCTCTTCGATATCACCTGCACTTCAGCTCAAACTACCTTTATCTTTATTAATACATAATTAAATTTGCAGCTAACAAGCTAAATTTTTATTTTCATAACAATTGATACGAAATAACAAAAAGAGCTACTTCTTAACAACTTAATATTCCTCATTTTGTAGAATGTATATTTAATAATATTTCTAAACATGTTCGGAAATTTAATATTTTTAAAAGTTAGATTCACGTTTTAAGGATTAATATTCGTATATTAATATCTGCTGAAGTAGTTTCCACTTTCCAGTGCATTTGCTGGACGCGTTTTCTCTGTGGTGGCTTTCTAAATTAACCGCCATTTCCGGGGTGAATTGAGGAAACATCCGATGGCTTCGATTCTATTTCCGGCATTTTGGTTTTTGAATTTTAGGAAAATTCGGTGAAGGGGAGACGAAAAAAGTGGTGAATTGACCAAGTCACACATACTTGTTTGAAAATAAGATAATATGTGTGACTTCGTCAATTTTTTTCCAATATCAGCTTGTAGGCAACTGGAAAACCATTGGAAAGTTTATTATCTCTTTACTCAATGATTTCTGATTATAACTATAGATAAATTAAGCTCTCTTTTAAAAAAAATAGTAAAAAAATAGTCAACTAAGTGGCTTTGATTTTATTTAACCTTCATCGGCTAATTAGGTCAATTTGACACACTTTTGAAGTTCGACTTGAGATTACAATACCAAATGGAGCTCAAATTTTGGCTCAAGGTAAAAATCGTGTATACATTTTAGGTTTTCAAAATCTATATTCATGGACTGTTTCCTGTAGCATTAATGATATACATACCTACATACATATGTATCTTTCAATGATATTACATGTTTATTTACTAACATCAGCTTAAAGAATATTTCTCCAAAAATATGAAATATTCACTCAAAAATATATCGTTCAAGTTCTTGGTAAAAATGACAGATGTCAGTCACTATATAAGCCCAAACTATGTAAAAGATTAACTTTCAATCATTTTCACCAATCAGATTAATTAAGAAGAAATAACTACAATTAAGTCTTATTGTACAAAGTTCGTTTTTCTTAGACTCAAGTAAAATTGGTCTAAGAAAAAGCTTGAGCAAGAAGGATTTAGTTATTATTTTTATTTTAATATTTATGACGATGCTACGGATCGTTTCAATAAAATATAGAACGACTCCTAGAGCTATCACGTTCAAAGTTTGATTGATATAGAAGTGCTGAATGCGCTATTTGTTGCAAATTGTGCCATTCGTCAATTCAAGAAGTCCTTATACTGGGACTACATATCTTAAACCTAGGTGATGTCACATAGACCCTTCTTCCCTTCCAATTGATAAACCGGATCCACACAGCCATGGTAGAATTCGCTAAAAAAAAAAAACTGTTGCTGTTATATAGCGTTGTACTGATGGGGATCTTAATGAGTCGATAAATCCTCGTGCACAACAATTAAAGGATCTAAGTTTATGAGCCTTTAAGACCCTACTTGTGAAAAAATCTAAGCCGCTTGACAGTTAGTCCGTCCTACATTCGTTGAGTGGGCCCAAGACGAGACTTTGCTTATAGTGTACAAAGGTAGCAAACCCAAAACCAACGCGATTTAATGGCTGCCCTTCGATCGATAGCGACAAGGAAATTCGCGATCATATTCACCTAAATGGAAACTTAGGGCTTAGCTTAAGCCTACATCAGCAAGACTTCAATTTAGAGCTCCTTTTTATCTTTAAAAGTGCCTGCTGAAAATGGAAGGATACCACCACAAATGATATATGCATTAGCTCCACTTAATATGTTTAACGTAATACTCATTAGCCAGACTGTGCTTCATTTGATTCAAGGTAAATATTTGAAATATTTCTCAGTTGAAAAAATTATACGACTACCCAGAGTCCGTACTCGTATTTGATTTTGTATAATTAATACGAAATTAATTTTTCCTCTGAATTTGTGCGGTATTGCCGCATTCCCCCACAATTTGTATTTGGCTCAGGCATTAACAACCTCTGAAAGGTAGGTCTCTCTCCTTTTTGGCACACAAGTTCCATGGGTCTAATGTTGATTTTCGCATGTGCTCTGCTCCGGTTCACCTTTCCCATGATTCTGCAGAAAAGTCTGCATTCGGTGCCTTTTTTAAGACACACTCTGCCCCATACTCGTTGGTGTTTTGCCAGTTTTAATGGGCAAAAGAAAGGTTATGCGGTACGACTGCTGCTGCTGCTTCCACCCTCTTCCATCAATTCATTGCTCTGTGGGGGGTGGATGGGGGTTGGTTTCGGCCACAGGTACGTATGTATACATATATGTGTGCATTCCCCAAATGCTTTCAATTAAAAATCAAATAAAATGAGATAAAATTAGGAGAACTCTTTCGTCCATTCATTCCGCTGGCAAATGATGAAACAAATTAAAGAAGAAAAAAAAAAAAAAACGAGGACGAACCCCAGCTCCACACCGAGGAAGGATATAATTATTTAAAAACGAAACCTCTGTGCATGATTATAAATGCAGAACAGGGCACATTTAAATCATTTAGGTACTGTGCTAATGAATTTCAAAGCTCTAACCACATCATCAGCTCTGCAAATGCTGTTACCAAATGCAAGGGGATGTGGATGATATTTTCTATAGAGCTACACACACAGCCATACGCTCCGCTCCTGTGAAAAGTTGCAAACCTTTTTCGAATGGTTTCTCGTGTACTTGAGTCGTTTTCGTGGTTTTTTGCAAAGTAATCCTTGAAGTGTTTGCACTACCGGTATCTTTATTAGAAAAAGCGAATATATTAGCACAAGTCTACCCCCAGTGACGGTGTGATTTCCAGTTCTTGAGGGGCTAAGTGGAATGTTTTTGGTTGAAAAATCGAGGAACTGGAGGCCACAATTAGAACTCTATAGTAGAGTATGTTTCCCTGAGATGGAGACATGCTAATCTTGTAATTAAAATACGCGTTCATCCTTGCCTTCTATAGACAGAGAGACACACATTCAATATAGATCTCAGCAGTCTTGCACCAAAGCAATCGACGAAGAGTTTTCTTCCCACCAAAGCTTAAGAAGGTACTACTATCAGAACTGTGATATCGAACGAAAATGTTCAAGGACTGCCAAATATAGGCTGATTCCAAGAACATGAAGTCGTACACAAGAAAGGCGTAGGCAGTTCAACCCCTCGTCGCACACATTTCAAATTTGAAGAATTTAGCAAAATTTCTTCAAGGAAATAGAGTAGAAAGATCTCGGCCATTTTTTAAAAAAGAAAGAATTATTTAAAATATTTTCAAAAGTCTTTTTATTTACAATTTTTCTTAATACTATCCTATTATTATCTTAAAACTAAACCTATCTTTATACATTCATATCTAAAGCTAAAAACTATCGTCTATGAGGTCATAGACTGTCAACGGGATGTAAGGGCTGGGAATCGGGACAGGTGGTGGTGGTTGATATGGGTGTGGTGCTGGAAGCGAAGGAGTTCTATTCATCGCCGGCAGGTTGACAGTGAAGAACTCCTCCACATCAGCTCGGGATATTTCCTCCAGAGGCCTATTTAGTTCCGGGATGATCATGCCATCATGAAAATCACTCTTAAGAGGGAAAATCGATTCCGGCAAGATCATCCCGTTATTACAACAGGCATCCAGAGAAACGGGACTCAGAAGGAATGTTGAGGATGCATTTTGCTGGGTCTCCTGGATATTTGGCTGCGGCCTAAAAGCCGTGGAACTTGATTGTGAAATCTCCTGCTTTTTTCCCTTTTCACCTTTAGCCTCCTGTTCTGGAACCAGACTTTAACCGTCTGATCCGGCAGGCCGATCCTCTTGGCAATATGATACCTTCTCATTCGATCCAAAACATTGCCCTTGGCAAACTCCTGCTCCAGCTCGTCGGTTTGGCTTCTTGTAAACGTCGTTCGGTGACGTTTGGGCCTGCTTACTGTAGGCTGTTGACTGTTCACGGCGGGTGGTCCATTGTGGGTGGCATGTTGGTGGTTCTGAAAAGAAAAGGAAAAATAATTTTAAAAATTGTCACACATTTTAAACAAAAAAACTTACCATGGCGGTGGCGTATTGTCCTGCGTAAGCTCCGGTGTTGTTGTTGTTCATTTTACGTTTTTGCTTTTTAAATAAATTTCAATATATGACTTTTAATAACTTATTTCCTCAAAGAACTTGTTTCGAAAAAGGCGAAATAGTTTTTAAATAGCGCAAATTTTTTTAAAAATAACGCTGCTTCAACGGAAGATGCTGATCTTGTCTAGTGCTTGCGATTTGTAATACCAATTGCCGAGCTACATTCCCTTAAATACGATCCTGAGCTGCCCTAAGGTGTCCTAAAATCCTAAGACCAATTTTGCTCTATCTCTTTCACTCCTTTGGCGCCATTCATATGCCGGTGAAATGGGATCATTATGCACAGGTTATAAACCCACCCTTAGCCAAAACGGGTCTATAACAACCCTTAAGAGTGAAAGGGACAGAAAGACTAAGCCTTGTTTCGTCGCCTTGACAAGCATAGGTTTAGTTGTTTGCAAATATTGGTGAAACCATGCTCTGAGACACACATGTGTCATATAGTGGTCATAAGACGCCAGGTAGAATCCTCCTTCTTTCTTTAGTCCCGTGATCGCTGATCGATTTATTTTTTGTGGTTGAGAGTCAAAAGCCATAACGGGAAACATGTGTGAAATCTGTTTTATGACATAATTGATTGGGTGATTAGCATTAGAACACTAAACACCAAAGCAGAACACTCCATCCCTCCATCATAATATTTTATGACCAAACCAACCCTCAATACTTTGGGAAGCACAGGCTTGAAATTCCCATCCCTGAAACAGGTGGATGGGCAGAAGATGTCGCAACAGGTAGCGAAATCAATAATTACCAAGTTTCAATGTTGTTTTTCGTTATATGTGACCCAGAACAAAACAACAACATCCCGATAGAAAAGGGTAATGCATGGTAATGTACGCAGTAATCGAAAGTCTACATCACAATCTACAAATTCATTGATGAATAGTCAACAATGCTTCATAAATGAAAAGATGTACTTTTGGCAATGCTTTATTTCATCCATGAAATAGTATTAATGACATTTTTCACTATGAAAACCAATTTCAATATTTTCAATTTAAATTTATTTAAAAAAAAAAAACAAAAACAAATTGAATACAACTTATTAAGAAAGTATGTACTAGTGAAAATAAAAATAAAATAAGTTAAAAAAAAATAGTTATTGTTTTTTTGGTTCGCAAAATGTTTGTTTGTTTTGGCGCAGCTTGATTAATTTGAAGGCCGCTTTGACATCTTCGCATAGTCCTTTTCCCTTTGAGAACCTCTGCAATTAAATAAAAAATAGTAAGTAGCTTCAAATACATGTATTTATTTGCAAAACAAAATTACTCCGATGGTTACAGGCAATGGCCTATCTCCACAGGTTTGGATACGACGACAACCATTATTCCCTACAGAAACAGTCGGTAATAGAGAATACGTCATGTTCTATTGTCCACGATATTTGAAATGAGGAACGTTCCTTACTGATGAACAGCCTGGGCGAAGGTCTAAACCCAGAGAACATGATCAGCCAGATGCTGAGCGCGGAAAAATGGTGGAAAGAAGTTAGCGATAGTGTGACAACCAACGATGGGACAATGAGCTGGCAATATGAAAGAGTGGAGGTGTAACTCAGAATTCTCCGCTCGGGACGCGGGACAAAATGCTTGACCGCAGTGCCGCATGTGCCAGGAGTAGAGTTGTTTTTGTGAATGCGATTTTTTATTCACTATGGGTGTTAACTGTGAATGTAAAGGAGAAGTTGATGAATGGAATTTTGAGAGATGTAAAGAGACTTCAATTAACTTTTTGGTTAAAATGTTTAATCTATTCAATAATGCATAAAAATCATCTGAATTTACAGAATTTTATTTTGTTATAAAGAACGAAGTCAGTAAATCGAAAGAAATTGAAAACGATAAACTAAAAATATCTCCTTCTTTGGCTTAAAAATAAAAAAAACTTCAAGATCACTTATACTAAAAACGGAAACATATTCATTAATTTAAATTATAAATTTCGCTATTCCCTTTTTTAAATTTGAACATTTTTAATTTCGTACTACTGAACCGGTTTTTCGAAATGATTTGCACCGCCTTCGAAAACAGCCTCTCACAAGGTACGGATGTAGCGATTGCGCTGAGCCTGTCATGCGCAACTACCGCAAGCATGGGAAACATATATTGATTCTCCTTCCAGTGGATCTTCTTTCCTAGGAAGTCCGTTACGTTTAAAATGGTTCATATTTTCGCGAGTATCCTGTATACACTTCACGCAGTTATGCATATGTATCACAATAAATAATAGTAATAGTTTAGCAAAAGATTTCAAACTATCTATATTCAAAATTGTACACAAAGAATATTACAAAACTTTTGCACAATATTGTAAAAACCTTACTCGCTTATCAATGTCCGACGAACTGAGCTGAAACTAAAAATTTGGTTTGGTGTATGTATAAAGCGGCCCATACACATCACACATTTGAATAAAATAGGTTTGATGGCACCCGTGATGGCACAAGTGTAATAAAAAGGTTCCTAGATACATTGACAACATGTTTGGTTTGATCGGTGTATGTTGGCGCATAATACAATTTCCCAGACGCAATAACATAACAATACATGTCGAAAGGGTAGATAATGTGCAAAAAGGGGTAGTTTAGTTTAGTATGAGACAACATTTGTGTATTGAGTATGAAATTTTGACTCGTGCGATAAGAAGGACAAGTGAGAGAAATTTATCATTAGCAAGAGCAGTTAATTTTTAAGTTCGTAGCAGGTTGCGAATATGAGTTTTCATTAGAAGTGAAATATTAGCAGGTTATGATTTTTTGCTCATCTCTAGCCAGGAGCAGGAGGGCAATACCACAATGTTGCAGAGTACGGGCTTCCTTTTGGCTTAAGAAGATTCCCGATTTACAATGCAAAGAAAAGGACATAAAAATGACGAAAACACGACAGTGTTCCTGCATGGGTTCTGCTTTGGTACAGGGAAAGAATGCTAATTGCCTAATCGATTAAACAGATTGCAACGATTTCACACAAGTTGACTCTCAAGCACAATAAAATAAAAAATAAATCAATTAGCAATCGCAGGACTTAAAAAAGAACGAAACTTCTACCTGTTCATAAAAAACGTGATATATCTTCAAATGTATTAAAATGTCCTCGATCAGCAGGTACACACACCAATATCACTTCAAAATGGCAACCACCTAAACGTATGCTTGGCAAGGCGACGAAACAAGGCTTAGTCTTTCTGTCCCTTTCACTCTTAAGGGTTGTTATAGACTTGTCTTGACTAGGGGTGGGTTTATTACCTGTGCATAATGATCTCGTTTCACCGGCATATGAATGGCGGCAAAGGAGTGAAAGAGATAGAGCAAAATTGGTCTTAAGATTTTAGGACACCTTAGGGCAGCTCAAGATCGTATTTAAGGGAATGTAGCTCGGCAATTGGTATTACAATTCGCAAGCACTTGACAAGATCAGCATCTTCCGTTGAAGCAACGTTATTTTTAAAAAAATTTGCGCTATTTAAAAAACTATTTCGCCTCTTTCGAAACAAGTTCTTCGAGGAAATAATTTATTAAAAGTCATATAGTTAAATTTATTTTAAAAGAAAAAACGCAAGATGAACAACAACAACACCGGAGTTTACGCAGGACAATACGCCACCGCTATGGTAAGTTTTTTTGTCTTTTGTTTAAAATGTGTGACAATTTTTAAAATTATTTTTCCTTTTCTTTTCAGAACCACCAACATGCCACCCACAATGGACCACCCGCCGTGAACAGTCAACAGCCTACAGTAAGCAGGCCCAAACGTCACCGAACGACGTTTACAAGAAGCCAAACCGACGAGCTGGAGCAGGAGTTTGCCAAGGGCAATGTTTTGGATCGAATGAGAAGGTATCATATTGCCAAGAGGATCGGCCTGCCGGATCAGACGGTTAAAGTCTGGTTCCAGAACAGGAGGCTAAAGGTGAAAAGGGAAAAAAGCAGGAGATTTCACAATCAAGTTCCACGGCTTTTAGGCCGCAGCCAAATATCCAGGAGACCCAGCAAAATGCATCCTCAACATTCCTTCTGAGTCCCGTTTCTCTGGATGCCTGTTGTAATAACGGGATGATCTTGCCGGAATCGATTTTCCCTCTTAAGAGTGATTTTCATGATGGCATGATCATCCCGGAACTAAATAGGCCTCTGGAGGAAATATCCCGAGCTGATGTGGAGGAGTTCTTCACTGTCAACCTGCCGGCGATGAATAGAACTCCTTCAGTTCCAGCACCACCCCCATATCAACCACCAACACCTCCTGATCCCGTCCAAATTCCCAGCCCTTCAATCCCGACAGAGTTATCACTCTATGAGCTAATAGATAAATATTATTATTAGCCTTAGTTATAGTTATATTTAGAATAGATATATATTAATATTAAGATAATTTGTAAATAAAAATACTTTTTAAAATATTTAAAATAATTCTTTCCTTTTTAAAATGGCCGAGATCTTTCTACTCTTCTATTTCCTTGCAGATATTGAGCTAAGTCCTGCGAGGATTTGCGCAAAAACTGTTTACCCACTATGATTCAAGAACCATTGTTGTCCTTCCTGTGTAGGTGCAAACCAACAAAATATTACAAGACTCGCTTGTTCGCATGTATGTACTTTTCCAGTCGAAATAGCTGTGCTTATTGGCATGGACAATGGACATGGAGAAAAAATTTGATCCTAAAATACCTTACAGCAACAAATAACAACTTTAACAATGCAGAGTTGGGACGTGTAGCTCCAAGTTAAGATTTCCTAAACAAATTGTCATAGTTCACCAACAAAGACCCTCAAACCCAATCCGCTATCACAGCACTCACATTGACCACGATGTGCAGCGGTCATTTCCTACTTATTACTTGGAAGACTTTAGTTGTAATTATCGATAGCTAGTGAAACATGTGAAAAGCTGCAACGCATCACAGTGATTCGGACCTAAGCCACATAAAGAATGGAGCACAAATCTCTGATTAACGATAGTTAATAACGTAACCAAAAAATCTAAAAGAAAACTTTCCATCTAACCATTGCTATTCAAATATTTACGCTAGGATACCCATACAATTCACAAAGGCGATATATTTTTACAGGCAGGATCATCGCTTTATTTAGTCCCGCAATCGTTAGTACACCTTGTAGATGTTATTGTTAAATGTCATGACAACTTGTGTCCTCAATAAAAGAAATCTTGAATGAATACTTACACGAGGCAAGAAGGTTTTACAGTATGACAGGCATAATTTCCTACTTCTCTAGACCAAAACAAAACCCCAAACCATTAACATTGCGTACAATTGCAACAATACGTCTATCTGTCATAAATCTGTTCAAATGTTTAGCGAACATCCCTAACAAGGTTAATCCCCTTAATCCTTTGCTAAATCATTTAAAGTATACCCAAGCAAAACGCCTCAACACTGCGGCAGGTAAACAAAAAAAGCTCCATATCCCTTTTAAAAGGCATTACCAGATGCCATTGCTTGAACATGCTGAACTAGCTCGAGATCAGATCTCCAATAACTGTGGACATGGATACTGTTCATTTTAGACGATTCACTGAATGGATTTTAGGAGGCAGGCAACAAACATTCAAAAGAATTACTGCCATAAGAAAGCTTCCCAAAAATGTTTTTTTTAAAAATATCAAAAAAATACTTTAATTTAAAATATTGCAGTGTTCCTCAAAGGACTTGCTTCAAAAGACGCGAAATAGTTTTGATTTAGAGCGTAGAAATTTAAAAAATAGCTTGCTGGTGATTCCTTCAACGAACAATGATGATCGTGTGGAATGAAAACAGGAGCTCTGTCCTCGTCGCACCTGAAGGCAAAAAATGAGAACAATAGAACGATCACGGCCATTTTTTAAAAAAAGAAAAAAATTATTTAAATTATTTTAAAAAGTATTTTTTATTAACAATATCTCTTAATACTAATACAAATCTATCCTTAACTATAAATAAAGCTAATTACAATATTTCTCTATTAGATCATAGAGAGAAAGTTCATCGTCAATATTATTCGGACTGGGAAATGGGACAGAATCTAGAGGTGGTGGTGGTTCTGGTATTTGATGACGATGGGGCGGTGGTGCTGGATATGAAGGAAGACTCTTCCATGCAGGCAAGATCTCATTAAAGAACTCCTTCACTGCGGATGGAGATATTTCCTCTAGAGGGCCATTTAATTCCGGGACGATCATGCCATCATCGAAATCACTTTGGAGAGGAAATATGGATTCAGGCATGATCGTCCCTTTATTACAAGAGCCCTCCAGAGAGACGGGACTTAGCTGACAGGTCAGCGGAGCCTCCATAGACTGAGGGGTGAGTGTTGACCGCGGCAACACTTGCTCCTTGAGCTTCTCCTCTCTCTTGGCCTTTAGTCGCCTATTCTGGAACCAAACCTTGACTGTTGTTTCCGGCAGCCCAAGTCTCTTGGCGATGGCGAAGCGTCTAAGCCGATCTAAAGTTAGGCCCTTGTCAAACTCGCACTCCAGCTCATCAGTTTGAAATTTGGTGAAAACAGTCCGGTGTCGTCTGGGCCTCCTCGATGTTGGTACAGTCCCAATTGTTGCTGGAAGTTCAGTTGTTGTGTTCTGTGCTGGATTCTGGAAAAAAGGAAAAGAATCGTTAACACATTGACTTACCGTTGCAAAGCCGGCGTATTGGTTTTGAGGTGCTGGAGCTGGTGCAGTGTTGTTTCCGTACATCTTGACTTTTTTGTAAATTTCTTTAAATTGCGATAAGCTATTTAAGTTCCTCAAAGGACTTGGTTTAAATGACGCGAAATAATGTTAAATTAAGGCGCGAAAATGTAAATCTAAAAAAAAACTACTTTTGCTAAAAATTCCTTTAACGGAAGTCAGAGCGTACTGTATGCACTCTATTTAGGAGTTAACGTTCCAGAATTACTTTTGGTCTAATAATAAATAGTTTGTAACATAGAGAAATATTACAGATAGACGCAGTAAAGTATGTAGGTATATAAATGATCAGCATCACTAGCCGAGTCGATTGAGCTATGTCCCTCCATCCGTCTGTGTGTCACCAGTTTTCCGGCCTTAAATTTTGAGATAGGTCGATGAAATTTTGTATACGAGGTCCTTGCAAAAGTAATCATTACAAGTGTACAAATTTTCAAAAACGCCCACTTTTCAAAAAATTCATTTTTTTCAGTATTTTCATATGAAACACGAAAAAAGTTAGTTAAGTTAATAGGTCGATATATTTTTACTCTACAAATCTTCCATACATTACATTCGTTTTTCAGAAAACTGTTTTTGAGGTTTTATTCTAAAAATATCACTTCTAAGGAACAAAAAACAGTATATATTGATTGAGAAAAATCATGTTTTGGAGTAATTTGATAGGAAAGGGAGAGGGTATCATACGATCCGCTTTAGACGGATTGTAGCCTTTTCATATGTTTTTTTTTTCTTGGAGAAGGTGACAATCTTGAAAAGACGAAGATTTTGTTTTCAACGTAAAGTCGGGTTTGAGAAGGTAGAGTTGTGATATCGAAATTGTTCAAGGACTGCCAAATATACAGAAGAAAGACGAAGGCAGTTCAACCCCTCGTCGCACACATTTCGAATTTGAAGGATTTACCCACATTTTTTCAATGAAATAGAAGAGTAGAAAGATCTCGGCCATTTTAAAAAGGAAAGAATTATTTTAAATATTTTAAAAAGTATTTTTATTTACAAATTATCTTAATATTAATATATATCTATTCTAAATATAACTATAACTAAGGCTAATAATAATATTTATCTATTAGCTCATAGAGTGATAACTCTGTCGGGATTGAAGGGCTGGGAATCTGGACGGGATCAGGAGGTGTTGGTGGTTGATATGGGGGTGGTGCTGGAACTAAAGGAGTTCTATTCATCGCCGGCAGGTTGACAGTGAAGAACTCCTCCACATCAGCTCGGGATATTTCCTCCAGAGGCCTATTTAGTTCCGGGATGATCATGCCATCATGAAAATCACTCTTAAGAGGGAAAATCGATTCCGGCAAGATCATCCCGTTATTACAACAGGCATCCAGGGAAACGGGACTCAGAAGGAACATTGAGGATGCATTTTGCTGGGTCTCCTGGATATTTGGCTGCGGCCTAAAAGCCGTGGAACTTGATTGTGAAATCTCCTGCTTTTTTTCCCTTTTCACCTTTAGCCTCCTGTTCTGGAACCAGACTTTAACCGTCTGATCCGGCAGGCCGAGCCTCTTGGCAATATGATACCTTCTCATTCGATTCAAAATGATGCCCTTCGCAAACTCCTGCTCCAGCTCGTCGGTTTGGCTCCTCGTAAATGTCGTACGGTGACGTTTGGGCTTAGTCTCTGTCGGCTGTCGATTGTTGACGGCGGGTGGTGTGACATGTTGACGGTTCTGGAAAAAAAGGATAAAGAATTTTAGAAATTGTCTCATATATTGAAAAATACAAAAAACTTACCTTGGCGGTGGTGTATTGTCCTGCGTAAACTCCGGTGTTGTTGTTGTCCATCTTGTTTTTTTCTTTTCAAATAAATTTAAATATATAACTTTTAATAAATTATTTAATGAGTTCTTCAAAGGACTTGTTTCGAAAGACGCGAATAAGTTTTAATTTAGAGCGCAAAAATTTTTAAAAATAACGTTTTCTGAATGTTTCTTCAGCGGAAGATGCTGATCTTGTCGAGTGCTTGCGATTTGTAATACCAATTGCCGAACTGCATTCCCTTAAATACGATCCTGAGCTGCCCTAAGGTGTCCTAAAATCTTAAGACCAATTTTGCTCTATCTCTTTCACTCCTTTGCCGCCATTCATATGCCGGTGAAACGAGATCATTATGCACAGGTAATAAACCCACCCCTAGTCAAGACAAGTCTATAACAACCCTTAAGAGTGAAAGGGACAGAAAGACTAAGCCTTGTTTCGTCGCCTTGCCAAGCATACGTTTAGGTGGTTGCCATTTTGAAGTGATATTGGTGTGTGTACCTGCTGATCGAGGACATTTTAATACATTTGAAGATATATCACGTTTTTTATGAACAGGTAGAAGTTTCGTTCTTTTTTAAGTCCTGCGATTGCTAATTGATTTATTTTTTATTTTATTGTGCTTGAGAGTCAACTTGTGTGAAATCGTTGCAATCTGTTTAATCGATTAGGCAATTAGCATTCTTTCCCTGTACCAAAGCAGAACCCATGCAGGAACACTGTCGTGTTTTCGTCATTTTTATGTCCTTTTCTTTGCATTGTAAATCGGGAATCTTCTTAAGCCAAAAGGAAGCCCGTACTCTGCAACATTGTGGTATTGCCCTCCTGCTCCTGGCTAGAGATGAGCAAAAAATCATAACCTGCTAATATTTCACTTCTAATGAAAACTCATATTCGCAACCTGCTACGAACTTAAAAATTAACTGCTCTTGCTAATGATAAATTTCTCTCACTTGTCCTTCTTATCGCACGAGTCAAAATTTCATACTCAATACACAAATGTTGTCTCATACTAAACTAAACTACCCCTTTTTGCACATTATCTACCCTTTCGACATGTATTGTTATGTTATTGCGTCTGGGAAATTGTATTATGCGCCAACATACACCGATCAAACCAAACATGTTGTCAATGTATCTAGGAACCTTTTTATTACACTTGTGCCATCACGGGTGCCATCAAACCTATTTTATTCAAATGTGTGATGTGTATGGGCCGCTTTATACATACACCAAACCAAATTTTTAGTTTCAGCTCAGTTCGTCGGACATTGATAAGCGAGTAAGGTTTTTACAATATTGTGCAAAAGTTTTGTAATATTCTTTGTGTACAATTTTGAATATAGATAGTTTGAAATCTTTTGCTAAACTATTACTATTATTTATTGTGATACATATGCATAACTGCGTGAAGTGTATACAGGATACTCGCGAAAATATGAACCATTTTAAACGTAACGGACTTCCTAGGAAAGAAGATCCACTGGAAGGAGAATCAATATATGTTTCCCATGCTTGCGGTAGTTGCGCATGACAGGCTCAGCGCAATCGCTACATCCGTACCTTGTGAGAGGCTGTTTTCGAAGGCGGTGCAAATCATTTCGAAAAACCGGTTCAGTAGTACGAAATTAAAAATGTTCAAATTTAAAAAAGGGAATAGCGAAATTTATAATTTAAATTAATGAATATGTTTCCGTTTTTAGTATAAGTGATCTTGAAGTTTTTTTTATTTTTAAGCCAAAGAAGGAGATATTTTTAGTTTATCGTTTTCAATTTCTTTCGATTTACTGACTTCGTTCTTTATAACAAAATAAAATTCTGTAAATTCAGATGATTTTTATGCATTATTGAATAGATTAAACATTTTAACCAAAAAGTTAATTGAAGTCTCTTTACATCTCTCAAAATTCCATTCATCAACTTCTCCTTTACATTCACAGTTAACACCCATAGTGAATAAAAAATCGCATTCACAAAAACAACTCTACTCCTGGCACATGCGGCACTGCGGTCAAGCATTTTGTCCCGCGTCCCGAGCGGAGAATTCTGAGTTACACCTCCACTCTTTCATATTGCCAGCTCATTGTCCCATCGTTGGTTGTCACACTATCGCTAACTTCTTTCCACCATTTTTCCGCGCTCAGCATCTGGCTGATCATGTTCTCTGGGTTTAGACCTTCGCCCAGGCTGTTCATCAGTAAGGAACGTTCCTCATTTCAAATATCGTGGACAATAGAACATGACGTATTCTCTATTACCGACTGTTTCTGTAGGGAATAATGGTTGTCGTCGTATCCAAACCTGTGGAGATAGGCCATTGCCTGTAACCATCGGAGTAATTTTGTTTTGCAAATAAATACATGTATTTGAAGCTACTTACTATTTTTTATTTAATTGCAGAGGTTCTCAAAGGGAAAAGGACTATGCGAAGATGTCAAAGCGGCCTTCAAATTAATCAAGCTGCGCCAAAACAAACAAACATTTTGCGAACCAAAAAAACAATAACTATTTTTTTTTAACTTATTTTATTTTTATTTTCACTAGTACATACTTTCTTAATAAGTTGTATTCAATTTGTTTTTGTTTTTTTTTTTTAAATAAATTTAAATTGAAAATATTGAAATTGGTTTTCATAGTGAAAAATGTCATTAATACTATTTCATGGATGAAATAAAGCATTGCCAAAAGTACATCTTTTCATTTATGAAGCATTGTTGACTATTCATCAATGAATTTGTAGATTGTGATGTAGACTTTCGATTACTGCGTACATTACCATGCATTACCCTTTTCTATCGGGATGTTGTTGTTTTGTTCTGGGTCACATATAACGAAAAACAACATTGAAACTTGGTAATTATTGATTTCGCTACCTGTTGCGACATCTTCTGCCCATCCACCTGTTTCAGGGATGGGAATTTCAAGCCTGTGCTTCCCAAAGTATTGAGGGTTGGTTTGGTCATAAAATATTATGATGGAGGGATGGAGTGTTCTGCTTTGGTGTTTAGTGTTCTAATGCTAATCACCCAATCAATTATGTCATAAAACAGATTTCACACATGTTTCCCGTTATGGCTTTTGACTCTCAACCACAAAAAATAAATCGATCAGCGATCACGGGACTAAAGAAAGAAGGAGGATTCTACCTGGCGTCTTATGACCACTATATGACACATGTGTGTCTCAGAGCATGGTTTCACCAATATTTGCAAACAACTAAACCTATGCTTGTCAAGGCGACGAAACAAGGCTTAGTCTTTCTGTCCCTTTCACTCTTAAGGGTTGTTATAGACCCGTTTTGGCTAAGGGTGGGTTTATAACCTGTGCATAATGATCCCATTTCACCGGCATATGAATGGCGCCAAAGGAGTGAAAGAGATAGAGCAAAATTGGTCTTAGGATTTTAGGACACCTTAGGGCAGCTCAGGATCGTATTTAAGGGAATGTAGCTCGGCAATTGGTATTACAAATCGCAAGCACTAGACAAGATCAGCATCTTCCGTTGAAGCAGCGTTATTTTTAAAAAAATTTGCGCTATTTAAAAACTATTTCGCCTTTTTCGAAACAAGTTCTTTGAGGAAATAAGTTATTAAAAGTCATATATTGAAATTTATTTAAAAAGCAAAAACGTAAAATGAACAACAACAACACCGGAGCTTACGTAGGACAATACGCCACCGCTATGGTAAGTTTTTTTGTATTTTTCAAAATGTGTGACAATTTCTAAAATTCTTTTTCCTTTTCTTTTCAGAACCACCAACATGGCACCCACAATGGACCACCCGCCGTAAACAGTCAACAGCCGACAGTGAGCAGGCCCAAACGTCACCGAACGACGTTTACAAGAAGCCAAACCGACGAGCTGGAGCAGGAGTTTGCGAAGGGCAATGTTTTGAATCGAATGAGAAGGTATCATATTGCCAAGAGGCTCGGCCTGCCGGATCAGACGGTTAAAGTCTGGTTCCAGAACAGGAGGCTAAAGGTGAAAAGGAAACAAAAACAGGAGATTCCACAATCAAGTTCCACGGCTTTTAGGCCCCAGCCAAATATCCAGGAGACCCAGCAAAATGAATCCTCAATATTCCTTCTGAGTCCCGTTTCCCTGGATGCCTGTTGCAATAACGGGATGATCTTGCCGGAATCGATTTTCCCTCTTAAGGGTGATTTTCATGATGACATGATCATCCCGGAATTAAATAGGCCTCTGGAGGAAATATCCCGAGCTGATGTGGAGGAGTTCTTCAACGTCAACCTGCCGGCGATGAATAGAACTCCTTCAGTTCCAGCACCACCCCCATATCAACCACCAACACCTCCTGATCCCGTCCAGATTCCCAGCCCTTCAATCCCAACAGAGTTATCACTCTATGAGCTAATAGATAAATATTATTATTAGCCTTAGTTATAGTTATATTTAGAATAGATATTAAGACAATTTCTAAATAAAAATACTTTTTAAAATATTTAAAATAATTCTTTCCTTTTTAAAATGGCCGAGATCTTTCTACTCTTCTATATCCTTGCAGATATTGAGCTTACTCCTTGCTATGCGCTAGGTGGGGATAGCGGGGATTTGCGCAGAAACCATTTTCGTCCTTCCTGTTTATGTGCAAACCCACAAAATATTATCAAACTCACTTGTCCGTATGCATGTACAATATTTTGTGAACAGACTGCTTTTTTAGCAAAGTTTACATGTCTTTTCCAATCAAAACAGCTGGCATGGATCTGGAAATAAATTCGATCTGAGTCCACGAATGTTAGTTAAATAATTCCTAAAATGTACCTACTGCCATCACATGCAGCAGACATGAAAAGAACTTCCGCAAAGCAGAGTTGGGAAGTGTAGCTCCACGTTAAGACTTCCTAAACAAATTATCATAGGTGTTATATTGATTTGATAATGTTTTTGGTCTGCCAAAAAGACCCTCAGACCCAATCAATCCGCTATCCACAGCACTCACAGTGACCGCTATCAGCAGCGGTCGGAGTTGGGAAGTCAAGATAACTAGGCCACGCTATGCAATTTAACTGTTTTTTGTTTTTATTTTTACTCTTCTAGACCAAAACAAAACCCCAAACGATCAACATTGCGTGCAAATGCAACAATAAATCTTAACCCACGACGTCTATCTGTCATAAATCTGTTCAAATGTTTAGCAAACATCCTTAACAAGGTTAATCCCCTTAATCCTTTGCAAAATCATTTAAAGTATACCCAAGCAAAACGCCTCAACACTGCGGCAGGTAAACTAAAAAGGACAGACACAATGGCTCCATATCCGTTTTAAAAGGCATTGCCAGATGCCATTGCTTGAACATGCTGAACTAGCTCGAGATCAGAATTCCAAAAACTGTGGACATGAATACTGTTCATTTTAGACTTTATTCACTAAATGGATTTTAGGAGGCAGGCAACAAACATTAAAAAGAATTACTGTCATAAGAAAGCTTCCCAAAAATTCTTTCCCTTCGGGTTCAGTTCAGAGAAGCTAGCTAGCTTTGACAGATTTTATTTTCCACGCACCTTGCCTTCGATCACGTGTACTTCCACCTGGATAAGGTGGACTCATGGAAAAGTCCTATGAGCTTGACTTATTTTTTTTTACATGATCATCCACCTGCCTTTCAAATTTGAAGGAAGGATTTAGCTCAATATCTGCAAGGAAATCGAAGAGAAAAGACACCGCCATTTTAAAAAAGAAAGAATTATTTAAAATATTCTAAAAAGTATTTTTATTTACAATTTTTCTTAATACTATCCTATTATTATCTTAAAACTAAACCAATCTTTATAAATTCATATTTAAAGCTAAAAACTATCGTCTATAAGGTCATAGACTGTCAACGGGATGTAAGGGCTGGGAATTGGGACAGGTGGTGGTGGTTGATATGGGGGTGGTGCTGGAAGCGAAGGAGTTCTATTCATCGCCGGCAGATTGACAGTGAGGAACTCCTCCACATCAGCACCAGATATTTCCTCCAGAGGCCTATTTAATTCCGGGATGATCATGCCGTCATGAAAATCACTCTTAAGAGGGAAAATCGATTCCGGCAAGATCATCCCGTTATTGCGATAGGCCTCCAAAGAGACGGGACTCAGCAGGAACGTTGGGCTCGGTGTTGTTTCGTTTTGGTTGAATTCGCGGGTCCAGTGTAACTTATCCACTTGGGGAAGTGGTTGCTGCTGGAACCTGCGACTATAGCCGTAAGTGCCTTCCGGGGATTCCATATATCTCTTTGGACACTGTTGACTCTGATTTGACTGGGGCATCTGAATAATTGGCTGCGGCCTAAAAGCCATGCAAGTTGAATGTGGAATCTCTGCTTCCATCGGCTCACACTCCAGCTTCCCTTCCCTCTTCGCCCTCAGCCTCCGGTTTTGGAACCAGACTTTGACCGTCTGATCCGGCAAGCCAAGTCGCTTGGCAATGGCATACTTCCTTAGCCGATTTAGTACCTTGCCTTTGCCAAACTCGCACTCCAGTTCGTCAACTTGTATTTTCGTAAACGTCGTACGGTGACGTTTGGGCCTGCTCACTGTCGGCTGTTGACTGTTCACGGCGGGTGGTCCATTGTGGGTGGCATGTTGGTGGTTCTGAAAAGAAAAGGAAAAAGGAAAAAAGGAATTTTAAAAATTGTCACACATTTTAAACAAAAAACAAAAAAACTTACCATGGCGGTGGCGTATTGTCCTGCGTAAACTCCGGTGTATTCGTTGTTCATCTTGCTTTTTTTCTTTTAAAATAAATTTAAATGTATAACTTTTAATAAAGTATTTCCTCAAAGGACTTGTTTCGAAAGACGCGAAATAGTTTTTCTTTAGACCGTAAAAAATTTTAAAAATAGCGTTTGCTGGTTGTTGCTTTAACGGAAGATGCTGATCTTGTCGAGTGCTTGCGATTTGTAATACCAATTGCCGAGCTACATTCCCTTAAATACGATCCTGAGTTGCCCTAAGGTGTCCTAAAGTCCTTAAACCAATTTTGCTTTATCTTTTTCACTCCTTTGGCGCCATTCATATGCCGGTGAAACGGGATCATAATGCACGGGTAATAAACCCACCCCTAGTCAAGGCAAGTCTATAACAACCCTTAAGAAGGAAAGGGACAGAAGGACTTAGACTTGTTTCGTCGCTTTCGAAAGCACACACATGTGCCATAGAGCCATCATAATTCAGCAGGTAGAATTTTCCTTCTTTTTTAAGTCCTGCGATCGCTAATTGATTTATTTTTTGTTTCATTGCGTGTGCAATCTGTCTTATGACATAATTAACTGGGCGATATTATACTAGCATTCTTTCCACCAAAATCCGAGATTGGCACGGTCATAACCCATTAGCAGTTATATTCGTTCGCTATCGCTAATAGATGTCCTCGAGAGTCAGAAGACATCTTTTATTGCACCTGTTGTGTATAGCAGGGGAAATCCTGGCAAATATTTGCAAATGTTTAGCTTTTACGACTTAATCGATTGCGCCATTAGAAAAGAAGCAAAACGCCAACCAAGATCACCGTCATAAAATTTCATAACCAAATTCCCTTTGGAATTCCAAGTTAAAGGGCTCAAAATGCCCATCACCTGTGACAGGTAGACGGATAGAAAAGGTCAGACAAGTAGTGCGTTGACACTAAGTGGATAAAACTAGACTTTTTTTACGCTCATCTACTGTCCTAATCAATTAAGTCATAAAAAACCATATGTGCCAGGATTTTCCTTTTATGCACAACAAGTGCAATACTTTGACCTGCATAGGACAGAGGAAAATAAAACAAAATTAGCCATCGCGGGACTAAGGAAAGGGAAGAACATTTAACACGCTTCCATCCCTTGCATAATGTCATAGCTTAGGTTTGATGACAAAGGGGTCTAGCGCTTTGAGCGCAACCTGGCTAGCAATGAAGATGGCGATATCCTTGTTGGATATAGATCCCATCTCAAGTAGTTCCGCAGCTTTAAGCATAGCTAGCACCTCGGACTGGAAAACACTGCATGTGTCTTTGAAAAATATTGCTAAGTTCAAGTCCTGTTTGATTTTTCCTTTTAAGGTCCATAAAACTAAAGACCAACTACGTCGAAGCAGAGTTGTGAAGTGTAGAAAAGTGTTCTAAAAGAAATTGTGACTCTATGACAGAATTTTTTTTTTGTCAACGACGAAGGCAAAACCCGCTATTCTCCAGGTGGTATTTTCGCCGGTCATTCCTGGTGTACGCATAAAGAACATCATTCGACGTGCACAAGATCAGCGACAACCAGAGGGGGAAAAGGGGTGTGGCAAGCCCACGAAATGCAATTTTTAATTCTTTGAGACTTTTATTCTCTCTAAGCTCTCTTGACGTTGCACTGATAGTCGAAAAAAATATTTCGTTTTGATCAGTGGTTTGCTTGTAGAATAAATTAAATTTTTTGGTTTGAAAAATATATTTTTTTGGTTTTTTGAGTAATTAATTTGTTAGTTTGTAGAATAAATAAATTAGCTCTGATCTAATTAATTTGACATTCATTCAAGTGCCTTGGTATAGAGTACCTGATGCAAACTTTCAGACGGACAGACAGTCACTGTTCCTTATTTGAAAGACTCACGCTTTTAGAATTTGAAGGCAACACTCGAGGATTTAGCCAAGTTACTGCAAGGAAATAGAAGAGTAGAAAAATCTCAGCCACTTTTTTTTTTTAAAAAAGAAAGAATTATTGTAAATATTTTAAAAAGTTTTTTTTTTATAAGTATTTCCCTTAATAGTAATATGAATAAATATCCTAAACTATAACTATAACTAAAGCTAATAACAATATCTCTCTATAAGCTCATAGAGTGGTAATTTATCCGGGGTTGAGGGGCTGGGAATCTGGACAGGATCAGGAGGTGGTGGTGCTCGAACTAAAGGAGTTCTATTACGTACGTTGTACGTTGAAGAACTCCACCACATCAGCTCGGGATATTTCTCCAGAGGCCTATCTAACTCCGGGATGATCATGCCATCGTGAAAATCTCTGTTAGTTTGGCTTCTCGTAAACGTGGTACGTTGACGTTTGGGCCTGCTGTTGGTTGTTGATTGTCACACATTTTGTCAAAACCAAAAACTTACCCTTGCAATGGTGACGTATTACGCTTGATAGAGTGCGGTGTTGCTGTAGTTGTACATTGTTTTTATTTATTTATCAAAAATATCAAAAAAAAATACTTTAACTTAAACTTTTACAGTGTTCCTCAAAGGACTTGCTTCAAAACACATTTTGCCTCAATTAGATACTTACCTGCTTTCAGCAAGAGCCGTGTTATCGAAAATGTTAAAGAACTCTTGGATATTGGCTGAAGCCATGAAGACGAAGTCGTACAAATAAGAGCTGTTGGTTGGGAGTATGCAGTCTCCTATGACGGATATGGTACCATGGACAACATCAGCAGACAGATTATGAGAACTATATTTCTATGAACTCTTTGCATATACCATCCCCTCGATGGCTTAAATTTAAAAAGCAACTGATCCACGAAAGGCGATAGAACATTCTAAAGGATCCATTTTACTTGAAAAATCGGCTGAAAGAGGAGCTGTCCTCGTCGCACATGAAGGCCCAATATCGCAAAGAATGAGAACAATAGAACAATAGATTAGATCACGGCAATTTTTTAAAAAAAGAAAAAAATTTAAATTATTTTAAAAAGCATTTTTATTAACAATATTTCTTAATACTAATACAAATCTATCCTAAAATATAAATAAAGCTAATTACAATATTTCTCTATTAGATCATAGAGAGAAAGTGCATCGTCAATATTACTCGGACTGGGAATTGGGACAGGATCTAGAGGTGGTTCTGGTATTTGATGTCGATGGGGAGGTGGTGCTGGATATGAAGGAAGACTGTTCCATGCAGGCAAGATCTCATTAAAGAACTCCTTCACTGCGGATGGAGATATTTCCTCTAGAGGGCCATTTAATTCCGGGACGACCATGCCATCATCGAAATCACTTTGGAGAGGAAATATGGATTCAGGCATGATCGTCCCTTTATTACAAGAGCCCTCCAGAGAGACGGGACTTAGCTGACAGGTCAGCGGAGCCTCCATAGACTGAGGGGTGAGTGTTGACCGCGGCAACACTTGCTCCTTCAGCTTCTCCTCTCTCTTGGCCTTTAGTCTCCTATTCTGGAACCAAACCTTGACTGTTGTTTCCGGCAGCCCAAGTCTATTGGCGATAGCGAAGCGTCTAAGCCGATCTAAAGTTAGGCCCTTGTCAAACTCGCATTCCAGCTCATCAGTTTGAAATTTGGTGAAAACAGTCCGGTGTCGTCTGGGCCTCCTCGATGTTGGTACAGTCCCAATTGTTGCTGGAAGTTCAGTTGTTGTGTTCTGTGCTGGATTCTGGAAAAAAGGAAAAGAATCGTTAACACATTGACTTACCATAACGTTGCCATAGCCGGCGAACTGGTTTTGTGGTGCTGGTGCAGTGTTGTTTCCAGACATCTTGATTATTTTATTTTTTAATTTCTTTCAGTAAATTGCTTCAAATTGCGAAAAGGTACGTTCCTCAAAGGACTTGTTTTAAATGACGCAAATCAATAAGGCGCGAAAATATGAATTTTATTAATAAATATGTTTGTTAGAAATTCCTTTAACGGAAGACAGTAACGATCGAGTCGAAGTGCTTGTGAATTTTAATGCCAGTTGTAGACCTCTACCGGCTTTTATACCAACCTCTTGAGCTCCATGAGTCCTAAGTCCTTTGTGGTAAAACGTAAAACAGGAAGAAAACCCACCCCTTGTCACAGCGACCAGGCTGTGAAAACCCTTAAGAGTGAAAGGGACAGCAATACTAAGAGTTAGCGAACGTTCATTTTAAAAAAAGAAAGAATTATTTTAAATATTTTAAAAAGCCTTTTTATTTACAATTTTTCTTAATACTATCCTAATTATTATCTTAAAACTAAACCTATCTTTTTAAATCTACATCTAAAGCTAAAAACTTTCGTCTATGAGGTCATAGACTGTCAACGGGATATAAGGGCTGGGAATCGGGAGAGGTGGTGGTGGTTGATATGGGGGTGGTGCTGGAAGTGAAGGAGTTCTATTCATCGCCGGCAGGTTGACGTTGAAGAACTCCTCCACATCAGCTGCGGATATTTCCTCCAGAGGCCTATTTAACTCCGGGATGATCATGCCATCGTGAAAATCACTGTTCAGAGGATAGACAGATTGTTGCAAGATCATCCTGTCATTAGAATATTCCTCCAGAGAGACGGGACTTGGCAGGAATGTTGGATTGTTGGATTCGTAGTTCAACATCCAATTTGACTTATCCACTTGAGGAAGTGGTTGCTGCTGGTACCTGGGCTGGGGCTCCTGCATAGTTGGCTGCGGCCTAAAAGCTGTGCAAGTAGGGTAATCCGCTTGCACTAGCTCACGCTGCTGCTTTTCTTGCCTTTTCGCCTTCAGCCTCCTATTTTGGAACCAGACCTTTACTTGCTGCTCCGACAGGCCGAGCCTCTTGACAATGGCATATTTCCTAAGCCGATCTAACACCTTGCCCTGCGCAAACTCCTTCTCCAGCTCGTCGATTTGGCTTCTCGTGAAGGCGGTACGGTATCGTTTGGGCCTAGTCTCTGTCGGCTGTTGATTGTTGACGGCGGCTGGTCCATTGTTGGTGACGTGTTGGTGGTTCTAGAAAAAAAGAAAAGGAATTTTAAAAATTGTCACACATTTTGAAAAAACAAAAACAAACTTACCATTTCATAGGTGGCGGATTGTCCTTCGTAAATTCCGCTGTTGTTCATCTTGTTGCTTTTGTCAATAATGTTTTCAATAAATCACTTACAGAGTATATAGTATCCTCAAAGGACTTATTTCGTAAGACGAGGAATAGCTTTAGTTTAGAGCGCAAAGATAAAATAATTTTAAAAATAAATCTTTCTGGAGATTCCTTCAACGGAAGATGCCGATCGTATCGAGTGCTTACGAATTGTAATACCAATTGCCGAGTTACACTCGCTTAAATACGATCCTCAGCTCAAGGCGCCATAGACCAAATGTGCTCTATCCCTTTCACTCCTTTGCCGCCGTCCATATGCCGGTGAAACGGGATCATTAAGCACAGGTAATAAACCTACCGCTAGTCAGGACGAGTCTATAACAACCCTTAAGAGTGAAAGAGACAGAAAGGCTAAGTCTTGTATAATCGCCTTGGTAATCACAGATTTAGGTGGTTGCGAAAATTAGTGTGTGTACCTGGTGGTCCAGAACGCAATGAATTTTTTAACGTCATAACTTACACGTTTATGTTTCTACAAAAAAGTCAAATCTGCATGGCATTTAGTAGAAGTATTGTCAGGTTGAGTTTCACAGCTTTTATCACAGCTTATGGAACGACAGTTTTCCATTTTTCCACACCATCGAGTGAATATTTTTAGACCACCCAGTGCTTACCTTCGACTATACTCTTACTGCTCTAACTGACCTTGATCATTGAGTTGAGAGTGCCGCATGATGTGTTCCACTGCCGGGTACAGCATCATCTGGTGGATAGCGGGTTGCGTCTGAAAAATTAATTAATAGATTTAACCTTGGATCGACACTTCACAGCACTGCTTCGACGTAGTTGGTCTTTATTGTTCCGGAGCTTAAAAGGAAAAATCAATCAGACTTGAACCTAGAAATATTTCTAAAAATGGAAAGTGTTTTCCAGTCCGAGAAAAAAGCTGCGGAACTACTTGAGATGGGATCTATATCCAACAAGGATATCGCCATCTTCATTGACAGCTGCGCCCAAAGCGCTTGACTCCTTTGTCATCAAACCTAAGCTATGACATTATGCTGGGTACCTGGACACTGGACAGTTGGACTCGCAAAAGATGGAAGCGTGTTAGATGTGTTAGTAGGTAGTTTTGTTCAGGACTCCTACGCGGTCTATGCACACGGGTTACTCCCGATTACTTATACATGCCACAGAGGCGCCATCTAGGGGTATAATCTTTCCTCTCTTTAGTCTCGTGATCGATAATAGATTTCCGCGAGAGTCAAAAGGCATCTTTTATTGCAAATGCTTAAGTTTTACGACTTAATCGATTATGCCATTATAGAATTCTTTCTCTAGAACAGAAGCAAAACCCAATACAAGATCACCGTCATAAAATTTGATAACCAAATTCCCTTTGCCAGGTAGACGGACAGAAAAGGTCAGAACAGATAGCGCGTTGAAGTGCATAAAACTAGCCATTTTTAAGCTCATCTACTGTCCTAATCAATTAAGTCATAAAGAAACTCATAAAAAACCATATGTCCCAGGATTTTCCTTTTTATGCACAACAAGTGCAATATTTTGACCTTTAACTCCAGAGGACAGAGGAAAATAATACAAAATTAGCCATCGCGGGACTAAGGAAAGGGAAGAACCTACCTCCGGAATTATAACGCCGCTATGACATATGTACATATGTATGTGGGCAACGAAAAGCCTCTGGGCATAGAATGCGTGGAAACGTAGAAAATTCAAAAAAATTCATGGCCCACATCTTGCGAGTCTCCAACAAGTATTCAAGAGCATTGTTTTAAGAAACCTCTCCAAAACCCTCTGTGGCCATTGATTGCGGAATAAAACTCTTGATACCTTCTATACGTCCACAACTATTAGTTGCGGGAAACTAGGTCCCCCTTTCAGCCTCAATTAGATATTTACCTAAGATGGTACTGCTTTCAACAAGAGCCGTGTTATCGAAAATGTTCAAGAACTCCCGAATATTGGCTGAAGCCATGAAGACGAAGTCGCACAAATTAGACCTGTTGGTTGGGAGTATGCATTCTTCTATGACGGATATGGTACCATGGACAACATCAGCAGACAGATTATGAGAACTATATTTCTATGAACTCTTTGCATATACCATCCCCTCGATGGCTTAAATTTAAAAAGCAACTGATCCACGAAAGGCGATAGAACATTCTAAAGGATCCATTTTACTTGAAAAATCTACTGAAAGAGGAGCTGTCCTCGTCGCACATGAAGGCCCAATATCGCAAAGAATGAGAACAATAGAACGATCACGGCCATTTTTTTTTTTTAAAGAAAAAAAATTAATTAAAATTATTTTAAAAAGTATTTTTATTAACAATATCTCTCAATACTAATACAAATCTATCCTAAAATATAAATAAAGCTAATTACAATATTTCTCTATTAGATCATAGAGAGAAAGTGCATCGTCAATATTATCCAGACTGGGAATTGGGACAGGATCCAGAGGTGGTGGTGGTTCTGGTATTTGATGTCGATGGGGCGGTGGTGCTGGATATGAAGGAAGACTGTTCCATGCAGGCAAGATCTCATTAAAGAATTCCTGCACTGCGGATGGGGCCATCTAGAGGGCCATTTAATTCCGGGACGATCATGCCATCATCGAAATCATTATTTAGAGGAAATATGGATTCAGGCATAATCGTCCCGTTATCACAATAGTCTTCCAGAGAGACGGGACTTAGCTGGAATGTTGTCTTTGGGCTGGTAATGTCCCTTCGCTCCATTGGACAGGTCAGCGGGCATCGCAACTGATCCGCGCTATACTCGGGGGATTCCATGGTTCCATGAGTTGGACGCTCTAGAGCTGAGGCCTCCATTGACTGAGGTCTGAGTATTGGCCGCGGCAACACCTGCTCCTTCAGCTTCTCCTCTCTCTTGGCCTTTAGTCTCCTATTCTGGAACCAAACCTTGACTGTTGTTTCCGGCAGCCCAAGTCTCTTGGCGATGGCGAAGCGTCTAAGCCGATCTAAAGTTAGGCCCTTGTCAAACTCGCATTCCAGCTCATCAGTTTGAAATTTCGTGAAAACAGTCCGGTGTCGTCTGGGCCTCCTCGATGTTGGTACAGTCCCAATTGTTGCTGGAAGTTCATTTGCGGTGTAACTCTGTGCTGGATTCTGGAAACAAGGAAAAGAATTGTCAACAAATTCACTTACCGTAGCATTGCCAAAGCCGGTGTATTGGTTTTGTGGTGCTGGAGCTGGTGCAGCGTTGTTTCCGTACATCTTGCCTTTGTTTTTTTCTTATAAATTTCTTCAAATAGAGTTATTGTATGTTAGTTCCTCAAAGTACTTGTTTTGAATGACGCAAATTAATGTTTATGGAAGGCGCGAAAATGTGATTTTTACTAAATACTTTTGTTAGAAATTCCTTTAATGGAAGACGATAACGTTCGAGTCAATGTAATTATGAGTTTTGATGCCAATTGTCGACCTAAACCGGCTTTTATACCATCCTCTTGAGCTCGATCAGTCGTTAGACCTTAATGCTTCATCCCTTTTACTCATTTGCGGTAAAACATATGCCGGTGAAGCGGCTCAGGTAGAAAACCCACCCCCAGTCACAGCGACCAGGCTGTGAAAACCCTTAAGAGTGAAAGAGACAGCTGTAGTGAGCGATAGCGAGCGAATATTGGTGTGTGTAACTGCTAACGGATTATGAGCGTGCCAATATGGGATTGAGTGGGAAACGAATCTAAATCGGGACATAGTTACAAAACACAACCCCATTTTGTTATCTGACGTCACAAAGAGTAATCACTCCCTCGCTTTCTCTCTCTCTCTCTCTCTCTCTTTGTTCTGTAGCGACCGATCGAGTCAATATGAAATCAAGAGTTTGTACATGATTTGAAAGGCAGTAAAAATATCCTAACTTTCCTCCGAAGGGATCATTTGCAGTTGTGCTAGAGAACGTAGTTTTGTTAGATTCACGTCTAATTTTTGAATAGAAAAAACCACGGAAAAAATATAACTATAATTCTTACCACCCGCCGTCATCAATCAACAGCCGACAGAGACTAGGCCCAAACGTCACTGAACCACGTTTACAAGAAACCAAACCGATGAGCTGGAGCAGGAGCTTGCCAAGGGCAATGTTTTGGATCGCCTGAGAAAATATTATATTGTCAAGAGCTTAGGCCTACCGGAGCAGACGGTTAAAGTCTGGTTCCAGAATAGGAGGCTAAAGGTGAAAAGGGAAAAAAAGCAGGCGATTCCACGAGCAAGTGGCACGGCTTTTAGGAGTCACAGCAATATGAATACTCCACATTCCTTCTGAGTCCCGTTTCCTTGGATGCCTATCGCAATAACGGGATGATCTTGCCGGAATCGATTTTCCCTCTTAAGAGTGATTTTCATGATGGCATGATCATCCCGGAATTAAATAGGCCTCTGGAGGAAATATCCCGACCTGATGTGGAGGAGTTCTTCAACATCATCCTGCCGGCGATGAATAGAACTCCTACACCAGTCGATTCGCAGCCCTAATATTTCAGATTCCCGACTTTCTCTCTATGATCTTATAGAGAAATATTGTTATTAGCTTTAGTTATAGTAATAGTTTAGGATAGAAATTTAGTATTAAGAGAAATTGTAAATAAAAATACTTCTTAAAAAAAATTATATTATACTTTTTTTTTTTTTTAAATGGTCAAACAGGCATTGTTCAGATTACTTAGATCGTTGAACAGGTATTCACCTAGTGTGGAAGTAGGTGGAGCATGGTTTGGAACGCTGCAGTGGGAGAGGTTCTCAGTGCACCAGTATTACTGAAAATCTCACAAGTCCTTTGAGAACTTCACACCTTAGCGGATTATATTTAGTTAATTTTGCGACAAAGACCACACGTCCTTAGAAAAAAAAGCGAATATGCAGCCATCAAGTTCCCACAATCAGTTTTACAATTCAAATCAGGCTACAGTAAGTTAGAGTCTTTAATTCAACTCCAGTTCAAATCAGACTACAGTACAGCACCGTCACCAGGCACCAGCAGCAAAGAATCCTAAAAGATTCCGCACGGCGTTCAACCAGTATCAGATTGATGAGATGGAATGCGAGTTTGCGCGCTGCATAATATTACCGCGCCAACAACGAATTGCCCTTGCAACAAGACTAGGGCTGCCGGATCTTAAAGTGAAAGTATGGTTCCAAAACAATAGACTGAAGATAAAGAGGGAAGTGAAGATTAATTCTGCGACAGCCAACACAACAGCTTCCTGTTTTTAAGCCATCGCCAATAACTATAGTTGAAGGCCAATCCTGTATGAATTTTCGTCAATGCCAATAGCAGAAAAGCTGCCTTATTGCCATGGACGTGGAAAAAAAATCGCCATCATGTGACCATAGATATCCAGCACTAAGTGAAGAGCAAACCACCAGCTCAGATTTATAAGCTGGAGTGGGAGTTTACATAAGATATTCCTTCACAAAGTCAACAACGTGTGGCTAAAGGTAAAAGACTTAGATTGCCGGAGAAAACCATAAAATTATGTTTCAAAACAGGAGACTGAAGTCCAAAAAAGAGAAGCAGTAGCTTTTAGAAAGCAAACTTGTGTCACAGTCCAGTTTGACCGTGGCGGCATGTTCCTTTGGACGACATTGAAAGCGCCAGCCAGGGATAATAAGAGACAGCGAGGAGGAATCGAGGTCTTTAGGAATGAGTTGGAGAAAGCTGAAACGCGTCGCAGAAGTCTGAACAGGATGGCGCCCTATGCCCCCCGAGGGGCTAAAGGACCTAAGTAAGAAATAAAGAAAATGACACTGCTTCAACTATTATGCACTTTCCTCTCAAGTACCTACTACTCGACGTACGCATCCACCTCCAGCCTTGGAGGGATATTCCAATGATGGCACGATTATGCCTCAATGTTCCCTCTAAATGCTTGTTCCAAAAAACTAGGTACGCCCCAGTAAGATGACATATTTGACCCAAACTTAAGCTATTTCACGAGTCGGAAATCAGAAAATTGAGAGGCCACCGTAGAGCCTTCACCAGGACTCAAATTGCCCCGCACTCACCAACATTAGAAAGGCCATACTAGGTTCAAGCTGCAAGCGTTTTTCAATAGGTGTCTATGCTAGATCTTAAGGATATTCTAGCCAAATCGTAGAGATACGAACTGCTTTATCAGACAAAGGGCCATGAACCAATGGTGGAGAAGGAAGCACTGCGACTGGGAGAGAGTTGGGGAGATATGAGGCACATTTCCAGAGATCGCACGCGATAGCGCGTAGGTGTTGCAGAGGCCCTATGACCCATAACCGACAGAAGTCTTATAAATTAACAATCATATTAAGAAAAAAGAAATAAAAGCCAATTGCCTTGTTTATTTTCTTAAATTTAAAAATAAATAAAAAACAATCTATTTTTAGGACCCCTCCCGGTTAACAAAGGTTAGGTCTTTCAGATCTCTGATTTTAATAAATAAATGTAGGCTTTTTGTATTTTCTTTTCTAACGAAATATTCTTAATATAAATATATTATTATTTATATTTACTTATCAAAAAATTCCATGACTTGCCCTCGGCAGGGTTTGGACCATACTACCACTGTAGTATATCTACATCGCTTTATAAATAAACCACTTCACTGAAAGTCTGTTTCTATTTAGAAATAAATTAAACTATTATTAATATTAAATAAAAAAATAAAATAAATATAATAAATTAATTAATTGATACATATTTGAATACATTAATTTTTTTATTTTTATATACCAAATTTAAATTTATTTTTAGTGTGGAGGCCTCTGCAGCTGGTGCTCTTTAGTATTAGGATAAAAAAAATAGTCAAGCGGCTTTAAATCGCACGAATGAAGCGGCCAATCAACTGGCCCATTTCCTGAGATAACATGCTCACCATACTCACTATATCTCTTATAAATTATTAAAATTGACTTATGTATGTAAAAGGAACGCCCTTAAAAGCCACTGAATACAGCACAACTGTTGGCTTTAATTTAGTTTTGTGCATCATCTACTTCCTGCGATTTGAATCCTGATCCTCTCTCAATTATTCTTTCTGTTTCGTTACTTTCTTCTGCCAGTACTGTGTGTTTCATTTGGTTTGTCCTCCCGCGAGTATTCTTCAAGTTTCTTATGTTTCCCATTCTGTCCTGTTTTATTGAAAACCGTTTGGTTGTCTGATCGCGAACAGTTGTATGCTAAGTCGCATGATTTATATGTGATTTGTTCCTGTTTGTAGTTGCGCACGGCACAACACCTATTATGGAAATCTTACATTGGATCTACACTTCGCAGTTCTAGTTTCATGTGGTGGCTGTCTGTTCGTCAGTCTGTCAAAGTCTTGTAACTGTTGAGCATATGTACATAGGCCTGAACCCGCATCAGTAGATTGCAACGAGTCTTATTTTGTAGGTACTTTTGGGCACCTTCCATTAAGCGCAAGCTAAATCGTTTTGTGTTAAAATAATATGAATCTTACAAGGACTCATAATGATGAAGATGATGATGACAAGTCTGCTGAACAAAAAGCTTCACAAACATTTGAAAAAACACAGCCAGAGTTTTAATTCAAAGTTCATTTTTTCTCTGGGTGATATTCCATGTCTACAGACAGACAATTATTTAGTGAATATTATATATTTAAAGAAGTCCAAATGTTTAACTAGTATTCTACTTAAAATGAGTAAGAAGTTTTTTCCAGACTTTACATTCTGAATTTCAATATTTACTTCGTCTTTCTGAAGAGACTAGCTGGCTTTCATTCTAATATTGGTTGTCATGAGAGCAATACCCTGGACTTGCTCCCTAGATTCTTATCCCATAAATACACCTTAAAAATGTTGTCGCCTCTATCGAATCGGTTTGAGCATAATGGATCCAAACTGTCCACGTAAACAGTGACCCTTTTGCCTCAAGGCCTGCATATATTTACCAACATACCTTTTCATCTTCAGCTGCGTCAAAACATTGTTCTTTGCCAAACTTTGAAGGCGCCAGGCAGTTAAAGTCTCGAAGAGTAGAAAAGTCACAGACATTTTTGTGAGACGATTTTTCTGAACAATTATTTTAAACGAATATGTCATAAACTAACTCGAGCAGGATAAAAGAGCTGAGGAAATTAGGCACTATGGGTACTGGGATTGAAGTAAACAGATTCGTGGCGTGTTTCCTCTAGAGACGTATTTAATTTGGGGACGATCATGCTGCCATCAAAATCACTATTTAGAGGAAGAATTGAAACAGGCATAATCGTGTCATTATTGAGATATCCCTACAGGCCAGGAGGCGGATTCATCTGTGAGGGAGTACTTAAGAGTAAAGTGCATGTAGATGGTACTGGCTTGAACAGAATGGTTGAAGTAGTGTCATACCTTGTGGTAGCCGTACTTTTCTTTCCTGCGTCTGGGTCACCAATATTGTTGTTTCAAATGTTTGTTTGTATGAAACATAATTTTGCGTAACTACTACTCAACGATGAGACCGTTGAACTACTTCCTTCCAAACTCCAACTACAACCTCAACTTCTCCTTCTCTTATTCAATTCTCTTTACCACTCGGGAGACCTCATTTCGTAAACAACTATGAGCGCCATTTTACACTGGCCTCTAGAGTCATTAGTTAGAAGCGATCCGGTGCATATTTTGGCTATTCCACCTGCTTTTCAGTTGTTAACATATTTGTGTTCTGGGACTCAGCACAAAGTAGTGTAGCATTTGTCCACAATCTCGTTAAGAGATTCGCGGCATTGGTTGACCAACATAGAGCTTGTGCTGGCTGACTGCCTCTCTATGTAGAGGACGATATACATATCATCTATCGGGTACAAAGAGAGTCTGCACGCTGCTTCACGAAGTGGGTTAATGTTGACTCCAAATTCTTTGGCCTATTTTTCGATGGCATTGAAGACCGATTATAGAAGCTCTATGAAGGTCTTTAGTTGCAGTTTGGAAATGGATTCCGTCCAATTTATACTCAAAGACACCTTGATATCTATCAGCAACAATGTTTGGTAAAATAGGAAACCAACAAGCTCGGCAGTTGTTTTGTATTTCAAGCGTCAAAAACGCTTTCCGCTGTACTATACAAAGATCTAAAATACCCGCGTGTACTTGAGCACTTGAATCTATTTCGCAACCACTTGGGGCACTTGTTCTCCTTTTACCTCAAAACTTCCGCAGCCACTGTCAAATTCCAACTAAACACTTCACTTGGTGCTTTTCAAAAACACACACCATCCACCTATTACGGCTTGTGTGTACATGATTTAAATTCTCTTCTTTATACTCATACATTTCAATGTATGCACGGGTACCTTCTTTGGAGGGCACAAAACAAGTTCTCATTAGAAAATCACTAGCAGTTCCTCTGACTCACATACATATGTATGTACTCGTACATCAAACACATTGGAGTCCCACGCAGTCAAAAACGTTTTCTAAAAAAAAAAAAAAAAACGAATGCCAACACTCAAATGCGTTTTTGATTTAGTTGATTTAGTTGACGGAGGGTGGGCTAACACCATTCCTACGTCAACGAGCTCTATAGTCAAGATGGGTGTGTGCAGGACCTGCCACCAACCCCCTAGCCCCAGTGCAATTGAGTTATCTGTTTGAATTGCATAGAAATGCTTGATGATATGTACCACCTTTTGCGGGTCTACCTTCATCAGATATTCCATCTCACATGCGGGAATTCTTTCGGACCTTTTTTTTTGGTAACAAATTCTCTATTTGCTTTCATTTTACACTTGAATAAATATTGAAATTATATTATTTTTACCTCTTTTGGTCTTTTGCAAGAAACACATCCTGATGAGGTTGATGATGATGGGGCTTAATTCCGTCGTCGTCGTCCTCGTAGTGACGAGACACACAAAAGCAAATCCTAATGAATTTATAAAGATTTCTAAAAAACACTCACACACATTTAAAGGAAATTCTATCTATTCTGCTGCAGAGTATTGAATAAGCGCATTGAAACAAAAAAAAAAAATTACAAAAACAACAAAAAACTGGAGTGCGGTGGTATTTTAATACTCTTAAAATGTACACAGGACACGAATGGGAATGTCATTTAGAAATAAGATCCTGTAGCTAACCGCAACACTCTTTGGAAATGAATAATTTGAAATACTCAGTCCTGAATTTGTCATTTATTTATTCTATTCTTGAGCAGGACTTTCATTCAAGTTGAATCAAGTGTGAATGTGTAGATGTACATATGTGGTTGATAAATTTACAGGCAAACGTCTACCTTGCAGAAGAGTATTAATAGCATGGGCAAATTAACAATCTTGCAAGGATAATGATGTTTTCCGTTTCATTATTCGTCTTAGTAGGAATTTGTCGTCTTTTCTAGTTTTGTTTGGTGTTTCTTCAATGAATTGTAAAAGAGCTATTAAAGTAACAAAATTAAATAATTCGCTCAGAAAGCGTTTAGTGCACTTCAACCTGAAAGCGAAGAAAATACTGTGAACTACCAACGAATACTAAAATCACATACAACTCTCTCTAGTCGATTGGGACACCAACCGACAACAACTACGCCAACTCTATCGTAGCCCTTCTTCTCTCTTCCAATTTAACTTAAGGAAGGACCGTTCCCTGTACATCAGTAAAAGGGTTCTCATATCCTTTTGAATTGCGGACTTTGCGCGTGGTGCGGGCACAATCTTATCTGTAAAGTAAGAGGAGAATACGTAGAACAAAAAGGACCTTCACTTTTTTTATAAAAAGAAAAATGTTTGCTCAATTTATTATGAAAATTGTCCACACAAATGTTGCTTGTCGTAAACTATATCTTAAATAACATTTTGAAATTCGGGTCAAATATGTCTTCAAGGGACAACTCAACCGGAATATATGCTTCCGGACTATTAGGAGGTGTGGGTAACAGCGCTGGAGCTGAAGCTGATTCTTCGGTTGGGAAGATGTCATTCAAATGACTATCGAGGAAGGAAGGCTCGCTTATTGCGTCTGGAGTCGAAAGTGAATCCGTCAGGATCATGGTTGCATCCAAGCTCCAAGATGTGGAGTTGTGTACAGATTGTTCAGAAATTCACATCGTGCATCATCGGACTTGCTCTGAAGGGATCGTGGGAGCAGGCGTGTTGACAAAAGCTATGTCAGCCAATAAAGATTCTGGTGCTGCGTAAAGATTCATGATGGGAGCAGAACAGGGTTCTCCAACCCAAGACTGGAGATGGCGATACATACGCTCTGGCTCTTGGAAATTGTATTAATAACTGTGGTTTGAAACTTGTGCAAGGCATTCGTAACGCTTGTCAAATACAGTCCCTGCCGCCGTACTTTTACGGTTTCATCTGGTATCCCAAGTGTATAGGCGATCTCTTCTCCTCGTTGGCGATATAACACTTTGCTCTCTCTAAACTCCCATTCTAGCTCATCGACTTGACCTTGGGTGAAGGCCTTTCGGAATCTTTTGGGCCAATTTGCTGGTACCTGGTGATGGTGCTGAACTTTAGCCTGATTTGAATCAGAGTTGAATTGGTGACTCTGATGAACTGTACCCTGGTTCAATTTGGTGAATTGATGTTGGTGCTAAACTGTATCCTGGCGATGGTAATGAACAGTAGCCTAGTTTGAATTGGAGCTGAATTGATGATGATGATTAATTGTTGCCTGATTTAAATTTGAGTTCAGTATCGTGGCAAATTGTCGTTGATCTTAAAAAAAAAATAAATAAAAAGAAAATTTGAAATATTTGTTTGCTACTTGGAGTATCGCGAATAATTAACAATAACACAATACAACTCATTTTTATATATAAATTTCGGGTACCAAATGTGTTCCTCTTTCCATTATGAAAGATTGAATTCTTCTCCAAAGAGGCCACTAGTACTCTATAGATGAGAAGTCACCTCACCCTAACCTAACTTGTATATCTTTTTCCACAAAGAATTTCCATGGTCCCTTAAGCATTTTTCAAATAAAATTAGATATCTCTAAACTTTAAAATTCGATCCAAGAAATTGTGGTTACTTTTTGAAAGGAAGAACCCCGCAATGCTTTGTTAAATATTTAGAAAGCGATTTCAAATGTCAGGCTTATGAGTGTTTTCTTGTTTTTTTCTTCTTCTTATTCCCCAAACAGTATCTCTTCAGCAAACAGGTAGTTGACGTGTCTTGGCGTACTTTCTACCAAGGAACTCTCCTTCATCCTCAGAGATAATTTTACTTATTCCCGTGGCCGTCCTTTTTAGAAGTTGTAAACATTGCACAACTTTAGACAGATAAAGGCATCCACTTTTGCTTATATGATTTGAATGACTTGACTCACCTGAGGAACATCACAAAAATAAAATAAAATACATACATATGTATATATATATTTAAGTGCATCAGTTTAAATAGCATTATCCTTGCTCGAGTTAACAACCACCAACAACAACCGAGCAGAGAACAGATAGTAGGTGAAAAATTTCTAATTTATATTTATACGATTCCGTCACGGACTCCATCATTTATTTGGCAGGATATACGAGTATGTATAACGTTGATAGGCAGCGGAAGGATTCCTCTCAGAAAGGAAAGGAATTACTGTTTGTCAGTTGATTATTCTCGACATGGGAAATAGTCCTCTGATGTACGACTAAGATGTTCTTTGCGCTGGTGTGGCACGGATACGTGTTTATGCTCGTGTTGCATGTTGTAAACAATTCTCTTCAATAATTGATAAATGTAGTTATCTCTAAGAAACTTGTTTTTGAGAGATGTTAAAGGACATGCATACGTAATGCGCTTGGACTGGCAACATGGAGTGCAAATGGAAATTTTAAATTTATTTGCTAACGTTGCGCTTTTATTTGACGAATACTTTGTTCGTGGTAAGAGAGAATCTGTGAGTACTTTTTGCTGAACAACAATAAACAGATTTCGTTCTTAAGGAAAGCAATTGCTTGATATGCAAGAAAGTACAAACTGAGCCATGTGAAGAAAGCATGCGACTTTTCATAAGCATGATACATGTTTAGCCTAGGTTGTCTCCCCCTGAAAGGGCATTGATAAGGTCAGCAATTGAAGCTGATTAGGGCTCCGTAGACATCTGTCTGCTTGAGACAATGACTTTGCTCCTCACAAACAGCTAAACACTAGTTTGGTATAAACCATTATGTACCCTATAGAGCGATATTTGTTTCCTGTATCATTTTTGTTAGATTTTTTTTGAGCCGATTATCGTGGGAAATTTGATGACCAACTGTATTTAAACATTAAACGGTGGATTTTTTTTCTATTCTTAGATGACATTGAACAAATCATTAATGTTGACGACACGTGCACTAGGTCACCAACCGAGGACTCTTTTATTTGTTGGCCGTACTTTGCTCAAAAAGTAAATCTATAGCTAACCAAGCGACTTAATACAGTTTGCTAATAAAATGTGCGGTTTTTTGTGAAGCACTTTCACAAATCTCACCATAGAACCTACAAACGGATACAGGACATAAGAAAGCCCAGGAGTCCTTCAGAAGTCATTCGCGATTTGTTTTATTTATAAGTTAGGGTATAAGTATTCTTCGATTAAGTCATAAGATCAACCGATTTATGCCAGGAAAAAAATGCCGAATGACTTCAAAAAAACGTTCGTCTCTTGGTTATTCAACAAGTTTAAGGCCAGTTGTCAAAATAACAAGTTCTTTTATTTTTTTACTCAAGAACGTCAGAAAATTCTAGTAAATGTCAATATCGCGTAAGTGGTGTTACATTTCTCGGAAAAAGTCCTTTCATATTCTGATAAGCTATGAAAAAAAGAGAACGCGTTCATTCATTTCTGAAAGTTTGTCAGAATTTAGTCGAGCGATGATGTCAATGTGCGAAACTTGCTTCTATATTTTTATTTTTTGCTTTGAATATGTTAGTTTCCAAGTGAGAAATCCCGATATTCAGTTCAGAAATTCTGACTAACAAATTAACGATAAATCCAGCATTCATTTGGCGCATTTATCTATAGTCTATAGACTCTTTTCGAGTCGATTCTTTCCTTTTTAAAATAAATCGGCAGCGTTCCTAAAACGGAGCGTTTATAAAGGTTGAAATCGTTGCTTCTTTTTGAACCATTTTATCTTGGGAATTTACCGTCGCCCTTTATTTATTTACAAGGTTTCGTGCTCTCTTTTTTTCCTTCAAAATTTGCAGTTTCGTTTATTTGTCACTGAGCCAAAAATATCGAATCCGAGACACAAAAATACAATTGAAGCTGGCAACGTCATAACATACAGATGTCATCGAGTTACCTGCCTACCCTTTGTTCCATCAATCTACCTGTCAAAGTTGTGGGAAATTTAAGGCGTTACACTACGGTACTTGAAATGTTGAAATAAAGGATAAGTTTACAAAGGATTATGCTATTTAATGTTATGAGCGATTTTTGCATAGATGGGTGGTACCATTTTATGATGGTTAGTCGCCAAGGAGGAATTTTTATTTTATTTCAATTGCACGCAGTATTGTTTTTTGAGATTATTCCGTTAATGAGCTGAAATTGTCTCCTAAAACATTCATAAATGTAAATATAATCTTATCCGTGGAACGATTTTGCAGGATTTGTTTTATTAGGGACAATATGTGTAATATACAAGTGACCTTTTCACTCTTAAGAATAAAAGGACAAAGGATGAACATTGTAACATGTGTATTCCATGATGTGTCCTTCTAAACACTGATTATATGGCCTGCTGTTTTTTTTTTATAAGCAGCACGTGCTAAAGGAAATATAAATATGTGGGTGGGTTGGTGGGGAGTGGGACTGGGGATGAATTGTATCTGATTTTTGCATTCATTCCTAATTCACAGTATTTTTTCGCACTTATGTTGAAATACATAAAGTGCTTCCTGAGAAAATTATTTACTTATAAAACTATGAATTTTGAAGGGATATTATTGAAATGTGAGCACCAAACTTTTCATTCAATAATTGAATGCACTACCACTCCACTATGGCCGCCCACGGCCTGTTTAATAGAGCAAACAACAAGCAATTTTAAAAAGTATTTGCTTAACGTAGTCGGCAAAATTATAAGGACAAATAATGTCCTGAAGGGCTACAAAAATACACGGAGGTAAATCCAAAACAAATCCTTAGTTACCCTATTTGATGGTGGATATATTTTCTGTATCATTTTCTTTCGATTTGTAAGGAATCCGTTGATCGTAGACCACTTGATAGTCAATTTTTTTTTCTGGTGGACATTTTTCTGAATATCGGTTGTTGGACAGCAGTGCCTACCATACACCAACTAAGTCTTCAAGTGTCACTTCTGTTAGTCGGTATACTCATTCATATGACTTTTAAGTACCTAAGGAGAGGCTAAAAATAAAGGCGGCAGTGAGTTGTGTCATTGGATCGGAACAAGCGTTATCAGCCACTCATTTCTGGAAGCTTTAGTTCATATAATGCAGGAGCATATGTTGCTAGTCCTGCTTTGTCTTTTGGTGTTTTTTATTCTTACCCATTTTATAACTCTATTGTGGAAACATATTTCAACACTCCGTAAGCTTCCGAGAGATAGTGGGAGTGAAGAATCCTGTACTCGGAGAACTCATTCGCAACTTGTATTGATGGTAGTCGTTGGGTGAAAATGTTAAGGAAAGCAAGGGGTCTAACAAGCCAAACTATCAGTTATTGGTGCAACAATAGTGCTTTTAAGAACCACCAGCCGGCGTCGGCAGTCTAGTTTAGCTTAGCATTGATGAACCACTCAAAGTGACTTCGCGCTGAAGGACAAAGAGTCTGAAGGTTGGTATTTTGATTTATGTGTTAAAGAGCACCAGTTCAGATTTGCTTGGCTTGACAATGAGTCCACATCCACACAACTATCTTGTCCAAGGTGTCTTCCATAGTTTTACTCAAAGGATAGTTCAGATTCTAGGGCTAAATTGTTGTTCACAATGTTATCCGCAATGCATAGAAAAAATTTCTTTGCGTACCATAAGCCATGGAAGAGGAGACATAACCGCTTCCTTAGAAACCCTATTGCCTTCATTCATTTCTTCTTTTTACCAACTTTAATGCGCGTCAGTCAATAGTTCACCAACGGCCACCCACTCCTCGAAGTGAGGTTTCCTCCATTCAAAGGCACAAGTCAAATCACTTATCGCTTTGACATAATCGTCACCAGTGTCCATGGAGATAAGGTTTCTCTGAAACACTCACAACCTGAAGGACTACAACTGCATTTTAATCCATCATCAGTCGGCTCCCATAATTCTTTTCTTTTATTTCAAAGCATTACCTACTGTCAATTATAACCTCATCCCGAATAGATAATGCACTTCAATAAGGACTTAATTAAACGTTGATATCCTTCGTTTAGCTCTCCCCAATTATGTAAACGTAATCCAAATATTATTTCCATTTCGAACTAAACTTCAAAACGTTCAACCAGCCAGCTAGGACTTTTGCTTGGACTCAATTCAAATAAACTCTCTAATTAGGGGTGTTACGGCATTAACATTATGATCCTTCTCTCGACAATTGTCCAAACATATAAAGTTATGAACGCTGGATGGATGTATGTGTGTGAACCTTGTACAATATGTATGTGTTCAAGTGTTATCCTTTCGTTCCCGGCTTAAAGCCTTGCTACCCCGTCACCGTCACCGTCGCTGCCACCATCGTAACACCGAAAATAAATCCTTGCTAAGAGCTTTTTGATTGTTGGAACAAAAATTTTACCGATTACCTAAGGATTTCAAATTGACGAGTGCTTTCGTCGTCATCATCAACGTCCTCTGTGTTCGATTGTGAATATCCAACAAGGATCTGATTGTGAAATACTTTTACGTATACACATGTGAAGAGTACCACCACCAGCAGCAGGAGTAGCAGGAGCAGTACCGGTACCAGTAGCATTCCGCATAAATAAAAGCGTTTTGTGTGTGCAAATGCCCGATTTGGACAAACTGCTGCTATCAACAGACCCATTGTACAATATGCCGTTGCGGACAACATGATGGCACTCCTTCCACCTCCTGGTGGTCTGTGTAATTGTTGTTGGGTGGGTAGGTGGTGTGGTCCTTTTGTATTGGTATCATTTGGTAAGTTTTTCGTCGATAATAAAGATCGCAATCGGGGTATTGTCGCTTAAAAAACTTTCCTCGTTCTCCCACATGACGGTGGTCTTCAGTAGGACAACAAAAAAAGAAACCCATACACTCACATGCTCGTCCTGCACTTGACCAAAAAAAACTCTTCACTCCTACTGCTATAAAACCGTTTGTATGAGTGCATGTTACCGTGAATTGTTGATTGTTAAATGCGGATTTATGATTTCAATGAGAAATGAATTTTCGTATGGGTACATACCTAGGCTGGGTCTGGCTCTGGTCAGCTCCTCTCAGACTATGTTCAGAAACCTAACTACTGTTGGGGGGGGAGGGAGCTCTACCCTGCCCTACCCTATGCGCCCTTGGAAAGAAGGGTAGCGATTGCGATGGATGGAATGTTTCGAGTTTCGACATATTATGGGTATCGTTTGCCAATAGCAACTCTCTGCTGGGTATTTAATTCGATATAACAATCGTGTCGGTGCTGCTGCTGCTGCTGCAACGGTTGTTCGCCCAAGTATCTTTTGGATACGAGAAATTAATCCTATGCAAATACGATTTAGTTTAGCTTAATATGGTTCCCATGTGATGTACCTATGATCCTTTCGAATGCGAAGGAGAACTTTATTTTTCAGCTTCATTACCTGCAGTTATTGTGGTTCGTAACATATATTACTCGTACATATGTGTTTCACAATGAAGAAAATAAATATAACAAAACTTTTAATAACTGTGCAAAAATGAGAATAATAAACCTTTTAATCCGTATTGCTGGAGGGCGTTCTGTGGGAGTGAAAATGTATCCAGGATTATATCTTTCTGTTTTTTTTCTCTTTGAATGGTAATTACGTTGTAGTTTTAGGAATTGAATGCAAGAGGGGGCTACTAATAAGAAAACTTCTAGGAATAACAACTCGGGGCTACAGCTGAACTGAGTTGTTTTTAGAAATAAATTACAATTTGCTGCAGATAGAGCTGCGTCAGAGACTGACTGTCTAGGGGTACTGTGATGAGTAATCAGAAAAAAAATGATGTCAGCAAAGGCGAGACATTTGCAGACGTAGTTCCAGGCTTAGCATGTTAGCTCTTCCAATCAAAGTCAAAAACCCAAAACACATGTGCAGAAATTGTGCTTGCAGTGCTACTGACGTCAAGTCGATGATCTGGAATGGGAGTTTAGACAGAGCAAAGTGTTATACCGCCAACGACGGGAAGAGATCGCCTACAGACTTGGGATACCAGATAAAACCGTAAAAGTGTGGTTTCAGAATGGGAGACTGAAGGGAAGGAAAGGGAAGATGGAAGGAAAGATGATTACTCCTCGATCATCACAACAGCAGTTTCCTGTTTTTAAGCCGGCGGCAGGGACTGTATTTGAAGGACTTTCGTTACGAATGCCTTGCATAAGCTTCAAGCCGCAGTTATTAATACAATTTCCAAGAGCCACAGCGTATGTATTGCCATCTCCAGTCTTGGGTTATAAAACCCTGTTCTGCTCCCATCATGCATCTTCATGCAGCATCAAAATCTACACTGACTGACATAGCTTTTGGCAACACTCCTGCTCACACTATTCCTTCAGAGCAAGTCCCACGATGTGCATTTCTGGACAATCTGTACACAACTCCACATCCAAGCTTGGATGCAACCATGATCTTGTCGAATTCAATTCTGACTCCAGACAGAATAACCGAGCCTTCCTTCCTCGATAGTCATTTGAATGACATCTTCCCGACCGAAGAAACAGCTTCAGCTCCAGCGCTGTTACCCACACCTCCTAAGAGTCCGAAAGCATATATTCCAGTTGAGTTGTCCCTTGACATATTTGACCCGAATTTTAAGATATAATGTCATTTTAGATACAGTTTACGACAGGCAACACTTTTGTGGAAAAAGTTTCGAAACAAAGAAATCAGAAAGAACGCAATTTTTTGATTGGTCTGTGTTCATTGAAGTCACAAGCATTCACTGATTGCATTCAATTCCTTGAATTCTTCATTGGGCGTCTAATTGGTGGATATTTAAAGGACTTTGCAGTTAATTCCTTTATCTGGAACTCCCGCCAGATTTTTGTTTGCTACTTCAATTATGTGTGTACGCCTTAAAGACACACAGCTTTTTAGCGAAATTCCAGTAATAGGGTGAGAAATTATTATCTCCTTGGTCAGTGCATCCCTTCAAGAAAAAAAAAAACATAAATCCTGTCCTTTAGCATTTTTGGGCTTTTAAATAATACTCTTGTGTCAGATAGATACTCTCGTACCAACGGCGGCATGCACAAGTACATATCTGTACATGAATTTTGAAATTTTTTTCGGTTTAAGCCGATTTTCAGATAAAAAGCACAAAACCGCAAGACCGGGAACACATTTTTTGGCCGAGGCATTTGTCCTTTTATTTGGCGTTGTTTCTTTTTGTCACTTTTCAATGTTTAGGACAAATGTATACACATTTGCAAATGCCAGCTATTCGGTTGGAAAAAGAAACTGCGGTCCAACGCTATTGGGAAGCGGATCCGCTTTTTTTTTTGATGGCCCAAACGATGGAAAGGGATATTTGTATATTTTCGTTGTGCGGATTACCACGTTTGCCTTTGTTAACAGATAACTCGGAGACTATAATGAACCGGGTTACGAATTGTGGGTACACTTGGCTGTATTAAAGTGCGCCAGGGGATGAGATTTTAAGCCATTTAATTCTTTGGAAATCTCTTGAATGTGGTCTCACCCACACTGTTATTACTTGGATTTAGTGACTAAAGTTAAATAGATTGAGTATAACAGTGCATAGGTTTCGGCATGATACTTTGAGTTAAAAGTGTGACAGGTTGTGATCCCATAACTGGAAATCAGCTGGTAAAAAAGAAAGAAGGAGACTCACGTCTCACATATGGAGTCAACAACTTACAACCATCAGTATTCCAGCTTTGCTCTGGTAAGTCGAATTCTTTAAGTAAAACGTTGAAATATTCTTTAAGCAATTCGCCACGGAACCGAACTTCTATCAATTCAGTTCCAATTCAAATCAGGCTACTGTACTTTACCAATTCGAACCAGATTTTCATCATCAGAGTCATCACTAATTCAACTCCGATACAAAATCCAGTGCCAGAAACTTCATTGGCTGTCATACCTTTTGACAACACTCCTGCTCACACTATTCCTTCAGAGCAAGTTCGACGATATGCATTTCTGGACAATCTGTACACTACTCCACATCCAAGCTTGGATGCAACCATGATCTTGTCGAATTCAATTTTGACGCCAGACACAATAACTGAGCCGTCCTTCCTCGATAGTCTTTTGAATGACATCTTCCCGACCGAAAAAAAACAGCTCCAGCGCTATTATGAGTTGATCCTTGAAGACATATTTGACCCGAATCTCAAGCATGACCAGGCACCAGCTTAAAGGCCCAAAAGATTCCGCAATGCCTTCACCCAGCATCAAATTGACGAGATGGAATGCGAGTTTGCACGTGGGATAATGCTACCGCGAAAACGAGGAATTGCCCTTGCAACAAGATTAGGGCTGGCGAAGGATATCGTGAAGGTATGGTTCCAAAATAGGAGACTGAAAACTTTTCCTTAAAAGGAAACAGAAGTGTCCGCTTATCCATCAGAAGTGCTTTCACAGCTTCCTGTTATTAAGCCGATAAAAGACTTGATATTTGAAGGTCAAGCATCATCTATAGGTTTTAGACCGCAAATAATGGAACACATGCCGGCAACGATAATTTAGGTTATCTGATTACGACATGTGGAATCGACGCGAATGATACTATTTCGGATGATGAAAAGTTCCCACGATGGATCAAAATACAGTACCAAAACCCACACTCCAAATCCACTTCGACATTACGTTTAATGACTTCGCAAGCTCTCCTGCTCCCACTATTGCTCTAGAAGAAATCCCGGTATATTCATTCGTCGATTTTATCGACATATATCAAATCCCAGAAAAGAGACCGTCATCTCCAGCCCTGGATAGCAATTTGGACATGAGAATGATCTTGCCGGATTCTGTTATACCGGAATCTTCTTTCCTAGACGACATTCTGAACGACATCTTCCAAACCGAGGAACCATCCCCAGCTCCATCCATAATACCCACGCAATACCTAATCATTATGCATTCATTAATGAAAAAGTTGAAAAAATGGAAAAATTATTCTCGTCTCTCTGAAGGGCTATTCTAATGACGATCTTGGCCGAATGCGTTATTTTGCTTAATAGGGTTTTTGATGATGGTATGATCGTCCCAGAATTGAATATGCCTCTACAGGACATACACTCATCTGCAGTGGAGGAAAAATAAGAGGACTTAGTGAGGAAAGTGAAAGATGGAGTAGGAATAGAGACAGAGAATAAGTACAAGGCCAAACGACACCGTATGACGTTCACGAGAAGTCAAATTGACGAGCCGGAGCTCGAGTTTGGTCAGGGCAATGTTCTAGATTTGCTAAGGAAGTATGCGATTGCGAAGAGATTCAGCCTGCCGGAGCAGACGGTTAATGTCTGGTTCCAGAATAGGAGGCTGAAGTCGAAGAGGGAAGAGAAGCAGAAGGAGCTGGGCATAACTTCTGGAATAGTTAGACGCAGGCTCTAGGGTTTCCAACAATACTCATAGAATCCTCCGCTGGAAACAGATGTTCACAATAAATACTTGCACAAGTGGATCAGGACCTGTTGCGATGGACCAGGGGGACACTTTTATCAGACCAGAATCAATATACCAGCTAAGTCCCGGCTCTCTAGATGGCTTTTTTTGCTTGACCACCCGCCGTATGTCAACAGCCGGCAGTGAGTACGAGAGAGCCCAGACCCAAACGACACCGCACCACGTTTACGAGAAGACAAGTTGACGAACTGGAGTGCGAGTTTGGCCAGAGCAATTTTCTGGATCGACTAAGAAAGTACGCCATTGCCAAGAGACTCGGCCTACCGGAGCTGACGGTTAAGGTCTGGTTCCAGAATAGGAGGCTGAAGGCGAAGAGGGAAGAGAAGCAGAAGGAGCTGGGCATAACTTCTGGAATAGTTAGACGCAGGCTCTAGGGTTTCCAACAATACTCATAGAATCCTCCGCTGGAAACAGATGTTCACAATAAATACTTGCACAAGTGGATCAGGACCTGTTGCGATGGACCAGGGGGACACTTTTATCAGACCAGAATCAATATACCAGCTAAGTCCCGGCTCTCTAGATGGCTGTTTTTGCTTGACCACCCGCCGTATGTCAACAGCCGGCAGTGAGTACGAGAGAGCCCAGACCCAAACGACACCGCACCACGTTTACGAGAAGACAAGTTGACGAACTGGAGTGCGAGTTTGGCCAGAGCAATTTTCTGGATCGACTAAGAAAGTACGCCATTGCCAAGAGACTCGGCCTACCGGAGCAGACGGTTAAGGTCTGGTTCCAGAATAGGAGGCTGAGGGCAAAGAGGAAACAGAAGCAGGATTGTTCAACGAATCAACAGTGTTCAACGTCGAATTGGATGGCGGGCTGCGGATACCAAGAGAACAATTATCCTACATTCCTGCTGAGTCCCGTTTCTCTGAATGCCTATCGCAATAACGGGATGATTTTGCCAAAATCGATTTTCCCTCTGTAGAGTGATTTCAATATTGGCAGAACAACGCCTGCCGGGTCAGCTATGTCTTATGTGATTCCTGATAAAAATTCCAAATTTTCATCAAAATCCGTTAAGAACTTCTCGAGTAATAAATTTTAGAAAAACCAATAAATTTGTCTTCTCTTGTTGCTACTTGATTCCATTTGGAGTTGAGAAAAATAAATAAAGCCTTCTCGACTGGACTGCTGTGCTGCTACGATGCTATTGATAAATAAACAAGTTTTTAAGCCTATTTATATATTTTTTTTTCAATTTTGGTTAATAATTTATTTATTTATTTATTTTTATTTTTTTGTTTAAAAATTATAATTTTATTAATTTTTTTTAACTTTGATATCCATATTCTGTTGCATATATTGCTCATGTTTAAGTTTTTATTGAAATCTATGAGGCATTGACGGAGAAATAGCAATTTTTATGAAACGAGTCAATAAACAAAGTACCGTTACACGCGTTTTTAGCCTTTAATAAAAATTTAAATTTTGCCTATAGAGGTTAACTCGCAGGCCATAAAAATGAAGTTTGATCGAAATCCGTCCACCCGTTCAGACCCCCTTTTTTCGACTTCTTTACAAAGTTAGTATCAGAATTCATCAAAATCCCGAAATAGAAAATTTTCACGAATTCAATACTTTTCCCATATTCTCGGCCATTTTTGTACATGGAAGTAAGAATAAAAACCAAACAGTTAAATTGCTTAGCGTGGTCTTACCATCTCGCGCTTCCAAGCTGCTGCTCTCGGTCACTCTCAGTGCAGTGGATAGCGGATTGGGGCTGCGGGTCTTTGTTTGTAGACCAAAAATATTGTCACATGAGCATAACACCCATGATAATTTGTTTAGGAAATCTTACCGTGGAGCTACACTTCACAACTCTGTTTTGCGGAAGTTGTTTTCTTTTTATTTCTGCTGCTTGTGATGGTAAGAAATTTTAGGCATTATTTAATTAACATTCGTGGCCACAGATAGAATTTCTTTCCACGTCCATGCCACTAAACACAAGTAAGCTGTTTCAGTTGAAAAAGACAAACCCTGCCTTGCCAAAGGAATATTACCACCAGTGACGGTGTGATTTCTAGTTTTTGAGGGGTTAAGTGGAATGTTTTTGGTTAAAAAACCTAGGAATTAAAAACCAAAATCAGAGCTCTATAGTAGAGTAGGCATGTTCATGTTGTAATCCACCTGCCTTCTAAAGACAGTGAGACACACATTCCATATAGATCTCAGTAGTCTTGCACCAAAGAATCGACAGAGACTTTTCACCCACCAGAGATTAAGAAGGAACTACACTCAGAACTGTGATATCAAAAATGTTCAAGGACTGCCAAGTATAGGCGGATGAAGTCGTAAAGCGGAATTGAAAGATTTAGCCAAATTTCTGCAATGAAATAGAAGAGTAGAAAAACCTCGGCCAATTTAAAAAAGAAAGAATAAATTAAAATTTTTTAAAAACTATTTTTATTTACAATAATACATTTCTATCCTAAACTATTACTATAACTAAAGCTAATAACAGTATTTCTCTATAAGATCATAGAGAGAAAGTCGGGAATCTGGAATATTAGGACTGGGAATCGGGACAGGATCAGGAGGTGGTGGTGGTGGTTGATTAGGTGGTGTAGGAGTTCTATTCATCGCCGGGAGGATGACGTTGAAGAACTCCTCCACATCAGGTCGGGATATTTCCTCCAGAGGCCTATTTAAATCCGGGATGATCATGCCATCATGAAAATCACTCTTAAGAGGGAAAATCGATTCCGGCAAGATCATCCCGTCATTACAATAAGCCTCCAAAGAGACGGGACTCAGCAGGAATGTTGGGCTCGGTGTTGTTTTCTTTTGGTTGTGTTGACCCTTATATATGTCCTTTTCCATCGGCTCACCGTTCAGCTTCCCTTCCCTCTTCGCCCTCAGCCTCCGGTTTTGGAACCAGACTTTGACCGTCTGATCCGGCAGGCCAAGTCGCTTGGCAATGGCATACTTCCTTAGCCGATTTAGTACCTTGCCCTTGCCAAACTCGCACTCTAGTTCGTCTACTTGTCTTCTCGTAAACGTGGTGCGGTATCGTTTGGGCCTAGTCACTGTTGGCTGTTGCCTGTTCACGGCGGGTGGTCCATTGTTGGTGATGCGTTGTTCATTCTGGGAAAAAAAGGAAAAGAATTTTAGAAATCGTCACACATTTTGAAAAAAAAAAAAACAAAAAACTTACCATTTCGATGTTGGCGTATTGCCCTTGGTTGAGTACGGTGATGCTGTAGTTGTACATGCCTTTATTTATTTGTTAATAATTTTATAAAAAAAATACTTTAAATACAGCGTTACAGTCAAAGGACTTGTTTCGGAGACGTGGATAAATTTTGGTTTGGAGCGTACAAATTTAAAAAAAATAACGTCTGCTGGATATCTTTTAACGGAAGATGCTGCTCGAGTCGAATCCTTGTGAATTGTAATACCAATTGTGGATCAACACTCGCTTAAATACGATCCTGAATTCGAGGCGCCATAGAACCAATTTCACTCTATCTCTTTCACTCCTTTGCCACAGTCACATGCTGGTGAAACGGGATCATTATGCACAGGTAACAAACCCACCACTAGTCAGGACGAGTCTATAACAACCCTTAAGAGTGAAAGGGACAGAAAGACTAAGCCTTGTTTCGTCGTGGGTGTAGGTGGTTGCCATTTTGAAGGGATGTTGGTGTGTGCACCTGTTGATCGAGGACATTTTAATACATTTGAAGATATAGCACTTTTTTTATGAGCGGACTGAGGGACCGGGAACAAATTGACACATTTGACTCTTCTTCTCCTAAGTCTTTCGGTCATTCACTACCTTGTTATTTGAGTTAAAAATGACTATAATATTAGACCACAAGTAAGTCTGGAATGCTAAAACCTAAATATTGTTGCTCCCTGTACACATTTTTGGACAAATAGAAGGGATCTATACCAACGGCCGGAGAGCCGTTTCCTTAAATTTCTAGGATTCCAGCCTTGTGTCATAGAGCCGTCATAAATCACCAGCTAATTGATTTATTGTTTTATTGAGCTTGAGAGTCAAAAGTCTATTTAATTGCATCGTTGCAATCTGTTTTATGACATAAATGATTAGGCGATTAGCATGAAAATACTGTCGTCCCTCCGTCATAATATTTTGAGTAAAAATGCAAGCAAACCCATTATACTTTGGGAATACGTCCGCAATGTCAAGCACACAAGTCCTGCGGCTTAAAATTCCCATCACTGTGACAGGTAGATAGACAGAAGAGGTCGGAACAGGTAGCAATAGTAGAGAACCTAGAGCTTCACAACAGTTTTCTTGCCAGACAGACTTTTTGTTTTAGCTCGTGGCGCAATAAAATAGAGGTTTCCATTTGCATTTCGTATCTTTAAATTTGAATAAAACAACCTGTGAGTAAGGTATTACTGAAATCTTGTATTTATTTAGAAGGTCCGTATATGCCATTATGTACGGAATATAAAATCATTTAAAAGTTCACCGTGGCATCGCTGGGTGGCGCTACCATATTCATGTAATAAATTAAGAGCTGTAATAACCCCTCGCATCTGTCCCTTCATCATAAAAACAGCTTTGAAACAAAGCATCAGATTACAATTTTGTAGTTGTAGTAACTTGTATTTGGTGAAATGGGCCACTGGCCTAAGTGTGTTGGGTTTTCTTAACTTGCAACCAACCAACACCCTCATTGCCAACATTTATCAACCGATCTTCCCCCGACAAGTAAAGTTAGTTATGACATTAAAGCGTTGCCAAAGGATTGTTGTTACAATCACTCACATCTACTACATTTTCACCTTCTTTTAGACCAAGGATTCGACTCCTTTTGGGGTTTTTGACTCATTCCTATTTAAAACTAGGAGAACGTGGAAAAATAGGACATACTAGACTTGAAAATAAAATTCATATTTATTCTTATTTTTTACATGCAAAAGGAACGTTAAGTTAAAAAAAGTCCGTATGTTCCCTAACACTACTGCAGGGGAAGGACAAGATTCGTGTTCCAATTAAGGGGCCGCCTCAAAATCTTTGAAAATTCTATCCCAAGTGAACGGTTTCATGAAAAATCATCATACACACACATACCAATATACGTTACGACTTACACTTGCAGTCCCTTTCACTCTTAAGGGATGATACACACCAGGGCTAGGGCGTAGGGTCTTACTACCTGTGTATCCTGTGCCAACAAGTGTATGACCTCTCAAAAAGGAGTGAGGTTTGTCGGACCTCTAGGTTAGATCGCGTATATAAGTGAGCATAGATCTTTAGTTCGTATCAAATTTCAAAAGTCCTTTGAGAACTTCGCATCTTAGCGGATTATATCAAATAAATTTTACGTTTTACATCGTACGTCCTTAACGAACCGAAAATATGCAGTCATCCAGTTACACCAATCAGTCCTGCAGCTATGCTCTGGTAAGTAGAGCTTTTTAAGTAAAACGTTTGAATATTTTTTTTTAATTTTTTTGTTACCTTTTTTTCAGGTTCAAAGACAATTAGAGACAGTACATCACCAACATCAACAGCTGCCAATAGCCGACGAAATGCCTTCCGGAAGAGATAAGCTAAGAGATCTGATAACAGCGTGTGGAATCGACGAGGATAATGATATGGACGATGAAGACGAACACTTTGCAGTTCCTACAATTGATCTGACTGCAGAACCGGAACTTACAGTGCAATTCCACATCTCTTTTGATGACTTTGCAAGCTCTCCTGCTCCCACTCCTACTCTAGAGGAAATCCCGGTATATTCCTTCCTCGATTTTATCGACACATACCAAATCCCAGAAAACGGACCGTCACCTCCACCCCTGGATTTGGATGTGAGTATGATCCTGCCGGATTCGGTTTTACCTCCAGACATAATACCGGAATCTTCCTTCCTTGATGGCATTTTAAATGACATCTTCCCAGCCTAAGAACCATCCCCAGCTTCTTCACCATTTCCCACACCTCCTCCTAAGTGTCGATTCATACAGTTGTCCCTTCAAGACATACTTGTCCCTAAATTCAGGTTTAGACATTTCTTTAGGATTAGACATACGAGTACAAAGTTTATGTAATCATTGTGATAAATAAAATAAAAATAAATAAATAAAAAAGTTGAAAAAGTATAAAAATTGTTCTTTCTTTTAATTAAAAAAATTAAGGTTCTACTTGATCTCTTCTCCTCGTGCTTTTGTGCATGCATCACCGGAAAGCTAGGTATCTTGCGGAATTTGTTGAAATTAGGGACAAATTTTATTTTGCGAAATGAAAGAATTTTTCTTCTTCTGCATACATTTGTGTTACTTTGACTTAAATTGTCATCATAGGTTGGGGCAACAACGAATACTGAGAGAAAAGTTCACTAGAAGTACAAACATTGAAAAACCAGTGAAAAATGCTACAATCTGCCTGGAGCGGATCGTTTGATACCCTATCCCTATCTCGTTTGGTCGTTTCAGTGGGCGGTGGAAAATGTATTCACAAAATTTTCTATTTTGCCCTATAAACTTATATTTTTACTCGAAAATTAATTTTTTGAAGTAAACGCCCCTAAAAAGTGGGCATGGCTATATACAATGTATGGACGATTTGTAGATTAAGTGGATATCTACATATTTGCTTAAGTAAGTTTTTTCGAGTTTCATATGAAAATAGTGAAAAAATGTGATTTTTTGAAAAGAGGGCGTGTAAGTGGGCGGATTTTAAAAATTTTTACACTTGTATTGCTTACTTTTCCAAAGACCTCGTATACAAAATTTCATCAACCTAGCTCAAAATTTAAGGCCCAAAAACTGGTGACACACAGACGGACGGACGGACAGACATAGCTCAATCGACTCGGCTAGTGATGCTGATCATTTATATATATACTTTATTATTTATTTATTTATTTTTATTTTTTTGTTTAAAAATTATAATTTTATTAATTTTTTTTAACTTTGATATCCAAATTCTGTTACATATATTGCTCATGTTTAAGTTTTGATTGAAATTTATGAAGCATTGACGGAGAAATAGCAATTTTTATAAAACCAGTCAATAGCAAAGTACCGTTATACGCGTTTTTAGCCAAAAATATGGTACGCTATCTAATCTCCGTTCTAGGCTTTGTGCAGAATTTAATAGAAATCCTTTGGAGCCGTTTTCGAGAAAATCGATTTTTTGTAGAATTGGCCATAAGCAAAGTACCTTTAATAAAAATTTAAATTTCGCCTATAGAGATTAACTCACAGACCATAAACATGAAGTTTGATCGAAATCCGTTCACCCGTTCAGACCCCCTTTTTTCGACTTCTTCACAAAGGTAGTATTAGAATTCATCAAAATCCCGAAATAGAAAATTTTCACGAATTCAATACTTTTCCCATATTCTCGGCCATTTTTGTAGATGGAAGTAAGAATAAAAACCAAACAGTTAAATTGCTTAGCGTGGTCTTACCATCTCGCGCTTCCAAGCTGCTGCTCTCGGTCACTCTTGGTGCAGTGGATAGCGGATTGGGGCTGCGGGTCTTTGTTTGTGGACCAAAAATATTGTCACATGAGCATAACACCCATGATAATTTGTTTAGGAAATCTTACCGTGGAGCTACACTTCACAACTCTGCTTTGCGGAAGTTGTTTTCTTTTTATTTCTGCTGCTTGTGATGGTAAGAAATTTTAGGCATTATTTAATTAACATTCGTGGCCACAGATAGAATTTCTTTCCACGTCCATGCCACTAAACACAAGTAAGCTGTTTCAGTTGAAAAAGACAAACCCTGCCTTGCCAAAGGAATATTACCACCAGTGACGGTGTGATTTCTAGTTTTTGAGGGGTTAAGTGGAATGTTTTTCGTTAAAAAACCTAGGAATTAAAAACCAAAATCAGAGCTCTATAGTAGATTAGGCATGTTCATATTGTAATCCACCTGCCTTCTAAAGACAGTGAGACACACATTCCATATAGATCTCAGTAGTCTTGCACCAAAGCAATCAACAGAGACTTTTCTTCCCACCAGAGACTAAGAAGGAACTACACTCAGAACTGTGATATCAAAAATGTTCAAGGACTGCCAAGTATAGGCGGATGAAGTCGTAAAGCGGAATTGAAAGATTTAGCCAAATTTCTGCAATGAAATAAAAGAGTAGAAAAACCTCGGCCATTTAAAAAAAAAAAGAAAGAATAAATTAATTTTTTTTTAAAACTATTTTTATTTACAATATCTCTTAAAATACATTTCTATGCTAAACTATTACTATAACTAACAGTATTTCTCTATAAGATCATAGAGAGAAAGTCGGGAATCTGGAATATTAGGACTGGGAATCGGGACAGGATCAGGAGGTGGTGGTGGTGGTTGATTAGGTGGTGTAGGAGTTCTATTCATCGCCGGGAGGATGACGTTGAAGAACTCCTCCACATCAGGTCGGGATATTTCCTCCAGAGGCCTATTTAAATCCGGGATGATCATGCCATCATGAAAATCACTCTGCAGAGGGAAAATCGATTCCGGCAAGATCATCCCGTCATTACAATAAGCCTCCAAAGAAACGGGACTCAGCAGGAATGTTGGGCTCGGTGTTGTTTTCTTTTGATTTGGATGCGGTCCAAAAGCCGTACAAGTTGAATGTAGAATATCTTGACCCTTATATATGTGCTTTTCCATCGGTTCACACTCCAGCTTCCCTTCCCTCTTCGCCCTCAGCCTCCGGTTTTGGAACCAGACTTTGACTGTCTGGTCCGGCAGTCCAAGTCGCTTGGCAATGGCATACTTCCTTAGCCGATTTAGTACCTTGCCTTTGCCAAACTCGCACTCTAGTTCGTCTACTTGTCCTCTCGTAAACGTGGTGCGTTATCGTTTAGGCCTAGTCACTGTTGGCTGTTGCCTGTTCACGGCGGGTGGTCCATTGTTGGTGATGCGTTGTTCATTCTGGGAAAAAAGGGAAAAGAATTTTAGAAATCGTCACACATTTTGAAAAAAACAAGAAACTTACCATTTCGATGTTGGCGTATTGCCCTTCGTTGAGTACGGTGTTGCTGTAGTTGTACATGCCTTTATTTATTCGTTAATAATTTTATCAAAAAAATACTTTAACTTTTAAAAACGGTTACAGCGTTACAGTCAAAGGACTTGTTTCGGAGACGTGGATAAATTTTGGTTTGGAGCGTACAAATTTTAAAAAATAACGTCTGCGGGATATCCTTTAACGGGAGATGCTGCTCGAGTCGAATCCTTGTGAATTGTAATACCAATTGTAGATCAACGCTCGCTTAAATACGATCCTGAATTCGAGGCGCCATAGAACCAATTTCCCTCTATCTCTTTCACTCCTTTGCCACAGTCCATATGCCGGTGAAACGGGATCATTATGCACAGGTAATAAACCCACCACTAGTCAGGACGAGTCTATAACAACCCTTAAGAGTGAAAGGGACAGAAAGACTAAGCCTTGTTTCGTCGTGGGTGTAGGTGGTTGCCATTTTGAAGGGATGTTGGTGTGTGCACCTGTTGATCGAGGACATTTTAATACATTTGAAGATATAGCACTTTTTTTATGAGCGGACTGAGGGACCGGGAACAAATTGACACATTTGACTCTTCTTCTCCTACGTCTTTCAGGTTTTCACTACATTGTTATTTGAGTTAAAAATTACTATAATATTAGACCACAAGTAAGTCTGGAATGCTAAAACCTAAATAGTGTTGCTCCCTGTACACATTTTTGGACAAATAGAAGGGATCTATACCAACGGCCATAGAGTATTTTAAAGAAGTTTCCTTTAAAACCCCAACGCTCTTGGATACTCGCCAGACGCCCGCCAGCTGTGGAGGGTAGTTTTCTAGGATTCCAGCCTTGAACCTCGAAAACATGCTCTATGCACACACACTTGCGATTGCAAACACTTGTCATAGAGCCGTCATAAATCACCAGCTAATTGATTTATTTTTGTTTTATTGAGCTTGAGAGTCAAAAGTCTATTTAATTGCATCGTTGCAATCTGTTTTATGACATAAATGATTAGGCGATTAGCATTAAAATACTGTCGTCCCTCCGTCATAATATTTTGAGTAAAAATGCAAGCAAACCCATTATACTTTGGGAATACGTCCGCAATGTCAAGCACACAAGTCCTGCGGCTTAAAATTCCCATCACTGTGACAGGTAGATAGACAGAAGAGGTCGGAACAGGTAGCAAAAGTTAGTTATTAGGTTCTATAACCCCTTATGGAACCTAGAGCTTCACAACAGTCTTCTTGCCAGACAGACTTTTTGTTTTAGCTCGTGGCGCAATAAAATAGAGGTTTCCATTTGTATTTCGTATCTTTAAATTTGAATAAAACAACCTGTGAGTAGGGTATTATTGAAATCTTGTATTTATTTAGAAGGTCCGTATATGCCATTATGTACGGAATATAAAATCATTTAAAAGTTCACCGTGGCATCGCTGGGTGGCGCTACCATATTCATGTAATAAACTAAGAGCTGTAATAACCCCTCGCATCTGTCCCTTCATCATAAAAACAGCTTTGAAACAAAGCATCAGATTACAATTTTGTAGTTGTAGTAACTTGTATTTGGTGAAATGGGTCACTGGCCTAAGTGTGTTGGGTTTTCTTAACTTGCAACCAACCAACACCCTCATTGCCAACATTTATCAACCGATCTTCCCCCGACAAGTAAAGTTAGTTATGACATTAAAGCGTTGCCAAAGGATTGTTGTTACAATCACTCACATCTACTACATTTTCACCTTCTTTTAGACCAAGGATTCGACTCCTTTTGGGGTTTTTGACTCATTCCTATTTAAAACTAGGAGAACGTGGAAAAATAGGACATACTAGACTTGAAAATAAAATTCATATTTATTCTTATTTTTTACATGCAAAAGGAACGTTAAGTTAAAAAAAGTCCGTATGTTCCCTAACACTACTGCAGGGGAAGGACAAGATTCGTGTTCCAATTAAGGGGCCGCCTCAAAATCTTTGAAAATTCTATCCCAAGTGAACGGTTTCATGAAAAATCCTTGATCATCACACACACACACCAATATACGTTGCATATGGCAATGCAATGGAGCTAAGCCAGACTTACACTTGGTGTCCCTTTCACTCTTAAGGGATGATACACACCAGGTCTAGGTGTATGACCTCTCAAAAAGGAGTGAGGTTTGTCGGACCTCTAGGTTAGATCGCGTATATAAGTGAGCATAGATCTTTAGTTCGTATCAAATTTCAAAAGTCCTTTGAGAACTTCGCATCTTAGCGGATTATATCAAATAAATTTTACGTTTTACATCGTACGTCCTTAACGAACCGAAAATATGCAGTCATCCAGTTACACCAATCAGTCCTGCAGCTATGCTCTGGTAAGTAGAGCTTTTTAAGTAAAACGTTTGAATATTTTTTTTTAATTTTTTTGTTACCTTTTTTTCAGGTTCAAAGACAATTAGACACAGTACATCACCAACATCAACAGCTGCCAATAGCCGACGAAATGCCTTCCGGAAGAGATAAGCTAAGAGATCTGATAACAGCTTGTGGAATCGACGAGGATAATGTTATGGACGATGAAGACGAACACTTTGCAGTTCCAACAATTGATCTGACTGCAGAACCCGAACTCACAGTGCAATTCCACATCTCTTTTGATGACTTTGCAAGCTCTCCTGCTCCCATTATTCCCCTAGCCGAAATCCCAGTATATTCTTTTCTCGATTTTATCGACACATACCAAATCCCAGAAAACGGACCGTCACCTCCACCCCTGGACTTGGATGTTAGTATGATCCTGCCGGATTCGGTTTTACCTCCAGACATAATACCGGAATCTTCCTTCCTTGATGGCATTTTAAATGACATCTTCCCACCCTAAGAACCATCCCCAGCTTCTTCACCATTTCCCACACCTCCTCCTAAGTGTCGATTCATACAGTTGTCCCTTCAAGACATACTTGTCCCTAAATTCAGGTTTAGACATTTCTTTAGGTTTAGATATACGAGTTCAAAGTTTATGTAATCATTGTGATAAGTAAAATAAAAATAAATAAATAAAAAATTCGAAAAAATATAAAAATTTTTCTTTCTTTTAATAAAAAAATATATATAAGATCCAGCCAAGACAAACTTCGAATCGCAGCTTCCAGGTTCGAGGCGGCGAAGAAAACTGAACCTCCGGTAGAAAGACCAAGTTGTCGCGGATTCCAGAAAACTGGAAGCAGCATTCCCGCGACCGCAGAGGATGAAAAGCAGCCTTGTCTTAGGCATTCTACAAGAGTCGGAAGCCCTTTAACTAGTATGGACACCGAGGCCACTCAACATATAGCGCTACGCAGTCAGCCCTTATTTTGTAAACTAGACACACTCTTTGTTTTTTTCCACACAAACTTTATTCATAAAAACCAAAGAACAAATTTACAAAACAATAAACAAACATTTTAAATTAAATAAATTAAATAAAATGGGAACAAGGTTTTTGTTATAAAAATTCTAATTTTATTGTTAAATTACATAAATCTTTTCAATTAATTGGAAGATCCAATATATTTTATATTATTTTTTATATTATTATTTTTTTAGACTTTTTGTCTTGGGAGTACTCTTTTTTTCGCCATAATCACGGGATCTATTAAGTATGTATGTATGTACGTATTGTCATTTCTCTCTGGCATCTTTAGATTATGATGCATTTTTGTGTGAACTGGGAAGGTGGTGCTATTTCAAATAGTCAAGTCAAACTCCCTGATGTGATTGTGATATGTACTGGTTTTCGCCGCCATTTTTACAGCTTGAGTAGTATTGCTCACACCCTTCTTAAAGGGTGAAAAAACTACGTAAAAGCTCAAGCTTTAAGGAAAGTTGTGCTTGCTGTAATCCAGCAAAGTTTATTAGGTGTGTGTCTACACTAAGAAACTTTAAACAATGGGTTGTGCATGAAAATAAAGACCAAAATATAATCTACTACAATTTGGCATTGGATTTACAAAGTCCGAATGATACATAAGCATTCTTCTTGCGTTCGTTTATTCATAATGATTTGTCAATCAGTATTCATCAGAGAAATGTCATTTTTCTCTCACCGCCGTTTGATTTATGAACACATCAAGAACAACATCACAAAAAGATGCAAAAAAAAAGCAATCCCAGACGCTTTCATTAGAACGCAAATTGATGAGCTGAAGTACGAGTTTAGAAAGGGACAAACTACTACAATTTTATCTCAGTTAGCATCAAATTTCACAAGTTCTTTGGTTTCTTTTTCGGCATACACCACCACACCTTAAACGAACAGCAAATATGGAGTCTACTTACAACAATCAGTTTTCCAGCGTTGCTCTGGTAATACCGATACTAAATCCAGTACCAGAAACTTCATTGGCTGTCATCGCTGCTGCTCACACTAATTCTTGTCGAATTCAATTTTGACTCCAGACACAATAGCTGAGCCTTCCTTTCTCGACAGTCTTTTGAATGACATCTTCCCAACCGAAGAATCAGCTTCAGTTCCAGCGCTGTTACCCACACCTCCTAAGAGTCCGAAAGCATATATTCCAGTTGAGTTGTCCCTTGACATATTTGATCCGAATTTCAAGCATCACCAGGCACCAGCTTAAAGGCCCAAAAGATCCCGCAATGCCTTCACCCAGCATCAAATTGACGAGATGGAATGCGAGTTTGCACGTGGGATAATGCTACCGCGAAAACGAGGAATTGCCCTTGCAACAAGATTAGGGCTGACGAAGGATATCGTGAAGGTATGGTTCCAAAATAGGAGACTGAAAACTTTTCCTTAAAAGGAAACAGAAGTGTCCGCTCATCCATCAGAAGTGCTTTCACAGCTTCCTGTTATTAAGCCGATAAAAGACTTGATATTTGAAGGTCAAGCATCATCTATAGGTTTTAGACCGCAAATAATGGAACACATGCCGGCAACGATAATTTAGGTTATCTGATTACGGCATGTGGAATCGACGCGAATGATACTATTTCGGATGATGAAAAGTTCCCACGATGGATCAAAATACAGTACCAAAACCCACACTCCAAATCCACTTCGACATTACGTTTGATGACTTTGCAAGCTCTCCTGCTCGCACTATTGCTCTAGAAGAAATCCCAGTATATTCTTTCCTCGATTTTATCGACACATTTCAATTCCCAGAAAAAGGACCGTCATCTCTAGCCCTGGATAGCAATTTGGACGTGAGTATGATCTTGCCGGATTCGGTTTTACCTCCAGACATAATACCAGAATCTTCCTTCCTTGATGGTATTTTAAATGACATCTTCCCAGCCTAATAACCATCTTTACCTCCAGCTCCATCACCATTACCCACACCTCCTCCTTATAGTGTCGATTCATAAATCCCGGTTGAGTTGTCCCTTTAAGCCATACTTGTCCCTAAATTTAGGTTTTAATGTTAGACATTACTTTAGGTTTAGATATACGAGTACAAAGTTTATGTAAACATTGTGATAAATAAAATGAAAATAAATAATAAAAAAAATTGTAAAAACATAAAAATTGTTCTTTCTTTTAATTAAAAAAATTAAGGTTCTACTTGATCTCTTCTCCTCGTGCATGCATCACCGGAAAGCTAGGTATCTTGCGGAATTTGATGAAATTAGGGATAAATTTTATTTTGCGAAATGAAAGAATTTTTCTTCTTCTTTATACATTTGTGTTACTTTGACTTAAATTGTCATCATAGGTTGGGGCAACAACCAATACTGAGAGAAAAGTTCACTAGAAGTACAAACATTTAAAAAAAATTGCTATCAAGAGGTCTACAATCAACGGCAGGGGTTTGTTTTTCAATTTGACAGTTTTTTCGTGATCATGACCACGAATAAAGCTTGCTCTATTGAACAGGCCCTGGGTGGCCATGGTGTAGTGGCAGTACATTCAGTCATTGAACGAAAGGTTTAGTGATCAAGTTCCAACCATATCCCTTTAAAATGTATAGTCATAAAGCTAAATATTGATCTCAGGAAGTTCCTTATGTATTTCAACATGAGCGCGAAAAAAGTTCTGTTATTTAGGAGTGAGTGCAAAGCTGTTTCGGTTGAAAAAGACAAACCTTGCCTTACCAAAGGAATATATGTATAAGCATAAGCTTACCACCAGTGACGGTGTGATTTCTAGTTTTTGAGGGGTTAAGTGGAATGTTTTTGGTTAAAAAACCTAGGAATTAAAAACCAAAATCAGAGCTCTATAGTAGAGTATGTTCCCCTGAAATGGAGGCATGTTCGTGTTAGAATAATTAGAATACGAGTTCATCCACCTGCCTTCTAAAGACAGTGAGACACACATTCCATATAGATCTCAGCAGTCTGTACCAAAGCATCGAAGATGTCCTTGAACAATGTTCAAGGACTGCCAAGTATAGGCGGATGAAGTCGTAAAGCGGATAGACAAAGCGGTTTACCCCCTCGTCGCACACATTTCGAATTTGAAGGATTTCGCCAAATCTCAGCAATGGAAAAGAAGAGTAGAAAAACCTCGGCCATTTAAAAAAAAAAAGAAAGAATAAATTAATTTTTTTTTAAAACTATTTTTATTTACAATATCTCTTAAAATACATTTCTATGCTAAACTATTACTATACCTAACAATATTTCTCTATAAGATCATAGAGAGAAAGTCGGGAATCTGGAATATTAGGACTGGGAATCGGGACAGGATCAGGAGGTGGTGGTGGTGGTTGATTAGGTGGTGTAGGAGTTCTATTCATCGCCGGGAGGATGACGTTGAAGAACTCCTCCACATCAGGTCGGGATATTTCCTCCAGAGGCCTATTTAAATCCGGGATGATCATGCCATCATGAAAATCACTCTGCAGAGGGAAAATCGATTCCGGCAAGATCATCCCGTCATTACAATAAGCCTCCAAAGAAACGGGACTCAGCAGGAATGTTGGGCTCGGTGTTGTTTTCTTTTGGTTGTGTTCGCGGGTCCACTGTAACTTATCCACTTGTGGAAGTGGTTGCTGCTGGAACCTGCGACTAGAACCGTAGAAGTCCTCTGCGGTATATTCCGGGGTATATGGATCATATCTCGTTGGACGCTGTTGACTCTGATTTGGCTGCGGTCCAAAAGCCGTACAAGTTGAATGTAGAATATCTTGACCCTTATATATGTGCTTTTCCATCGGTTCACACTCCAGCTTCCCTTCCCTCTTCGCCCTCAGCCTCCGGTTTTGGAACCAGACTTTGACTGTCTGGTCCGGCAGTCCAAGTCGCTTGGCAATGGCATACTTCCTTAGCCGATTTAGTACCTTGCCTTTGCCAAACTCGCACTCTAGTTCGTCTACTTGTCCTCTCGTAAACGTGGTGCGTTATCGTTTAGGCCTAGTCACTGTTGGCTGTTGCCTGTTCACGGCGGGTGGTCCATTGTTGGTGATGCGTTGTTCATTCTGGGAAAAAAGGGAAAAGAATTTTAGAAATCGTCACACATTTTGAAAAAAACAAGAAACTTACCATTTCGATGTTGGCGTATTGCCCTTCGTTGAGTACGGTGTTGCTGTAGTTGTACATGCCTTTATTTATTCGTTAATAATTTTATCAAAAAAATACTTTAACTTTTAAAAACGGTTACAGCGTTACAGTCAAAGGACTTGTTTCGGAGACGTGGATAAATTTTGGTTTGGAGCGTACAAATTTTAAAAAATAACGTCTGCGGGATATCCTTTAACGGGAGATGCTGCTCGAGTCGAATCCTTGTGAATTGTAATACCAATTGTAGATCAACGCTCGCTTAAATACGATCCTGAATTCGAGGCGCCATAGAACCAATTTCCCTCTATCTCTTTCACTCCTTTGCCACAGTCCATATGCCGGTGAAACGGGATCATTATGCACAGGTAATAAACCCACCACTAGTCAGGACGAGTCTATAACAACCCTTAAGAGTGAAAGGGACAGAAAGATTAAGCCTTGTTTCGTCGCCTATGCTTGTCAAGGTGTAGGTGGTTGCCATTTTGAAGGGATGTTGGTGTGTGCACCTGTTGATCGAGGACATTTTAATACATTTGAAGATATAGCACTTTTTTTATGAGCGGACTGAGGGACCGGGAACAAATTGACACATTTGACTCTTCTTCTCCTACGTCTTTCAGGTTTTCACTACATTGTTATTTGAGTTAAAAATTACTATAATATTAGACCACAAGTAAGTCTGGAACGCTAAAACCTAAATAGTGTTGCTCCCTGTACACATTTTTAAACAAATAGAAGGGATCTATACCAACGGCCGGAGAGCCGTTTCCTTAATTTTCTAGGATTCCAGCCTTGTGTCATAGAGCCGTCATAAATCACCAGCTAATTGATTTATTTTTGTTTTATTGAGCTTGAGAGTCAAAAGTCTATTTAATTGCATCGTTGCAATCTGTTTTATGACATAAATGATTAGGCGATTAGCATTAAGATACTGTCGTCCCTCCGTCATAATATTTTGAGTAAAAATGCAAGCAAACCCATTATACTTTGGGAATACGTCCGCAATGTCAAGCACACAAGTCCTGCGGCTTAAAATTCCCATCACTGTGACAGGTAGATAGACAGAAGAGGTCGGAACAGGTAGCAATAGTAGAGAACCTAGAGCTTCACAACAGTTTTCTTGCCAGACAGACTTTTTGTTTTAGCTCGTGGCGCAATAAAATAGAGGTTTCCATTTGTATTTCGTATCTTTAAATTTGAATAAAACAACCTGTGAGTAGGGTATTATTGAAATCTTGTATTTATTTAGAAGGTCCGTATATGCCATTATGTACGGAATATAAAATCATTTAAAAGTTCACCGTGGCATCGCTGGGTGGCGCTACCATATTCATGTAATAAATTAAGAGCTGTAATAACCCCTCGCATCTGTCCCTTCATCATAAAAACAGCTTTGAAACAAAGCATCACAAATTTGTAGTAACTTGTATTTGGTGAAATGGGCCACTGGCCTAAGTGTGTTGGGTTTTCTTAACTTGCAACCAACCAACACCCTCATTGCCAACATTTATCAACCGATCTTCCCCCGACAAGTAAAGTTAGTTATGACATTAAAGCGTTGCCAAAGGATTGTTGTTACAATCACTCACATCTACTACATTTTCACCTTCTTTTAGACCAAGGATTCGACTCTTTTTGGGGTTTTTGACTCATTCCTATTTAAAACTAGGAGAACGTGGAAAAATAGGACATACTAGACTTGTAAATAAAATTCATATTTATTCTTATTTTTTAGAATTTAGTCCGTATGTTCCCTAACACTACTGCAGGGGAAGGACAAGATTCGTGTTCCAATTAAGGGGCCGCCTCAAAATCTTTGAAAATTCTATCCCAAGTGAAGGGTTTCATGAAAAATCCTCATATCATCATACACACACACATACCAATATACGTTACGACTTACACTTGCTGTCCCTTTCACTCTGGATGATACACACCAGGTCTAGGGCGTAGGGGTCTTACTACCTGTGTATCCTGTGCCAACAAGTGTATGACCTCTCAAAAAGGAGTGAGGTTTGTCGGACCTCTAGGTTAGATCGCGTATATAAGTGAGCATATATAAGTGAGCATTTGAGAACTTCGCATCTTAGCGGATTATATCAAATAAATTTAACGTTTTACATCACACATCCTTAACGAACCGAAAATATGCAGTCATCCAGTTACACCAATCAGTCCTGCAGCTATGCTCTGGTAAGTAGAGCTTTTTAAGTAAAACGTTTGAATATTTTTTTTAATTTTTTTGTTACCTTTTTTTCATGATCAAAGACAATTAGACACAGTACATCACCAACATCAACAGCTGCCAATAGCCGACGAAATGCCTTCCGGAAGAGATAAGCTAAGAGATCTGATAACAGCTTGTGGAATCGACGAGGATAATGTTATGGACGATGAAGACGAACACTTTGCAGTTCCAACAATTGATCTGACTGCAGAACCCGAACTCACAGTGCAATTCCACATCTCTTTTGATGACTTTGCAAGCTCTCCTGCTCCCATTATTCCCCTAGCCGAAATCCCAGTATATTCTTTTCTCGATTTTATCGACACATACCAAATCCCAGAAAACGGACCGTCACCTCCACCCCTGGACTTGGATGTTAGTATGATCCTGCCGGATTCGGTTTTACCTCCAGACATAATACCGGAATCTTCCTTCCTTGATGGCATTTTAAATGACATCTTCCCACCCTAAGAACCATCCCCAGCTTCTTCACCATTTCCCACACCTCCTCCTAAGTGTCGATTCATACAGTTGTCCCTTCAAGACATACTTGTCCCTAAATTCAGGTTTAGACATTTCTTTAGGTTTAGATATACGAGTTCAAAGTTTATGTAATCATTGTGATAAGTAAAATAAAAATAAATAAATAAAAAATTCGAAAAAATATAAAAATTTTTCTTTCTTTTAATAAAAAAATATATATAAGATCCAGCCAAGACAAACTTCGAATCGCAGCTTCCAGGTTCGAGGCGGCGAAGAAAACTGAACCTCCGGTAGAAAGACCAAGTTGTCGCGGATTCCAGAAAACTGGAAGCAGCATTCCCGCGACCGCAGAGGATGAAAAGCAGCCTTGTCTTAGGCATTCTACAAGAGTCGGAAGCCCTTTAACTAGTATGGACACCGAGGCCACTCAACATATAGCGCTACGCAGTCAGCCCTTATTTTGTAAACTAGACACACTCTTTGTTTTTTTCCACACAAACTTTATTCATAAAAACCAAAGAACAAATTTACAAAACAATAAACAAACATTTTAAATTAAATAAATTAAATAAAATGGGAACAAGGTTTTTGTTATAAAAATTCTAATTTTATTGTTAAATTACATAAATCTTTTCAATTAATTGGAAGATCCAATATATTTTATATTATTTTTTATATTATTATTTTTTTAGACTTTTTGTCTTGGGAGTACTCTTTTTTTCGCCATAATCACGGGATCTATTAAGTATGTATGTATGTACGTATTGTCATTTCTCTCTGGCATCTTTAGATTATGATGCATTTTTGTGTGAACTGGGAAGGTGGTGCTATTTCAAATAGTCAAGTCAAACTCCCTGATGTGATTGTGATATGTACTGGTTTTCGCCGCCATTTTTACAGCTTGAGTAGTATTGCTCACACCCTTCTTAAAGGGTGAAAAAACTACGTAAAAGCTCAAGCTTTAAGGAAAGTTGTGCTTGCTGTAATCCAGCAAAGTTTATTAGGTGTGTGTCTACACTAAGAAACTTTAAACAATGGGTTGTGCATGAAAATAAAGACCAAAATATAATCTACTACAATTTGGCATTGGATTTACAAAGTCCGAATGATACATAAGCATTCTTCTTGCGTTCGTTTATTCATAATGATTTGTCAATCAGTATTCATCAGAGAAATGTCATTTTTCTCTCACCGCCGTTTGATTTATGAACACATCAAGAACAACATCACAAAAAGATGCAAAAAAAAAGCAATCCCAGACGCTTTCATTAGAACGCAAATTGATGAGCTGAAGTACGAGTTTAGAAAGGGACAAACTACTACAATTTTATCTCAGTTAGCATCAAATTTCACAAGTTCTTTGGTTTCTTTTTCGGCATACACCACCACACCTTAAACGAACAGCAAATATGGAGTCTACTTACAACAATCAGTTTTCCAGCGTTGCTCTGGTAATACCGATACTAAATCCAGTACCAGAAACTTCATTGGCTGTCATCGCTGCTGCTCACACTAATTCTTGTCGAATTCAATTTTGACTCCAGACACAATAGCTGAGCCTTCCTTTCTCGACAGTCTTTTGAATGACATCTTCCCAACCGAAGAATCAGCTTCAGTTCCAGCGCTGTTACCCACACCTCCTAAGAGTCCGAAAGCATATATTCCAGTTGAGTTGTCCCTTGACATATTTGATCCGAATTTCAAGCATCACCAGGCACCAGCTTAAAGGCCCAAAAGATCCCGCAATGCCTTCACCCAGCATCAAATTGACGAGATGGAATGCGAGTTTGCACGTGGGATAATGCTACCGCGAAAACGAGGAATTGCCCTTGCAACAAGATTAGGGCTGACGAAGGATATCGTGAAGGTATGGTTCCAAAATAGGAGACTGAAAACTTTTCCTTAAAAGGAAACAGAAGTGTCCGCTCATCCATCAGAAGTGCTTTCACAGCTTCCTGTTATTAAGCCGATAAAAGACTTGATATTTGAAGGTCAAGCATCATCTATAGGTTTTAGACCGCAAATAATGGAACACATGCCGGCAACGATAATTTAGGTTATCTGATTACGGCATGTGGAATCGACGCGAATGATACTATTTCGGATGATGAAAAGTTCCCACGATGGATCAAAATACAGTACCAAAACCCACACTCCAAATCCACTTCGACATTACGTTTGATGACTTTGCAAGCTCTCCTGCTCGCACTATTGCTCTAGAAGAAATCCCAGTATATTCTTTCCTCGATTTTATCGACACATTTCAATTCCCAGAAAAAGGACCGTCATCTCTAGCCCTGGATAGCAATTTGGACGTGAGTATGATCTTGCCGGATTCGGTTTTACCTCCAGACATAATACCAGAATCTTCCTTCCTTGATGGTATTTTAAATGACATCTTCCCAGCCTAATAACCATCTTTACCTCCAGCTCCATCACCATTACCCACACCTCCTCCTTATAGTGTCGATTCATAAATCCCGGTTGAGTTGTCCCTTTAAGCCATACTTGTCCCTAAATTTAGGTTTTAATGTTAGACATTACTTTAGGTTTAGATATACGAGTACAAAGTTTATGTAAACATTGTGATAAATAAAATGAAAATAAATAATAAAAAAAATTGTAAAAACATAAAAATTGTTCTTTCTTTTAATTAAAAAAATTAAGGTTCTACTTGATCTCTTCTCCTCGTGCATGCATCACCGGAAAGCTAGGTATCTTGCGGAATTTGATGAAATTAGGGATAAATTTTATTTTGCGAAATGAAAGAATTTTTCTTCTTCTTTATACATTTGTGTTACTTTGACTTAAATTGTCATCATAGGTTGGGGCAACAACCAATACTGAGAGAAAAGTTCACTAGAAGTACAAACATTTAAAAAAAATTGCTATCAAGAGGTCTACAATCAACGGCAGGGGTTTGTTTTTCAATTTGACAGTTTTTTCGTGATCATGACCACGAATAAAGCTTGCTCTATTGAACAGGCCCTGGGTGGCCATGGTGTAGTGGCAGTACATTCAGTCATTGAACGAAAGGTTTAGTGATCAAGTTCCAACCATATCCCTTTAAAATGTATAGTCATAAAGCTAAATATTGATCTCAGGAAGCTCCTTATGTATTTCAACATGAGCGCGAAAAAAGTTCTGTTATTTAGGAGTGAGTGCAAAGCTGTTTCGGTTGAAAAAGACAAACCTTGCCTTATCAAAGGAATATATGTATAAGCATAAGCTTACCACCAGTGACGGTGTGATTTCTAGTTTTTGAGGGGTTAAGTGGAATGTTTTTGGTTAAAAAACCTAGGAATTAAAAACCAAAATCAGAGCTCTATAGTAGAGTATGTTCCCCTGAAATGGAGGCATGTTCGTGTTAGAATAATTAGAATACGAGTTCATCCACCTGCCTTCTAAAGACAGTGAGACACACATTCCATATAGATCTCAGCAGTCTGTACCAAAGCATCGAAGATGTCCTTGAACAATGTTCAAGGACTGCCAAGTATAGGCGGATGAAGTCGTAAAGCGGATAGACAAAGCGGTTTACCCCCTCGGGACTCAGCAGGAATGTTGGGCTCGGTGTTGTTTTCTTTTGGTTGTGTTCGCGGGTCCACTGTAACTTATCCACTTGTGGAAGTGGTTGCTGCTGGAACCTGCGACTAGAACCGTAGAAGTCCTCTGCGGTATATTCCGGGGTATATGGATCATATCTCGTTGGACGCTGTTGACTCTGATTTGGCTGCGGTCCAAAAGCCGTACAAGTTGAATGTAGAATATCTTGACCCTTATATATGTGCTTTTCCATCGGTTCACACTCCAGCTTCCCTTCCCTCTTCGCCCTCAGCCTCCGGTTTTGGAACCAGACTTTGACTGTCTGGTCCGGCAGTCCAAGTCGCTTGGCAATGGCATACTTCCTTAGCCGATTTAGTACCTTGCCTTTGCCAAACTCGCACTCTAGTTCGTCTACTTGTCTTCTCGTAAACGTGGTGCGGTATCGTTTGGGCCTAGTCACTGTTGGCTGTTGCCTGTTCACGGCGGGTGGTCCATTGTTGGTGATGCGTTGTTCATTCTGGGAAAAAAGGGAAAAGAATTTTAGAAATCGTCACACATTTTGAAAAAAATAAAAAACTTACCATTTCGATGTTGGCGTATTGCCCTTGGTTGAGTACGGTGTTGCTGTAGTTGTACATGCCTTTATTTATTCGTTAATAATTTTATCAAAAAAATACTTTAACTTTTAAAAACGGTTACAGCGTTACAGTCAAAGGACTTGTTTCGGAGACGTGGATAAATTTTGGTTTGGAGCGTACAAATTTTAAAAAATAACGTCTGCGGGATATCCTTTAACGGGAGATGCTGCTCGAGTCGAATCCTTGTGAATTGTAATACCAATTGTAGATCAACGCTCGCTTAAATACGATCCTGAATTCGAGGCGCCATAGAACCAATTTCCCTCTATCTCTTTCACTCCTTTGCCACAGTCCATATGCCGGTGAAACGGGATCATTATGCACAGGTAATAAACCCACCACTAGTCAGGACGAGTCTATAACAACCCTTAAGAGTGAAAGGGACAGAAAGATTAAGCCTTGTTTCGTCGCCTATGCTTGTCAAGGTGTAGGTGGTTGCCATTTTGAAGGGATGTTGGTGTGTGCACCTGTTGATCGAGGACATTTTAATACATTTGAAGATATAGCACTTTTTTTATGAGCGGACTGAGGGACCGGGAACAAATTGACACATTTGACTCTTCTTCTCCTACGTCTTTCAGGTTTTCACTACATTGTTATTTGAGTTAAAAATTACTATAATATTAGACCACAAGTAAGTCTGGAACGCTAAAACCTAAATAGTGTTGCTCCCTGTACACATTTTTAAACAAATAGAAGGGATCTATACCAACGGCCGGAGAGCCGTTTCCTTAATTTTCTAGGATTCCAGCCTTGTGTCATAGAGCCGTCATAAATCACCAGCTAATTGATTTATTTTTGTTTTATTGAGCTTGAGAGTCAAAAGTCTATTTAATTGCATCGTTGCAATCTGTTTTATGACATAAATGATTAGGCGATTAGCATTAAAATACTGTCGTCCCTCCGTCATAATATTTTGAGTAAAAATGCAAGCAAACCCATTATACTTTGGGAATACGTCCGCAATGTCAAGCACAAAAGTCCTGCGGCTTAAAATTCCCATCACTGTGACAGGTAGATAGACAGAAGAGGTCGGAACAGGTAGCAAAAGTTAGTTATTAGGTTCTATAACGCCTTATGGAACCTAGAGCTTCACAACAGTTTTCTTGCCAGACAGACTTTTTGTTTTAGCTCGTGGCGCAATAAAATAGAGGTTTCCATTTGCATTTCGTATCTTTAAATTTGAATAAAACAACCTGTGAGTAGGGTATTATTGAAATCTTGTATTTATTTAGAAGGTCCGTATATGCCATTATGTACGGAATATAAAATCATTTAAAAGTTCACCGCGGCATCGCTGGGTGGCGCTACCATATTCATGTAATAAATTAAGAGCTGTAATAACCCCTCGCATCTGTCCCTTCATCATAAAGCATCAGATTACAAATTTGTAGTTGTAGTAACTTGTATTTGGTGAAATGGGCCACTGGCCTAAGTGTGTTGGGTTTTCTTAACTTGCAACCAACCAACACCCTCATTGCCAACATTTATCAACCGATCTTCCCCCGACAAGTAAAGTTAGTTATGACATTAAAGCGTTGCCAAAGGATTGTTGTTACAATCACTCACATCTACTACATTTTCACCTTCTTTTAGACCAAGGATTCGACTCCTTTTGGGGTTTTTGACTCATTCCTATTTAAAACTAGGAGAACGTGGAAAAATAGGACATACTAGACTTGAAAATAAAATTCATATTTATTCTTATTTTTTACATGCAAAAGGAACGTTAAGTTAAAAAAAGTCCGTATGTTCCCTAACACTACTGCAGGGGAAGGACAAGATTCGTGTTCCAATTAAGGGGCCGCCTCAAAATCTTTGAAAATTCTATCCCAAGTGAAGGGTTTCATGAAAAATCATCATACACACACATACCAATATACGTTACGACTTACACTTGCAGTCCCTTTCACTCTTAAGGGATGATACACACCAGGGCTAGGGCGTAGGGTCTTACTACCTGTGTATCCTGTGCCAACAAGTGTATGACCTCTCAAAAAGGAGTGAGGTTTGTCGGACCTCTAGGTTAGATCGCGTATATAAGTGAGCATAGATCTTTAGTTCGTATCAAATTTCAAAAGTCCTTTGAGAACTTCGCATCTTAGCGGATTATATCAAATAAATTTTACGTTTTACATCGTACGTCCTTAACGAACCGAAAATATGCAGTCATCCAGTTACACCAATCAGTTCTGCAGCTATGCTCTGGTAAGATCTTTTTAAGTAAAACGTTTGAATATTTTTTTAATTTTTTTTAGTTTCAGGATCAAAGACAATTAGACACAGTACATCACCAACATCAACAGCTGCCAATAGCCGACGAAATGCCTTCCGGAAGAGATAAGCTAAGAGATCTGATAACAGCGTGTGGAATCGACGAGGATAATGATATGGACGATGAAGACGAACACTTTGCAGTTCCTACAATTGATCTGACTGCAGAACCGGAACTCACAGTGCAATTCCACATCTCTTTTGATGACTTTGCAAGCTCTCCTGCTCCCACTCCTACTCTAGAGGAAATCCCGGTATATTCCTTCCTCGATTTTATCGACACATACCAAATCCCAGAAAACGGACCGTCACCTCCACCCCTGGATTTGGATGTGAGTATGATCCTGCCGGATTCGGTTTTACCTCCAGACATAATACCGGAATCTTCCTTCCTTGATGGCATTTTAAATGACATCTTCCCAGCCTAAGAACCATCTTTACCTCCATCACCATAACCCACACCTCCTCCTAAGTGTCGATTCATACAGTTGTCCCTTCAAGACATACTTGTCCCTAAATTCAGGTTTAGACATTTCTTTAGGTTTAGATATACGAGTACAAAGTTTATGTAATCATTGTGATAAATAAAATAAAAATAAATAAATAAAAAATTCGAAAAAATATAAAAATTTTTCTTTCTTTTAATAAAAAAATATATATAAGATCCAGCCAAGACAAACTTCAAATCGCAGCTTCCAGACTCGAGGCGGCGAAGAAAACTGAACATCCACTAGAAAGACCAAGTTGTCGCGGATGCCAGAATACTGGAAGCAGCATTCCCGCGACCGCAGAGGATGAAAAGCAGCCTTGTCTTAGGCATTCTACAAGAGTCGGAAGCCCTTTAACTAGTATGGACACAGAGGCCACTCAACATATAGCGCTACGCAGTCAGCCCTTATTTTGTAAACTAGACACACTCTTTGTTTTTTTCCACACAAACTTTATTCATAAAAAGCAAAGAACAAATTTACAAAACAATAAACAAAAATGTTAAATTAAATAAATAAAATAAAATGGGAACAAGGTTCTTGTTATAAATATTCTAATTTTATTGTTAAATTATATAAATCTTTTCAATTAATTGGAAGATCCAATATATTATATATTATTTTTTTAGATTTTTTGTCTTGGGAGTACTCTTTTTTTCGCCATAATCACGGGATCTATTAAGTATGTATGTATGTACGTATTGTCATTTCTCTCTGGCATCTTTAGATTATGATGCATTTTTGTGTGAACTGGGAAGGTGGTGCTATTTCAAGTAGTCAAGTCAAACTCCCTGATGTGATTGTGATATGTACTGGTTTTCGCCGCCATTTTTACAGCTTGAGTAGTATTGCTCACCAGTGTTCCCAGATTGAGGGGAAAAGCGCCACTTTTGGCGCTTTTTGATCGGAAAAGGGGAAAAGGGGAATCTGTCTTAGAAAAAGGGGAAAATGCGTATTTGAAATATTATTTTCGATATCACAAAATATTATTATAATACGTCACCAACACGTATAAATCTTCGTTTTCAACGAATGATTTGCTATACCGATCCTTTTTGAAAGATCGCAATTCATGTCATGTCATCCATAATATGTTAATTTCTGTTGGAAGATGGATACTATGAAGACGCGTTGCATTCGGACTTTTTTAATGTTTTTTTTAATTTACTTTGCGGCCCTTATACCACGCAATATTATTGCACAGTACTCGGTATTGAGATTCAGCATGTGCAGAATGAAAGGCAGGATGCCAATAACATTTTTAATAATATTGCATCGTGTAAGGATAACACATTTTCACTTAATATTTTTGGCTACTATCTAGCGCAATAATATTGCGTGGTGTAAGTGCTGCACTAGTTTTTGTTGCTTGTTATTACTTTTTTTGTTTCCTTTAATATTTGAACCTTTTTTTTCGTTTCTGGCTTTTTAGTGTTCCGGACCTTAAAAGGTAAGACGGAACACTTATGGGTTTGATACGGTGTCTGTCTGTCCGTCTGTCCGTCTGTCCGTCAGTCTGTCACAGCCCTGTAACTTTTGAACCGATAGACATAGAGAGCTGAAACTTTCGCTATGTATACATTATGTGGAAGCCTGCACAAGATGGCGGCAATGAATTTCATTTTGGGAGCCCTTTTTTGGGCACCTTGAATGAAGGGCAAAAAAAAATTATTTTGTTCCCCATCATGTGGCATATCAAGTTAAAGAGAATTTTGCAAGGGCTCCATATATGTAAGAAATATTTTTTTCTGGCAGAATTTGTTGAACAAAAAAGCTCGCCAAACATTTGAAAAAGGTTGTCCCCCCCCCCCTAGCGGCCAGACCATAAATGGTAAAAATATGAAAAAAAATTGGAGATACGTAGAATTTAGTGTAGATTGTAAAAACAATACGAAAATTCCTGTATTTTATATATTTTCTGAGAAAAATTAAAAAAATGGGGCATCTAGTTACCCCACTGTATCTCCCCCAGTTTTCATGCTATCCAAATAATTTTTACAGCAGATCATTTTGATACTACGATTTGCTCAAGTTTTAAGTTTCATCTAAATCCGCTAAGTAGTTTCCGAGTTACAGATTTTAGAAGATCGCATGGACTTCCCTATAAGCTCTTCTCTTGCTGCTACTGCATTCGATTTCGATTTTTCAAAAACTTAGTCATTTGCACGAATGGATCGTATATGTTAGCTCTATGCTGCTTTTGAAAACTAAATAAGTTTAAAAAACTATTTTTTTTTTTGTTTTTTTTTCAAAAATATTTTTTTTTTTTAATTTTTAAAACTCTAAATGCTGTATTCCTTCGCATGTCAAGTATTGCCAGTGGTTTGCTTTACTTAAACGATTTAACAAGCAAGTACTGTTACATTCATTTTTATCCAAAAGTTTGGTACGCCATGTTTTATATTGAAAATGTAAGTTAACATGGACTGGAATCTCAGCTCAGTATTACTAGGATATACCTACGCACAAGACATTACATTATTCATATCAAAACCAGTATTAGGTGTACCTATGCAGGATATGAATAAATTGCCTTCTATTTAATGACAATACATATAAAATGTCCGGAACACTATTGCACGAGGCCCTCCTCGCACTTACCCAATTTTTTTTCATGAAATAAATATTTTTTTTTTAAAGCACTTCTTTTTCAAAACGATTGATTTGAGCTTGTTTCTTGTGTTTTATAAAAGGGGAATATTGCGGGGAAAATCGACAAGAGAAAAGGGGAAAAATAGGCAAAATGAGACAAAAAACGGGGAAAGTCATTTAGAAAATCTGGGAACACTGTTGCTCACACCCTTCTTAAAGGGTGAAAAAAACTACGTAAAAGCTCAAGCTTTAAGGAAAGTTGTGCTTGCTGTAATTCAGCAAAGTTTATTAGGTGTGTGTCTACACTAAGAAACTTTAAACAATGGGTTGTGCAAGAAAATAAAGAGCAAAATATAATCTACTACAATTTGGCATTGGATTTACAAATTCTGAGTGATACATAAGCATTCTTCTTGCGTTCGTTTATTCATAATGATTTGTCAATCAGTATTCATCAGAGAAATGTCATTTTTCGCTCACCGCCGTTTGATTTATGAACACATCAAGAACAACATCACAAAAAGATGCAAAAAAAGCAAACCCAGACGCTTTCATTAGAACGCAAATTGATGAGCTGGAGTACAAGTTTAGAAAGGGACAAACTACTACAATTTGATCTCAGTTAGCACCAAATTTCACAAGTTCTTTGGAATCTCCGCATCACAGCATAGCGGCTTACATTAAATTAATTTTTCGGCATACACCACCACACCTTAAACGAACAGCAAATATGGAGTCTACTTACAACAATCAGTTTTCCAGCGTTGCTCTGGTAATACCGATACTAAATCCAGTACCAGAAACTTCATTGGCTGTCATCGCTGCTGCTCACACTAATTCTTGTCGAATTCAATTTTGACTCCAGACACAATAGCTGAGCCTGCCTTCCTCGACAGTCTTTTGAATGACATCTTCCCAACCGAAGAATCAGCTTCAGTTCCAGCGCTGTTACCCACACCTCCTAAGCATATATTCCAGTTGAGTTGTCCCTTGACATTTTTGACCCGAATCTCAAGCATGACCAGCTTGACCAGCTTAAAGGCCCAAAAGATTCCGCAATGCCTTCACCCAGCATCAAATTGACGAGATGGAATGCGAGTTTGCACGTGGGATAATGCTACCGCGAAAAAGAAGAGGAATTCCCCTTGCAACAAGATTAGGGCTGACGAAGGATATCGTGAAGGTATGGTTCCAAAATAGGAGACTGAAAACTTTTCCTTAAAAGGAAACAGAAGTGTCCGCTCATCCATCAGAAGTGCTTTCACAGCTTCCTGTTATTAAGCCGATAAAAGACTTGATATTTGAAGGTCAAGCATCATCTATAGGTTTTAGACCGCAAATAATGGAACACATGCCGGCAACGATAATTTAGGTTATCTGATTACGACATGTGGAATCGACGCGAATGATACTATTTCGGATGATGAAAAGTTCCCACGATGGATCAAAATACAGTACCAAAACCCACACTCCAAATCCACTTCGACATTACGTTTGATGACTTTGCAAGCTCTCCTGCTCGCACTATTGCTCTAGAAGAAATCCCAGTATATTCTTTCCTCGATTTTATCGACACATTTCAATTCCCAGAAAAAGGACCGTCATCTCTAGCCCTGGATAGCAATTTGGACGTGAGTATGATCTTGCCGGATTCGGTTTTACCTCCAGACATAATACCGGAATCTTCCTTCCTTGATGGCATTTTAAATGACATCTTCCCAGCCTAAGAACCATCCCCAGCTTCTTCACCATTTCCCACACCTCCTCCTAAGTGCCGATTCATACAGTTGTCCCTTCAAGACATACTTGTCCCTAAATTCAGGTTTAGACATTTCTTTAGGATTAGATATACGAGTACAAAGTTTATGTAATCATTGTGATAAATAAAATAAAAATAAATAAATAAAAAAGTTGAAAAAGTATAAAAATTGTTCTTTCTTTTAATTAAAAAAATTAAGGTTCTACTTGATCTCTTCTCCTCGTGCTTTTGTGCATGCATCACCGGAAAGCTAGGTATCTTGCGGAATTTGTTGAAATTAGGGACAAATTTTATTTTGCGAAATGAAAGAATTTTTCTTCTTCTGCATACATTTGTGTTACTTTGACTTAAATTGTCATCATAGGTTGGGGCAACAACGAATACTGAGAGAAAAGTTCACTAGAAGTACAAACATTAAAAAACCAGTGAAAAATGCTACAATCTGCCTGGAGCGGATCGTTTGATACCCTATCCCTATCTTATTTGGTCGTTTCAGTGGGCGGTGGAAAATGTATTCACAAAATTTTCTATTTTGCCCTATAAACTTATATTTTTACTCGAAAATTAATTTTTTGAAGTAAACGCCCCTAAAAAGTGGGCATGGCTATATACGATTTGTAGATTAAGTCGATATCTACATATTTGCTTAAGTAAGTTTTTTCGAGTTTCATATGAAAATAGTGAAAAAATGTGATTTTTTGAAAAGAGGGCGTGTAAGTGGGCGGATTTTAAAAATTTTTACACTTGTATTGCTTACTTTTCCAAAGACCTCGTATACAAAATTTCATCAACCTAGCTCAAAATTTAAGGCCCAAAAACTGGTGACACACAGACGGACGGACGGACAGACATAGCTCAATCGACTCGGCTAGTGATGCTGATCATTTATATATATACTTTATTGGGTCTATCTGTAATATTTCTCTATGTTACAAACTATGTATCAAACTTAATATACCCTTAGGATAGGGTATAAAATTTGCTATCAAGAGGTCTACAATCAACGGCACTCTTACAAATCGTAAGAAAACGATACAGAAAATATATACACCATCAAATAGGGTGATTTAGGGTTTGTTTTTTTAATTTGATAGTTTTTTCGTGATCATGACCACGAATAAAGCTTGCTTTATTGAACAGGCCTAAGGTGGCCATGGTGTAGTGGCAGTACATTCAGTCATTGAATGAAAGGTTTAGTGATCAAGTTCCAACCATATCCCTTTAAAATGTATAGTCATAAAGCTAAATATTGCTCTCAGGAAGTTCCTTATGTATTTCAACATGAGCGCGAAAAAAGTTCTGTTATTTAGGAATGAGTGCAAAACTCACATTTAATTCCTCCAATTGGGCACCATCAACCCACCCACATATTTATATTTCCTTTGGCATGTGTTGTCTATAAAAATAAGACAACAGGCCCTAATGTTAAGTTTTTAGAAGGAGTTTTTAGAAGGACACATCATTGAATACACATGTTACAATTTTCAGGGTTGAATCTTCCCTTTCTTTAGTCCCGCAATCCTTTGTCCTTTTATTCTTAAGAGTGAAAATGTCACTTGTTTATTACACATACGATATGTCCCTAATAAAACAAATCCTGCAAAATTGTTCCACGGAGAAGATTATACTCACAGATTAATGAATGTTTTAAATAAAATAAAATAAAAGTTGTTCCTTCTCCTTTGCGTCTATTCGTCATAAAATGGTACCACCCTTTTATGCAAAAGTCGCTAAGAACATTAACTAGCGTAATCCTTTGTGAACTTATCCTTTCTTTCAACATTTCAAGTACCGAAGTGAAACGCCTTAAAATTCCCAAAATTTTGACAAGTAGATTGACGAAGCAAAGGTCAGCCAGGTTTTGTACCATAACCAAATACCCGAGAGCCTTTAAAAGAAGTAAACCTTGAGGGCATGCTTTACGCACAGACACGTCATACATCACCAGGTAGAATCCTACTATTTTCGTTTTATTGTGCTTGAGAGTCAAAATTCAATTTTATTGTACCTCATGTGCATAACAAAAAGAACATGTGTGCAATCTGTTTTATGACATAATCGATTGGGGGATTAGCATTAGAAAACTGTCGTCGCTCCGTCGTAATATTTTATAACCAAAATCCGAGTTAATATTTTGAGCAAAAATCCAAACAAACCCATAATACTTTGGGAATCCGTCTGCGATTTCAAGCACGCGAGTCCAGCGGATTGAAATTCCCATCACTGTGACAGGTAGATGGAGAGAAGAGGTCGGAACAGGTAGCGTGTTGACAGTATATCAAACGAAATCAATATTACCGATTTTGCATTAATCTACTGTTCGCTGGTTCAAGATTCTTTAAGCCTTCTTATATCCTTTTCTTGGTATTGAAAGTCGTGAATCTTTCAAAGACAAAATTGAGCCCCTTCTCTGCAACATTGCGGGATTTACATTACTAAATCAATATGCCCTTCTGCCCCTGTCAAACAAGAGCGGCGGGGGAGAGGGAGAGCACGAAACCTTGTAAAGGAATAAAGGGGGACGGTTAATGCTGAAAATGAAATGGAGAAAAACAACGATTTAAAGCGTTATAAATCCTCTGTTTTAAGATCGCTGCCATTTATTTTAGAAAGAAATGAATCGAAACTATAAACGTGGCTTGTATTGGCACTCAATCGACCTTTATTCGACCACTTTTCTTGAATATTTTCTTTCTTTTCGAATAACTCGCAGTTTTCTAACAGGTAATGGCGGCCATATTGTTAAACCTACATTAGCCCATTTTACCCAAGGGTCTTAGTTCATCTGCAACAGATTCATAGATTTCGAAATAAGTATTGACGGAGGAATGTGTGTCTGGAATGCTAGAGTACAAGGCATAGGCAAAGGAGGTGGGTGGTGTCTGTCCTCGATACCTTTCTCGATGCCGTATCCTCTGCAGAGTTCTTCTTCCTTTCGACGCAGTTTCTTCCTTTGGTATGCCCCGTAAAGATAAGGGTGACCCCTATGTCGTTAGTAGCACACGTCTCTTAGTGCTTCCTCTATCAAAGAATGGCCATAGTCGTCGTGCAAGAAGAAGTCTATCGGGGTCAAATCGCACGATATCGGTGGCCAATTTACAGCGACTCCGCGTGAGATAACCATGTTCGGAAATCGCACGGGATGTCTGGCGCATAGCGACGTTCTGTTGAAACCACAAGTAATAGGATTCAAAAGATATACTAAATAGGTACTCCTTTATTCTTAAAGGAGTATGGACCGAAGATGCCACCAGCCCAAAATCCACACCAAACAGTGACTTTCTCCGAACACATTGCAGTTTGATGAATTGTTTACTGAGCCGGTCAACAACACCACTTTGCGAATAGTTCTCTGGAAAGGAGAATTATAGCGATCGTGAAATGTGAGCAAAATGTTGCTCGCACAAAGGACTCACTTTCATAAAACAATTTAATCATTTGTACATGTTGTTGAATGCTTTAACTCTCTATGCTGATTTGGCAACACCGATTCAATATATAACAGCCAATTTGACAAGTGTAACCTCAACAATATGGCCGCACGCAATCACCTGTCAAAGTTCAGCTAGCTTTGTTCCAAAAATACTTACGCCGTGCACAAACTTAAAGAATCACGTAACTTTGGAACGTATGTACTTTATAGAAAGAAAAATTCGATCAGTTATAAATACTCTTTTAAAGTTTTCGTATTTTTATTTTATGCCAAATACCAAAAAATATCACAGCGATTTTTTTGTCATTACATCTATTATATAGTACGAAGTTCTTCGATAAAAAATGTTCCCCTCTCTCATTCGTTCATTTACAATTTTATTTTATTATTTTTATTTTTTTTTTTGTTACTACTGTACAAAATACACTGGTAGAAAAAAGGATGTATACAATTTTAATTCATTTCCACAAGTATACAGTGCAGTAAGCATCCAATTAATATACAAAATTTATATAAAACTACAATATAAGTAAACTATTAACAATTCCATTGGTATATTCCTAGATTCCCTACACAATGGGCTATAATTCGAATTAACCCTAATTAAAGTCCTCATCATTATCCCTCTGTGGAAACTTTTTATTTGTTTTTTTTAGTTCACGCCGATAGGAAATAGGATGCATCTCTTTTTGTATGGAGTGTTGAGTCTTACGTTAAGGATATGTTTGATTCAGACGAACGAGGCAAGAAGCACTCTTTTGGCAGGAATCTGTAAGTATAAAGCAAATTTGTGTTAGATGAAAACTGAGATTAATTGAGAGACTGTACCTATGAATAACGGGCGATATTAAATCAGCATCAAGCTCCTTAAGAGGAGTCACTCCAAACAGCAGCGATGCTATAGAACCAATAATGATGACAGTTAACAATCCAATGGGACAAACCCAAAGGAATGAGATGCGAAATAATGGAAACACATCCGACTGATCTGGCGGCGGAGGTATTGCTGTTACATTCCAATTTGCTGGACACTGATCAAACCAAACGGGTAATTTTTTTGGATATAAATTACCTTGCGCTGTCGCAAGTTGTGATCCAAGTGAAACAGTTGCAGATGTTAGAAAACCAGCTACAGCACCAACTGTAGCGCCTTTTGTATTACTCCACGGTATGAGCATTCCCAATGTAAATATACCACAAGAGGTTCCAGCAGCGATACTCGATAGAGACGTTGCGACTGCTAAAATTCCTCCAAGTTTCTCCAACACTATGACGAGCATTAAGGCAATTATTCCGAGTACAACGACGCTACTCTTAACCAAAATAGTGGCAGCTTTTTCACTGAGTGTTATTTTAAAACAGTTTCTAACGATATCCTCCAGTAAAACTGCCGATGAGCAATTTAAAACTACTGACAGGGAGCTCAGGCAAGCACCAAATATACCGGCGATGAATAAACCGGGTATTCCCGGTAGATGTCCAGCAACTTGCATTACATACATGGGGAACAATTGATCGTCAGCCTGAAAGAGAGAGATTTAATGAGAATTGAAATTCAACCGAATACGATGAGAATATCATAATTCGCGAATGAAAATTCATTCGTCTACATTTGGCAAGTAAAAAGCAATACGAACGAGTTGCATTCGTTACTTTCATCTGTCATTTGAATGTCACCGAGCAGAATGTTTCGACTCGCTCCATACCAATCGAATGCGAATTTTTAGTTTAAAACTTCCGACATAAGGGTACACATTCCATGTCCAATTTTCCGATTCTCGTAAGCTTTGGACCGGAGCGGTTCGGAAGCATTCCATTCAGCTCTTAATGATTAGAGAGTTCATATTTTTATAGTACATTCATTCGTTTAAAATTAACGAAAAAAAAACTGTTCAATCGTTACTTTAGCTCGCGAATCGCAATGCCATAAGACGTATGACTTTCGCACTCGCTACTTTTATCAATTTCCACTCACCTTTATCAGCCCAGCAGTTGCAGGATCACATTTATGATAATATGCAAAAATTAGAACCCCAGCATAACAACAAGTCGAAATGAAGAAACATATTCCAGTTGCAAACAACCAAACTGCCGTTTGGCTTTTTCTTGTGGTCGGCAGTGATATGTATCGTTGCACCATTGTTTGATTGACGGAATTAAATGAAACCCAATATAAATACCCTCCGACGACGACACCCCACATTGAATGCCTCTCATACGGTGATGGGCTAAAGCTAAGAAAAAAAAGTAAAAACAATAAAGGCCGCTCAGTTTCGTCAAGTTTTCATACAAGTGTCATAAGTGTCATACGAATGCAAACTAGTTTTCTTGTTTCGTCAAATTTTCGTACACTTTTTGCTCCATACGTAGAGAGCTGTGTCATTCGCCCATTCCGTTCAGATTGCTATTAATCAAACGCGACCATATGTTACTCATACTCAGCGTTCCGTATGAAATGTGTCAATAAAATCGTTCTCTACCTACGGAGCTATGTAAGCGAACTCGACGAAAGAAGAATTATATATTTCGAATTGTGTACTTTCGAACAACTGATGTTTTCTTCGAACACCATTTTCGGAGGAAACATTTTAAGTTTAAGACTTACTTGTCAAAAATGATCCTCCCTCCTTCATATGAACGATCAAATACTACACCAGGTCCTCCAATATAGACTGTACCGAGTATTACGATTACAACTACGGACAGATACATCACCATGATCTGCCAGGCATCTGTGGTAACAACAGCTTTAATACCGCCCTAAATGAAATTTCTCCTTTAAGTCAAAAGCATGCTTAAAATTGTATAGAGACTTATCTTACCAGTAATGTATAGAAAACACATACTATGCAGACTATAGCACTCAACAAGTGGATGTTAACCCCAGTCACTGCAATAGATAAATGAAAAGCATAACATTTTAAGCTTTTTTGTAAGTTTGTCTTTCTAGCTAACCTTGATTAAATGCAATTGCTGGAACGTACAATATGATTGGAAGGAATAATATCTGCAATAATTAGTTATAGGTTGAGTTATATGAGTTAAGAGGGTAATTAGAAATGTATTGATTACCTCATCGATGATGAATAAAAACGAAGCGAAGCTACGTATTCCCGAACTGAAACGCAACTCCAAATACTGAAATGAAGTTAGAAGCAGTTTATAGATACAAAGTTAGTTAGTTATGGTGGAATAAAATGAACTTGGAGTTAAAGCTGCCTAATATGTTGTATGTTCGGTTTATGCACTTTATTTCGGTATAAACTAATAAAAGGTTTGACAGGTGATTGCTGCCATACTGTTGAAGTTATATCTGTCAAATTGACTGTCATTTATTTAGTCTGTCTTGACAAATGAACTGCGTTTGATAGGCCAGCACAATCAACGGCCCTGATTCGATGACATGGACACCGACGACATATTATGGTTTCAGCAGTACGGCGCTACAAGCCACAATGGACATTTTGAACGAACTATTTCCGAACAAGGATATCTCACGCAAAAGCGATGTGAATTGGCCACCGAGATCTTGATATTTGACTTCTTTCTGTGCCTAAATCGTAGGTCTATGCAAATAAACCACAAGCCAGCACTGCCCTGAAAGCCGACATAATCAATGGCATTGCTCAAATTCAGATTGATTTATGTGCCAAAGCTATGAAAAGTTTGACATTCGGATGCGCGCCACCCAGCTATGCAGCGGTGAACTTTTAAATTATTTTATATTAAAATGGCATACATGGGCCTTCTATATAAATACAACATTTCAATAATATCTTACTCACAGGTTGTTTTATTCAAGTTTAAAGATACGAAACGCAAATGAAACCCCTATGGCCCAGTGCGTATAGAACAGCGGCCACAAACACATTCAAATTCATACCTATTCCCAAAAAGAGAAAAAAACACACACACGCAACATCTTAGTTCAACGTATAAACGTATTATCTGTCAATCTACCTGTAGCAGGATCCGGGTGGGAAATTTGTTGAAATTCCTAAGCACCTATTAATGCAATTAATTTTATTACGGATGTTTGCTCAAATTTCCAACCAGTGTTGCCACAATAAAATATCAAAAGTGATCTTTTTTGGTCTTTATTTCGACGTGATACTTCGTTTTCTTTCAAATACCTATGTTGATACTTTTTCATTTCGACAACAAAACACTATAAAAGCCTATCCAATACTTTTATTCACTGAATTGTAAGAAATTTGTCTGTCATTTTTTTACGTTAAATATCAGTTTGACGCATAATTCCTCTTATGATACCCGTTTATACTTTTTTTCTCTCTGCGGAGTTACTTTTTTTCAAACTCTTGCGGCAACATTGTTTCCAATTCAAGCTTGGGTTTTAAAAATGTACGACAGCTGTCATTGATTTAGTATTCCTATTAAACGTAAGGTAGAGTATAATTTTTCCGTGTTATAATTTAATAACACTTATTTTATTATTTACGATCGCGGGACTCAAGAAAAGGATGATCCTACTTGTGAGTCATGATGTGGTATAGCTTCGATTGCTTTTCAACTGGTGCTAGGACATGTTTGAACTTATGATTCAAAATTGTTTAAAGCTTAATAGAACAGCGAAGGAATACCAAAGGGCGGGGAGGTTGGGGTTAAACTCCACAGGATAGAATTGAGCAATGTATTGTTTAACACCCTCATTGCCAACGTTTATCAACCGATCTTCGCCGAAATGTTAAGGTAGTTGTGATACTTAAATGTTGCCAAAGGACTGTTGTTGCAGCCACACACATCTCCTTCTTTTAGAGCAAGGTTTCGACTCTTTTTGGGGGTTTTTGTTAATTTATCTAATCATTGTGCATTTGTAAATAAAAAAGTTTAAAAAAATGTTAAAATTGTTCTTTCTTTCTTAAAAAAAAAAAAAATAAGGTCCTACTTGTTCTCTTCTCCTCATGCTTTTCAGGAAAAATAAAACTGCAATTACAGTATCATCGGGAAGATATCTTCGACTCACAGTTTGTTTCATTCAAATTGAAAGATAGGAAACGGTTTTGTAACAAGTTCTCTTGTGGAGGCAATAAGCGCTCCTTTGGGTGGCCCTGAAGGGTAACACATGGGATCTTTATAGTTTCGTCCCATGTAAATCATCAGGACTGGATGGCAAACACCAGTGGAAAAAGGGAGATCTCTAGCTTTAGGTATATACTCCCCGCCTAGTGATAAAGGTTAAGCTCGCATTACCACGAAAGGCAGTAAGATCTCACATTTATATTTGTTCAAGCCTCAAGATACAAATCTTAGTCAATCAACCCTACTCAGGCAGAATTGAGTCTCGGCCAAAACCCTCCTGAGACAAGTAAAGTACCCGATGATTCAACCGATCTCTACATGTTGTTGATTACTGCCCCTTTCCAGGATATTAAAGAATTTTCAAATGCAGACTTCTGGATTCCTTGAAAACCCCGTACATTTTTTCCCCGACTAACGGCTGTCAAATAAATATTCTAGGAACTCAATCATTCACTGATTTGTTCACCAAAACCCTACTATCTACATACATGTGTGTCTGCACCCAAAGTACGTATCACATAGTTACTGTATAAATTCAACCAAAAATAAATATAAAGATTAGATTCATCAAGGCCAAAGTAGATATCTAAAAAACAAATGTTCAACAAGTGTCCCATTGCACATTCAATGTTTCAATGTCACCATCTTGGATAATACTCACATTTTTTTAAGAAAATAAATACTCGTACCTTTTGTTTTGAATTACAAACCACTGTGAGTACGATATTCAATTGACCTACTGTTCATTTAAATTAATTCGTTTCATTCGAATTAGTTTAGCCCTCACAGTAAGATACACATATGTATGTATGTATGTATGTACTTAACCTTTGTGTCTACACCAGTACACCCGGGTGTGCTTGCTGTGTAAGAGTGCATCATAACATATACTTCTTCACATTTTTGCCCGCTGTAGAGCTCAGTACCTCTCGGCTACTATATTTCGAAAATATTGCGCATGTATGCGTGTGTTTCGGGCCAATACGATTTGAGTTAGAAGGTGTTCAAGCCTAATTTCATTATAATATACACTTGGCACACCCGGGTGTACGCACTTTTTACGCAGCAGTTACTACTACTATATATATACTACCTGCGCTAAGTGTTAGAAAATTTTGTTTGCTGTTTATTTTTCCCCTTCATTAGTATTTTTCATAATATACTTACAATAAATAAAAGAAATTGAACAATAACAAAAGCCAAATGTGTCATACTCTTTTTTTGCATGTATATTCGTTGTTAACTTTCGCCCTATTTCAGTCATCTCCATACGACCATGCATTTTGTATGTGTACACCCGGGTGTGCCGGGTGTGGACAAGACGAATTTTAATTAGGTGGAGACACAAGGGTTAACTGAAATAGAATTTCTATCTATTGTCTACTACAAAGTGACGACAATGACGTGCAAAACAACAAAGATGTCTAATTTATAGATCCAAAGTCCATCAAGTTATCTATTCAGTATTTGTTTTCTGATAGACAATGATAAATTGATACAACAATACAATACGGTAGGTATTAAGGAACATTAATATACATATATACGTACTTCATACGACGAACTGACTTTTAGATTAGTAAAAACAGGCAGATAGACCGTAGATACAGTTAATGCCATAAGCACAACTGGTATCACAGTTAGCCAATATTGTGTTCCAAAATTGTAGATCTCCGCTGGTGTTCCTAGTACCGTTACACCTGATACGTAACTGAATAAATAATACTTGATGAAAAAAATAATTTCAGAAATTAAATTTTGATTTTTATGGCTCGAGTTCCAAAAACCCAATTTAAAAAGAAAATCATATGAACGAAATTTACGTTAAAATTTCAAAAAACAAAGAACTGGACAAAGAACTGAGCAGAACTGTATTTAAATAAAAAAAAACAATATTCCCACAGGATGTCCAAAGATCTTTATTACTAGAAAGGGTGTTTTTTAGGTTTCTTTTTTTCGAAAATTGTGGTTCAGTTGGCGAAAATCTCTGTTGGAGCTGTGTTCGAACATTTTTACGGAACCTTTTGACGAGATGAAAAAAGTAAAACCTTAAACAAAATTGAATTAAGGCTCTTGACGTTGTCGTATATAATTTTTTTGGTGCTCCCATATTGACCTTTGACACTTAGTTTCGTCGAGTTTTCCCTCACTTTTGGCTCCATTCGTACGAATGGCTGAGGGTGACATATCGCACGCTTAAAGCAATTAAAGCTCTGGACTCTGTCGTACATAGTCACGCAAATACACATAACTTTTATACCGTACCCGTAATGACTTTTCGTTCAGTTTCGTTCACTTTAAGTTCCATACACAGAAAGCAGTTTCATTCGCACAGATCGCTGTGGGTGGTCACGTTTCTATTATGGAAAGGAAAGCGCTTAGATTCTGACAGCACGCGAGCAGAATTTTCGTTCAATTATGACATTAGCTTTCGCACGCCTAATCCAGTTATGATTGAGGCCTTAAGAATTGAATAGATCAAAAAAACAAGATTGCTCTCAAACCAAATCAATTTATTTATTGGAGGGAACTTTTAGTATGATCTTTGGACACCATGTTGTCTTAGTACTACGCAACTTATGGTTTTTGGAACTCATGTTATTACTACACCTTACCTTCCTATAAGGCTCATGCTGACTGGAAATGTCGAAAGGTTTCTCGAGCCCAGCAAGTAATCACTTAACCTTTTTGACCCAAAGTTTAAAGTTCTACCCCTTACAACTTTTACCTTAACTTTTCTTGATTCGGGCTCTAGGTGGATATTTTTTCTAAAATTTAAATTCATATTTTTTTAAAAATAAAGTAAATGCAAAAAAAATACATGAGACTTACCTGTAATAACCATAGTAAAGTCCAGTTCCAGCTGAAAATACGAGCATACCAACGAATATAAAGTAGTCAATTATATGAAAATGGAAATTCTGATAAGCCTCGTATTGCCGATTACTGAAAAAGAGATTCAAAAAGATTTCATAAAATATAATGAAGTGTTCTAAACGGATATTGATCTAGAATACAAGAATGAAATATATGTAACTCAAGCAAGAACTAATTTGGGAACATTTTTCGGCTCTAAACAAAAAGCATTGGCTCCAAGGTCTCACTAAAATCCATGAAAACGGTCACACAAGGCTTAAAGTGCAAAATGTGAAAAAAGACGTGGAACCAAAAAAACTGATCGTGAACTTATAGAGGAGGCAGCCGCTCACGTGTCCACAGAATTCTCTCAAAAGAGCACACTAATCAAATAGGTTTTTGTGAAAAAAACCAGATGGTACATTTGATACCCATTTCCCAAATTCCATTATAACTCTAATCTCACTAGAATACTCTCCCCAAAGCAGGATCAGAAGACCGACCGGGGACGACTGGCAGAGATCCAAAGCAATTTTTCATGAAAGCATAATCATATGGGCTGTGATCTCCCTCTTTTCATTAAATCTCCAGGAGAAGACGGAATTTTTTCCCGCTCTCTTCCAAAAGGGAACTCCCCAATTAACACCCTTCTTAATAAATTTATTTAGAACCAGCTATGCTTGGGGTTATATTCCAAAAAGCTGGAAGGAATTTACGAAAGCTGGTCATAGACCAACAAAACTACAAACGCCTTACATCTTTCTTTCAGAAAACAATGGAAAAGATTCTTGATAGACATATCAGAGATGGGTGCTCATTATGAACCATCTACATAAAAATCAATATCCCTATCAACCAGGTAAATCCACTAGACAAAAAAATAAACATCTCACTAGTCAGCAACAAACACAGGGTGGAGTCCTTTCCCCACTTTGATGGTCCATCGTAGTCAGTGAACTCCTAAAAATTCGCAGTGATGAAGGTTTCTATGGTTTCAAATAAATCAGCAAATGACTACATATGTACGACAGGCTTAAAAACTGCAAAGACTAGTTTGTGTATGTTCTAAAGGTGCTATGAAATCTACGCCTACTGCAGCGCTGGAGGTTATTCTCGATCTACCACTTCATCTCCACATAAAGAGAGACGCTATGGTTAACGACTTTATGCTCATGGCAGAAGATGAAACTAATTCTACGTTAATTCATCCGGATATTGCTCTAGAACTTAAAACAGATGCATTACTAGAAATTACAATCATAGACAGATGTCTACCCAAATTCAACTTCAGCCAAAACTTCAAGGTTACATTTCCAGACCGCATGAACTGGGAACAGGGAAAAGCTATTATTTGCCAGTGATTCACATGTTTGGTACACAGATGGGGCTGGAGTACACGGAGCAACCATTAAAACTCTCATTTACGCATCAATTGGTTAAAAACAAAAGCGCACCATTACTGGATGGAAACTGAAGGTAACAGACAAGCTAAACTTTTTATGGCAAACTCCTCCCCCAAAAAAAAAAAAAAACGAAGCAACTCCTCCAACTCAACAGGAGTAAGATTCGTATAGCCACAGGTTTCCTCACAGGACACTGTCGAGTGAAAAAAACATCTCATGGCCATGGGGACAGCACAAAACAATATATGCAGAATGTGCAACGAAGACGAAGAATCAGCAGAAGATATACTATGTCCCTGTGAGTACTTAAGCAAAACACGCCATCGTTATTTGGGTAAATTCTAGGTTGAAGCAAAGGATATTACTGCTAGCTCGCTCAAAGACGTAGTTAACTTCATAATCAATACTGAACGGGCTCTAAAATGAGGAAATGAAGCCCATAAAAGCAGAAATGTCAAGGAGACTAGTTCCCACTTCAACCTACAATCTATAGAGGAGGATATAGAAGTACTCTGTGACTTGTGTAGGCCCTATCAAGATGGGAATAAACGTTATCGAAAAAAGCTCTATTCTACGGTAAAAAAAACATTAGCTCAAGGCCCATTTGGAGTCAAAAACTATATAGCTTCTCGGAAGTAAAGCATGGAACGCCACATTCAGTATATTCAGTTTTGCACGAATAGTAGAAAAAGAATACAGTTTTGTGCCATCATACATTAAGGCAGTAATCCTTTTGAATGTTTGCCACAAAACTGTGAGTATTTGTTAAACAAGTGAAATTTGACATCTGTTGAAACAAGTCAGCATTTTGCATTGCATTCTTTAACAACAACAAATTTCACATTTTTTACAAGTCTTTTTACAAGTTTTATTGTACAGGCCCCAGATCATAGACAAACTAATGTCATTTTCCATTGGGTTTTTACCCAAAAAAAATTCTTCCTTTTATCTTTCGAAGAGGAAAAATGCAGCCAGTCACGTTCTCTTCGGAAGAATCTTCTGGAAGAACTTTTCGCTTCCTGATTTCATTTGGGAAGACGCCCAGAATACAGTAACAAAACTTACTTGAGCAAATATGTAGATATCCACTTAATCTATAAATCGTTTATACATTATATATGGCCACGCCTAGTTTTTAGGGGCGTATACTTCGAAAATTAATTTTCGAGTAAAAATATTAGTTTATAGGGCAAAATAGAAAATTTTGTGAATATATTTTCCACCACGACAAATAAGATAGGGATAGGGTATCATACGATCCGCTCTAGTTTTATTTTACTACTTGTCAATGCCATATGGCTCAGCGATTTTTCATTGTAAAAACAAAAACAAGGAATATGTGCGGCTCACCAACACATAAACAGACAAATTGACAAAAAGAGAAACCAATGGAAAACGACATAATATAGACGGTCGTCTTCGGTCAATTTGACCGTTCGCTCCCACAAGAGCAAAACTGTCACCTCATTTTGAATGTGTTCTGACGTTTCCGGCAAAACCAAATCGGATCTCACGCACACATTCTCAATCGGCGGTAGATTTTATGTGCGCAGCCATTTTGTTGAGTCGTTATGTGTTGTAGTTAATTAAATGACGGTCTGCTAAAAAAGTGGTGTGCAAAAGGAAAGAAAGGAACACCACGTCTTGTTCGCACGTTCGTTCACATGTATTCACAGATAGGAAGTTTAAACTCAGCGTACATTAGAGTCACTGTTGTCCTAACAGTGGAGAGGTGGTTGAAGTGTAAAGTGTTGGTTTTTTACTGGTTTTTACCGAAAATTCAGCGAATTCCTTTATAAAAATGATTAAAAAATTTGGACATCGAGGTAAACTAATGCCATCCCTTAAAAAATTGTATGTTATCTCAACAAACACACGTCGTTGTGTGTGTTTAAACCAAAAAGTCCTTTACCACCACACACACCAATAACCAACCGCAAAGTCCTTAAAAAAATACATATACAGGTATGTGATCTCAACAAACTTTAAAAATACTGGTTTATTGGCTAATTTTCACGTCGTTGTGTTTGTTGAAACCAAAAATTCCTTAACCAATACACACACCAATAAGCAACCGCAAAGTCCTTAAAAAACACATATCCAGGTATGTGATCTCAACAAATTTTAAAAATTCCTAATGGTTTATTGGCTGATTTTCACGTCGTTGTGTTTGTTGAGACCAAAAATTCCTTAACCAACACACACACACCAATAACGAACGTAAAGAATCAACATTTTGCATGCCAGTGTAATAAAGCTTTTTATCCCTTTCACCCTTAAGGGTTTAGATACAGAAAAATACTCATGTCACCGATTGGCCAGGACTAGGAGTATGAGTAAGGATTTTATTACCTGTGTGTCCTGGCTCTTGTTTAGATCACGCATAAAAGCGGGCATAGATCCTCAGTCAGCATCACATTTCACAAGTCCTTTAACGAGTTCACATCTCACATCACGGATTGCTTTAAATTTATTTTACACCAAAGACTAGACTTCCTTAAACTAAAACACAACATGACTCAGAACGGATTCGGTTACCAAAATCAATTTGCTAGTTTCGCTATGGTAAGTAATACTGCTTAAATCAAATATGCAGACATTTTTTAAATTATTTATTATTATTTTTTCCAGCAAAACCAACCAAACACGACACCAGACACCAGTTCGAATCAGCCCACAGTTAACGTGGCATCAGGAGGCAGACCTAAAAGGCACCGTACAGCCTTCAACTCACATCAACTCAAAGTGCTAGAATATGAGTTTAAACAAAGCATAGTTTTATCCCGCCAACGACGGGATGCCATCGCACAAAGAATTAAACTCCCGGAAAAAACCATAAAAATATGGTTTCAAAATAAACGGCTCAAGATTAAAAGGGAAGCAAAATTGAAATTACAATCAGGTGTGTCTACTCATCCATCGATTGCACCGAAACAGTTTCCATCAACACATTTCCCATCAAAACAGTTTCCATCAACACATTTCCCATCAACACAGTTTCCATCAACACATTTCCCATCAAAACAGTTTCCATCAACACAGCTTCCCGTTTTTAAGCCAACGGCAGCGACCATTATTGAACATCAAGTGTTACCAAAGCCTTCTACTAGCTTCAAGCCTCAGTTGTTGATTCAAATGCCAAAAGCCAAAGAGATGCCTCCCGAAGGAGATAAGTTGAGAGGCCTGGTACTAGCATGTGGCATTGACGAGGATGATATCCTCGAAGATCAAGTTACTTCTTCAGACGATGTGTCCCCATCTCCAGTATGGGATAGTCAAATTTGGTGCAATGAATACCCTTTGGCTCCCACTATGGACCCGGTGCCAGAAAACCCATCTACAGCGCTATACAATGAATACTCGTCGGTTCCTACAATGGCACAAAATCCTGTGCCAGAAATCCCATCTACAGTGCCTTACAATGAATACTCTTTGGCTCCCACTATGGATCCGGTGCCAGAAAACCCATCTACAGCGCTATACAATGAATACTCGTCGGTTCCTACAATGGCTCAAAATCCTGTGCCAGAAAACCCATCTACAGCGCCTTACAATGAATACTCTTCCGTTGCCACTATGGCTCTACAAGAATCCGCATCTCCAGCGGATAGTCATATTTGGAACAATGGGTCTTCGATTCCTTCGACGATTGAAAATTTCGGATCCCCAGCGCTTTACAATGAATACTCTTCGGTTGCCAGGATGGCTTCAAATCCAGTACTGGAATACTCATCTCCAGCGGGGAATAGTCTTATTTGGAACAATGAACCACAATTCCCCTGTCCAGAGCTTTACAATGAATACTCTTCGGTAAATCCAGTGCCAACAATACCATCTACAGCGCCTTACAATGAATACTCTTCGCTTGCCAAGATGGCTCTACAAGAATCCTCATCTCCAGCGGATATCTGGAACAATGGGTCTTCACTTCCCCCAATGGATTTCAATGCATCAACAACAACAAAAACCCTTGACATTCCTTGTGATAACATAGCAACTGCTTCTACTCACAACAATTCTGATGAAATCCCACTTTTTGAATTGTTGGATGACCTCTACAGACCTTCAATCCAGGAAACACTCCCACCATCTCCACCCCTAGACAATACTTTAGACACAAGTATGATCTTATCACATTCAATGCTTACGCCAGACAGCGTACCTGAGTCTTCATTCTTAGATGATATACTGGCCGACATATTTCCAAGCACACCATCTTCAGTTCCAAAACAAATACCCACACCTCCTAACACCCCGAAGGCGTACATGCCAGTTGAGTTGGGTCTTGATGATATATTTGGTGAAGACTTTAAGATATTGCTTTAGATATGATAGATATGTATGTCGTTACAGGATCATAGTAACAATGTTGTATTTGGAAATAAAAAAACTTTATAAACCTATTTTTCTTGTTTTAATTGAATGAAAGACCTATTTGTTCTTTGAGTATCTGTGTTGATGCGGATAATCATCCTTCGTTATCCCATAAACCACTTCAACACTTTTCTAAACTGCGTTGCAAGATTCAATTCACTAAATCTCGTCTGGGTCCTGTTACTGTCATCGCTTATTTTTTTTTTTCAGGTTGCCATTCATAAACAACAACGAACTGTATGGACAAAATGGCTGTCAACTCAGCCGTAGAGTTGCATGTGTGAGCTTTGTGAGCTTTCATTTGATTTTGGTTGAACGTCAGAATACAATTGAACGAGTCTGTCAAACGACTCGAAGTTGACTGCCGAGTTTAGTTCGCTTATGCCTAAGCTGACATTAGACGCTAGTGTGGTAAACGCTGTCATTCTCGAATACTCTCAGAAGACGAGAAAATTAAAGGCAAATGGCGCCTATAAATACCTAGTATCCGGCAGTATAATAGCCTAGTTGTATTTAAGTATTCCGACAAAAATTGTACCTTGGACCAAATAATTTATCGTATGCCCGAGATATCTTGGTTAAACATTGCAATCACCTCGTCTGTGCAGTAATAAACTAATTGTTTTTGTCATGTCTATCATTTATTTGTCAATTCGTATTGCCTATAATATTTCTCCGACTTATAAGGGTTTGTAAAACATGTTCGAGATAAAGAAATTGACGACAGCAGACTTTTGTTTATAAGGATACAATTTATTACGACAAATGTAATATAGTTATTATTGTAGATATCATCGGTTTTACGTTATTTGCTCTCTTAGCCTGCAGTTCTTTGTTGAGTTTCAAACTAAGTTTCACGACTTAGCGATCGTTGCACTATCTCCAACTATATAGTTTCTCACACTCTGCACTGGAACACCAAAAAGTGCTTTAAATATTTGAGATACAAAGTGAAAGAACTAACCCGAAGAGCACTACACTCTTAAAGTAAAGGTGACTTCAATAGTTCCATGCTGTTTTACTGCTTGAATAAAAGTTGCGCCAAAACTCTGATCCAAAAATTTGTATGTGAAGCTAGTACAATATTCTACTGTCAATCACTGGCCGAGTTCCCAACACTTCGCTAATCTAGCTGCTAGAATACTTTTGCACCGGGATGACATATTTTGTCCTAGAGGCCGCTAGATTTATAAACAACAAATCTGTCATCCCGATGTAAAAGTATTCTAGCAGGCATTTTAGTGAAATGTTGGCAGTGAAGTTTTGGGAACTCGGCCACTGTCAATCGGCGCCCTTTTCGCTAATCTAACTCCTAGAATAGTTTTTCACTGCTAATGATAATGGACTAGATTTTAGCAAATTCTCGCGAGGAAGACCTTTGCTATAATGTACTAAAACCAGGTAGTACTTCTATGGAACGTAATAAATCAATTAAGCAAGTGGCAACAAATTCTTTCATTGCTAAGTGGCTCCTCATATTTATCTTCTTAATTCTAGCGAGCTGTTCAAGCATCTATCGGCTAACGAATTCCTTTTGTGTAGGGAACGCGGCCAATAACCCTATTTGCCACATCTTAGTGAAATGAAGGAGAATTTTTTATGTTAATCTAGTACAATATCTAACTGCCAATTAGGTTGACCGTGTTTGACCCACCTAATAGAAGAATGATTTCGAAAGAGCACTTACTAAAAGTGACTCCATTCGTTCTTTCGTACGAAACTTTGACAGTCAACTGGGGAAAATTCAGAAATAATTTTATTAGGTACGAAATGCAATATGTGTTTACATATCCTTAACAGTAAACAAACAAATTGTTATTCTTTTTATAATAGTCTTTCTTTTTGTAAGAGCAGAAGTTGAAGAGATAATGAAAATTTGAATTACCGTTCGTCGAATGGATGAGATTATACTTCCAGTCATTCGGATGACTCGTATACATTCTGGTATACATATTTATGTTTGGATATTCATTAAAATTGGCACAAATAACTGCGTATAAAGATCAACCTATGCAATCATACATATCTACATTTGTCAAGAACTATTAGATTGTTTACAAGGTAAATGACTTTTCAAGTAAACGAATTCATTTCTGATTCATATAAAAATATCTTGTGGATTTTCTACAACTTCGAGTGGACTTTGATCATGAGTTTTTTTTTTTTTATTTTTCCTCTGATCGCCAGACTATTCGCGTGCACAATTCATGGGCGCAGATCTGAACAAAATGCTGACTGGCCAAACTAGCAACTTTAACTTGTGTGAAATATGGCGGGAAACCCGTAAACAAGCTAAATACTAGGAAAGTATTAATCAAAACTATCTGAAATTCCAGTTTTCCCACATTTGATGGAAGTTTTTATCTTTTTAAGCAAGAATTCATTACAGAAACCAAGGGAACGCTGATTCATGGAATTGCGCGTAGCAATGACATATATAAATTTAAATTGTTTGCTAAGCAAAATACAGATCTAATCGCGTATTTAATTTTTTTTTTTCTCTACTTCTCTTGAAGCTAGACTTTATCAAAACAAATAAAATTGCGACTGCCTTGTGCATGTTTTCATTTAAATTGTGTAGCATACATGCGTACGTGTGTCATATCAATAATTTCACGCGCCAAATCAATCAATTTTTATATGGAAAATCGAGTTTTAATATCTGCTAACTTTAAAGTAATTACGTGAAAAAGATCAGTCAATAAATTAAGCTATTAATACGGTTAGTAGTAGTAAAGATACATATGTACATATGTAGGTTTTAAATTAAACACAAACCGTCTGGACAGCTGATCTCCTCTTAGAAGAGGTGGTAGACAATCTCTTGCCACTTTTCAATACTATGTACTCGCATAGCTCAAGCACAGGAAACGAAGAGTAAATGAAGCCAGAAAGACGGCTAAAAAGAGCAAAATGCACCGACAGGGATATTGGTAGACTTAGCAAGGCATCTAGCTTTTCAAAAGGTTGCAATAGGACTTTTTGGTAGAGCTTGCACAGTTAATACCTTCTTGGGCAAAAATGGGAGTAACCACATTAACCGACATACTGGAGAAATTCGCTATTTTGGGTGCTTCCGCCAACAGATCTAAAAATTAAGTGATGGCGGCTGCTAGTAGTCTTAATAGGGTAACTGGAAGCAGAGTTCCATAGATCGAAAAGGATGAAAGGCTGTGATGTCTCAGATAGGCACCACATGTGGCGGATTCAAAACTTTGACCAAATCAATCCTAAGTCGAAGTGTTTCTAACTTTAAGTCGCTCTTGATACAAAGTTCAAATTTTTATGTGATATGTTTTGGGCAAGCATTTTTAGGGGCACATTTTGTCACTATTACTTAGCATTTGAAATTAAAGGTAAGCTCTTAATGTATTTGAAATATTTGCCTTGAAAGCACGCGACATAACATAAGCAAAATTTTACTTTATGAAGCACAACTAATTAGTTGATAATTACTTGTGCGATAAAGATTGTAAAATAAAAATGAAATAGTTAATTGGATTTTAAGTGATTGATTGCTGTAGAATAGATAGCATGTGTACCTACAAATGTATTTATGTACAATTGTGTAATTTTAGTTTGATATATATACACGTAATCTAGAGCACTGTATCTAACACTGTTCAAAAGTATTAATTTTAACGGAGTGAAAGCTTTTAAAGTTGCTATAAGGGTTTTGAAGGTCTGGTGGGTGAAGCACTCCCTTAGCATTAGAGCAGTGTGACCTCCCAGTTGCCACAGTAGATCTGTTGTGGAAGAAAAAGAATTAGCAAGACTACTGTTGGTGTTGACTTCTTCCATCAAACATAAGCATAAGTTAAGGTAGGTCCTATACCACTTATGCCCTATGCTCTACCGAGGGCTCGTCTACATGCAGATAGTTCCACGTACAACTTCGTGATTCTTGTGGATCTATGTTGTCTATAGTAAGTCCGAAGAACTGATCATTGTCTAGTAACGGTGGCTTTTGACTGCAACGCAAGCACCAGCCTCTTTACTAACCCATTAGGTCCAGCATATTTGAGAATGTAAACCCCCCTATTGAGAAGTATACCTCTCCACGAAACAAGAACTTTCAATTAAAATAAAGCTTAGCTTCAAGTTTTTCAATAGCCCAATCTGCGAATACGAGAGACAAATGTGAATTTAGTTCCTGCACCAGTTGAATCTTGCATAGGTATAGACCGAGGTTTTATTGTAAAATTTTCTACATTCTGGAAAATTCGTCTTCGGTCGATTTGACCGTTGGCTTCCACAAGAGAAAAACTACCACCGATTTTGAATGTATTCGACGTTTCCGGTAAAGCCAAATCGGAGCTCACGCACACATTCATTTTGTTAAGTCGTTCTGAACATTTTGTTGTTTTTAATTAAATGACATGAAATGCGGTGTGCAAAAGGAAAGCGTGGTGATCACACCACGATTGTGTTTATAGTTACGGGCTTGTTCCCACGTTCACAGATAGGATGTTTAAACTCAGCGTACTTTATAAAATTATCGGCAGGGGAACGTCAAGACGATATAGAGACACTGTTGTCTTTTTTTGTCCATCTACAGTGTTGGGAATTATAAGCCGTTTTTAACTATGTACATCTTTAAAATTAATTAATTTTATTGGGGATATTTGCTCAAAATTGCAACTCACACTTTGGTTGTAAAAATGTATAACAGATGTAATGGATTTATTGTTCCGATTGCAAGCAATTTTTTTGTTTCGTGTTTTTCTTTTGAAAAATAAGTGAATAATGCACTTTAAAATCTGCATACATTTATGAATACCTGGTAAAATCTTAAGACTCTTTTTTTCGATTCACGAAAATGTCTTTTATTAGGGTCTTTTAAGGGTGTAGTAAATAAAAAGTGACTTAACATACTTAAAAACAATAGAACTTATGATCGACTGAGGGACTAAGGAATGGTTCTACCTGTAAAATTGTAACTCGTATGTGTATTTAAGAATGCGCTGTCATTTTAAGGCGTAGACGCACAGTTTTCCTTTTAAATTTTATTGCGATAATTGTAAATCAGTGATGAGTTCGTTACAAACTTATCGGCAAGCGAACGTAAAGACAACCGTCTATATTGGTTTTTTTATGCTCCGAACGCAACAAAAACTTTGATTGAGCTTGACACTTCTTCCCCTATGTGTCGGGTTAGGAACCAATCAAAAGCGTTAAATGTCCGATAGCTAATGTCATAAAAGATCGAAAATTCTTCTTGTGTCATCTCCAGTACAGATTATAACGAACGAAAACACCCTTTTTTTGATTTTTTAGGATCTTATTTTATAAAAGAAAAGTTAAAGCTGCAATTAGTCACCGGCATTGCTAAAGCATAACGCTGAATAAATATACCAGCAATAGATTTTGTTATGTCTGAGCAGTAAAAACACAAACATACGAGTAAATACTCCAAAATAAAAAAAATAAAAAACAAAAATCTATTGTAGGAAGAAAAATATTTAAACAATTTGAATGTTAACCTTTTTTGAACTCGTCATACGGAGTTCATAAAAAGCAATACCCACGTCATTTGTTGGTTGGTTATAAATTTTTCTTCTATGGAGTGAAATAAAAGAAATATCGAGAAATTTAACAGCAGTAGATAGTTCCAAATTAAAATGTTTTGTTTTGACTTTAGAGTTAAGTTCCTGATACTAAAAACGAAATAAATAAATTAATACTAATAAGGCTCTACAAATTATGCAGTAACTAGTTTTGAAAGCAATTTAGCTTGAAAAATCTGAACCGACAATAAAATAAGTAAAATCAGGGAATCTGGTTCTAGTATTTTGTTCAAATAAAACCGATATCTTTGGGGCAAGAAAAGTAAGGAAACATAACTAGGTGATTCAACCTTAATGAAGCGAAAGAAAGCGATATTGTTTTTTGAACAAAACATAGAGTAGTTCATATGGACCAAAAATATTTTTTGACTAAAAATTAAATAGGGAAAATCACAGGTAATTTTTGGATAGTCTAAAGTGTAAAGGTTTTCTTTTATCATATAGGCCAGAAGCTGCCAATAAAGGACCAAAATCTAGCACGTAGAAAATTACTTACAGTTTTACCCCACATGTCAAGGGCACAGAGGTTTCGATAAGTTTTCTCATAATAGTTATAATCTTGGATGTTTGCCAAACGCTCGCAAAAGGTGGGTGTCTGGGATTCCAACCTGCAACCCCATATGCAGGAGTCCTATGCACTAACCATTAAACAATAGCACTCACAGACATCACTTTATGCTTTTGGGCCACCCTGTATCGGTTTCTAGGCACTGCTAGTACCTTTCTGCCAAGAAATCGAGAATTCACTGATTTTTTCGCGAAGAAGCAAACGCTTCTTACGAACTGTCATTTGATGTGGAACGCAATCCACATTCACGAGAGTTAACCTTACAATTCCTTTTTTCTTTGCTAAATGACAAATGAAATTCAAATCAAACGTCAAATTAAAGATTAGGTCCATTCCTGTACTGTCTACACAAAAATTCGCAGCTTGCCAATTTTCTGAGAGTGGGGTAAAAATCACTCACTGAAAGTCAAATATCCAAAAAAGTACGGGAAGGGTTGAACAAAAAGACTGCCCACTTTATAGACGTCACTTTTTTTTGTTTGATTTACATCCAATTATCTTGTCAGCCAACAACAACACAGCCATTTGACAGAACTCATATTTCGCAGTATTGGGGAATTTCTTACTTTCTCGTAAGTTCTCTCTTCTGTGAACAAACTACGAAACTTTGACGTACGGGAACAAGAATTCACTATTTTTCGTAAAATTTCGTAGATTTTCGTAGTTTTTACGGGTACCCATTATGTACTTGTTCGTATTCCCAGGTTGCTAAGCTGTAAATAAGACTTTATTTACCGCCTTTCTGATGATGTTTTATACATTTTGTGATGTCATATTTCATACGCCGCAATGCAATAAGATACAGAGTTTTACACTCCATAAAAAAGTGAACTCTATTATATATCTCATGTCAAAATAGCACCTTGCGTGAGGCATCATTTTCTACGGTAATTAAGTAACACCATCCGGGAAACAATAAATTAGAACTTAATATTTGCACAGTCACGTAACCAATCAGTGTGTGAAGTAATAATTGTTTTAATTTCTATTTTACCATATAATCATAACTGGCAGCTTGTCTCTTCTTTGTATACTTATGCGGCATGTGTGGAAGGTCCTGAGAAGGAACGCTTTAGACTGTCGTAACTGTGTAACCTTTTACTCGCCGAGAAACTTGATGCAATACGAACTCGTATTTTGTAGTTTTAGACTTAAATGCCCCTGGCATCTTCTCAATTAGTCACAAATCATGTTTTTTTGGCTAAAAGCAATTAGTATCGCCGCAAGCCAAAGATTCAAGTTCACATTTAGAAAAAAAAACTTTGTATAGTCACCCTGAAGCTAATTTCCACCCACGAAAAGTGGATGTAATGTGAATTGTTCTGAAGAATTTATCAACAAAACAAGTCCGAAGAAATGCCTTTCAAACTTTGCACCTAATTATGGAAGGTATTATGCAAAGTTTCTTTATTTACCTACCAGGCCTAAAAATATAAATGAATACAGAAACAGCCCTTCATACATACACAATATATGCAAATATGTAGAAGTTTTAAGCTTTATTAGACATAAACTATTGATTGCTATTGACATTTTCAACGCAAGGTGTGTAAAAAGAAAATGCTTGCAAATTGAGGTCGCAACTTAATGGGGAAACGTATTCGTAACAAGTAGCACTTAAATTGTTTTACACTTTTCCAATAAATCGCTTGACGTTTGAGTCCAGGAACGTTAAATGGAAAACTATCAAAAATTGGTTCGCATCAGTAAAGTTGTTTTAATTGCTTTCAGAAAACAGATTTGCATTTCTTAAATTATAATAGGTCCATTCGCGTACTTTTTGCACTAAAATTCATAAATTATCGAATTTCAGAGAGTTGGGGTACAATTCTGTCAGAGAGAACTAAAATTACGAAGAAAATATGCATACTGATTTGACAGCTTTCACAAACCAGTTCAAAGATATTTCTTCAGCTTCTAAAATTCTTAGTATTGTAACTACAAAAATTCTCCGTCGGCCAACAGCATTTCATAAGAATTCGCGAAATTTTGTGAAACTTCGGAATAAAACGAAATATCGTCTCCGGCGCCTGACAGGAACCTTCGACAAAACAACTTGAATAAGTAAGCAGAAAACCGCACAGAGAAGAAGAAATGCTCAGGAGATTCGTTCGGAAAAGTTCATTACTAAGGCTCAAGGCCAGCTCCTTGTGGAAGACGACAAAATTTTCCACAGATAGCGACCAAATTGTAAAGGACTTTTGGGTCGCTCCAATCCGTAATAAAGTATCTGATATCACTATCGAAGTACATAGTAGAAGACGAAGTAAAATGGGAGACATCGGAAGCAGGAGGATCTTGATTTTCATCTACAAACTTTTGTCCAGTGATCCAATGCCTAATCAGTGAAGAGGAAGCAATCTTCTTCCCTTTCACATGAGGAGAGTGCGATACACGAAGCTGCGATAATTATCGTTCGGTCAGGTTGATGTCAGACACCATGAAGTTGGTTAAGTGGGTATTAGATGGCCTGCTGCGAAAAATTATAGGTCCATTCGTGTATTTTCCTAAAACAGCGAATTTTTAGGAAATTTTACGAAAAGCTGTTCACGGTCAGAATGTGTTTGTCATTTTTCACAGAAGGGAGTGCGCACGAGAGAGTAAGAAATCTCCCCATGCTATGAATTTTAATACAACACATTTCTTTGGGGTGATTTGCGAAAACTTTCAAACCAGTGTATTTTCAACTCTCTGAGAGTTTTACTGCCACTTTATGAAATATGACAATCTACGAATTGTGATGCAAAAGTACGCAAACGGACCTTATACGACTATCTGAGAACCAATGCTGGTTTATCTCGGATAAATCAACAAGAGATGCTATTCAATGTATAAGAATTATGATAGCAAAACATCGTGATTCTTTAAAGGATTTGCATATGGTGCTGGTTGATTTTGAAAAAGCTTCCGATAGACAACTAATAGATCTGATATGGGTGTCGCTAAGACAAGAGAAGTCCCAGAAACGCATGCTCATGAACATGTATGAGGCAGCAAAGACAACTGTAAGATGCGCCGCAGCAGTCATTGAAGAGTTTTTAATCTTCAATCAAAACCGGTGTACACCAGGGAAGGGTCCTCAGTCTTTTGCTATTTATTGCAGTCCCCAAAAAGTGCACCAGTTATTCTTTACTAACAATGGACCTACCTACCATAAGTTAAGATCAAACATCGCTGCAATAAGCACTAGATACATACATATATCGGTGAAGAGGGAAATGGGAACCAAATTAATTCAAAAGCGAAATAGTTTCTGTGCGATCCAAATTGGCCTTTTTCACACATGGAATGGTCCAAAACCGGAAAGGCTCCCGGTGGGTACTTCCTAAGTTCAAACTGCCAAACTTCACAGGGAAATCAATTCTTTCAGATACGGAGCATAGAATCAAAAAATTAATAAGAATCAAATTCTTTATTCTATTAAGGGAATTCCCCCAAATGATACAGTCAAATATGTTTGTTTAGATAAAGGCCACAAGTATTTTTTTTAAAACGCACATATACAATTACTCCAAAACACGAACTTTCGCAATAAGTGGGCGGATTTTGAAAATACATATTTGCAATGGTATTACTTACTTTTCCAAAGACCGTGTGTACAAAATTTCATCGATCTAGCTCAAAATTTAAGGCCCATAAACTTGTAACACACAGACGAACGGGCGGGCGAGATATGACTATGTGACGGCTTAGTGACGCTGATCATTTATAGGTCGATCTTTAGTATTTCTCTAAGGTCACAAACTATGCATCGAACTTAATATATGTAGGTACCCTTTGGATTTGGCATAAAAATTCCCTTAAAAGATGACCCACATATGACGCATACAAACCGAGCTGTAGACGATTAAATACTGCACAACAACCAGCCAATAAACCGGCTTAAAAGTCTACTCAGCGTAAACACAAGTGCTAAAGAACAATTTCGAAGTTATACATACATATGTACACGTACTCGTATGAAGTTCAACCGGTGTCATTCTAATCTCATTTCATTTAGAAGTACCGACTAAATTACATTTTGCACAATTTGTGTAAACAAACGCACGCGCTCAACGATACCCCGATGATCATCTGTAAATCGTGTCGATGACACAGTAAAGTGGCACAAAAAAAAAGACTATCTTATCTGAAAGATGTGACCAATCTAATTATGTTCAGCACACAATTACATTGTCGCAAGTGGACTTTGCTCAAGCCCCCTTGTCAGTTGATCATTTCTTCAATTAGTAACCGCCAAAAATCCACCAATCGCAACGAATTCAAATACCAAAATGAACACTATCAATATAAAGCAACAACAAACTACCAAACAGCAAAAAACCTTATTCAATTAACATTAACATATACAATAAAGCAGAAAAAAGAAAAAAGAAACAAAACGTCCGCAAAAGGAAAGATCGAGTGAAACATACGCATCCAATAGTTTGTATTTGCTTTTCATTTTACGTTTGCACAATCATTGATAATTAATTTCTTGTTTTCAGCTTCAGGTGATTGTTCTTGACTCCGTTGATGGCAAATTACCAATAATTCATTCGTGTGACCAGAGGTAGTACTTTTCCACTCAACTCAGAGACAAACACTCTTTTTTTTTTTTTTTTTTTGGTTCTTTTGCTTGATCAAACTCCACTTGCTAGGGCTCTATCATAGACTTTCACACACACGAAAAACGAACCAAAAATATAACGCATCCAAAACCAAAAACTAACTTGTTCTCCGAAAGTGAATGATTGCCGCGGTCGCGCGCTAATAATACAACAATATATGCCAGGCAAAAAAGCGCAGTGAAAGTTACATAAATGTCAGATACAAATGAATTCGGGTTGAAATTTGTAAGAAAAAAAAAAAAAAACACAAAAACAAAATACTTTTCGCTTTAATTTACCTCGTGTTGCTTTGATCGAACATATTTTTTTTGTTTTCAATCTCAAATGAAATGCAAAATTGTTGTTAAAATAAATAAATAATAAACAAGGCCCAAATGTCAACGAGTAACGAGATAACACTTCACTTTTACGAAACGAAAGACTTATTTTCTTTTTCTTTTTTTTGTTGAGAGAAACGTGGACAAGAATTTTGCTTATACTATAGTAAATGCGAGAGAGTACAAATTCCGCCGGAAGCATACAGCAGAAACTTGGACCACACGCTATATTCTGCTACGACTAGCTTCTCGACAATCAAAGTCGCAACCGAATACTGAGAGCTACAAGTCGTGAGTAACAGTATTTAAATCAGAGAAAACAGAAGTAGAAACACAGCAACAGCTACAGCACTAGAGAAATGAAAGTTCTCATATATCTGGTGCATTATCGCGTTCTAAACAGCATGGCTATGAAGGAAAAGCTTTTATTCTTGTGATACAAGGAAAGTGGGGTATAAACCGCGCATATTTCAATCTTCTTGATACAAAAGACATTAGAGTTGGCTGTCAAACGAAATCTGTCATTCAAAGTTGATGCAAGTGAAAACAAATAATTGGTACCAGCTTTGTTCAGTGACAGTGCAGAAAATTACAGATTTTTGCGTTAAATGAGAACAAATGAGAACACCTAGTTTTGTGATAGGACATCAACATATTCGTGAGAAGAGTCATAAACTACAACTTAATACTTTTAACTGACAATAAGAAGAATGCTTTGGGACACCTTTTGACTCATTGAACAGAAGGTTGTATTTTGCTGTTCTGATAGTTTTCACAAACTTGTGCTGTTCTGTTCTGTGCTGTGGTGTGCTATTGCTTACGTACTTGCAAACCTTTTCTGTATGAAAATATTATGATAAGTTCCTCATACCAGTGTAGATGAGATACATAAAAGCTTGTAAACATTATTCTATCCACATTAAGTGAGAGAATTACACTCTCCCGTATATCAACAAGTACTCCAATGTGATGTATATGCTCTCATCCCCTAATAAAAGTTAGATGTGCTTCAATATGCATATCTTGCAAAAAGTACTTTAAAAAACTATTCTATCACCCTATTTAAAAAAAAAAAAAGTGGCTTCCATTTTCCTCCGTTCAAACAGGTGGTTTGACGGAAATAATACAAATCTCAATTAAAAAAAAGAGAAACTTTAAAAAATTAACCACTTTTTGCCGGAATTGATATAAAACTAAAAGCAAAACAATCAAATTGTGTTGCATGTAAGCTTGGACGAACGGATGTTAATTTCGTTTTATTTTTCATTTAACGGTATTTTTTCAACGAATTCTTGCCAACGTTTCAATCAAAGAATTTGTAGAACTGCCGACAAAAATGTTCGACTTTCGAACAGTGTTCTGTGTACTAAATGGGCTCTACGGAGGATCTCTCTTTACCGACGAGACATTTGGATAAAGTAGTTCCACTAATAGTATGTGTATTTGATTTATTTGCATTGCATGACATTAGGGTTGGAGTCCAGGAAAATAACACCAAATTTTTTTCACTGTCTGGTTGTAGAATGTCATAGAATTCAATTGTGTTTTGTTTCTCACAAATGTTATGTAACTTATGTACATATGTATGTATGTGTTGTGTATAAAAATCGAATCCGTCGGATCTGAGAATCACTTCACTTATTCGATTGTCGATTTACTCTCCCTTACCGACCACTATTGTTGATTAGGAAGTTCAATTGTGATAGCTCATCATCATCATCAACACATGGGTTTGTGTTTTGTAAAAATCAAATTCAGAAAAAAATATTTCGTCTGAAAATTTATAGCTTTACACTGTTTTCTAATGAGAGATCGTATTTATCAGTTAATAACTAAAGAACGGAAAATGTAATGTAAAAAAAAAAAAAATGTAAGATTTCATATATCAAATTTGTATCAGAACTAATTCCTACTACATATTTTTATTTAAAAATAAGACTAACATTTTGTACGAGTTTTTGTAGCCCAGTTCATGAAATAACAACCAGATCCTCAATGGAAAATTGGGGATATCAAATTCATATGAGATTCGATCCGTTTGTTTTCTACTATCCAGTCAATCTCATTCACGTTACCGACATGCGGATGGTTCAAGTCTGTGAATTGTACGAAGCAAAGAGTACTTTTAGATAGGGAGACTCCGACTCGAGAATCTCAAAAGTTAGGCGGAGACAGGGATGAGAAGTAAAGAGGGGTAGCCTCTATCGGGCGGGTAGTAGAATTTGAAAGATTTTTTCCTGTTCTGCTTTATCTCGTTCGTTTATTTGCTTTATTTTTGTGTTCTCGACGTTGAGTTCGTTTCATGTAGGAGAAATTTGTGTGAGTGTGTTACGTGCGTGTGCCTCTACACAGAAAAATTGTGAATGAAGGAAAAAACAGAAATATCAAAGATGTCTTCTGTGGGTCTCGACGTATAAAAGTAAGAGAGAACGTTAAAAAGTCTCGAGTCTTCGTCTACCTATTTAAAAGTGCTCAAATTTATCATATATAGTGAATCATTCCTTTCGACGGATTCCTAGATAGGGGTGAATGATATCAAAGTTAAAATTTCGGTGAATAGTTCCCTTTGGCGGATTGAATGATAGGGGAATAAAGACCTTTGGATGCGCAACCACGTCCGAGGGCGAAAGTATCGAGATTGTCGACACGTACACATATATACACAATTGACAATAGTAAATGATCTGGGAAATAAGCTTAGCGAGTCCTGTTTGCGCTGGCCTTCTGTACAGAGACAAGTGTAATACCATTCTCTTACGAATATAGGTTGAGGTTTGAAGTACTACCACTAGCTTGAGAAGAAGTTGCAGAACACCCAAAATAGGAGCTGAAGATTCTTCCGCGACGAGATATCATAGGGAGCAATGTAAGAACTCTGAAAATCAAGTAGATATTCAAACGAATACCGACCCAAGCTACCGAATGCAAATCAGCCACTAATTTGATAAAACGTATCAACTTCCTCCGTTTATACATGCACCCCTATCACGGGATCCGTAGTAATAGGAACTTTTCTACGAATTACGAAAGTACTATCACAGAATCCGTCGCAGAAGACATTTTGCTACGAATTTTGAAATTCAGTAGGGCAACACTACCATCGTTTCCCTTCGGATTCTGTAATAGGGGTGATGATCCTGATACTAACTTACTTACTTCTCTGTAAAACATTTCTTTGGATAGACGAAAATAAAAATAACAAAAAAAACTCAATTTCAGTTTGCCACTTTTGCCAAAAATGAAGACTAGACAAGTGGTGTTGTTTAATTCTCTTTTTCTAAAAAATGCACTTAAGTTATAAAAATAATTACAAACTAGTTATATTTTAATTAACTTTATTTTTGTTTTATCTTGTTTTTTCCCGCTAATCTTAAATAGAACAAAAGTCCTAATAGTACAGGAATTGTTATAAATTGACTTTTCTTTTTTGTTAAACATATTTATCGTCCCTCGACTGAAAGCAAATAAAGAAAACAAAAATTAGTCGTTTGTACACAACTGTGTGTAGAAGAAGAAATAACTTACTGTAAGAAGATAGATCAATTTCATCAGGCAATTCCGTAATATTAACGTCAAATCTGTCTTGAACTTCATTCAAAATCTTTGCGTCGGCTTCGTCTGAGACAAAGGTTATGGCCAAACCTTTGGTACCAAAACGTCCGGCACGCGCCACACGATGTAAATAGGTGTCGGAATCCTCTGGCATGTCGTAGTTGAAGACGATGTTCACACGTTCAATGTCCATACCTCGTCCGAATAGATTGGTAGCTACTAGTATCCTCTGCAAAGATTAAAAATAAATTAAGTAAACCTAGAAGAAACTTAAAGCTAAGAGATGGTAGACACATCAAAAGATGGATTGCACTGGATAAAGAGGGTTCTTAAGATTGTTTAAGCAATGGAAAGTGATCAGAATTGTGATAGAGTGGCAAGCAACAAGCTAGTTATAAACAAGAAAGAGGAATGAAAACGTACCTTCTGAAAATCTTTAAACTGTTGATAGCGAGACAGGCGCTCCTCCTGGTTCATTCCACGGTGGATACCAATGGCGGGGAAATTCTGCTCGGTCAATAGCTGTGCCAGTGCCATGCATCTCTGGACTGACTTTACAAATATGACGACCTAAATAGAGGAGGTAATCATATTTAGTTGGGAGAAAACCTTTTAAGATGACAACCAGTACCTGATTGAATTCAAGAACATCGAGCAACTCAAAGAGTTTTTTGTTCTTTTCGTTCTCCTTCAATTTGACATAATGCTGTTGCAGACCGTGCAGCGTGAGCTTTGCTTCATCGTCCACATATACTTCCATCGGCTAGATTCGAGAGAATAAGTGAAAGAAAAAAGAAAAATGAAACTTAAAACCTAGGTAGCACACTTTTAATAACATCAGAATAGTCTATCTAGCGAAGCTAATCTCAGCTCCACAGAGGCGGGTGTCTCATGTTTTTTTAATCACGATCTGCGTCTGTATCCACAACAACGTACAACTATCTCTGTCCCGTGTTCAATGTAAAGTTGATTCATGTGTAGGCAAAATGGAACTGTCTCGGATTTTTTTTTTGTTGGTTCTTTTCTTAAAATCTAACTTTTTTTTCAGTGTTTTTTTGTTTTAACAATACATACGGCTACAAAGGGACCTGCAACATCCACCAAACAACAGTGTTTGTGACCCTTAAGTCTCCTCCATATACCTCCCACTTGGTGGCACAAGTTGTGTGTGGGGATTTTGTTTTTTTATTAACTTTTTTGTGGAATGTGGAGAAGACGGCACAGGCGCACAGCAACCCTTACCAAGCATTCTGCTCATACACACACACAGATATTGTTTTGGGAAGTAGTTTTCTGAAGCAAATATACTCGGCACATCAACGAAATTTAGGAAGACGATTCGATATCGATTTTGTTTTCTGTTTTTTTTGTGGAGAGTTCCAGCGAACACAGCTTGTTGATGCTTTCTTTATATTTTTTTTTTTTTTAACTTATGTCGTGACATCGCGCGCAGGAATAATAGAATTTCTTCGCTCGCCTCAAATGGTTACCATTTGATTGGACAAATTAATACGCGACCTCATACATGATTTATTTACTTTGCTTTCGATTGAAATAAGTTATTAGGTTTTTTTTAGTTCCACACACGCCCAGATGAACTATTGGTTTGCAATTTTTTTTTTATGTTGAACGCGACTAATGAGTAGTAGTTGAAGTGGTAGGAGCAGGAATTGAGATAATCTTAGTAGTAGTATAATTAGCACGGTGATATTTACATCTTGCATAAATTTCTTGCAGACCGGGCGAATGTCTTTGCTAAGTGTTGCGGAAAACATCATGACTTGTTTTCCGTGTGGAGTGCTGCGGAAAATTTCCTGTACGTCGCGACGCATATCTGTGGATGAAATAAGAAATCATTTTTATCCCTTAAAATGATGTATTCGAAGACACTTACCAAGCTGTTCCAACATTTTGTCGCATTCGTCGAGGATAAAGTGCTTGAGATGCTTAAGGTTCAGCTTTTTGTTGCGAATAAGAGCGAGGATTCGACCCGGTGTGCCCACGACAATGTGCGGTGTCACGTTCTTGAGGTTGTCTTCGTCTTTTTGGATGGATAAGCCGCCAAAGAATACACCAACCTTTTTCAAATAAAATAATTCGTTGCAATAAATATAAACGATGAGAGACCAATTGTTACTCACCTTAACGGATGGCATATATTTGGAGAAACGTTCGTATTCTTTGCTGATTTGGAATGCAAGCTCTCGCGTGTGGCACATAACCAAAACGTAGACAACATTTTCAGTCGGTTCCAATTGTTGCAATGTCGCCAAAACGAATACAGCTGTCTTTCCCATACCTGATTTGGCCTGACATAATATGTCCATACCTAAAACTGCTTGCGGAATGCATTCATGTTGAACTGAAAGGAAAAGTGAAATGGATTTTTAATAAAGGAAGGGACCGACAATAGATGGATGAAAAAACTATTGAAATGGAGGCCAAGGAGAGCTCAAAGAAGTAGAGAAGAACTACGTTTACGATAGAGTGACTATATTGTAGAAATAACCGGAAACTGAGCTCGATAGAGACGTTAACAAGTTCATAAGCCCAGTGTTGGACACTAAATAAAGGCAGAATACATATTTAATTGCGTCCACTTTAACATTATCTTCCTAACAGCAGACAGATTCTAAACATTCCAACTCATGTTTATCTTTAACCATGAACTTTAGTCTCAAAAAGAAATCAGTGAAAATCGATAAATAAATTACCGATAAATGTGCAAAGACGTGTGCACTATCTGTGTTTTTATTGATTTATTAGATGATTACAAGTAGCAAAGAAGCAGTGATACCACTAGGAAAGGAGAGGATTCAAATGAGATGAGTATCGTACATCACAAACTGTCCAATTAGTGGAAAGTAGGTATTATAAAGTCATAGCATGAAAGGAGGATTGCGCGGCCTTTAAAGCCATCAATCAGATTAAGTTCTCTATCTACAGGGACGGGGTAAAAAAAGATGAAAACAAGGAAAAGCTCTTGAGAAACGCGCCAAAGAATATACCTACGTGAAGCAGATATAATTCCTGAATCGAACAAATGCAGCAGAAGCTACTGAATGACCTAAATAACTATGTGATGCAGTACCTAGGCCTGACGATACTGTTTACCGGCATCATGCAGAGAAGTGAGTTTCAGGTCACATGGCTGACACATGACTGACGACAAACGAACAAAAAACCTCGACTATCACGTAAGTACATAAGCTTGTGATTGTAAAACAGTGGGATATGTTGTCTGTAGACACACTTCGATATTTTTATTCCCCTATTCGAGATGAAAACATTGTGCTTGCTTGTTCTTAGTGTACTCACAGAGGAATGCAGCTCCAACGTGTTTCAAGAGCCACCAACCTACACATCAGTTGAAGTAAAGCCAACAGCCGTAGATTATCATAAAAAACAAATATATAGATACATAGATGTACTCATTTAAATGTCAAATACCAAAATCATTCATCACCACCTACTTTAGCGCCAGATGTACAGTTTGTACACAATTTGTTTAGGTGTTTGTTCGGCTTCATCTATAACTAAACGCTCGATGGATTAAGCAGACACAAACATTGACTCTTCCACAAATAATTTCGATCGTTTTTAACAGAGAAAAACTTTCATCACTTTATAAGAAGTAACCGTAAGAGCTTTTGCATGCAAAAAAAAAAAACCAAAGAAATGCCTACCTTCGGATGGATGTTCAAAGCCGCAGTCAACTATAGCACGGAGGATCTCTGGCTTTAGCAAAAAGTCCCGGAAGCCGGAGCTATGAATCGATACGTATGTACCCTTGACATCCTTCTTAGGAGCTTCCTGAGTCTCGGCGACTGTTGTCTCGGTCTGCTCTTCATCTTCATAATCCAAAAGATCGTCATTGTCTGCCATTTTTTCGGGATTAATTTTTTCTTCGTTTGCCCCTTTAACCTGAAACACAAAAATTATTACAATTTCTCATGAAATTACTTTTCGAAGAGTATTTTTAAACGCCGGTGCAAATGACGCCATTTTTTTCTTGGGGTTTTCACCGGAATTTTTTTAATGGAAAATTACTAATCAAATACTGTTCACATGTATGAAAATGTTTATTGTACAACTCACCTCTTAGTTAATGAATTATCGCAAGAAATTCAGTAGAAATATCACAAACTTATAGCAGAAAATAAAGATGCCGCGAGACCGATTGCTAAAGAAAATTTATAACCCTCTCTGCAAAAGTGAAAATGAAAATGGCGCGTCAACTTGTATAGCGGCTGCTTTCGTTCGGATAATAAAGTAACGAATGAAAGAAACTCGTTAAATCGGGTGGATGACAGTGGTGCCATGAGAGAAAATTTGTTATTTCCATTAGAAGGGGTGCGTTGGTGAGGCTATATTATTTTAAGGAAAAAATCAAGTTTTTAATATTCAAGGTAAAAGCAACTCTGGGAAGAACTATTTCAGGAAATACAAACTACTGTTCTGAGAAATATGTGGCAATTAGTAGAAATTCATGAATTATCAAAACTACTGTCAATAAAAATTCGTTCTGATTTTTCCGAAGAAACAAAGAATTTGTCCTGAGCAAAAGCAAAATACATACATACATAATTGTGGCCATAGCCCATTGAATTCTCCCGTTTTTCGTCGATAAAGCAGCATTTATCAAATCGGCAATTACCAATGAAAGCAATATTAGTGGAGAATAAGTCTGTTCCAGTTCTTTCTGCACCAAAATTCGCAGCTTGTCTAGATTCTAAGAGTAAGGTTAATATTCTCTCAGAGAAGGACAAATCTCCAGAAAACTACTTGAACGGGTTGAGCAAAAGACCTGCACACTTCTTAGACGTCACTTTTTTTGTATTGATTTAATTATTTTGCCAGCCAACAACAACACAAACATTTGACAGAACTCATACGAAATTTTGTGGACTAAAATTCGCAGCATAGGGGAATTTCTTACTCTCTCGTGAAAAACTACAAAACTTTGACGTACGGCAACGGAAATTCACTGTTTTTTCGTAAAACTTCATAGATTTTCGTTGATTTTGTCAGTCCGGGAACAGACCTAATAAAGCCTTATCCTTATCCCCTCTTTGGACTTCGAATTCCTTAGTAATTTACCTCGATTACCTCACCAGCACAATACACGCTAAACAGAATCCCTATTGACACTACCAATATGAAACGATTATTCGCTTTAGAAAAGATTACGTGGGTACATGACAGTTGGAAATAGATTGCATTTTTTAGAGACTTTGACATTTGTTCCCTTGTTCCACTTCACTGGCAAAATTTCCGTCGTCTTTTCCATATTTCATAAGAAAGCTAATCTTTGAAATCATGAAGTAAAATAACCAAAATCGACGAAGCATGATACTTGCCAAGTTTTCTGAAATCTCACAACAATTTTAGACATTTTTTTTCTTTAAAACATTCCTTATTAAGTGATTACTTGTAGCGCCATTCTACCCATATATTTATTAGTCAGCAATAGGAATACCAATTGATGTTTGGATTTTCCAAGAGCAGCTTGCTTCCAGATAAAGTAGCACATTTTTTAACATTCAGCTGCACTGCCGTTGTTGCACGAATAATAAGATAAACAAGATTTACTCGCGTATTAACTTGGAGCAACATACTTGACACTCCAGCAAGCGGAGAGCAACTTCCACAATTGACAAAAATTCACATTAAAAATACTTTTCATTTCTTCATCTCTTTATTTCCAAATAAAATAAAATATAATGCATTTAAGAAAAGCCAATACTACATACCAAAACTACTGGCCTTAAACTAAGAACAGGGTACTATCGTAATTCATGTGTTTTTAAAGTTTAAGCAAATATATTTAACATTTCAAAACCGAACTACGCTTAAAAACAAAAATGGCGACAGCACAAGAGAATTGATAATACCCCATCCCCATAATGGCTTCTACTTCCGTTACATAAAACGAAACTGTTTGTTCTAAAACCGAATCGCATCGTGGTAACAGCAAATACACCACTGTACGTCAATTAAACTACACGAACTGATGCCCAGCAAAATCTGTAAATGTAAAAATATAGATTTAAGTCCAACGCAAAACCAAATGAGAAAAAAATGTTTAATAAGAAAACAATCAGTTTTAATTAAAATGATAAATCGATCATAAATTTCAGATGTCCCTATCAAAAGCTTCATCATTTAAAAGAAAAAAAATTAATACTCTTTCAAATTCTACTTACTTCTTGGACAGCAGCATTTTTCATTCAAGTTCCACCAACACTTCGTGGCATCGTGGCCCCAAAATAAAAGAAAATTAAAACAAATTAAGTAAATTTCTATTTCACAAAAGAACTAAGTACTAATTTATAAAGGTTGTGATCAGATTTTAAAATTTGATAAATCTATCATCTTGTTCAGATGTCCCTATCATATGCTATCATCATTAAAGTAATTTTGCTAAAAATTCGACTCTGATTCCTTACCTCTTATATATATTTTTCTTTTAAAAACTTTTCGCACTGCATTCTCGTTGACAAAACTTATATCATTTTCTAATGAATTCTCAAACAGAACTGAATATTTTTTTTCTTGACCGCCGAAAACGTGCACATTTCACCAAGCGACCATTTAAAAGTGATGCCAATCAATGAAATATTTTTCTTATTGGATGGGTTGTTCTATCGGTCAAAGATTACTTTTTGTGACGTCATACAAATATTGAACTAGCATACTGGGTATGTAAAATACATTTGTCTAGCATGTTAATTGTTAGCACTTAACACTTATGTTTATTGAAAGGGGAAACACAAACGAGAGTAGGAAAGGGCCTCATCGTGGTTAAAGTAGGCACATCACCTTCTTTACTGATACTCCAGCAATGATAAAATCTCTGGAATCAGTCGCTTTCAACTCCAAAACTGCCCTTAATTGCCGCCTATCGCGTAATGAGATTTAAAATCCATCTAATATGGGTACCGGGCCACCATCCAGGGCAACTGTATGGCTGAGGAATTCGCCAGGCGAGCATTTAGGATTCTACCCAAAAAGGAGAGTCTAAACATGCCTCTTGCTACATGTGCACTTTTAATCAAATAAAAGACGATCAACGCTACTAATCGCTTGTGCTCGAACTATACCACTTGCTTCATAACCAACCAGATCTGGCCCAAGTTGGATCTCAAGTGCTTATACAAACTTATAGGTCTCATCATCATCTTTAGGAGGCACGCAACCAGATTGGGCCTTCCTATTCCTCATTTTCTGTGAAGCTACCATGCGCTCCCAATCTGAAAGAAGATGTATTTAGGCGAATATTTCTTAAACAATTTAGGCAAACTTGCTGACTTCTTAGTAACCTCCTGCTGGTCTTAACGGATTTGAGCGGTCGGTATCACAACGAGCCTTTTTGATCTAAGTTTGGCCACAGTCAGCCAATCTAACCTAACCTAACCTCTTGAAGGGAATAAAATTCCATCAGGTTGCATGTCGAATTAAAGAGTATTCTTTCACAAAAATATATTTTTAATTGTAACAAAATATTTATGGAAACATTTAAAAACCCAAGTTTACCTCTGGTAGCACGGCAGCCATTTGCGCAAGTTCTGGTAAGCAGATAACTTATGTCGTTTTCCATCGGCTTCGCTCAAAAATTCCCTTCTTCTTGACTTCAATGGAACATATAATTTGTCTTCCCCTCAACTATTATTGTTAATTTCTTGTTAATTGTTCTTGTTACTATGAAAAATCGCTGCATTCTTTCTAAATTACATCAGAAAGCGAAAAGCTCTCCCAGAAGATGATTCTGAAGGGCCAATGGAAAATGATCGCCAGTGTTTTTTTCTTTTTGGAAGATAAGTCTTGTTTTTATTTTGAAAATTATATTAAACGTGGTATCTGTCAATTTCCTACTTATGTATTTGGTTTTGACGAAGGCAGACTGTCAGCCATTAGGCACTGAAGGTTTTTGTAAGCTTGATTTGAAAATGACTCCATTTTGTCGTTAACTTGTTTTAGCTTTCAATTATTCACAAAATTTTCCAAGGTGCATTTATATAATTTGACAGTTGCTGTTAAAATTATACCGTGGGTATCTCAGTTGTTAGTACGTTGAACGACTATGCATCGGTTTTTAGGCTTCAACTATACATAAAACAAAAGTATCAGGTCGGTTCAGAGCGAATTAGAAGTACATATTCTAATAAGAGATTTTTTTTCGCCGTCAATCCCTTCTTCTCGTCATACAAGCCCTCACATTCATACATTATCCAACGAATACTCGTTATAAATTAGAAAAATTCACTTGCCGTCCCTGTAAATAAACAAAACAAGAATTACACGTCGCATGTCAAACTGGCGAAATAAAAAAAGGGAAACCCACCATCCCTCTTGTTCTGACAATTCGACGGTCCTCTGGGCAGAGCACCATTAATTTTATTTTTTTTTAATTCAGAAATGTTTTAACTTGAAACGTAGGTTTTAGACAAAAAATAACTGAAACCAGTCGACGACAGATAAAAAATTCCACAAAATGACCAATAAACCGCCCGCAAGTCTCGATGACTTGGTGCAATACGTGACGCTGCACGTAATCAATCCGATTTACCTAAGCGGCGTTGTGTTTCCCTTCCTCGCTCTCTACATTGGGTTTTTCTATTTGTGGACAAATGTGTACGGCGTTGAGGAGCACTACGAGGCTGGTTTGATCTCCCTCGCCGTGATAGTTTTCACTCATGTTCTGGCGTTTCTTTGCTGCTTTTGGAGTGTCCATGTGTTGACTTTCCTCAATTGTCGAAAGGTTTGCTTTTGTTTTTTTTTTGCAGGACAACCGATGAACTTATTACTTACAATGGAGTTTATTCACAGGTGAAGACACCCCGAGTAGGTGTTTTGGCCAAGGTGGTACCAACTCCTAACAATGGCTCCTCAGAGATGGTCCGTATCGAGAGAACCGTGATGAGCGAAAGTACAAATGAGGTTATCTACTGGTTCTCATTTCAAAAGACCAAGTACATATGGGATGAGGATAAGGCCACATTTAAGGGAATCGAGTATCCGGTGAATAAGCTTTTGAAGGAGTATGCCAACTCGAGGGGCTTGGAGAATGATTCGGCGGTTCGATTGGCTGAGAAGACTTTTGGGGCCAATCAAATGGAGATGGTTGTTCCGGAGTTCTATCAATTGTTTATTGAACGAGCGACTGCGCCGTTTTTTGTTTTTCAAATATTCTCCGTTGGATTGTGGTGTCTCGATGAGTATTGGTACTATTCGTTGTTCACTCTTTGTATGTTGGTCATATTCGAGTGTACTTTGGTACAACAGCAGTTGAGGAACATGTCCGAGATAAGGAAAATGGGTAACAAGCCGTATTTGGTGAATGTGCTGAGGAACAACAAGTGGCGTCAGGTAGTGTCCGATCAGTTGGTTCCTGGCGATGTTGTCTCGATAACGAGATCGCAAAATGACAACCTTGTGCCGTGCGACCTGGTGATGCTACGTGGCTCTTGTATAGTGGATGAGAGCATGCTAACGGGTGAGTATTTACTTTATGAGGTTGCGTGATAATAAGCACGTGGCTGTAGGCATAGATAAACTGAATTACGAAAGGGTTTGTCAATATTTGCTACTCTTGTGCTAACGTGAACTGTAAGACAGTGTGTTTGCATCGTCGAAACAGTTTCATCATCATACCAAGAATACATTTCAAGTTATTGTTCTGTTTTTCAGGTGAATCTGTTCCACAGATGAAAGAATCTTTGGAGTCCGTCGACGATCTGAACAAAGAACTGGATCCCGAAGGCGAGGGCAAACTTTTCACCCTTTTCGGAGGCACTAAATTAGTCCAACACACATCGCCCACAAAAGACGGTATTCGAGCGCCAGATGGCGGCTGTATTGGATGCGTCATCCGTAATGGTTTCAACACCTCCCAAGGCAAACTTTTGCGTACAATTCTCTTCGGTGTTAAACGCGTCACCGAGAATAATTGGGAGACCTTTGCATTTATTATTTTCCTCATGGTATTCGCAATCGCAGCAGCTGCATACGTATGGATGAAGGGAACCGAAGATCCCGAACGTAGTCGCTATAAGCTCTTCCTTGAATGTACCCTTATCTTGACTTCAATCATTCCACCGGATCTGCCAATCGAATTAACACTCGCCGTAAATACATCCCTCATGCAGCTGTCTAAACTGTTTGTGTTCTGCACCGAACCGTTTAGGATTCCGTTTGCTGGAAAAGTAGAGATTTGCTGTTTCGATAAGACTGGCACTCTAACAAGTGACAATTTGATGGTGGAAGGCGTCGCAGGACTTAATGATAACTCAGCAATTGTACCGATCTCAAAGGCGGACGATGTTACAGTACATGTACTGGCGACTTGTCACTCTCTGGCACAGTTGGATGATGGATTAGTTGGTGATCCCCTTGAAAAATCTATGTTAACTGCAGTTGATTGGACCCTGACGAAGAACGATAGTGTGGTGCCAAAGCGAGGCAAACTAAAGCCTCTTAAAATATACCACAGGTTTTATTTCTCGTCTGCATTGAAGAGGATGTCCGTTTTGGCTGGCTACCTTATGCCATTTTCCAATGAGGTGTGCTACATAGGTACGGTTAAAGGAGCCCCCGAAGTTATTATGGATATGTTGAAGGAAGTACCAAAGGACTACAAGAAGGTCAGTAGAAAGCTGCGTTCTTAATCGATAATTTATTCATAATCTACTTTATAGATTTTCCTGGAGTATTCTCGTCGAGGCGCACGTGTTCTGGCGTTGGGCATCAAAGTATTTGGAGCAATGGGCCCTCTTACTGTACGAGATATCAAGCGCGAAGATGTCGAATGCGATCTAACATTTGCCGGCTTTGTTATCGTGTCTTGTCCCATGAAACCCGATTCGAAATTCGTCATCAAGGAACTCATTCAAGCATCTCACAAAGTTGTCATGATCACTGGCGACAATCCACTAACAGCTTGTCATGTAGCTAGAGAATTACGCTTCACCAGGAAGCCAATACTAGTGTTGACAAAGGAAAACGAAAAGAAATGGCATTGGCTATCGATAGACGAAGAAGTAAAACGCACCACAACAGATGACTACAAATCGATTCTCTCTGAATACGATTTGTGTATCACTGGCGAAGGTTTACAATTCTTAAACGAAAATGAACACAGCTACATGCTTAAAATCCTTCCGTACATAACGGTATGTGCACGTTTTGCGCCCAAGCAAAAGGAATTCATTATAACGACTCTGAAACACCTTGGCTTCTGCACACTTATGTGTGGCGATGGTACAAACGATGTAGGCGCGCTAAAACACGCAAACGTTGGAGTATCCCTTCTAAGTCATATACCAAATGCCAAAGCAAAAAAAACAAAAGAACCAGCAGCTATTGAAAATGTTAACTCTCAGGCACCCGTCCAGAATTCTCGAGGACCAAGACACAATACCGCAAATCAGGAAAGACAAAATCTAACACCACGTGAACGAGCAATTCTACGCCATAGAGAGAATTTGACCACCACCCAGGAGAATCTGCAACGTGTACTTAAGGAAGTCGACGAAGAGGCTGTACAAATTGTGAAACTTGGCGATGCTAGTATAGCCGCTCCATTCACAAGCAAATCATCTTCGATTGTTTGTGTTAATCATATCATAAAGCAAGGTCGTTGTACACTAGTCACAACTCTGCAAATGTTTAAGATTCTAGCACTTAATGCTCTAATATCGGCCTATTGCCAGTCTGTGTTGTATATTGATGGTGTAAAGTTCAGTGATACACAGGCAACATTACAGGGTTTATTTATTGCAGCGTGTTTCTTGTTTATTACGCGGTCAAAGCCTCTGAAAACTCTATCGAAGACGGCACCACTTCCAAATATATTCAACTTTTACACTGTATCGACAATTTTGTTGCAGTTTGCTGTGCATTTTACTGCCTTGTATTATCTAACACAGGAGGCAACAGCTAGAGCTCCACCGAGGTAGGATACTACTCATCTCTATTGCTTTGGAAAAGTAATTTATTTGTTGTATTTTTAGGGAGGGTAAAATCGTATTGGATATTGATCTGAATCCAGAGGAGAAGAAAGAATTTGTTCCAAATATCATCAACAGCACAGTGTACATAATTTGTTTGGCACTACAAGTGTCAACGTTTGCTGTTAACTATAAGGTAAGGGAATGATTGTTACTGTCAGAATGCACGTGACATTTTATAAAAGACAGATAGACAGCATACTCGGTGTAATCCTTTGCAAGAGATGAGAGCTTGAACTGCAGCTTGAACTTCATCTGTCTTTAATTTGCTGTCGCTCTGTAAAATCGCAGAAATTTCCTCGTCCTCACTCTATCCATTAAGACCAGCGAGAGCTTACTATAAAGTGGAGGATACGATTGACTTCCAAGTCAACGAGATCTGCTAAATTACCGCAGAAGTATTCGCCTAAATGCAACTTGATTCGGATTAAGAGTGCATAGCAGCTGCACAGAAGATGGCGAATAGTCGTCCTCGTCCATGCAGCTCCTGTAGAAATCGTTTGAATGTGTCTCAATATAGTTGCGTGACTCCCTATGATGCAGTGTCCTGCGATGACACCTACTATGCTACTAATTTCGGACCTTTTTAGCTTTAATAGGTTGTAGGAGCGCTTGAGATCTGACTTCGGACAGATCTGCTTAGTGGTACAGTTCAACCACCTGCGATGAGTGGCTTTGATCGCGTTTTTTTTTTGATCAAAAGTACACAAGTGGCAAGAGAAATAGATTCTTCTTTTTGGATAGAATCAAAAGAGTTAACCTTACCTAAGTTCAGCATAAACATATATCAAATTTGCACGTCTAATTTCAGGGTCATCCATTCATGGAAAGTCTGCGTGAGAACCGTCTTCTGATTGTATCGATCCTCATATCAGCTGGCCTGGTGGTTCTATTAGCCTTGGGCCTTTCTGCTGATCTTACTAATACATTCGAAATAATTGAATTCCCGGATGATGTGAGTTACTTTGCATTATACAGTAATACAGGAAATTTTTCTAACTAATTGCATTTTATTTACCCAGTTCCGACAGATATTGATCTATGTTCTGATTGCGGATACAGTATCAGCGTATTTAGTGGACAGAATATGCTCGTTCCTTTTCGGAGAAACCAGGCGAAAATCTAAATTAAGTAACTTCTAATGGAATTTCCTTCTTTTCGTTTCGTTTTGAGTTTCTTTCTTAAGTAATTTATGAAACCGTCATATAAACTATTTTTCCTTTTTTTATGTTCTTAGATGTGTTAATTTAATCAGTTTATTATAAATGAATTACACTTATTCTTTTTTTTTTTATTATTTTGTTGAAATCGTCTCAAATGGAAATGATTTTTGTGGAGGTTAAATAAATTCTTTAATATGTATGTAGCAAATTAAATATTGTGTTTTTTTCTGCGGCTGCTTCTGTTGTTTATGTGGATTCAAGAATAATACAAACGTGATGCAAATAATTATCTCCCATTGGATGTGTTAATTGTTACTGTGAAGTCAAACATTTGTTTTCGTGCAATAAAGTGTGATTTTAAGCCAACAAGCGAAGTGATTTATTTATGCAGCATTCGCTTCGATAGTTTCATCGAGTTTGGTGTCTTCAAGTTGTTTGAACTGAATCAAGATGACGAGATATGTTGTCACGGCCGAAAATATCTGCAGTGAAAGAAAAATTAATTAAATTCATGACTTTTAAGATGATCTTACTTTGAACAGTGTAGAGTTGTCAACAACAAAAAATCCATAAGCCGTGAATTGCACCTCTTGTCGAATGCTTTTAGTGAGGAACTTATCAATCTGGAATAGTTTAAAGTGATTATATAAATCGATTATGCGACATGCACAAGTTGAAGACATTACGATGTTTTGATAGTCCTTGCTCTTTCCATAAACTCGAGCCAGTATTTGAGAGGTGGTGTTGGCCTGGAAATAAATTGGTTAGTTCAAAGAATTATTGAATCGGAAAAATCAGCGATCAACGTTATATTGAAATAATCAAATGATTCAATCACCCTTATTGCTGAAAACGACTGGCGACATATGTCGAGCTGAGGCGCTTGAAATTTCACATTGAGTAACTAAAATGATGCGACTCAACATTCCATATACATTTCAGACGAATTTTGTCGATCACCACCTCGACAAAAGTCGTTAATCGGTTGACGACGTCGACAATAAGGGTGAATATCAAAATCGACGAAAAGATAAGATAGTGATGCCAGTGAAGCGATTATAAAAGATCTTCACTCAAGAGTAAAACCCTGAGAATGCATCCTGGATTCAAGCAATAGAAAAAGAGCCTACGAGCAAATATTGGCACAATGCTGGACTACATGGCGTCATACCGTTTCCTCTTGGTGATTGGCGATGTGCTTTGTCGACGGAAAACGGAGGAATTCGATGGACTCTTACATCTCAACTGAAAGATATTAGGTCCGTTCGCGTACCCTCCAAAAACAGCGAATATTTACGAACATTTACGAATTTATGCGAAAAGCTTTTCGCGTACGGAGAATTTCCGTAGTTTTTCGCAGAAGAGACCGCTCACGAGAGAGTAAGAAACTTCCCTATGCTACGGATTTTAGTCCAAGAAATTTTGAAAACTGTCAAATCTGTCAAAACAGTGAATTTTCAACTTTTTCTTGTTCAACCCATTCGTTTACTTTTTCATAATTTTAGTTATCCTTAAGAGAATTTTACCCCCACTCTTTGAATTTTTTTAATTTACGAATTTTAGTGCAAAAAGTACGTGAACGGACCTCTTTTATAATCTACTTAAAATAATATCTTTACCTTTTTTGTTGTTTGTCCACAACTCTGAGCCAAAAGTGTTAACAGCGCTGAATTCAATACAAGCCATGCGAAGCAATTCAGCAACAAGCTCACCGACACATCATGCTTTGTTGTAAACTCCACAAAAATATTATACGTATTTGTTGTAATGGTATAAAAAGCATAGCCCATAAAAAACGCAACCAACAAACTACAAGACTCATTCAACAGTTTGTATATCTTCAAAAGCCTGTTATGCAGGCGAAAAGCAAAAGAAGCATCTTCTTCGAATGGAACAATGTTGGGTCCGCGTCTTTTGATACCACCCATGCCGTAGGTGTAATTCCCCAAAACCATATTCACAAATTCAAATCGCATTGAAATAATCCGAAGGCACGACGACAAAAGTATTACAAAAACCGAACACATACTGTTTTGAAGTGCATAGAACCCGATAATCACATACTGTGACGTCATAGTAAGGTTCCCCATACTAAATTTGATGCCAATAATAAAGAGCTGACAAAAGATAATAGCAATGACCGTTCCATCAGCGAATTCGCAATGGTTTCGAACACTAACTCGATACCTTTGCCGAATGTCAGCATCGATTTTGAGCTTCTCGTTCAGAATTGCTAGGAAATCTTTTGCATGTTTCGAACACAGAATCACTGTTCCAGTGTAGGCGGTTATACTGATTAGCATTTCAATGTACTGATTGATGTTATCTGTGTCGTTTCCCATGTTGAATAATTGAACCGAACGATGCTGGAACATGTTGTATAGGTTGAAAATGGTCAGCGAATGCATTATGCTGCGAATGAGGGATGAGTAGAATTCGTTTTGCCTGGAAGGAGGTCCAATTTCGTTGGCTGATAGTTCAGTGAAAATAGGAAAGAGGCCTGCTATTTTGAGAATTCGTAGGAGCAGCCTCAGTTCGTGAAGTATATTCGGCGAGTCTTCATGGTCATCGGCGAGTACGAACTTTTTTTGAATTTTCTGAACTTTAATACACATTTTAACACTCACACGGAATAATGACTGTCGATAGACTGAGTTTGAATGTTAGTTGTGGTGCCTAAAGTGGGTTTGTAAATTAATTAAAATTATATCGCCGGTAAAAATCTGTTTGAGTACTGAAATCGATGTCGATTAGGTAAATTGATTAAGGGCTCTGTTGACTATTTCGCTGTTTGAGTGGGGCTCTTTTTTCCCAGACTAAGGGTTGGATGTGTTTGTAAGAAAGGAATAATATTTAACATGTTTGGGGACAGAACGCATTTCATATCACTTTGAATCACAATGAACAAGTATTCATCATCTACATCCGCGAAAAAGTGCATTTATTAGTTTTTTTTTGGATAAATATTAAGGACTCTTTATTTGTTAAATCGACGTGATAACTAATCTTGCGAATTTAGTGGCTGTGACACGTTTTGTATCTTCTTTAGCTTACTGATTAAGATGAATATAGTCGAAAAGTCCAGGAAGTCACGGGGTTTCCATTGCTCTGAATTTCTCATTCTTGAACTTGCTAACAGTAGATCCATTCGCGTCCCCTCTCAAAACAGCGAATTTTTACAAAATCTGAACAAAAGAAAACTTATTCGCGTACAGAGAATTCTGGTAGTTTGTTACAGAAAAGAGCGCTAGTTCGGTCTGAGTTGGCTGACCGGGAAAACTCGTCCAATGGTGTTTCGGTACTGGCTTAAAATTTGGTTTGGTTTAGTGATGGATCGAAAATGGATTCTAGAACGCAATGATATACATATCTTCTTGGATAGCCAAGCGGCACTTACTTATGTCCTGTATCCCCTTGTGGGTCCTGAGGCCTTTACAATGCCCACGCACGATGGTATGTGATTTCTGGAAATGTGCCTCAGCTCTCCCCAACTCTTTTCCAGTTGTGGTGGTTCTGTGCTACGAACTTCTGGGACCGCCGCCATCCTGAATAGCGAGGCTCCATTGCATCGCGTGTTTAGCTATGGACCTGTCACATTTTCGAAGAGTATGAGTATTCACGGGCACTTTCTCCGTCGTATGGGTATGCCTATAGGTTCATTGCCCGTTCTCTGATAAATCTGTTCGTAAGAGATACGGTTTGGCTGCTTAGATACCTATTGACGAATCTTTGTAGTTTCCTAGTGATAGTGGCCACAACAACATTTTTAGTTTTTCCTAGTTAATTTTGAGCCCAACGACGTCAGCTTCCTTCTCCATATTTGGTGTCATTGGTGAAGGTCCTTTATTCTGTGAGACAGTAGGCATACATCATTGGCGTAGTCTAGGTGTTTTAGTTCAGATGTGAGTGTCCTTGGAATTCCTCTATTTCCTGTTGATAAGGCCGCATTTAGCACATCGCTAATCTTCAATAAAAACATTGTTGGTGAAAATATGCAGCCTTGCCGAACCCCACTTTGGACTTCTAATTCTTCAGATAGCCTTTCTTTGTGCAAGACATGACATGTGGACACATCACATGCAGCCTTGATAGTTGCTATTAATTTATCAAAATTGCCTGAGGCACTAAGGGCTCTATTGTCTAATGTAATGGACTCTAAATCTATCTGGAAAGACGGTCTTTAGATCGTAAACAATCCCCTTCGAAGTACAACAAGGTGAAACTCGGCTGGGTCACTGGACACCAAGAAATTGTGAGCAAAGAATCTGTGCGGTCAATTGGACATTAGTTGGACTGAATGGGAAAGCCAACTTCGTCTAGACCACTGGGCAAAAGCGCCGAGCTCTGGATAATCCATAGTACTAAGCAAGCTCTACTCCTTTAAGGAAATCCTTTACTTAGATAAGGAAAGCATTAGGAAGCTACCGCGAGATTCTAATAGCCCCATTTGTATAGTTTATGAGTTTATGTACTATATTTGGAGGATACAAACAAATCATATGATTTGCTGTTCTATGCTATGTAAAAATTGTATAATGCTTAACACTTTAACTCACCTCTGATGAAATAGCCTCACAAGAACTGCACAGTACCGACATTATTACAATCTCAGCAACAACCCACGACGCAGAGAGTCCCATCAACTGGAATTTTTCCGAGAACGCTACATGATTCGTGAGTGTAGAAAACGCCAAGTAGCTTTGATTGGTTACCGTGTAGAATGCATAGCCCATATAAAACAGCAATCCCACTCCAGTGACTGCATTCAAATTCTCTGTGATGTAACGAAACTTGCAGAATATCTCAATAAGATTGCTCAGTTCACGCCAATTTTCCTCATTGCTACGAGAGCCATCCCTCGTGAATTGTCTCAGCTTATCGTTCACAAACTCAATACGCCTTGTGACATTCATCAGGATTATACGAAAGTAAATCGCGAACGTAGTCGATACATACAATTGCATAATGTATACACCTAGGAGTATTATTTGATGATTCGGAACCATTTGGCTGCGTCCTATGTAATAATAGGCCACGCCAATCACTGACGTAGACAGCGCATAGAGACAACCGGCCAATGCCGGACACTTGTAGGCTCCTTCATATCCTGTTGCCTCTAGGAATTCGTCAATCTTTGCGATCTCGTTTATAGTGCGAAAGTGTTTCTCAGCATTTTGAGTTCCCGTCACAACCATAATAGTGTAGCTAATAATGCAGAATAGCGTTTCGATGGTTTGATTGATTTCCTCGGTATCTCCAGACATTGATATGATTTTGAAGCTATGCGACTCGGAGAGGACCTCAATGCAAATGATGCACGACGAAATGACGATAACTGACATCAGAATGTAAGCATAGTGTCGCCCGGGTTTGGTTATCTCTATTTCACCGGCAGTGATTTTAAAATGAGGTAGAATCGACAGCAAATGAGCCGGAAAGGCAATCGAACCAATATCCTTTATGACTTTCATAGTGTTTCTATGTTTTTGAATGTAGGTTTTGATTTGTTTATTTAGTTTGATTGAGTTTTGAAGGCAAGTCCAATAGAACTGTGAGAAAGTCACCTTTGAGTTTAGTGGGAAAATGTAATTGCATAAATGGTATTCGCCTAATATTTGGTGCTTGGACTAATTGCAGGGGCTATGAATATAAAAGTGGTGGGCATTTAATTAAGTCATTCTAATCCTTTTAGGGAATTAAAACAAACTAATTCGGGACATGGTGTTAGTAGAAACATTCTTATTCTTATATTGAACTAGGAAAGGCAGTCCAAAAAATGGTATGCAAAATGTGGTGCCTCCGAGCTTTAACCAATTGAATGCATTGGAGCATTGTTAATCGAATCGCTAGGTATAGTAAAATCAATACTTCTGTCGGATCACAGCAGTGTTTTCCAGGCGAAGGTTTCGACAGGGACAACAGCCATTCGTGAGTTTGCTTTAAGGGCAATACTGTAAGAAGATACCACCTTCTTTATTATTGTTTCACTGGGTTCATGCACATGAAGGGATTTTCAGCAATGAGGAACCTAATGAATGAAAGGGTTCGCGAAAGCATTAGAGAAAGTGGAACATCTTACCTTGTGCAATTAATCTTTAAGCAGTGAAAAAAGGCGTAAGAACGACGAATTCAGTGCATATTTATGTCTTGTATCCCCTTGTGGGTCCTAGAAGAATCCCTACATCGCATTAAGATGCGACAAATGCAGCGTAGCATGCGGTTTGACAAGCGTAACTGCGTGATAGATGCAAAAGCAGGTGAATGTGTAACTCGGTGCGACAGCAGAACTGTTTAGAGAATCACCAACGAGTCAAAGCTCAAGGTTCAACGCCCAGAAAGGACTTAGACGATTCTAAGATCAGCTCAAGAGATGAAAAGCGCATTTTGCAATGTGCAACCAAATCAGGCTCAGGTGTCCGTGAAGAGAAATGCACGAACTTGTACCAAAATCCTCCTAATAATCTATTACCGCGATCAAGAGCAACGACAGTAAGACTTGAGCTATACTCGCAGAGTTTTTCGAACTGAACCAATTATGTACATCGGATGACGTACTACACCAACTTGTTAGGAGGCCAAGAGCTCTCTAACAATGTGTCCCTGCCAGCGTTGCCACTTTGGTCCAGAGCAATGTAGCATACTGGTAATAAAAATGTAGCATTTTTAAAAAAAATGTAGCAAACGACAAATTTCAGTTAATTTCATTTTGTTATTTTTTCATTATTACACGTAGTATTGTATTTTTATTGGAAGACGCTAGGGACCGATTTTACTGCTTCATAATTTGATATATGTAACGCCAAATTTTCATGTCTTGTTAACAGCGTTTTGTTGCACACGAATGATTTGTGGAAAACACGGCAAAACGGTTTTTCTGACCTACACTCTAACCACGAAAAATTCTGTTTCCCACTCTTTTCTATATTTGCGTACCATGCGTACCATCCATGTTCCAAAAACATTTATTTAATTTCTACTCTATTTTCAATTTAACAACTTACCTTATTACATATATGTACAAAATGTTTAATCTAAATAAAATAGCCGGTGTTGTTGAAATTTGAAATATAAATAAAACACAAACAATTTAAATCTGACATTTGGAAAATGATGCTAACACCAACCAAAGCTCATAAATTGCAGTGAAAAAATGGGTTTACATATGAAAGTTAATCATTTTGAGATATAGAGAAGAGAAATCGAAAAAAGAAGATAAAAAAATTACGTTGACGGTTTTGTACAGTTTCGTATAATGTAGCATAATGAGTGAAAGATGTAACATGTAGCACGCTACTCGAAGATGTAGCAGTTTTGCTACATATGTAGCAAAAGTGACATCGCTGGTCCCTGCATATCAATATGTACCAAGAAGTTGAATATCGATCCTCACTTCCTGTTCATAGATTTTAAAAAGGCGTTTAAATACTTTAAACATAAGTCGCGCTTTGCACATGAAATCCTACTATCATTCGCTGCTCTAATGACCTAATATTTATTTTATTTGTTTGTCTGCTTTAGTAGCTCGCAATTTTAGCTATTAAGTCGACACCTATTCATAAAACTTGCTTTTTTGAACCTTATTTAACATTTTCACTGTAAAAATATTTATCTTCCTAGTTCTACTTTTAGGAGCAACTTATCCAATACACCACTCAACTACAAAAGCGCCACCTTCAATTTCAAACGGGCAACCCAACCATGTCGGCCATTACCAATTGAATGCAGTGTGCAACCACGAAAAAGTGTCAATAACAAAATGTCACAAATGGCGGCAGGGTTGAAAATATTTTCATAAATATTTATTTCACGATTTCTCACCCGATTTCAAGTCAATTATAACTTGAAATTAAACGAAAAAACTGCCAAATTAAGGGTAAAATTTTTGAAATGGAAAAAATGCCTCGTATTTCTATGAAAAACGGCGGGCACCGTTCCGAGGGTTCTCTAGTTAATTTAACAAAAATCTTTGTTAATTTATTGAAAAAAAGCGATGGAAAGTTAGATTTAAAGCAGGTAACTTGTGTTTATAATTCAGGAACCGTCTTCATTCAGAAATTTAAAATATTCCCTTGAAAACTTTAAAAGTAAACAAATTTTTAAAAGTAGCGCCTGAATTGTGTTTTTTTTTTCTTCTGTACGATCTGTCGTCAGAATCTTGGGCGCGATAATTGAATTTTTCTTTTGGAAAATAAGAGATCTCTTTAGTGTCAGTGGTTTGATTCATTTCATTTTAGGCAGCCAAGCTGTTGGAAGTACAAAAGCGACGGATTTATGATATAACAAATGTCCTCGAAGGGATTGGTCTGATTGAGAAAACAGGTCATTGTCGTATAGTCCATTGGAAGTAGGTTACCATTTATAAATCGTGTGTAGATATACATTATAAAAAGCCAATATATTTTTTAACAGAGGGAATATAGGAGCTGCTAATGAGGTGCGAAATGATACAACTTCTTATGAGGATTTAAAGACGAGAGAAGAAAAATTGGATGAAGAAATCGAGTTGGCCAGAAAGAATCTACGTCTGATAACTGGCGATGCACTGAATCAATCGTTTGCCTATGTAACGCGCGATGATCTCTTAAAGGCCTACGACGATGATGCAATTTTTACTGTTCGAAATATCGAAGAGGCTGAACTGAATAGAACAAATGTGAGTATGTATTTAGATAAACCGAAATCATTGCTTGGAATGGTGAATTGATGATAGGGCGACCGATACAAGAAAATAGTCGAATCATGGAAACTGTTGGGAACACCACAACTTGCCATCTACGCACAGTAGAGACCCTCGAAAAGGATACAAAGCGTGATAATCATACTCCCAATCGTCGTTTTGCCATACCGCGCTTTCACATCATAGGGTTATCCCGTACCATTGTCAATCTTATGAAAAAAGTCCTTTGATTTTTTCAGGAAACTCTCCACATTAAATTAGAGACCGGTAGCACAATTGATGTTCGATTGGTGACCGACCAAGGCAACTGTATGACAAAAAAAGAAGCCTTACCTCCTGAGGAATCGTTATTAACGCCCGAATCAAGCGATAACGAGCAACATGAAGACTACAGGGAAGACACGATAACTGCGAAAATTATCTTTAAGAACTACAAGAAAGGCTATTCATTAAAGCGATTATATCCCGATGATCCGAATATTAGTAAGTAATGTGTAAAGCTTATTTTATATCGAAATGTAAATATCATCTTCTACAGCTAATACTCCGCTCTTACATCTTGATCCACCGAAAATAGATTACAACTACGTGCTAGGATGTGATAAGAGTCTATGTGATCTCTTCGATATTCAGTCATTATAAATAAGTAGAAGAACTTCTTTTTTTTTTTTGTAGAAGAACTAAGTGCAAATATATGAATTAAACAAAATTGTGAACCCTAATTGATCTTAAATTTTCCAAATAAATTATTGTAGCTAAAAAGTTTTGCGTATGTTCTTGTGGTTCTTCTCTTTAAGATTTAGAATAAACGACGACTGGGGCGCGTTTGTAGCCATAGTCAGGGCCATCATACAGACTGCTGATGCTATACGCACGAGACATATCGTTAGAAAGATCATCACTGTCTATATAGACAACCAGGCAGGTAAACGCCACCACCATCACGAGGAAGTTGCAAACGTTCATCAATAAGTCAGGTTTATCAGAGGACGGGTCATAACCATACGACGATGATTGAATTGATGAAATTGGCAGTGGATTGGCTACTCTCCACACAATGCGAAACAATGTAACCCACTTACGCGACAGGCCTTGGAGTAAACTCCTTCCGACTACTTAAATAAAGACCACACACCAATACTTAACATAAAATAAGTTTATTTTAATATAAAAAATAAAATAATCATCCTTAAATCTACGTTTTTGATTTCTTCCAGTTTTTCTTGCCCTTTCCACCGCCACCACCTGACGGTTTCATTCTTTTTCTCGCCCCCGTAAACTGTTCCGAGTCATCAAAATCGTTATTCTTGAATTTACCGCGGGAACCTTTACTGTCTTCCAAATCTTTCAGTTCCAACTTTGCCGTTCGTTGCGCCTCACCCACTCGCTCCTGCAGGGCCATAACTTCGTCTTCCTCGCATTTATACAGTGGCAACTGCTTGCCCAGTAAGTGCTCAATTCGCTGATACAACTCCACGTCGTATTGCGTTACAAATGTGATAGCTCGACCGGATCGACCAGCACGAGCTGTTCTACCAACTCTGTGTATGTAGTCCTTGCTGTGCGTTGGAATATCGAAATTAAGGACAACGTCTACGTGGGGAATATCTAAACCTCTGGATGCGACATCAGTTGATATTAAAATCGAACGATTTTTCGCTTTGAACTTGTTCAACGCAGCTAAACGTTTGTTTTGAGACATTTGACCGTGAAGTGGAATGGCTGCTAAGCCTAGCGCTCGCAACATTAAAGCAGTTCTCACTGTATTGTTGCACGTGCTGCAGAAGATCATGAAACAGTTGCCCGCCAGCTCGTTGATAATGTGCACAAGGTATACGTCTTTGAATTTGACGGGAATAAAGACGTAGTACTGTTGCAATTGCTCGACTGTTTGGAACTTGTTCGAGACCTCAACTTTTACGGGATCTTTCAGTGAGGCACGTTGTAGTTTCTTTACCTTCTTTGTCATTGTGGCACTGAAAAGGTATGTTCTTCGCTCTCGAGGGAGGACCTTTAGAATTTTATCTAATTCCACCTCAAAGTCCATGTTGAGGATTCGATCGGCTTCGTCCATAACCAAGTATTTGATGGCTTTTAAGTTAAAACCCTTAGTGTTCTCTAAATGATCGAGCAATCGTCCTGGTGTAGCGATTACAATGTGCGGCTTCTTTGCCAACTGCAATGCTTGAGATACCATGTCCACACCACCGACAATCACACAGCATTTAACACCGATGGAACTGCCTGAAAGAAAAACGAACACTAAGTATATGAACCACCATGCATGAAAAGAAAAAACATACCCAACGCTTCGAATTGCTCTGAAATCTGGAATGCCAATTCCCTAGTTGGCGTTAGAACCAATGCAAAGTATCTCTGGGGATTCTCCAAGAGTGACTGAAGAATTGGTAAAGCGAATGCTCCAGTCTTGCCAGAGCCGGTTTCAGCTAAGCCAATGATATCTTTTCCTTGCAAACCGACGGGGATTGCCTCTCTCTGGATCTTTGATGGCGCCTTCCATTTCAGCTCGGTACACGCTTCGCATAATGTGTCAAGTAGGCCCTGGAAAACATATCAAAGATGTTATTTAAACAGGTTTTTTAGAAAATCAGATGTGACAACATACCAGGCTCTTCCAAGTGACTTTTTCGTCTTCTTTATCATCTTTGTTGTCACCGTTTGAGTCGTTCGCGGATAAATTGTCTTCTTCTGCAGACTCAATTTGCTCTTCTTCCTCTTCTCCGGAAAGGATTTCGTTTTCTGAACTCTCTGAATCGGACATGGCGAATTATTTAAAAGAAAACAATTTCAGTAAAAAGAACATTCCGCTCGGCGATTTACAAATGAATGGGAACACGATGTATTGGAGACGCCATAACCTTAAAATTTTGAAGTTCTAAATTCACGTAAGTAGAATTGAGGTGCGTTTGCATTACGGACTGCTAAAACTAAGGTCGGGTGCACATGCTCTTGTTACTTAGGGATAGGCGAATGAGAGATTAAAGGATGAGAGTGTAATTTGGAAGTTAAAAATGTTGTCAGGAATATAAGCATAAAGAAAATAATCGCCAGGAATTTCTAGGAAAACTCCCTGAATTTTTAGGTCTGTTCCCGTGCTTTCTGCACTAAATTTCGCTGCTTGCCAAATTTCTAAAAGTGGGGTTAAAATTCTCTCAGAGAAAGACAAATCTCCAAAAAGCACGGGAACAGGTTGAACAAAAAAGCTGCCCACTTTTTAATGTCACTTTTTCTACATTGATTTACTTCAAATTATTTTGCCAGGTAACAAAAACACAACGATTTGACAGAACTCATATTTCTCCCAAAGAAATTTCTTGAATGAAAATTCGTAGCATGGGGAATTTTTTTACTCTCTCGTGAGCTCGCTCTTTTGTGAAAAACTACGAAACTTTGACGTACGGGAACAGGAATTTGCAATTTTTTGTAAAATTTCGTAGTACGCACACAAGCGTACTGTTCAATGCCAACTACTTTTGTGTAAAGGCTTCTGCCGTTTTTGTTGCAAAAAGTTTAAGCTATCTGTTTTATGAAGTACTTATGACTTGTTTTTTTACTTGTTTTTAATAATAAAACGGCATTTACTTATATGATTAATACAAAAAAAAATGATTTAATTCAATAAATTTCCAATTCCAGCAAATCGCTGAGCACTGCGCAGTTAACTGACATCCCTGACACTTACCCTAGTTCCCCTATCCCCAGCCAGATGGAATCACAAACCTTCTGAATTCATTTCAATTCCCAGTTGGCAACGCGATATTCTTCGATTTGTATTGATCAAAAAAAAGTGACGTTTCTCTTAAAAGCGATTCGACAAAATTTTTTCTTCCTTCGCAAGGAAAAGTTTTTTAGTATTTCTCCCGTCGATATATTAAATTATCTTTTCCAAAATCGCATTACGATTTTCTCTCTTATTCGTCACTTATCGTCGCAAAATGTGAGTGCCGACAGTAAAAGGAAAAAAATACCGAAATTCTTATCAGTGCCAACAGAACACCAACGAATTTTGTTTTCTTCTTTTTTTTTTTGCTACTTCTTTCCTCTGACACAAGTTCTTCTTCTCTTATTCGTTTTTCGTGTATTGCCTCTGGACGAATGATAAAAATTTTATCGACTTTTCCCCAAAGTAGCAAGCAGCAAAGCAACCCCTCTGTCCACTCGAGTGTGCATGTGCGTGTGTGTGTGTGAGTGTGAAGGAAATTCCTTGGTTTTTTCGCTACATTTTGTCGTTTGATTCACAAAATTTTTATAGTAAATCGAAGCCGAGGGCATGTAGTGCCCGTACTTGCCCCAAAGAAAGTAGATTTAATTCAGAAATTGGAACTTTTTCTTAGTTTTTTAGATCGAACGAGTAGAGAAGAGGAGAAAAGACTAAACGAAAGACGATATCGAATAGGAAAGAGGGTGGAGATTCCATTGGAACGAGCTCTTCACTACTGGGGCACACACACTAAATCCTTAAATCTGAAGGAGCGGCATACAGTGGTGAGCCTCAGAAACAGCCCTACAACGGAGCAGTAGCAGAAGTAGTGATTCGTTGACGACGAGTAAATTAGACTCTCCCTTTGCGCGAGGAAAGCATAGAAGTTGCCCGCAGTGAAGATGAGTGCCGCCGCTGACCCGTGGGTAATAACCCAGCGGGAAAAAGTCAAGTATCAGGAGCAATTCAAGGCGCTGCAACCACAGAACGGCTATGTGACCGGGGCCCAAGCTAAGGGTTTCTTTTTGCAGTCACAATTGCCTCCGCTAATTCTCGGCCAGATATGGTAAGTCTGCCTTTCTATCTATCTGTACATGTTTTTCTCTGTTTTTTTTTTGTAGTACAAACGCCCATTTAGTCGTTTTGAGTTTATTATCTGTGATTAAGGGGGAGTTGAACTTAATTTTTGATGTATGAATGCAATAAGTTTGGCAAAAGAAAGAAAAAAAAAAAAAAAATAAGAAAAAATCCATTCGAGGGTGAATACATACGAACGAGTATATCGTAGACGACCTTGTGTTGCGCTGTCATTTTCTTACTAGTTGAGGGTTCTCTCCTCTTATTCTATATTATTGAGAAGAAAAAGTTTGCTCTTTCATCAATGAGCGTGTAAGTTATTGAGTCGTATGCTGATAATGAATATGATTGTGTCCCAAATACGATAGATGGTGCATTATGTCACCGAGAAAAGTTTCCTGTAACTAATGTAATACTACTTATATTTCTAAGTGTACTTAGCAAAGACAAACTTGTGTTTCTTGCACTTGGGCAAATGTCTTTTATGGTAATTTTCATTTCCTGTTGCCTGCTTGTCCCCATTCTACAGTTAGCTTATAGTTGCTTCAATTAAGATTATATTTGTTGTGGCTCTTATGGCCGTAGACCCGCATGCACTTTACATACTAGAAAGGGAATACAAACGACTGAAAGAGTTGGCATTTTCGTTTAGTTACTTCTAATGCACAGGCATAAATTTGTGTGTAGGTTGAGACAGGCAAGGTGACTGTGTAGTCAAATGTATTTGCTGAGTTCGAATAGGGTACAAGACACTGAATAATCCATGAAGATAAATTTAGGAACTCCATTTTGCACTTCTTTTTGGAGAGATTTAAAGGGTTTTCCATTAAGTGTTTCCTATTTTTAAGTTTGAGTAGAACAAATTGTGAGGGAGGTATCATTAAAAGTTTTTATTTATTCAGAAGGTGCGTGTATGCCATTATGTATGGAAAATAAAATCATTCAAATGTCCGCCGCGACTTTGCTGAGCGGCGAGCATCCGAAACGTCCAATTCTTTATAACTCAGGCGCATAAATCAGGCTGCATTTCACCAATGACATTGATTATGTTGGCTTTCAGTGGTGACAGACAGTGGTGGTTTGTGATTTATTGCCGTAGATCTGTGCCATAAGAAAACCTGACAAGAAGAAGTCCAACGGGGTGAAATCGCACGATTTCAGTGGCCAATTCACATCGCCTCTGCGTGAGATAACCATGTTCGAAAATCGCTGGTGCAAAATGTCCATTACGGTGTCCTGATAAACAACATGTAGACGGTGTCCATATCATCAGAAGAAACGAGTTATAATCTACCGGAGAACTGTTATCCACCATGTTGGCAATGAAGATTATGGCGACCGTAAATAGGCGTAGCGTTCGAAATATTGCTCCAACAGAAGACCAATTGAATCATTTCCACGTATAGATAGGTTAACACTGTAACTCTCCATGTTGATTTGACAAGACAGAGCAAATAAATGACAGCCAATTTGACAGATGTAGCTGGTACAATATTTACCACAATCACCTGTCAAAGTTCTGAAATCCGTATTCAAAAGCACTTGTTAAAGAAACAGACAGACAGACTTATAATCTCCTAAATACCAGCACAGTATCCGGAAAAAAACAAAAGTAAAGTCAAGTGACATATCTACGGTGGGGACTTATTTTCTATGAATGACATGTTGGAAGAACTAGACGCTTTTAAAATAGAATATTAAATGAACAATCATGTTGAAATAGGAGAAGTATTTTTAAGGAGAAGTGATGGGCGTGTGATCCCCTAGATCCAGTTCACCATAAATGGTAGGAATACGAAGAGACAATTACATATTTCAATCTACAAGCATGCACAAGCAAAGCTTTTAAAATCCCTTTTTCAATGCACTTTCTGGACAACAATGTAATCCTCGCCCTCGTATAATCCAAAAAATGTAATAAAAGTGCATTCAAAGTTTAATTTGTTCGAGGTAAAACATTGTCGTTTATAGTCATGATGTTTTTACGAACTTCAGGCACCTCCTTCAAACAATTGTGCCAGTATCGTAATAATTTCAATGAATGCTTTGCTTTACTCTGCCAATTCAAATCATTTTTTAAAGTTTTAATCTTGGGTGTGCCAAGGCCGTTCACATTTCATAGTATGAATAAAGTTCTTAAAAAAAAAACAATGATTAGTCAGTTATTGTTTATGCTGATTGTACTATCGATTCTGAAAGTAATCTGCTCTTTTTTATCGACTTCAAATGAGTCAAATGGCGGGAAATAATTATGAAAAATAAATTTAGTGGAATCTAGCCGGTGTACCTACAAATTTAGATCCCAAAAGGTTGCGTCACATCCTATTCGAATGAGAGTGTAGCATACCTCTTTCGATAAAACAATTGGATTTGAAGAAATCTCTTAGTCAGTTGATTTGTACACGCTGTTTGAGATTTGATAAGAATGGAAGTATGTCAGAATTCGTACTGAATCTTATGAATGAATTCTCTTTTGCACTTTGGGTCAAACCTTGAAAACCCAATCCTTTGGGTTGATGATTTCTTTAGACACCAGTACATCTAATAAAACTTCTTTGTGACGCTTGAGAACCGGACAGACACCTGGACAGATTTGGATGAAAGACAGAGATTGAGTTTGAAAGATAGAGAAATAAAAAAAGATTTTTGTTCATAGCGTCCAGATGTTTTACGGAATAAAGTAAGAAGTAAAACAGGAGAAGCTCAATCCTCTTTCAATCCGCTTCTAACTCGATCGCTCAATCGGTTACAGCAAAAACGTGAACTGAAAATCAATCAAACATCCACAAAATGGCTGCGCCCAAACTTTCAACCGATATACCCAAAACTAGGATTAAACCATTGCCTGCCGCCTAGGGCGAGAATTACGACCGAAATTTAGAGTTAACGCTCTTAAAGTTGCCATCACCGACTCCGAATTTCGGTAGAAAATTTTTTTGCTTCGTTCGTGTACTTTACCAAGATAAAAAATGTTGAGTTTACTAAATAAATTGACAGTGACAGTTTGATGATTAGTGAAAGAGTGCGTTCACAAATTAAACTCAGAGTTGTAAAGTCCCTATTAAAAACCCCTTTAGTTGACACCCTCATCGCCTTTACACTTGCATTCATACAACATTGATCACGACGTCTTTCTACTTGCGTTTGACTAATGCAATACTTTTGTTTCTTAAAGGGCTCTTGCCGATACAGACTCCGATGGAAAGATGAACATCAATGAATTCAGCATAGCATGCAAGCTGATTTATTTGAAATTGCGCGGATTAGAAATACCAAAAGCCCTACCACCGACATTGTTGGCGTCTCTATCATCGGCTGTTGGTACACCAACACTAACGCCAACTGGCAGCTTAAGTCCACTTGATCAATTGAAATCGATCGCTACACCAACTCCAATAGTAGCAGCCACAGGAATGCCAATAATTCCATCGCATGTGGCACCGGCAACAGCTATGCCAACTGTACCGCCAGTTATGCCACCACAACAGGGAATGTCTGCAGCACCGATTATACCGAATGCAGCAGTTCCCGGTGTTATGCCAGCCATGATACCAGGGCAACCACCATTAATGCATGCCGCCGCCCCAGGTATGCCAATAGCACAACAACCAATTGCATCAATGCAACCACTAATAGCGCCAGCACCCGGCGGTGCTCGTGGGATAGTGCCTATGGTTGCGCCACAGCAAGCAGGTATGATAATTCCTGGAAAAATAACGTCACCACCCACCGCTGACGCCGCCAGCATATTGCCAGCACCACCAACACCTCCACAGAGCAATCCACCAAGTCGCAATATGTCAATATCGGAACGCGCCCCGTCGATTGAATCACCGTAAGTTTAGAGGAATTTATTTTTAAGAAAACAATCTATTTATTTGAATTTTCCAGACAAGTTGAGTGGGCAATCAAGGGACCGGCTAAACTAAAATACACCCAAGTCTTCAATTCCACAGACCGATCACGTTCTGGCTACCTAACTGGGGTGCAAGCACGTGGTATTCTAGTGCAAAGTAAATTGTCACAAGCAATACTCGCACAAATATGGACCCTGTCCGATTTGGATTGTGACGGACGCTTAAGTTGTGAAGAGTTCATTTTGGCGATGTATTTGTGCGATAAAGCTATGTCGGGAGAGAAGATACCGGTTACACTACCTCCAGATTTGATTCCGCCTAGTTTTAGAAAAGTCACTTCAAGGCATGGTTCGATTTCGGGCTCGAGACAGGGTTCTCAGCCAGGATCACGGCATGCATCAATCTCATCGCAGGGAGCAGTAGAAGCTGATCCATTAGCTGGATTACCACAAAGTAAGTACACAGTGCATTTTTCTTTAATTCTATGCTAAATGTAGGAATCAAAAATGAAACCGTAGGAACCTTGCATACCAAATGTCCTGCTCTTTCGTGCGAAACACCATTATCTTTATAAAAAGAGAGGAAAAAAAGATACAAATTAGTCGAATAGCTTAACATTTAACGCTACAAAAAGGGGCACATAGACTGCCGTAAAAGGTACAACGGCGGATACTAATGATCAGAGTTTTCCCCGTACCACCATAGAAATGAATAATTACATTTTGTTTTGAAATCCAAATCCCTTCTGCGGTTCATTGTGTTTCCAGTAATAAATCATTTAGTGTCTTTCTGCACTTTGTTCCTATCGTGTTACGAGCATACACCGCACACCCGTACTTCGATTTACAAATAGTTTTGCTCTGGCAGAAAGGTAAAGTTATTTATTTTCGAAAAGTATTAAAAGGAATTCCCAAATGGTGGTACAACAACTGTGCTTTATGAAATCGATGTTAGCAAGATGCGGTAGACTACCCTATGAGGTTTTAGGTTGCGGTTTACGTGTTGTCTTTCTACACAATGTTCGATACTGAAGGGAATTTGCAAGGAATTTAATAAGGAAAATGCTGCAAGAGTGTAATAGATTTTACATTTAATGTACCCACTAAGATTTGCTTGTATTTGTTGCGGCTTTTCGCTCTTCGTGTAGTATAGCTTCAGATAGCGTAATACTTTTATAACGAATAACCGCATAGGTGAAGCTCGAAGAGCAATGAATTTTCGTTGTTAGTTGCACTTAAACGGTGCAAACTAAACTTTACTAAGCAGAAAACACATAGAGAGACAGGGGGTTGACCTGACAAGCTATGGTTTTATCAGGCTAACCACTCGGAGCTCTTGACAAAGCGTAGTAGATGCCTGATAGGTAAACCTGACAACAATAAGGCCATCAAAGAAGTAGGACACCACGTGGAAGTTCCTCTTTGATGAGAGGGCAGGGCAGTTGCAGGGAAGATGAGGGACAGACCAATGATGATGCTCAGGTCCAAACGACTCAGAAGCATCAGTTTGAACGATTCTGGTACAGGTTAGGCTAAAGTTCAGTTCACTGTGGCATGACACGCAACATAGGTGAATGTTGTAGTAGTCCGAGAGATGAGCGACAATCTACTGCAACCTTTTATGTGGTCGTGGACGATTCCAAGGATCTGATGGCTGCCTGACTGTAGGATAGGTCTAGCTTTGGCTTTTTTTGGTTGCGTTTTCTTACCATTTCAAGCTTATAAATGCGCTGCCTCATACAACATTAACAATACCATTTTGTAGCATCATTTGAAGATAAACGTAAAGAAAACTTCGACAAGGGTCAAGCAGAGCTAGAGCGACGACGAAAATTACTAATGGAACAGCAAAGAAAAGAACACGAAGAGCGTGAGCGAAAAGAACGCGAAGAAACCGAAAAAAGAGAGAAAGCTCGCCTCGAGGCTGAGAAGAAACAACAAGAAGAACTTGAACGTCAGTTGCAGCAGCAACGCGAAATCGAAATGGAAAAAGAAGAGCAACGTAAACGAGCGTTAGAGGCTAAGGAGGCTGCACGAAAGTAAGTTTCTCTCTTATAATCTTTTGTTAGACAAGAAGTTATAGGTTTTTTTTTTAAAGGGAACTGGAAAAGCAGCGTCAAAAGGAATGGGAACAACAACGAATTGCCGAAATGCAAGCACAAAAAGAACGCGAACAAGAAAAGGTTCTCAAACAGAAAGCTCACAATCAGACTCTAAATGTCGAGCTAAGCACTCTAAATGAAAAGGTTTACTTAAAATGTGGATTAGTTTTATAATGATTACTAATAACTTTCTTTTTGGTAGATAAAAGATCTCTCGCAGAAGATATGTGATACAAGGGCAGGCGTTACAAATGTGAAATCAATAATCGATGGCATGCGATCGACCAGAGACACACAAATGTCGGAAATGGGCCAACTAAAGGCTAGAATAAAAGAGCAAAACCAAAAGCTATTACAATTGACACAAGAGCGGGCCAAATGGGATGCGAAAGCAAAGTCTGGACAGTTTACCGAGGCAGCCCATCAAGAGCAAATGAATGCCGCATTTGCCAACAAACAGGTAAACGAATTTCTTTTATAAAACCAAATCAAGCAAAGATTCATGGGTTTTTCGTTTGAATAGATTATCATCAAATCATTAAAGGGTAAAATTGAAAACATTCGCCAAGAAATTGAATCCAAAAAAGAAGATATCAACTCGAATGATATTCAATTGACGGAAATAAAGGCTGAATTGCAAGAACTAATAACCAAATGCGAGGAATTGTACTCAAACTATGACACTCAGCGGAATCAAGTGCTTGAGATGAAACACAATAAACGCAATGAAACGTATTCGACATCGTCTGCATGGGATGCAGCACCAACATCTGCATGGGGTGCTGAGGATACAATAACAGAGCAGGCAGTTGTAAACACAACTGTGGATACATCAGGACCAGCACCAGAAGGATTTGTCAAATATCGAGCTATTTATGAGTTTAGCGCACGAAATTCCGATGAGATATCATTCGAACCGGGCGATATTGTATTGGTTCCACTGGAACAAAATGCCGAGCCAGGCTGGTTGGCTGGTGAAATAAACGGACATACGGGCTGGTTCCCCGAAACCTATGTAGAGAAGCTTGATATCGATACAACATCTGCCCCTATATCTAGTTATAATGCTCAGGATACATACAATGACAATAACCAACAGTTTAGGTGAGTAAATATTTCTGTGCGTTCTATTTGAACTTTTTTAAAGAGCCGTCCATTGTGGCAGAACTTTGATGTCAAAACCTCATCTGCATCAACCTAAACCTTTCGCTCATATGTACTTAGTCCCTTTGAGGTCATAAGTGTCACCTAATCTATGTTCTCGCTAGTTTGTTGTACAGCACAGTCAGAAATAACCAATCTCCATATTATTCTACTTACAGCAATTACATAGAACCTGCCACAACAACGACAATAGTTAGCGAAACAACAACGGCAGAACCAACAACAGAAACCTACAACGGCGATGTTGAATATTATATTGCAGCGTACCCTTATGAATCGGCCGAAATCGGTGACTTAAGCTTCACAGCCGGCGAAATGATAATAGTGACGAAAAAGGAAGGCGACTGGTGGACAGGGACAATAGGTAGCAGAACAGGAATGTTCCCATCGAATTATGTACAAAAGGCTGACGTTGGCACAACAACCACAACCCCAGCAGCAGCAGTAGATACAACACCAGCGGCAGCTGTCACCATAGATTCCTACAATGAAGAACAACAAAGGGTAAGTACTCGCAAAAACACAGAATAAACTGTTTTAAGTTCATCGTTGTTGTTTTAATTTTTTTGTTTTTGTTTAAACCAATTTTTATGCGTGTGCCTACTAAGCCTCTGCATTTATAAAACTACTAAACTAACAATTCTAAGCGAACCCCCATTTTCCTATCACTCTTACATTTATATAGGATAATAACGTAAATGGTAACGCTCAAACTCAAGTCGAACCGACACTCAATGATATACAAGAAGAGCCCGCACCACATAAATTATCAACCGAACTGCAGCAACAGCCAGAGCCAATAATTGAAAATGATGTTGAAGCTGTGCAGCAACATAAAACTGCTGCTGCTGCTGTTGCTGTTACTCCAGCTGGTGATGTTGCTGCCATTGATGAATCTAGAACACAAGAGGAACTCGATACAGAAGTCTCTCAAATAAACACACAACAAAAGAGTATTGAGCATTCGGATTCGTTCAGTCGGCCCATGTCCAGAACATCATCCATGACACCTGTAATTTTCAAAGATTTTTTCTCACTCTCTTTAAATATATCTATTTTTTGTTATTTACATTATTTTCGAGCGCTTTCTAACTACATAACTATTTTTAGCATAACCTTTTTATTTTCCTATTTGTTTGTGTGCTCTCCTGTTTTTGGTTATTCTATTCCTCTTCCTTCTGTACGCTTATTATCGTCTATTGCGTTTCGAAATACATAATTTAACCGCCGATTACATCCATAAATATAGGGAATGCGAGCCAAGAGATCGGAAATTGCACAAGTCATTGCTCCATATGAGGCAACCAGCAATGAACAGCTCTCGTTGCAACGTGGCCAGCTGATAATGGTGCGCAAGAAGACCGACTCCGGCTGGTGGGAGGGTGAGCTGCAGGCTAAGGGACGACGACGTCAAATTGGTTGGTTCCCAGCGTCTTATGTGAAAATACTTCAAGGCGGCCGCAACAGTGGACGCAATACACCTGTTTCTGGAAGTCGCGTTGAAATGGCTGAAACTATTTTAGGTTGTCTTTTAAAAAGTCACAAAAAAAAACATTCGTTTTAATGAAATTTTACTTTGCAGACAAAGTCATAGCCCTGTACGCTTATAAGGCGCAAAACGACGATGAGCTATCATTTGACAAGGACGACATTATCAGTGTGTTAGGTCGAGACGAACCAGACTGGTGGCGTGGCGAATTGAATGGACTGTCTGGGCTATTCCCCAGCAACTATGTTGGACCATTTGTTTCATCGGGTAAGAAGGATGCCAAATAGTGTTATAGTTTCTCCTTGTAGACAGTGATATTGTATATTTTGTGACATTTTATTAAGCGCACATTTTCTCTCTAACTCCTTCCACCCACTCTCTCTCTAATACTTATTCTAATTGACTGTCCCCCCCAAAATAGGTCTTGTGTGTTGTATATTTTTATAAATAGAAAGAAAAATTACGCCTCGAAGTTAAATTCTAATCATTCCTAAACTAAATTAAAACGAAACGAGACGAAACTCATTAAGTTTAGACATGAAATTCTCAATATGTAATTATAATTGAACTATATTTAATGCTGGAAGTAATTATTGTTTTTTTATGATTATTTCTTTTTTAATTATTATGTTTTTCTTATTTTTAAATTACCAAGAATTGTTATTTTTTTTTTTCGCCTTCGTTATGTTTAAGTTGTAACATGAACGTTCGTTTTATATTATGTGAAATATATTCTTGAATTATAAGTAAATTTTTGCTTTTGTTTTTTATTTGTTTTTTTGGTTCTGTTTTGTTTATGTTTTCTATGATTTGTTGATTGATTTGAGTGGAATCGTACATGTGCCTTAAGAGAGGACGACTTCAACTGCAGGGTTTATTTGTCTATTTTAAAATGTTCTGCGTCAATAAAACTCACTTGAAGAACTTTTCTTTCAAAGCTGCCAGGAAGAAAAGGCTCAGTAGTAGTGACTGTCCTACTTTAATGGAGTAGTGTGAATGGGTAAGGATAGCACGTGGACACAGCAAGCGCTATCACAAGCTTAAGCTTTGGAATCGATATCACAGTGGTGGATCACTGAATTTAAGATTTCTTGCAGCACTTTAAATTCTTCATGCAAACAATGCTTTTTATTAATTGTATTACACACATGCACAGCACAAGCTCACTGTGATTGTTTGCTTCTTTTTTTTCGTTTTTTGCCGTTTCGTTGGGACATAACTTCTTCACAATATGTACTTTGACACGCTGAACATTTCAACAAGAATTTCAGCTATTCAGTTCCAGTCTCTAAATAGCTATCGTCTTACGCCATAACCTTAAATGAAGAACCAACAATGCTAAGAAAACGAATCATAATTATTGAACTTGATGAATTTAGTGGTAAAATGTGTTGGAAATAGAAAGCCAACAAGATGTCGGAATCGAATGGCATTCTCTGTGCACGCGTGGATAATGTACATCAAAAAATTATGTGAACGTGACATTTCATACGAACAAACACTACAGCAGCACTTTCTGTACCGAAATTCATAGCTTGTAAAATTTCTACGAGTGGGGCGCGAAATTCTCTCACAAAAGGACAATTTTTAGCCTACTCAAGTGAGCTCTTTCTACTCTGTAAAAAACTAAGAAGCTTTCACGTGCTGGAACTAAAATTTACTATTTTTGTGATAAGCTTGCTTCTAAGTAAAACTTAAAAGTTATAAAATACCAAACAAATGTCGGAATTGCCGATATTTGGGATCCTGATTGGAATTGTTTCCTACGTAATGAATACACCTCGCGATTCTAGCTGCTACAATACTTTTGCGCTGGGATGACAGATCTGTCGCCAACGAATCTAGCGGCCTCTAGGTCAAAAGATTGTAACTTCCATAAAACATAGTAAAAATAAATCAGAAGAATTTACAATAATAGCATACATTCAACTTATAAGCCCCTAAAACCTGCAGTCTGATACGAGAAAAGCCAGGAAAAACAGAGAGGAAGTGCTTCACAGCATCTATACAAGTATGACAGATAGAACTATTTCTTATATAACACGTTAAGATGGTTGCAAGAGCAAATAAGTTGCATGCAGCCTTTTCTTCTGATGTACAGTAAGGCCATCGCCACTCGACCTTCTTTTTCTGCGCTCCCACTTGGTCGCGCGCCGTGAGTACACAAAAAACCATTGAAACTGTACACACGAGTGAACGTGACCAAAAAGCTGTCGGTTTGGTCGCCGCAAACCAATTTATTCAGCAACCTCCAAAATGCTGCTCGTTTGACAACAACACCAAGCTGTCTGGACAATTGGGCGTGCGCCCATTTGGGATCTCGTTTGGCATTGGCCCAAGAGTGCCGTGGAGTTGTAGTTTGCTACATTTAAAACAATTTTATTGCTTACGTATGATTAAAATTAAAAAAATTAAAAATTAGCTGAAATATTTGGTTTCTTAAAATCCAAATGCGTAGGCGTATGCGTAACATTTTATGTCCACAAACATACCGGAGGCAAATGAGGTGAATGGTGTAGTGCACAGAAAGAAACTGATGATATGTTATTCCTCCTCGTTATCACAGCTTTTACAGAGGTCGGTGTGATCTATTGCAAAATGCAGTGTTTCGAGAGGAGTCTAATTGTCCACAATAACTACATTATTGTCATAATTACTGAGGTTTTAGAATAGTCCAAATTCTTTGAGGAATCTGAGTATAGTAGTTGATCACCACTCGATCAGTCACTCGTAGAACAATGTCCCATAAGATTTTCTTATTCTTATATGACTTCCGACCCTTGTAAAGCCTCTATTTAAGCCACGACTGCTTTCTTTTCTTTTCTCTGCGGTCCGAGCACGCTGCTTCCAGTTGCGAAGACCAAGTTTTCTGGCATCGCATCTCCGACGGTACAAAGTCCATTTTCATGGGTTTTAGCTCCTTGGACGAGGGGTCTATACGGGAAGCCGACATCAGTATCTCACTTCGGAGGTACGAGTGCTGCCGTTAACACATTTAGGGTTCATCCGCCACCATTTCTATTCCATAACCCTGATGAAGTTATGGCCATCCTTGTATCTGCCAAAATCGTCCATGAATTTCGCTGTTGATTCCATCTAGAGAATTAATCCGGAGGATAGACTCCTTCTGTGGGCTCTTGTTAGACATCTGAGACGCATAACACGTTCAGGTCAACAAGAGGTGCTTTACTCAGCTATGTTTGCGCAGCTCCCAATGTTCAGCTATACATGCACAGACGGATTTGGAATAGGGTCATCGGTAGGTCACTTCTACTTAGCTATACTCAGGTCACAAGTGGATGTGTTCCCTCTTTTACTATAATTAGTTTTTGTACATGATCCTTGAGTCTGCAGTAGTCCATAAAAGCTTCGGTTTATTTCGGTTATAAATAGTTACCTAGGAATTCTTAAGTCTGATTCTGTTGCAATCTAACAATACTCTTTGTTAAGGTTGATTTGGACGCATCCATCAGCAAAGATGCTGACGCTTTTGTCCAAATCTAAGTAAGTATGTTAAGCATTTAAGAAATATTCCATCTTAAAGCACATATAAGATTGACGTGTCTACGCACATGGTTGAATCTCGTCCTTTATCAGTCAAAACTAAATTGCCCACGCAAGCACAGCTTCTCATATCATCACATGAAACATTTGAAATTTCCTTATCTTAGCATAGTAACAATTTAGATAACAAATAAAAATTACCTTCACATATTATTATTTTCCAGGAAACGTATAACGAGTGATTGGATAAGAGATTTAATCGACAAAAAACGTATAACAAATTGATTTAGTAAAGTTATTAATGTAGTAAATTGAAAATAAAATAAAAAAAAGGAAAAAACAAGTATAACATAGTTTACGAAATTTACGTAGTTATAAACCTATTTATTTGAACTATAGTTTTTATTAAAAATGTCATCCCTCGTTGATAACAAAAAACAAAAAGCGTTTGATGTTTGATTTTACAAAAAACAAAAAAAAAAAACTATATCGTTTAAATAACCAAACAAAAAATATTAAAAAGTTAGAGATATAATAAAAAAAGGAACATATTCATATTAAACATTATTCGCCGAAAAAGAAAAAAAGAAAAGTAATATAACATTTGGAATTAAAAATTAAAAATTATAAATTCCCTATAAAGCTTTACTCGGTTTATTTGAAGCTATGTATTTTCAATATAACTATCGTCACGTGTTTATGATCAGAATGTAAAACTGCATAATAGTTTAATCTACCTAATTCGAACGAAATATTATCACTTTTTATTTAAACTTTTAAACCTAAGATTTAAAATAATTTACAGTCCATACATAGTGTTCGTTCTCCAAATTCAAATACTCAACTGTTAGCGATCGATCGATGATCGGTTTTATAATAACACAAAACCTTGAAAAATTATTCTATGTACCGTTAACTATTTTGCCATTCCAATATCCAGATAAAGAAAAATCTCAGGCTTGAGGCTTATTTTGTGCCCAACGGAGCCGCCCAGATCAATTTTGAAAACCAACTTGAGTCACACAAAATATAGTATATGAAAGGAACATCTATGTTTTTTGAGTTTTTATTTTTTATAAATTATGGTTACAACAATGAAATTATAAACATTTTTAAAATAAATTAAAAAAAAGATATATAGAAGCTCAATACATGATTTTATTGCAGTTACATATTATAATAAAGAAGAAAAAAAACTACAACATACATACATTATATAAATGACGAAATTAAAGTGTATTTACGGATTAAAACAAACAAATTAATAAAAGAAGAAGAAAACAAGTTAAATTTATTTAATTTATGTGTATTTAAATAGAAATTAATATTGTATATCTATTACCCGCATGTATGTATATCATAATTTTGCCTAAAAAAAGGAAATATATATATGTATAACATAATCATTATTGAAAGTATTATTCGATGAAAAAATTACATGATTGCAATTACATATTTTACATCATACGTTGTGTATTTACGAATGAGATGAGACAGAGAAGTATCGTTAAGCCATTAAATCTACGATCTAGTCAGGTTAAATTGAAAATTGAAATATTGCAATATCAACATAACGATATTTTTCACTGGGCGGTCATAAATAGTTGCGCAGTCTTTTTTGTTATATATTTACATAACTTTTAGTTGACCTGACGTCAAAATCGAACAAAGAGTCCATTAAATTTCTTCCTAAAACTTTGGTTGTCCATAATGAACTTCAGCAAACTTCATAACCTATCAGAAAAGTACTTACTTGTTATAAATAGGATGTATAGCCATTTATTGCTTGGATTATTGGAATCAAAATATTATATTATAAAATCGTTGTTTGTGTCAGCTGCCAAATCGATCGACTTCGGTCCATTTGACCGTTGGCTCCCACAAGAGCGAAACTACCACCGATTTTGAAAGTATTCTGAGGTTTCCTACAAAATCAAATCGGACCTTACGCACACATTCTCAATCGGTGATAGGTTTTAAGGGCGCAGCCATTTTATTGAGTCGTTCTGTACATTTAATTGTTGTCTGCTGAAAATGTGGTGTGCAAAAAGAAAGAAAGGAATACCACGAAAGTTTATCGAAACTCATCGAAACTGCGCAAAATCTCGGAACTACTATTTCTGTGCAATGGGACATCCCATTAAAGGCTGAACTAATACCACGTTGGTGGACGTTTGTGGATTGAAACCGGATTCAATTCGGGCTGAGTGCCAAAATGCAGATGCGTAAATGCAGATTGCATTGACAACGGATTGACTCGATGCGATCACAATATTTCGAGTTCGAAAGATTGAGTTTGGAAGACACTGTGCGGAGTAAAATAAAAAGTAAAAAGTGAGGAAAAAAATGGAAAAGCCGTGTCAAACTCAATCCTCTTTCGTTTCGATTGTAACTCAATTTTTCAATCGGGTTATAGCGAAAACGTGGATTGATGTCTCAATTTGGTCATACATATAAACATATACATTAGTCGGAGGCAAAGGGTAGCTAATGTGGAAACTCTAGGTTTAGTTTTCTTCAGTGTAGTTGCCCAGAATAGGAGTGGTACTTATGTGTTCCTAAGCACCACCGAATGGACCCGAACTTTCGAAAGCAGTAACGATATAAATCGTTATCGATTGCTATGGTAAAGTGGACAGATCTTCGATTGTGACGCACAATAATGAAACATTTCTCAATTCAATATTTTAAAAATTAAAACCTTTACACATCAAGTAAAGGAGCAAGACAAGTAATGAACGAAGAGACTTTACACGGCGGGGGGAACTAATGGCAGGGGATAGGCGTGGTTGTAGCACGGCTCCCTTTGTCTGCAGAATGGCTTTTTTGGGCGATTTGGCATATGTACATTTATGTAAATAGACTTGGAAGTGGCACATGCACCACGCCTGCATTACGCCATCCCCATATGCCTGTTTTGTGTGTGTGAGTATGGTCTAACACATGTGTACTTAAAATTTACTGTAAACTAGAGTCGAGTGCAGAATATGGTAACATTTCTATGAAATGTATTGGACACTACTCCTGAATCCATCATTACTTGAGTTTTAGAAAACAACTGTTTCCCACCATTTCTTTTGCTTCTTTTATAAATATTAAAATATTACCTTGTGAGTTAAATAATTTGTTTCATATTCAGTTTCATCATTAGGTTTTGTCCATGAAGTTTAAGAATGCGCCTTCTTTGTATGCATGTCTTCCAGGGGTCTGCAACCCAACATGACTTGTTGAACGTTATCGTCTGACACATCCTATTTCATCGGCACAATATTCAATTATCGTTTTGTGTGACACAAATATGTAGAATTTTACTTGTCCTACAATTCCATGTCGCGTTGTGTTGTGTTGTAGGTCCCAGCTTATCATAAAAAACTCTCAAGACTATCCTTAGTCCTTTGCTGTTTAGATTATAACATTGGGGCTTATTTTCAATTTTAACTATTGCAAATTCTTACCGTGTAAGGATATCAGAATAGATAAATACCGATAAGGTGCACTGCTAGTAGTAACAAAGTGGAAGGACACATATAACATTCTCTATCCACAATGAAAGGAGATGGTTTCTTGGCTGCTTGAATACCTAATGTTCGATCGAACAGTGTAAGTTAAACTCAATGTAATATCCTCAAAAGTAAAATCTTTGTCTTGAAATTAATCCTTTTGAGAAAGGTTTTCGAGCTAAAAAAATCAGCATCCCCAAAGTGCTTGCTCTTTTCTATTGGATCTCATTTTTAATTACATAATATAATGCTCTTCTATCTCATAAGCATTTGAAGCAAAGAAAAAACCTTTAATTGCAAATCAAATAATAAAAAACATAAAAACAATTGAATTGATGTATTAAATGTGTTATTTATTGCATTATATTAAAACAAAATTATATATGTTAAAATATTAAAACAAAAAAATATTGTTTAAGCATTGTAAAACAAGGAAATACAAAACTATTAATTGATTAAAAATAAACCAAATCGAATTAACAATATCACCAACAATAAAACAAATATTAGTTATAAAAAAAAAACTTACTTATTGTTGATGCATGTATTTGTTTTGTAAATAGGATGAAAGATTGCATTTACACTAAATCGTTATACAAAAAAATAAAAAACCTTTTATCTTTTCATTGATGTAAATTAAAAACAAAAAACATGTCTTTTTTTCTTAAATTATTGTTTAAATTAATTTTGTATGTATATATATATATGAAATTTGACCGTTCACAAATAATAATAATAAATATCAGTGTGTGTTATTTGGCGTCGCCTTATATTCATAATAATCTAAAGCATATATAAATGTGTACAAGAAAACGCTTTTAATTGTAATATATAAATAAAGATTATTTACGTAATATACATGTGTATAATAAGACATCACCATTTTGTCTTTATAAAAAATGCCTTCTTCGACAATTCTGTGACGCTAATTTTTATTAAATTGAAGGTCGAAATTCGCTAAAAAAATATTATATTGTGAACCTATCAGAATATTTTCAATGTATATTTATTTTCCATTAATAATTAAATATTTTTACAATTTCTATATATCTACGATGCCTTCAAATGCTAATGATATCTGTTAAACCCTTAAGTTTTGATTTAAGTTCATTGAAATGTTAGAGAAACTGTTTAAATAAAAGTAAAAAAAAAAGAAAAACAAAACTTATATAATACATAGTCTTCGTTATCTTCTTGCTAGAGTAAAAAGTTATATATCATATATCATTAAACATAAATATATACAAATACATATATTGATTAAAATAATAATTAAATAATAATAAAAAGAACAGAAACAAATAATGCAAATTAATACTTAATGGAATCCGATGCAATAAATGTAAACAAATTTCAAAATGTTTACTGGTTTTTAATTATTTATTATCTTATATTTTTTAACCTCGTGTTTATTTGTAAAAGTAAGTATGATATGATAGGGTCATTATAGAAGGAAGAAGCAGGTTGGCAGCCCTGTCAAACTATTTCAAGCGACTCCAAATACATCGACAGATGTGCCGCATCAACTAATACAGAAAGATAAGGATAGTGAGCAGTTTCTTCAAGTGCAGAAGAGTGGGATGATCATCAAGGGAAACCTGATGGATTGTGGCCAGTGTTGCCGCAAGAGTTTGGAAAAAAGTATCTCCGCAGACAAAAGAAAAGTATCAAAAGGTATCATAATAGAAATTATGAGTAAAATTGCCATTATTATTATTTTGTTAATATTAAAAACATGAAAACAAGCTATAATGCCTAAAATAACATGAATATTCCCAAGTCTTTTATAAAAAATATACCCATCCAAACAGCCGCCAAGTCGACTACAAGAATATATGACGGAAAAATAAGTCACAGTTCAGTGAATAAGAGTATTGTCTGGCATATTATAGTATTTTGTTGTCGGAATTAAAAAGTATCAAAATAGGCATTTTACAGAAATCGAAGTATCACGTCGAAATTAAGATTAAAAAGTATCACTTTTGATACTTTGGTATCATTGTGGCAACACTGATTGTGGCAACTGGCGAGGTATGTATATGTGTTCTTCCAACCATAGCCAAAATAAGGGCAAGGATAAATCCGGAATGAATCATGGAGCATTGAGATTCAACTCTCAATGGTGAACAGGCAGGCTTTTGTGCTATATCCTCCAGTATTTGCTTTCGACAGCTTGAATAAAGATGGTATCTGGTTGGCCTTGCGCAGGAAAGTAATTCCATTATCAAGGGTACATACGAGGGTAGTAAGTGTCACGTCTTAAATAATGGTAAGGTGACAGAAGAATCTGAAGTTCAATGCGGAGTACGTCACGGATGCATACTGTCACCGCTGTTGTTTTTGGTGGTTATCAGTGATGTTCTCCTTATAGCATTGACCAGAGGGATCCGAGGTTCACTTCACTCATTCGATGCACGTGAAACTCTTATAGCCATCGTCGAACCCGTCGGATATGCTTCCTTACCAATGAATATCTTTTATAAGGAAGTGCTCATCTGACAGTATTTCTGAATCTCATTCACAGTACCAACATGTGAATGGTTCACGTCTGCGGATTGCACGATACAAATTTTTCACAGAACCTAAATTGTCAGATTGTGAATACTTATACTATAAATGGACAGTTGGCATACCCCGTTAAGCTGGTCGCATGCGTTGTTTTAGTGGAACCCAAACGAAATTTCAACCTGCTTTCTTCCTTTTCAAAATTTCACTCGCAGACCTTCTCACGATTGTAATGCACATCATTACACCCAGCGTTCAAACTTTTGAAGCTAACGTGCACCGGTACTTCCTTTGTTCCTTTTCCCCCTTTTCCTAAAATCCTGGATATAAATGGTATTCACATCCCCTTTGGCGCGCGCAAATTATAAAAATATAAATCGAAAGTTTCCAGCTTGGGGAAGTGAATCAGTCAAACGACCCGAAGTTGACTGTCTAATTTAGTTCGTCTATTGTTCGCATCTTTAATAGGTTAATAGGTATTACTTACCCTTAAGAAACATTTATATCTCTGACACCCTTTGAAATAAAACAGATATTTAATAATTCTTTTCGTAAAGCTTTTCTTTATTCATATATGTATATATGTACTAATTTTGTTTTGCTTACTTATTAAAAATGGATTTTTATGTTTAAACGTTTAAATAATACCCGGATCACTTATTGTATAACTTGTTAAATCTAAAGCGTGAAATGAGAAATGAATTTTAAATTTAAATAATTCTCAAATCAAGGGAGTATATCGAATTTTGTGCTTAGCTTTATTTATTTATTTTCTCATTTATTATTGTAATTGCAATAATTGCAGGCGTTAATCGTAACACAGTTAGTTATATGTCTATGCGATCGAGTAGTTGATGTTGTTGTTTTTTTTTTTTTCGTCAAAAATTGCTTTTATTGTCCTCAGTAATAGAAATAATATAATCATATTATACAATAATTTATTTCCTATTTTTTTTTCTTCCGTGTAATTCTTCTTTAAATAGATCAGTTTCTTTGCGGTTTTCTTTTTTTTCTTAAGATAATTTGTTTTTAATATAAAAAAATAAATTTAAAAATTAATCGAGAAGAAAATTATGTTCAATGCGATGACCTAAATTTTAAAATGTAACTATCAGAACTTATTTATTTATTTTACTATACTACATATGTTTGTTTTTGCATTTTTTTTTATTTTGAATTATTTTTCGTTTCATATTTATTTTTAATTATGTTTTGTGTTTTATTTTTTAACTAACATCATTTCATTTGTTTTTTTTTTTTTTTTTATGTAAACCGTTATGAATATTAAGAACAAAACTTTTCTTAAAGTGTGCTATATACAATATACCTACACTTTTTTTTACATTAGGTGCAAAGTCTAAATAAAAATGTATACACCATGTACATATTAAGTGAGTAGACAAACGATCGTTGAAACGTGCTGCTAAGTTTGTCGTCCTTTTGATTTTTATTTACCTATCCTATTTTACAGCGTTTATACATAAAACTTAAGCAAAATGGATATGTTTACAATTCAAAATAATTGTAATTTAATATAATTTGCTTTTCTGCAAACAAAACCATTGTGGGTTTATTTCGGAAAAAAGAATTTCAAACTGTCTACGCAATTGTTTTCGTTTTGCTGTATAGTGATTTACGAAAAACAATATCAATAATATGTGTTAATCGTGTGTATTTTGTGTTGTATACAAGTATAACAAGAAGCAAACATAATCTAGTTACCAGTAAAAAAAAGGAATCAAACATAAGCAAGAAGCAGGAAGTTACTAGTTCAACAGATTCACAGAATGTGTAGTGTACGTGTAAATTTAGTACAAATGTAGATTTTTTTTTTATGTATATTTTTTTGTGTTAAGTTCTTTAAAATTCAAGTTTTTTGTGGGTTAAACTTTTAAAAGTTGTTTAGTCCTAATGGGTAGTTGCAACTCTTCAAGAACCAGTTATAAAAAAGTGAATTTGTTTTAAAATTCAATTTTAATACAATAATGCATTCGTTAATATAAATTTAAAATTAAATATTAAAAATAAATATCAGTTTTTAAATAAAGTATTTGAAGTTACATTTTTTAATTCAAAGAATGGTAAATTTTGAATGGTAGGAAATAGTTGATCAGTCACTATTCAAAGTTACCCCGTTTTTTGTTTTAATTCTAACGTGAAGTCAATAAACGATTTGCTAACATTAAATGCATTTTTATAATCGAACGCATTCATATACAGCCCTGAAGAGAACTGCAAACATAAAGGGAGATTTACAGTCAAACTGACTTACACAAACTGCAGTATCTCTTGTTTATAAACGTCAATGCAACGTGAGTGTTGTCAATTCACAATCTCGCGTTCGTATATTTAATAAAAAATATTAAATTTTTAGAGCTTCAGATTTAATATGGGTACTATGCACTTAAGGTGCATTCACAGCTCAGTGACAAGGGAATGAGTGAACCGTGAACAAACCATTTTTAGTACGTTTAAAGGCAAACAATAGACAATTTTACTTTTCCCAAAAAAGAGAGCTTAATTTGACTATCGATTTGGGCACGAGGTGTTAATTTTGGTAACAGAATGCTTCTTGCGAACTGTCAAATTTTGTTTACCCACAGATACAGAACGCAATCCAAATTTCCTTTTTTTTTGGTAAATGACAATTGAAATTCACAACTTGCAGTGAATAGATAGAAAAGGAGTGATAAAATGTCAAAATTTGTGTATATCATTGGTTCGTATTCGCTGTTCACTGAGCTATGAATGGACCTTTAGTTTATGAAGTAATTTCTAGACATAGACGAACGAAATTAGACAGTCAACTTTGGGTTTTCTGATTGTATTCTGACTTTCAAGCAACATTTAATAGGAGCTTATAAAGCTCACACATCCAAGTAAAAATCTTGGCGGCTGGTTTGACAGTTATGGGTACTGCCATTTTGTTTATACAATTTGTTGTTGCTGCAAAAATTTAGCGAAAGAGATAACACGACGAATTTATAGTTAGATCTTGGTCCTGTCCAATTTAGATCGTCTATGCTTCGTCTAGATTATTCAAAGTTTCGGAAAAAGTGATGGATGGTCTGAAATATTGCTATGCATAAGGCACTCTACGATCTTTTGTAGTGTGATTAATGGAAATTTTAGTTTTGGAAGAGATGAACAGTATAGTAAGTAGTACATATAAGATATTAAATATAAACAGGTGTGCAACTAGGTATAACTCTAGAGTAACTTAATTTTTGACGTTTTTCCTTTCTATTTGTGTGATTATGTACTGAATGTCCCATTTCATTTACACCTTCTGTAAGCTCAAAGAAGTTAACGAAACTTGACTTGATTTTGAAAACCTTTGTATTTGGTACAAGGACTATGTAGTTCTCTTATTTACAATATCATGGTTTCTAGGTGGGTTCAGTAGTAGATGCAATGTTTATGTTTCTATGGATAAAATGGGAGAACATAAGTTAAATATTTTAATTTTTCGATAACACTAGACACTGACACACTGACTTTTAGTGGTTAGACCTTCTAAATTTAAACTTTTTAAAGTTGGTGTTTAAAGATTCAGGGATGGCCTGTTACAATAAAAAACCTGTTGATCAAACAACATGTTTTTAAAAGCAATTAAATCAATTTACTTAATTTGAAAAATGTATTTGACGACTGTGTTCGACGGCTTGTCGAGTTACTCAGTTTTAAGGACCTCTAAAGCCCAAACGAAAACTAAGGTGGTGCATCAATTCCTGAGTCACTTGGACTCCGCACGGAAATAATCAATGTCGTAGTTCATAATTCTCTCCACTTTAATGCGGCTGGGCTAATATTCCGTTGCTAAGATCTGCGGCGAGTTCAGTTGAAGAATAAAAGAATTCGAAACTGAATCATATACCGTTTGGTGACCTTCTAAACTCTTAGAAAAAAAAAATGTCAAACGCACGGCTTCTATATATTTTATTCATATGACATGAGGCCCTTATTGAGCCTCATTTCCCAATTCCTTATACTCGAGAACGTAAGTTATTGACTGATAAAATAGATTCAGCAAAGAAACAGCTCCTAAAACCTATATAAACAAAAACTCTGACTAAAAAAACAAATTTAAAATATATTTTTTTTCTAAATGAAAATGTATTTGGCAATAGTTAAATAAAAAAATTAAACAAAAAAAAGAAAATATCAAAATAATACTTTCATGTGTATATTTATGTATAAAATAGTGGTACACCGAAAATATGCACTCTAAGTACGCAAAGATAAAACGAATAAAAATAAACAACACGGACAAAAAAGTAAACATCTTAAATATTTACATTATTCTTTATATAAACAATTGGCAAAAAAAAAAAAATATATTGAATTAAAAATTAAAAATAGGATACAAAATGGAATAAAATGCAAACAAATATATATATATATATCTAGGGAATATAAAAAAAAGAATATAAAGTATATAATGCACTTTTGCAATAAATATACAGCACACGCATAAAAAAAGGTAGTGGACAATAAAAAAATAAAAATAGAAGCATCCTTAAGTACCAACCGTTGTTTTTTACATTTTCTAACTGCAATCAAGAAGTTTTTCTTTCTCTTTGTTTGTGTATATTTTTGGCTATGACATTTTTTCTTGAATTTTTTATTGCAGTAATGTTTTTTCACTCGCTAGTTTAGTTTAATATTTTTTTTTTTTAAATAACTATATTTATGTCGATTCTTTTTCTTATTAAATTGATATAAAAATAAATTAAATTTTTTTGTTTTGCTATTTGTTAGGTTGTAAAGTTTTTCTCTTTTTTCTGTTTTAATAATTGTTTCGTTAACATTCTCTGTACAATTTGCAATAGTCATTCATTTAATTAGTTTTTGTTTTTATTTCTAATAAATGTTTGTATATAAGATGTGCTTCTTATAATTGTCGTGTAATTTATTTTATAATTGTTTTTAACCTACAATCAATATTTATTATATTGCTATAGAAAAAAAAAAATAAACTATTTGTTTGGTTGTTTTGTATTTAGAACACATAAGTTTTTTTATTTTTTTATTTTATTTAATTTTTGCCTATATTTTTGTAACAAAATAAGACTAAATTTTACTTAAGTACATACGTACAGCTATATGCATTTGTTCTGTAACTGCTTACTGTGAGTCATGGCTGTTCCACAATACTTCGTTATCTATATTTAAATGTTTTTTATAGAGGCAGCAACACGAAGCTTGTGGGTTTTTTTTTATTTTAAGAGTCTGTTCTGTTTTACTTAATATTTTTTATTTTATATCAAAAAGCTTCCTTAATATACGAATGTTATCAATGATTGAAGCAGAATTATCGATAGGGATAGGGATTTAAAATTATACACTAAAGTAATGCCGGGGAATCAATCGATCAATCTTAAGTCACAATACCATCATTCACACTCTCTGTTTGTTTTTTCTTTTTATTAAAAAAAAAATTAACTAAAAGAATAATTTATATCTAAAACAATTCCCTAGCCGCATACTTAGCATTTGTTCCCTTCGTCCTCAAATAATGCTCTCGTCATTGTTCCTCTGTGATGTCGAAGAAGCAGCATTACCACTGCCACTGCCTGTACTTCCTCCGCTGCCGATTCGTTTGTTTGTCGCTCCGGTTGCATAGTTTGTCACTACAATATTCTCATCGTCATACAAGTCAAAATCTTCTTCCTCATCGTCGTCGTCCTCGTCGTCATCATAATCGGATGTGGAAGTGGATAGTAGTGCTGTTGTCACTTGATTTTTACTGCCCATTCGACGGATTTGGGCACGAGGTGTTAATTTCGGTAGCAGCGGTTCTCGACCACTACTCGCCCCCGACGATGAGGTGAGCAGCTTCTCGCTGTTGCTGCTTCCTGTTATATGTTTTGCAGTTCCAGCCAAAGCGGAGGTCCAATCGTCTCCCGCTGGTTCACAAAGCGATTTTGAGTGGTGATGAGTCTCCTCGGGGATAGTGTCTCTATATATTTTAATAATAATGAGTACGCATTTAATTTTTTAGATGATTTTTGTTTGTTTTTCATAGAAATGTTTCGTGATTTGGCATAAATTTATACTGTGAATAAATTTTGTTCTTTTAATGCAATTGTGTAATATACATAGCTGGCAGTGATGGAAAGTGCTGTAAGAAATTGTTTTAAGAGTGCTGACTTTTTTTTTAAGTATTAAGGTGGAAACAAATAAACTAGAAAAGGTAGTGTGTAGCTTTTGTGTAAAAAGAAAAAAGAAAAACGAAAAACAAAGTCAAACGGAGATAGCTAACTATTTGTGCTAGTCCTAAGTTAAAAAAATTCTTGTTCTAATTCTAACTTATCGGTTAATTTTTAATTCTTTAGGTCGCCTAAACTAATAAATTATTGTTCGTATTTGCTTGTAACCGGGCTTGCTGGAGATGTTTGTTTTGTTGTCGCAAAACGTATTGTGAATAGATGGACTGCACAAACAAAAGGAAACAGAGCATCGGCAAATGTCATGATGCAAAATTTATTAGCAAAAGCATCAATCACTTTGTATTACATATAAGGGATTTTGCAGTATGTGCATGAGTGATGCGCAATTGTTTGACGTTTTGCAACTTAGCCTTTATGACGCAAAGCCAATGAAACGTCAACTTAACGTGTGTACAGAAGAAACTGTAGCTGCTGTGAATGAAAGTGTGGGTGAAGATACGGAGGTGTCAATTCGGCGTCATTGGCATGGGCCCTTCACCATATGGAAAATTTTGCAAAGAGCTCTTGGCCTACACTCATTTAAGATCTAGCTAGTGCAGGGACTAAAGTCACGAGACCATGCTTACGAAATTCACGGATTGAGGACTTGAGCAGCTTGAAGCCGAGTCTTATTTTCTTATGCAAATTCAGCTGAATTGCAAATAGTCAAAAACAAAAAGGATTATTGTGAATGCACCCAGCTATATTGATGAGAGGTTATGATGCTTTTGCGCTTTCAATAATTATTCGTGAAGCTCTGTTTGTTTGGTTTGCGTCGGTGATGCGCATAGACAATACGTTTTCAAAAAGTATGCAACCAAGGCAAATTGCCGTCTCTGGAATAAGGCAAATCCAGAACAAACTCATGAAATTTTAATCCTGGTGGCGCTGGTCGATCTCTTTTTTTTTCATAGCAGCTCACGTTGCAGTGGCCAACATCACCAGACAATATTCGGTGATTAATGATCAATTATGATTGATATAATCGTGAAATGTATATAGACTTCAGCCAACCTTAGTATATTGCGAAAATAGGATGACAGGATTTATATTGTTAATTTGAATTATTGTTAAATCGAGAAATGGTATCAAATGATATTGTAGTCTCTTTTGACATTTACCTAAAAGTATAGACGTTTGAAGAAAAATTACAAGTATATGCAAACTGAAGAATTTATAATGTCACGACGTATATTAAACTTTTTGGACAATATTTATCCTCTTATTTAACCTCATCTGTTAGAACTAGCTAAACTAAGTATTTTCCCACACTCAATAATCCTTTATCCTTCAAACTCCATGTATAAATAAAAACGTTAATTAGAAACCAAAAATAAAAACTATATACAATTTTCTATCCCCAATAGTGAAAACAACTTAATTTTAAAATAAAACTATCGTAAATAATTTGTGTACAAAACTTTTCTGTTGTAAGAAAAATATCACACAATTGCATTTAAGTGTTTAGAATTTCTTTTCCTTTTTTTTCTCTAATAAGCCAATAGAATTATAAAAATATAACTAAACTAAAACAAAATTAATAAAAAAAAAATAAAACAAAAATTTTATATAATTTCTCTTTTTTAACTTTTTATTGATTATATTATTTAAATTTTAGCGTAAGGAAAAAAGAAAACATGCATCAGATAAAACGATTAATATAATATACAACAAATTAGAATATTATAGGGAAATACTCAAGTAGAATTTTTACAATTAAAGTATAGAAACAGCAGGCAACTACTAAAAGCATTCAAAATGCATTAAACAAGTATACAAACTTATGTGGCCACTAAAGGGATGTTTTTTAATCCTTTGTTATGTAAATTATAATACAAACAGCTATTACCATTATCTACAGATACAGTCCATTCAATTTACTACTATATTACAATTTAAAAAAAAAAAAATAATTAAGCAGCGAGTATAAAAATAAATTCTTTTGTACAATACTTACATTTTTTTTTTTTTTGTAATTTACATTTTCAACCAGAGCAAATAAAATAATCGTGACGATTAAGCGAATAAAGTAGCTGAGCAAGTATAGGTTTTAAATGCAATCCTTCTTTTCTTTTGTTTGTGTTTTTAATATTTTCGATTGATAGGGAAAATTTGGTTAGGAAATGTTCAATGGATAACGTGTTTTATTGATTGTTTGATTATTTTTAAGGTTTCAAGTGTGTGGTAAATAGAATTGTATGTCCCCCCTTCACTACAACTCGGATTAGTAGATTCAGAAAGTAATATACATGCTTAAATCATCAAAGTTTTTAGTATGTATTTGGGACCGAAAAATTAAAAGGGAAAAAACATATAAGAGATGTCAATATCATTTGATACCTAGCTTTGCTTGATAAGAGACCGTTGTACATAGGTACAAATGACAGATGCTTTCTAGTTAGCTACAAATGTTTAAGACCTTCCACTTTTACTTAAAAAAAAGTCGTGTCGTGAAGTATTGAAGCTAGTGACAGGCTAAATGATGAACGTGAAAGTGGATACATTGATGGAAGCATGTTTTAAATAACAGATGAACAACAAATGTAAGCTAACGCAGAGTGCATGTTATTAATAAAATTTTGATTGTATTTTAAAAACATTTCACAAGTTTGTTTTGTTAAAATCTAAGCTAACTGCAAAAGTGATTGATAACTAGGCTATAAACGGTTGAAAAATAGAAACCAAACTTTTAAAATCCCTTTGCTATCAATTCTGAGAACAACATCAACGCAGATAAGAAGTGAAGCTCGATTCTTGTCAATCGACTTGTTGGGATGATTGAGTAATTCAACCGTAAAAACCTATCTGAAAGACTGTATAAGACTCTGATCACCGCAGTCCTAGCATATGGCCCTGAAGTATGAACTTTATTTGAAGTGAATGAATGTTGATGATGGGATGTGGCTGTATAACTTCAGCGGCGTTGTCCAACAGGTGTCCGAACTAGGTCCACTACTGTGGAATCTCATGTACGAGTATGACGACGTTCACAAACTTCAAATTCCGAGGTCCTCGAAAATAATTGGCTTCTTCGACGATATAGCGATCTTTGTAGTTTGCACAGTTATTGCATGACTGCAATGAAGAACTGGCTTGTAAGCATGGACCTATGGCAAGCAGAGGCAAAGATGGAGGTAGTACTTATAGAAAGCAGACTACTCGTGGAGATAGTTAGAGAGACATCGCCCAATGTAACAGCTACATTGTAGTTTCTGAATCTGAGTTGAGGTACCTCGGCGTTACTATAAGTATATGTAAGGTTAAGAACTACGACCTCGTTGGCAAGGATCATGCCAGTTATTGAAGGACCTAAACAAAAGAAAATACTACTTTTGACAAGAGTTGCGACGTCGGTCTACGACTTCCAAATATGTGCTTGAGGAATAAAACGACACCATGCAGCTGAAGACAGACGCAGTCTACAGAACGAATCCATTGAGAATATACAGTGCATTTCGAACGCAAAACGCGTAGTGGCTGGAATGGTGCCAATAGATCTCCTCGTTAAAGAATCCTAATGGCTATATCGACAACGATGCCAACCGTATGAAGTATCACGAAAAGCAAACCTTGAACAACAGCAGGATAGATAGAACTTTTCTGACAGAAGGTAGATCTCTGTGTCCATCTACACCAATGTATGCCTTTGAATCAGCAGCAAGTATGGAGAGCAGAATGTCTATCTGGATAGCTAGTTATTGGTGTTCAGATTTGGGTAAAAACACAACGTGCACATAAAACAGTCGAAAACGTGGAATACATCATATTCTAAGGCTGTAACCTGATGACGAAGAGAACTGGCGAGGACTTTACCTCAGAGAATATCATTATACAGATGCTGTGCTCTTAAGAAGCTTGGGAAGCTGTCAGTGAAACTGTGGCTCTCTAACCCAGAAGGACGATGCAATTGAGGGCCCAAGAATGCACGCAATAGTTCAAAATATGTGCGCGGCTGGAAGTAATTTACTTGAGTTCGAGCTAGATGAAGAGGCTTCTTATAGCTATTATTTGAAGTTTAATTCCATAAAATATATTTTGTTTTCTCATTCTTGAGTCTCATTTGGTTCTATGGAAGCTCTGCGAACAACATGTTTTACGTCTGCGTTTCGACTATTTGGTTATATCATTTTGACGTTTAAGCTTTTGTTACAAGAAACCGCAAAAACTGTGAAACATTGGCAAGACCTTTAAGACGATATCCGTCACTATTGTAAAATCGATATCCGTAACTATCGTCAAGTCTTCCTTGAACGGGGAGAATGGCAAATGGAGTAGACTACATAATCGCCAATCGGGATCTAAGTAGAGAAGGTTGTCGGTTGAAAAAACCTAATATTATGAAGATCTATAATTCGTTCAAGTGGGGTAATCTGAGGAAAAAATTTGGAGATAAGCGGACAACGCATAGAAACTTTGTCGGTAAACCGGAAGCAGAAGAGAGAACTCTAAACAAGCGGATCTATATTTTCCTTTTTTTGTTTTGTAAATATTACCCAAGTTTTCATTATTGATGCAACCTTTTAGGATTATTTAAGTTCAATAAGCCAAAATAACCATTAATCAGTAAAACACGTCAGCCGATTGGGTTATTTAAAGAAAACTTATGCAGTGATGAGTGTGTTACTGTTACTGTATATTTGATTGCAATTTTAATAAAGTTTATACTAAATAACGATTTGATTCTTTTTAATAATTAGTAATATTATTTTTTTTTAAATAAATTTAGCATGATTAAGTAAATAAATGTAAAAGAATTAAACTTAAAAAAGAATAATAAAACAAATATAATAATGAATTTAATGAAAATAAGCATTACCGCTATACAAATCGCACGTCTACAGAGTGTTATAAATGTGTATAGAGTAGAGCGTGCAAGAATGTAACGAGCACTATTATTCTATTTTGTTAGAGTTTTTGTTTATTTTTTCAGCTCGTTTGTGCTACATAATATGTACATAAAATATTTTTTTTTACTTAACAATTAAACTACAAAACTACAATAATGAAAGGACATGCATTAAAGGCAAGAAAATAATAATAATAAAGGACTCGCAAAGTTCATATAGTATACAGATGTGGGGTGTCATGAGATATTACGATGACAATTTATTCTGATCATTATCGATATTATCGTTATCATTATCATTTAACCTTTGATTAGAGGGTAAAACTTTACTAGGCCTCCGTCCTGTAAGAATTAGTCTGTAAAATATATACACATAGTTTTTTTTTTAATCAGATACAAAACAAGCATTCAATTTATGCAATTTTATGTTCCGATTTGTATGGTTTGTGTTGTTTATGTGTTTGTTTTGTTTGTTTTGAGTGTAGAATGTTCTGTTTTGTTTTATTATTTTGAATCTGATTTGGACAAGGGACAAGTTTTGATTAACATTTAAATATTTTATTTCCATATACCAAATAAATTTGACAATCTTTTATTGAGACAAACACTTTATAAATTAAAATGATACGAAAGTATTTGTGTTTGAATATTAGGTCTGTTCCCGTACTGACTAAAACTACGAAATTCTTTGAAATTTTACGAAAAATAGGGAATTCCTGTCTGTACGTCAAAGTTTTGTAGTAGAAAGTACGGGAACAGACCTACAGTCTCTCACTATATTAATTACTTTATTAACTAGTCAATTTAAGATAGTTGACACTATTTATACCTGCTTGACGTGGTGTAAAGTTGCTGTTTATAAATTAGCAAGTATGTACTACAAAAATTAGTTATTTAGTTTCAAAATAAAAAGCTATGAAGTTATAGGGTACTAAAAAATGGGATTTGTTTACTGAAGTGAGATTGTTTGTTGTAAAAGCCGTAGATGTGAATTCAATACATTTGTTCCTAAACTACCGAATGAGGCAAAATTTACCTGTCACTCAATCGGACAGCGAATGAACTGTATTACCAATTAAGTTTTACCATTCAAAGTCAGTTGATGAATGGTATAGATGTACATATTTAATCCTGTCATATTACTGTCGCAGCAAAAAGTCTCTTCCCTTTCGTTTTGAACAAAAATGTGTAGCTTGACACGTATATGTAAACGCACGAATACGCACAATCTTAAGAGCCAACACATCAGCGACGATTCGTTCAGTTTTCGGTCACTTTCAGAAGAATGCTCTCATTGCATATGCGAATTTGACAGTTGGTACAAACTACACACATTTGGAAATGTTCGAATGATTTCTGCTTTCATTTTTGTTTTCCTTAAATTTCTACTACTATCCGGGAAAAATAAACACTAAACACTAACAACGGGCAAAAGTGTTATGGTCAGCGGTTGGAGTTGACAGAACATAGGGAGGTATTTCGTTCAGTTATGACATTAGCTTATGCTGATTAACACATGTGCAGAATTCTGCATGAAGTTATATGTAAATGCTGCATACAGCGGTATTTTGTAAAAGCTGAGCTATAACAGTCGGACATTACAGAAGTATAAGTTCGGAAGTATCTGTCAAATAGTTTCGCCGATTGATTTTCAAAAAAATTCAATTGTTTTCAGAAAATTATTCGTATACATAGCTTACTCAAGACTGTTCGTAAATTTAAATTTCATGCATTTTGTACGTTATAGAATTATTTTAGACTAATGACAGCGTGACTGACAAATTTTCATACGTTAGAGCGAATGGATTTGCACTTTGGGAAGTGAGGAAAAGTGACCGAAAACTTAACGAATCAAAGCCAAAAGCTTTTATGGTCGCACAATACAAATCCTTCGTATTCGCACTGTTTCGAAAGTGTCATACAAAACCATTGTTTTATTATAGTTTAGCCTTAAGTATTGTTTAGTTAAAACAGAGAGAGTTCTTGGTTGCATATTTGCCAATGCTGCACTGGCTTTTTACTTATTTGAAGCGCAGGCGTGTTTGAGCAAATTGTTTAAATGGTACATCATTCCTTTCAACTGAATCATTTCATCAGAATGCAATTAAACTGTATGCAAGGAATATAAAAATGGAATTAAAATTGAAAAAAAAATCCTTTTTTCTTTGTATTGAAGCACAAAAGGTGAAGGTTGAAATATATTCTCAAAAGCGTAACTCTCCCATCAACTGAAAATAAATTCATCTACGATAAAGGGGCTATTTCGAAAGGCATGATATTTTTTTTTTTTGGTAATGTTCGTATTTGGGTAAAGTATTTTATATTTTATAAAAAAAAGTCTAATATTTGAGTTATGCATATTGGTTTGTCCTATTTTTTATTAACATCAGAGTATATGTGATAAAAATAGAGCAAATTTTAAATGCCTTTTCGAAACACCCTGTACGTCGAAGAACTAATAGTTTATATGCATGACATTGTATAAGAAACAATTTTTTTACCGGATGTTTTAATAGTGGTTAAATTGAGCGTGAATATCTGGTAACAGAGGATTTATTTACTCTGCATCTCAACACAGGTTGTTTTCTACAATTTTACACAAACAAAAACAACGAATGTTTTAATAACAGACAAATATTTTTTATGTGTAGCATATATTTTTATTTGTTTTTTTTTTTTTTTAATTTTACTTAATACAACATTATAATGCAAAGCAACAAATCTTCTAAGCTGAGCAGTTTTAATGCGACATACAAATTTAATTATATACATTTTTTTTAATACAAAGCACAAAATACCATAATTAAGCATAAAAGATAAACAGAAACGAACGAAATTGTTAACACAAACAACATATTAGTTTTTGTTTTAATCATTCATTATGTTACACAGAATTTACTTAGTATACGGTTTAGGCAGACGACACAAGGCAGGATTTTATTATATTATTTTAATTGATTGCGTTCTGAGTACTGTAATATAAGTGTATTTGTGTGTATATAAGGTACAATATGTTTACAAATCAGTATTGTTCACTTTTATATATATAAAAATAAATTATTTAATGTTTTAATTATTTTTCTTTTCTTTACAGTGGACAGAAAACATTTATGCTTGTTTTATTTTTTTTTTTGAAAGCGCACAATATCGAATGATTCTAAGTTACTTAGTTGTTCTTTACTCGCGCTATTTTTATACGAGTACTTTGTTTGTTTTTAAAGGTAAGCTTAAAACGGTTCATTTGTAAATTGTTATTTATTAGTGCCTTGTACTCGTAAAAAGGTAGATCCTGTAGGCCGTTGGTACACAGAAAATAAAAGAAGAAAATCACTTTCAATGTTTTAGTAATACAATTGAAAATCGAGAGTATATTTCATGCATGATGTACACAATGATGTATTTACAAAAATGCAGAGTAAAAAGGTGCCAATAAATATCAGCCGCTAAGTGAAATGATTTTTTTTTTGTTGCTATGTATAACGCCGGATACTTAATGCGACGGACATACCACAGCCCTTATTGCGAATTTTATAAATTTTGTTGCAACGTCCGACTAGACGAAACTCTGAAACAAGGATGCAAAATGTGAGATACATTATGTCCTCTAACACAATGAAAAACTAATTCATGAACTCTTTGACACATTGTTGTTTGCCAACGTTTACATTGGATAATGGACCTTCACCTGATGGCTCACATCCACGCATTGTGAATGAATGGGCACATTCCGCATTCTAGGAACTGGGTAGTCAAACGTTTCTGATTGGTCGAAAGATTCAGTTTTGACTACAAAGTGAGGCATTCCTTTTTGAGATAATGAACTGGATTTAAAGGTAAAATAATTCTCCCTACCTTTTAAGGCAATGCGCCTGCTGTCAAAAATTCTTTTGTCGTTCCATATGTTAGACCTTACCTCAAAAAGTAGGCCTAGAGTTCGGAACGTGCCCAATCACATGCACAAATAAAAGCAAACAGCGCTTCATGAACTGATATGTTCCAATGCAAATGTCATTTGGTATTTTGTTGTTCTTCATTCTTCGTTCCAAATTGTCAAAAATTGCAACACACCATCAAAGCATCGCATAATGAAAGCGTCATAACATCGCATCACAACGGCAGTGATGCTTCCCGATGCGCATAAATTTATTTTATTCCTTTCATTTCGCCAAATCTGTCCACCAAATCGAAACCTCTTACTTTCTGCGAAACCTCCTCGAAATCTCGTTGAGTTCACCTTCTATGAGAGGTTGTCAAACTCAACAAACCTAAACGTGAACTTCAGTTTATTTTGGTGTTCATTTTTAGACGTCAAAATATTATATTTGAGAACAGCTGTAGCTTGTGTTGGGACTTTCATCGATTATATTTTATATTTTTCATATTTTTTTAATTAGGTTATGCATTATGCAATTTGCCCACTCTCAAGTCGCAACACTTATTGCAACAGTCAAGAGCTGTTGGTTTGATTGCTTCCCGCCACTTCAAAACGGACAGACAATGACATTCGATATGATTTCGACTTGGTAGGAACGGCCTACTGAGGTTCAGCAAAAGTTCATCCAAGTCTCGAGATTTCGCTTTGGTGAGAATGAGGTATTTCGCTTCTACATATAATTTTTTTGGTGGTTAGCGTAGAACTTAAGGCCGAAAGGCGAACTTAGCATGTAACTAAATTGAAATACTAGATTGAAACATGTAAAATCTGTGCGCCAATTTACTGTAATTTCAATCTTGGTTTGGTGTCCGGTGAGAGGCATAATGTTACAATTCCAAACAAGATCTGAATTTCTATACCAACTCCAAAATAAACAAAGTTTTAAACTAAATTTAAACATATTTAAAGCCCCGTAAATAAATTTAGTACATAAACCCGACAACGTTTATGAGGTATCGTAGGTATGTTACCCAAGGCCTATAAGACAATCCGGGCGTTAGTAAATAAAAAAAAACTATGAAAAAGTAACAATGATTTCTAAAGTTTAAAATGCTATTTTTAGTTATTCTTATATAAAAATAAATATTTCTGACTGAGCAAACTTAGAATTATTCGACAAAAAAGCAATTAGATTATTTTTTTTAGCAAAATTATGCACAAAAAAGCAGAACATGCACATACTATTTCCAGAAAAATAAGTTTAATTAATATTTAAATTAAAACAAAATTAATCTTTCTATAAATAGAAAGAAAAATTAAAAGAAAATATATTTAAAACTTTAAAGTTAAAAAATTATAAAATGAAAGAAAAATTAAACCCAAAAAAATAGATAGGGACATAGGTTGTTTTTTAAAATAAATTTTCAATTAAAAAACTTACCCGCTCAACTCAAGCATTGACCCTCGTCTAACATTTCGTCGATGGCTAGCTGTAACCGGGAATGGGCCAGAATGACCGCCTTCGGCCAAACTAGTACCCGATATCGATGCAGATCTTTTATCTGTTCTAGCACCGGCTCCACCAATGAGGGCAATATTATGTTGTTGTTGTTGCTGCTGGGCATTGCTTAAAGGCACCAAACCACTCGTTAAGGCAGCCGCCAATGATGGATCCGATCCAACTGCAACATCATTGAGATCAACAACAATGGCGCCCGTTTTAGACATGATCCCAGATCCAGAACCGGAACTTTCGCGCCGGAACAAACCTATTACGGACTTAGCCTGTTTAGGTTTCGATAGTCCACCTAAGTTTTTTTGTTTTTAAAATGTTTTTGTTTCGAAGTTGTGTGATTTTTTTTTTTTTACAATTCGAAACAAATTTGTATTTGATTTGGTTGTGTTTTAATTTGATGTCCAACGGGTTTTATGAGTGATCGGGTAGCAGTGTTGTTGTCGATTTGGGGTGGGTATATTGTTTAATTTTATTTTTAATTTTTTTTTTTTTGAAGGAAGTGGTACCAAACATTGCATTTACATACATAGAGAGAAGAAAAAAGAGAGAAAAAAAAAATACACAAATCAAAAGGAAAGAAAATAAAACTTGAGCAATACAAATATAGTGCAAGCAATCATTAATAAATAATTTAAAATATATTTGTTTTTATTTTTGAAAATAGATTTTGCATTCTTCAAAGTATGGGTGTATTTTGAAATCTATTTTCAATGCAGCAATGCAATTTTTTTTTTTTTTTTTTTTGACAACACCTTTTATAAATTGCTCCAACAAATAGGTTGATAAAAATATTTTGCATTCAGAGACATAACACACAAGTCCACGTAAAAGAACATCAACAACATGTATTATATTTGAGGTTATATGTATACAATATATATATATATAGACTTTGATCTTAAGAGTTTTATTTATGCTCTTTTACAATGCTAATAGTTTTGATACGATAATTAGACACAGTTGGTGTCTGTTCAGAAGAATGAAAATCATTCCCATGAACGTCGAGGCTAAACACATTTCATTAGAATGAAAGCTTTTCTTTTTTCTTTCCTACTTAATTAAAAAAATACCTGGCTCGCTAAATAGACTTTCATTCCAATGAAAGGATTATCTTTTCATTCCCATGAATGAGTTTTCGGTAGATGTTTGATGAAAGTAACCCTCTCTTTTAATCGGTTCAAACGTGCCTGTCTCGCTCGACATTTCTTTCATTCCAATGAACGTGAACATACTCTGTATATTTTACATTTTTTCGTTAGCTTTTTGGTGCGTAGGACAGCCAGGTTCACTTAATGCATTTAGGGTACTCCCAGAGTTTAATAGAATGCGAGCTGAGTTTATGTTCAATTATGACCCTAACTATTGCACCTACACATTGGACACAAATCTTTCACTTAAAGTCGACTTTAAGAGGGGAGACGTTTTTCAAAACATTTTTGGAAGGATCGCCATAAAATATGGGCAGACTCTAGCCATCGGATCGTGGCTTTCGGAGGATACAAGTCAAGCAAGATCGATGAGCGAGAATAGCTTTGAGGTCGAAATGGAGCCACTTCTGCAGTAGGGTGGATCGAGCTAGAGTCTATTTATCACATGAAGATGGAAGTTTGGTTCTTTAAACGATAAGAGGTAAAATGTCCAATTGCAGCGACTCTAGTAGCAAGAGTCTGGATATAGAAACAGAATAACCAGCTGTTGGTGCCGCAGCAGAGGCTTAGATGGTTCTTTGCTCATTTCGGATGAGGTTCATCAAGAGATGAAATGTGCTCCAAGATCAGACCAATGTAAATAAACAAATCAGTAAGATCATTACCGCGATCGAAGCACTGAAAATCTGCAAGGGACGAGGCTTGATGGCATATTGGCGAAGCTGCTATATGCAACACCAACTATATTGAACCAGCTTTACTCCCTTTAATAGTGTTAGCTTTGGAGACTGCGAACTTTTCATAATAGTGAAAGTAGGGAATGAACGCCAAGAGAGGCGAATGCAATGAATGGAGAGGTATTTCCATGCTGTGGATTGCCTGAGACAAATCAAAGAACACTTTGAAGAGGCATTCGAAGCCGAAAAAGCAGTTTTTCACGACTAGCTAATCTAGGGATCTGGAACGTACATGGAACAGCAAAAGAGTCTAGAGGCAAGTACGGTAAGAGCTCGATGGGAGAAATAAGGCTCATTGCCAGAAATCGTACTTAATGGCACATCAACTTTAAAGCCACTTTTGACAGCATTCATGGTCTTGACTGCCAACAGGCTAAGGACAAATTTGGGATACCTTCAAAATGTATACAGACATGTCGTGTAACGCTGGATGCGATGTTATGTGCAGCAGAGTGGCAAGAGTGACTTCGAATCACGGTCCGAACTTCCGGTACAAAGACTAAACTGTTGGAGGTGTCAGAACACTTGATCTTTCCAATTGGAAGCAGTCTTGTCGGGACTTCAAAGCTGTGGCTTTCAAAACTAAGTCGATTGGTACAAATTTCAATTGGCACTAATCCATTCAAGTGGTACCTTGTGCGACTTAGTGTGTGTGGCTCTATCATTGTTTGCAGTGACGTACGTACGCTTATGGTAAAACGACGAAATAATTTGCATTGAGACTACAAAAATAAGAAAAGTGGAAGTTCATAGCTTCTTCTAAAAATGTATTTCAAAATCTGTCCTTGGGACACTTCAAATTTACTGTGCACAAATCAAAAACCCCTTTCAATAAAACTTTAAGTTGCATTTATATATTAAAAGAAAAAAAAACTAATTTAGATACCAACTACATCTGTTGAGGAGGAAAATATTTTTCAAAAGTATGGTAAAAAAAAAAACATGCTCACGACATGTGATTATATAATTAAGGATCGATTATATAAAATAGAAGCTCACGACTATTATATGCCAATCCAAACTTAAACTTAAAAAAAAAATTATAGAAAATTAATTTTAAAGAAACTTAACGATTTTTTTTTGTATACACATTTTGTTTATGTATATTTATAGATGCAACTTGTCTAAAAACAAATAAATAATAATAATGTGCTTTCTTTTTGATTGACAAATAATCCTTCATTCCGTATCCTAAATGTTATGATAAAAATTTGATGTCAGTTGCAATTTAAATTTACCTAGGAATGTTGCACTGGGTGAATTATAGGCCAGGTACTCCTTGTTCGATGCCCAGGCAGGGAATTCATTCTGCTGAATGGCATCAGATATTTCATCTTCTTCTCGTTTCCACGGCAGTTGGGATTCGGTGGCTGTTGGTGTAGCAACTCGTCTCTCACAATCGGAATCACGGGAAGTGTTTCTTTCCTCTTCGAGTATTACGTTCTCTGCAACTGATATAGAAATGCATTATTATAGTAAAAGTTGTTTAATTTTATCTGAAAAATAAATTGTTAAATATAAATACAAAAACAAAATACCAATTTCTTTCTTTTTTTTTGTTTTAAGAAAATAAACATAAATTTAGAAGTTTAAATAATTTAACATGCAACACAAAGAGGCAAAAGGATATTTGCTGAACGGTTACACTAGGTCAAATATTGCATTTTGTTAAGTTAAGAAAACTGATGACCAAATTGCATTCTATGATGGGGTACAGTAAGAACCAATTTGGCAACTGACTTGAGGATAGACTAAAGGTACATTCACAGATCAATGATCAGCGAATGGACAAACATTTTTAGCACATTTGAAGGCAAATAATTGACAAGTTTATTATTTGCAGAGAAGAGATCTTAATTGATTTACCGATTTATGTGAAAAATTGAAAATGTAAAGAATTTCTTTAAAGAAATCAACGATTCGCTGCCTGTGAACTGTCAAATTTTATTCACATTCCATAGATGTGGAACGCAATCTAAATTCGCGAGAGTGTAACCTCACAATTCTCTTTTTCTTTGGTAAATGACAAGTGAAATTGGCAGATATGTAGCTTAGTATTTGAGAGTATTCGCTCACTCGTATTGCCGGTCACTGTGCTGTGAATGGATTGTGTCTCTGGAAAAAGTATTTGCTAAGAAACGGGTTACAGAGTTGTTGGAACATAAGGAATGTAGCAGTAGCACTACCGCAAAGCTCTTTACTCTCAGAATATTTTCTGAGCGGGCATGGGATTATGCATAACCTGTCTATCTCTGAATTGTTCTGCCACAGGACAGTTGATTCCTAGTTGAACCTATGTTTAAATAAACGTTTTGTAACTTGTTCTTTTCGATGTTAGAGTGGAATCGTAGAGAAGTAATAATGTTACAAAATTGAAGACTAAAAGTTAAGTCAAAATACACTGATTTGTCAGTTTTCACACACCAGCCTAAAGAAATTTTTTGTACTAAAATTCGTAGCATGGGGAATTTTTTAAATCTATACGCGAACAGCTTTTCGTAAAAATTCGCTGTTTTGGGAGAGTACGCGAACGGACCTATTACTTAACAGGTCATCATGCTCAGACATTGTACAATTCTATCGACGTGCTTGACGACCAAATATCGCTTAGCGCTCGATTTGTACTACATGCTAGACAGACTTCATTTGGTGATCATGGCGGCGCGCGCTCTTATTGTTATTCAACAGTCTTGCCGTTCATGTTCACGCACCAAAATTCAAATTAATAATGATTTCATTTCATTTTCCTTCCCTAAAAATTATTCTGTAAAAAGTGCATAAACAAATTAAGTTTTAATAAAACTCCAGTAACCATTCAGCAATTGATAAAATTCTAGAAAATCAAAGCCCATGCAACATGCTTTTAAAAAGTATAACATTTTTTTAACTGATTTTTTTCTTTACAAATGGAAGCAAACTAAACATTTCTTAACAACGATGATCTAGAACTGTCATCGATCATAAGTTTTTCTTTGTGCGCATTTTTGTTTTACAAGAAATTTAACAATAATACGAACCGAAATAAAACAAAGCATAGTCGCTAAGCAAACATAACGAATACGAAAAAAAAACAAAGAAAAACATACAAAATCATATGGTGAATAGAAATAAAATTAATTAAAATAGTTCAGTAAGTGTCCTTGAATGGTAACTATTTTTATAATTTGTGTACATCTGCTAATGCTAGTGCCTTGTTAAGATCTAAGAACGAAAATGAGGAACTTAAAATCATATTTCGTGTGTAAATATGTGTTTTTGCCTATGTATTAATGTGTCTTTAATACGTTAGGATTATTATATAACGGGCCAGCCAATATTCAAAAATAATTAACTTTTAAACAAACCAACTATTTTTATAGGAAAAATAAAAAATTAAATCTCTATATTCTTGCTTATATCAGCGAACTAATTTAAATTATTCTATTAGCACATACTAAAAATAAAATAAAAAAATTTAAAATAAATAAAATTGAATAAATAAAAAAAATTGAAACATTTTTTTTTTTTTGTTAATTTTTAACTGGATTTATGTTAATCTTTTCTTTACCAAAACTGTGGTAGGATCGATCCCTACGCCATGGTAGTATTAATTCGGCCGCGGTTGGCCCAATATCAGGTGTTAGGATTTTCTCAGGACTTTCACTTTTGGATGCATAATGCTTAACAATTCTTGCTTTGGATGCATCAAAGCCTGGTAGGCTTGTGATATGCGCTATCAGTGAATTGTTATTCGCAAGATCCGAGTCCGCTGTTGCTTGGTTTTTTATATATATAAATGAATATATATTTATATTTTTTTATTTATTCATTTTGTTCAATAATTATTGTTTTGTTTTTTATGGGCGATGATATTTTTATTCAAATTTTGTTGTTCAATGGAGAGTGTGTGTGGTTGAAGTTCGAACGAAGAAGAAGAGTTGAAAAGTTGATTTAAAATGGAAAAAAGAAGAAATATACGCAAAAAATAAGAAAACATTTTTCGGTTAAAGATTCACTCAAAAGTGTATTTGTATTGAACAAAATGTTTCATATCAAAAAAAAACTTTGCACTACAAAAACAAATTAATTTACAAAAAAACAAAGTGAACAAAAATATAATGAAAAACAAACCAATGGATTGCTATAGATGCGAACTATACTTTATGTACAAAAAATTGTGATAAATTTGTATATCTCATGAAAGCAATGTAACAAAAGTCAATCCAGTGATCTAGCGTTACACTAAAATATAATAATATTAACTTGTAATGGCTTTTTTGTTGTTTGTTTATCAATGGAACTAAATGGCTCGGTGGTTATTGATTCTTTTGATGATGAAGCAAAGTTGACTTCAAAAAGAAAGTATATATTTTTATCAAACCTACCTACCTTCTAAAAGTTTTACGAAAAATTTGAAATAATTTGATAAATTTTTGGCGATGAAGCAAAATGAATATCGATTTTTGTGAATCGAATAATATTTAACGCTTTGGGGCATAAATATAGAGAAAATGATTCATGGTAATCGAAAATAACGTCTAAAGATAATTATTATGTGTGTTGAATGTTTGAGTTTGAATTTTGTTAGCCAATTTGTTGTGCATCATATCTGCACATAGGAAAGTAAATTACGTAAAAAAAGCTATCCTATTTTTCGAGCTAAGGAAATTAACTGAAGGAGAGTTGTAACTGAAGGCATTTAAAGCTAATCCTGCAATGAAATATATCCTCTAGCAGTGTCATTGGATGAACAATGACAGCGGGGACAATTACTGTGTAAATGTGCCTTTGTAACATTTTACGAAAAATTGTGGAAATGTTAATCAGCGCTAACTTCGCTCTGATGGATGCGATATAGCAATTGTAAATTTGGCTACCAGGTGGCTGGCAATGATTGCTTTCCATCGCAAGGCAAAAAGAATCTGACATTGAGCTTGAAAATGTTTGGTTCAGGTTTGGTTGAACAAGAAAAAGTTGAAAATACACTGATTTGACCGATTTGATAGTTTTCACAAATCAGCCTAAAGAAATTTCATGTACTGGGGAATTTTTTACTCTCTCGTGAGCGCCCTCTTCTGTGAAAGAAAACTAAGAAAATTCTCTGTACGTGAACAGCTTTTCGTAAAAATTCACTGTTTTGGGAGGGTAAGCGAATGGACAAACTGTCATTTGACAATAGAAATTGCGGCCAATGAAATGCCAGCGTATCCGCCTGAGAGCAAGAAATGGATGCTATTGCCACAAATATTGCCTCTAGAGACCGCTGGGGAAGAGCAAAATTTACATAAACAAAGAACCGCCATTTCGAAGCGGAGCACATTAGAACCCAACACGCTTGTATTTTGGACATGTGGGTATAACATCACAAGACTATTTCATACACCTTATTCCTTGCCTTTCCATGGATGGCGTCTGAACTAAGTCAAGTTTTTCTTGCGTTAGGCATTACAATTCGCAGTATTTTTTAAAACTGTTTTGTGTTGCTGGAAAATTTAATTGAACAAAACATATAGAGAAAAAGTAGCTGACACAAATGTGTCCTTGGATCTAGGAATTCTAGTTTTTACATTAAAAGGATCAACATATTATTAACTTATTAGCTCAATGGAAAAATTGGCTAGAGACTCGAATATATTTGGGAGAAATGTTTTAGTCGATACTGGCAATAAACTGGATTTAGACAGCTAAACCTTAAACCGGAAATCAGTTGGAGAGAGTTGAGGCGCATAGCCAGGAACCGCGCACTATTGCACAAAGGCGTTGTAGAGTTCCTTTTCCAAAGCTACATGATACAGAAGTAATAAGCGTAATAATACGTCAAAAGCAGTAGAAATTTTCATCAAAAGAGTTTACTTACAAGAAGACCTAAAGACTTCATTTCTAAAATATCAGTTTTAAAAGCAAGAATCTAATAGTACCTACTGTTTAAACCTGTGGCTGGTCATTTTGATGTCTGAATCTTAATCTTAATTTATTCATGACGTGTCTAAGTGATAGAATTCTGAGATCAAAAAAATGTCAGAGCCTCATACACAACAAATGTGTCCTTATTCATTTCATGTACCACTTTAGTCTGTATTAAATGGATTTAGATCATCTGAATTTAAAAGACTTTGTGCTAACGACAAAACTTACTGTCCAATTGTTGCTGACACTACACTTCTGACAAATTTCAAAGATTTTTTTGCTATAAAATGTTCCTCGTTTTTGAATAATAAGTATAATCGAAATTGTTGTGGCAAGACTTGTTCTGACATGTTAAAAAGGTTTCCATGTCAATATTCAAAGATCAGAATTTGGACAGTAATCTTTAAAATTGACTAAAGATAATACAAATATTCTTTTTTCTTGTACCTAGTTAGGAGCCTGCCTCCTTTACTCTCAGTGAGTTCTTAATCGTAGATCCTGAACTAATTCACTTTCCTTTCTTTAGAATTTTTTTTTTTCTATATCAAATGTCAGTGTTCATAAAAATTTCGTGTGTATATATGTTTATCTGTGAAATAATAATGTAATCAACCCAAGAAAACACCAACATAAATTCGAATAATTTAATTTAAAAAGACAAACACTTTTCATTGTAAATTAAAAAAATATATCACAAAAAATCAGTGTTTCAAAATATTTCTGAGGATACATACATATCGGAAATAATCACACAGATGATTCTAAAAATCAACTTATAACAAAAAATCAGAAAAAAAGAATATAGAAAATTTGCCAAATAGAATAACATTTTCATTATATCAAATAAAAAATTTCAAAATTATACTCAATTATATATTGTTATTCTAGAAAGCAATAGATATTTATTTAATCACTTGTATAGATTTTGTTTAAACAAAAACAAATAAAATTCTTTCAAATATTTCACAAACAAAAGTTTTTTTTTTAAATAAAAAAAAGAAAAATAAATAAATTTCAAAAGGATGTAGATTGAGTAGAAATTAAAATTGATAATTTATTTATGATTTAAAAATAAAGAAAAAAAAAATAAAATTACTTACGTGATGATTTTGCAGTGAATGTTAGACCATCGTCCCAGTCGTCGTTTGCTCCACCAACAGTGACTTCTTTTGGAGGATATTCTTCTGCTGATTCATTTAGGACTTCATTAATGTAATCTATTTATGTTTTGATTTTAACGAAAAACAATTATGGTTTAATAAATGAGAGATGTGATTAATGCCATTGCCCCAGAAGCATTAATATTTGCTTGTTTGCTTTTTTTGTTGTTAATTTAATAATTATTGTTCCTTTTATTAATATTTTGGAAAAAAATATTGTTTACACAATTTCGAATTTTTAATAGATTTAGACAAAACATTACCACATTTCTTAGATGTTAGAGCGCAGGAAGCGATGATGCAATGATTTTTTTTTTTTAATTTTTGTTAGTAGTACTCACAAATAACTTTCAGAAATAGGTTGGTACGTATTTACTTAAAAACATGCGATTATTCTTTTCAAAATAATATAAGTATAGTTTTAGTACTTAAAAGTGGGGGCTTTTGCATTCATAAGAAATCAGTAAGTAAATAGTAGGGAAAATGTAAAAGGACTCGGAGGCAGCTAATGAGTGATATCTAAGAATTTTTTCTGAAAATGGGGTGGAAAATTGTTTTAATTTTTAAAATGTCCTAGTTGAAGTTAGAAACGTTAGCATTAAGGTGCACATTTACATTAAACTCTACTTTAATGGATGGATGTGGGGTTGTATATCAAAGAAGAAAGACTATTTGTAAGTGCCTGTTAGACCAAAAGAAAATAATAAATACTTCTTGGAGAGCCATCAGAGCTACAGAAAGTGCACATTTAAATTCAATCCTGAACTTCACTTATGAATGGTGCTTTGAATTTAAACATCATGCATTTTGCCGTCATAACCACGCAGGCTTTAATAAATGTTTCAGCTTTTTGTACAAGCATGCTTAAGCGTCTGAATGAGAAGAATTGGACCAACAAGCAGCCATGTGCAAAAAATAACATTTTCGAATAAGCGAACTGTCAATCACATTCGCACAACCAAACAATTCGCGAGAGTTTAACCTCACAATTCTTTTGGTAAATGACGAGTGAAATTCGCGGATGGCTGCGACGACAAAAAAAAAGTTGCTGTCAATGAAATGTCAAAATTTACGAATATTCGTAGGTCGCTGAGCTGTCAATGGACCTTAAGTGCTGTTAAAACGAGAGTAGCATTATTCACACAAAGACTGGGGCATGTTTAAAGCATATTTGTACTTGTGGGGGCGAAGGGAAATTGTGCACGTTTCTTCAAAAAGATTGTCAAGCTTGAAGTTTCTTACATAAGAAATACTGCAATCAACAGTTGTAATTTTCTTTCATGAATTTTTCCTTCTAGACTTTGAAAAAAGTAAAGATTGTATGAACTCCGTTGTTCCATCATTTACTAAATGACTGAACCTGAAATTGTTCCTAGTCTTGTACACATACTGAACGATGCATGTTTTTAAAATAAAGAATATAAAAGGGACTTAAAGTCCAGGCAAAATAGGGTAGCTATAGAATATCTGAATTTCGTATCCTAGCTTTTATAATTCAAGTTATCTTTAAGACTGAAAAGAAAGTACTAGAAGGCTTGGTCGGAAATTATAAGGCTTTACCTAAAAAAGGTTTCTGTCAGTCATATCTTTCGAAACATGCTATCATTACTATCTAACTAAAGTTTTGAGACACAGCAAAATCTCGACTTAAACTTAAAGTAAGTAATAAAAATTTAAAAGAGTGCCGTACAGCATAAATATTTCCTGAAACTAAAATAAACGTGAAAACAAAAACACTATTTCAATAAAATAGACTGCAGACATATTTGTCTCATATCCTTTACAATTTTCCTCGTAAAAATTGGAGATTAGTTGTTGATTTTACAATAGGTCGTCTACATTTCAAATTTCAAATTTCAGAGAGCATGCAAAGTGTACGATGTATCTATACAATTACATAATATACATAATGCATGAAATTTTAATTTCAATTTTTCTTCTCTTTTTTTTCTTAAACAAAACACAAGTAAGCAAAAAGCTTAGGAGTGTTTCAAAAAAAAAAGGAGAAAAATTAAAATTTTAAATTATTTATCTTCATCATTAATTCCAGTGCATGTTTGTTTTTTTTTTTTTTTTTAAGTGTGAATCAATCAATTACCTATTTCTAATCTACGATATTTGTTAAGTGAATTGTGAGAATGTTTTCTGATTAGTTTTTTTCGTAATAGAGGTTCATTCTTATTCGTACCATGCGACAACTGTTTGGTTGTTCCGTTTTGTTGGAAGTCGTGGAAAGAGACGTGATTTTGTTTAACGCCTTCTTGTTGCTGTAAATATTTTAAAAATTATTTGAATTTTATAATTTGACGTTTGAAGTAAATTTAAGAAATAAAACTTGATAGAAAACAGTACCTTATTTTGACCTCTTTTACTTCGTTTATGATGTTGGCGATCTTTAAACATGCGTCTGAAGTTCATTTGCAGTTTATAGTTGACCTTAAAGTTAATCAAATTAATTAAAGTTTCTTAAAAAAATAAAATATTTACCTGTGTAGACAAGTCTCTGTCATCGACTGCATGTCTGCTATAGCTTAACCGACGATGCTGCAAAAATTAATAAATAAACATTAGAACATGTTATAAAACAATTCCGTGTAACAAATTAAAAACAAAACCAATAAACGAAAAGAAAAATAAAAGAAAACCCAAATTGAAAATAATAAATTAATCACTTTCATAAGAATGATTTGAAACGGAAAATAAATTACAGGTATAGCGTTTGATATTAGGAATATCTAGTGCAATGTTATAGAAACTACATAACATAAGCAAATTTGTATGCAACAAAATCAATCAACAATCATTACCCAGATATAAACAAAATAGTTAACAGTAAAATTTATTCAAATTAAATTGAAATGTGTTTTTAAATCATAAGAACAATTATTACACAATTATAAATTATTTAAACCTACAGTTTTAGTTAAAGTTATTTTTATTTTGAATTGTGTTATATTTTATAGTTTTTTGTTTTTATTTAGTTTAAATATATGTTTTTCTTTATTTTTTTAAATAAGGAAAAATAAATAAATGAGAAAGATAATTATTTGTTTCAGAGCGAAGCATCAGTTACATTTTTAAAGCCGCAATTTTTTTTTATAAAACTGACGTAAGAGCAACCAAATTAGCTCTATAGAGACATAAAGCCATTGCTTAATTTAAATAGCAATTTTTAGTTCAATTTATATTATTTTGTATTTGTTCAAAGAAAACTCTGAAGCATTTAAAATAAAAAGTCATCAAGCAATAAGCTTTTGATAAATTATTTTTACTTCCTAATTCAGTATTTTAAGCAAAACCAATAACTTTTAAAAATAGCGGTAAGTATTCTCACTCTTTATTTTGCTATCAAGAGTAAAAGCTATCGACAGTAAACTTTCCACTTTTTAGACGTCATAATAAACTTAAATGCAGAAATTTCTTACTCTTTCGTGAGCCTTTTCTTCTGTGACTTTGGCTGAAATTTCGTAGTTTTAGAAAGTACGGGAACAGGCCTATGCGAGAACTTATGTATTTTTTTATTTAGAGTTTTTTTTTTAAATATACATCGCAGAGCATTTGTGAAAGAAAGTTCATAGCGATCGGTTGTGTTTTACGCATTTGGTAAACCTTTGAAAATGAAGGCAAATAAGGAGTATTTTTGGAATATTATGCTCTTTTGTGTTCGTAAAGGAAAAAACGCTGCACAAGCTCATAAGCAGACTTGCGCTGTTCAAGGGGATAACTCTGTCAGCGCTTGGACCGTTTAATCAACGAAATTGAACCATTTTTAAAACTGATGATAATGGGCGATGAAAGGGCGTCGTGTTCCATCAAGACAATGCTAGACCACGTTTCTTTGTAGAGTAGGCAGAAGTTGTTGCCGTTTGAATGGGATGTTTTACCTCACCCGCCGTATTTACATGACCTTGTACCTTCCGGTTACCACTTATTTCAGACCCTACAGAACTCACTTAATGGAAAAAAGATCATCTCGCTAGAAGCTTGTAAAATCCACATAGAGCAATTCTTAGCCAATAGAAAGCAAACGTTCTACGAAAAGGGTTATTAATAAATTGCCCGAAAGATGCCATAAAGTCGTAGAAAATAACGGTACATACATATAACTAACAACAAATATTTAACTTTCGATTTCGCCTAAAAAAACAGAGGGAACTTATTGGCCAACCCAATATATAATTGATAATACTCTTTTCAGTGACAAGTAATTTGACAGGTGGCAGCTGATTTGTTCTCAGTTTGGTTTGCCATTTTACCGGTAATAGACAACCCTTGGGCCTGTATGGGCCGCTTATTTAACATTTATTTATTCAACTTGCTTGGTCACCCTACATCAATTCTAAGAGAGCTTGCCTGGTTATTATTATTATCGTCAAAGCTATGTAAGTCTATGTGCTACGTTTCAGCAGAGTTTAATCGCGGGAACAAGCAGCCGAAACGATAATAACTTTCGACAGTGAAGTAGGAATAACTGCAGATAATGCGACGGTGCATCTCCATCTGCAAAGGACGACAGTCTCAAGATTTTGAAGTCATCATGGTAAATAGAAAGCAAAAAGAAAGATTAAAGGTGAAAGGAGACTACCTAAAGAGACTTTAGAAGAGTAGCTGTTATAGGGTCAAAAATAGCTGATTTAAAGATGTAAGATACAAGTCCTTAGAAAAAAGATAAAGTTCGAATGTAAGTTTGTCAAAAAACTGTAAGTCACATTTCATTTTGATGTTTCTTTAGAGTAGTTTACTCATTTACTGTCTTTTATCTGCCTAGAAATGTTCTATTTCAGGAACTTTTTATGTAACCTACTGATGCCAACCCTGGTTTTCAGGGAAACAATTTATTATTTCCCCCGCGAATGGTGTATTTAACTCAACCTCAAGTTGAATGAATGTTTGTCTTCTGTAGTACCTACATTTTATTATTTATTTTAAATTTAGATCTTATTAGTAATACAAACTGAAGGGAAATAAATAACTGTGCGAAATCAAAAATAGACACAAAAAAAAAAAATAAAATGCAAGAACCCAATAAAAAATGTGCATCAAAACAAAATTTGGTTTAATAAAAAAATAAAAATCAATAGAAAACGTTTAGTCAATTGAATCCAATAAAATAAAAATTTTACATTTAGTCAAACTAATAGGAAGTTCCATTAATTTTTCATTAGACAACAAGGTTTATTTTGGACAGTTTAGAGAAATAAGTTATAAATACACATAAATAAATTGATTAATAAATATTAAATAAATTATCGTCCAATTGCGTACCATCGCCACAGATGCCTGATTTTGTATATATTGTTGATAAATACATTTTTTGATTTATTATATCGAGATATTTCAGTTTTTTTTTTCGATTTGAAAAAAAATTGTTTATGCCAATTTTTTCAACCAATTCATAGTTTTTTTTTTTTTTAGAAACAATTTATGTTCATTCGTTTTTTTTTTTACATAAAATTGTAACCAGTGGGAAGAGAAAAATAAAATTGTTTCATATTAATATCTATTTTATTAGAAGCGTTTTTTTTTTTGCTAAAAAAATATATATATAATTTATGTATAAGATAAAATAAAAATATATGAATTTAATTAAAAATAAAAATATATTTTAAAATATATAAAAATTATAAAAAAAGAGAAGTGTGATGATTGTTTTATTTTTGAAGTATTTCTTTGGAGTTCTGATCATGCAGTGTAGTAGAGTAGAGTAGAGATCGAGTAGGAAGAGTTATGAATGTACATGGAAAGGTGCTATGTTGTGTGCAGTTATCGCCAGTGTTTCTACAGTAGATATTTAGATTTATGTTTATAGAGATTTTGATATATTTAATTGTTTATCAGAGAAATCAGTTAAGAGTTGAGAACAATTTTATTCAAGGACTTAATGTAGATGTTTTCGTAAAAGAATCAGAAGAATTGAGTTGTCTTCTCTTCTGTGGAATATGATAAGATATAGATGCTTAAGGAGGACGTCAAATTGATAAAAAGGATTTGTTCAATCCTCATGAAACACAATGATCCTCAGATAAGCAATCAATGGCGGCCGTCTCACGTTCTATTTTTGGCCAGAAACTTAACTAGAAGGTCCTGAAGGTGTAAAGAAAGGACTTGCTCACATATGTATTTAGACAATTCACAGTTGACCTTAGTTCTTTTTAAACTCTTCTTTTCTTCACTTAGTGCACGACGTGAGTTCTTTCCTTGAAGTGAAGAGGGAAGAAATGATAGGAAAGACTTAAAGTAGTCAGTAGTAGTCAATGGTTTATAGTTCAAACTAAATTGAAAGAATTATTGAATTCAGTATTTTTTTCTTTTGGGAAATATAGAATACTCTACAGCCAAATGAATCATTCTTAAAAATGGAATCGATATGGTTGGGCCATGAGCTCAAAACCTGTCTCTCCAGAAACTCTACACCTTGAAACTTTGTGATTGGAGATCGACGGCTTTACTCAGAAGTTTAGAAACAAAAATGGAGTTTATACTTTGAGCTTTTCTTTTTCTATACATATTTATGTACATTTGAAGAAGTTCGAGCTGAGAGTACGAGCCTTAGCTATACAAGCACTGGACTTAATAGTTTCATCTTGCTTTCTACAAAAACTAACTCGTTCTATTAATGACTTGTGTTTTGTCGACTCTTCCTCTGTATGAATGAATGTATGTAATAGATTTTGTTTCAAAATAATAGTTTACTAATGGAAAAAATAAAAATAAATATCACTCACCCTTCTGTATGGTTTCAATTCCTCTGCCAATAAATGATGTATCCTTGCATCAGTTAGATCCTTCTTGGATGGATTGTAGTCCAGTTCATGCATATCCAGATTGCGTGAGCAAGTGTTTTCTAAATTCGTTAGACTAGGACTAAAAATACATATCATGAGTAACGGTTACATTTAAAAGATATGTACAGTTATTGTGGACTTCTAATCGTATACAATTAATTTATCAATCAAGCGTTATTATTTTTTTGTTAATATAAAGCCAATTAAAAATTATTTACAATTTGGTTTCTTAGAAGTCCATTTTCGAAAGAAAAAAAAAACAGAAAAACGACAAACAAAGACGTACTACAAAAACACAAACAAAAACATAATAAACGAAGACGAGAACTCAACATTTGGCAAATGTTGTATTTATTTGCACATTTAGTGTCGGTAAACGAATTTTAAGTGCTGTGCATCTTATGGTTTCCTAATATCATTGTTTTAGTATTAGATTGAGGAGAATTCTTCTTGGGCGAATGCATTTTCCAAATTCCTGATAAATTTTTCAAATTTAAACTTTGCTGGATTAGGATTATAAAAACCCGCTTATGCTTTGTTGTTTTTTCCTGTGAGGATTTGAGCTGCATTTAAGAGATCACAATTTTTACTCTAGCTACAACTAAGCAACATTTTTATAAATTCTATTTCTATTTCCCTATTCTTTATGTTTATTGCAAGGCTATGCTGATTCAATCAAATGAGATTCAATTTTTGACAGAAGTGGCGGAAACCTCCATTCGGATCTCCCATATGTGGAGATTCATATCCTACGCCAATGATTAGTTGGTAATACTATACATAACTCAAATTTTGGAAAGGGTACGAACTCTTAAACATTTAAACAAAAAATCGACTGTATGTTCAAAAATAATCAATCTAAATAACTATTCTACATATGTATCCAATTCTAAATAAAACTATTGTAACGTGATGAGACTTCATCATCCAAACCGAAATCGAACAGATCTACGACTCCACCATCGCAACCCAATACTAAAAGGTCTACAACTTGACAGCTGTGACGAGAACTGACGTGAAGAAAAAAGCGAGAGACAGTCTGGACTGGACTTTGGGTTAAATCAATTTTGTTGAAAAGAATTGTAATAACGAATTTTAAATTGTAACACTATGCTCCCACCAAACGAAATCACGAGGTTTCGTCAAGTTCCTCCAAATCTCCAAGGTCTCGCCATTCGCCTCGTCGAAATCTAGTTGAAATCCTTTTGAGTTTATCCGTTTGTGAGAGGTTGTCAAATCGAACAAGTCTACAGCGTGAACTTTAGTTCATTTCGAGTGTTCATTTAGTTGTCAACATAGTTTTTGTTTCCCTTATGTCACAAGAAATATTCTCATTCTGTCAAAGCAGCAACATTCATTTTTCTGAACTTACAATTATAGACATTTGAAATGATTTCGACTTGCTAGGAACGGAGGTTTCGGTAATAGGGCACTCAAACCTCTTGATTTCGGTTCGGCGGGAACTTACTATAAAGGCCATAGTTCTATGATCTATCTAAAGCTATTTTGGATAAGTTAAAATGAAAACAAACAGTTCAGTTCTGACAAATTAGTTCTATCGTGACGTTTGAATATTTATTCAAAATAAATAATTTAGATCCGTTCGATAACTTTTCTGGAAAAAATGAATAATGTCATGTTATACTTGTACACTCTTCGTAGGAAAACCTGAGAAACGTCAATTTGAGGTAGTTGTCAAATAAACGTCAAAACAATTGATTTCTTAATAAAATTCGAAAGAAATAACCATCTCGATACATTGTCATATTTGTGTATACGCTCCACAACTGGTTAATCATCTATTTGATTTGTAAATTCAAATGAATTACTTTTCTATCAAATCTAAATTTTCTCACTCATTTGATAGTTTTAATTTTTGTTACATCGAAATTCTGCTGGAAGAAAATTAAACGAAATCGATTTTGTTCTCTGTCTCAGTACGCGAGCGCTTTCAGATGTTTTCAGACGTCTTAATAGAATCATCAGTATGCGAACAGTCCTAAAGCCTCGAGTTTGACAGTTCGGAGGCATGACCAGCTAGATACGCTTTGTAAATCGCGATGCTTATAAGCTTGTAAGCCCAAATCAATTTCACAATTTTTTTTTGTATACTACAGAGCACTTTGACGTTGACAAACAGTGCGACGGAAAATTAAACAAACAGATTTATTCTGAGACTTTTCCTTACTTTACCGTCAGAGTACACTAGTAACCAAAAATTTGCTAAGTATTTTTAAATTGAAATTATTTTTGTTGTACTTTTTTATATGATCACAACTGTAACTATGAAAAGTATAAGCAAATAGACTAGTACGGCCTTCTTTTCTGTAAATGTATGTCACAGGGACCTTCTAGAGTTTGTTAATGTGTTCACCTCTGTGAATGTAAGCAGTGCAAAATGCCTAAATTAACAACTATTTAAGCCAATCAATGTTGCTGACAGTTTGTAAGTTTTTTTTGTTGTTTTAGTAAATTTCTACGACTAAATAACTTCTTCTATTCCACTATTATGCACTAATATAAAACGTATGGATGTTATTTACATGCTTCTAAAGTAAATTCGCAAATATGTTAGTCTACCAAAATATGTACTGCTGTGCATAAATTCATACACAATATATGAATTGTTCTGTATTAAGTATCTCAATCCATGGTTGACATGGTTTTTTTTAACAAATTTCGCATGCACTGGTCATTTGATTGTAAATTGGACGTAAAATTCGTTTACCAAGTTGGAAACAAGTTCTGCGGCGCCCACCTTCCCCCAATGCAATTACTGGTGTAGTTCCTAAACAGCGCACTCATCGATTCAGTTCCAGAAATTTGTCCAATTGTCGATGGATTACGTCTCATAACTTCCATAGCATCTCGCATTGTTAATTTGGAATATGTTTCGATAATTTTTGGCTCGGCACCCTGCAAAAAGAAAATACACATATAAATAGATAGAATAGAATATTGAAAGATAGAATCAAAGTGGGAGAAAGATAAAAACAAAAGATGGAAAGCGAAATCACCATTGAAAAGGAATTTCTTGTTTCTTGTTTTTAAAAAGTTTTATAAACCCTCGTCGTGATCGTCTTCTCCTTTTATTAATTTTTCAACTTTCGTGGTTTTTGGAGTGGATTCAAAGTACTGCTGTAAACGAGCTTTGGTCCGATTTTGCTCAATTGTTGTTTCGAGTAATTGGACGGGTATATTGTCAAAGAATTGCAGACTAATTTCATCAGGAACCTTGATACGGTTTGGGTTTTTGCATTTTGAGTTTACGTAAGGATTTTAAGGAAAATTTAAATAACACTTAGTAATAATTTGAATGTTTACCTTTAAGTCTCTGATTAGAAGTGGACGAATGAAACGATTGTCGAATCGCTTGAATTTATCACGTACATTGTAGTTACCAGTCTTACCAACGATGTCTTCGATTCCAGCCATCAAGTGGTCAATAAACTGAAAATAAAAGTGAAATAGAATAAGAGACAAGTAAAGAGGAGGGAAATATTTGAAAAGAGATTTGAAGAAATAGCAGTTGCAAGGATTGAACTGGTTTGTGGTAAATTCTCAAGGCATAGTAACACTCTAAATGTATGTCCAATTGAATCATTCACCATGATCATCCTTCATTGTCTTGATGAACAATTTCCCATGAGAGGGTTGTCCTGTATCATTCACCTGATTGAGGCAGTCAACTCTTCTACTCGGGTAACTCCATTGCGTTATTATTCGTCATGCAGTGACAGGCTGGTAGAACGTCGTCAGCCGTCAACATCATCGTACGTCAAAGTAGAATGTCAGCCTGTGTTGCCGATAGGCCTCTTCAGTCATGCAGTGACAGGCTGCTAGAGCGTCATCGTACGTCAACGTAGAATGTTAGCCTGTGTTGCTATAGGCCTCTTCTGAGAGTAACTATCTGGTTCAGTCATGCAGTGGCAGGCTGCTAGAGCGTCATCGTACGTCAACGTAGAATGTTAGCCTGTGTTGCTAATAGGCCTCTTCTGAGAGTAACCATCTGGTTCAGTCATGCAGTGACAGGCTGGTAGAACGACATCAGCCGTCAATATCATCGTACGTTAAGGTGTTGCCAATAGGCAACACAACCGCTATTGTCAACTTTTCACATTTTCAAGTGTAAATTTGAACAAAATTTTGTCTATAAAATACTTACCCTTTCATGAATTCTCTCGTTCATTGTTGGCTTTCTCTTGGAAGCACGTTTCACATTCAAAAACTTCACCAACGGCTTAATGGTTATGCCTTGTAGAAACACAGTAAAGTATATGACTGCTATGGTTGTTGTCACAAACATTGCCTTTTGTTTAACATGACCCTCATCGATCAGGAGGACTAGAGCAAAAGCGACAGCTCCACGTAAGCCACCGTAAGACATGACGAATTGATCGACATTCGATAGCTTATGCAAACGGAACTTGTTCGCCATTGCCGTAAGTATAACAACACCTAGAATTTTTTTCAATTAATATGCTCTTGTGTTTAATAGTGTTTGAAAATACTTGCCAATTACCCGGAATACGGAACAAAATACAATTGTAAGGACAACAAATACTGTATTCCAGACATGATCATTGTTAACCGTTGCCACGCCAAGGAACATGAATATAATCGTTTCCGCTGAACTGGATAACATCTTGAGTGCATACTTAACAGTTGTATGGGACTTTTGAGATATATTCGATTCAACGTAGTTCTTCATTGTTATACCACAGAAGGTAATACTGAAATTAAATATTATTTTAAGGATATAAGGATTTGTTTTAGGTTTCTTTGTACTTACGCTAGAATTCCACTCATGTGGAATATTTCTGCGTTTAGGTATGCCAAATAGGCCATCACAAATATGAATATCGGTTCAATGACACGAACATGATCGGTGAATCTGGTCACAAGGCCCGTCAGGATGCCCCAAATGACACCTAGAAAATGGGATGCATTATACTCAAAGGGATCTAAGAACTGCCAGTGCTCGTTGCTTACCTAAGAAAGTACCACCCAAAGCCACGATGAAGAATGATGCAACACCACCCAATACATCGGATACAATAATGTTGTTGATACCAATTTCATTGTACACTTCCATCATGTGATACATTACGACCTGAAAGGAGAATATAAAATGGTTTGTGTTAATTTTTTTATGGTATCTAAGTGATTTCAAAAATGTTATCTTTGTTGTGCGGCAAGTAATAGATCGACTTTGAAATGCGTTTCTCACGTCCTTAATAGGGGAGTGGTAAGTAGCATATACAAAGGTACCTATCGGCATAGAAGCATGAGTAGCAGGTCCTAAAGTTGTGACTAAAATATCAAAGTGGGAGGCTTCATTCTTCGCGCTTAAAATTTCTGCTTTGTGATCCATAACTATTTCAAAAATTGCTTTCTTAGCATTTTGCTGCAGAATTCTAAAGCTATAATTCGTAGATGAAGGTAGGTTAGGTTAGGTTAGGTGAGGTGGCTATGGCCGTAGACTTAATGTGGTGGGAGTGAATAGATGGACTGACCTTTTACACCTAGGTGCACCGTGGAGGTGCATAAGAGTAGTAATGTTGACTGACGTGATGTTATTTGTTGCCAATCTAGTAGGCATTAAGAAGGTCATTTGCCGCCCTTGAAAGGTGAAGAAAGCAATCTCTCACAGACCACACCCGGATGTACAGGACAAATCGAAGAACCGATTACCGAAGAGGGAGTAAAAGAAACAGTGCTAGCGATGGAAAACAGGAAACAGGAAAAAATCTCATAAAAATCATCAGGAAACTATTCCAACAAGTGTGGTCAGAAGCGAAGATCCCCAATATAATGGAAGCCTGACTATTCCAATCCATAAAAAGGCAGCAGCTACGACTGTAATAACTATCGCCGCATAAGTTTATTATCAAATATATACAAACGCTACACGAGAAACGATTGAGGAAATCCGTAAATCATGAACTAGAAGACGAGCAAGCGGCATTCAAGCCAGGAAGACAGACCCAGGAACACTAATCCACCTTAAGAGTCCTCATTAAAGAATCTATAGGAAAGAACAAAGATCGGTTCTTAGCTTTCTTGAATCTGAAAACTGCTTTGAAAACAAAAAATGTTCCAGAAAGGTTAATCAACGCCATTAAAAGCACCTTCGAAGAGCCATACAGTAGCATCAGGCGTGATGGCGACTTGTGTAGGCCATTGAAAATGAACATCGGCCTTAGACAGGGCGATAGTCTTAGCTCACTGTTGTTCATCAACTTTCTGGACGAGATAGCGAAAAAGTGCAAAAGTCGAACAACCAGAACATCAGTAGATATGAGAAGACTAAGTCCCATCCACCTGGAGCTACTTCTCTATGCAGATGACATAATCATCATAGCGAACATATAACAATTGACAGCCCTGTCTATAAGCCGTTGAGGTTCAAAAGTGCCCACGAAATGAAATTTGTTACTGTCATCTTGTGCGAGCTTTTACATATTGTATGCATAGCGAAAGTTTCAAGTTTCTAGGTCAAACGGCTCAAAAGATACAAGCTTGTGACAGATTGAGCCCATGTCAAATCCAAACTGTTCCGCACTACTCTTCTAAGGTCTGGAACACTCAAAAGAAAATGGCAAAACGTCACTTTCCGGATCGAGACTTCTAGTAAAGATATTGCAAAACTTATGGTCAAATAACAATGTCGATGCTGAAAGGCTTTTCACCGACTTCACGACAACTTCTATCATAAGACTTTCGAATTTTGCAATCCACGCTTTTGAGTTGTCAGGCTTTGTGCGGTTATGAGTAATATCGCAAACGATCACATATTACACTTTACCAAATAGGAGTAAATACATGACACAATGACGAACCTTGTTACTTGAAATCGAACAGGTCACAATGCTGAATGAATTGTCACAGCTGATAGCCAGTAGCTGTCAAACGCTCGAAAATGTAGAGAGAAGCTGTACTTAGACGCTTAGCTCGAGTTTACGATATATTACGATTAAAAGTGTTCGAAGCGCTTTAGGTGAAATTTCGGATTGTCCATTGCTTCTGCTCAATATGTCAAAGTGCGACCACGCAAAGGCGACATTTTGAACTCGCTTTTATTTGCATTTTAAATCAATCAGCTGGTCCACCCTGTACTTACGTTTCATTCACGGTACTTGTTGTTTGGCATAATGGATTAAAATTTCATTTAGATTATCCTCATTCAATTCATGCACTTTGAATAGAAATATCCTTCAAGTAAACAATGCTCAAGTTTCCATTATTGTCCTTCAAATGGCATAGCTTCAAGGGTTCTCCATAGATTTATGGAATTTAATCCCACAAGCAAACAAAATTCCCCCTCAAGGTAAATTATAATCAAATAATTCTCTTCGAGTAAAAACAAAACCAAATACCTAATATCCTGTACCATTCATATGACCTTGAAGTGACGAAAAATCAATACATACCAAGAGAATTCTTCTTGAGTATCCCTCTGGACGGAAGAATGTGAAAAGGATAAAAGGGAATAAACAAAGCAACAAAAAAATAAAAATGAAAAGCAAATCAAACAAGGAAGCGACGGATTTGACGGATTCCTTTAAATTTTTACTTATGGGCCTCGGCTTATTTTTCGATTACGTTTCAATGTATCGACAGATAATATCAAGAAATTAGATATTTATTTATTAAAGCGGCATGATTACATCTTATCATTAGGAAACACTGGCCACCCTCCGCCGAGTCCTTGAGGAAAGTAAGTTTACCCGAAAATCAAATAGATGTTTTTGTATGTACATAAATTATTCGTATGTAAATACGAAATACAAATATATAGATGTAAGCTTTTGAAAGTGCTTTACATTATAATAGGTCTTCCTTTTGGAAATTTATTTAGTCAAGGGAAAATACCCATCAAATGTAAATTGACATGGATGTACCTAACCGTGTGTGTACTACACATTCGAGAGGCAAAAAGGTTCTCAAAATAGTTTAGATTTTCGGTCACAAAATATAGGTTATATAGGAGTACTTGTATGGTTGTTATCGAAACCTTAGAATTAAATTGACATCCCCAATCGCATTAGTCACAGGTGCTTCAGGTTTTTTTTTTCGGTTTTTTCTGTTTTTTATTATACCCCATTGGATGGTAAATATATAAGTTTAAGGTGTACTAAATGGAAAAACACTTCAAATAGGTAAATGAAGTGATAACCTTTGCTAAAGGTCACACACAGGAAAATAGGCAGAGAATTTCGGAAGGGATAATGTCCTCTTTCAAATGTGTGCACACTGTTTTCCCAGGATTTTTAAGCTGTAATTTGAATAAATTTCATAGCAACTGCTGCAAAAGTTCCCTGGCTTCCCTTAAATGAACTTGGAGGCAAAAACAAAAAGAGAAAAGTAAGCAGACCTTAAAGGGCTTTGCGATAGGAATATCCGAACTTTAACAGGTGATTGCGTCACAAGACGCAAGATCTGCCTAAAACTACGCAGCTGTCCGTGTTCTGCACACTGTAGCTTCGCTAAGGGCCTCTCACAAGCGAATTTCGCATCCTGACATGGATCAACACCCGTACAAGATTTAACTGGTCCAGATGCCCAAAGTTGATGACTATAGACAGCGCTGTTTGTTTGCTAACTGGGCTCTCGAGCAGTTGGAAGTTGACCACAATTCCAGTTGAAAAAATATATTCAATGATGAGGCCCATTACTGGATGAATGGGTGTGAGTTATTTCTGGAAATGTGCCTCAGCTCTCCCCAATTCTTTCCCAGTTGCCGTGCTTCCGTCTCAACTGATCTGCGCCACATAGTCCTAGGACCGACGCACATAGGAGTATTTGTATGAAAAACGTGGCCAACATTATTTTTCGAAACAATTCCATTCCGAATGGAAAACGAGAAACATTTCAGAAAGCGTCCACACTGGAAAAACATTTTAGAAACATTTAAGACACGCTTTCTAATCAAAGTTTCTGACATGCTCAGTCTGGACGTACTCTACGGCTCATGATTCGAATAATTTCTTCCTCTCTTTAGCTACTTGAGAATAAAATTGAGTTTCATATAATTAACTTACCGTCACAGCATCGTTAAGCAGGGATTCACCAAAGACGACAATATACAAAATTTCATTCACATGGATTTCTTCAAACACTGCTAACACAGCAACTGGATCGACAGCCGAAATAAGTGAGGCAAAAATGAAAGTATCCAAGAAATTCGGCGTTTGACTTTCATCTCCATAAATGCCCGTAAGTCCGCACGCCCACAATGAGGAACCTTTAAAAGAACACAATTATTATAATTTTTACAAAAAGTGAAAAATTTCAAATTATACAATCGAAAACATAAGAACACAGAAAGGATCAATTTTGAAGTTGAAGATGCTCTCTCTCTCTCTCTAAATGTCAGTGCTTTATGTCGCAAAAGGCAAACACATGAAAAGCCAACGTGCTTAGGAGTGACATAGATGTAAGCCTCCTTCACATATAGGTTTACGAGTAATATGTAACATTTAAGGACGAGGGAGCAAAAATAAAAATAAAAAAAACTAGGTTAAATACATTTCTGTTCGACTGTCAAAAGCAGTCTTAATAATCCCTTCTCAGGGAATCAATGCCGCAGTTATTCTATTCTTTCTTTTTGTTTGTTTCTTCTTTTTTTTTGTGTCCCCTTTTATCGTACTTCAAGAAATACTGGGTATTTTGTTGTTATGGATTGATTTAGTAATTTATTTGCCGCCGCAAGTCGTTGAAGTATGTATAAGTATGCAAATTTATATTCTTTTGTCAGACGCGACAAAAGTCAAAAAGTTGATACGACTTTTTAGGTTTTATTACTATTTACTCATATTCCACGTAAAGATAACGTAATCCCTGCGTTGCATATACATGTGTACATACATATATTTGTCAAGCCACGAATAGTTAAGCCACAATAAAGTTTGGAGATTCGTGTCCGCTTATGCGCTTAAAATTGTTTCAGGTTGTTATACGTATCTGCTTACATCCAGAGGAGAAAAGTACTTCCTTTTCAACCATAGGTGAAAAGATTGAGAAATGGCAACACTTTATGTATCCTGATAAATCTGACTCAAGTTGTAATAGATTAGGTTATGTAAGGCTGAAGTAATAGATGCAGTCTACAGTCGGATCTTAAAAGGATCCATTGTGCTTCCTGGTCTGGGCATTCCTAGTTGAATAGGAAGAATAGACAGAGAATGTCTGGGTTTTCCATTTTTCACAGATGCAAGTTCGTTTGTATTTTCTCCTGCATTGTTGTTACCGTTATATGTACTAAAAAGCATTCTTTTTCCATTCGCCGGCAAAAGGCTGTGGTCGATAGTAATTTCTACGAAGAGTGCTTAGTTTTGGTTCCTAAGAGCTGGGATAATTTTGGATTTCAATTTGTTGTTTTCTGGAACGATAGATGTTACTTCCAGCTCTCGTTTGCTTGTGCATTGAAGCTAAGTACTATGCCTTAAAAGCTCAAGGGGAGGTAGAGCAAAACAATTAACAGTTCTGGCTTATACATCTGCCAATTGACAGTTCTGGCCTATTCATCTGCCAATTGTCAGTTCTTGATTATTCATCTGCCAATTGACAGTTCCTGCTTATCCATCTGCCAATTGACAGTTCCTGCTTATCCATCTGCCAATTGACAGATCATGCTTATTCATCTGCCAATTGTCAGTTCTTGATTATTCATCAGTCAATTCATGCCCTCGGAGTCAGTTGTGTCCCTACCAGAACGTAACGTGATGATTTCAGCAACCGTTCTGAGTTAGGAGTTTAAGGCTAATTTCTATAAGAATGAAATAGAAGAAGAATATGTATGTAAGTAGGTAGGCTTCACCTTCGTCCCAGTACATATGTACATTGGCCTGTATATTCCCGCTCACAAACACTTGAAGAATCAAGTCGTTTACTACAGCAACAGGCTTAGCAAGAATTGGTGGATGAAGGCTGCTTAGAGAAGCAAGTAAAGTGTGGTAAGTACTCATGAGAATAGGACAAGTGTTCGCTTGTAAAGCTTTAAACTAGATAGGAGTGGGGTTCCACCGTTGCTCTCAGGTGTCAGGACTAACTTTGCTTTTGAGTCGTAGTGCCTCATGCCTCACCAAATGTTACAGTGCGATGGAAAATTTTGTTTGGGTCGTTCTTGTACATATTGAAGAACTCTTTAGAATGTGCCAGTTGTTGGCGTTTATTTTCGATTATAAATATTCTGAGTATCTGACAGGAACTGACACAAGACAAGAGACTCCCTCAACAGAGGTGTCTCCGTCTCTGGAGAAAAAAAAAAGCCCAGTCGCCCAGAAGACAAATCCATTCATCTATACAGAATAGAGCAGCTTTATTTCCAACACACCCTTTGATGTCAAAAGAATCTTTGAGCACAATCCTATCATGTGATTTCTTTAATAGGTACCCCACATGAAAGGGCTGTACAAAACAGCGTAAAAAAGATTCCTCATTCTTTGAATTCTTCTTGAAAAAGGCTTCCCAATTACTGATGAGCATCCTTCTCCTAATTAACTTTGTCCAATCCAATTAAAGAAAATTATTTATCAACACTTACGACTGAACTTAATTGAACTGTTGTTCAAAACAAACAACAGCCAGCCAGCCAGCCAGCATATTTTTGTGAACTTTTTTTTCGTTTTATTCATAAACCAAAATGCATTCAGGGCTTGGAAAGACTATCGGGTGGCACACATCTTAATTGATTCAATTTCACTTTTCAATTTAAAAAAAAAAAAAAATGTCGACCCCCTTCCGGAACCAGGTTATGCCGGGATGAATGATTGCGCATACCATTTCTAACCTCTCAACCCCCATAAATAAAAACCCACCATTGACATCCATTAAAAGAACGTCGTTCTTGTCATCGACAGCAGCGACGGCGGCGGTGGTGCTTTTGGTGGCATTCAGCTATTCAGAGCCTTAAGATGAATTCCTAAATACGAACCGATATTTCTATTGTTGACATTCTCCATTCTATGTGCCGTCTTAAGTAATTACTTAAGAAAGCAACAAAAATACGTATCTAAATATAGAATTTCTTTGTCAGGGAAAAAGTATGTGAACAGTTCAATAGATCTTTTAATGGGAGAAGGAAATACGATTTTCAATATTTACCTCACGGTTTGGTGTGAAGCCTTTTATTAATAATAACTGACAGTCAATCGTCGGAATTGTACTCGTATTCAATTATAGCAGCGCAAATTACATTTACCCACACACATGCGCATGCATGTTTGATAATGCTGCACCATATGACGGGTAAATTTTAGTTGATTAAGTTTGTTTGTCTGTTGAATCAATTAATTAAAACTATTGTCCATTAACAGCTGATAAAATGTTTGCGTCTATTAAGAAGGTGTTATCGGCTAAAGAGTTAAGTAACTATCTCGGTGTAGAGCAGACGATACTGTCACACAGGTTTCAAATTGTTGGCATTTAATGAAAGGTTTGTAATGAGATTGAAGAAATTATTATGTGTGAGGGATTTTCACGAGTTTTAATCTCTCAAATTTGAGCACTCCAAATCCAAAAATGTACTGTATGTATGTAGATCCATTTAACTTCTTAGACGTTAGAGAGACTTTGCTTACTTTAACGCGAAAAAAATACTGTGAATTTTAATACAACCAAATGCAAAAATCGCAAACAATTGTCTTTAATAATTGGGAATCCTCCCAAGGAGAGTTTCAAGACTTCAAAATCTTACACCTACTTAGTTTGAAATCTTCTATCCCTTTTTTATTTTCCTTGTTCCACTCTACGCGCTACCCGTGCCCTTAATATCAAAATAAGGGTAATTACTGCTTCTTTAACTCACGAAAGTAATAAAAAAAAAATGAGGCAATTATACTCTTTCAGTAGATTTTAAGGCTCTAATCTTCCTGAGAGTTTTTTGGGATGGTCCAGCCTGTCCCTAAATAAGCAAAATCTTCTCCCCGTATAACTGAGCCAGTTGGATTTGTTCCTCGATGTGGAGATTTAAGGCCGAACAATAATTGCATTAAGCGTGCGTTAGCTAATGTCATAATTAAACAAAAATTCTGTCAAAATCTAAGAGCACTTGCATTAAGAAATCGTGGCCGTATGTCATATCGTTTTTGTCTGGAATGTGCAAATGAAACCGCTCTTTATATATCGAGCGAACGAAAACTCGACGAAACTAAGCGGAAAGTTATTTTAGGTGCAGTAGGGTAACGTTCAGAGCCTTAGTTGAATAATGATTAATCCTTTAAACTTGTTCGAGTTCATCTTTTTCCGGTCTTCTTTTTTTAATACATATAGAGAGGGATGATGAATTCCCGTATACGATAATCCTTGCAAGATCGAGTTATTCTTATGAGTTATAGCAACAAAGCAGCTTCAAAAAGAGCGTTCCGCATTTTCGTCTTTTATAAAAAAGGCTCACAGATAGAGAGAGAGAGAGACTTTTTAAAAAGTCAAGTGATCATACAGGGACAAGGGTTCTTTTTCTTTTGACAGGTGTCACTCTGATCAGCTTATTGGCTCAGACATTTGGCTTCACATGACTTAGGACCAGTTGTTTCCGCTTCACAAAATAAGAATGTAATCACTCTGATCGACAGCTGTCTCTTTAGCAAATGAATGTATGATTACATTGTCGATATGTTTGACAGATGTCACTCCGATGTAAAACTGTAGATTCTGGCCAAAAGACTGAAATCAAATTTGGCGCCGGCACCGATAAAAGTACGTTTTATTCAGTGTTCATATCTGTATGTTGGGAACATGACACTGACAGAAGACATCGACGGGTTAAGTCCTATAACTTCTAATTTATAACTTTGCTTTCATATATATTGTATGGTTTTTGTTTGCGCTTTCAATTCACTTTCCATTTTTCATATTAGAATGAGATATTATTAAAATTGAAAACATAATAATGAATAATTTATATTTTTCGCACACGTGTGCTGTAAAACCGAAACATTTACTCCTTTTGAGGGAATTGAATGGATATTTTTTTTTAAATTTTCTGCAGGTTATGATTTCATTAAAAATAACACAAATTGTACATACAGCATCTACAAAATGGCCGCAACCTCGTCCTGTTAAACCAATGACCCTAAAATGCACTTATATGTGTAAGGTCCCATTTAATTTTGCTGAAAAGTCAAAATACAAATACGACTTTGGGTGGCATTTAACTTGGAGGAGCGAATATATCACACGACCCAAAGATGTCTTTCTTATTCAGTTCGTCTATGATGGTCAGCTTGGTTTGCCAGTTCATCAGGAATGGACTTGCGTCGTTCAGTTCGTGAACCTTACCGTGCGTTATCTCCAATTTATCAGTTATCTTTTCCCGATTGGATCCTTGGACATATCGAGGAAGCTGTTTGTATTGGGGGGCGAAGTATTGAGCAGGGTCCAAATGAGTCGATTCGCTATTATGTACAGCAATAGGTGCTATGTCTTAATTTACTTAATTTGCTAAAAGTTTTTGACTTATGAGCTAACAATTAAACCCGTATGCAAAGTGGGAGGAGAGGATATAACCGCGAACTACCAGTATGTGGATGTAGTTCAAAAAGGCAAGATAGGCCGACTACACTGGCTCGGCCACATCCAGCTGAAAGACAAGAATGCCTTAGCCAAAAGGATCGTCGAATCCCAGTCCCCAGGTTCGAGACAAAGATGAAGAAGACCTAACCTCCGGTACAAAGACAAAGTTGTTGCGGATGTCAGAAAACTGAAAGCGGCTTCCCCGGGAACCGCAGTGAATGAAAGGCAGCCGTGTCTCAAGCAGACACTCTACAAAGGTAGGGAGCTCTTTAAGTAAGCAAGAATGCAATGAATTGCAAAGTTTCGAGTTCATTAAATTGTAAACAATGATTGACATTAATTGAGCTTGTCAATGAATTTAAATAACACATAAAGTTGAAGTCAATGAATGCATTCACCTTTCATATCTCACTGAATGCATTCACTGAAATGACCCAGCTATGTCAGTACAGGAAGATCCATTCCCGAACGAGTGGATGTTGACTAGTATTTGAAGATTCATTGATAATTTTCAAAATGTTCAATTGCCAAAACTTTTATGATACAATTTGATCTAAATTTGGATTATATTTTTCCCATCCATTTGGCTTTTAGTATTCACTCTGTTGGTAGATTAAAGAAAAAAGAAAACTGAAACAAGTGAACGTAAAAAATCAGCTCACATGCACACTTTCTACTTGTGATGTGCTTGAGTCGACTTAATGTAAAATTAATGCCAATTTATTGTTTATTTTTTGCTCATTTTTTTACAAGAAAATACCACAGTAGTCAGCCAGTCAGTCAGTAGTTATGTAACATCTAGGTAACTGGGTCAAATAGAAATTCCACTTGTGTGCGCTCCCAATAATCAACTTGAAGGTATTTTCGCGTGCGTTCGCTTAGTAATTGTTTTTTTTTTTTTTTTTCTCCACCACAAAGTCTATTAATTACTCCAACATAAAGTCGGTCTATACGACGCGACATCATTCAGTTAGACACGTTTTGGTCATGCTCGAAATATTTAGTGCCTTTTTTTTTTGATTTACGCACACAAGGCGAAGAGATCAATTGAAAAGCAGTTCAAAAAGAGTGCAATTAGATCAGACAAACAAACCAAAATAAAGACAAAATTTAAATGATTAGAATGAATGTGTTCAAATATTTAACTGAAATGTCAGATTTATTGAATAGAAGAAGAGTTTGGTAAAGAAATCATTTTAATTGTATTTCGTGGCGGCCTCAATTGAATGGCATCCTCCCGCAGAAAGGTCACTGATAATTGAAAGGACAATTTATTTATTTTTTCTTCTTCTTCTGCCTTATTGTTTTTATAATTCAATTTATTATGACTTTCCGTCGTCCAGGCATTTAATTTGGGAGAATTATAAGCGGTTGACCGAGCAACCTGAGGGTAATAAGAATCTTATGACGTTTCCAAAAGATCATACAGTCGATTGAAGAAATATGTGTAGGACTCTCTAAGGATTCCAAGGATTTCACTTAAACAAGAGCTGGTTTATGTGCGGATCAATTGTTTTTGTTGTTTGTTTTTTGTACTTTGTCACCGTGACCTTTATGTACGAGTACGAGTAGAATAATTGCTTTCTTCTCAAGTGAATTCTTAAACGTACGTTTATGGTCTCTTAGGAACCCGGGGGAAGTGTAATTATAGGTAATGACTACTTAGTACAAAGGAATTGTTCTATTTTTTTTGTTGTTGTCTTCTTTGGAAGACCAGGAATGTCAATGAGAGCGGTTGGGATGTCCTGCATGCAAGTGTTTTATCAATGGTTGACCTTTTTGTTTGTAATTAAATGCTGTGCAAAAAAAAAAATGATATAATCAGCAGAGCGTCAAAGTATAGAGCGAAAGAAGTACTTTTTTATGGATGCACTAACGGATGTGGTAATCTTCGAGAAAAAGGTCGCTATGGAGTTTGAAGCGACTTTATTTGTTAAGAAGAATGGCTTATGGAGATTGTATTTTGAACACGACTTTAGGCATATAGCTTCCACTCTTTCGAACCATTGGTTCTCGATCTGCGCTGATCTGAGGACCTCCTCTTCTTCTTCTTAAAGGGCTCCCGACCATTGTAGAGTCCCTGCCTGAGACATTGCTGCCTTTTATCCTCTACAGTCACGCTGCTTTCAGTTGCGGAGAGCAAGTGATCTGGAATCTGGGCGCTGCGATTCGAAGATTCTCTTGGCTGGGGCATTATTGTCCATTTGCTCGATGTGGCCGAGCCAATGGATTACATTAACATCCTGGTACAGCTCATAGACTTCGCGGTTGTATCTTCGCCTCCAATCGCTCTCCTCGCATAGAGGATTTAATATCCGACGAAGTATTTTTCGCTCGAAGGTGCCCAATAAATATTGGGCTCAGCTTTTTTACTTATAGTTCAGCACTCGGCTCCATACAGCAAGACTAGTAAGATGCGCGTTCTATCACATTACAGCGCATCACATTCCTTGCCTGAACTCTGTGAACGGGTGGAGGAGCTCCGAAGAGGTGTGGCCAAGTTGCACAGACCATTGCGTGTCTTGCAGCGTTACACGACACATCTGGATAAGTTTAACTGGTCCATCGTCGGGTAGAGCTCAAGACGATGCTGTCATAGGCGGCTTCAAAGTCGATGAAAAAGTGGTGGGTTTCGACTTGAAATTCGTTGATCTTTTCCAGGAACCTAAGTCTCTTAAGTTAGTTAAGTTCAACTTAAACTAAGTCGTTCTTCTAGTTCATTATATTTTATTCCTCCTCTCCTGCCTCAAAAAGCTCAACGGCAAGGCCATCTTTTCTAACAGTTTGTTGGTCTTAAATTTAGTTTCTGCTGGCAATCCTTACGTCGTTCTTCTTGTGGATTCTAACCGGCACCGTCGTTGTTGAAGGGCTTGTTCTTATTGACAGCGGAATATTATCATAGTCTACAGATTATTCCATAGATGGAATATCTACGGAGATGCACCTAATCTTGTAGCTCCAGCTACAGTGTTTCCCACTAGATATCATAGCTCCTCCCTCTCAAATTCTTTATAAGAATCCTTTTTTAAATAAGATTTCAACCCTTGGGCTTTTTATTGAATTGATTTTTCCTACATTATTTGGTGTGTTAAAAAATGAACCGCCCTCCTTACCATTCAGCAAAATTATATTTCTACACTCACTGGCATTTGCGGTGAGTCAAGTGGCAACTCTTAAATCAACGTTAACCTTGTACGAGTGCCTGCACAGGAAAAGGTTAAAGGTCTAGCAGCAAAAAAAAAAGTAATTCAATTTACTGGCACACGCTTCAAAATTGACTCCTTTTCAGTGTAACGCGTAGATGATTATAATTATAAATCAATTAATTATTTTTAAAAGAAGAGAATTTAATTAAAAAATTTACTCACCAATTGTTGCAATATTAAATATCGTGCCAACAACAGCCATTAGCAATATCGTTCCTAAATTATCAAAGAAAAGGCGATTGGGCATAAAGTACCCAGCATCTAAGATAATTGGTGGGAGCATGTAGAAGAAGAACGTATTCGGCGTCAGAGGTGACACATTCACCGATGTAACAAAATACAAAACGACACCAATGACAACACCCACCACAATCAGAAGGCATGATTCAGGAAAGATTTTATTTAGTTTCGGTGTCATATGGAAACCTGAAATTAAAAAAGGAAAATAAATAAAAAAATTATAGGCACAAACATATTAAATACAAAAAAAAAGTTGTATAAGTGAATGACATTTACTGAATGCATTCAGTTGTTTCAGTTTTAGTTGAAGTCATTGAAAGCATTCAGAGTACTGAAGTGACAATTGTGCTGCGATTGAACACAACTGAGGAGCTCCCCGTGGTTTGTGTCCATAATATTGAGAAAAATTGTCTATGATTTTTCAATTTGTTTGAATTATAATTCACAGTATTTATTTCCCTTCGTGATGCAATAGGCTCTGTACTTCTTGTACTAGGAAAGTTAAATGGATATGGTTGGGACTTGAACACCGTAGCTTAAAATATAAAAGAACTGCAAGACAAGACTTTAAAGCTTAAAAAAATCCTCTTAATGATTTCTCAGACTTCAAATGCCTTCCGACAGATTGAAATCAATTGTATTCATTTGATCGCAATCATTTAATTGCCGATAATAATGATTGCCGCATTCACGTGAATACAAATTAATTGCCAACTCTAGCAACGGTAGAATTTATGGAAATTAATTACAACAGCAAACTTAATTCACTGCCAGGCCAGTCATAATAAAAGTTCATTATTCATACTTTTATTTTAAAACAAAGAAAAGAACAAATTGAAAAGTATTTCCGTCTTCCGTATTCAGATTATGGCACTGCATTGTGCGTGCAATCAGTTTATGAATTCTCAATCCACTCCTGGTGTCATTTTTTATTTCTTTTTTTGTTTTTCTGCTGACGTCAAGCATTTCCTTACATGAATTCACTTTACTCGAGATTTTATGATACGTCATATCGATTTTAAATGGCAACATGTGCATAAACACGAGGCACACTAAAAACACAGGATTCACATTTTGCCTTTGTGTCCTTGGAACCAACCCAAGGATACACTTCTGGCTTCTTAATCGAACATACCGAGCGAAGGTAAACGTCAGCTTAAGGGTAAAACACAATGGCCAAACATGAATGGTCAGAGAATGATGAATGTACAAGTTTCCTCCTCGGGGGAAGGTTATTCGTGTTTGCCACAAGAGTCCCCGAGTGACACAACATAAAGAAACAGTAAACGATCAATAAATAGCAATTTGAATAATTTACACAGTGAAATTTTCTACAACACAAGTGATTGTGGGGATTTTTCTAAGAATTCGTTCAAAGCTGATTAAGATTCTAAAGAGATAAATCGGAAAGAAGAAGAAGAAGACAGATAACAGTAATTATTTTGCATAGTAACAACTGTCAATTCAGGACTTGCAAAGTCACAAACCGGTCGACTGTAGAAATTTGATTGAACTCAGGGGAAGAACCACTTTTAAAAGGAAGATTAAGATGGTTTGCTTTGACTGAAAGATCGCAAAAAATAATGGGAAATATAGTATATTGGAGGTTTGTGCTAAAAACTGAATTTACAGATAAATTGGTGAGTCATCACAAAAACCCAGGGCTTTCTTCTTCTTTATTACAGTCAGCATAAGGGCACTATAAGAGTTCGCTGCTCTTTAACTAAAATCTGTCATCTATCTTCTTAATGGCCAAGGGTTATATTGATCTGATCCTTGGCCGGGCTAAGGATCATACTGGGATCTGTGGTAATAAACTTTTCGATGAGACAAAACTCAGAGAAAAACTACCCGGAATGAACGCCACAGGAGAAGACTTGGATCAGTTTGCACGAACAAGCTGAGGAGGACAATAACTAATTTGGCAAGTTGGCGGGTAGAGTTCGGTGATCGAGGCCTACGTTCGCCACAGACTGCAGCCCCACTCAAGTATGTAAGTAGACAAGAAACTACCATCAAAGAAGTATCCAGGACACGAGGATTGAACCTGGAACAAGGCTCAGGACATTAAGTTTTTGCATGTAGACCATGTAACGAGTGCCAGGGTTTTCAAATGAATAATAAACAAGAGGTGTCAAGAGGCTGGTTCATTGTTAACCATTCGCTAGAAGTGACCAATATCACGGGCTTTTGGACTACATTCAAATCGTGTTACGGCTCATAGAGTTCGTGTTTGTATCGTTCCTTCCATTCGCCCCCTTCGATGAAGTACTTTTCTTTTGATGATGACCGTTCTATAGAGCATTAGTTTGGCCAAGGCTTAGGACAGTGTTTGCAATGATAGTTGAAACTTGACAGTTCACCAATGGGGTGTAATTCAAAATGGCACCTCTTGTTGAATGACCCATTTTAGGTTATCTCTTTTAGTCAATTGAATAGTCATTTTACACAAACAGGACTTTCAAAGCACCTGTCAAATTGAAATATGTCAATGTAAACATGTACTTACCAATTTTTGCAATACTGGCTGATAGAATCCAAATGCCAATGATGAAAGGCGTTTTAACTCTATCAAAATCCACTTGTGAAATGGGATACCGTTGAATTGGATGTGAATCATCCTGTAAAGCAACTGCTCCATCACTACTATGCAAGTGTGCACCGCCGCTCAATGAAGACGCCGTTGCAAGTGGACTTGATGATGCCTAAAAAAAAACAAAATGTAATTTTATAAAACAATAGTTAAAAGTAAGTTCATTATATGTAAGGCATTCATCCAATCAATTATATGAACGTGCAAGGAATTTGAATATAAACTTATAATCCTTGGCTCTGTTGGTTTGGTATGCAAATCATGCCCATAGGTGGTTTAGAATTGTAATAGTTTCGAGGAGAATACAAAATAGGTGCTAAGCTTTAAAGAATTAAACGAAAACAATTAAGGACAATCCGGCAAATGTCCCAACTGAGAAATGCGGATTATGAAGGAATTTGTGCGTCATTCTCTGTTCTGAGGGATAGATTTCGTACAGATTAGATTTTATGGGAATGCTACTTTTATTCATCAAACAGGAATCGAATCCAAGGAATCGTGTAGACAACTAATCATCTCTTTGTGAGAAACTAGGAAGGTAGTCAAATCAAAGATTACTGGGTCTATTCAAGAATAACTTAACCCAGTCGTTGTGGCATTGAGAACAAATCGCCATAATTTAAGAGCAATTCAATTCTTCAATTTTGGATCCTATAAGGACCTCCCTAAAGTGAGTGTACTTGAAATCAAGCTTCCCAAAGTACTGGCCTCACATTGGACCTAACAAAACATGAAAATTACCTTTAAGTACCGAAGGTCTGTCTAGAATTTGGCAAAATGATATTGCAATTTGTAGATACTGTAGTGAACTTATGTTTTAGAATTGATCGATACCTCGAGTCCTACGTAAACTTTCTTTTCAAAATGTTTCCTCATCAGCTTCCTAATTGAACCTAGTAGTGAACTAACGATGAGCCAAAACACGTCGATTTGTGTGTAGCTGGATGTTGGGAACTGCACTAGCACCCGATGAACAACCTCTTGTTGACCTGAACGTAGAATGCATATCAGATGTCTATCAAGAGCCTAGAAGGAGAATTGGCGGTAGGTAAATAAATTCTCTCGACGGAATTCATCTTTCGTCTTTCATATTCGGAATTAGACCAGAGAATTATCTGCATTCCCAGGTAGAGTAAATTTAGTATTGGAATAAGGCCCAACTGCACATGTTAAGAGGTGGATTAATCGTGAGATATTGACTTCAAGTTATAAGCTCCTATATGTGCACATCCCTAAGAGGTATTGACTACCCTGCTAAGGAGAAATTGTATGGATTACTTCGGGGATACCGTGGCTTAGTAGTTAGTGCATTGTACTACTGCAAGGAGTTTCAAGTTCAAATCCAGAAATATACCAATACATCGTCCATTTTTCGCCGCCCTACCTTTAGTGAGTAGGAACCCAGCATTTGATAGTACAACTGACCACGTACTACTCAACGAAAGGCATGAATTCAGAGTTTGGTTCTCCAAGAAGAAGAACCATCCAGAAGGATAAACTCAATGAGAAAGGGCACTATTTGTCAATGGTGAACTACTACCTCTACCCAGTATGAAAAAGTCAACGCAGCCATTCAAGATGTACAACAAAGCCGCTGGATTTGACAGCCTGGTCAATATCCGATAAAGAACAATACTACAAAACTTCTATTTGGCAACAGAATTGAGTTCAAAACTCATAACTCGAAGGATGGTCCGAACAGAAAATATTTGGCGCCTTAGGGTGAAAATTATTAGGCGCAAGGAGAGCCAAGTTCTGAGAATTAAATGAGCTATACTAGGATGTGAAAAAGTTAGAATATATTACCTTTGGACTTGGCGCCACCAATCAAATCTATAACAATGATACAAGGTCTTTGAGTCTTAGTCCCCAAATTTTTAGTTTCCAAATCTTTTTCGGGAACCTTTTGAGCAAATAAGTATTTCAGAAACATCCTTGATCCTGGTAGCGTTAGAAGCAGGAGAGATTCAGCTGCATTTGTTGTGTTACCGTTCAAAATGAGTCCACAAGCAGAAAAACATTGACTCGGTGAACTTTAAGCTCAAAAATAATTCAATTCAAAGCCAACTAGAGTAATCTCTATAACTGCGTTTCATAGAAACTCGTCAAATTATTAAAGCCTCCTTTGAACCCATCTTATATAAAATATCGTGCATATTTGTTAAATATCAACACAACTCCTTTCGCCTACTGAATCAACATTTCTATCTTTAGATTCCAGTGATTCATAAGGCATGATTGTAACCTTTTCCACGGTCTAGTAATTAATTCAAAATTTTCCCAAATATTCAGAGAAATAAAATCATTTAATTTATGCGAATTCTTCTCCTACGTCACGTACGTACACATACGTGTGTAGTGTAGTACGCATAGAATATACGAATATTTATCGGCGTCACATCACGTTCCTGCGTCATTAACTTTTGATTGCAACATCGAACATCATTAAGTCATAAATAGCCGTGCCAGATGAATGGCTCTGGCAATGTTAGCCAAAAAATTAAAAGCTATTTATCAATGCGCGCATAGAAGCACAGCACACCAAGTATTCCGGTTTGCTTTGATGTTTCATTTGTTTTTCTTCAATCTATCGACAGGGGAAGAACCTGCACAGGTGAGTCTATACGCGCCGAGTTGATATTTAGCCTTCTTTTGGTCAATTATTCGAACTTAATTAATTATTTTATTCAAATGCAAAAATACCACCATTAAGGACTTAAGACGTATCTAGCCCGATAAATGTCACGTGGTGGAGGATGACATTTGCTGTGACGCTGCTGCCATAAATATTTTTCGTATCAGGGACATATTTGCAATATGATTATTAAATCTCTTTGAAGGGTATTAGCGGAAAAACAAACACACACAAAACTGGGGAAACAAATACCTCAGTGGGTGTTTCATTTGTTTTATGGATGGCTTAAGGTCAAGTCACAATATTATACTTGTCGGCGCCGCCGTCGTCGCTCCAAGAAGGCTTTGTGCTGATTTGTGAAAACATTTTTTGGCATTTTCGGAGAATTTTACGAAAGACTTAGCCTTTTATATTAATACAATAGCGACACCTTTAGACTTAAGACATATTTATAAATTTTCGCCAACAGTTATGAGACATGTGTCATGTCATTGGGAAAGCTGTTATAAAAACACATTGCTCATCTTACCAAGATAAGTTTTTTTCTCCTTTTACATAATGGAAATCAATAAACCAATGACAAATTAATCTATAAATATCTTTGATATAGCGCGCTAGTTTTCTGATATCTTTTAACAATAGCTTTTGCGGTTAACATCTAGTATTCATTTCTCTTTTGGTTAAGAGAAATTAAATGTCTCTTCGTACTGTACTTGGATGTATGCGCTTTTGCAAATGGAGTATGAAATGTCGTTACATTGTGTTTTTTTCGACAGAAGAGAAGAACGCTAAAGAATTGTGTCGATGTCTTTGACAAACTGGTAATCCGGTCGCTAGTTTTTGTTCAACGTGATCCTTATACCGAACCAAGGCATTCGGTGAATAAAATACCTAGAGGTAATGCTCCCTTCTTCCCACATCATGTAAAACATAATTGGGCGACGATACGCTAAAAGGACCCTGCCATCTAGAATGGTGAACTTAATACCTTTTTACGCTGTTCGTCCAGTTTCTATCCGGGCATGCACAGAGTACGTAATTGAACCTAACAAACAATCAACTCGAGATGAGTGCCATGTAAACGCAGATTCTGCGATCAAGTTGCGTTTTTCTATGTACATAAATACGGATCGAGAGATTGAGTTTGACAAATAGAGCGAAAAAAAACGATAAAGAAGGTAAAGAAATATTTTGTCCTTACGTAGTTTTTGTTTCTACCGTCGAGTATACTTTATACTTGAATCCGCAAAACATTTAAAAAATGACAGGTGGAAATATTTGGACGCATGCAAATAAAATGGAGAAGAAATGTCAAACTCAATCCTCTTTCGATTCGATTCCTCGATACCTCTATTCGGTTACAGCGATAACATGGATTGAAACTCAATCGTAATTCGATTTCTCAATTCAGTCATATAAACGTAGTAGATGTCAGAAGCAGGAAGACAACTGGTTGGTGTTTTATTCTTTTATAACAAGTGTGTAGAAGGGCTCCCAGTCGGCAAGCTTCGTTGCCAGGTATACCCCTGTGACTAGGGACCCACATAAATATGATTTTATTGTCTGCAGCGAGCTGGAAGAGAGATTAGACACAATTCACTCAAAGTTAAGGGATATGAGAGTTTTGGCAGCTCTTTTTGACATTTGTGATCTACAGAGGTTTCTTCTAATACATTCCCTGACGCAGAGCTCAAATGCGAGAACCTCTGCCTGGGAGATAATGATTGCTTGTCCTAGAGGAATAGATAGTTTGTAGTTTGGACCAGGTATTCCAGCTCCAGGCCTTGTCGACATATTCGGCCGCCAGTGTTGAAGATGATGTTTGAGGGATTTGTTGATTGTCCCGAGAATTCCGATTCGGAATTACGACCTCGAAGGGATGATAGAGATGAATTCTCTTAGACATAAAGGAGGTTTTTCTAGGTTATTCACGTGTCCAACTAAGTTAGGGGTGGAGTTGTTGCTTAACAGTTGAAGCTTTAGTGCCCAAGCAGCTGCAGTCTCCATAAAAGTTACATATGATGAGGGGTGTTTGTATCCTTTTAAGGGCAGACCGAGTGACCAATTGGTTGGATTTTTTCCCATCATGCTAGCGATGCATATGTATATAACATACTGAGTTAGCAAGCTGATTATTAATATTTACAATGATAACGTTGCATACCACATGACTCTTATAAAACGACCAACCAAAGTCATGAAAATAAATCATATAGAGACATGTGTTCAGTAATTCAGTTCAAATAATGATTTCATACATTAATTAATGAATCAACCACTCAACAGTTCTGCGCTGATTACTTCAAGTAGACTGTGTTCCACATAAATTGCGCCCATATTTGTACCTAAGACTGTACACACTTCTATGGTGTTTAGCGCATAGTTCTACACAAATTACAGCGTATCAATCAAAGCATGTAATTCCAAAGAGCGGTGCTTAGTTATCGATTTGGCAAAATAATAAAAGGTGGATTCGCATTACTCATGCTCGATCATAAGTCAATAAAACTAAAAAAAAAAGTACAAGTGACGGCAACAGAGTACCTATTGAATTATTAGCTCATATTCTTGATCTAGTTAAGTTTTAGGTAGACGCTGCAAATAGCAAATAAATATTAGCTTTTGATTGTGCTGTTTACTTACTTTTTTCATTAGCTCATGGCGAACATTATTTTGTATATTATTTTTCTGGTCTTTTGTGTGTGTGTTGAAAAATTCAAAACAACTGTACTAATATCTATCAAGGTCAAATAGCACGAGACTGCTAGGTAAATAGGTTTGGTTTTGCTTTGGAGCAGAATGTCACTCTAAGGTTTGTATAGCAATTTGACTACGCACATGACATTGACACAAACAAAAAAAGGATCACGTGATGGCATGGCACCTACTTTTAAGATTCGAGGGAGTTTTTCAGTACAACTATTGGTGGAACCAAAAGCAATACACTTTGCCCTTGAAATGACTCTCTGTGAATGCACTGATATGGTACTCATCTGCAAATCTCTAGCCTGAAAGAAGGAAACAGTCACTCGAGGGCAAGTGCTTCAAAGCTTTCAACAGAATATTTAATTTACCTATCCTCTTTCGGAATGAAAAACAAGAAGAACGGACGTTTTGCCAAAATACTGTGAATTAAGAATGAATACAAAAAATCTTGCAACTCTCCATGATCGATTTGGACATCACCCAATGAGAATCAAAAGAGAACAAAAGAATTGCCAGGTTTAACTATCGCCCATGTTTTGATGTTTGATCGTTATTTGCGTAAAATTTGACAGTTCGTTAGAATCGATCACTGCTTGGAGAAAAAATTAGCGAATTATTATTTTCTTCGAAGAAACTAATTAATAGTAAACTTTTTGAAAAAAGAGAGGTAGGAAGCTAATTTGAATTCATAAAGTTCGATTAACTGTCTAAAGTGATTGCTTCACTCAAGTACTTAAATACTGAATCCATTTTTCAAATTACTTTTCAAAAAAATTATATTACTTAAATATCAGCAGAATTTTATTCTGAGAAAAGTCGAATAAAGACCACATTTTCGGCTGTTTAATGGAATAATTCACAAACATAAAAAAAAAAGACTGAAATATAAATCTAAATAAAGACGACTTCACAGACTTATAATGCGTGACATTTATGTATGTGAATGCCAAATTGATAGCAACATAAACATTTTGTTGCTTTAAATGCACATCAATCAAATTTCGCTACTCTATTCAAGTGAATTACTCAAATGCCAAATGCAAAAAATAATTTACATAAAACCTTATCTGTCAGTTAACAAACAAACAAATTGTTTTTATTAAAAAAGTCCATAAACTTTGGCGGAATGCATCATTAAATGATAGTTTTTTCTTTTTTTTTAAATATAAAAGTCTAGGTAATAGTCTCGCCGACAATTATCGATTATCGAACTATCATTAATTTTATGGGGATACAATTTTAATGGAAAAATGTCAATCTTTACTATACATATATGTTTACGATTAGGTAATGAATGTAAGCACGTGCTAAGGCTGTTCTGGTTGAAGGTCTTATTAAGCGCGTTTAAATGTTTCTGTAAATAAAATAGTTTGCTCGTGTCATTTATAATGCTTGACGTTTTACATTAGGTCCGTTCGCGTATTCTCCAGAAGTAGCGAATTAGCGAATAGCACGACATTTCTTTGGGCTGGTTTGTAAAAACTGTCAAATCAGTAACTTTTTCTTGTTCAACCGTTCGTTTAATTTTTTACAATTTTCGTTATCTTTGAGAGAATTTTACCCCCGCTCTTTGAAATTTTATAATCTACAAATTTTGGTGCAAAAAGTAAGCGAATGGACCTATTTTGTCAAGGGCTGTCAACCAATATGACAGGTCCGTCAGACACTTTGTTGAAAGAAAAATGAATAACTTCTAAGCTCATAAATAGAGAGAGAATTTCAGAATCAGTACTCCTACACTTTTTGTACAAAACCTTCAGAAACTTCAATGCAAGGTTTGACAACTACCTAAATGCAAAAGAAAAGGAATTGATTTCTTAATAAAATTCGAAAGTATTATGCTTGAATATATCGACATATATATATGTATTTTGAGCATGGAACTATAAATCTTCGGCCGATTTGACATTTGCGTCCCAGAAGCTGTAAACTGCCACCGATTTTGAATATATTCTGACGTCTCCGGCAAAGTCAATTGTAAGCTCACGCACACATTCTTATTCATTTTGCTGTCGTTAATTCAATGACAGTAAGCAGAGAAAAGGATGTTGCAAAGGATCCAAAGAAAGGAAAGAAACAAAATGCTTTACTTATAGTTACGGCAGTATAGAGTCCGCCTGTTTTAGAAAACGTACGGGCAGGGACAAGTAAGATTTCTGTCTCTTATAATTCGTCTATGGTTTCGAGACACGTTAAACCTAAACCTTATCACTCGTTTGACAGTTTCTGCTGGAAGAAAAATTAACGAAAGCGGTCAACTGTCAAATGGTCTTTTTTTGTCTTGCTAGTCCAGGATTCAGAAAATTGTTTAGGGTTCATGCTGAGGGAATAATTCTTAATCGAACTTTTATGGCCAATGTTACAACTTCTTATCTGTTAACGGCTGTCTCAAAATCTATTGGAAATATTTGCGAACGTATAGAGAGGAAAAATATAACAGGTGTCATCGTGAAGGTTTGCCATTTTATTTCTGGATTAATCAACGATGACTTGATTGATTGGACACTACATTGTTACAGGAGCCCTATCGCTAGATGATAACTAATTTTGTTTATGACTCGAATTGGAATGTACACGACTCAAACAGAGCGGTGCAACCTGTCACATAGCGAATGAAGTATTAGCACAGCGATAGAGGGCAAATATTTAGTCCAGTATCTATCTGCCCATCTGTCGTGGAACTTGGAACTGCTTGACATAGACAGAAACAGTCGGTACGTACACATTATATGCCGTACACAAGATGGCGGTAGCGAATCTTATTCCGCAAACACTTTTCGACGCACCTTGAATGAAAGGCCAATACAATTAGTTTTCTTTCTTATCAAGTAGCATGTCAAATTAGAAAGTATTTCGGTTATATGCCTGTAATACGAAGTCCGCCAATATGCTTAAGCATTCAATAATATTGATATTGGTTATCTATCACCATACCCCCGGCTAATCTGAACTATCCAAGACATTTGCAAATTCTATTCTCATTCCACGTGTCAAATACTCAATAATGTCATACGAGAACGTAAAATACTGAACTTCATTATAAAACTATGCCACCATTGATTAAACAAATCAAACGACAGAATAACCAACTCCTTCGACAAACTGAAAGCAAACAAAACAACAACAAAAAAAATCATCGTAAATATTTGTCCGATTCGATAGAACGAACACACTCGTATACATTGCTGGGTTAACCACTCGAGGAATGGAATCAAGGTAAACTAAATCGACGATGACACAAAAGCTAACAAATACTGTTACAGTGACTGTGTTCTGTCACAAAGCGCCAAAACAATTGATGAACACGTACAGAGCGTTCCCGTACATTAAGTTTCAATTAATTGAGGCAAAGATTTCATATATCACTTCCAATTCACTGGTATTCCACCACGAGAAAGCCAATTAGTACCATACGATATATTTACGGCCAGAAGCCGGCTATTAACTGCAATTTAGTATGCGAAATGTCTTGTTAAATATCTCATTTCGTTTCGGTCGTTCGCTTTGTAGACATACCTTGTGAGTTGGATTTCAGATACTTTTTTTTTGTCTCTTTGAGAGTACAGTCTCTACTGCAATCAATTCTTATGAATAGAATAATTTTGCATTTGATTCTCTTATTGCCTAATTAATTGTCTTCTATTCTTTGCAAAATATTGCAAAATGCCGCACAATTGTTGCCTAATTGGTTGAAGCCGCATTTCTAGAAATCATTCTCAGACTGAGAATGAGGAGAAGCTATGATGAGATCATTGTTTATTGATGCTGTGAGAGGAATCCAATAGATTTGTGGCTGAATGTCATTACAGCCATCAATTTATGACTTCGATTGTCACAGATCTGGGGATAATTGCGCAAGACAGTCAGAGGTTGTGAAGGTCCTTTTTTTTATCACAGTCAACAGTCTAAACTAGTGTTAAAGTATGTGGGTAGAACTTATTAGAAGTTGAGCCCAAATCTGCCACTAGGGAGAACAGGATGCGCACAACCATCCCTTGGACCCTTACAAACATCCATTGTGTGCCTAGTGTGTTTAGGAATGCCATCAATGTCATCAAAACTTTGTTATACCAACTGAATGTGCCAAACTTAAGAAATAGAGACAAAAGACACTCTGCTTTCGGTCAGAGCGCTATTTTGCCTTCAGCGCCGAATTCCTTTCGAGACATAACTGGACAAGAGCTGGACAGAGAGTATATCAAACTTACGTTCATATTCATCCTTAATGATTAGTCAAAGAAAGAGGATAAATTAGCCCCTGGAATCTAGTTGGAAGAATCAGCTTTTTATCCTGTTCCAAGTATTTTTTTTTTTTATTTTATTTCAAAGCCTTCGTATTCACTGCCACAAACGTTTCCAAGAGGAGCTCGATGTCGTCTCTAACGTAACCTTAGTGCAGATGACAGGGATTTGACCAACGACCATAGATCTTCTGACTTACAGAGTCTGACTGATGATAGACATGGTCAACATGTGCTGCATTATGCGTAAAAAGAAAAGCTACGGATACACTTATAGAAGAAAGAAGACAAAGGAAGATCACACCCGCTACTCTTCAGAGGAATCCTTACAGGCTACTATTGCAAATGCTGAAGTCTTAGCAGAATCAGGAAAATCATTTCAACGATCTGCACGTGATGATCAAGGAGGGCCAATTCTAATTCACTTCAAATGTTTGATAAGCTTATTTCCTCATTTTACAAGGATAATTTATAAACAGCCAGTCTCATAACCTACCCTCTTTGGTGGTTACCAGCTAGCCACAGACCAGTCATTCTTACTGAAATATCATATCGGATCTAAGATCATACACTGAATTGTTAAAGTTTGAATGATCGCTTTTAAGACAATTACAACTCCTAGACGATGTCTGCAAAGAGGAGAGCTATATCCCCAGCTTTGGACTGTGCTTAAAGACGAACTGCTAAAATTCTTGTTCTTCCTTTCCAGTTCAATAGATCTCTGGTTCTGATACCCTTACGACATAGTTCGAATCCAAAGATCTACTGAACGAACTATTTATTTCATTTCTGGACAAATGATCGATCGAACGAGTAGAGAGGTAGTTCCACCCGATATGGTGCTAATATTTATTAGCTCTGGCAGGAAGGTTTTTCTATTTCCAGTCCTCTTGTTACTGAATCACGCTCCTGTAATGTTCAGAAAAAGTTTTTATGACTGTTTCCTGCAACACAACAGAATGGACAAAGTAAAATCCGCAGACTGGATGCTGTTTGCTAAAGCACCAAGCTACGACTTTTTCTAGTTTGAGTCCATGTTGTACATCAACGAGGCACTTAAAGGTTTACAGCTTAGATATACTGTTATTCAGGACCACGGTATTGGAAGAGGAAGGAAGGAAGAGTAGGTTTGTGCCGTGGAATTTAGTAACTCAGGCGGTACTAGGTTTCAATAAACATTCTTTGTGGCTGAGGTCTAAATTGTTGGGGAAAATGGTATAGATTTTTGTATTCATTTGTAATTCACAGTATTTTTCCGTTCGTTGTTTAGCAGTACACTAGTGCATTTTTTAACAGGACAAAAGGGACTAATAGGCAAATCCATTGAACGACAGAAATGGTTTGGATTTGTCATACTTTCCATAAAGGTGATAGATCCGCGTCTAACTGATGATAGGGTGCGCCACATAGTGCATTACTGCCAAAAAGGAAACGAAGTAAGCACGAAAAGTTAAAAGGATCTAAGACACCTGTTCGGTTAAAAGCAGCTATTTAGTTGGACTTAGCTAAAACATTACTCGTTCATATATTCCACTTCAGAAAAAGAAACCGCCCAGCTAGTTATCCCCTAAATTGACAGCAAAATTAACACAGCAAAATAAATACCTCCGACAATAATACATTATCTTATCAGATAAGGCAACCGAAAAAATGTTCATAAAACCGTCACAAATCAATCAATCAATTCGATTATCTAGTTCTAGTGTGTGTATTCAATTAATAAACAAAAAACAAAAAAAGGACTCACCGTTTCTGTTCTTCCTGCCGATACAGCTGCTGCCCCTTCTCCCGATGCTTGCGCAGTACTTAAATTCGGTCGTGCCTCTATACTATTCACACAACAAATTAAAATGCAACTCATAAGCATCAACATAAACCTCCTTCGACTCAGTGTCCTTGAGTAAGGTCCACCCCCCCTTCTTCTTCGTTGTTCTTCTTCATTATTTTGGCATTTAAACACTACTACTTTGGCATCTTTCGTATTAATTCCATTCTTAAGCGTATTCATTAGCACCATTCGCATCTTGACCAATTTCGTTAGGATGGCATAAGCCATAAGGATATATAGATATTGGAAAAACTTATAACTTATAACTGCAATATCAACAACAACAAATTGACTGACACATTCACTTTTGGACATATTATTCAAACAATCATCACCTTCTACACTGTGTGGCTTACAATTAGGAATAGTTGAGTTAGGATAAGTTGTATTATTAATTCTATTAGGATCTATATTTTGTTTAGATTTAATAGCACCATCTAGGACCGTCAAAGACAAAGAAGGAGGTGTTCTAGGAGGCTGTCTCGTTTCGAAATTGTCTAATGACGCAACAGTGTTGCTACTACATGTTTTACTATAAAAATCCGTGTTATTATTATTGCACCAACATGCTCGACGAGCTAGATTCATTTCTTGCATTAGGGAAGGCGTAGCACTATCAAAGTCGGTCTCCTTCATTTTATTTGTTAGCGGATAGTGCTGCTTACAATTATAGGTGGCGGCACATTTGTTGCTAACAGGAATTTTTGTGGTGGTTTTGATTGCGTTAATCAGCATTGCAGCGTCAAACTCAGGTAATACATTCGGGAGAAGGTACTTGCTTGTGGCTTTCGATTAAGTACGGGGAATTACTGAAAAGAAAAGAAGACAAAGATTTAGTTTTCGTAAGCATATGTAAGCTTTAATATGATAAAATTGTTTGAGAAATATTTTTAGGTTAAAACCAACTTTATGGCTCTCAATCGGTGTGATTAACAGACAGAAATGCAGGCACACACGCTCGCTATTTTGTCTGAATCAAGTGCTCACATGGGCTCAGAGTTAGCCCTACCAAACGAGTACTATTCAAAATACAAAACAACCTACTTCACTCTCACTAAATTAAAAGGACTCGCTTTTGCAATCTGTAGTTTGGAGCAACGTCGTACAATACTGCATGAAAGGCTGCCCACCATCAGAGAATCGGCAAAAACAAAGATAATCAGCCTAGGACCAAACTCATCAACTTATACACATATGCATTGCTGGACAAATGCTTGAGAGAATAGAAATGGAATTTGCATCCTCAAAATGGCAGGATATTCCGCAGTCTTGGGACTACATGGCACAAAACAATCGAGAAGGAAGCATGGCAACTGAGAAAAAGTTGGGGAGAGTTAAGGTACATTTCCAGAAACCGCTCACGATGGCGCGTAGGCATTGTAGAGGCCCTAGGACTCACAAGCGGATACAGGACATAATTTATTTATTGAAGCTTAGTACAACAGGAGGAAGAGAGAGAATTTCTAAGGGAGGATATGCTGGAATGAAAGTCGAGGAGGTTCTGAGCATTGTTGGCTAATCGCAGCATTCTGAAGACTGGTTCAAAAAGGCCGACATTGGTGCGGAGAAGAAGGAGCATTGCGGTGGAATCGGAAAGTAAGTAAGACTTTTTAGATATACGTACACAAGCGACCTTTTGCTGCATGTGAATGGGAGAGGGTTTTGAAAATAACTCTTATTGGTATCGTCTAAGATTCAAATAGTATTTCAATACATCACACTCGGCACCCACAGAAAATTTGTTACCTTCACACGATACGACACACAAAATTTCAACCGATAAAGGTTAATGGCCTGCCCGCCAACTATGTATACGTACGAGTCCGCTAAAGTTATCCATTAAAACAATTATCATCATTAGCAATTAATAAACAAACAAAAAAGTAATTTAATCGAAAGTAATGGCTTGAAATATCTAATACGAAAGAATGGTCATGGAACGCCACAAAAATTTCAGTGTAAACAGACGTCAGATAAGAGACGTCAATGTATCGAATTGCCTACTGAAAGTGTTGACAGATGTCTTACAAAAGTTATACTTTATCTTTAGGGCCTGAATAGAGACTGTCAAAGCATACCTCTACAGGTCTTTCAATTCACTTTAAAGCCGATTATTAAACAAAAAGTGCACACTCTTATTCAGAAAGTCAACTTCACTCTTAACTTAACCACAAACCTCTCTATTGGTAAACACTTGTGTAAATAATAATTCCACCACTTGTGCCAGACAAAGTATAACCAACCAACTGACCTATCGTAATTTCCAAACCAAACTGAATATTATAGAAATATTGCTGGCAATGAAATAATCTATCTATCCAACGCCAGTTATCTGCAACGACAATAATTTAGTGTCATCTCTCTTCGTAGCCTAGACGGCATACCCGTACGAGTACATACCGCGGTACTCTACATTGTTAATTGGCGTACAACATGCGTTCACATTTAATTTTAACCAAACGATATCAACAATTTTAATAGATTCTATCATGTTTTCATTAAAGTACCTATATACACCTTTTGAAGGTATCTATCTATACGTACGCTGTTTTGTTAGGTTTGACAATAATCTCATTGACTTATCAATTTTTGCCGAAATATGTTATGTCTATTGTAAGTACACATATATACGAAAAAATTAAACTTTTAGATACTATTGTACCTAGACTGAGGAGTGTACCAGTATCTATTGTGTCAAAGAATAAGCTGTTGTGCTAATGATATGATAATCTTTTAAATAAAGTGCCATAAGTCAATCTAATCCAAGCAGACCACGGAGAAAGGAGAACAGATTAGCTGAATGTAAACATTTTTACTGGAAAAACCCAGTTAGTTTCGAAAGAAGTGTTTGCTTTATCTAATTGTGGCGTTCAAAATAGATTTATACGAGATATTTATAGGATTCTTTAACCGTTTTTCTTAGAATCATTTCAAGAATCTCTGCTAAGTGACGATATGTGTAAATATTTACTCTTTTTTGCTTCTAAAAAAAGATTATTGTGTTTGAGAGTAAGTACTATTCAAATGGAAGTAGTACATTGTGAATGCGGTTAGCAATAAATTATAATAATTTCAAGATACACTCTTATACGTCAAGAGATGGAACATTCCAAGTGTGGTGAAATCAACGTCCTTACAATTATCTCAACAAGATTGTTGCTTAGATAAGATAAAGGCATTGGCATCACTGTCCCATTTTTAGTTGGATAGTGATGGGACAATATTTGGGAATAAAAATACTGTACCCACTGTTTTATTGGTAAATCTACGAACTTTGGATTCTGAGACGTAAACTCTTACTTGGTCCTAAAAGATAACCCCAATCACCCTTTCCAATATTTATGAAGATTTCGATTCGATTAAAGTCGCAATCGTATCAGCTGACTGGAATTTTGAAGCAAAAACGTCAGAGAAAATTTACTTTAGATATTGTGGCGTATACGTACTATTTTCAACATTTATTTCTACTGGCGTCAATGTGGAACCATTAAATTCTTTCTGACCGAAAAAAATCATTTAAACTAGACAACGACAGTTTAATGTTCTAAGGCAAAAAATAGTTTATTTCAATAACCAAAGTACAATAAAATATGTCTCTGCATTCTGAGTGACCTGTATTTTATGCAAATTAAAACTTATCCATACCCTTGTTTATGGATTAAATATGGCACATAACTTTGAATGGGTTTTTCCTTCTCATAAAAATGATAATATGCATTTTTATGGCTAAATGATGGCATTCAAATTAATGTAAAATATAGTAGGTATGTGGAGTAGGTATATTGACAACACATGTTGATTTAGTGTAAACAAGCCACACATGATTGTAATATATTTTGCACCATGAACACACGCTACAGTTTGAAAGCACAGCACTACATGTCAAAGTTCGAGTTCAAGTTGCTGTGTCTTTATGTAACTCTTCTGCCGGGTACGAAACTTAGTAGTAATAATTTGTAAGAAAAGTTTGCAGGAAGTACTGTCAGTTAAAGTGAAAAAAGCAGAGCATTTAAATTTTAGTTCAGTATTCATTTAGTCATGAGCAATATGTCAATTGGAAGAAGATATGTCAATTTCGACGAAGAAAGTTATTTTACAATAGTCATTAAAAAGAAGGGAAGCAAATGGAGTTAAGATCGATACCTAAAAAGACGATTACTGTCTAACTTACATTTGATTTAGGAATTGAGATTTGAATACATTTAGTTATGAGTTAGTTTTGTCAATTTTTAGAATACTTAATCATTCACAGCTCAGCGACCGGCGAATGAACGAACTGCGAACAGTTCACAGTTAGGATCACACAATTTTTAAAATTATACTATTCCAAAGGAAGGGAGTTGAATTATACATCGATTTATGCAAAATATGTTAGTCTTTGCGAAGAAATCTTAAATTCGCTTCTTATTTCACGAATGCTTCTTGCGAACTGTCAAATTTTATTCACATTCCACAATTGTGGAACGCAATTTACATTCAAGCGACGAAAATATTCGTGAGACTTTAACCTTAAAATGTATTTTCCTTGGTAAATGACAAGTGAAATTTGCAGATTGTTGTGACTAGATAAAAAAAAAGTCGCTATGAATCAAATGTCAAAATGCTTACTCCAGCAATACCATCAGTTCCAAATAAATTATCACATTTTGCATTATTTGTGGGCTTAGGCTACGCTTTTGCTGGACCTGCGATAAACGATAAGATTTGCCACGTCTAAAGTAACGTGTTTAACTGACAGCTGAACTGACGATTGATTGGAGTTCCAAACTTTTCTGGTTTGCATTTACATATCAGCGCTCTCATCACGTTTGTTTTTTTCTACTGCCAACTAAAACATGAGGGATAAACATAAAAAGTCTGTCATACTTTATTTCATACACAGAGGAGAAGTGTCAATGTCAATTTCCTCTATTGCTCTCAAACTTTCCACAAAATAAGCGATAGACGAGACGATAGTAATGGAGTTAGATGAGGCAAACTACAGGCGAGATCGTTCTTTGCTATCGTTTAGACGACAATCGTCTTAAAATTTACGTGATGAGAGCCCAGTCTAACTGGAACTGATCATCTGATCATCTGAACGAGCTAGAAGAAGTAACATAGACTCATCCGATTTGTTGTGCAGTTTATGGCCGTGCACCGATTCACAAGTGACAACTTATACAGGCTGCATTCATCTTTTAAGTCTTTAAAGCTTTGTATGTACCTGTAGTTGTCTATACCTAACTGTAGCGAACTTCAAAACGGTTGACTACTTAAATGCCAAGGAGTGAATGCCATTAATAGATGCGAACTGACGGTAAATTTAAAATGAATGATATTATGCGGCGCCAAGTTTTTAATATTCATACAATTGACCGTAAAGCTTCTAACAGATACTAAAATTCGAACCTCTTCTTCCTCTCCTGCCCCCTACCAACGTCTACAGGGCGACTGATTTAAAAGATGGACGCATGTATTCTTTTTAAACAAGACTTTATCTCTCCACTACTTATCATGTCATGCAGAAACAGGTATGTTTTGTACAAAAAGAAAAAAACATATTAAATACCAAAAAACTAAATTATTGACTTTAAAATATGCATACAATTATTCAGCCTGACATCAATCTCCGTTTGTAGACAGCATACTTGTCATATTTGCATATCGTGATAGGAAATTGATGTTAAAACATTTTATATTCGCATTAATTCCAAAAGATAACTAATAGGTCGGTACGGTACCTATAATCACATTATAGAGTTCCAAATAAAAATTAATTTAATTGCTTCTGGAAATGATATGCCATTTGAGTGCCCTAACTATGACTACGAATGTTATTTACTACCAATTCACAGATGAATGATAATTCCTTCGAGTTTACCCATCGACCAAAACAAAAATAAATAAAATCAACTTTAAATTGAACCTATTTATTATAGAAACACAATAGAAATAAATTTAAGAGATGACTTTTTTTTTTTCGTTTTGAAAAGACAACAGTGTTATTGTAACACAACTCAAAAATGAGCAATTTTTTCGAACCATCAGAGTGTAAATTCCTTTCACGTAATATTCATGCAAAAAAAAAAAAAAAAGGTTTGGTTAACTCATGCTAAGCAGAAGCATATTTACACTGTTCAACCACGTGGAAGATATGTATATTGTCAGACGACTGCGTCAATAAAAGAAGAATAGATATGATTGATTCAGTGAATTGGTGTAGGTATATCGTTGGGGTGGAGAAACTTTGATTTTAATCGGGCTATTTTTAGTGTACCGAGTGATGCAAATATTGTTTATCCTTCTTCTTAATTCTCATTACATTTACAACGATTATCAGTAAACTCATATGTTCCATTGTAATTGAACATTGAATTGAATTCTGATTGAATCTGGATTGAAGTCAGGTTGCAAGCTAGGGTTGAATAGGGGTTGAAGTTGAATTGAATTGACTGCGGTTTCTAAGTAAAACAGGTCTAGGAGGTACCGATAGATCATAGTAGATGAGATCATAAGACCTTTACCACAGTAGCACATCAGCTTTGGATACTATGCGTTCCCTTCGTGCACTCGATCCTTGCCTGCACGTTTCAAATCATCATCGAAGAAGTCTCCATCAAATTGTCCAAAATTCCCTTGGCTTTTAGTGCGTGAATGCATCTTCTTCGCAACAATCTTTCAACTCACTGTACTCTAGCACGCAGCAGGCAATTTGAGCTCAGTTTACACTCAGCTTTCGACCCAACATGTACTTTTCTTTAAAGAATTATACCCATAGACTATTTTGTGCCATTGAAATCGTTTTTGCATTGCTATCAGTCATTCGCCCAGAAATAGATACCAAATGTCCTACTATCAGTCGAGGAAAAGTACAAACCTCATTTCACAGAAAACGTCTGTTCATTATTATCCAGAACAAATTTGTTTATTTATATTGCAATAAACGAGCCGGTCAATCGTAGACCGATGGGAAAATAAACACACAAATGCGACATTTTATTTTGATTCTTTTTAATTAACAGATAATCAGACAAGTAATTTGAGATCCTGTCACACGAGTTCGTTGTAATTTTTAAAACTGATTTATGAACGGCGACCGAGTATTCGATTTCAGATATTAGTCGGAAAAATACATTGAATTTTCCATAAGTTTTTACTGGTAAAACGGAACACTTTATCATCGTGTCACATAATTTTTGTTTTTTTTTTTTTTTACTTTTTTTTGCGGTTTTGACGAAGATTAAGCATGTTGCAGTGTTCACTTAGTTCCCTCAAGACCCGTTCGTTTGTTTGTTTGTCGTGTGAGGTTCTTATCTTGATAATGTAAATTTTTGTTTGCCTTTCCAGAAAGGTCACATTCGACGGATGATTATTAACTTTAGTGCACGACTAGATTGTAAGTAATGAATTTTGGTTTCGTGTGCTACATGCACGTCGTTAAAGACTTTCAGTTTACAAAGAAGGGGGTGTGCAAATTACCCAAAGTAAAACAATCATTACTTTGTCATGACCTCTGCTAGTTTGTTTGTCAAAGGAACTATACTTTGGTCTAGGTCTTGAGTATCGATAGTAATAATTTGCTTTGAAAGCAAGGATAATGATAGTGTGTCCCTGTATAATTATCTCATTGTTTTAGTAGGCACTTGGCCGGCCTTATTACTTACACGTTCTCGTACTCAAAATGTTCTTAATCGAGAAGCCTTTTTTTGGTTTTGAGTGAGACATTACGCAGCATTTCACAATAAGACCGCAGTGATCTCAATTAGCAATCTACGCAGCACTTGCTATGTTTTCTCATGTGCTCAAGATGCAATACACACTGCATGAGTTGCAAAATCCCTTAAGGATTGCAGGGGATGAGCCTAAATATACATACATATGTCTTAACATTTCAAACTCTGATCGAGAGAGATTAATAGTAGAAGCACATTGACACAGCAACAGCCAGCAGCAACTTAAACAGGAGAGGCAAAAAATACAGAATTGTATTACACACACCAACGACAACAGCATACAACGTGTTTTTTAATGTAACTGAGCACGATAACGCCAACAACACTTCAACAGCAGATTTAGGAGTTACGTCTAACGTTGATGTTGCTGTTTCTTCTATGGTCAATGTGTTCTGTTCCATTGAACACCATTGGCTCTACACGGTTGTCAAAGTTGCTGTTGTTGTTGCTGTTGCCATGTCAATGTGTTTCTACTATAACACTTACCTTACACCAGCTCACACAATCGATGGACTTATACGTGACATAAACAAATCAAATATTTACTACACACATCAACTAAGTACTTAACAGTTTTATACTCTCCACGAGTTGAAAATGTCTTTACACCTATTTTTTACCGCATTGTTTCCTTTTATGTTTTTCATTAGCTAACTACTTCTATACTACAAACGTTTATTATACAGAAGTGGAAAGAATTATAAAATAAAACTTTAGTGTTCTGCTCAGATATTGACAGATATTTTTTAAATTTTTCACAAAAGTAATAGATCTGTTCCCACCGTTTCTGCACCAAAATTCTACAATTATACGAGAATTGTACGAGTTGAACAAAAAAGTATCCCAATTTTTAAACGTCACTCTCTTTTAAAATTATTTTGCCAAGCTACAACAACTGTCAACCATTTGACAGAACTCATATTTTAGCCAAAGAAATTTCTTGCACTGGTGAAAATTTTTTACTCTCTTCTGAGCTCCCTCCTCTCTGAAAAACTACGAAACTTTGAATTTCGTAGATTTTCTTAGTTCGGGAACAGACCTAAGAAAGAAACATATTTCCTTCCATTTCCCATAGTCCTGACGTCAAACGAATCAAATACTTTCACTTATGATCATATAGTATTTCAATGCTCCGGTGGTAAATACCAATTAATAATCGAATTACATTGTTCAAGTTTCTTCACTCTCTTAAAAAATTATTGTTCATTGACGTCAATATTTGAATACTAGAAGACAAAAGCCACATGCTGTGGGCCGTAAAACTTTAATGCAAATGACCTTAGAGGACCCTAATCAAAGCTAAGTTTGTGTTTAAAATTATATGTTACTCCCTCAACTTGAGTGACAATTGACTTATAACGAAAATGTCAACAAATAAATAGTACAATGTGTGATTATCACCTTACTGTGAGAATAATAAAAGATTCATCTATAAATTGTTATCTTTCTCTACCTGCAAAGTAAAACGAATTTAATCTGTTTGTTGAGAAAATTAGTAGAAAAATAAGTCAACAGATACATAGATACATCTGTCATTAGGCGCGAGAATACCTACACGTGTTTTTTTCTTTTTTTAAATCTTCGCATGAATAGAATGCACTTGTTCAAAATACATCAAATTAAAAATGACAACACAAAATGCGATTTTTTTTTCACAAGTGAGTGATTTTTGTGGTGGAAGCGCTTCGGCACAGATGTATATATGCGAGAGCACGATGGATATATGACTTTTTTTTGAATGAAATGACGTGTGAACGCAAGGCACATGTCAACACGGAAGGCACTATTTTGCACAGTTCCGTCCAACTGATATTGACATCATCGGAAGATCCCAGCATGCCGTCGATAAGTAAGAAAGCTGAACAAATATTGGTACCTTCGATCGAAAAATACTTCGTCAGATATTATGTCCCCTATGAGAGGAGAGCGCGAACTCTATGAGCTGTACCAGGATGTGGATGTAGTCCAAAAAGCTATAATACACAGACGATACACGGATTTCAGAATTAAACTTAAGACCAAATTTCACACCCAGAATTTCATTATAATCTGATAATTTGGCCAACGAAACGTTATATACACTCCCCTCATAACTGAGGACTAAAACCAGCTGATTCTCTTCCTAGGATTTTCAACTAACTGTGGGTAAAAGGACGTAGAAGACAACACGTTCTTCCTCCTCTGCGAATACCCAAGCGTGAGCAGAAGTAGAAATACAACCAATCCTGTGTGCTTCCTTTAACGACCTTACCGAACTGGCAAGCACCACACCTTCTCTCTTCCTAATTAACTAACGCCCGAGCCCTGTTAATCAGTAAAAGGGTGGGTATTCATGTCCTCTTTGGCATGTGCAGATTATAATAAAAAAAAAAAAAAATAGGCCCTCCCAAGTTTCTGTCCACTCTGTGTAAGATGTCGGCCAACCCGGATAAGATCCATGTTGTCGAGGTATAAGCCACGAGAATAGACGAACTAAATTAGACAATCAGCTTCGTGTCGTTTGACAGTTTCGTTCCAGTTCCAACAAATACAACGACAGTTTCAGCAAAATGAAATGCGATCTCACACATACAAGTGGATTTTTGTGTGACTCGGTTCGGTTGACAGTACTAGGGTGCGGCCATTTTGTAGACAATTTAGGCTCCGCCTATGATGACAAGCAATGAGCTTCAAGAGTTTCCGAGTTCAGGTCCTGGGCAATAGGAAGTCAGCCTCACTTTTCGCTCTATGGGTTTGTGAACAAGCAAAATAGGCATTTCTGAAGAATACAAAATCCAGAACAAAATCATGGGAAAGTAAAAGTGTCATCTTCAGGTTTACTTACTGAGGACTTACTGACGACTGGATTCAATGACAATATTATATCGCGAAATAGACCAGTGGATTTGCCACTGAAATCTTTTCATTTGAAGCTGCTCAGTTATATACATAAGATGCAAAAGTTTTCATACCTCGGAAGCTATTATTGTTTAGCACGTTATTAGTGAGATAGGGTCCCAAGTTTTCCAACGATATTAGCTTCGTCTAAAACACCCGAAGCAGGCAGTCGTATTTAAAACATAATGCCATGAATAATTCCGCATTATGAATATATATTTTTGATTTAAGATCAATTCATAATGTTTTTTTTAAAAAAAAAAAACTCTTACTCGTAAAGTAAAAAATCTATTCAAAATCGTGTTGCGGCATAAATTTTAAGTGTTAAGCCTTTTAACGAATTCCATTTCAGAGTTGCTAATTCAATTGTCAAAACTTGTATAAAACTTGAAAAAAAAAAAACCGTTGTTTTACTTTCAGAATTCTGACATGACAATGCCAAACTGATAAGACATTGTCTTCTTTCAAATTAGCAGTCAGCCATCAAATTCAGTTTTATGTCAACACAGTTTCCTAATTTTACGACTCTCACATGTTCTGTCATAAATAATTTACAAAAAATTAAAAGTTAAACACAATTTTAAAGTTCAATGGGTTAGAATAACCATACGAGCACAAAAGCTAATTGAATTTGCTACTGCCAACCAAATGACCTGCCATTATCCGGACTGCTTTTTGATTGACTGAAAGTGTATGTAAATTTCATCGAAAATATTGTCTAAAATCGGTGCCTTTCAGTAGATTTGTTTACTACTGCTTATTGTTGCTTGGAAATAGAACAAAATGATTGACAGCCAGTAACCACATTGGAGCTATAGCTATACAACCACATTTAATACGGCTCATTGATTTTCATGTTTATCGCTTCATTTTTGCAATAAAAAATAAAAAATTGTTTAAACTTAATTATATAGACATTCTTGTGGTTTTATGTCTGATTTTAGTTGTAAGGTGTTTTAGAGAGAGGAAGGGAAGATATTGAGTTGAAATTTTGCGACAAAGCTTAATTAAGTCAGGTTCTGATGAGTAACGTTGAAAACCAAGAAGGGCTTCACTTGAATAGTTAAAACAGCTGGTTCTAAGAAAACGTCGATCGGTTGAAATCATACTTTAAAAGTGTTCTCTGGCCAGATACTTAGCTTTAGTGGAATGGCATGGAGTGAGACTGGCACTACCTTACCTATGCCAGTCTTGTATGGAGGCCAACGCTAAACAAGACCACCTATCTGATGGCTCTCCCCAGACTAGTGTGCATTGGTGCCACCAGTGCTATTAGAACATCTCCAACTGCAGGCCTTGAGGCTGTTCTCAATCTGTCTGCGGTACCATGTGAAGATACCGCGCCTGACGGAAGCAGAACTCTACAGAGGATGCGGCGATGAGGAAAATGTGCAGTACACCAACCACTTCCTTTGCCAATGTCCTGGACCCCAGCTTTCCAGAAACAATACCTCTTTCAAAATTAATTTCCAAGCAGATTGTCTTCAGTCAACGCTTTGGAGGTCGTCTCTAGACCAACTTATGATAGCACTTGTCAGTTTACGCACTGTTACGGTACGTTGATCTGATGGCAACACAAGAATACACAGGTTCAGTGCATCGATAAGTAAGGAACCTGATGGTGTGTGCAAGTAATCATCAGTTCACTGCCCACCACCATCCAAAACATGGTATTGCTATGAAGAAAGATTTGTGCTAAAATAATTGTCGGTCGATAGGAAAGATATTGCGAGCAGTTCTTTGAGGATATCTGAAGAAGGATACATAGTAGCAGAGTAGGAAAAATCTCTAGTCACTGTATCGCGTTAAAATGAGAGAAGTGCGGCATAACTGCCGACACTAAAACCCATCAATGCCATGCCTAAACATTTATATGTAGTACACTAACAGTAGAACCACCGAAATGAACATACAAGAACGGAGCTCCACCTAACACTCAAGTCCAAGGAAAGTAGTGCTCAGTAGAGATGTGATCATAGTCCAAGGTGGAACAGCATACACCGAGGGATGTATGGCTAAGAGAGTGCTTAGTCGGTAGTATGTGGACTCCAAATTTCTTGGCTAACTTAGGTTTTAGTCCAGCCTCCATTTATCCCATTGGCTTCTGTCATAATTGACATCTTTACCCGAATACCTGTGGGTCCCTCTAATCTCTAAAACACAAATTGACAACTATGTATATCACAAAAAACTGCTGACCAGCACTAGCAATGTACTATCACCTCAATTTATTGTAGAGCATCCGCATTCAAGAGCATCGACCGTAACAAGTGAACTCTGTTCCTAATTAAACGCGTTCTCATGCAAATTCCTGATAACTTTCAATCCATTGCACATTTTCACTATAAAGGCACGCCCAACAAATTTCAGTTCACTGAATCACTTGAATATTTGCATATTCAATCGTACCCTTGCCGCCGACGGAAACAGGTATGACACATCCGATAGAATTCCTGAGCGCGAACTTATCAGTTTAAGTCGCAGAATTTTCAACCAAAAACACATGTACATATAATTTAGAGTACTTTCCTTGGAATTTTAAATACGTACCACGAAATCAGTACCGAAATTCACCAGACTGTATCTTTAAACATGTACGACACTTGATTCGTTAGAGAAAATCACTTTTCTTGTACTTCACACTTTGATTTATTGCAATTCAACTTTAAGATACAATTAATTAGACCAATTAGATACAAAAAACTAGAGCCAGTCGAAATACGTCAACGCGCGGTTCTCGTGTATCCATATGATACTACTATTTCTTCTCTGCCAATTCAACTGGACTACTAAATTGCTTTTTTTGAGAAATAAAATAAAAAATCAGGGAAAAATCAACAAGCCAGTCGTATAGATAACGGTCATAATCATAAAGAACAGTCTAACCAAGTCGAACTGCCACCCTCTTCACTCTAAGCTTTATCATCTACATCTACGTCTGTACGGAAGGTAATTTATGTCGTAAACCAATAATACAACTCAGCTCCTTGTCGTTTATAAATTTTTTAATCACGATTTTAATTATATTTTAATTAATATACTGTCTTGTGTTTGATTCGTTTGCATTCTGATAAGATCTTGTTCTTTTTTTTTTCCTCAAAATTTAATCAGTTACTTGAGGTATTTTTAGATAAAAAAAAAATATGTCTGGAACGACTTAGAGCACGTGATTCTTGCGAAGCGATTGCAGCGAAATTAAATTCGATTGAAATCCATCTATCTACATAGATAGTATATTTTTGAGGAAGATTTAACATTGATTTCTTTTTATGTGAAAGTACATCAAAGGTTTCGCAGATAATACTACAGTAGAATACCTCAAAATTGATTAGATTGCATGGCTATAAATATGACTATCTGTAAGATAGTACATCAAATTTATTAACCTAATCTAAGGTGGTAAAAGTGAATGCGATTGAAGTGGCAAATCTTTTCTTTCTGGTTGTATTCAGATTGTTATAAATAGACAATTGCTTATCGTTTAAATACTAGCCAGTCATGGATTTAAAGTTTTATTATCGAAACTTGTTATGCGAACTGATTGAATAATATCAATCAGTTGTTGATAGTATAAGCAAAGATTAGGTAAAACATACTTTAACTTAGGCAATTGATTGTACAATGAGCAGTAAGTTGATCCTTGTACTTTTATTTAAAATGTCAAGCAGAGGCATAAAGTGATAACTTGTTTGACAAATGTCTACGCATGTCAATCGTCTGTTCTAACAGGTCGCAAAGATATTTAGTGTAAACTCAGATCTTAAGAAGTCAGGACGAAACAGTTTAAGAAACAAGCAGTCAAGGCTAAGTGTTAAGAAACCGTCACATGTTCACTTTCACCAATTAAACCAAGATCGACTAAGAGCGTTGTAAAGAAGAACTTCTCCTCGAATTTGTTCAACATTACGAGGGTCAATACGAACAGTCTCATGAGGAATCCCTGTATGTATGTCAACAACTATGGGACGGAAAGTCGCTGTGCGGTTACAACTGTCTCCAGCTCCAGAAGGAAAGAAAATGGCAAAGATCAGACTTCTCTAAAGACTGAAGGAGCAGCCCAGACAGTCGTTAGAATCACAGTGAATCGGATTAAGGTACACTAAAATTCAAATCTCGAAGTCGAACAGACATGCTGGACCCTTTGGCAGCGAGCAGATAAATAACTTATGGATCAGAATAATCCAATGAGTCTTCTCCGCATAATCGGCAAAAAATGGAGCAATCACGGGAGTTAAAACATGGTTGGAAAGGGCAGGTTTGTATTAAGCAGGACAGAGGACGAAAGCAGTAATCAACCGCAGAGCAGTAGTAGGGATGAATAAGTGAATAAGTACGTAAGTGAATTTCTTCAGGTTTGCTAATCGATTCCAACACTCTTTGCACAAATGTCTCCAACACATTCAGCGTTCACTTTCATTCATAATCGTTTGTCGAGGGATTTAATAATAAGAATAATATCTGGTTTGTCTTCCCAGAAAAACTCATAGCTGTTACCAAGGCATCATATCAATAACTTAGATTAGAGTTCCTTATGCCCAATAATTCACTGCTCCCTGGTCACTTGTACCAACAGTTTGGGTCCATTGGACTAAAATCACCTAGATTGAATACGCACTTGAGGTAAAGTAAATATAACAATCTTCTGATGGATAGGGGAGGACAACTACCCAGGAGATTGCGAAAAAAATCAGTTTCTTTTTCTATAATCCTTGCGCTTTACACAGAGATGTTTCTTATAAATTCCAATAGGACTGTGTTTAGTAATGAGTGGAGCAATGATCTGTCTAAATCTCACCAGACAAACAGGTCTTTTCTTGCCAAAGGTCCGTCATAGCATTCTAGCCGCATGTGTCTGACTTCTGACCAATTCTTTGCAAGCTCATCAAACCTTTCGATATGCCCTGGTACCCAGAAGAATATCACTGCATTGCCTCCAGACATAGGTATAACGTCATGAAAATTTTAAAAAAAGTCCCCGTATTTACTAATCCGACATTAGATTGTAAAGTAATTGACAGCTGACAGTTAAAGTGCGCGAATTAATTGATTTGAATTTTTGGTTTTGCCTTATCAAGGAAATGACATGTTGGTGATAAATTTGGCGCCGTATTTTGATATTAGCAAGTTAGTTAAATTTACACGTAAACAGCTTTTCATTAAGACTTGAAAGTATATGCTACAAGTAGTGTGTTTGTTCCGCCATAGTTGATCGATTATGACGACAAACAAATTCACGTAATCGTTCACACGTTTCGCAAATTTAAGGCGGATTTTCAAAACAAGTTTTAGTGAGCAGAATCCTTATATTTCTCCTGAAGTTATGTTCATGAAAAATTAACAAACTTAGATGACAAAGAACTGTCAAAACCACCAAAGAAATGTCAGAAAGAACGAATTAACACGTAACCCTATTGACAGATCTATTAAAAAAGAGAATCCCTTAGTGTAGTGCTTCGAAACTCCATAAGTAGTCGGTCGCAAAACCGAAACGAAAAACACTAATTTCGCCCAAAAAATGTACCCCAAAACATGTCATTTAAGCACCCTTTTCACCTGCATTCAATGAAAAGTAAAAGGTCATACGAACTAGTGAGAGTTCTTGCCAATTGCAAGTAACATTGACATTTAAAGAGAATTATGTAACCATACCATTGATATGGTTCATTTCCTAATAAATAGTCATTTCAAGACAACTTCAAACGAGAAGCACGTGTATCGGAGGCCATAAAACACTTTCCTTGCCTTAAAGTAGAACTGTCATGCGACGCAACGACATTACAAGACTTTTCCAATTTATTTCATAATTTTTTTCACAATTTACCAAACACGTTTATACATATGACATATGACATTTCAAATGCGGATATTCAAATTTATTCTTTTCAATTTCATCGACACTAAACTTTTCCGCCTTAAGTCGTTCGCATTTCATCGACCAAGTTTGTCAACACCATCTCTTCTATTCAAAATTCGTTCATGAACCCAATAAAACAAACAAATACAAATTTTCTCCAAAGCAAAACAATACGCTAGCGACTTGAACAAAAATTATTATAAACAAACAAAGCACTTGATCGAGATGAAATTACTCGAACAGAAGAAGAAAATTAATTTACCGCGGATATTAACCCGGCCGGCAAAAGGTAAATAAAAATGTCTACTAAACAACTGCCGTGCCAATAAAAATGATTTATGTCCTTTTTTTCAAAATTGTATTTATAAAATTCAACACTGACTGCCCTTTAAGCAAAGACATACAAATGCACGCGATGATTTAAGACATCTGCCCACGAAATTATGTTTTATTTCGAAATCAAAACTTTTCACTTACTAGCTCAGAAATTACTATAAAATTTAAGGAAAATAGAAAGACGCTTGACATTGTCTTTGGCTTTGGGCCATTTATGAAATTTTACACATTGCACCCTGAAATGTACTCGAAATGCATTTGTGCTCCATAGAGGTTTTCATCAAAATTTATTTTCATTTTCAAAATTTTTTTTTTCCCCTGTTTATGGACTATATTAATATTTTCGATATTTTCGGACTACGGCTGCCAGAAATCAGTTTATCTATAAACTCATGAATTATATAAGATGTGTGCTGTATTTTAAACGGATGGTACACTAGAGGCTATGAAATGAGACCAATTTTTTTAGTTTTGTAGATTTTATGGAGCATTGCAAGTTTAAACAAAATTGTATTTAGTTCAAGTGTAATTGAATTTTTTTGTTTGCAATTGTTTTGATGCAGTGTTGTAAATGTGTTTACTGATTCTCAAAAACAAATAAATATTGCATATTTTTAGACATGAACTGATTGGTAATTTAAAAGATTTATTTTATTTTGAAACCATCAAATGGAGGAACAATAATTTGATCATTTGAAGTCAATGCATTCAAAATAAATACGGGCAAGCGGTAAATCATTTGAAATTTTATGAAAGTTTTAAGGCAAGTAAACCTGAATTAAGCACCTAAACAGAGCTACAGTCTACTTCGTCGAGCGTTTGACAGCTAAAAATCCTTTTGTCATTCTATTATTCTTTGACCTGTTCGATTTTATGCAGCAAGTTGAATTTATTGTGCCCTGTATTTACTCTGTTAACCTCTAAAATATGACATTTTTGTTTTCCATATGAGGCATTTTTAATAAAAATTAATTGTGTGAGACGGTATAATGATGCTTTTTTTATAAATTTCTTTATTTTATAAGTTACGGCTTGCTTTTGTGTTTGTAAATAGAACCGACAAATAAAACAACAACAGCGTTCAGGTACATTTTTTATATTCTATTTATTTACGACGAATTCGTGTATTTAAAATCTGACTTATGACTTATATTCTGTTATATTCAAAACCTTTCAACGCCCGACTACTCTGAAGCATAGACGAAGTGAACTTAACAGCCAATTCGAACTGCCCCTGCCCCCTCATTTCCGAAAACAGGCGGATTGTCCCTTTTGTGAAGAAATGTAAAGTAGCGTGTGACCAAGATCTAACTAAAAATTTGTCGAATTATGTATCTCTTTCATTTCTTTTGTTATTCCATTGACAACAACAAATTGTATGCAAACATGATCTACAAAATGGCTGTACTTAGAACTGTCAAGCCAGCCGCCAGCCGTGTGTGTGAAGTCTGTGAGCTGTTATTTGATTTTGCTTGAACGTCAGAATATAGTCATAAATATGGGGAGTCTTTAGGTTCGGGGAACGAATATGTCAAACGTCCCACTTTCTCCTTTCAATCCCTTATTGCCTAGCCGACTTATTGCAACCGTGAACGAATGACTCGTCACGTAACTCGTATTAAGTAATCGAGTATTATACAATTTCAAATTCAACTGAATTGAGTTATAATAATATGAGGGTTTAACGCAAAAACTAAAAAAATAACCTTCACGGGAGGCATAACACTTCGCGGTTGGATAGTTGATTTAAAACTATCTCACAGCGAAAATTACAAATAACATCAAATTATCGTCGATAACACTTAATTAAGAGTATAGAGTACATTCGTCTATCCATTTTATTAGTTCCAAATCTGAAAATAAACAAAAAAAACGAATCCCAAAGCCCACATAAACTGCTATTTTAAAATGATGACCCGTTTAGGAACCTGCCAATAATTCGCATACAAATTTTGTCCCACTTTCATAAAACAAAAATAATGGTACGTAGTTAACAATTAATAAAATGATCATTCTTTTAAGAGTATCTAACAAAGAATGCAACTGTTTTACAGTGTGTTTATGTTAACTTTTCTGACCTTGTACGAACTCTCAACCTTGTTCGACAACAGCGTTCATGTAAATACAAAACACAACTTTTTTGTTTATTTATTTTTTTACTCAGCGCATTAACATCAAGACGAATAAATTTTGTAATATTTTTGTTTCTTAAAATGTAAAAATAAACAAATTTTTCCGTGCAGCTATCTATGTATATGTAGTTTATGTATTTCGTTCGATTCCCAAATGCCAAGCTGTTCAAATTAATTACCAAATGGTTCTAATTAGTTGGATATACGCAGAGGCCATATTTCACAGAAGACGCCGGGTGCATTTTTGACAAAAAAAGATCAAAATGTATCTTTCAATTTAACCCGCGTAGCTAATTACTGAAAAAGTTAAATGAGGCTTTTAAGCGTGCTTTTTGGACAGAGGTAAATAGAGGATGATTCATTTAGAGGTACTTTTTTGTCTATGGATTTTTCGACAGATGACGGGTGAGCCGTGTTAACTTGATATGGTATTTGTGTTTAGTATTTTGTGACATTTCATCATGACGTCTACATATTATACGAAAATCAGTCGTCTACAAGGAATATATCGATATCAGTACGACCCCTCTGTGTAAATCTGGCACAAGCAAAGTAAGAGTCAATTTATAACCCATTACGCTACCTAGCAGACAATCTTAAGAACTCCAAGTGCGTGGTTCAAATCTAAATTTAGTCTTCTTTTATGTTTACTGAAAATCCGTAATTCACAAACTGAAGACCCAAGCATCATTAGAAATGATTGCAACGAAAAAAGCCGCCCACATTTTGAACCCATTCAAGTCACCACCCACCACTATGTCAAATATAAGTTCAAGCGGCTATTCTTTCGCAAAAAAATGAATCACCAGGGTGGGAGTATTTCGCAAGTACAAGTTAGTTGTTTGCTTTAACTACTTACTCACAAGAAACAGCGGGATAAAATCACATGACAATCAATTGCCTGGTTTAATTAAGTTCAAACGGATGACTGAAATGTACTTGCACATTCGTTACGACTTGATCACCAAACTTATATGAAATTTTATTTATGTGTCTCGTGTTTTACGTTTCGTTCTTTACATTCACAAAAAGCCAAATTTGAATAAATTAAAACTGGGTTCATGACATATAGCAAGCAGTCAAAATAAAATGGATGCTTGGAGTACTGCTTTTGAGCAACGAATTTAGCTTAAGTAGAACATGTCTTGGCCACATTTAATGGACTTCATTGGGATAAACCTCCTGTCAAAACCTAACGAAAAGCCTAAGTTCTCCATTCAATCTGTCAAATGCTCTAGATACCCATCATAAAATTGAGCAAACTCCATAATCTGTAAAATTGTTTCAGGGCAGGGAAAACGAAAATAAACTTTATGAAGATTTAAATTTTGTTTTCTATTGATATTCTTTTGATTTGTTTTAACTGTCAAATTAAATGATCCAGTTCATTTATAAAGGGTGATTCTCTTAGAGATATTTTTTTGTCTATGGATTTTTTGACAGATGATGCATGATTGGTGTTAACCTGTCATGGTATTTTTGTCCTGTATTGTTTGACATTTTTTCATCGAAAGACTTAGCTTGGCACAGCGTCTACATATCATTCAGCGGTATTACGAAAATATTTCTTCTTCGAGGAATGTGTTTTGGATAACATCACAATGATGCACATTTCTGACTCAATTAATACGTCAATAAGCGAGATGCCCATATTTGACCTGAAGAAAAAAGCGAAGAGATTGAAAAGTTGCCATTAAATTCAGACAGAAAAACGGTTTGGTGTGGTTTATGGACTGATGGGATAATTGGTTCATATTTCTTCAACAACGAGCCTGGTCAGAAACGTATCAATAACGTACTTGCCACACAGTATCGCATGGCTTTATCTCAAGAGAAAATCAGCGAATACATAGTTGATTTCCCGCTGCAGATCGATGAATTGGCCGCCTAGATCGTACGATAGACTTTTTCCTTTGAGACCACATATATAAAGTCAAAAATCTACATATATAAAGTCCAAAATCTAAATGGATAAGTCGGCTCGAGAAAGTAGAACCCAACATTGCTAGCGTTATTCGCCGAATACCACTCGAAATGTTCACACGCGTCGTCAAAAATTTGACCTTCAGAATAGACCATGTTCACCCCAGTTAAGGCCAACATTTGAAAGAAATAATCATTACAAAATAAATGTCAAAATCTTTTGTTTGATAATAACGTTAGCAAGATACAAATTTGATTCGGTTTATTATTTTACTTTTGAGAAAAGTACCACAAAACGAATCACCCTTTCTATAGTATTCTTTTTAAATATAGTGAATCGATCTTTTGAAGTTTACTACCCAAGATGATCTCGTTCATCTCACGCTTCTATTATTCCTAGCTAAATAGCATAAATTTTCAATAAAATCCAAAGTGCATTCCACACATTTTCCAATGCAATTCAACGTTTGTTTACACAATGATCTAAAAGTGAACACGCTCTATGACTATGGCTCATCATCTACATACATCCTTCAATTACAATCATCACTAGCGCATTGAATTGATCAGTTTTTCTAAACAAAAAGAAAAGAAAAACTACTGCTTAATTAATTTCAATAGATTTCGATTTCTAGTTGAAAGTGGTAAAAACTAAACAAAATCCGGATAGGATAGTCCATTTCATTTGAGCGTACTCCCTGCAATTCCACACGAGGACTACAGACATCGCATGCGTTCTTTAAATACGTAACTGATTTATGTTTTTTTTTTGTTAAAAATAGAACAAAATTAGACGCTGAATAGTGGTATGTAAACTTATTAGCACCATAGCGTGGAAATTCTATTCTAAACAAGTGCTAATTGACACTTGTTAGAAGTGATTTGATCTTAAATATAGACCTCCTTATCTTTTTCTTTTTTCTTCAAAATAAGGTAACTTATTTGTAGCTAACCGGTGAAGAGCAATTAATGTAAGTGTGAATTTAGAAAGATTATCACTTGATTTCGTTCGAAAAATAAGTTGTAAATTAGGGCCAATGACTGTAGACAAATTTATTGTCCAAGCAAAAGTGTCTATTGCAGACGATTTATTACATCTTAATCTATTGGACGGAAACCTGGTTTGGTTTTTGGAAAAAGATTTACTCAATTCAATAACTTTTCAAAAGATTATGCTGAAGAATTTATGTCAAAGGAAGTGAATCACATGTCTGTCATCATGATAATGAACTTGACATTCGGTTGTGAAATAGGTTGGCCTTATGATGACAATCAATCGTCGATTGAATTTATCTCTAAGAAATGTGAAATGAGTCATAATTAATAACATATGGAATGTTTTGGTGTATAACTCTTGAGTCTCATAATAAAAAGAAGAAATCACATACTCAAGGGCTTATAAAGGACTCGTACTTTGTGAATATCCGTAAGAGTCCAATAGAGTATTTTTTAATTGAGTCTGCATCCATTGCCATTCGTCATTCGTCAATCTGGATGTAGTCGATGAGGTTCACAGACGTTCACAGAGGGAACCACCGCTAGTGATCTACATCTCTCTACAATCACGCCTTTAGCGAGTACTCTAGTGTTATTCAAATCATCTATTCGCTCCTAAACGGAATCCTCAATAATTTGATCAATATGGCGAACTTCAGAGTTCGTTGATCTTCCGATCTTTCGGTGTGGATAGCGACTGAAGGTTCACATTCATGGCGATGGAACAACTCTTTAGACTACTGAAAAAGGTCCAACCTGATATTCGCCATTTGCCCAGCCACAGTTCTGATTATGAGAACCAGGAAAGTTGACCTCTTACTTGTCTGGAGCTTTAGTTCCATAGCCTGACTTCTTCAGAGGACCAGGGTTATAAGACAAATATCACGCAAGTGTGGTCCAATATGTGGTCGAAGTTGGTAAATATTTGAAGTTTTGCGTAAGAGTTACCGATTACAGTGTCAAAGTAGGTGCTTTTGGCTATTGTCTCATACGTTTCAAATTTGTTCACTGGCCTCCCTCTTCCCAGTGGCTATGTACCTATTACTGTCATTTGAAAGTTTCCTAAACCAAATCACTCTGCCCTTCGGAAACGGCATAAAACTGTAGGTTCCTTCTGTACTTGCAGGAATATGTACCACGGACAACACATTCAGTTGAGAGGAGCTAAGTCCTGGGCCTCTTTAGGCTGTTTATGCCAGAATCAGTCTTATCATGGTCTTATTGTAGATCGTTTCCAGTAAACTGAAAGTGACTGATCTCTTGCTCCCTATCCAAGATCGCTTCGATCGAGATCAGGACGGTGAGCCGGTTAATGAGTTCAGGTGGGTAAACCACAGAAAGGTTCTGATCCGGAGAACAGAGACTGGGCTTCCCACTTAGCTTCCCACAGTTAAAGAACATGAGAGCTTTGAGAGGTGATCATTGACTGATAGTATTTATTTGTGATCTACAAAGGTTTTTTCTGTCATGTTCTCTGGTACAGAACTCGGAAATAGAAACTTTTTAGTTTGGACTAGACATTTGACATTTTCGAACCATCAGTATAGGAAAAATTGGACATGGATATTCAAATCGTAGCGTCATACATTGTGTATACCGAAATTCACGTCATAAACAAACATAAAGGGTTTCACAAAAGGAATCTCCGAACTTTGACCGGTGATTGAGGCCATATGGTTGAAGCTACATCTGTCAAAGTGGCTGTTTTTTATTTATGAAAGTGGTTCTTCTATTCGATCAACATTTGGCGCACTTCGACCGTTTCATGGTCGTCATAATCATACTTCCGAGAGTACTATTCGAAACGTGGTTAATAAATTCTGGTTTACGAGTTCAGTGTATACTCCTCACAAGAACCCTGCCGTTTGCATACCACAACTTGAGGAATTTTGCGCCAGACTTCGGCCTTCACCCGTACAAGATTCAACTGACCCAGGAGCTCAAAGTCAATGATCATAGACAACGCCGTTTGTTCACTGACTGGGCTCTCGAGCTGTTGGAAGTTGACCACGGTCGAAAAATCATATTCAGCGAAGATGCCAATTCTGAATGAATGGGTCCGATAAGCAAAATTGTCGAATACGTCGTGTTAAACTAAGTTTGACACGTAGATGATATAATTGACAAAAAATGTTGTTTTCCGAATGAGTACCTTGTTCAAAACTGTTTCCTCGTAAAAACCAGCACTTGACCCTTCTTCCTCGGGTCAAAAAGACCATTAACACGTTAAGGCCTCCCAGTGGAAGTGACGCATTGTACCTAGGCACACCTTTCGTATTCACAACCCGTGAATGTGTTAATTTCAACTTGTTTGCTCTCGTGTTATTTATTGGGCAGACAACTTTTATTGTTCCCTTGCTATGACTCTATTACTATTTACTGACTGCGTACTACTGTGTAAGAAATATTGGTTCTACTGTTTCTCATAAATTTCCATTCCTCCTCCAACAGCGATCTATAAGAGTGCAATCGGGCAACTTGCCAGAAATAAAGATTCAATTTTTATTCCTTTACATCTTCATCTTTATACATATATCAGTCAAGGTGTTAATGAAAAATTGTGCAATAAACCAAAAAAAAAACTACAAAAATTCTTAATAAACTGTTGCCTATTTGTAGAACAACATGCAACAATTATCTACATGCCGCGTACAAGCCGATAAACATTAACATCCGTTTTATCAATGAACACGTTCAGCAAAACAAATCCGTTCAATGTTCATAACAATCACTCACAGATACTCCTGTATAGATTAATGCCATTAACACAATTTATTTTCTTTTTTTTTTGCTCCCACAAAACAGAGACATATACTGTTAAGCTTGATCGATTATTCCGATGACAAATATTCAAGAAATACGCACAAATGAATAATAAATAAACAAAACTTCCTCCAACACGCACGCATACATCCTTAAATAGTAACTACATATGCATGTGTGGGACTGTAAAAAGCAGAGTGTATCAGTGTCATCTAGCGACTGATGAAATATCAATCTGATATTCCATTTGGCAGACGCTAAAACCATAAAATTATGGCTAGCACGTGGAAATTAAAATAAAGTCCAAAAGTCTCTTTGATTTGAGAGCAAAAGCCGCTGCCAGCGCCAACGTCAACAAGAAATCAAGTTTCTTCTTTAAAAACCAAAAAAACAAGAAAAGGAGGTGCAACAAGTGCCACTTGATATTGTATACCTATTCCTCGTAAATAATAATTGCTGAGCGCCATAAACAATAAAAGTATTTATTTTATTTCTTGCTTTCCTGTAATTATATTTTCATTTTTCCTTCTTCATTTCATTCTCTTTCGATAAGAGCAGAAAGCAAAAAAAAAAAGAATTCAAAACGATGAGTGTTTGTTATTTTTTTAGTAGGTCATGTCCAAGATTTCAGGGCACACACTGTGAGAGTAGTATTCGTTTTTTTTTTTTAGTGACGAGTTTATTTTCTCTTGACACAAAAAAAAATTTAGCAAATGAAGAGGTTTTCTATTTTTTCCCGAACAGAACGCGGAGAACGGAGAAATGTCTCCTTGAGATTTAAGATACTCACTTTTTTTTAGAAATAAAAACCTCAGGCGATGAAATTGCCGGATGCAAATGTATTGGAATGCATAATGATTAATGACGATTTAAATGACAAATAAATTATTGTTGCTTTTTAAAAGAACAAGTTATTTAATTCTCTGTTTGACGTTGCAGTACGAGTATATCGCAATGATTATGTGCTTGGATATTATGAAATGAAATGGCTTGGCGCCAGCCAGTATCTTCTCGTCAAGTAAAAAGAAGGCGAACAAGTTGCTAGAAATCTATCAAATAGGAATGGTAAAGCGCTTTACTTTGTTCAGGGTCATTCGACAAGGGGTGTCATTTTAAATTAATTGAAAAATGCTAAAATTTTTGTGAAGTAAAAACGCAGAGGTTGAAAATGGAATACAAATATCATAGAACATAGAACTAAACTAGACAGTCATCTTCGGGTCGTTTAACAGATTCGCTCACTTAAGCTAAAAATTGCAGATTTTCATAATTGCCTTCTGACATACCAGCAAAATCAAATGGGGTCTCGCACAGAGAAAGGGCTGAACAGAATGTGGATCTGATTCTGGGTCTTGCAGCGCTGTCAAAACTTTGCCGCGTGGCTTGCAGCAAGGAGAATGAAAGAGACTATTAATTTTACGAAAAGCTGTTCGCGTACGCTGTATTTTCGTAGTTTTTTTTTCAGAATAAAGCGCTCATTAAGGAAAGTAAGAAATTTCCCCATGCAAAATTTGTTTAGGCTGTTTTGTAAAAATTGTCAATTCTGTTAAACTAGTGTATTTTTTTGTTGTTCAACCTGTAGTTAACCTTTTACCACTCTTTACCACTCTTCAAAATTTGATAATCTACACATTTTCGTTAAAAAAGTACGCGAACGGACCTATTGTTGTGTACAAATTCATAGACGTAAAGCAGCAGCGCTGCTTGAAGTTGAACCGAAATCAACTTCACGATAAACGACACAGATTACATTTTGTTTCATTTGATGGCTTTCCCAGCATTTAATATTATGACAGCACGCTGATGCACATCCTGTTCGGCCCTTGAATTTATATTTCAGCGGCTGGTTTGACAGCATCTTGACAGTTTTGCCATTTTGTAGATGTTGTGTGTATAATCTGTCGTTGTTAATGGAATAACACACATATGTAATATGTTTTGCAGGTATTTTGTTCGAAAGGAAAAATAGTAGCTAGACAATAATAGACAGACATCTTCTACTGATTTGACGTTTGGCTGTGGGAGCTGTAAACTACCACCGATTTTGAATGTATTCTGACGTCTCCGTCAAAATCAAATGAGAGCTCACACACACAGGCCTAATTGGTAATACTTTTTATGGGCGCAGCCATTTTGTAGTCATTGGGCGCGTTCCGTACTTTAGAGGGACTAGGCTGTCAAAGGTTTCTGATTGGTCGAGCGTTTTGACTGTAAAGTAAGGCATTTATTTTTGAGATAGTGGACTGGATTTGAAGGCAGACGAGCGGGCAGGAGAAGTGCGAGATAACTGTCTAGTTGAGTTTGTCTTACAAATGTGTTGTCTCGGTAGTTTTTGCAAATGGTCATTTCTTTCTGAAATTTTCATTTTTGAAAAACAACTGAGATAATTTTTTCTAGTGTTTGAATTGTGGGTGTGGAATATGCTTCATCTTTAACATACATTTGTATGTAGCTTCAAAGAGAAAATCTAATGATGAAGACTTCTTCACCAGCTGTGTGGCATATGACTCCATCCTGCTGAAAATAAACGTCGTCGACGTCCATGGCATCAATTTTAGGCAAAAAAACATCGCCAACATCAAAAACCGCACTAGACTGTCACTTGCTGTCATTGGAGAGGTTGTTTTACCATTTCTCCTGGATTTTGCGACTGTTTTCTTGTTTACACAGAACGAATGTTTTTGACCGATGATAGCAATGTGAAGGACGGAAACCCAAGAATGACAAGAGATGATAAATGATAAACTGAATAATAATCTTTGGATGGCTCGTTTTCACATGATGGCAAATGCAAAAATAGATTAGAAGACTGTTGAGCAAGCGAGTCGCAATGGCAACAAGAAGGACCAAAGCAGACTAAAGCGCAGCTGGTCGTATTGGCCTCATCTTTGTAGCTAGAGTGCCCAAATCAGAAAGAAGAGGCACTTTTTATTTTTCTGAAAGACCCCTTGGAAGCCCCTATAGTACAAGTTAACCTATACAGCAAGACCCGCTTATCGACGCAAAAAGGGAGAAAGACATATGACACATTAGGTGTAAAGCAAGCAATTGCCGTAAAGCAACAGATGGAATGGAACACGGAAGATGGATAATGAGATTCAAAGACATAAGCCGCATACAGTTAATGTGTACTCGAAGAATATAAGTCACAATATTTCTTGAATTGTGTCATGCCTTTCCCGAGGTGTCGCAACGAAGAATACATTTTTTTCATGGCTACCAAACGTCCAACCATGATACCCATCAAGTTTCAGTGCAACAACTTTAGTAAAAGAAAAATAGCTCCAGCGCAACATCAATGACCTACGGTTAAATGATTTACTGATTGAAGGCGTTTCGGTATCACTGCCAGATATACATGCTTGTATGTATCTCCCACGATTACTCTGCTAATATTTGCAAAAAGAATGGCACGACCTGCCATGGAGCAATCAGAAACCACACTATAAGTGGAAACTACAAAACCATCTCTAGCTACATAGAAACAAGTAGACAAGATTTCAAATTTCCAACGAATATCAGCGATGACACATCAATAAAACACGTTTTCATGCCCCACTCATTGACAAAAAGATAGATAGAAAAAGAAACACAAAAAATCCACCACGTGAACTGAGTGAAACACGAAGAAGTGTCTCTATGCCTAATGCTAAGCAGAGAATAGCACAAGAAACAATCCGACTGTGTGAAGGAGGTACTACTGTACTGTAGGTACTTTGTTGTGTACTTAAAGGTCAATGAGCTGCGACAAGCTAGAGACAAAGAAGCGACTATGAAAATAAGCAAAAGAAATGCTAATAAGGTTAATTGCAATAAAAGCAAAGCAAAATAGGTACTTACCGAGCCAAAACGACAATAGTGCAACGTTGGAGCGCCTTTGAACGAAGGAATTCCGCCTTAACGCCACCTAAACTAATGGATTCCTCTGCTCCTTACTGATGACACCAACAACAAGCAGAAGCACCGAAAGGGAAGATGTAGTAACGACGGAACGGATACGAAAGATTATGACCGACAGACAGACAGAAAGGCAAATTGGTCAAGAGGAGCGCACTATTCATTCGTCTCTTAAGAGTATGAATAGAATCATTATTGGTTTCTCGTATTTTTTTTCTAAAAATACACCGGCCTTTTATTTATTTTTTTCAAAAAAAAAAAACAAAGAGGAACAAAAAAATGAAATAGAAAATTGAACACGAAAGCAAAACGCGCGCTTTACAACAAAACAGCGAGAGACACACTAACAAGAAGGCCACAAGCACAAAGGAGACGAAAATGTGCAAATTCTTTTCAAAAAATTATGCAAAAATTTGTAAGTTATTTTTTTTATAAAAGTTTCAACTTAACGACGACGGTTTTGAGGTTATATCATCCTTCATGGAGAGTACAAAACTATTTATTTATAAAGATACCAACAAGAATTGGTAACAAAAAAAGAAGGAAAACATTTAACAGAAAAGAAAATAATAAACAAAAATGCGCGACAAATCAACATACAACGAAACCGGTGTCAAATTGACAACTGAAGAGAGAAACGACAAATGGAGAGAAAAAGACCACCACTCAAGTGGAGACTTTTCATTGGATTTCAATTTATTCCTATTTTTTGCAACTTTTCAAATTCGCATCTGGTGAAGACTGTGGTGGAAGTATTCAAAGATTGTCAGAGTTTCCAGTTTGGGAGTTAGTGATGGAGTCGTATAATAATTTTTGCAATTGTCAGTGCAATAAAGATTGTTAAATAATAATCAGTTGCTAAGTGTTGCACGTATTTTAGTAACTAAACCTGACATATGTTTACAATTTTTGCTCTTTTTAACAGCTCAATTTAGTAACGTGGTAGGCAATGGCTTTCAAGCCAGGAAGAGTCCATTTGTTGGCGGCTGCGCAGGCGCGTTTGGCTGTCTTTAAGAACTTCATCTGCATTGAAATCATCTGAGGAATAGACAACATTAGCGTTCGGCAGAAAACTAATTTCGTCGATCAAAATATAAGCAACAACTTGGTAGTTCTACTCTCAAAAGTGACGTTTCATTTTGAATTTTACGCCAGGGATTTTACGTTTTTGGATTACAGCAAGATCGACTTTACGCTCCAAGATTATTACTTCAGTGCCGATCTACCGAAAACTTCCAAGTACCTGGAATTTGTGCCAGATATTAGATAATAAACTCCATCCTGGCACTTTGTCCTCTGCTTTTCTAGCACAAAATTAAAAAAGTATATTTGAAAAGCACTGATGTATTGTAGCACATCTAGTACGATGACCATTCCGAAGAAGACATCTAATAGACTTGGCACCACTGCTACAAACTGACACTTTCTCCGTGGATTTGTTTACGTTCAATACATTTAGTTCGCTAATTCCTTGTTTATTTATCGTTTTTTTGAATTAAATTCGCAAAAAATGTCTGATGGTTTGTACTCAACAATATTACAGAATCCTATACTTTAATTTTCACTCCTACCAGAGGATGTAATCAAGCGGCGTCTACTGATAGACGGCGATGGAACGGGTGACGACCGACGACTGAACATTCTCCTCAAAACCTTCATCAAATGGTGCAACACAACCGACAGTCAGGAGAAGTATGTTTTCCTTAGTCCACTAGATCCAATCTACAGCCTCTCCTATTTCAGTCAAATCTTCTATGACCGCCTGATGGCTCAATTAGCCCAGTGCTCGTTTGTTGCCTCTAAATCGGAGCACACTCTTCGGATGATCAACGAAGAGCTCAAGAACTATGAATCCCTCTCAAACAACATAGAGAGCGGCATCGAGATCGCAAAGGAAGAATTGGAAACCTGCAAACTTAACCTAATGTACGCTCGTAAAGTTCGAAAGAACCGCGAAGAGTATGACGCTCTGGCAAAGGTCATTAATGATGCTCCAGATCGAGCAAATAGCCAAAAGGAACAAGAAGCATTACAGGCCGAGCTAACTGCTCTACAAAATGAATCGAAGAAACTCGATCGAAAGCTCATAGGGCGACAGAATCGATTCAAAGTGCTCATGCAGTCGATTCGAGAGCTAGAGGCATCTACTCGTGATCGAGAGAATACTGAGGATGACGACTGTAAAATCATAGAGACCATGGACGTGGATGATGATTTGGATGTACTCGAGTATCAAGCGGTGAGCCCTCAGCTCTTGGAATAGGAAATGCACATCTGCCGATTTGTAAATAAAATTGAATCTTTTTTTTTTTTGGAATTCTGTTGAATTTTTTATGATTTCTTAAGGCTTACGCACAAGACACTTATCTTACTGACGGTTAAAAATTAAATAAAGAAAACTTGTTTTAATGTAAAGAAGGAAGTGATTGGAGAATGTTATTTTGAAGCTAACAAGAGCACAAGATTCGTCCGGACTTGTTCGTTTAACATCAATGTTGCTACTATTTTCTTACACTTTATTTGGTCCTTTACTTTATACCCTTTACTCAAAGCGTACGCCAAAGCTAGTACTAGTAATAGTGGCAGTTTTCATAAACAGACAGTAGTTCTCGTCCTTCTGTGTCTGTCCTTCGACTCCTTACTGTCAAAAATACGTTGGATTCGTTGCCTCTGAAGGCCACAGGTTCATGATGCCTTAACCTTACTCTCACAATCTAATGGCAAATTAAGTATTTAACCTTATCCTTCCTCTCCTACGAGATGATTATTGTCTTAATGTTGGAGAACGAATAAAGTAATTGGTTGTTTAGTAGTTAGGGGTAGCTTTTTACGTCTCGACTCGTTTGTTTATTTATATTCATTTATCAAAAATAAAAGCAAGGCTATTAAAATACTAATTTCACATTCGCATATGTACACCAAAAGTGCATTTAGAGAACTGCAAAAAAATTATTTCAAATTGAAGAAATAAAAAAGGTCAAGTGAGCTGTTACATTCACGGATCGTTTAATTTAATGTCCTAGCGCTCATTAATACTGATAATAAAAGCCACAATGAAAGGCCTAATGGAATTATTTCTTATTTGCAAATGCATAGATAAGTATCGCAGTTATGCCATGGCACATAAATCGAGTTTTAAGAAAGGCAAGGTCATGAGTTACAAAATTGTTTGCATTAATTGGTATATTGCGAATTTATGGCAAAACCCTCACTACATTAACATAGCCTGACTCTTTGTAGTCATGACCTTCAGCGTTATCAATTTGTTTTTTCCTTACACACGAAAGGATAACACCCTGAAGGACCATTTGGCGCCACCTTAATACAATATACTGCTGCGTGGGTCGTCGAGAATTGGTATTTGTTGGAACCTACTTAAAAATATAAAATATTTTTTAACACGCAATAAGGGTGTACTCAAACTAGAGATGTTTTAAAATTGTTTACTATGTGCGTTAGAAGGAATTAAATATTTTACTCGTTTTCAATGACTCATAGTAGTAGTAGAAGACGATACCAGCAACAAATTTTAGAACATTCGTCACACAGCACAATGGGAGGCATGATTTAAACGATTTAATTAGTTTTCAGGTGAATTTTCATGCAAAATAGATTGAGATCACAGTAACTTAGGATTTTTTCTTTACTCCTTAGGCTTCCTTTAGACTTCCTTTAAAATTCTTGCGTACGATACAAGGGGTCCACCTAGGTGTAAACGGTTCGATTGAAACAGACACCCTACCTAGCCAACACTAACTGTATAACAGTACCAACAGTTCGATTGAATCAGTGACTCTTATACTTCTGCACACCCTTTACCTCAAGGGTCATCTAGGGCACAATATCGGTCAATACCTACTGCAAGAAAGCACAAACATTAGATTGAGTCAATTATCCCAATACCGCTTGCACATTCTACCATCACGGTGCTTTGACAGTTAGGTATGATTGAGGCAGTCACCCTAGATACTTCAGGTACTTTAACTCCTTAGATATTACCCCTCTTGAGATAGGTAAAGGTTTAAAGTAGTAAAAGCATGTGATATTACCTAACCTAATCTAGATACACAGTAAGTCTGTTTAAGTACTGATTAAAACTACGGAGATCTACGAAATTTTACGCAAAATATCGAATTCCTGTTCCCGTAAGTCAAAGTTTCGTAGTTTTCACAGAAGAGAGAGCTTACGAGAGAGTAAAAAATTTCCCCATGAAATTTCTTGGGAAAAAATATGAATTCTATGAAATGGCTGGTAAGTTTGATGTAAATCAATACAAAAAAGTGACGTTTAAAAAGTGGACAGCTTTTTTGTTCAAAACGTCAAGAATGAATTCTTTTTAAGTTACAGGAATCCACCTTTAGCTGTCAGATTTATGTACATAATTTTGTCCAGAAGCAATCAGTTCCAATAGGTATTTAGTACCATTTAAGCTATTCCCCTCAGGTATCTTAAGTAGAAAACACAATAAATAAGCCTCGTTTGGTCTCATCTTATAGAAGTAAACAAACCCCTTGCCTAAACATAAACAAGAATACAACAATGGTAGACCATAAAACAGAACAGGTGCGTGATTTCATTCGGTTCATAGTTTATTATACCTTCAACGCCGCCAATTCCATGCTTTGCAGACGGTCGTTATTTATTATTTATTTTTTATTTTTAGTCAATAAAAGCAAATGACTTCAATCACGACATTCTTTCAAGGCAATGGTAACAACTACCAACATTTTGAATGTTATAATTACAAAAGTAATTTCGTCTAAATTACTTGATTTGAATTCAAAAAAGAAAAGAACGAAAAACCTTCTTGATTGATGATCATGGATTGTATGCAACAAAAGTTTAATATTTTTGTTAAATCATCTAAAGCCGGTTAGAGGGAAAAATTCAAGACACAGTTCATTCAAACCACATGTAGAGATGAGCTAAGAGCACCACAACAAAAGCTTGTCATAAAAGACTAATAAGGGAAGAAAGTAGATCTAGGAAATATAGTACCCAGGTGAGTTTAGCGACAAATATGACATTCACAGTGGGATATGAGAGTTTTTAATTGGTCTATAACGCGACAGCAATAGGTTCATATCGTATGTATTGAGCACTTCACTAGTGTAACGTACTGAGTCTTTGGAGGAGGAACATATTCATGTTAAAAAAAGTCAATTCTTGAAACCATAAATATGGCCTAATCTCTTGTTCCTATTCACAGCCTTTGATAACACTTCATATGATTCTATTAGAAAAGGATTTCAAAAGAAAGGACTAGAGCACACAAGTAACAATTAGATGTATGAGTTGAAGCAGAGATCCTAAAATCAGCTTCACTAGAGACAGCCTACTAGGAGAAGTTTGCTCACCTCTGATGTAGATCTCAGTCACGAATGAATTTCTGCATAACCTAACCGATATCGGCAGAACCTGTCAAATTTATGCTGACGATATAATCATTATGACAAGAGGCAACTTTGAAGGTCATGCAAAACAAAACCACTATGGTCTCGTTTAGGACCTACGGAAATTCAACTATTTCGCATGCAGCCAATCTGTAACAAAGGAATTGCAATTCAAGCACAAAGGTCTACTTTTTGAGATAAGGCCTAATATATCGGACGGCAAACGAATTGTTGACAGTTTGCTCATTGACTTAAAAGGTAGGGACAATTTTGTTACCTTCAAATCCAGTCCACTACCTCAAAAAGAAATGTCTTACTTTGCAGTCAAAACTGAATCTCTGGACCAATCAGAAACGTTTGACCACCTAGTCCCTAGAATGTGGAACGTGCTCAAGTGTAGAAAGAATGCGGCCACGCATGTAAAGATACGCTCTTTCAGAAACGCTACAGCAGGTTACGCCCAAACGTTAAAATCCGCCAAAAATTGCTTACAAATTTGGGCTCTGCACATCAAAAACTTTTGATAACATTTCCATAAAGTAAAATCTAACCTTCGAATTAGAACCTACTCGCATTTAACTACCCAGAAACATTCTCTAAAATACTTTCCACTTTCAAGGTCGTAGCTTACATTACAAAGGATACGACGGATAATGGATGGGTACTTCACTTCTCTACGTAGATACATGCTTCTAAACTTTTAAATGATAAAAAAGTTATCCCTTAGACTGATACACACATCATAAAGAGTTTTAAAGCATCTTCATAAAAGTATGATATTTAAAAGTCAGAAAACACAAAACTCACCTTTCACTGCCGTGCAATTAATCATATCCACATTGCGACTAACAACATCCATCCATCAATTTCTTTTATAAGAATATCACAAAATAAAACATCACAATTCTGGCGAAACTTCAAAAACAAAAACAAAAACAAAAGCACGTAAAAAGGGATGAATTCAATTAAGTTTACGTGCTTTAAGTCAACCGGCCCGGATAATTCTTTTCCACTTCTGACACCAGTTTCAAAGTTAAACTTAAAACAAAAAAAAATAAGATAAATAAATTAAGATAGATTAATTTGTTGACTTTATTTTGAAATCTTTTATTCACACGAAACCGATGTTGTTGTGATTAATTTTTTCCTTATAACTACTGATAACCACAGTATGTGTTGTGTAATTGATGATTTGCACTCATTTAGTCCTGTAGATTTATGTAATTGCCAAAATGTCCTTGCACTTGAATATTGAGAAAAAAAAGAAAAGAAAAAGTTCACTCAATCGATGGACACTATAAATGGTAACTATCGATATTTTATTTTATATTTATTCAAAGCAATAAATAGGCTTTGCGGTATCCACTTGGAAAGTTTATCTATTCCCGTGATTCCCGTTCGGGAATACTTTTAAGGCAGGTAATGTCAAAACAACACCATTATTGTGCTTTCCATTTTTTTTTTTTTTTTGCTGGAATGTATGTATATCCTGGATGCTTTCGAATTGTTCGGCAAGTTTACATATGTGAACAAGTCCTTAAAAATTGTTCGTTCTTTTGTGTTCAATTTTTTTGAGTCTACACGCACACACAATATGTTCGATGGCCGCAAGGATAATGACTATTCGCTTAAGTCTTCCTGAGATAATCAAACTAACTTTAAGCACAAATTGAACAAAAAGGAAGAAAGAACTTTGTTATTATGTAACCAAGGATAGAAGTCTTTTACAGTGTTTTACACTGCGACCCCATCACGTTGTTGAGATAGACATCCCATCGATATCCATATCCACCTACTACTGCTGCTGCTGCTGCTGCTGCTGCTACTGTATAGTGTGAGGGGTGAGGTTTGTTTTCCTTCAAATGGGTGTTATGCAAGCAGAATTGTACATAAACCCCAGACAACCGAAAGGGGAGTCACCAGTCCTTTCCCTTTGACTTGATACTAAATACTTCTATTCCGGTGGAAAAATCAATCAAGGACAGACCACAGGAAAATAATACAAGTCCACTGTCTTAATTTGTGATAATTAAGCGTTTCTTTTTTTCCTGATGAAATGTTCTAATATCCAGTTGTTTTATTTGATTTTATTCCATAGCAATGTGAGCCATCATGGCAGCAGAAAGGATACGAAAAATCCACCAAAAGTTATTTCGATGAATGGAAAAATTAAGAAATAGAAACCGTATGATGGAGAATAACAAACGGAGGAGGAATTTTTTCTTTTTTTAGAAGCACACTAAAACCGATCGAACGAGTTTTGAATTAAATTTGCTGTTTTTATATAAACAGCAAACAATTTAATGTGGTTTTTGTGAAAATTTGTGAATTTATTTTCATAAAACAGAACGACTGCCATTTCTCACAGAGGCAAAGATGATGACTGAAAATTTCTTTCGTTAGATAGATAGAAGAAAACTTTTTTTTTTTTTTGGTTTTCCGGGCAAAATGTATCCTGAGCTTTTATCAGTGGGTGAATATGTTTCGTTGGAAAGCTGGTTGGAGAACTTTAATAAAGTGGCAGTTATTCTAACGAGCATTTGAATTAAATAAATGGCAAAATTCTCGAAGAGTGAGGTAAAATTACGAAAAAGTAAACGAACGGACTGAACGAGAAAAAGTTGAAAATATACTGATTTGGCAGTTTTCGCAAAGAAATTTCTTTCATTAAAATTCGGACCATGGGGAAATAACTTACTCTCTCTTCTGTGAAAGCGCTCTTTTCTGTGAAAAAAACTACGAAAATTCTCCGTACTTACGCTTTACTTAAGTAAGCATTTCACAAGGTTTAGTGTCCTATCCTTTTCTGTAGAGCATCATATATGCAGAGGTGTCCAGCTTGCAGGGCTGCCAAGAAGCAAGTTACAAATTTTACAGAAAAAAATTGTTTTTGTGGAACCATCATACTATACATACAAGAAGTCTTAATCACAAGACACAATGCGATAGAAAGTATGGGTGCACACTTACGACATTAAGAATATATACGAATATATTTACATATAAAGATATAGGCAATAGGATAAACCTTAGCAGATGATTATATTATAAACTTAGACGATGACCACGTGATAAGCCGCAAGCGACAAGCTCGAAAACAGCAATATAATTTCATGCTTCCATTTCTACTTACATTTTATGTCATGCATCCCCTTGTGGGTCCTAGGGCCTTCGGATGCGATTTCTGGAAGTGTGCCTCAGCTCTCCCCAAAGTTGCCGTGCTTTCATCTCAACTGTTCTGCGCTACTCCTAGGCCCGCCGTGTATCCTAAATCCTTCAATTTCTGGCACCCAACGACGTTCTCAAAAACCAAATGAAAAGCGCTCACTTTCGGTGAATTGACAAGAGATAATTGATACCAGAAGGATCAACAAAGAAGGAAGCTAAAAATAGATCCTAAAAGAAAACAAGAGGCAGGTAGATTTACTAGCTGATTCCCACCATTGAGGACGTAGAGAGGATAAGGAGACTGAAACTAGCTTATGGCAACCTTATAGCACGTTGACTACGGAAAGTTTCTCCACAGAGTTAGTTACTTTCTTCTCCCCAGAATATTCTGATAAAGATGGAGACACAAAGGACAAAATATTTTATTGCATGAGCTTCTGAGAAGTCATAATGAACCTTCTGAACGTTCAGCTTCTAATAAACCATATAACGAGGAAAGAACTGATTGAAAAGATGTTTCTTCATAACTAGCGGGTAGAATGAGTTGTAAGGATATGTATGTACTAATTAAAAAACACTTGAACATAAATATGCTTAAAGGGATTTCAGGATAGAAACACTGAAAGGATCTCGACAGCTTGAATACAGATGCTATCTAGTTAGCCTTGCACAGGGGAGGTCACAGAAAAAATCATAGCTATTATCAGGGCTACATATGAGGGTAGCAAATGTCACGTCTTGCACAATAGTTAGAAGAATTTCAAGTCCAAAGTGGAGTACGCCAACAAACAAAGTGGGACTCAAAATTAAAACAGCCAAAACAAAAGTCATGAGCACTTCCAATAAAGGTGACTTAACATTATCGGACAGGAAGTCAAGAAAGTTGACAACTTTCCCTACCGAGGAAGTGTGGTCTCGACAAACTGTGGTCGCACTGGAAAAGTAATGTCAACAGCTTAAGAAGAAAGTTGCGACTGTTCCGCTCAAATGTAGAGTCGGTTTTGTTTTATGAGTTCAGCACCTGGGAAGTGGACACGCTGAGGATACGCCATGCAGCAGAATCCAAGCACCCAAGCCAATTGAGGGCGAATCGAGCTCTTTAAGAATAAGTTGGATAGAGCTTAAACGAGTTGTAGAAGTATGAACAAGACTGTGCACAGGCCTTCAGTAGGAAAAACAAACGTGGACCGAAAACTTATACAGAAAGACAAACGAATTATGCTCTGCAGTAACATGCTTTCCATGCCACTGGCCGGGACTCCAGCATAAAATAAGTAAATTAAATCTTAGGCCATAACCAACGCATAAAGGACCAAGGCCTAGTTTGTAACAGCTTTATGTCTTGTGTGCAGTATAAAGTTCTGCATATAGCTATATGTAGAAGGAACCAATCGTCTTGAGTATGTCTTATCCAAAGGGAAGAGGGTAATTAAGAAGCTTTCTGATGATGGATGTTTGTCAGTTTTTTGGGGCTCGAACCTTGCACTTCTTACCCAGTAACCCGAGCCTCGGCGCCCTTAAAAATACTAAAAGGAACTCACACCATAGCTTCATATGGTTAGTTTCAAAAACAGTCATTGGCAACACGAACCAGATTAGCCTGCATTAATTTAGTACTTAATTGTTTATACAATTTCTCAAATGACATTAAACAACCGTTAACAGAAGCAAAAAAATAAACTTACATTTCATATGTTAGTTAAGTTAAGCCCACAATGGCAGCAGTTCATTTCGTAATCACAATTCCAACAGAAAAACAAGAGAAAGAAACAAGGGCTGATGTTTTACCAAAAACCCAAGTATCTCCATCCATAAGTTTAACATCTAATCCAACTAATTCTGCAAATCTTTGCACAACCAACTTGTTTACTTCAACCACACAAGAACTGCAGTATGGCACATTCTCCACGGTAAAATGGCAATATAATCAAAGCAAATGATTTTATAAAATTGCTCATTATGGTGATATGCTTTTAGAAAAGGAAATCCAAACCAAGTGCCACACATGGTGGTGACATTATCGTCAATGAAGCGAGCAGTGCCAGTCGATTAGACGTTGAGGCAGGTGTAAGTTAGAAACCACCAATGGGAACGTGAGTGCATATTAATCTGCTTTGCTTGTAGGTCAACCAGTCATCCATGGGAAAGTCGTGGGAGGGAACACGAGACTTTTTGTCGTCAGCACGTAGGCGAGCACGCAGAAAAGACGAAAGTATCTACGATTTGAATCTTCCCCCAGATACATGTATGGAAATTGTTCTCAGAGAGTTATTGCGAATATTTCAAATCGATAATACTGTCTGGACAATGGACAACGAAGGGAAGAAGCTTCAGGTGATAAAATTCAATTAAGTACATTTGAATGTAATTTAAGCTGTCTTTTACGTAACATCCTGAAGTATATTGTAATCTTTTGTTGAAGCCAAGAATCAATTTGCTTCTTATGGATTAGGGTATAAGAAAATAAGATGATTTACATGGTTGCGTCATCAAAACTGTTGTATTGAGGACAAGGACGGTGATAAATTTTGATTCTTCTTCGCGTTTGAGTACGAAACGAATGCATTTATCCTTCATTGTCAGTATCAGTAGACATCCTTTCTTATTTCATGGAAAACATCGGTGAAATTGAATGGATTTGTCAAGGTTACTGATTCAAAACATTTTAAGTAGATAAGATACTTATACTATTCAAACGAATATGTGTGTGAAGGTGAATCAGTTTCAATTGAATTGCATGAAGAAGAGATATTAATGGAATTAAATTTTATGAGGAGCTTGAAAATGTCTGCAGAAATATTCCTGTCAGGAGAAGAATATGTTGCCAGGCGATCGCCTTTGCCAAGATCACTTTGGAATGTTTCATCCTTATGCTTCATGAAACTTCTCACTGAATGGTAGTCAATCTGAGGATGTTTTGACCAGAAGGGCTCCTGATCTCAGTCCTCAATGGGAGTCATGCAAATGAAATGGAATAAAAAACACAATACTCGTAAGACAGTGGATTTCTTTCATGAATTTTCAAAGATAGTCATACAGTTTCAATGATAAGTCTCCGAGGGATGTTTAAGTGGGTCACGCCTGTTGCATTACAACACGGCTGCCTTCTATGCTCTACGGTCTCGGACAAATTGCTCTCGGACAGTTGTGAAGGACAAGTTTTGTGCCATCCACGACAACAGGAGGTTCTTCTTCATTGTCTCGAACCTCAGGCCTGTGATTCGAAGATCCTCTTGGATGAAGTGTTTTTGTCCATTCCCTCGATGTGGCCGAGGCAATGTAGTCGGTGTATCTTGGCTTTTTGGACTGCATCCACATCCTGGTATTTCGTCAGCCGTCTCTTGTAATTCAGTGCTTCAATCGCTGTAATGATCTCATCCTTACTAAAAGCGCAGCACAGTCTATATTGATGAACATTGCAAGCGAGTACTTGGTCCAAAAAGGTAGTAAAATGATCCCTCTATCTCTTGAGCTAAGATCCTCATCCGATATAAGCAAATTACAGTCTAGCTTTTCATTGGGAGTTGTGTAGATCTAGCTCCTTGGTGATTCTATAAATGGCTCTTCTGCTTCAATCCCCAATGCATTGAGCTAATTGCGCTTGTTACGCTAACCTAATTTTGAAGATTCTAGTATAAATTGAGTTGTTCAGTTGAAACTCTTTTAGGAAGAAATATAACTGCTTCTCAGAGTTGCAATATCTTATTATGGCGGCTCTTAAATTCGTCAGTAAACATTTTTTTCTTTTATATCCTTTTCAGGTCACCTTCATAATGGAAAGTGAAAAATATGAAACATTCTTTGATAAACTCACCGAATGGCAAATAGGTGAACGAAAAGGATCAACCGTTTCGGTTATGAGTTGTATAGCTTCTATGACTTCATCCAGACAAGCCAGTGATGAAACCGACAATGAAGAGTGAGTACTTAGGCAGGGATTTAAGTGGAATTCAAATATAAATAGTTTTCTTTTTGCAGAAATATAAATAATCAAAAAGAAAGCGCCTGGGATCACTTCTTGAATTCTGTCCGATGTAGACTAAATGTTGCCAAAATTGTTCGCGATGTCCGACAAGAAGCAGCTATAACGTTTGATTTTATTGTTTTGGTTGTATGTGCAGCGTAAGTATAATTTGTATAGGGTATTCTGCACTGCGATTTAGTGGTCTATTGTGGCCTCTGCTAACACCTTGGAGGGGTTTGTATGTTCCCCGTTGCATAACGATTTTTTCGAATTTTATTTGAGGGTCATGCATTCTTACCTTGGTGAGAATAGTTCCCCTTAGAGCTCTCTCTCCGGCACCGTTTCTTTTAAGAATCTGTGAATCACAAGTTGGTATACTCTCTGCTGATATTTTGTGCTTGCCCAAATATATCAATCCGCTACTCCTGAGTCTCACTTGACTCATTGTAGAATCTTCAAAGACCTACTTTGTTATACCTACTCGTAGTTTCCATAGATGCTCCCTCAGTTTGCAATGACGTAGTTTAGTTTGGATGCAAGCTTCGAATCTTTTCCGGTTGTAGCATCACTGTAGTTTCTTAGGCCTGTAGCTTGTCTTAGGCATGTAGTAAAGCTCTATGTTCTTACCCTGTCTTCTCGTTTTATCTTCCTGAATTGTAAAGGCTACTGCAGATCCTTCTCTTGCCAAGACGTTTGCTGCTTCTTTACCTTTGATCCCGGAATATCCAGGGATTCAGAAGAGTGTAACTTTGTTATTCATACAATTTTATCTAGTGCATTATGTTTGTGAAGGCGTTCCTATCCAAACTCTGATTTAATCGCTGAGGAATCAAGCGCTTAAGTGGATGCTTGATTGTCTGATAGTATTTCACAGTTACTGTATCATCTTTGGAGTTTGATTCGGATGCATCTGTTGATTGCGCATATTCCAGTTTGAAAGATACTGGTACCCATTAATTCTTAAAGTTTCGTCCTCTTCTAGCTCCAGTCTGGCAAACTTGAACTGAGCGTAGGTATTAGAAGTGGTCAGGGCTCTTATTTTTGATGTGTTCAGCCACCAGTTTCTATATTGTAAGCTATCCGATGGGCGTCCGTTATTCGATGTGAAAGAAGTCTAATATCGTCAGTGTTGTCGAGTTGTTTAAGGTAAAATGTAATAGTCGATCAAATTTTATTGCTAGACGATGGAAAGGCGTTATGGTGGGCTCGTACGGCTTCAATTTGAATGCTGCTGCGAATGATATTTGTGTTGCTTAGCAGCTTCCTTTCTTCTTCTTTGAAACTGGTAGATGTGATCTTAAGAGGCACCTTAAAAATGTTCTATACACTTTTGTTAAGGACAAAGTTTTATAAACTTTATTTTATCCTTCTTTTCTAGAATCCTAGCATCATTTGGTTTGGTGGAAGACAGTTCAATATTCTTAGCTTCCAGCATGCTTATATCGCCCTTAATGGTAACCCAAAAAAAATTATTTTTAAGCCTTTGATACAATGGAAATAAATTTTCTTAAAGGGTCCAATTATTGCTGCAATCTTTGGTACTGTCATTAAGGACGTCTCACTTGGAACAATGGGTCTATTCAATGAACTACTTGGTATATTTCTTGCGACAATTGTTGGCTTCATATTCGGACTTGTGGTCTGCAGTATCGACAGTCGTTATGGAGTTGGAGAAGGTCTTACCAACGAGATGCTTTCTCGCTGCGAACTACACTCTCTTGTAGTTGGTATATTCACAGCCTTAGCCTCTGGAGCAGCAGCTGCTGTAGGAATTCTCGGCGGAAATATTGGATCTCTCATTGGAGTTGCTATTTCAGCATCGCTTTTACCACCTGCAGTTAATACGGTATGTGTTCATGTGTTTTTCTTTCTGTATTCAATCAATAAAGCAAAGTATTTCAGGGACTCCTCTGGGCCTTGGCATTTCTGTACAAATTCTATGAAGCTGATAGTACACAATACAATTCGGTGGTAAAAACTAACTTATACTCTAACTATCAAGCAGCTGAGCTAGTCATTTTGGGTCTAATTAGCATGTGTTTGACTATATCCAATGTAATCTGTGTATACCTTATGGGAATTATCGTTCTCAAGGTTTGTTAACACACAAAAACAGCCTAAAGATTGACTAGGACTTGACTACTTTCAGATAAAAGAGATTGCTCCAGTGAGTTCACGAAATAATCGACAATTTTGGAAACACGGCATCAAAGTCGCACGAGACTTAAATCAGAAAGGATTGAACTCGGATGCCAATTTGATTGATGACTTTCTGGCCTTGCCGAAGCATCATCAAAGTCAATTAGGTCTCAATTGTGATTGCTATCATTCAAAACTTTTGGGAAAAACTTCTTATCAAAACACTTGGTCACCGAATACAACTCACCACAATTTGGAACTGCCAAAGAGTTATTGCACAGTTTCTCAACTTGATACTTTATTGCATTCAACAAATGCAGCCAAGTTCAAGTAAGCATAACGATTTTGATTACTTGAATTCTTTTAATACTCATTTCAGGCATAAATTGAATGGTATTCGATATCAAAAATCACGATCACGATCGATGGATTTCCGAAACTACAATTACTTAACAGAGAATAGGGTAGGCAACTAAATATAGCATTAAGAGAGCTCTTTGGTTTTATTTTGTTTTGTAGACAAAACCTACAGAAGATGCTGCTTTGAATAGTGATTGTTCTAATCATTCGGCATCAGACGTAACCCCTACGGCGAGGGCTTACATGGACAGAAGGCGTAGGAATTTTATAGTCACACCCGCCTCTGATTAACACCATCTTCCGGTCGACAAAAGTAATAATTAGATGTACGTGTTTTTCTTTTTCGATTATTTATTGTATTTTCTCCTTTTGTAATTATGTTTCTGTTTCAAACAATACAAGTTTCGATCTTATTTTGTAAAATAAATAATGTGTATGTGCTTAGAAATCAACAACATTTGGACCTTGTCTGTCTGCTTTCACTTGTGAGCGCTGGCGTTTGATTAAAAGACGTTCACGAGCTGCCTTTTCTTTTCTAATAAATAAAAGAAACAATTTTATAAACTTTAATTTTTGTTTTAGCTAATTATGTACTTACTTTCTGCGAATTTTTTCTAATGTTTCCTCTGTGGGTTTTGGGGCTTCGATTTCATATTTACGAATGATGTTGCGGAGTTTTTCTAAAGCGTCAGCCAAATTCATTTGTTGCGAACGGGTTAGATCGCTTTTTATTACAAAATAGCCATCCTTGCTGATTTTATTTTCCAACTGAAAGTAATACAAAAGCAGAATATAACAATGACAAAAAGATAGACACATAAGCAGCCCATAGAGAGCCAGAAATACATTTTTGAACGTATATAAAGCTCATAACTTATTTGAAGGACTATTGCAGACAAAAGACATGCACTTACTTCAACTAATAACTTTTGCCTCGTCTTCTCTGGTATCCAATCGGCTGAGGCTAGTTTGAATCTGAGGTCGACTTTGGTGTTTACGCAATTCACATGTTGGCCGCCGGGACCTGAACTGCGACTGTAAGTTATCTCCAATTGATTTATGGGGATGTACCCAGAGAACTTGTCTCCTGTTGACAGTGGCTATAATTGGGAGGAACTTTTATTTGATAATCACGCGAAATATTAAAAATATCCTTACCGCTGAAGGAGTGAACAATTGTAACTTGCTGTTGGGGTACAAGGTCTCCAGCGACAAATCGCTTTTAAATGATAAGTGGCGCCCGAGGACACTGCCTGAAGAATATGTATTCTTTAAGCTAGGATTTCGGAGAACCGATAAAAATCGTCCACATAGCTGGCTCATATTGGATTTTTTCTTTAAATACAAAAAAATTAGATTTAGTTCGATATTTTACAGAAAAATCCTAACCAAACAAAACAGCTGACAGTGACAAGAGGTAGTTACGTTTGTTTTTCGGTTGAAAAAACAAGGTGTGTTCGATGCAGATAAAGAAGTATTCCAATTACTAATATTGTAGTAGAATCACATGAGCACAGCAGCAGCAACAGCATTTTTAGCAATTAAAAGTAAAACAAATGACAACTGCAGCCAAATTTTAAAAATAACATGGTATATATAAAATAGCAATAGCAAGTTCGGCAGACAATTTAGGATCTAGAGCGTGGCTGTTGCTGTCATTGTCATAGTGTTATGTTCCATAGAGAAGTATCAGTTCTTAAATGTTCGCTGTTTTTGCCATCTATTTTAGTTGTCAAAAATGCTTTTGCTACTGATCCACAAACGATTCAAGAGATCGAAACCAATATTACAGTTATAATTCGTAGAATACTTACACAAATGGGAAAATTTCTTGCAGAATTTCGTCATAAGAAGGTTAACGTAAACAAGAAATCAAGTAGCGTATATTATAAGATAACCCCAAAGTTTGTGTTTCAAAAACCCTCCTTTGTATTCCAAAAAAATTAAAGTTGCAGATTTCGACCGCTGTGCCGCTTTTCTATTTGAACAATTCCATTCTAATTCCAAAAGCACTGTCACTAACAGCTGACAGCAACGTGCAACTTGATGACAGCCCAGTTGTTGATATATAATTTTTGTTTTTTATCAGGAATTTTTAAATTTGTGCATTTAATAAAATTAAAGACGGAATGGATAAAACAGATAACGTAAGTACACTTTACTTTTATCGCCTGCGATTAAATCTCAACTATCTCCTCTAGACTGCAGCTTTTCCTCGCAAGGTAATCAAAGAAAGTTCAACAGAAATTGTCTCCGGCGGACATGTATTCTACAATCCTGTCCAGGAATTCAATCGTGACTTGAGTATATCCGTCTTAAATGTTTACTTTAAGCGGCTTCAAAAGGAGAGGCAAGCAAAAGCCTTAAAGAAGAAGGAAACCGAGAGTCCAATCGAAGAGAAAAGCTACACGCGAGGAGTTAAATACGAGGTACAGAGAATCAAATAAACTTTTATTCACTCTACAAGTTGCGTTTTTGTAGGATGGCATGCGAATACTCGAGGCCCTATCCGCAACTGGATTGCGTAGCATACGATATGCTAAAGAAATTGCAGGGATAAAGGAAATCGTAGCAAATGATTTGTCCAAACAGGCAGTAGAGTCGATAAAAGAGAATGTTAAACACAATGACGTGGAGCACTTGGTTGTTCCCAGCCATGCGGATGCGATGTAATGTTGGTAGAATTGTATGCAAGTTTTAAAATATTAATTAAGGTCATTTGTAGGACATTAATGTACCTCTCTAGTGCGCCGGAAAAGCGCTTTGACGCCGTTGATTTAGATCCCTATGGCTGTCCGAATAGGTTCCTGGATGGGGCGATACAAAGTCTTGTCGACGGGGGATTATTACTGGTAACCGCTACGGACATGGCTGTATTGGCTGGAAATACACCGGAAGCGTGTTTCGTCAAATACGGATCGGTTCCTCTGAGAAACAAATCGTGTCACGAAATGGTGAGTAGAAAAACGAAGAGACGGATTGGTTTTTTACATATGAGAGTCAGATTCGATTCAAGCATCTGTTTCGAGGACTGTAAATGGAGTGCTTACCTTTAAATTTATACCTATTTCTTCTTTCACACTTTAAGGCGCTCCGAATACTACTAAGGGCCATTGAAGGACACGCGAATCGTTACGGAAAGTACATAGAACCACTGCTAAGTGTTTCAGCTGATTTTTACATTCGAATATTTTTACGAGTTCACATCAGTCAGGCCAAATGTAAATACAGTATGAGGTAAGAGTCTCCCAGCTTCTAACAGCTAGATATTCCACTTCCATTTCATTTCCCCAGCAAGCAGTCTATGATATACCAATGCACTGGCTGCGAGACATTCACTTTACAACCCCTCGGCATTGTTAAACCCAATCCAAGCGAAAGCAATCCAAATCAAGTGAAATTTGGCATTCCAACTGGCCCACAAGTTGGAATAAATTGCGAACATTGCGGTCACAAGCATCATGTACGTATAAGGCTCTCTTAGGACTCAAGCAGTTTATAAATTTCCATTTAGTTAGGTGGTCCAATATGGTCAGCAGCGATACACGACAAGACATTCGTCAACGAGCTTTTAGAAGAGTTTGGCAGGGAACCTCTCAATCAACTCGGTACGAATCGCCGACTGATTGGCATGCTTAGTGTAGTCGCAGAGGAATTGGAAGACGTGCCGCTATATTACTCCTTAGACAAGCTTTGTTGTGTATTAAAATTGGAAATCATGCCGATTTTAAAATTCCGTTCAGCACTCCTCCATGCCGGCTACAAAGTATCCTTTTCGCATGCTTGCAAGAGCTCCATTAAGACGAATGCACCACCTTCTGTTCTCTGGGATATTTTACGTTGCTGGAACGAACGTCATCCCGTAAAAGAGGACCGAATGCTCGAAGGGACTCCAGTCAAAGCGATTTTAAGTATTCCCTCAAAAGTGCCATACGAGCTGAACGATGTACATCCCGATGCGAATCCGTCCAGTAGAAAGAATGCGCTGTCAAGATTTCCAGAGAATCCCACAGCGCATTGGGGACCCGGCACAAGAGCTACCATCATGTAAATCTTTATCCCTATGGCATACACATTTAGTAAATTGAGTCTCCTTTCAGGATTGGCGAAGACAAGATTTCCAAAAGTCATAGGAATCAAAACAAGCATAAGAAACAAAAATCCTCCAATTCACCAGTTGAAGCTGAACAGCGGAGCAAGCAGATTAAGTTAGACGAACAAGTCTAACGTTTGCCAATCCAATCTATTTTTATATAAATACAAACAAATCATAACTTTGTTTAAACTAAGAAACCGTTTATTTATTTGCTGAATAATATTAGTAATGGAAGAAATTGCCATCAGCTGGTTGCCTTGAGTATCCCTTATTGGTCAATTGAGTGCGATGGCCACTATTAATCAGTTTGACGCTGTGCGGCGAAATCTTTTCCTTCAAACCACCTGGAACAAAATTTTAAAAAGATGTTTATCAAGTTACTAATTGTAATAGAAACCATACTTATCCTTAATGGATGTCCCAACGAGTCGGGAACCTTCACCAGAACATCCTTTGTGTTTCGCAGCACACGGAAAGTTGGCTCGGAAACAGTTTCTTTTTGTAGAACACAATCGACTCTGTCTGGGAATGCCTCACGCCCATGATCATATCTCGCTTGCATTTGAAAGTCTAAATAATCGCGAGGTATATCCGGATTGGGCTTATAACGTCTGCACTTTCGCACACAATTTAAAGTTTGATGATAGAACAGACGGTCGTGGGGTTTTAAGCCAGTGTACCAAATTCCTTTTTTTACAATATGCGGCGGAGCTGGCAGAGGCAAAATTAATGTCCCTTCATGTTTTAAATTCGGTGCATAAAAAGTGTTGCGAAGCTTTATCATGATTTTGCTTTTTTGTATTTTACACGAAACGAGTTTATTTTTATTGAAATAAGTCAAAAGAACAGTTGATTTATCCCTGACAAGAAGAATACTTTTGATTTATGTATAAACAGTTTGTTTGTTGCTTAGTTACTTGTTACTAGTTTACTTTAATCAATATCTATTTTCGACAAGCCCTTTATTGGTTGGTACTCATACGTATAGTGAACAAGAGACTGCGCAAATAGAAAATATATTACTCTATCGCATGATTCCCACGCCGTGGTTTAGTGGAGCAAATATAAGCGCAAACTCTGAGTTTAAAAAAAGGGTAAGCTGATTACATTTTCATATATACAGATAGCCATTATGGCTGCTTTAATTAGTTTGAGGTTAGTGGAAACTTTTAAACGAGATATCCAGACTCCAGACTCAATACGGTGACCCTCAGTTGGGTACCAGGGCATATGGACATCGAAAGAAGCAATGAGGCTGACGAGCTTGCTAGGAAAGGGTCAACCATGCACATATCGCGAACCCTACCAATCAGTTCCTTGAGAAATAAGTTAAAAAATGACGCTATGCGTCGAGCAAACAGTCGCTGGGTTCATCTAGAAACTTACGTAACGGCCAGGGCGCTATGTGCGACCTTTAGCAAGAAAATATCATCAACTCTGGTTAAACGCAGTTGCTATAAAGGTAGCCCTAAGCAACGGACATGCTCGCCGAACTTGCTCGTTCGCATTATCCCCTACACGACGAACATATTTGGCGAGCATTCATTTCGTGTGAGTGCCGTGGCTCAGTGGCTAGTGCGTTGGACTACTGCGCAAGGGGTTCCAGGTTCGAATCCAGAAAAATACCATCAAAAGTTTTTTCACGGCCCCACCTCTTCCGAGTGTCTAACAAACATTCAAGAGTATAATTGTCATGAGAAAACTTCTCAAAAAAACCCTCTGCCCTTCGGATATGGCATAATGTATACCACGCACTCGTACAGTTGTGAGAAGCGAGGCCTTGACCCTTTATGGGCTGCTTACGGCCTATTTATTTATTCATTTCGTGTTGATTCTTCATAGTGCGAACATGTGCGATAAAGAAGCGCAAGCAAAGCAAAATGCACAGCAAAAATGAGCCCCCACACGAGAAAAACATAGCGAACACGAGCAGGTTCGCCGAGCATGTTCGTAGTTTACGGCTACCGTAACGTACGGATCATTTCTGGCTATATCCGCTGGTGTGTACATTTGCAAGAGGCATTCGCGAATGGTAGTTTCCACAGAGAAACCCTAAATCTTCACTAGTCACCGATTTAACTTATTCATCGTCATCAAGCAGCATGTAGTGTCTAGCGTGGGACATAGGCCTCTTCTAAATGTTTCAATTGGTTTCGGTATTCGTTCATTTATTGTCTGTCGTTCAAGCTACATAGCCTGCCCATTGGTTCAACTTATTAACAAGGATTAAATCCAATTGGGAAGGAATATTTCGATTTATTACCCTTGCTTTCCTTTGAACAAAACCAAACACGTTGCGAACTCGACCGAGCGCCCATGACCGTCGATATGGAATGAATGAAACCCTCATCAATAAACATAATTCAAATATCCCTTGTGACACAGCTATTCTCAGCCTATAGCACCCCTCAACACAGGATCACAACTAGCCAGAGCTAAAGTGTATAGTGTATTTGAAATAATAAGCTTTTCTTTTCTTTATTTGTACGAAAAATTGAATTTTTATTTCATAGAATTTAAATAGAAGAAAAAAAAACAAAATGAATCCGCTTACCAGTTCCAGTAGCATCTTGGCTCCAAGAAAAAAAAGAAAACTTACCATCGCGTCGTCCCAGCGTAGTTGTTGTAGTAGTAGTAGTAGTACCTGTGAATTACCTTATTCAAAAAACGAACCAGCAACAAACAGCAAACACATTCGATTTATCAGGGATCACAACAGGAAAACAGCGGAAACAGATGGCAAACCATTATTTTTCTCTCTCAGCACCGTGTGATATTTTGTGTGATTCGGCTACTCTCGCGTGACATTGTAAGCAATGTTAAAAACAGCAAACTGCAAAGCAGCAACGTGGATATCCACATGAAAGAGTAATAATCTTTGCATTCGGCCGAAATGTGTGTCATAATATAAGGCGCAGCAGCAATTTGTTTCTCAGCAAACAGCAAAACTAGCGCGTGGCTTGAAATCATATTATTACGTAACTCGCAAAAGGCAGGTTAGTATCTTGTACTCGGATATCTGCTTATGACTTCAATTTGATTGATTGTGTTCTGCTACTGACTAATCTGCTACGATATTCTTTCTGCTCAGCACTCTCTTTTTCTTAAATCCCTGATTCTCAATTTTACTCTCTTATTCAACTCTCGGATCACCAACTTCATCATATGTTTCTCTCCCTCTCCCACTTTTTATACACCACCCAATGGTTTTTAACACGCACTGCCGACGAGAGCAAACAGCAAACTGCATTTTTTTTTAGAGAGAGAGAGACTTGCTGCAACAAGCGGCCGGCGCGGCGCAGCGCCTTAACAGAAAGAGATTCAAATCAGCAGCAGCAGCAGCGCATCACACGTAACATTGAACAGACAGGAACGTCCTGCGTTAGAATTTGAGTACAAATATTTAGTATCACGGCTTTTTTAAATATGAAAATTGTTTTTTTTTTTTTTTTGGTTTTGTTTTATTAGATGAAGGTGTACAACAAAAAATATAGATTTAATTTTATATTTATTTTTTTTTTTTAATTTTTTGTTTGTTTTAATTCTTACATGGGGTTTGTTTTTTTGCCAATAAAATGTTAATTGTTTGTTTTTAAATGGAAAATTACGAGGAATACTACAAGTCTACACAATATGAAATGCAAATGAAAAAAAAAAAATCAACTGGTTAGACATTGTTTTATTCTTTTTTATTCACCTACTACTTTGTATGTCGGAGCATACAACGTGTGTTGGACGCACCTGACAATACTACAAATTATGGTGCTATATTATATGTTTAATGGCGAAAATCCTAATTGTTTTTCTTTTAATACAAAATATACCGATACCGACTACAAAAAGTAACTTTTACTCTCAATATAGTTTTTTCTTTTTTAATTGAATTTTGCATTTGTTTAGATGCAGAACTTTCTTGTTTTCTTAATATTTTTTCTATAAATGGTATCTAAATTGTTTTGTAGACAATTTTACAATGAATCTGATTAAAAAGTAGTAATCTATTTTGTCGGTTTTGTAATGGAAAAGTTATGGTTCTTATTTCTCAAATAATAAGAACTGTATGACAATATATAAAAAAAAAAAAAAAATTATAATAGTAATTGTAAGGTAAAAAATCAAACAATATGTAGAAAATTATAAACACATTTAAGATTTGTTTGATAGTTTTATTTTATGTATGTACCTGTGTGTTAGATGGATACTCTAGGTCCGCAGCATTAGCCGTTGTTTTGTTTCAAAATGTATGTCAAGAGATAGGCATCTGAAATGAGAATAAAACTAAGTAAATAAAAGAGATTCTAATCACGAATCGAGATGAATAATAGCGCAGATCGTTAAAAGGAAATAAAACTTTCACTGATTTTAGTTCGAGTAAAGGCTGAACTACAACAAAAGGATGGTTTTGTACGACCACTTCCGAAACAGTGCGAATACAAAGGATTTGTGTTGTGTGACCATAATAGTTTTTGGCTTCGATTTGTTAAGTTTTCGGTCACTTTTGCCTATGAACAAGGAGAAGGTACTGCAGTTCGTTTTGCTTAGTTCGACTGTAAATCTACCTTTATGGACGCGGGCATGCAGTTCGTTGTTAGCATGATGTGTATGAAATCCACCCAGTCCGTCGGAAGATCCGGAATTGTCAACATTTTGCCCTTTGAGGAAACATCTAATGCAGGAACTAAAGCCGCGAGGTCCTGGTTTGTGTAAGGAGCTCTCAGACTTTACTTTTGAGCAGTTTTTAGCCAAGGCCTTTATTTATCATGAGAACAAGCTAAATAGAGGAGGGACTCATAAGACTCTAAATTACAGCCTCAAATGACGTGATGATCTCCGGTGACATCAACGATCCTTGCTTTTTCAAAAATGAGGTTGGAACTCGCGTTACAGCCAATGGCCAAGTACCAGACAGTTATTTGTGTTTATTTCTTTGAAAATACGATTTAAACGATATTTGGTTGGTCCTACAGCTCGATGCAACTATGTATATCGCGAAATAGGCCAGGGAATTGACCACCGAGAAAGAGCTGCAAACGTTTCTCAATAGATCCCATACCATGCAGTGTCCTAACGATATTTTGACTTCTCAGCTTTATCAGAGAATGTACCCACACATCACAAATTATAGAGTTGTTTATTTGGAACTTGATTGGAGGCATTGTAGGCGGCCATCCGTAGGCAAGAGGTGTTTGAAAATAGAGTAAGTAAAGGTCAAAGCACTTGTGAATAGGTTCCTTTTGCGTTATAATATGAAAAAAGGTACAACCACTGAACTAGTTCAAATTAATTCACTGATTTGCATACTTCATTCCGATAAACGAGTGTTAATATGTAAATATCAGCAATTGACTACTTTATTTTCAGAATATAAACAGAACCAAAACTAGAATAACTTGTTTATCGCATATTTCACTCTACAAGTCTCAAGTTTATTTCATTTTACGACCCGATGCTCATTATTTGATAGACTTGATTAAAATTACGACTTAGAAGTTAATAGATTCGTTTTTATGAAAGCTTACGTGGCTATTTGGCAGCAATAAAACTCACCTTTTATGTTTATGTCCTGCTGCGGCTGCGACTGCGCGATACACTTCGCCCGTTGCGACTGTTGCTGCGGCTCAGTGACTTACGGACGGGGCTGCGCGAAAATTTAGTGCGACGCACTGGCGAGCGGCTGGTGGCCGATCGTGACCGCGATCGCGGGGAATACGACGGCCTACGCCGTGGACTACGCGATCGTCGTCGCGGTGCTGAACGTGAACGACGACGTCTACCACCTCCACCGCCCCGCCCGTTGCGACGATTTGGCGATGTTGGCCGCCCATAGCGTGCCATCTGGACGCGCAACTCCCTGCCGTCTAACATGCGACCGTCCATTGCCTCAAGTGCGTCCTCAGCGTCCCTCTTGTCGTAGAACCTTTAAAAACAAAACAGAAAAATCCAAATCAAAATCAAATTATGCACTCCTCTCTTGAGACTCTTTTTTTATTAATTACCTAACGAAAGCGAAGCCGCGACTTTCCCTGGTGTAGCGATCTCGTGGTATGTAAATATCTCCAACTTCGCCGCATCTTTCGAATACGCGCCTTAAATCTTCTGGTGTCGTGCGATATGTTAAATTATCAACCTAAATTGCGCGAAAAAACACAACAAAACATTGAAAATTTGTAACTTTTGGGGAATTTTAAAATTTCGCATTACATTTAAGCGAAAAATGACGCCATTTTTAATTCAGGGGAATACATATATATACACAGGAAAAATAGAAGTACTCACTTTTAGGGAAACCATTCCGTCGATACGCGGCGGCGGCCGGTTATTATTATTATTATTGTTACTGTGACTCATTGTTAGAGTTTTGCGTTTAGTTTTGTTAAATTCACTTGTTCTGTAATTTCAATAGATTGGATTTTACGAGAACAAAAACGTTAAAGGGACTTTGAATTAAAATAAAAATGCCACACAAGTACTCATCGCGGACACAATTAAATTAGTAATGGCGGCTGATAGAAAAGGGAACGACCAAAGTTGGGACGAAGCACGCATCGAGACTCGAAAAAGTTGCCATTCGTAATTAAGGGCGTTGGATGAGACCATTTATACTTTAAGATGAGGACTACATTGGCGACTATGAACTAACCTTATAAATATGACACAGTATAAATACTTTAAATGCTGTAGTTACTCAAACTACTTTTTTTATTGACATTTCTGCAAAAAATTGTTTTAATTTTCTCAAACTCAAACCTGTTGTCTTTTTATGCACAACTGACACTTATAACAAAATGTTATATAGTTTCAAATTGATGTTGCTACTTAATGCTACACTTTCTGTCATAAGTAGAGTACTCCAGAAAATAACCGAACCTAAGTCCATACAGCGGTTCAATGCTTGTAAATATGAAAAAGGAGCGATAATCATGTAATCATTCTTTTCGTGTAGTTTTCCTGTTTTATTTTATAGTTCGCAAGAGGTGGGGCCGTGAAAAAAACGTTGGTGGTATTTTTCTGGATTCGAATTCGGAACCCCTTATGCAGTAGTCCAACGCATTAACCACTGAGCGACGGCACCCCACGAGCCATTGGTACAGTTTTAATATTTTTGTTTTAAGAAGACTTATTACCGCGTTCTAACCAAAGCGAATTCCCGAGATTTCGATGAGCTTTTGCCAAAACTTCAGTAAGTCGTTCCCAACAAATCGAAATCCTTTCGAATACCATTGTCTGTTCATTTCGAAGTGGCGGGAAACAAACAGTTGTTTGCTGACTATTGCAGTGCTGGGACTTGAGATTTGGCAAATTGGGAAACCAAAAAGTGGTCGATTTTTGAAGAATACTAATTAACACCAAAATAAACTGAGGTTCACGTTTAGGTTTGTTCAGTTTGACAGCCTCTCATAGATAGATCAACTCAACAAAACTTCGAGGAGGTTTCGCCAAAAGTACGAGGTTTCGATACATAAAAAAAATATATACGAAACCTCAGCTTTTGACAGATTTGGCGAATCCTTGAGATTTCGTCAGCCGAGAATGCGGTATAAGGCTGAGCTATAATAGAAGAATGGTTTCTTACCACTACTTCTGAAGGAAAGCGAATATGTACAAAGAATTTGTCTTCTGGGACAATAATAGCTTTTGGTTTCGATTTGTTAAGTTTTTCTTTGTGTTGAACGTAGGGTTTTGACATTGCCTGTGTTCTCATCACTTCGCTAATCCAGCTGATAGAATAATTTTGTAGCGGAATAAAAGATTTGTTAATAATGAATCTAGCGGCCTCTAGGACAAGATCAGTCATCCCGGAGCAAAAGTATTCTAACAACTAGATACGCAAACTGTTGGAAACTTTCCCATTACCTTCCGATTGCTTCCGACTTTAAAAGTCGCGTATTTAAACCTAGAACTATTCTATCTAGCCCTATGTATCCAAAGGACATCAAGGAAAGGAAAAATAAGGACATAAATTGGATTTCTTTTACTTCAGGGGATTGCTCTATCTGATGGATCACAGGTCACATGTTGGCATGTAGGCATACCAACATACGTGGATTTTTATTTTTGCTCTTTCACCATCTTTGAGCCTACCAGTTACATGAGCCCGATCATTTGTCCTCTCATCTAACTACAACCTAAGAATAAACGTCAATTTAATGTCATTATACTGCATCCACCTTCGCATGACTGGAACGAAGGTTCGTTCGTTTCGTTTGCTTGCACGGCTCTGTACTTGATTTACCATAAATGCGTGGCCATTTTGACTGATGTGTTGCCGAAAAAACGCGTGCAGTTCGGGTATCACGTCGAGCAATTCTTTTTGTTATTTTTTCTGTTAAAAAAAATAAAAAATAAAACAGCAACACATAAAATATCCACACTCAGAAAGTGAAATCCCCCTAAAAGACTCCGTAAATAATTGAACTAAAATCTCATCCGAAGGAATCATCTTTTTCTTCAAAAAAGAAACGAAAAAAACCAAGCAAAAAACAATGGCTCAAGACAACAGCAACAGCGAAATGTCTACAAAATTCTCAACCCTCAATGTGAATGCTGTCGAATTTGTGCCTAGCTTCAGCTATGGTGGAACTACCAATCCCTTGGTAACATCCTCCGCGAATAGCACCAGTACCACCCCCACAGATCCTCCGCCGCCGCAACCTCAACCTCAACCTCTAGTCGCCGCTTCGTCGACGGATTCATCGCCTGATAATCAACAGCAGCCGCAGCAGCAGCAGCCTTTGCCACCGTTGTCAACCTCATCTCCAGTGACTACTCCAACAGCGCCTGCAACACCTGTGGTCCCCGAAAATTTGGATGAGAAAATTGTCGCCGAAATTAATGGTTAGTTTTCCTATTTTTTTTTTACTTTTACTTTTGCTGCCTGCCTTCCTCCTAATTTTTTTCTCCTATTTCGTAACAATTTTCATGTGAGTTTGGTGAAAAGAAAAAAAAAATTGCATTTTCCAGCAGACACCCAGTGCAGTGCACGTTTTTTTGCTGTCTTTCAAGGCAAAAATGCAAAAAAAAAACCAAAAAAAAAGTCCACACCTAACCGGTTGATGGAACGAGTGAATGCAAAAAAAAATAAGCAAATAATCACTGTAGCTCCATTTTGACTCAGTTGACTAAACAACAACTGGAAATTGTCATGAATCGCTTAATAATTTGACAACTGTTTAGCAGTAGTATTTTTTCTTTCATTTTTTTCGTTTTATCTCTCGACTCTTGCCTTGCGAGAGTGTTAACCATATTTTGAACATAACCTAGAAAATTGAACTTTTTTTTCCTTCTTTTTGTCTTGTGCCTCTCGGTGAATGCATATGACACGTCTTCTAGTTTTTTTTTTCTTTTCCTTCTTTTCTGTTCTTTCATTTTGTTCAGTAGTCTTTCTATTTAGTTGAGAAGGTGTTTTTGAACAAAAAAAAAAGTCGAAAAGTTAACTAAAAAGTCGAGTACACTTGTGACTTGTGGGAGAGATTGATTTTTCGCGATTTAGACTTTCTTCTTCCCGCGAGAACTGCTTTCAGCTAGTTACCGTTTAGAAACACCTCCAACCTCAGACTTTCACTTCACGCGGAATGGGTATTAAACTTATTTTTTTGTTCTTAACTTGTTGTAATTTTTATTAGACCGAAGTGACAGTGTGATCCGTGATCCTTGAGAGTAACGTTTTACTTTATTTTAGCGAAATAGTGAGTCATATTAGAGCACCATGGCAGGTAAAGGTGATCCATGAACTGGAGGCGCCAGTTTTTCTAGCTGATAAGCATTCTATCAGTCGGGGTTGGCGCTGGTTACATTATTTAGTGATCGTGGTTCGGTTTGATGACGTTTCAATAAGTCTTCATTGATCTATTTGCTCGTTTCCATGATAAAACTTTGATTTGCATGAGTGCTACACGTGTGTGTGCTTAAAGAGAGTGCATAGTCTGCACATTTTGTGACTGAAGTGTTTTTTTCCGCCCTGATATCTGGAATTTAAATGTCTTAATGACACGAATGCATTAGTCCACCTTGTGTGGTTTTATTCTGTAATTTTTACAGACGTTTACATAAGTTTGAAGCCTTATTAGATCCAGCCCCAAGAGGTGCAGCATCCTTATCTATTGTTCTGAGTCATGTGCATCTCGCTCGATCTACTATTCCGCCACCTTGGGTTAGAGACTTCCATTGCAATGCATGTTTTGATGCGGAACTCTCAACTTATCAAAGGGTATGACCAATCACTGCCACGTATGCCGTTAAATAGTCATGCCTATAGATTCCTAACAATATTTTGCTTCGCCTACGAACAGTGGCGGTCACTTCCTACGTTTTGCACTGAATCAACAGTGGAGTTTTAAGACGGAATCACACATTATGTGTGGTATGTCCCTGTGTCTTTTGAGGCTATGGTGTTCATGTAGTTCTTATGACCAGAACTCATTTGTCTTATGTGATGAGTTGTGATCCTCGTTGTTAGACTTGCTACACACGACAGAAGTGTGGTTGTAAAGCGTTGGAACCTCCTTATCAGTTTTGTCACTTCTAAAAGAGTGATCACAACACACGGCACGAGATAAGTTTGCATTGTCAGGGTCACGAGACACTATGTACACAACGACATACTACACGAGACAAGTATAGTTGTAGCGAGCTATAAGAAATGCTGATGTGATACTTATACAGTTGTGCACGCATAGAAGGGACCTGAAGCGGGTTTTTGAGGAGCTTTCTGATGATATTCTCATGATTGTTTCGAAGAGTCTAACCTGGAACCCCATACAGAAACCACAACGACCCCGACAACATTCAGCTGCAGTATTCAAAAGGTAGAAATGCATCTGCAAACACATGCTAGACTTGAAGTTGAACAACCTGCATGCTACACTTATGGCATTGTTCATTCAAATATTCCACTATACTGCATGAATTCAGACACTTTTGGTTGGTAAGCGAGTTTCGTGCCTCGATCCTCCAAAAACGTCATCGCCATCAGAAATTTCTCCTGACCTCATTTTGTTCGCAGCACGTACCTCCTACAACTCCAGTCTGTCACTAGAGTCTAAATGCTTTTATTTCAGTTTATTATCTCATCTCTTTTTTCTTTTGTAGAAAATGATCCCATCGATAGCTGGGATGTCGAAGAGGATCCCGTCATTACCCCAGACGACGAAGAAGCTGAAGAAATAGAAGATGGTGACGCAGAAGGCGAAGCGACCCCAAAAATTTCCAAAAAGAAATTACCAAAAATTGAAGACACCAAGAGCAAAAAGGAGCACGTGAATGTTGTATTTATTGGTCATGTTGGTAAGTCTCATTAAACAGAAAAAAAAAAAGTCCAAGATTACATTAATAAAATGATTTTAAAACAGATGCAGGCAAATCAACAATCGGTGGACAAATCATGTCACTCACCGGTATGGTAGACAAGCGTACACTAGAAAAATACGAGCGTGAAGCTCGTGAAAAGTCCCGTGAAAGTTGGTATTTATCTTGGGCATTGGACACAAACCAAGAGGAGCGCGACAAGGGTAAAACCGTTGAAGTGGGACGAGCCTTTTTTGAGACTGAACGCAAACATTTTACAATTTTGGATGCACCTGGTCACAAGAGTTTCGTACCAAATATGATTGGCGGTGCTGCACAAGCCGATTTGGCCGTACTTGTGATCTCAGCTCGAAAAGGTGAATTCGAAACAGGTTTCGATCGTGGCGGACAGACTCGAGAGCATGCTATGTTGGCGAAAACAGCGGGCGTTAAACATTTGGTAGTATTGGTCAATAAAATGGATGATCCCACAGTTAATTGGGACGATAATAGATACAACGAATGCAAAGATAAGATTCTACCTTACCTCAGGAAGTTGGGCTTTAACGCCGGCAAGGATTTGACATTTATGCCATGCTCAGGTCTGACCGGTGCAGGTATTCGCGAACAAATTCCAGAAAATCTATGCCCCTGGTATAGAGGACCCGCATTTATTCCATTTATTGACGAGCTGCCTTCGTTGAATCGTAAACTTGATGGACCATTCATAATGCCGATTGTTGATAAGTACAAGGATATGGGTACAGTAGTTATGGGTAAAGTTGAATCGGGCTGCGCAAAGAAGGGACAAAATCTATTGGTTATGCCAAATAGGGTGAGTTTGAATTTCTTTTTATAAAGAAACTGTGTTTAACTAATTGTTCTTTTGTAGACACAAGTGTCTGTCGATCAGTTGTGGTCCGATGATGATGAAGTGACATCAGTGGGTCCAGGAGAAAATGTTAAAATTAAACTAAAGGTTGGTTTGAAATGTGCTTTAGCTCTCTTGGGTTTCGATGTAATGAATTTGTTTTGTTTTGATGCAGGGAATTGAAGAGGAAGATGTCTCACCTGGATTTGTGTTATGCGATGCCTCTAATCCAATTAAAACAGGAAAAATATTCGATGCTCAAGTCGTGATTCTGGAACACAAATCAATTATTTGTGCGGGTTATTCAGCTGTTATGCATATTCATTGTGCGGCAGAAGAAATCACGGTCAAAGTAAGTTTAAATACCAAATCAATCAAGTCAAAATTTCAAAGAATCAGTAAAATGAAATTTGTCAGTGAAGAGAGCAATAGATTGGATGGCGTAGAAAAGTGTAGAAAAGAGTCAAATTTGATAAGGCGAATAGTGAGACCTTAAAAAAGTGCTGCTGCTCGTTAAAAACTACATTATTTTCTTTTGATGTGTTGTGATAAGCAGCAAACTGTTATAAGCTATGCCAAGGATTGCTAAGTGTGATCTAATATTAGAATGAAATGTTGCTTAAAGTCAATCCTTTTCCCGTAAGCTTCTTTTTCCTGGATGGCTTTACAGTTCGGGGTAAACCTGGGCTTTAGCCATCAAGCCTGCACTTTGCTCGGTCTTTAGCTGATTGCCTCCAGTTGCGCAGTCCAAGTTGGTTGCGGTCCCCTTGACTTCGTGCCACCTGCGGAGAGGAGGCCCTTAACTGCGTTGTCCCTCCGGGTATTATTCTAAGACTCTGCGGGCCGGAGCGTCGTTGTCTATTTGCCCTACTTGTCCTAGCCATCTCAGCCGTCCAATAGGCAGTTTTTTGACTAGATTGATGTCGCTATACAGCTTGTATAGTTCGTCGTTGAATCTTCTCCATCAACGAAGCGGCCAAGAATATCTTCATCGGCTTTCAATAAATTCCATGTGCCACTTAAGGTGTCACTGGTGTTAGCGTGGTCGTGGTCGTGGTCTTCCTTCCTCCTCATCTCTGCAGTTTATTTGAAAGGCACTATGAGGAATGCCCAGTCTGTGTAACTCTTTCCCAGTTACTGTGCTTCCTTCTCGACTGTTCAGCGCCATGTATTCCTATGAGCGCCACGTTTCCTGCCATCCTGTCAGTAAGTAAGCTACAGACCTGCCACCTTTCAGCTGGGCACACTCTCCACTTCCACCTTCGTCGTGGTATGCTTGTGTTGAAAGATTCATGCCTCGTTCTCTGATAAAGCGCTTCATTAGAGATACGATTTGGCCAGAAAATCTTTAAGATATTGCGTAGGCACCTATTAACGAACGTTTGCAGCTTTCTTCCAAGGGGCTGGAATGACTATTGCTACGTGTAAACACCTGCTTAGGCTTAGTGACACTAGAAATTCTAGCAGTTTTTGGGAAAAGCACTTTGTACAGAATGTTCAGAGTTGTACTAAAAACCAGATCGGCTCTTTCAGTTGAACTGGTTTTACTTAATCCTCCAGACTTGACAATCATTATGGGCGTACCTACGGGACACTGTTCGATTACCGTACAAGTCTAGGTCCTTGTGTACACCCCAAAACAGAACACAGGCCCTCAGTGAGGATGCACTTCGACAATGAATAGGTCCATTGTGCTGCCGATGTGGGTGGGTCACCCTCTTACTCTGGGAACCATTTACTCCTTCGTATGAAGGGACCAATATTAGCCGTGCAGGCATTCTTGAGATCACTTAGATCGTTGAACAGGTATTCACCTAATGTTGGCAAAAGTGGGGCACGTGCAGTGCATAGGAGGTGACTGATAGTCTCCTCTTCTTCATCTCTACAACTTCTACAGTAGTCTTTGATTGTCATAGATGTATGCCTTCCTATAGAACAGTGTCCGGTGAGGGTGTTTATGATTTTGGAAAGGGTTCCTCTCTTGTGTTTTAGAAGTCCGATGAAAGTAGTTTTATTTAGCGTGGGCCAGAGAAGCCTTGCAGTGTTACAGTGGCCGAGTTCTCTCTCTCACCGCATTGGCATGGACAAGGTATTTAGCATAGGCGCCTCGACTTTTTATGGCCTCGTCGGGCCAGTTCGTCAGCTTCACAATTCCCTGGTATGTTACAGTGACCCGGCACCCAGCAGGGGGTGAGGTTGTACTATCCAACTATCTCGTTCAGAGATACGCGGCAGTCCTTCACTGCCTTGGATCTCGTTGTACTGGATCCGAGTATATTATAATATATCAATATAAGCCGCCAGCCAGTCAGCTGCTTGACGAATTAACCTTAAGCGGAGAGGTATTCACCGTAAGTTCGTCGCCTCGTTAAAAGCTGCGAATGCCTCTCTTAACCTTCTTCCTTGGTTGCCTTATTTTAGTAGTATAGTTTTGTGCTTCTGTTGACTGTGTCATGAATAAACACTAATTTTTCTTTATCTTATTTACAGGCCCTCATATGTTTAGTGGATAAAAAATCCGGCGATAAATCAAAAACACGTCCAAGATTTGTTAAACAAGACCAGGTTGCAATTATGCGAATTGAATGTTCCGGAATGATATGCCTTGAACAATTTAAACTCTTTCCACAAATGGGAAGGTTCACTCTTAGAGATGAAAGTAAGTATTACCAAATTTTGCTTATAAAAATGATTCTTATTCAGATTTTTTTTTTTTAGATAAAACTATTGCCATTGGCAAAGTGTTGAAAGTGATCGAATAAATTCGCATACATTTTACCATGCGATACAACCATAACACTTCTTTTTTCGGTTCGTTATCCTAGATATTACATTGCGCGCAGATGAAAGTAAAAATCGAAACTTACTACTTTGTATTTATAGCAAAAAAACAAAAAAAATAAATTTAAATCACACGTACACTCCCGACTACACACGCATTCACACACACACACATTTAATAACACTCAAATTTAAATAGTAAACTAAAAAGAAAAACCAACTTAAAAAAGAGAAGAAAAAAGAAGAGAAATAAGAGAGAGATCATTAGTTTTTATTAAAATTAAAATTATTACTATTATTACTTATACATATATATTGAACAATAATGTGTGGCGATGATGGCTTTTCTAAGATACCTACCCACTTTTTTTTTTACTGCTTAATACTTTTAAAATGGAATGTCGTTATATAATATATATCTGGAGAACTATTGCAGGAAAATAGTTTTTTTTACTTTTGATGAAATTTTATTTTATTATAACCCCACTTTCCCCCCTTTATTTAGTCACTTAGCCATGTTTAATTTTAATATGTATTCTTGTCTATAAGTTTGTTGAAAACCCCTCCCCCTGGTGATGGTCCACCCAAATGTTCTGACGGATTGTTTTTACTTTTTTTTTTATTTAATCAAAATCATTGAAATTATTCTGCAAGCAATTTAATAATGTTTGGCAATAAATATACACGAACAAAAAATCAAGAACATATTTCTTTTTAATCACTCTAAAAAGCAATGAGAAAGAATAACAATTATTGTAAAAAGCAAAGAACTCAAAACTACAACAAGCAGTCGTCATTGATTATTGTAAATTGGTTTTTAATTTTCTTTTTCCTTTCTAACAAAATAAAAGAAAGAAAATAATAATAATATGTAAGGAAATTAGAAAACATTCTTCGCAGCAGCAGCCTCCTCATCTTGGGTGAAATTGAATTTCACAAAAGTGAATATATATATTTTATTGACGTTTTTTAAATCATGTTACATATATTGTTTAATGTACGTTTTTTTTTTTTTTTTTAAATAGAATTTTATATTTCACATATTTATTGTTGTGTGCAGTATAAATGAACACAACCATAAATATGTTATATACAATTGAATAAAAAAAGAGGTTACAACAAGTAGATTGAAGTTAAAGAGGAATAAAAAAAAAATAATAGTAAGAAACTATGTATAACAACTAAAGAAAATAAAAAAATAAAAATAAAAAACTTCTATCAATTGCTTAACGTTATCGCTTAATTGTAATAAGACAACAACAACTTTAAAGATTGTTTGAATAAGGATATATAAAGAAATGAAATGAAAAAAAAAAAAACAAAAACAAAAATTATAAATTGACATACAAAAATGAAAAAAACAAAAAAATGAAAAAAAGTAAAAAAAAATATTTATACACATAAATACGCTGAAGAATTTTTTTATTAACTAAAAAATATAAAAGAAAATATTTAAAACTGAATTGTTCTCTTGTTTTACTTTTCCTTGTTGTGAGTCCAAAGGTGGACAAGTTGGCATCGAAACACGCGCAGATTTACAGTCGAACTAACCTAGACGAACTGCAGTATTAGGTTAGAAAAATAACTCCGACTACAGGAAAATGCTAACTGCACATTCATAGACAACCTAACACCCCTATCATGGAATCCGTTGGAGGGAAAGATCCACTAAAAATGATAAAGGCTGAGTTCCAAATCGCAGTAACCCCACAGTACTGCAACGTCAAGCGTTCCAAATCGCCAATATATGGCAGTGATGCGATGTATCGCGTTCTAAAATGCATCATGAAAGAAACCGCTGCGCAAACAACAGCAACCAACGCATCATGAGTTATTGTGATGCGATGTAATTTGACAGCCATTTTTTTATCCCGCAAAAAAATGAAGTTGTTTTTTTTAATATGCCAGAAACATTCTTGAAAATATACTTCCATTATATGAGCCAAAATTATTCCTTAAAACGTTTAAAAATGTCACCGCCGCTGGTTCTTATATATTTTTGTTATTTGCACAAGCCGTTCCAAAACGTCAAGGATTTTCAAGCATCGGGATGCATCACAAAGGCAGTGATGCCTTTTCATCTTGCAATCCGCAGACATGAACCATCTACATGTAGGTAACGTGAATGAGATTCACTGCATCGTGGAAAACGCACGGATCGAATTTCCCATGCATTTGATATCCGGAGCTTTTTCATTGCGGATCTACTTTTTATTTGATGATGTATGCTGCCAAAAGGACGCCACCTATGAAAAATTTATGTGTAAATAATTTGTATGTACTTATTTTCTTATTTTTATATTTGTTTTGAGAATTCTGTAAATGTCAGGACAAAAAAAAAGATCTTGAATCCAACTGAAAAAGACGGCAAGAAGATACACGGGAGTTTTGGAGAAATCGTAAACACGTTCCGATGTTTAAACAAACGATCAACGCTATCTATTTTTGAATTCAATTTTTGCAAAACATGTTTGTGAAATGAGCTGTCACAATTGGACTTCCTAATCAAGAATTGTGGTCGGTAAGGCAGAGTATCCGAATGATCCCACGATAGCATCTTTATGTTCACGTGAATTTAATAGGTGAAGTGAATCTCAGATCCCACGATAGGGGTGTATAAAAACAATCGTGGTGTTTTATTTTTTTCCTTTTGCACACCACATTTTCAGCAGACTTTCATTCAATTAACAACAACAAAATGGCTGCGCCCATAAAAACTACCGCCGATTAAGAATGTGTGTTTGGGCTCCGATTAGATTTTGCCGGAAACGTCAGAATACATTAAAAATCGGTGGTAGTTTTGCTCTTGTGGGAGCCAACGGTCAAAGCGGCCGATCATTCGTCATCTTTTGTGTGACTGTCCTGTCTTATCCGTCAGAAAAAAAGAGAACTCTAGGTAGTCATTTCTTCTCGGAGCTGGAGGACTTTGCAACATTCAGCTAGTGGACCCCCTGAGATTCATATCATTATCAGGCTGGTTCTATCAACGGACTTTCTTTACTTGTTGGTCTAAGTGAGCAGTGACTTTCCTAAATCAAGGCACTCATCTACCTAACCTAATCTTACATTCGTTATTCGTACACACTCGCCTGAAAAGGATAGGGAAACAGCTGGATCACACAAATGTAAAACACCAGCATTTGACTAGGCTCAGTGTCGAAGTGATCCAAAATTGGGAGGCATGTCAGTGCAAAGTCACTCGGCGAACACCACAGACAGGCCAGTAGGGATGCAGTAAAATGGGATAGGAGGGTTGTGATCTGTACTCCGGATCATAAGCTCGCCCTTAAGGACGTAGAAGCCACTATACTTAGTTACTTATGTCCTGTATTCTCTTGTGGGTCCTAGAGCCTCTATAACGCCTACGCGCCATTGTGTGTGGTTTCTGGAAATGTGCCTCAAATCTCCCCAACTTTTTTTCAGTTGTCCCTCTCGACTGTTCTGCGCCATGTAGTCCCATTTTGGGGAGGCGGCTTCTATTGCATTACTATATTAATTATGGACCTGCCACCCTTTCAGAGAGAGTGACCAATCCACTGTCACTTTCGTCGTCGTATGGTTGTGCCTATAGGTTCATGGCCCGTTCTCTGATAAAGCTGTTCGTAAGAGATGTCGAACTGGCTACTACCTGAAGACTCTATTTGGACCTTGTTTACATCCTAAAAAGATAAAAAGAAGTGAATGTTGTCTTCATTCTTAAGATAGGTAAAGCTCAAAATTAGCCCAAATGACATCCGCACAAGTCTCTTGTCGTAAAGACATTGGAAAATGCGCTGTACTAAAAAAAAAAGTAGAAATTGTTCTCCATGTTTTACCGTATATTATTTACTTAGTGTCATAGAGTATATCAGAAACAATTGCCACTGCACTTGCGCACAAGTTTGGGTGGATTGGATCAAGTCTGTCATGTAGAATCATTGATGCAAACCAGGGCAACGCATCGGCTCAGAGACTTAACCTTCCCCACGATTCAGTACTAACGACTTTTCTATGGAAAATCAACTACTGCTGGTCCTTTGTACCGGATGTTCGGTCCTCTTCTCCATCTCAAACCTGTGAGCTGGGATTCGAAGATCCTCTTGGCTGTAGCATTGTTGTTCTTTCGCTCGATGTGGCCGAGCCAATGTAGTCTGCGTACCTAAGCTTTTTGGACTACATCTGCATCCTGGTACAGCTCATAGAGTTCGCCGTTGTATTTTCCCCTCCATTTGCCCTCCTCGCACAATATTTGCTCAGCTTTCTTACTTATCGCCCAGCACTCGGCTCCAAACAGACTGGTATGATGAGCGTTTGTCGAAACTAGTTGCATATACTGTGCTTTTGAATCTAGAGATCTGCTGAGTCTAATCTAGTGTCTCTAATCAAATTTTGCCCAACCTTAAGTACAGATATTTCGGAAAAGGAAAGAAAATACCAAATTATTCATTAAAGAACATTTTTATTTGGAAAACAGGTATTTTCAACTTCACACTTATCATCTAATAAATCTCGAAACATAAATTTAAATACAAAAACAAACGTTACAAAAAACATTTAAATTTTTCATAAAAAAATTGTATTTACAAAAAACAGTTTCACTGAAACTATTTCTTCGCTAGCAACGGCGTAATCGGCTTATTTCTTCTCTTATTTTCCACTGATCGTTGGTTTTCCTTCTCACCGTATAAGTCCAAATCACGGCCATGATACCAAACCAGCACATCGAAGAATACTCCAATGCATGTTAGAACTGTTTGAAATAGAGATTTCGTTAGAAAATTTTGGGATTGTCTATGACGCAAATTCCGATTCTAATTGTTGTCTTTCAATGAAAACTAGAATACGGAAGCAGAACCTTTTAGAAACTTACCCACAGCAGTGGAATTCAATAAGTAACGAAACCGTGTCTGATCGTAGAGCTGACAGTTTCCATTCTGACCACACTGCTTCGTCCACACCATGCACGTTGAATCAATAATACGACCGAACATAATTGGACCAGGAATTAGAGCGAACAGACTGATCAGCATCAATGTTAAGCCTTGCGCAAAGGATTTGTCCTCCGTTGACACAGCTCGATAGTTTACCAAAATGTTACCAATACGTCCCGATGACCCAAACCAATTGATAACCATTGAAGCAATAGAAAATATCCAAAATGCAAGATCACATCCTTTTAGGCAGGCTCCAGGTGTTAAGAACTCTGTCTCCTCGGTAGATCGTCGGCTTCTAAGGATGGGAGCTCCCGTTGTTGTTGATGTAAATGCAAGATTGTAAGGCAATTCAGTTGAAGTCTGATGGAGATCAATTGAATCAACCAGAGCTCCTTTTGGTACAATATCACCTAGTTGCATTGTAGTTGTCGGCAGTAAGGTTGTAGTTGAATAATCCCCTATCGATCCTCCAGAATCAGTTATGCAAGAGCAATTTGAATAGAGCTGAAAGATGAATGTAATGTCATGCGGTAGGAAGTTGGTATGTCATGAGTATTACCTTGCTTTCCGAGTCCCAATCCTGGCAACCAGCATGACACGGTGAAAAGAACGTCATTTCAGTGCTGCCATGACAAACTGGCGTATACGGAACACCATCGCAGGAGCAATTCGAATTACAATTTGATGTGAGATTTAATCTAAAGAATAACCGCTTAAAGCAAAACTTTTATTTAAGGTCTCAAAAGATACTTACTTTCCATCTACCATCAAGGAGGCTGTATCTCCACAGTACATGAACAAGTAGGATATTTGTCCAACGACATAAATGCAACCGACCACAACGTTCCACATAAGAACCTTGCCTGGAGCTGGTTTCTTTTTCGATATCACTAATCCCGAAGCTAGTAAGCCGAAGACCATGCCAGTAATTGTAACAGGACCAATAATAATGGTGGCGTTTTGTGAACTCTTGTGGAATTGAACTTCCATGTATTTGGTAAGAAAGGTCATGTATCCTGCAGCACCGAGGATGTAAAACACTCCGGAGACGATGTTGAAAATTAAAAGCTTATTACGGAGCAACCGCATCAAAGCCTTTGGGAAATCTGTAACGAAATGAACAAGCAGTTTCGTAGGTCATTGGTTTTTGGTACTAAATATTCGAATCATCTAGGCATATAAATTTTCATCCCCAAGCCAGGCGAGCTGCTTTAAAATATAGATCTATAAGTCTAACATCATTTTTCCTCCAGACAAAGGAGAGGTTTAGTGATGTTCACAGCAGAGAATGGTTAGATCTGTCTACCTCCTTGCACTCGAGTCAGCAAAAGTTAAGAAAAAAGAAAATCCATAGAGAATGTCCTTCAAAGAAAATAGCTCTCTTCTAACACTGGAATAGATAAGCGGGATGCTGGGGAGGGCACCCATAATTTCATTAAGGAAACGTGACCGTGTGTCATAATTGTTCACACGATGTTGCCATCTTCAGCGCTCAGAGAGAGAGAGCTCACGAGAGAGTAAGAAATGTCCTCCTGCACTCTCTTAGATAGCGGCGATATTTTTGGCAGATCTTGCGTTTTATTGACATATGGACAAGGACGATAATGGCGACCGTAAAATGGGCGAAGCCCGCGAACTAATGCTCGAACACTTTAACTATCCATGTTGATTCAAAAGATTAAATAATGAGAGCGAATTTGACAGATGTAGTTCGAACAATATGGCCGCAATCAAAGTTCATAGATCCCTTCAGATATGGAAAGATATACAAGAAATTTCTTTGGGCAAAAATATGAGTTCTGTCAAATGGGTGTGCTGTTATTGGCTGACAAGATAATTCGATGTCAATCAATACAAAAAAAATGGATCGCTTCCCGTACTTTTTGGAGATTTGTCTTTCTCAGCGAATTTTAGTGCAGAAAGTAATGGAACAGACCTATTATTGGATATTCCAATTCCAAAAGGAAATACAATCGAAATGTAGCAACATTGCATCAGCCTAGATAAGACTACTGCAGACTGCAACGTCACCAATCGTCACAAGTACGTTTTGTGATAAGATTTAAAAGACATTTAACATTTTCAACGAACTCCAAAGAAAACCTGAGAAGTAAACAAAAATATTCACATTCGTATTATGCCGAACGTTATCTTCACCAAAAGCGTGTACTGGGAAAACCCTGATTATTTATTTATACTCCATGGCATTCGGCTATATCGGCTGATAAATCCATAAACAATTTCACTTCGCAAGGCATAATGAGAACACACTTATCGATTATCGATATCCATTTCAATTTTATCAGATTAGATAGTTTTTTTTTTCAATTAAATGACTTGCATTAAATTGGGAATACTTCTTAGAGCGTCGATCTAAACTCTGGCTTACAAGGTCCACAGACGGAGGGCATATTCAAAAGATTGCACTAAATCAACAAGAAACACTTGACTCTACTTAGCTACTCACCTTTAAGTTGAGGGAAATCAGACTGAGCGGCAGCGGGGCACTTATCTAAAGTAGCATTTGAGGAAAATCCCCTACCCAATGGCAGACCCTCATCGAGTATCAGTTCTTCATGTCGTAATACTTGTGGCACTCCAGAGTCATATTTTCTCTTTTGGTGCTTTGGCAGCTCCTTAGGAAACATTCCAATTAGTCCTGAGAACAGCAACATGAACGAGCCCAAGATCATCCAACCAAACCACCATGCACCCAACCATCGGGGATCCTTTCGATCAATCAGTGGAGTTTTCGTTGTATCAATGAACTGATTAAGGGACATATATCCTGTAGATTAAAAACTTTAACTCGAAACTCCTTAAAAAAGAGTGCAAATTGTTTGTACCCAAGAAGAATCCAACGATTGGTCCAATCATTCGCAATGACATCGCCACGGCCAACATCAATGGCGTATTCGTTTTCTTAGTGTTATCGTCTAGATATGTCTGGCCCAACGAATAATACATAGTATTACCGATTCCAAGGACAAATTGGGACAAGAATATCAGTACCAGCGGTACGATTGTTAAAAGTGTATCACATTCTTTTTCAGTCTGATTGGTACCACACAATTGCTGGGAATGCTTGATGTTGGATTTCTAAAAACAAAAACAAGAAAGAAGTTTTTCATGAAATAATCCATCCTTCAGAAGGTCTCTTATAATAGTTTGCGTTTAAAGTTTAAGCTTTTGTTCACCTACAACCAATACAAAACTCGTCAGATTGCCTTGATCCAAACTATCCAGATACTCCTGTGTTAGGTGCAAGGCATCCTCCCCGGCGCCATAGATAAAATGTGGCATAGCAATAATATAGCACGAGAGTCCACAGAAAACAATTCCCCATGCTATCCAACGAGGTCGATTCCTTTGACCGCCCGCATACGATAAGATCAGCGATAATAGTATCTGAGATATTTCATTCCCGCTGAGAATTATTCCTAAAAAGAAATAAAGTTATCTTGTTTTCAAAAGAAAAATAAAAACTGATTAAGTCTTGATGGAATGAGTGATTGGTCACTGGTCGAATACACCTGATATCATTTTTCCAAGGAAAAATATTGTGTTTATCATTTACCTGTTGTCTGACTGGGTATTTTGAAGCGCTTCTCAATTGTTGTTAGTGTGACAATAAAGTACATGTATGACATAGCCTGAATGGTGCCCAAGAGACCGTAGACCGCCATAAACATCTTGGTATTTGCGAATCGTTCCATCCATGGCGGATGCCAAAATGATAGACCGCAGAGGTTATCCTTATCCTTTCTAAGTGTGGTGGGCATTTTCGCGAAATGTATGTAATGATCTTACGATCCTCCTTATCGCGCTGATGGTTTTCGCTAACTTCAGCTAGTATAAGTTTAGATTCTGTCACGAGCTCTCTGAAAAGTGAAGGAATGTCCAGAACGCGTCTATTGAATAACTGACTTTAAGAGTTTATGGATAGGGGACAAATCAATTATTTTATGGTTAATTTTTCGTTGAATGGTTTATAAGATAAGTGCGCCCCGATAACGATAGCAACTCCCCTCGATAATGATAAGCTGAATGTTTACATGCGGTTTAAACTTTAACATATTGGGATGGATATTGGAAAAAAATAAACAAACTTTTTTTGGATCATTGTCGGTAAGCAGTAGGGGAACTATAAAGATGAAAAATCAGAGCTCGATTACAACTTCTAACTTCGGTTCTAAGAGATTCTCTAAAATAGAATTATCCCATGTTAGACTAAACTACCTCATAGTTAAGCCTCAACCATAATTGCATTGAGCTCATGTCATAATCGAACGAAAATTCTGGTCGCACGCTGTCATAATTGCATTAATGAAACGTAACCGTCTGTCATATTTTTCCACACGGAATGTGCGAATGAAACCGCTCTCTCTATGTATGGAAGCAAAAGTGAACGGAACTCGGAGAAACTGAGCCGAAAGTTGCAGTATAGCAATGTACAGCGCCTTAATTGAATTATGCTTGAGCTTTAAACTTTTTCAACTTCGCAGGAGGTCCCTTCTTATCTTGATCACGTGTATTCGCTTGAATACGTTGGTTTTTAAAGAAGATGCATGAATACAGACCGTAAATCGGTCTACAGCCGATTCCTAAGGCTGCAGTGTCATCTTTTTATACTTTAAAACATTTTAATTTGGTCCATATGCAGACGATGTTCAGGTCACTGAAATCGTTGTAAGAGTATACGTCCAGTGTGTACTTTCTGATTTTGGCAATTGCAGAACTTTCTTGCATTTTCTTCAGAAGATGTTTTGAGAACTCTCCAGTCTGTGCGTGAATCTTCCTACGACACTGTGTCACAATGATGTTTGTTATGTTGTAGAGAGCTCCTATCTTTTCTTCCAAAAATTTGATGGAACTGGTTTTGTACAGCGTTTGATAGAGTAGCCTAGAGCTGCAAATCTATAAGAAAAAAGTTAAATTGTGATTAATTTCTACGAAGAAATCAATAATTCGTTGATTCTTTTGCAAATAGACGAATACTTTTGCGAACTGTCATATGTTATGCACATTCCACAGATGTACGACCAAAACATTTCCGAGAGTTTAACCTCACAAATTTATTTTCCTTTGGTAAATGACAAATGAAATTCGCCGATTGCAGGACCAGATAAACAAGTTGCTGTGAATGAAACGTCAAAACTGGCCAATATTCGCTCGTTCGTTTTCGCAATTCGCTTAGCTGTAAATGGATCTTTAAGCTTCCATCTATTGGAGATCAAAGAACGAAGCGAGTTGCAGTGTATAAACAAAGAATTCTCAGTTGGGACTTCTGACCAGTACTTGATGTCATGGGGATCCTCTCTTTCTCGTTTTTCAAATGATCTAGCCCGTTGCAGCGAAAGGCCTATAAAGGCTTTCCATCTCCAGCTAAATCCTGGGAGTAGATTGCTTATTGCCACTTGGCTGTCTTTGGCATGTCGCTCGTTTTCCAATGACCCATCCAGTTCTAATTCAAAGTAATCTCATTTAATACAATTGAGAAGTAAATTGATCGAAGCAATAATAAACAATTCGAAAAAGATTATTTTTATCAGACTTTATAAAAGAAGGTTACCAAACGCCATTCACTACTTACCCAGACTCAACTGGTCATTGTTTCAAGAAACAATTATCATTCTATTGGCTTATGAAATATCGAGCAATAAAAGGGTTTATCTGTGTAGCTTTGTAGTGGCACACAAACAATGTGACAGTTTGCTAAGATGCAAGAAAGAGGCGCTTCAAATATGCGCATGACCTATTATCTAAAGCCTTTGCTTCAATAATAATGACCACTTATTTATTTATCTATTTTACCTTAACGCGCGGCGAAATTTTGTTCCCAGTGATTCGGCATAATAGTATCGCACGAATGTTTTGTGTCTGACCAGTATAAAAAGATCTGTTATCTTAAAATATGTTGTAAAACAATACCATAGCCAAAATTATGAAAGTCATTTTGAGGAAATCTTTTTTTGCTTTTAAATTTCTTGGAAGTACTTGGTGATACTTGCTGATAGTGCTTTTAAAGATTACGATAATTGCATCCGTATATTGGGAGGGAAGTGTGTTTATTTTTTACAGCTGAATTGATTAATATTAGTACGTTCTGATGCAACATTTTTGGTGATAATACTGAATGCAAATATGTCGGTTTTATCGGCTTGAAAATATTATAATTTATTTTCAAGGCTTGATAAAGAATTATGTATACAATTTCATTATGAAATGATTTTCCATTTCTGATGAACGAGTCAAATATTGTATGAACAAACCGGACGCGGCAATGTAATACCAAAGGGCCTTGTATTAAACTCTATGTTTAGCTTTGGTAAAATAAGTTTGAATACATTTAAGCAGACAAGCACACTGGTGCCTTAATGTCACCAAATGGCAATTGTGGACCTTTCTTGGTCAACCATGCTTTCATTGTCCCCTAAATTGAATTGTCCAGGCTCTTAATCCTGATAGCTCAGATGTGTTGGGACAAACGATGTCAATGAAGTTGTCGATATTGGTGTCAGATATTCATTTCATCTTAAGGATTCCCATAGCGTTTACTAGAACTAGAATCTCCACATAAAATACGATGTATTTATCCGAAATTCTCAGAGAAATTTCTTTCCTACATGTCTTCTTTTTCTGTATTCCTGCATTTTTCGCGTACAGTGTGATTCCGTATTCCGCAGAATGGTTCAGGTCCAGTAAAGGATTCTGCGGCTCCTTGTCTTCCCAAGACATCCGCTTCTTTGTTGCCTAGATCCCGACGTGTCCAGGGATCCATTAGAGTGTGACCTTCTTGTTCATGCCTAGTTCAATGAGTTAATGATATAAGTTTTGATTTCATGATATAGGAATCAAGGGCTCTGACGTCTACTTGATTATCTGGCAGCATTGGTATTTCGCATTTACTGTATCCTCTTTTGAGATTGATTCGGATGCCCACATTGCGCACATTTCAACCTTAAGATGCTGGTACTTTAACCTATGGCTTCTGAATGTTTCGTTCTTGGCCCGAACACTCCTGCACCCGTTCCTTCCTCGGTTCTCGAGCTGTGTGTGTACCACTTAATTGTGTGGTTGCTTAGACCATATATTGTAAATACATTGCTCCACTCCTTTTTGTTGCTCAACTTTTTGCAAATATTTTTCACGGAATTGAATTTCCTTAATACGTTCCTTCATACATATGTATGTATATCTCAGTCCGTGCCTTAATTCGCTTTAGACCTCACTATAAATACAACTTTCTCATTCTAGATATAAGCCGCCTATTCTCAATTATATATCGCTGCAGGAACATCTAATGCAGATGTGCCGCAAACTACAGGCTTAATTAAATTTACATTCGTCCAAGTGGTTTCGTTTCAGACTTTATCAGGTACTTAACAGATAACATCGGTGCCTACGATGTGGGTTAAGTCAATGTGGTTGATACTACTCGATTTTATAGTGTACCATTGACCGACATAAAGCAAAGGATGGGGTTCGTTGTACTGCCTAGCTATGTACTTTTCTAATTAAGTGTTTCACAGCTTTACAACTTGGCGGCGAGTGATATAAACTTGCTGACAAACTAATTAGCACACCCCTAGGAAAATTCGAATAAGTTTAGTTTTCTACATTATTAAGATTAAAGTTTGACATGGTTTAAAAATCTGGCAAATAATGAATGCTTCATTGGAAAAACAAATTAATTTTGCACCACCGTTTGTGTATTCGTTTTGTTGTGGCATTTTAATTAGCACACATTTGATGGTTCCGGTAAGTTTGAACTGGAAATACATATGTAATGTATCCCAATTATTTTGCCTATATTTACTTAAGATTTACAAACAAGTAAAAAATAAATAAAAATAAATATCAGGCCGTAAGCAACCCATAGAGGGCCAAGACCTAGCTTCTCACAACTGTACATGTTGTGCGTGGTATACATTTCTGCATGTACAGAAGGGACCTACAGTTTTATGCCGTATCCGAAGGGCAGAGGGGTTTCGAGAAGATTTCTCATGGCAGTAATACTCTTTAATGTTTGTCAGACACTCGGAAGAAGTGGGGCCGTGAAAAAACTTTTGATGGTATTTTTCTGGATTCGAACTTGGAACCCCTTGCGTAGTAGTCCAACGCACTAACTACTGCGCCACGGCACCCACAAGTATGGAAAAAAATTGGTTTCAGGATGGAGAAAAGGAGCCTCATTTGGAAATTATGCCAAGAAGAAAAAAATCGGCAAGTGCGAGGAAGAAGTCAATGGTTTCACAAGCATATCGCAAAAAGCCCAAAAACTTCATCAAAAATTACTTATCTAAAGGTCAGCTCTTTTCCATTCTGTGGACTCAAAATTTAATTTGGCAATATCAGACCAAATAAATAAATAAATACTGAAATTTGAAACATGAAAGTACCTAAAGTTTTTCATTGCATTTTGTCAAAAATGTAAAAATCTTATAGAATGTGCTCGAAGCCCCTGCATGTACATAGATACGTGTATCTCTTTATGATATCGTTGTTATGAACAACCACTTATGAGTTTAGTCAACAGCAGTGGTTTTGCCTTGAAAACTACTTTACCGACCCCATCACTGGTCTGACATACATTGCATTGCTTGCTATGTCCACATACATATACCAAAAGAATTTAACTAAATCCGAAAATATTTTTCACTTTTTATTTGACACCTGCAAGGTGATAATAAAGTTATTTCCGATTCCGATACTTGATTCATCATCTTGTAAATAAATAGATTATCAAATGTTCACTTCGAATAATAGTCTTCCAAATATAGAAGTAATCAAATATTTACTAAGATATTTGCTAGGAAATGACTGGTATTGCCGTATGGTCAGTACTTTCGTTTGTTAGTTTATCCAGTTTACGTTGTATCGCTGTCATTATTGCCATTAATCAATTCGAAGTGTGGTTCACCTTTAATATTTACGATTAAGTAAACAAGGCTGATAAAAATAAATATTGATATAAGGTAGGCCATCAGACGCATGTTTGTCTTGAATGCGTTCTACAAATTTTTGTTTTTTTTGTGGTTCTTCCCCGGGTTCCACCTCGATTGAGTGAGATGTTCGATAAGATTATGACAGACAACAACTGTCAGTCACACGTCAGCTGTATTTTGAGATTGAAAGGTGGCTCGGTAAAGGTAAACCCTTTTCACCACGTATTAGCGCTCACACTTGCCAAGAAAGCGCTTGGAGCAGCAGTCCTTTCCTGGAGCCGTTTCAGTTACGCAAACTTGTTATGGGCTTTTTTGATATGGAAATTATTAAGGCCTATTCACAACAATTTTTGTCTGGACTTATGTCCCACTGAAGTGGGTTGTAGTTCCGTATGAATGGACCTACAGGAAGGAGACAAAGCAGCTTTTTCATGACAGTTTGCAAGAGTGTGAGTGAATGAACAAAATATTTTAGTTTTTATCCTGAATCGAACATGACATACAGTTTAAAACCGAGTCGAGCGCAATAAAAAAAAAAGAAACAACGCTGAGCCGTATGGCATTGACAAGTAGTCCAACGAAAGAGTTTATGTGTGTTAGTGTATTTTGGGCGTCTTCTCAAACGAAATCGGGAAGGGAAAAGTTTTTCCAGCAGATGCTTCCGAAAAGCCAATGGAACATGATTGGCAGTGCTTTTTCCTCTTCGGAAGGGAAAAGGAAGACTTCTTGACTAGTCCAGTCCAGTCAAATCCGAATTTTAATTATATTTTCGCTTCTGTCACCGCGGTAAAACCAATGGCTCAACATGCTCGAAAGTGGTGAAGTCGTGTAGGTAACTGTCAAAGGGAAAAATTGGGATGACACAGATTACATATATGTATGTCCAATAGTTTTGAGACACCATTCGTGTTCGCAAACGTTTCATGCGTTTACAATTGACGGTGCATTTACGAATTTTTACTTGATATAAGAGAGTTGATTGTGTAATCATAATTGCTTTTGTTTTCTTAAGAGATTACGTACTAAAAGAAAGCCTCACCTGAGATGGAAACTGCATTCGCCAGCAATTCAATGTGTCCAAGTTCGAGTCCCAAAATGCCTCAACGACCTGTCGAGTATCATAACTCTAGGATGTGTATCTCTCAAAAAAGAAAACAACAAACTTACTTCTCACAAGTTCAAACAACCTCATAAGGTCTTACGTTCACTGAGAGAAACTATAGACAGCTGACTGAATTCAAAATTGTTTTTTGAAGCCTAGGTTCGAAAGTTGTTTCTTTCTTAACCTACGATCGCTTCATTCTGTACATTCTTTTGCGGATTTCTAGTTATAAGCCTTAACATTAAATGGCGTCAAGTTTCGGAGAAAAAGGAAGAGTCAGAATCCTTTATACGTAGAATAAAATTTGTAGTCACTCAGTCAACTCCGAAAACATAAAAATGCACTTTCTCAAATAACATATCCAGACAGATAACGACCACCTTTTCTCGACTCTCAGTCCCTTTATTTAATTAACAATTTATCAAATCATTCCTTTGCCTAGTAATCACTATTTTTTCCTTAATGTAAAGCTAAAAATAGCACAATATACTAACTCAAATTAAGCCGCACAAAAGCAAACGTATTTCCTTCTTAATTAGTTACAAAGACCGCGGAGAATATTTGCAATTAGTTGATTAGTACTCATCATGCGAAATTCTTAAGAATAGTTTAGGCCGCTATATTCAATTCCACAGCAACGAAAAAGTTTTGAAATAAAGCTTACCTTTACAGTAATCGTCAACTTGTGGACGTTATACCCCACAAAAGAACTCCTTAAGCTTTCTAGTACATTTTCCTTATAACACCTTACCACACAATTGCTCAAGAATAAACTGAATACAAGTAGGTAGAACTCGAATCGAATAAACTTTTATTTTCTTATATCGATCTTATCGATTAAATATTTAAAAAGCCATTCAACAACAACAACTTAAAAGGTAGAGTTATCGATCTATTGAATTGATCTCTCTTTCGAATACCGATCTTTAGAGAGCTACTCGATGAACTATACTTATGAGACCGACAGACAGAAATGTTTCTCTTCCTATGCTCCGATGACGGTGGTGCCATACTTCCACTTCAGTAGTAGATACTCTAGTAAATTTTAGATTAATATAATAGAACTGCGCATGTGGAATTAAATTGTTATGACTTTGATTAGATGAGAGAGCAGCGCATTACTACTTGAAGAGACCACAATGAGAGCGCGCAAGTAAGCAATCCCAAAAAAAAAAAAAATTGTTTGAATTATAACTGACACTGACACTTTAATCAAGCATACTAACTTGCCGGTGAGTACTGAATATGTGCATACATATGTACTGAGAGCTTTTTTTGTAACAGACGTTCTGTGACATAGATTTTCATCTCATTCTTTTGTGATGTCAAGCATTCACTAGCGTATGCATTCCTGTTGGCAAATTTTAAGTGACCTGTTAAAAATGAACGACTAATTAGATTATTATTTGAGTGATAACCTACTATGCATGAGTTAAGGTTCTTAATATAACAGAGAATATTACTTGAGTTGATATAGTAAGAAATTCGATATACGAGTATGTATTGTGACAAATAGTATCACTCAAACTTAAGAGCTGAAAAGAGTAAGTGCTCGGTGTAGTACTTAACACTCAAACATGACATCATAACTTGCGTGATTCCAGAAATATTCTTTTAAGTGCTTAAAATTCTTATGCTGCGTGCACATATGTTTTGGTTTTGTGCTGCTTTTCAGTGCAGCACTTATCTCAATATTGCTGTGGGCTATGGTGTGAATTCAGACACTTCGGACACCTTAATCTGGCCTGGTCAGGTTAGATTAAGTGACTAGAGTCAGGATACTCTAAGATCCATTGTGATATCAGATATTGAATAGCCGGAGGGGTCACTGGTTACACGAGAACCTATACCTATCTCAGAAGGGATCTCAAGATCAAAAGTGTCTGAAGTGGCTAAGTAGGGGGACTGACTCAATCGTAGAATATGCAATCGAGTATAGGTGACTAATTATTTCGAACTCATGCACTCTCTTGCGATAGGTATTGACTCATAATGTGGCCTAGATGACCGTGAAAGTAAAGGGTGCGTAAGAGCATTAAAGTGACTGATTCAATCAAACTCTTTATACTGCTATGCAGTTGGTGTTGGCTAGGTATAGGGCAACTGTGCGCATTGGGCAATAAGGGTTGTCTTCCTGCCCAAATTTGTGGAAGTATACTCTGAAGGATTCATGACCAGTAACGTCAGGTAGACTATGTTTCCGATTGATCCAAAGGTCGATATTGGAAAACAAACATGAGGCCAAGAATGGAACCCTGTGAAATTGCAAGAAATGATGACACTTTGCTTCCCATAGCCACACATTGCTTTAGGTCCATCTACCTTTGTGGGAAGAGATACATCTTCCTTTCCATTCTTTCAGGTTTGTTCTTCGTGGTATTTCAATCATCACTTCGACTCGTTGCTGTTGGCACGATATTTTCGCTTCTATAAAGAGGAGGCACTCTTCCAGCTCAGCCTCTACGCAACCCGATTCGTATAAGGTTGTTCGGAAGGCGCTCCATACTCTCAATGCATTGACTCTGTATACTACTTCTATCTTTGTATTGTATGATTAAGTGCTCATTGCCCCGGCCCATATTTTTTGGAGCAAAAGAGCAGCATCGACATCGCTACTCTTGTCAAGCGTAGTATTTTCCTTTGTTTAAGTCCTCCACTGTTTGGCATGGTCCTTGCCAAGGCAGTTATTGTTCTCACTGCTTTCTCCATTGTATTTTGTAGATGTTACTTAAAAATTAACCTTGCAAGGTACTTCAGTTCTGGTTAAGACACTACAACGTGATCGCCCACGGTCACTCTTACAGTCTCCATAAGCTCTTTTCTATTTCTTTGCTAGTCGTTAGTCCATGCTTAGTAGCCATTCCTGAACCATCCCGATGGCTTCATTGCACTCATGTTCTAGCTCTTCAAGAACTGTGACCACTACAACGATCGCTACATCGTCGGCGAAGCCTCGGAAGAATGCCGTCGTATATAAAATTTCACAGTTGTGGGCCTAGTATAGAGCCCTACGGGACCCCGCTTGGGACCTTATATGTATACTGCCTTATACCTTCCTCGGTGGAAGGCTCCTCGATTTTGCATGTCATTCTTGCGCAGGGACCATGCTTATCTAATCTGTATCGTTTCAATTTTAGTACATGTTCTGCCGAAGCTAGAATCTCTTGTACTGTATTAAACTTTTATGAATAGTCAAAGCTCAAAGACAAACTATAGCAGACAGACCCCTTCGGTCGATTTTCGCATAGAATAACATTCTTTCCATAAAAGGGTACCACAGTGTGACTTTGAATACTCAAAGTATAAAGCAAAAGGGCTATAAAAGGATCCATTTCAATTTACAAAATTATAAAAAATGATAGAAGAATTCTTTTAGACTTAATGAATCAATGTTGTGTACCTATTTAGTCTTGTGAGAATGTATTTTTTTACACCATAGAGTGTACACTAATTGTTTTTGTAGCAGCATGAATATAATTATACTTTTACATTTTTATAGCAATGCAAGTCCAGGTACAACGAGCCTTGAAATCCTTAATATTTTCGCAGGTCATGGAATTAGCAGAGTATTTTCCAAAAAGAAACAGTAGGAAACGTTTCTAAAATATGCATTTAGAAAACACTTCATTTAAATTCCTGTTTTTGGCAGCATATACCTGGCACCAGCTGTGCTACAAAGTCGTAAAATTCTCTTTGATCCTTATTTTTACACATGGTATTGCAATGTGAAATAAATGGCGCGCTAAACTAAGTAGAGACATAAGTACAAACTAGCCTAGGTAGGTGTACGTACACATAACCAACATTTTTGCATTTTAAACACAGATAGAGGAATTATCATAGATTCTTTTTTACTCATTTTCGTTTCTCTTCTATACGCATCTACCTACATCATAGGGTCCTCATTACTCCTTTACTTTCCTGTTCTTCTTCTATCTAAATCATACGCTAATTTGTTTTTCGTTTTCTTTTTGTCGTTCTTCTTTTCTTTTACTACGTCGAACACAGGTTCAATCTAGGTAGAAATTCATGTAAACGCAGATCGAATTCAAATGGGTTCGACTCAACTAGAGTCATAAATCTGTATCTTTGGTTGTCCTTCTACTATCTGTGCATGGGTACAAATTGTTTATGCAAATACTACTGTGATCACCTGCCAGTTCAACCATGTTTGGACTGTGACATCTTTGAACTCGACGTGTATAGATACTCAGATCGAAATTTCAACTCGATCTTGGGTCGATCCCTCAACTCTGCATGCAAACTTAGCACTTGTTTGTCGTTTTTGTTGTTTTACCACCTACATATGCACATCATAGTACTTGTTTTCCTTTATGCTGTCCTTCTTTCCCTTTTTTGAGATTGCGAAATAAGAAGAGACCTGGAAATAGGAGAAACTATGGTCCAATGCAACCATAGGTAGATTTTTAATTTAAATATTTCTGAGGAGTCTAAGTGTAAGGACTTCTCGGAGGTTGTAAAGTAAAGTGTGCAGTTTATTTATTGACAAGTTTTGGAATATCATTGCGCGTTTTTTCTTTTTGTAAAATTTAAAAGTGGTAAAGCCAAACAGCAAAAAGCTTTGATTAAAAGCCAGTTTAAAGACCGTTAGTGTGTCATTCAATCTATATTCTTCCTAATATCAAGAGTTTTTGATCAAATCAAAAGCAAAAAACCTAACAAAATGGATAATATTGAAAATAATAGCAACACAGCCCCACAAAGCGATAACGAAGCGGAGGAGGTGTACCGCCCGACTGATCCAATCCTGTACGACTTTTCGTCGGTCACTAACTATACCGATGTGGCAAATAATTCTACGTACACTCTGGTTAGTTAATAATTATTTAAATCATTATTGCTATTGATAAAATTAAATCTTTTTAGATTGACGATGATTCGTCAGATGATGATAGTTTTTCTACCGCTTTAACTTCAATTCCGGACACGCAAATCAGGCTGGATCATATAGAAACAATATCAAGGCTTATGATAGAAGATCTGGAAGACGTATCCGATGAAGTGTTCTTTGAAACGGGGTGGAAAATAGTTAACATTATAAGAGCAGCAGCGCTAAAAGATAGGCGTAGTAAAATGCGTAATAGATCAAGTACCCCAGTGGATGGCATTCGGCATAAATTCTCCTCCTCGGAGTCTTCATCGGTGATAATACTATCGTCACCGTCAAGATCTCCATCACCGGGACGAGCTTTTTGCACCCCTGAACCGACTCCGTCTACATCCGCAAAAGGTGAATCAAAATAGATTGGTAGACAAACCTATAGGACTTGTGCAATATCACTTGCCATTTCTAGTTATTTTTTTGTTTGTTTTATTTTATATGTTATATCGGTTAGATTCATTAAGCTAAGAACTATTTAAAGTAGACATATTGAGTTAAGTTTTTATTCTGTATCTGATTGTAGAGGAAGCTTGGCAGTGTAACAAAATACTAGAGGAAGATTTTATATTAGTTATCTTTTTTACAATAAATATATATATATATTTAGTATAGGCTTAAGGACAATATTTCGCAGTAATCAAATAAATATTAGTATAATGCTATTTTTCTTTCAACATTTTTCTATTTCGATGTGAGATTTACTTACTATTTACTTATTAAAAACCTTTTTAACCTCAGGGGGCATGAATCCTCAGCAACACCTGCGCCCCATCTTGTTCGGAGTTCTGCAGTGCTCCTGATCTGCTTCCTACTAGAGGATTATTGGTTGTGTTTAGTTTGAATCCCAGTTTATTTGCGGCCATTGGATGAGGGATGGTCTATTATGCGATGTGAAGGTCGCCGATGTGATGGTCGAGGAGATGAGGGAAGGTCTATTATGCGATGTGAAAGTAGAGGAGTACTAGCTGTTCAAGGTAAGATTTCATATTCCAACGATTTACATGGTTTGTCTTCTGTCAGTGCTGCACGGAGTACATAGTTCATAAACGCAAATAACAACAGTGTGGATATTATGGATCCCTCAGGTACTCGGTTTTGAATTTCACAATTTTTCATAGGTTTCACATAGGTCCTTCAGTACCTATGTAAAGTTTTCATGCACAAGAACAATCAGATAGCATTGTGATTCGAGCTGCCGAAATCCTTCTGAAAATCAATATTTTGGTGAAAAGTTCTCGGCCTGACAATGAAAGACTGCAATTTTCAGTTAAATAATGATTTTACTTTTTACGTAATCTTCCTGGACTTCACATTCACAGTTGGTCGAGCGTTTCTCCAACATCAGTAGTCTGTGAAAAGTAAGAGTCTGGAAGGCCGTGAAAATATTTCTCTACGACTCTCTCAACTTCTTCATTGGATGCGAAACGCTTCACAGAAATAATTTTTTTCAAGTTTGGGACTAGATGGAAGTCTGAGGGTACCGAATCAGGAGATTAGGGGGGATGGGTGAGCAAATCGTACCCCATATGTGTCGGAAACCTACGTTGCTATATTATGAGAGAAAGCTGGACAAAAGGAGAGACCATTTACATATCCGTAAGAGGGTACAAGCCCGGAAATATATTCGGAAGCACTGTAATTGTTTCGCTGAATCCCAGGGGCCGTGGTGAATCCTCGTTCATTAGGAACACCTAATACTTTAGCCAATTACGCGACTTCTCAAATAAAGTGGTATACTAAAGCCTAAGTCTACATCCTTTATCATATTCACCCTCATTGACAGTCAAGCTGTCCTTAACGCTGGAAATCACCATACTTGCGGAATGTGGAACGAGGAAATCTCCTCGCTATGCCATCAACACGAGATACAGCAAACACAGAGGAGAACTAAAAAAAACAGGGATCTGCTCTTGATAGTTGGTGATATTTCTAACTGACCACTGAGCTAGTTCTAATATTGCTAACGAAAGATAAACAGTTTAAAACTTTCTATTCAAGTGTCCGACTCTAAGCAGGACAAAACGGTGCAAATCCTTTTTTGACACCCTAAAACAGTTGGTGGAAAAAAGCAATGGGACAGGTATCAGTTTCCTGAATTTCACAGGGTGTAATTAAAAAATAGTCCACGTGAGTTCTGGTATTTAAACGCTTCAGGACACTTCCAAATATGAATCCATTTTAGAAAATCAGATGCCTACCTGCGGAACAATATAATCCCAAGTTTATAGCTATAAGTAGCTCTACCTGTGTGAATTGTTTTAGTTAGTCAGGTCAAATTAAGAGTTTCGAATCCTAAATGTAGATAGTGTTCAAGGATTTCTTCTCAAAAGGTCTTTTGTAAAGTCTTAAAACAATGATCTTCATGAAATTCCTTTCATAAAAAAGGAAACAATAGTTCATAAGAATTGTTTATTGTTGATTTTTCTTACGTTTTCTGATTCTCCATATCCTTTTTGTGTACATATTTACATATGTAGGTACATCTTCTGACTGATGTGCTCCAACATATTAAGAAAACTAAGTATTTAAAAAGTGAATGTTATTAAAAATATGTCTTTACACTTTTATTCATCACAAATATAGATATGTATGTATTCATTGCACAGTTTATAATATGTATATGATCACATGAAGATTCAAGCAAGTCCAATCAATCCTAATCACTGCAACTTCTAAAAAGAAAGTAAATTTAAAAAATAAATGATGATTTTTTAAAAAAATATAAAAAATAACTTGATTTATTTTTGTTAGTGGACTTGTATTAACCATTAGCGTGTCGAACATTCGATCAAAAATCATGGAAGCCGTGTTTTATTGGAAAGTGTATAGCAAGCTGTCGATAAAATGCCCCAACTCACTTCTCATTTTTATCTTCAAAATAACATTCGAATGATAGATGGCATAGATTATAATTGAATGTCATGGTAAAAAAAAATTAAGAGTAAGAATTTTAGTCTTTCTCGTCTACGCCATCTATGATTCGACTTTCACCTTATGTTCACTTTTGGTTTCTGACTAATTTATCTTCACTTTTCGTTTTGTTTTTGCTCTGTGTGGAAAAGTGGCTATACACTTTCGAAAAAAACAGTAATAAATATGAAAATATGACTAGTGTTAGTGTTTTAATCGTTAACAAATAATGAACACACTGAGAGTAACATTGATATTTTAAATACAATTGTATAGGTTGACGTCTCGTTTAATAAAAAATAATATGTTCTTCATGCTCTTTCCTTGATCATTATAATAAAAATACTCGGATCCAGTTATTAACCTTACTCAAGAAATTTAGTTTTTCAGGAGTTCGGAACTTAGTGGGCACAATTTCAGGCTGAACGCCATGGCTCGTGAGAAGAATTTCGTTATTTTCTATTGAGCAACAAAACAAAACAAAGGAAATGGACATCTTTGATAGATGCTACCAATAGAAGAAGGGAGTGATACAAGAAAGAAGAAGTGCCTGATATTTTATTGGATTCTAGAGCATAAGTCTAATAAACCTAGCACTGAAGCACGGCAATTGCAAGTGGCTATCACCGTGGTTAGTACTTTGAATTACTTCTGTGGAAAAAAAAACGATTTGAATACGATATCAAATATTTTTTACGGTACGGTCTAATAATTCCGGTTCTTGATACATAAATACAATTTTCATGGACTAAGAAATTCAGTATACCAAAATTGGTAAGAACATTTTTGAATTCATTCAGTGTACATGTTTTTTAAAGGCTTCTTCTATGTGAATAAAGGTAGCAAGAGAGTGGAGAGTCTTTTCCTCCATTCTTGTGATCTCAAAAGTTTCTCGTGAACGTAAATGTCAAAGAACTGTTATAAAATTATAACACGGTTTGAATTATCACTATTAGGAGATCATTAATCAGTCATAAAAAAGGGTTACAATCTGCCTGGGTCTTCAATCATATTCGATGTATTACTCCCTAAAGAATCCGTAGGGCTGTTGCACATACGCCTTATTTTTGTATACATCTTTATTTCAGCGGATTGAATCACAACAAAACTAGTCAGTTAGGTAAAGCATAAGAAATCATAAATGAAACTTATTTTATCTATACAATGAGAGTACTAATCTACTACAATCTAAACTAACTATTTTAAGCTTTTCGATTAAGGATTAAAATGCCTTTACAAATCTACTATCAGAGGCGTCAACATATACATATGTACGTACCCATATAGGCTAGTGTTTATATAGGATGTTGCGTTAGTTTTGCAAGTTTTTTTGTGTTATTTTTATTTTACTAGTTAGGGAAAAAAACTTGTAGGAGAAAGTACAAGGCAGGAGTTTCCACTTTTCAGCAATCCACGGATCAGTGCAAGATCGTCTGGCGTTAGGGACCAACCGCTTAATTGACCAACACTTTGCAATTCTGGACATCTTTCCATTAAGATCTGAAAATAAATAAATAAATAAAGATAAAGATAAATAAGATAAAGATTATATACTATTTTGATTTCAGAAAGTTGCAAAGGATAAGAAGCCTGAACAAATTGATATGGTATTCCTACAGCGCTGAACGCTCTTTCAAACCACTTTTTTGTCAGCTTGTCCCATCGATCAGGCAATGTGGGCAAGGCAGTGCTGAAGGCATGGGTAAACGTCATTCTTTCAAAGTTCCCACCGGAAACTTTGGGAATCGCTATCAACAGTTGTAAATTGACTTGATTTAGGCTGCGAAGACTGATTCGTTAATGGCATCCGAGACTAAGACACCAAAAGAGTCAGAATATCATCAGGCGACAAGAAACTCTGATCTGTCTATTAACCAAACTGAGCACAAGTCAGCCGTCAAATCGGCTGTCACTGGAAAAGTGTTGCCAAGCGAAAAATAAACTTTCAGAGGATCAAGGTCTAGCTTTTGATATGTATACGTGTTATACGCGGAATGCATTTCTACACTCGCAGAATAGATCCAAAATTTTATTCGAAGGAAGGGTAGAGGGTTCATAAGAAGTTTCCTCATGATTGTAATTCTCTAAGACTTTGAAACTATTTTCTGGGATTCGAACCCGAAACCCCATGTACAGTATTCCAACGCACTAACCACTGTGGGGGTTATACTAGTTTCTGTCCAGTGAAAATCGAAGCAAGTCATTTTGAACTTACATACACAAAAGTACGACTCATAGCACTAGCTGGTTCTCTACTTTCCCTTCCCATTACTTACCTCAATAGACGTGACTGTTAAGTTTGGTGCCAGTGTAAACCATACATCCTCTAGTTCCAAAAAGTCATGCTCCACAAAAATGCTGCAACGATTCTTTACCATTAAACACTTTCCCATCACCTCTCTAACCTCAAACACACCTTGTAATATCCTCATCGTCAAAAGTAACCGAATCGACAGCCAGCCTCTTCAAAGTCGTCGAATTGCAGATAAAACTTTTCAATGAACTACTATTCATTGGGCTACTTAGCATCTCTAAGCCCTCCAAATGATCAAACTGCCGAGTAGAACTATATGACATCATGTCCATCATGTAGCAATCTAAATCAATCAACATCGGGCATATCCTTGTCAATTGGCCAATATCTAAATTCCCGTCTCCCTTGATCATTGTAAGATGAGCCAAATTACGTCCGATTACATCCAACGCGTTCAGCAACTCATTGCATGAGAACTTGTAAATCTTAATCTTTCGCAAAAACGTATCCTTCAGCACGTGCAAAATTCCCGAATTCGGTGTATCCAAGTAAATTGATTCCAACTTTGGACACGTCTTCACAATCACACGAAGTGTCTCCTCATCCGTTGCAGTATCGTGCAGGTACTTCAGTTTGCATTTAAATTCCTCGTCGATATTGTCGTGGATAAATTTTAGCGCGGGTCCCACATACGAATACGTTGATAAGGTCTCGACATTTGGGCAATGCTCCAAAATCATCGCTATATCTGAATAGCAAATGTTTTCTTCACCCGGCATTCCGACGTCGACGACAGTTAATTGATGGCACGAAACACCTTTACTAAGGAACTCTACTCCGATCTCCGTGATGTCTGTCTCGCCAGAGATATCGATCAGTTGAAGTTTTGTGCATGTCCTTCCGATCACTTCGAGCAGATCATCATTGGCAATGTACGGAATATAGAGCTTCGTCAGGTGTGGACATTTCTTTATGATATTAAACATATAATGCATATGTTCCTCCTTTACCCAAATACCCTTCAAATTCAGGGTGCGCAAACCAGTACCCTGGGCCGCAATTACTTGCAAAATTTTCTCATAATATGAAAATGGAAACACCTCCGTGACTAGAAACTGAACTCCTCCATTTAGCAGCATTTGCAAACAAGTGAATCGCATTGATGCTTCCAAATAGTCCGATCCCAGGATCACTCGCAAGAGATCCTGATAAATATTACTTGTGGCGCCTGCCATCTCTAGGTATGAATTTATCTCAACCATTGTTATACTTATGTCACGATCAAGGTCAACGTGCATAGAGTAACCAATTGCAGACACGATCACGTTTGCCAATTCGGCCAACGAACTATCGCTGAGCGATCGGATCGCGCACTTTTTCGCCATTACTTCTTCACTTTAGTTAAGAGCGTCTATATGCGGTAGCTTGTTCTTTTATTCCTCAAATTCGAAACTAAACAAAAACATTAGCAAAACATTGAAAAACATAAAAAAAAAGAAAATCTTATAGACACGATCACTTTCACCACACTAACTCGGCGCGGCGACGGTAGAGAGCAAGGCATTCAAGTGTTACATCATTTCGTAGTCGTTTTATTTTCATCCACGATTTTGATACAAATATTCTAACATTTCAAATGAAAATAAATATCTCGTATCTAGTAATAAACTGCGCAAAAAATTGCTAATATTTTGAGGAGGAATTTTATTTTTAGTTGAACAATTTCGGTTTATGGGAGTTTTAACGAGCTCTCGAAGCGCACCTAAATTCGATTGTTTTCGCGAAAATATTAACTGATCGGGGGGTAATTTTCTTTATTTTTATGCAGCAGCCTCTGCACTACGGAGCGCCACAAGATGAGGTCTGCTTGTGCTCGATCACGGCGGAGAACTGAGGTGAATTCTATAGATGAGCTCTCTAGAATGTTGAGACTATTTTTGTATACAAATTTAGAATTTGTCTTTAATGAAAAATCTTGGTGTGGTACAGAAAATTTAAATATTCAAATATTCAATGCAACGGTAATATGTAGATGTTATAATTCAAACGAAATCGAACTTAAGTATTTGTGAAAGCTAGATGTATGTTCTTGTGCTGATGATACTGATGACAAAAGCACAATGCACTTACAATTTCGACAAAAAAAAGAAACCCTATTTATTTTATAGAAGAAATATATTGATACAAGAGTAGCCAACAGCAACTTCAACAGCAGAAAGAAAGGAGATCTCAAATGCGCCAACTAGAGGCTTCATTCTCCTCAATATGCGTACAAGCCCATACACCAACAGCCCGATTGAACCCTATCAAGCCAGGTAACAACCTTCAATCAAATCTTCAGACTGCGACAGATCCTGGAGAAAACCCAAGAAGTCCTCACCTGTTTATCGATTTCAAGGTCGCCTATGACAGTATCTAGACAGAGAGATGAATGTCTAGATTTGACATCCCTGCCAGTTTTGAGATCCCTGTCAGTTTAGATATCCCTGCCAAACATGTCCGTTGCTGCAGGATGACGATGGAGAACGCTTGCTGGCCCATCAGGGTCGTTAATGACCGTACTGAGACCTTCGATTTTATACAAGGTGATGCGCTGTCATGCGATGCTTTACTTGAGCGAATTATGCAGAATTCACAAACCAACACTATCTGTCAAAAGCCTGTACACCTGCTTGCATACGCTGACTATATTGACATAATTGGAAGAACTCAGCGGGCTGTCACCAGTGCGTTTACAAGCATTGAATCAGAGCCGGCTAAAAAAGGGTTTAGCGATAAACGAGGGCAAAGCAAGTATACGCTGTCACCAAAAAGGGACAATCTTTGTCTACCTTAGCTCTGATATTTGACAATGATACCAAAGCAGAAATTAAGTTATTTTTTTGGGCTAGGGCAATTCAATCGAATGCACATGGACCCTCCGGCCCGCAGAGTCTTCAAATCAAACCCGGAGGGACGACGCAGTAGAGGCCTTCCTCCCCACAGGTGGCGTGTTAGCTAAAGACAGAGCTAAGTCGAGGGGCTTATTAGTTGAGGCCCACGTTCACCCCGAACTATAGCGTTATCTAAGAAGAAGAATGTGTTTCTGTTCTTACATTCGGCGTTAAAGGAATAAGACTAATTTATTAGATAATCGAACAAAATATTGAGGTACTTTTGCAACAATTAAGGGAGCTAAAGATCTACTGTTATACTACGTTCGACGTTACGTCGATAATGTCGTGTGACGTGGTATGATGAACTGTGTGAATAACGCAGCTTAGGGTGGTATTTATACGCACAGTACATAGCATAGTTCACTCAGTTACCTTTGGTTCTTCATCCTGAATGAAATCTATCGAAAACTGGGGAAAACATTGAACTGAACTGAGACGAAAACCGAATGCAGGTTATTTTTTAACACATAAACTGAAGGTTTTTAGCCTCCTTTAAATAAACTGAATCTCGCGAGTTTTGATTTTTAGTTTTATTGTATAACTTTTAATTTTCTTAGCTCTTGTATGCATTTCTCGCCTTCCGTTTCAGCTAATTTGTTACCTTCGTGCGATGCCAGTGATAGTCCAGTCTGGCACCAAAACTGCGCTCCTTCGTACACACCCTTTTGAAGATAAACCAAACCAACTTGAACTACATAAATTGGTAGATCTGGATTGTTAGGATCTTCAAGTAGACATATCTCAATTGCATCGAGTAAGTAATTTAGGGCAGCCTCATAGTCCTACAAAAAAAAACAATTTATAAACAGATTTTAGTTAGATTAAAGCACAAAATGTTTTACTTTTAAAATTGCCGAAACACTCGCAATATTATGCAGTACAACCATTTTCTGTGACGGCAGAACACCTGTGGCTTTCGATATTCTATCCAAACACTTTTTAAACTCCATTCTTGCTCGAGCATATTCGTGTTGATCAGTCAAAAGTTTAGCATACCAAAATAATGCCGTCAAGTAAATGGCATTACTGTCCTCATCAAGAGGTTTCATGGTTTCCATTTTTTTCTCCTGCACCCTTATGCAATCCCTATAGCCATATTCTGCCATTTCTTGACTGCCAATCAGTTGATAGAGTCTTGCCAGTTTTAATTTAAATTTCACTATACTGTTATGGGTTTCCGGGTAGCCGAGTTGAAGGAGTTTTTCGGTGAATTTCACCAACAAATTCTCAGCTTCATGAAGTTCACCTTGACTCAATGCTATGGAGGTAATCAAATCATATATGTAAGTTAAGCTACCATATGCCTGATTGTCATCGGCCAAGGCAAGAGCACTGTTCAGAATTTTCCTTGCTTCTCCGATTTTATCGCTTAAAATACACTCCTCGGCTTGTCCAATTAGTTTGGAAATTTCCTTTTCGGTATCAAAATGAGTGGGGAAATTTGCTTTGGGTTGATTTGCTGTAAAAAACCAGGATATAAATGCAGCTGATCCAATGTAGGTACACCTGCGTAGGATCGCTGGAGGTCTTCGGAGTCGGATTGCGGTGGTAGTAAATAAAACTGAACGAAATTTTGAAATAAGGGGCCAGAGAATACTGCGTAATTTTGACATAATTTAAATAAAAAGAATAACGGAAACAAATAACCTAAAGCAACTTGATTATTTTTTTTTTCCTTATCTCTTCAATCTGTAGTTATCAAAGCTGTGACGTATAAGATTGGAGATAGCATATTGGTTTTGAATTCTTTAGATTGTTGCAGTTTTTATGCCTTCCTTTGAACCAGCTGCTACTAATCCTCTTTCTAAAACTCCTCGTTTGTAGGTGCTTTCAATAGCATGAGCACTGAATTGATTCAGAAGGCTCTACTCGAAGTGGACGTTGAAGAATTTATTAGGAATTGGATAGCAATCATGCTCAAAACCAGAATCGTTCAGTCGACCCTCGGTAACAAGAATTCCATCATATCTGTCGTAAGAGGGTCAGATCTCCTCTTCTTTGTCTTAAACAAAATATTATGCAGACTTGATAAAGATAGAGCCAAGGTTTACTTCAATAATCAGTGAGATTATGGAAAGTGTCTTAGATGAAATAAGCAAATGGGTCACAAAACGGAACTGATATCCTTCACCACAAACATCGAAATACCAACTTTCACGCCTCCACGGCTAAACAATCAACTATTACTTCCTTATCCTAGCGTTAAGTACCTACGGGCTACTAAGGCCTGCGTGGCTTCCTATGACTGTAGCAAAACTTTCGGTAAGAAGTGTGGACCTCATCCGAAGATGGCCACATGGAGGTACACCACTGTGGTGCGTACTACACTTTCCTAAGGATTGCTGGATTAGTGACCTGCGCATATCAATAAATAAACGGGGGCAATAAGGACGTGTCCAACCAATCACTTGCTTCGATCTTTAAATTATGCTTTTATCTTCATGTATTGCGTTAAACTAAGAGATAGCCATATCTTAGTGCCACAACAGCATTTTGAAAGCGATTTGGTAACTTTTTCAACCGACTATATTATTCCCCAATTGTCAGGGTCTACATTCCCAACCAGGGAAGAATGGGAAGAATGGCGAAGTGACAAAAGAGTTCGAAACAACAATTATCACCGACGGCGAGAATATTCTCCAAATACCTTAAAATCCCTTCTTCCTACTGGTTCCGGATTCGTGTAGCATCTTCCAGGCTGAAGCACTTGCTATACAAGAGGCTTGCCGTCTACTCAAGCAAATCTTCTAAAAAAAAATCGTCCTCAAATCTTCCTCTAAAAACTGTAGCCATCCTCTTAGATAAAAAGAGGCGCTATCAAGGCTATTATATCTGCCACCACATTCTCGAAGTAGGTAGAACAGAAGGAGGAACTCCGACGTACAGAATCAGCCTTCTCTTGTGTGCCGGTCACAGCAACATCAAGAGCAATAAGTGAGCGGATGAGCTGGAGAGGAGGTGCTCTACTCTTAATGGTTTCATTGCCTGCACAATTGCAAATTTAAATTCAAACTAGCAGTCCAAAATTAGGCATCACATCAGTAATACCAACCAACAAAACACCAACCCCACCTAACTTCACGCACGCCATGACTCAAATTCTTGTTGGCGAAGTATGAGAAAAAAAAATACATCGCACTGTCAAAGTGGTACGTCGCATTGCTGGCCGCAATGAAAATAATTCTTTGCGCCGCTAAACAGTAAATAAAAAAACTACCGTTCATCTTTGGCGAACAAAAATCTAAATCAAAATTTTCCTAGTCAAAACGAAATTAATTTACTCATTTTCTTCGCATTTCCAACCAAATTTCTCTCAAACCTCAAAACTTTTGAGCCAAATCCTTTTTCGGTTGTAAAATTCGCGTATTTATCTGCGTTGATATCCGTCGCACGGCCGTCAAATTTCCCTACCCAGTCCAGTCATCATTACTTCGGCATACGTCAGCCATCGCAAGCAATCGCCACTCGCAGCAGTGCAGATAGATAATCGCCCCAGCACTTGGCCACACGGCGAAAAAAAAAAAGATTTTTTACTTTTTATCTTTTATTTTCAACAAAAAAAAAGTTCAATTAACTAAAACGTTCATCTAACGAGTGGTCGCGAAAAACAACAAAGTGCTTAACAATGATTTTACTCGAAATCAACAATCGGATTGTCGAAGAAACGCTTCTAGTTAAATTCCGGAACGCAATCGCTGGGTAAGTAGGATAGAATCGACAGAAGAAAAAAAAAAAGAAAGATGAATGAAAAGAAAAAATTCAATAACCTACACGCGGTCTGTGCAGAGGTTGTAACCCAAAAATTCCATTAATTTATGCCAATTCGGTGAAAAAACTTGAGTTTTCACTTGAAATAGGGTTGCTTTATGTGATAATTTGGTATTTCCTATGCCGATGTGCGGTGTGTCTGCTGAATAGGGGTCAGCAGCCACTCGATTGGCACCATTGTAGCACCCTCTTTTGGAGCAGCATTATTCATTGTGTTTGCGGGGGGGCCGTGTCGAGGGCATCGTCATTTCGCATCATCAATTGATTGTAGAGTTGGCGGCGGATTAAAAAAACAAGAAAAAAAATAATACGATGAGGTCACAAATGCAGTCTTTTTTTCTGTTTTTTTACTTCAATTTATGGGTTCGACCATATTTTTGATAACAAATTTGAAGGAGAAAGCTTTTGCTGATAACATAGTTTGAGTAAATATATCAATCTGTTCTGTTTTCGGTGACTAATCTTTCTTTTAATAAGTTTGCGATAAAAAACGAACCTTTTTGGTGTTGTTATTGTTGTATTTGTTAGGTGTGGCTGGCCAATATGTGTTTTCTGGAGCATAACAAACAGCTTTAAATTCGAAGACAATAATGAAAAGAGGAGGCTTTTTTGTTCAGGGAGAAATCAGCGAAACGTGAAAAGAGAATGCACTTTACCTTAACAGTGCCAAGAAAAGACAAAAAAGGCAAATATAGTGGGGTATAACTGTCGCTGTAGAGTCGTAGTGTCGTAGAACCAAAACTATGAGTCAAGCTTCTTAAAGGTATTAAAGTGGTTGTCTTTGTAATTATGTTGAAAATAGGTTATTGACATTGCAAGGCGTTTTAGAACTGTGAGCTATTTGCCATTAAAATTGTTTTTATTAACATTTAAAGCGGTGGTCTTTTACTTTATGGTATGGCGTCTATCACCATGAATTGTTTGTGCTGAATTCGCAAAATGCAAGCAAATGGCCATCAAACCTGATGTACAGAAAACTGCTGCATTTAAATGAGGAATTCTTATGCCCTGATTGGGCTCCATTATAATTACAAAGAGTAACCTAACGATTAGAAATGTCCACATATGGTTGGAGTTAATCCAAGTTCACAAGTACCTACTTTGACGGGAGAAAGAAATCGATAATTTAATGTAAATTGTGACGAAGGGGAATGTAGCTGTTTTTGAGAAGAAAAACCTAAGGACCATAGAGCCAAGCACATAGCGATAACACCTTTTATAAAAGAGCAGGGAGAGTTGCACGAAACATAATCTAATCGCTAGCTAACAGACATTCTCACTAAGAAAGCTATATCCAATTCTCTCGACATCGTTCTGAAGAATAGATAGCAGTTCTATTCCTAAGTTGCAAACGATTACAATTGACAAAATACATACTTAGCAATGTTACTTTCCTTCCACAGCTCTTATACTCTTCAGATATCGGTTAGAAGTTTATCATTTTCTAATACTCTGTTCTGCTGCTCTTCGAATACATAAAACAATGCAGCCTCCCTTTTGTATGCTATCATCTTTAAATTTGTTTTAGTGTCCCACTTGTATTCATTCAATATTCCTACTTGTGTAGAACTTACAAAAGGTTCATGAGTCATAGCTTTGTTGAAGAGTTACAGAACAGCTTTAGCTGTGACAAAATTAATCAGAATAATAACAACTGCATATATTGTTTTCCTTTTCAGTTTAAAAGCCGAGTCAATTGATGTAAGAATAGCCGATTTCGATGGAGTTTTATTTCACATATCCAATGTGAACGGTGATAAAACGAAAGTTAGAGTAAGTCATCAAATAAATCAGTCTTAAGGGGAGAGTTTCATTTATATATTTCTAGACAAGCATAGCTTTAAAGTTCTATAAACAACTGCAAGAGCATGGAGCTGACGAACTCTTAAAGAGAGAATATGGTAGTTTGCTCACAGACACTGAGGAAGGTAATGATCTTCTCTGGACTCCGAACTCTGAACGTCTTTACATCTTTTGCTTTATTCTGTTTAGGTTACAACGTCTCAGTACTTATTAATTTAGAAAATATACCATCAGACTGGGAGTCAGTTGCCCATAAGATTGGTCTCTTAAAGCGAAATTGTTTCGCATCGGTTTTTGAGAAATACTTCGATTTCCAAGAACAAGGTGAGGAAGGCCAGAAAACAGCTGTTATCAATTATCGTACGGATGAGACATTGTAAGTCGAATTTTGAATCAAAGTCCAATCACTAAATAAATTTGCATTATGTTTCCAAATAGATATGTTGAAGCAAAGGCAGATCGAGTCACTGTTGTTTTTAGTACTATTTTCCGTGATGAAGACGATGTAGTTATAGGAAAAGTTTTTATGCAGGAATTGAGAGAAGGTCGCCGAGCATCGCATACAGCGCCGCAAGTATTATTCTCTCATCGAGAACCACCATTAGAACTGGCAAATTCAGATGCTAAAGTTGGCGACAATATTGGTTATGTTACGTTTGGTAAGTAATTTAAAATCTAAAATCATTCATAAAAGGTCGCCTCCAATTGTATACTTAAGTCTTTTTTTTATTTTATTGTAACCGCTGGAGTTTAAAGTGGGATATCTCCTTATAACTAATTGGATTTGTCTCTCAAATACTCCTAGAGAAAGTGATTGCAAACGGCATCCTGGATAAACCTCATTTTATACCAGATGACTTGTGTTTGTGCACATCCAACCCTTGAATACCTGTAGCCTGCGTACCGATGGAGCTAAAAGTGGGATACTTCTGTACTTTGCCTTCGATTTGTCTCTCAAATACTCCTAGAGAAAGTGATTACAAACGGCATCCTGGATAAACCTCATTTTATACCAGATGACTTGTGTTTGTGCACATCCAACCCTTGAATACCTGTAGCCTGTGTACCGATGGAGCTAAAAGTGGGATACTTTTGTACTTTGCCTTCGATTTGTCTCTCAAATACTCCTAGAGAAAGTGATTGCAAACGGCATCCTGGATAAACCTCATTTTATACCAGATGACTTGTGTTTGTGCACATCCAACCCTTGAATAACTGTAGCCTGCGTACCGATGGAGCTAAAAGTGGGATACTTCTGTACTTTGCCTTCGATTTGTCTCTCAAATACTCCTAGAGCAAGTGACTGCAAACGGCATCCTGGATAAACCTCATTTTATACCAGATGACTTGTGTTTGTGCACATCCAACTCTTGAATACCTGTAGCCTGCGTGCCGATGGAGCTAAAAGTGGGATACTTCTGTACTTTGCCTTCGATTTGTCTCTCAAATACTCCTAGAGCAAGTGATTGCAAACGGCATCCTGGATAAACCTCATTTTATACCAGATGACTTGTGTTTGTGCACATCCAACACTTGAATGCCTGTAGCCTGTGACCCGATGGAGCTAAAAGTGGGATACTTCTGTACTTTGCCTTCGATTTGTCTCTCAAATACTCCTAGAGCAAGTGATTGCAAACGGCATCCTGGATAAACCTCATTTTATACCAGATGACTTGTGTTTGTGCACATCCAACCCTTGAATACCTGTAGCCTGCGTGCCGATGGAGCTAAAAGTGGGATACTTCTGTACTTTGCCTTCGATTTGTCTCTCAAATACTCCTAGAGAAAGTGACTGCAAACGGCATCCTGGATAAACCTCATTTTATACCAGATGACTTGTGTTTGTGCACATCCAACTCTTGAATACCTGTAGCCTGCGTGCCGATGGAGCTAAAAGTGGGATACTTCTGTACTTTGCCTTCGATTTGTCTCTCAAATACTCCTAGAGAAAGTGATTGCAAACGGCATCCTGGATAAACCCTCATTTTATATCAGATGACTTGTGTTTGTGCACATAAAACCCTTGAATACCTGTAGCCTGCGTGCCGATGGAGCTAAAAGTGGGATACTTCTGTACTTTGCCTTCGATTTGTCTCTCATATACTCCTAGAGAAAGTGACTGCAAACGGCATCCTGGATAAACCCTCATTTTATATCAGATGACTTGTGTTTGTGCACATAAAACCCTTGAATACCTGTAGCCTGCGTACCGATGGAGCTAAAAGTGGGATACTTCTGTACTTTGCCTTCGATTTGTCTCTCAAATACTCCTAGAGAAAGTGACTGCAAACGGCATCCTGGATAAACCTCATTTTATACCAGATGACTTGTGTTTGTGCACATCCAACCCTTGAATACCTGTAGCCTGCGTACCGATGGAGCTAAAAGTGGGATACTTCTGTACTTTGCCTTCGATTTGTCTCTCAAATACTCCTAGAGAAAGTGACTGCAAACGGCATCCTGGATAAACCTCATTTTATACCAGATGACTTGTGTTTGTGCACATCCAACTCTTGAATACCTGTAGCCTGCGTGCCGATGGAGCTAAAAGTGGGATACTTCTGTACTTTGCCTTTGATTTGTCTCTCAAATACTCCTAGAGAAAGTGACTGCAAACGGCATCCTGGATAAACCTCATTTTATACCAGATGACTTGTGTTTGTGCACATCCAACTCTTGAATACCTGTAGCCTGCGTGCCGATGGAGCTAAAAGTGGGATACTTCTGTACTTTGCCTTCGATTTGTCTCTCAAATACTCCTAGAGAAAGTGATTACAAACGGCATCCTGGATAAACCTCATTTTATACCAGATGACTTGTGTTTGTGCACATCCAACCCTTGAATACCTGTAGCCTGCGTACCGATGGAGCTAAAAGTGGGATACTTCTGTACTTTGCCTTCGATTTGTCTCTCAAATACTCCTAGAGAAAGTGACTGCAAACGGCATCCTGGATAAACCTCATTTTATACCAGATGACTTGTGTTTGTGCACATCCAACCCTTGAATACCTGTAGCCTGTTACCCGATGGAGCTAAAAGTGGGATACTTCTGTACTTTGCCTTCGATTTGTCTCTCAAATACTCCAAGAGAAAGTGCTTGCAAACGGCATCCTTGATAAACCCTCATTTTATACCAGATGACTTGTGTTTGTGCACATTAATTGTTTTTTGTTTAAAGCTTATTTTGCTGGAGTTTAAAGTGGGATACTTCCAGATATTACCTCTGATTTGTCTGTGAAATTCTCCAAACAAGAGTTACTGCAAAACAGTGTCCTGAATAAATTTACTTTTTATGTCAGAGCCCTCGTACTTGCAAACATGCTTGCTTTTATTTATATACGTATACATTTTAATTGGAGTGAACTTTTTATGTAGTTTTGTAGTTGCTTGTATCCTCAGTTGTACTAAATTCCGTTCTCTTTTCAGTTTTATTTCCCCGCCACACAAACAAGGAAACCAGAGATAACACTATTAATTTAATCCATATGTTCCGTGACTACTTGCATTATCACATTAAGGTAACTGTTTACATATTATGCATACATATTTACCTACTAAATTTGTTCCAATTTTAGTGTTCAAAAGCTTACATCCATTCAAGGATGCGAGCAAAAACCTCAGATTTCCTTAAAGTGCTTAATCGTGCTCGGCCAGAGACGAAACCCACAGAAAAGAAAACTATAACGTATGTTCTTTTTATGTTATTTACTTTTATTCTCATGTAAACCATCAAACAATTTACATTTCCAGGGGGAGGACATTTATTCGGAAAGAATGATTTATGGACATTGTCTAGTTGTTTTATATATTATATATTAATGTATTAATAATTATTAAATAATTAAAAGAAACGAAAAGAAATAAGAAAATTTAATAGAAGAAAAAGAAAAAAACAAGAGAAACAGAAATAACATTTAAACTAATATATAAGTATTCCAAGAACGTTGTAACTCCATTCAAGTAAAATCGGTATAAAATTGAAAACAATTTATTGATATATTCAAAAAAAGAGATTCTGAACAAAACCACTTAAACGGGTTGAACAAATTATTTGCCAAAAAAAGGAAGAAATGCATGAGCAAAAAAGAACAATTTATAGGACGGTAAAAGAAAAACAAACAAACAAAAGAATAATGCTGCCCAACAAAACATCAAATTAAACAAGAACAACAAAAAGTAATAAAAATGAAGATATTCAAACCGAACTCTAATGTAATGCGTTTTAATTTGTTATGCCACTGTATTCCTCTCAGATTTAACACTTGTATAGCTTTTTTTTCCAGTAGATTGTTATGTAAATTTTGTGATATACATTTTTTTTTTGTAACTTTTATTTCTATCTATGTTTTCATTTTGTATACATGTTTCATTTTATTTTCCTTTTTTTTTATATTAAAAATAATTATTTACTCTGGCTACAAATTCTATTTTAAACTGGATTCTTTATTGTGTTTGCAAATTTAAAGTCGTCTTTCATTAGGTTCTCCTTGCTATTGTGATGGGAAAGGTAGTCCGATTGGATTTTCGCAAGAGCTGTAAGTAATAAAATTTATTATTTAGGATTCGTAGGCTGTTTCCTAAATTTGTATATGCAAGAGAAGAATTGAAACTGAGTTATAAATTATTTGCGAGCAAACCTATCAACGTGTCCAAACTGAGCATAGGTGCAACAAGCGCTTACTACCAGATAAAACGTAGTGGACGCGGCAAATGAGAAACCAACGCACGTTAAATTAATTCAACATTATGTAGTACGAACGCTTAAAAGCAATAAATTTGAATAATATTCAAAATATAAATTTGATAGCTTAGTCATTCTTTATTCTACTATTTGACGTCACGCACAATTTCCATGTCATACAGAACACATCCATATTCAATCAACAGTTTGGCAGCACTTTTCCGAAATGACTTGCAATTGACCAATATAGCCATCTCACTTTCACTTTTGTTGTGCCGAACACAGCCTCAAATGTCAATTCCGTCATAATTTTTGACTAGTTCATCGAAGAATCACCGAAATATATTTAATATTTCCAAAATAAAACAAAGAAATGTCTGTTTCTGCTGCTGATAAGAATAAACCAAAAGGTGACTTGGGTCTCCTTGAAGAGGATGACGAATTCGAGGAGTTTCCTGCTGAAGGTAAAATTTGTTTGCTTGATTTTCCACCGATTGAGTTCTATTTTGCATTTTTGGCGTATCACCTCTAGATTTCAACTTGGCTGATGAGGACGACGGCGCTAATAACGTGTGGGAGGACAATTGGGATGACGACAACGTCGAGGAGGACTTCAATCAACAACTGAAAGTTCATCAAATAAACAAAGCAATGGAAACGTAGAAATTGATTATTTTTTTTAATAAAATTGACCATTTAGCTAAACTGATGAGTTTTATATGTATCTCATGGGTAGTTGGACAGAAACACAGTGCAAGGGATGAACATTTAAAGTGTTTAATTTAGTCACGGATTAGCGTGCTGACCTCACATAAGTATTAGTTGTTTGGGGTTTCTTTTGAGTGAAATTAACGTTCCTTGTGGGTGCTATGGCCCCCATACAACATGCACGCACATTTTTGTGCCGGTTGTTTTTCTTTGTCATGATACTCTTCAAATATTCTAGCCGAAAAATGGACAATAATGTTGCAAGTACTATGCATTATATCAAATTCACATCTTTTTGGATTTTCATTCCCAAATGAATAATTCACCATTATTTATAAGCATTTAATTTAACGACTGTTAAATGTGTTTAGGTTAGAGATTTTTTAGTAAAAACTAGTGGCAAATTTTGAGTTGAAATTCTAAGTGCTACTATAACATCTCCATATGAGCATTTCCATATGTTTTAGAAGAAAAAGCACCACTTTATCTATAGATATATGGCCATGGTGTAGTGGTTCTGTATACGGTCATTGAATGAAAAGTTCGATGCTCAACTGCCAACCATATCCGTTCAATTTTCAGATTAGAAAAAATTACAGAAACCCCCTTTAAAACACTTGGTATAAAAAATACTGTGAATTAGGAACGAGTGAAAAAAAAAAATCGCATACAATTCTCAGTCAATTTGGGCACCACCCATGGAGAAGAAATGTTAAACCACTACATTTCGCGGCTAGCCAATTTTCTAAAAGTGGGAGTTAAATTATTCCACAGAAAGACAAATCTCCAAATGAGTACGGGAAAGGGTTGAACAAAAAAGCTGCCCACTTTTTAGACGTCACTTGACAGAAGTCATATTTTTGGCCAAAGAAATTTGTTGGACTAAAATTTGCAGCTTGGAGAAATTTCTTACTCTCGCATGAGTTCTCTCCTGTGAAAATCTACGAAACTTTGACGTACGGAAACAGGAACTCGATATTTTTCGTAAAATTTCGGAGATTTTCGTAGTTTTAGTCAGTACGGAAACAGACCAAATATCACCAAAGACCATTACACGAACTTTTTCTTATCCCATCTTTCCTCTTCACTTCTCAATTTCATCGCCTATATGTCAGTATAACAGTATTCATATCCTCATTGGTGCGCACTTATTATAAAAAGAAGTCTTGCTATCTCCATAACTCAGTGGTTAGTGCGGGGGACAACTGTGCATTGAATCTTCGGAATAGAACATATGTCCAAAGTTTTCTGTCTGTCGAAGAGAAAAAACAGGACCGTTCCATCTGGAGTCCTGCGTAACCATTAATTAGGAAACTAATGACTGCCCCAAGCACAACAATCAAGTTCGTGCTTGCTTTCCTTCTCGTGATGGTCCCCGGGCCAGTTCCCTAAACTATAAATCTCTAACATGTATGCTAAAATTTAAAATTCAAAATTATCTAGAGGTTTTATTAGGTAGCCTTGCCAGCATTCCACATTAGCGAAACCTGCGCTCTACAGAAACCGACGCAATATTTTAGATAGAAACTGACAACATGTTGACGACCTTTTGCTATCGTAGCCAGACAAATATTGGTAGCTGGAATATGAAGACGCTCCTAGAGCGTACAGAGCGTACTGAGAAGGACGTCAGAACGCCAAATTTCTTCAACTGAATGCCTGTAACTTTGTTATCAGTCGGCACCTTAGAGGCCATTTTCTAGACGTCCGAAACAGACCAGGAGCAGCCATGGGGTAGTAAGAAATCACCAGCTTTTGATAGGTTCAACATCAACTCACTGAGATATCCTATAGTGCTCGTGTTCCAATAACTAAGGGACCATCTCTCACGCAATAGCCAATCAAAGAACACATCGAACACTATGAATTTGTCATCAACAAAACAGAGGAATTGATTAGACACTTACATCCAAACTCAAACACCTCTACTACGCTGACGATGTATGTTATGCCTACTATCTCACAGAATAAGACCGATTCTGATGAGGGATGCCAACATCATTGGATAGAAAATTGCAATAACAATTTACAAGAGCCAAATTAGAAAATATTATGCGAATATCTAAGGAGTACAGCAAGAGCCCAACTCAGAAAAAAACAAAACAATGTAACATCAAGATCAAATGTAAATATTTATTGAAACTAAGTTTAGCCCTTACGATTTTGAACAATGAATTACAACGTTTGTGCAAAAAGTTTAAATGTTTACAAACAGTGGAATATTATGTGTTAAGAAAAAAAAAAGATCCTTGTTGGTGGGCTCTTGCTTAGACCGAATAGCATTGGACTTTCAATAAAACTGTGAAGACCATCAGTATTTTAGGCAAACACATATAGCTCCTTGCGTCCTAAAATGAACAAAAATTAAAACCTTGTAAATAAAACACCTCAAAAGAAAACTAGTAATACTAACTCAGCAGTAAAAGAGGTCTAAAGCAATTTATTTCAGGATTCGATTCATTATTTTTTTGACTAAGCAATCAGTTTTTGTTTTAAAGAAGTGTGCAGTACAGATGATCTTTGTAGTGGCTCTAGAAGATACGGATATCTTCCTATATCAGTGTATAAGACATAGAACATATGTATGTAGAATACTTGTTCAATAATCTGTGCGAACTGTCTAACAAATTACCAATTGTAATCCTGTGTTTAAAAATGTTTTCACTATGATTTCAGAGAGGGGACTAAGATGCCCTTGAAACTTAATCTATTTTAAGCAGGAACTTCAACGCCAGGTTAGCGCAAAGCATTCCTTTCCTCAAACAGCAGTCTGCTTGTATTTGAGCAGCTACTTCCTCATCTCTAACGAACCTAAGTATTCATATTTACAATTCAAAATTAAATTGATGAAAAGACAGTTGATTGTGTGAATCAGAGATCTGCAGCAAGTGGCTCGTTTTGTGAGCCATTTGAAATATTTACTGCTTTTTAGGTATTCATACACATTCATATTCACTCACAAAAGTATTCGCTGGGCTCACATTTTATCGCTTCCCATAAATTGAATGTAAAGGGAGCTCTCATTCCCATTCATTCCAAGAAATCATAATCTACAACAGCAACGAGATTGGAAAAAGGCAATGAATGTTTCGATGTTTCTATCTTTACATATATGTCTTTTTCCTGTCCTGGGTCTCCTTTGTTGTGAATCATTTGTACATTTTACTGCTTTTGTGAATACCCTGATTAAATGGATACCTTGAATGCGTTAAACTTGTTAAATATTACCGACGTGTTCAGGGGTATCCAAGGGTACCAACAATTCAAGCCGAGGATGATGCGGATGACCACTGGAAAGCTATGAAAAGTGTTTCTTACTATAGCACATATGTCATTAAAGGTATGCTACAGATCGATGAGTATGTGTAGCAGTTAAGTGGCTTCAAGAGTAAAGAGATCTGAGGTAAAAGCCCAATTTCGTGCAAAGGAGAAAGAAGTACGTAGTGGGAGATGTAACGAATGTGAGCAGATCGACTCGCTGGCTTCAAAGTCTGAAGATCTAACAAACAGGTGCAATAGAAGGATGGAGCTAATTGGTGATCGGTACTCCAAGGAGCTCATTGCTGATCGGTACTCAAAGCAGCAAAAAAGTATAGACGGAAACCTTCTTATTTCGGTTGAGGGCTAGCTCATCGGATGGATGGCAACATATTCCCAAATTTTTACAGCTATCAAATCCTTCAGGAAAAAGAAGACGATGGTGCCGAAATATTTCAAGCAACTTCAGTTACATCATACAGAAATGGATATCTCTTTTATACAGGAGTGGAAATATAATAAAATTTTAATTTTAAAGGGAAACCGGATGGAATGCAGAAAGTGTAAATGAATTTGCCAGGAGTATGCCACATTTACCTCGTGGACATCGCAAGGAGTTAAAAAAATTACAAGCCTCAAATCTATCGAATCTACCCTTAGCCAATGTGTAACAATATTCTCAAGTCAAAAGCTCGTAAAATAAATCAAGGAATAGAGTAATTAATTTTCCAATAGGCCTACTCCTTTATGGAAATTTCTTTTTCTTATTTTTCAAGTCGTAACTTCTTTTTTTAAGGTGACACTCTTGGAGTGGTTAAACACAAAGCAATAAGTCGCTCCCTTTGATTCGCTGCCAGCCATTCATTTGTTGATCGAATTGATTCGTGAAAACGTGAAAACGAAAAGGATTGCACTTTTTTGTTTCAAGAAATTATAATTCTTTATAACGAACGATAAAAATCAGTATATCACGAAGGCACATTATCAACCTAAGAAACACGCTAAACATCCTTTCGTTCTTTCGTTTTTATGTACATGGGCTTGGCCCGCCTACGTTTACCTTTGTAGTCTACACACATAAACGAGTACATCAAAGGATTAAGGGATAAAACAAAAAACGTTAGAGAACTATGATATACCTTTTTGCAAGTCCATATCATCCATTTCGGAGTTTTTAATTTGCGCCAACTTCTCACGAAATTTCTTTGTTAATTGCTTCCGCTGATAGTCGGCTTCGATTTCCTGTTTTGTCCGTGGAATTCGAAACCGTATGCAACAGCAAATCATGATAACTATTAGATTAGAAGGATACTATTCTTTAGAATCATTAAGAATAATTTTGAAAAAAAACAAACGCA